>CM056562.1:10561334-12056334 GCA_029721515.1 Synanceia verrucosa
GATCCCCATGAAAAGTGACGCGGGACTGAAGCATTTAGCGGCTGTCAGTCAGCGAGAACGGTGCTGCGGAAGAGGACGTGGAGGAGCTGTCTTGGCTGAATGCTGGCAAACGAGCCACAGAGGCCCCATTACTTTCCCTGCTTGTCAGGAAGGAGTTAACCCCAGGAGGGGGGAGGCCAAACATTAGGCTCAATGGTAACTGAGTGTGTAATTAATGCCGCAATGTGTCCAGTCCCCAGGACCTTCTCAACCTTGAGACCCTTTCTCAGACTCTGGAAGAGAGGGAGAGGTCAGCAGGAGAAGAGGGGGGCATCCGGGCCCCCTTATGCCACTGCATCTGTCCAGAGAGGGGATATAGTCCCCGTCAGGGCCTCAGGCAAATGACCCGTGTCAGCCATAAAGTTATGGGAGACAACAGATTGGTCTCCGATGACGGATGTGTGGAAGGAGGGTATTTCATAGTCCCATGATTTACACCGACTTCCTCCTAAAACCATTGATGTTTGGTCGAAAATGGATTTAATGGCTTGACCGCAGCATAATTGACACAAATTAAATCACTTTGGAAACTGTTTGCTTGCATTTGCTTGTGAAACAATTTTCAAATTCCTTGTGCTGTATAATTTATGCCAGCATTTCATGAGTTCTGATTCGAGAAGCTATTTAAGGAACAGGCACCATTTTGAGGCTATCTGCTTACAGAGTAAATAATAGATCCATAGAAATATTTTGGCATGAATGCTGAGCAAATTACTTTGGCTCTATCTCTCTAGACTATTGATATTAAAATAGCAGAGCTAACAATAACAACCCAATCACGGCAACATCAATCAGCACAAATGGTTTTTTTTTGGTGTCCTATAAAACAGTTTCTGCTGTTCATCAATTGACACTTTGCAGAAATTACTAGTCTGACTCAGCCAGTTTGATGCAGTAGATAAGTTTGGACGTGTTCAAGGCTGGAAGGGACAGGTCATGTCCTGTCCAGTTACATCAATGTACCAGAAAATAGCAAACGACTGAAGAGTGTGCACAGATAGCTGGCGAACATCAAGTGTCTTTGGGTGTGGTTTGTCTGGCTGGCTGTCTGTGTAAACGTCTTATTGATGAATGTCTTTAAAGTTAAGACTGATCTTATCATAGCTCATATTTTCATTGGCTTCTTGCGCAGATTCCTAAACTTCTTACTTGTTCATTTTTTGGCCAAATACTACATTTCAGGCTGAACTTGCTGTGCCGGAGTTAACTTCTGCCTCACGGGGCTGTGAGAGCATTTCTGAGTAGTATAAATAAATATGGAAAGACATTCATAGAATTAAACTTGATCTGGGAAATATTGCCGTCGACCATGCCATTGCATGTTTGTTTCAGATGCTGCTAGATGGTGATTAAGTGCATTTTTGGCAGTGACCAAGATCAGTCAGCTAGGAAACAACAGTGCGATTGGTTGCTGCGTCAGAGTTTGGAGTAAACAAATAACACGCTTTAGTAAGAGACTTGAACTAGAAAGGAAACTGGCATCTCCAACCATGGCCTCAAGTCACAGTCTCCGATGTAGCTCTCCCCACCAGGAATCTTGATGACCAAAAGCCATCTAACTCTCGTGTCAATGGTGGTGAGAGCCGCTCCACCACATGTGAGCATTCCTGGGGCACCACAGCCTCGCCACAAGCTCATATTTATCGTGTGTGGTTGAAACGCCATAGAAGAGCCCACAGCCAACACATAGCTCAAGGAACACACACACACATGCTGCATGCTGTCTGGCCTCGCTCTGATATGTCTGTCCAGCTCATCTCCTCTGTAATATAGACAGTTTCAGCAATAATGTCAATGTCAGCGGCCCAAATCCTGTAAAACAAACCTGGCAGCCATGACGTCATGATATAAGGCGCCTCCCCGTCAAGATCAGTGCGCTGTGATGTATTTGACCTACCAGACTGGCGCAGGGTAATTACTGCTCTTCTAAGTCTTTTGTATTTTAATTAACCCAAAGTTAATGGAGTTTAATCACTAACACTGAAAAAGTTCCCTGTCTTTACAACGCATGCAGTGTGTGTTATAGGAGATATAACGACTGTCAGATAGGTTGCCTCTCACACACACAGGCCATTAGCAACGAGCAAGAAGTGCGGGGAGTCCTTCCTCTGGGCCCTTTGATTGTGGACTGTCTTAGTAGTTTTAGTGGTGCTCGGCTATTATCATCCTCCAAGGTAACGTGCACTGGTGCTTTTATGTCTTCCCTGAACTTTGGACCCAGCTGGATGTGTTTAGAACTGTTATAATGTAACAGAGGTTCAAAAGATTTCACTACCTTCCATTTAGCTCTCCTGCTGACACTGTTGGGCCACTTTAATATGCTTCCACACAGAGTCTGGATCTCATCAAGGCCATATGAGGGAAGGGGGAAAGGTGGGTGGGTTGACAAGAGGGCTGGCTTTACAGGGAGAATCAATGTGATAAAGTATGCATCCATTAGCCACAGTGGTGCTGAAGCCTGACAGAGACAACTGGCTTGTGGGCTGATTAGAACAAGTTGAGAGGGCGACATTACAGGAGGGGCATTATGTTGCGACAACTGCTATCGGTCAAATGCGACACATTACTTTTTGACTGGATTTTAGCAGCTTTTAAATTGTGATATTTGACTACAGTTACATTTGGAGTTGTTTGACAGATACCACACGTTCACAGTTTCAAGGTAGCTCACAGCCCCGACTCCACTGGACCAGAGTGTCAGCCCAGGCATGAGTACAGAGTATTTTCCTAGGCTATGGCGTCACTTTCCCCTGGCCTCTCTGGAGAGTGTGGTGGGGCGCTGTAAAACTTTACTGAGGGGAGTAGTGTGACATGGGAGTGTCTCACCTCCATTAAAGTCCTTGCCAGGGTGCTGTGGCATTTAAACAATCATAATAAATAATGGTGAGATCTACAAACCCCTAACATGGAGTTCCCCAGTCTGAGGGGGAACAGTAGGCCACGGGTACGACGGAGAGAGAAGGGTCAGCAGAGGCGTTCTGGTCTGATACCAAACTAAATTATTCCCCAAAAAACTTTACAGGAACCACTAATACCCACTGGCCCTCTGTAGTTGCAGAGAGCCGCTGCCAAGCCTCTGCTCCCCAGGAGAATGAAGCCACCAATATAGTCATCATAACCAGGGTGTTTTTCTTGCTCTTGTTTTACAGGCGAGGGGTTAAGTCACCAGCATCTGGAGGCTCATACTACATTTGAGGGAAGGTCAGCGCAGGAGCAGGCTTTTTCAATACTGTGAAATAAACTGCTGAACCAAATAGTAATGTTGGAGTGGCTGAGGGCAGCTTGCCTTGCACAATGTAAATGTCAGTCAGGTGTGACATTAACAGCCTATCTGCTCTTGGCAGTATGAGTTCATGCCTGTTTTTGAGAGAGTGATGAGTGGGTGGCGGGGAGCCATGGATTGATCTGCTGGCAGGATTGACATACAGAGTGAGAGAGAAAGTGGCAGAAAGCTGTTCACAGCAGAGCGGGCTGACATCACCAGAGCTGATACAATCAGCGTTCTGGTTTTAAACGAGCCCACCGGTCCAGAGCAGAGGAGCTGGGCTATGTCAGCCTCCTGAGGTAATACACACTGCTGTGAGGGCTGCTCGCTCTTCATGAGGAGGATTTGGAAGGATTTTGGATGGGCCTTTCGACACGGCGTCCCCCAGGTGTCTAGATGGACAGTGCTGGCAGTGAGGTGAGATTGATCTATGGTTGCTGCTGAGCCCTGTGAGACTGACAGTGAGCAGAGGAATGAAGACAAACGAAGGCCCCTGCAAAGACCAATGATCTTCAGAGAGAGACAGAGAGCGAAAAGGACAAGAACTACAGCATAGTGTGTTTACCCAGGTGTGTGTTGCAGCTTGCCAGCTGCTGTGGAACAATATTGAAAGCAGACTGAAAGCTTAGCTGTATGTACAAACCTGACCAAGAAGAGCGTGTTCTTTACAAAAATGGCTTGGTTTATTATTTTCTGAAGGCAAATCAAGGCTGGGCTCTCATATTTTTTTACAACCCCTGCTCTGCATTCCCGTACTCCTACAGCACCTTTCCTTATCTCAGTAAGGGACATTTACTGCATTTGAGATGATTCAGAAACTTTTCTTGTTTCAGGTCAGTTAAGTTTAACAAAATTATTTTTATCTGCTAAATGCAACAATAATGAGAGAGTGAGAGTATATTTCAGAGATGTTATTATTACTTTCTTGGAGGTCAGAAGTTTACATACATTTCCTTAATATTTGGTAGCTTTGCCTTTAAACTTTGTGACTAAAATATTTTTGGTGTCCTTCCACAAGCTCCTCACAATAGTTTGCTGGGATTCTGGCCCATTCCTCCTGACAGAACTGGTGTAACTGAGTCAGGTTTATAGGACTCCTCGCTCACATGCAGCCTTACAGATCTGTCCTTTCTATGGGATTGAAACTCTAAAACATTGACTTTGTTGTCCTTCAGCTGCTTTGTAACTACTTTGGCGGTATGCTTAAGGATCTTTCTCCATTCGGAAGATCTTTAACTTGCTGGCTGATGTCTTGAGATTGAGTTGCTTCAATATATCCACATAATGTTCAATACTCGTGATACCGTCTATTTCATGAAGTGCACCAGTTCCTCCTGCAGGAAAACAGCCCCACAACATGATGCTGCCACCCTCATACTAACAAGCTTTGCTATTTTTATCCAAATGTAACGATGGTCATTATGGCCAAACAGTTCCAATTTAGTTTCATCACATGTCTCTTAAGGTCTTTGTCCCTATGTGTGTTTGCAAACTGCAGTCTGTCTTTTTGATTGCTTTTGGAGTAATGGCTTCTTCCTCACTGAGTTTCACTGTAGATAATGACACTCTCTTACCAGCTTCAGCCAGTAGCTTCACATGGTCTTTAGCTTTTGTTTTGGGGTTGATTCACGCATTTCGGACAAAAACATGTTCATCTGTATGACACACCTGAACGGTATCATGGTTGGACATTCCCATGGTGTTTATACTTGTGTATAATTATTTCAACAGATGAACATGGCACCTCCAAGCATCTGGAAATTGTACCTGAGCATGAACCAGACTTGTGGAGCTCCATAATTCTCTTCCTGATATCATGGCTGATTTCTTTTGATTTTCCCATGAGGTGATGAGCTGTGGCCTTAAAATATATCCACAGGTGTGTCTCCAATTAACTCAAAATGTTGTCAGTTAACCATGTCAGAAGCTTCCAAAGCCATGACATCATCATCTGGGCTTTCCCACATTGTTTAAAGTCATCTTTGTTTATGTGAACTTCTGACTTTGAAGAAAGTAAATAAAAATCTCTGAAATATCCTTATTATTGTCTCATTATTGTTGCATTTAGCAAATAAAAATAATTTTGGTAATCTTAACTGACCTATAACAGGAAAAGGTTAGTGTGATTTAACTTCAGACAGTAAAAAAATGTTTATGTGTCTTTTCACACAGTGTATGTGTATGTAAACTTCTGCTTTCAACTGTATGTAAATGAGACAGTAAATCTGGCCTGTTGGAGCCCAGGCTTTCAGAGACTTCACAGAAGAGAACTGAATTGTGCTTTCAATTAATCCAAACAGTTTGGCCCCTTATTTGCTTCCTATTGTACATTAACACTTATAGCTGTCTGGAGACCATGACCATTAATGCAGAGTCGGTTTAGCAGAAAGTTTCTGGCTTGCATACTTAGTGTACATCTGTAACACTTTGTATTCATATTCCCAGCCCCAAATTTTCACTCTGCATAAGAGAAGTATTGCAACAGCTATTGGCAAAAGCCTGACTACAAGCTCTTTTTTCACTTCAGTGTATAAAAGTATTAGTATGGTGGTCATGCCAGGAAAAGTAAATCCTCAAGAGCTCCATGCATGCACATACAAGCACATGCACACATGCATAAGTGCATACTTATAGATGTGTGTGTGTGGATGGAGACAAAATCAATTCAGTGGGGTATTTCCAGCAAGCCCCCTGCTTCTAATTACAATAGACCCTGCAGTCATTGTCTATTTTCTATTTCTTTCATTTGTCTGCCATCAGCTTCATATGGTTGTAGTTTGCATTAATTCATATGTGGTCCACATTTGCGTTTGTAGCCTCAGTAGTTTAATCTCAGCCCAATCACAACAGAAAGGTATGTTCCGGATGCTTCTCAGAGTCATCCCATCCCTACCCTCTGGATATAGAAGACTAACTACAGCAATAATAGCGCTGCTCAACGTGGCACAGTATAATCATCATCACCTTGTGCCAAAACACACACACACACACACACACACACACACACACAATGTTTTTGCACAACACAGCAATATGATATTGTATAAAACACAGATGAGAAATTAAAATGAGAGAATGTGTGTTTTGCATTGCAGGGGGGTTTGAAAGCTGCACACATAGAAGGAGGCCATGTCATCTACATTCAAAGAATGTTACAATTTACAAACAAACTTTATTATGAGTACGGTGTCTGTAGTATGGCACACAGCATGTGAGGTCCTGCTGTCCCTGTTCTACTGCATGTCTGTCAGTATGTTCTGTTAAACTCTGCATATTGTCCATCTGCTGCTGCACTAATGGTGCCAACACAAATTCCTGTACATTTATTTTTCTTGGCAATTAAATTGTCTTTGCTCCTTTATTCAGAAAGTGGTCGTCAATGCAGTGAAAAAAAATGGAATTAATCCTCTGGCCAACAATTGAATTTGACAATGAAAAGAAAATGCAATATCTGTATGATTAGTGGAATTGTTGGGAGTCCGTACAGTTTGTTGCTTCCCTAATGAGGGCCAATCAGGACAATAATGAATGTTACTGGTGCAGTGCCACATGCTGCAACTGTGACAAATTGGCTCTTGTATTCAATGCGTCTTTCCACAGAGCTAATCTGACTTGACGTTCGAGAAAGTATTCCTCCATTGGCGGGGACTGTGGAAGATAATGACTGCCATATTACATCAACATAGTGCCATGCCAACCGCTCAACTGGTGACACATCCCATGATGCAAAGCTTTAATGCGCTTCCCGTCAATGGTTGTCATACAGCTCCCAATATAGGTTATTTCTCAAGCTGTGTTGTAACTGACTCAAAGTGCACAGAGGGGGCTCCAAAGGGATTATAGAGACATCAATATTGATTTCATGACTATTTAATTTGTCTTTATTAAAACACGCATCAATATTGAGACGTCAGTCAACTCTCCCATGACACTGTCCGTGCACCAATTGACCTCATGTGTGGTCCATCATGAAAAAGAAACAATCAGCAATGAGAGACATAAAAAAAATTGCACATTTATCTGACTACACTGAGATCAAAACTATAACAGGACACTGGTTGGAGAAGATCATCAGATTTAAAATAAAAAACTAAGACTATAATTCCCTGTGTACAGTAATGCACTGCCATAATGCTGGTAAACAGCATCAATGTAAGGAGAGTTTATTCAAGGTCTTGTTCCACCCCAGAGGAACTATTCTAAAAGAAGATTATTCTGTCTACTTGACCACATTAATTGTCCCTGCGCCTGTGTTGGATTGATTCTCCTGGAAACTATCTGTCAATCAGCATTTAGCGTCCCTCTTAAGCCAGACCGCCATACATTGTTTACTATTGTTAGAGCAAAAATAGCTCTCAAACTCTGTGGTGAGCTGTTAAAAAGTCATCCTGAGTTTTCAAGAATGAGTAAAAATCAAAATCCCTTTTGACTTAGTGTCTGCCTGTCTTTTATTGGACATTACCCTGGATTGTCAGGTGTGGGTGGGCTTGGCTGTTGTTCAGCCTATTAGCTTCAAGCCACAGACTCCCATCTTGCCAGTTTATAAGTCACAGCCAGCCAAGACAAGGTGGTGGTCTAGATTTCCAGAAATCAAAGCAGATTGTTGTAAATCGTGATCATCACTTCCTTTCTGCATCCAAGGAAAGCATTTTGGAGGTGGTAGGAGATTATTCTACCAGACGCTGGTGTAATGTAGTATGTTTGACTTTACCTATCCATCTGGAACGCATTACACAGCACAAGGTACACACTGTCATAGCAACATGGGCAACATAATCCCAGGACCACAGCCAGATCATCAAGGTTGAAGCTCAAAGAAAACAACTGATGTCACTCAAAGTGCAGAACAGAGATGCCTGCTGCTCTTTGCCAGGTACATTTCAGATTAGTGAGAGAATCAACACTTGTGCACAGAGTTATCCTCTACCCACTCATGCAAGAAAGTACTGCAAAGTTGCACCTATCGACCACGAGCTCAGTGGCTGTGGTTAGTCCCTGCTGGGTCCTGTTGGGAAGGGGCCACTCTGTGGTTAATTAGCGGGCAGCAATTTGGCCCCAAGAGGACCGGTCGGCCCACCAGTGAGCTCACTTCCCCTCGTCTTCACACTCACATGCACGGCCGCTCCCCAGCTATGAGTCAGCCTGTGGAGAGGGAGAGAGCGAGACGCAGAGCGAGAGACAGGAAGTCATTTTACCCGCATCGGGCCCATCTCCAGTCTCATCGCCTGCCAAGTCTGAGAAGTGTGATTACAGGCGAAACTGATTAAAACAAAACAACTTAGCCTAGTACAACCCCCCTACTCCTCCATACATATACAGTACACATGGACTGTCACACACACCCCACACACACACACACACACACACACACACACACACACACACACACACACACACAGGAGAAACAGGATGTTAGTAGGATTCTGGACGTGATCTTTTTAGACTCTAATGGCATCCTGATGGAACACAGGTGCCTCCTGAGAGTTGCAGCGCTTACACTGAATACACATGAGATGACTCAGTGGCTGCTTTCCTGGTTTAATAATTTAATGATTATTATGTCTTTAGGTATTTCCTCATGCTTTGGTACCACTTGGGAGCTTCACTGGTTTCTAACAGACACAAGTTAAAAGACTTGATAACAAAGAGATGAGAAAGCAGGTCTCTGTGCCAGCCACATAAACATGCCTCTGACTTTTAAAGGATTTTTCCCTGAGACATCGGATGCAGGTGCTCTGCAGAGATCAAAGAGGCCAAGTAAAACCTACTTAGTTTGAGAACTCTAAGAGAGCTGATTTATTCAGCCAGTCCCACTGTAAAAATGCCCTGTAGTTTGGTTGAGAACCTCCAGCTAATGACGTTGTATTCCTTCAGAGCTGTTAAACAGAATGATGCATTTCTTTCACTGTAATGGAAAAAAAAGAAAACTTCCTCTGGGAATCTGCTGGTCACCTGTGTTGGATTTCTAACCTTTAATGGCTGAGTATGGAATGCGCCATCATTTTGGTGTCAGCTCTGATACCTTGTCTTGCATTTTCTTTTAAAAAATAGAGTGCATCATGGCACATGTGTCTTTAATTATGGGTTATGTGGTTCTTAAAGCATGAATCAATATATTACAGTACCTATCACTGCCATGTGCTCAAGGCAGGGGAATTCAGCATGAATGCACTCAATGAACGCAAAAAAATGCCACACGTTTCTTTTTTCTTGTTATGTCTCCAATGACCCTGTCACACCAGCTACAGCATGTTGTTTTTTTAATATGGCATTCTAGCGGTAGACCGGCACATTGGCTCAATAAATGGTCCGTTTCCAAAATGCAGCAAACATTTGCTCATCAAACCCTCCAAACAAGCAAGTCCAACCCAAGGCACTGAACCAGTGAGGGTGAGGGAACCATCCGGCAAACAAATAAGGCTTTCACTGTAGAGCCTCACCATTGCCATGGGAACTGGTGTGTTTTACTGAGCAAATCAAACATAATACGGTATAATAAAGTGAGTTAATACAAGTGTACAGTACTGCTGTAGGCCAGGATGCTTCAGAGTTGGGGCAAGGGGAGCCAACAGGGTTTGGGGTTTTAGGGCAAAGTCATAATACCTTATACAGAAAAAATCCGCTTACGTAGGTGTTACTTTTGCCTCAACATGAACATGTCCAGTTTGCTATCTATGTTGAAATCCTGTGATCAAAAAGTTCAAAAAAGAGTCACCTCTGGTGAAACATCTTCAACAAACCTTAAGCAAGTCCAGCTGACACTTTTTGGCTCTTTCGATTTACCTCAACCTGGACGACTGAGAACCTACACAGATAAATCCTGTTGTGAAAGCAAGAAGTTAAACACATAAACACTATAATCACAATGACCATAAGGAAAGTAATCATGTAATTCGATGGTCATCTGTTACTCGGCCCCATCCCTGGGGTGACGTTGCCATGCTAGTGGTGACTCTTTGTTTTGGTGAAAGCTAAAATGCGATCATTTTTGACCTGCCACTACATGCTTGATTTTCCACTGAATCGGTGGATTTACTGTATCGTTGCATCATCGACAGCAAGATGGCAGAACAAAGCCCTGGTGATGGGGGGAGACATCTGCACTGCTGAATTTAACCAGGCCACTGAAACCCTGGAAGTCAAAACGGTGTTAATTGCCACTGTACATACTGTATTTCTCTCCATTGTGAGATCCTCATGTCTGTTTTTTCCATCATGGCATGTTTTAAACACAATGCTCATTCACAAACCTTCTGCTTAAAGTGAACACTCAGAGTCCCTAAAAACAGTTCCCGGCCCGGGGCCTTTCTGTGTGGAGTTTGCATGTTCTCTCCGTGTCTGTGTGGGTTCTCTCCGGGTACTCCGGCTTCCTCCCACCAACCAAAAACATGCATGGGGATAAGGTTAATTAGCTAATTTAAATTGACCGTAGGTGTGAATGTGAGTGGTTGTCTGTCTCTATTGGTACTTTTCCACTACACAGTAATGGCACGGCATGGCATGGCACGGCACAGTTTTGGTGCTTTTCCATTGCAACTGAGTACCTCATAGTACCTCCTCAGCGTGGGCAGGATCATTATACGGCAGCGTGAAACTGCCATGACATCATTTACATGCGACACAGAAAACTGGGAAGAAGAAGAACAACAACACAAACAATGGAGGACACCAAAGCGATCATGTATTTGTTGCTCGCTCTCTCTTTTTGTCACACAGAGCGAAAGAAGAGAGACAGAGACGACTCCAGGTCTGTGTGTTTTCCTTTTACCATCTTGTCGGATGTTGTGCATCCAATGACGCTTCCAATGACGACACTCGTTGGCCAATCAGTGGAAGGCAGTCAGCTGACGTCACGTTTTAGTATCGGTTCAGCTCGCTTGGAACCACGGCTGAGGAGGTACGATAAAAGTACCTAGTACCAGGTACCAGGTACTAGTGGAAAAGCGCCACAACCGTGTAGAGCCGTACCGTACCGCGCCTGTGGAAAAGTGCCATATGTGCCCTGTGATGAACTGGCTCCAAAAAATGGATAGATGGATGTTTCTCATTCTCTGCACAAGAAAAATCCTCTCACTGTTATGTTAAGCAGCTTTCTGAACTAGGATTTATCCACTAGGTATGTTTACACCAAGTACTTGGAGTTGGCTTCCGTGTGCACAGTTCCTGTATGATCATCTGTCAAAGTAGCCATAAACAACATTTATTCAGTGCTGAAATGGCTTTTTCTCCCAGAGGCTTCCAGTGAGAGATTAAACTCTGAAGCAGTGGCGTGTACAAACAAATATGAAAAAACACGTGGTATTCACACACGTAACTCGACTTTCACCTGTGTGCTCTCCACCCAATGCTATGCTCACACATTTCACTCAAATATAAATACACCCTTCTTCACATATCTGTATTGGAGCGATAATGGAGCTGGATAGATTCCAGTCGCTCCTTCAACAATGCTTGATATTGTACCCAGCGCTACTATAGAGAGCAGTCAAGAGCATGAGGATCACAGACTGAAACACTGCAAACATAAATGAGATCAGTCCCTATGGATGACATGCAGCCAGTCATTACAGAGCTTCAGGATCAGAGCTTTGGCTTTGTGCTGTTGTCATGGCGTTTCAAGGCTGATATCCCCAAGTCTGTGAGCTGTGTCTTCTTGACGAGGCCTCCTCACCTCAAACACCACCCAGTCCCATATCATGTCAGTGTACCACATCTAATGGTTGCCCTGGGGATGAGTGGATTTTCTGCCTGGTTTGTCCCCAATGCAGCCTCCTGTAACCGCTTGTATCCCCCGCTGAGTGAATGTTTCACAGACATCCCCATAAGGAGTTGACACAAGGATGACACCAAGCTCATACGACAATGCAAACAGTTTTACAACGAAGGGCAACCAGGAGGTGAAGCGCTGCTGGGAGGAATAGGGGTAAATAGGGGACAAAGAAGCAGCTAGCAGTGCAAATATTGCGGTGAGAAGGAAGGGAGGCTCGCAGGATCATTACCTGCAAGGATTTTTACTTCTTGTTTTGACACGCACAACACATACCCCAGAAAGGAAGACTGGAGGCATGAGGGCAATGGTGAAGGCTGGACTGATTGAGCGCCTCCATACAATGTACAGTCACCTGAGTATACACACAAGAGTACAGAGTATGCAGTAGCCATCTATTTACTGTCTTTTAATATATGGTCACATTGTAAGTTCATGAAATGCAAATTGAGAGCAGATATACACTTTTCTTGACTATTTTCAAAAACCATAAAAAGACATCTGCTTATGAACACTTTATGTCTCACGTTAAAACATGACTTATTCAAATGTATATCAACCATGATACATATGAAAACAACATATGTGTGTGTGTACTCTGCGGGATGATCCATCTAGGGCACATACAGTAGTTACCTTGAAATTATCAAAGACAACAATGTCACATATGAAATGTTTTTTTGAAATGTTTGTTTTTTTTTTCATACAAATTGACTCTCAATCATCTATCTATCTGTCTATCTATCTATCTATGATATAAATTGGTGCTTCTGTGTGATACTCAGTTTTATACAGCTGTCAATTAACAACAAACTCTTCTGAGTGTTATTTATATAAGAATTTGGGCATTTTGCAAAATATTGAATGATAACCCCTGTATCATTATACATATTGTATCACCGTATTCTTGCTGATAAACAGAACTAATGTCAATTTTACAATGTAGTCAAATATCTATGAAACTGTATACAATATACATAGATACTGATAAGTAAACTGTATCTTTGTCCTGTCCTGTTCTGTGTGCATGTGCTATGTGTGATGCTGTGCGTTGGTGTGTGTTGCTGTGCGTTTTAACAGTCACATTCCTTGTAAAGTGTTCTTACCAAATAAAGGTGATTCTGATTCTGCCTCTACTGAATTTCACTTATTATATTTTGTAACCAGATTACTGTAATCCAGTTAGTTTAACTTCACAACTCTGAGAATGAGGACTTTATGGCCTGAATGACTAGCAGCCTCAGATGAGATGTAATGACAAACATTTGAGCTTGTTTCTCAGTTGTGAAACAGACCCTGAGGATGTAGAGTCCAGGCCTAATAGCCAAAGGGAACTGGGCTTGGCTACAGCCACTAATTTATACTGTAGTGGTCATTACTGAGAGACAGCAGCCAGCTGCGGTGAACTGCTGCTTATCTGGAGGTAATGAGAGGTAACATGGGTGTAATGTGGTTCCATGTGCACATATTTGTCTCAACATCCAGAATGTCTCTTGACTCTCTACTTTCTCCCTCTGTCACATAAATCCTCTGTGGCTGTTTTGAAAAATCCCTCCACCGTTTTTTTTTCTTTCTGCCAAACATTCTTTCTCCCTCTCTCTCCAATCCCTCATTAAAGTCGCAAAAAAGAACGTGCGTCTAGTGCGAGCTTGGGGGGCCCCCCGGCTCAGTTGTGGGAAGGGAACTGTAACGGATAATGGAGGGAGGTCTCGCCCAGGGAGAGAAGACACCCACATTCGACACACACAGATCAGAGAGCAGCAATGTTTTTGGGTGATGTCAAAGGCAGCCGATGTACAGAACATGACTCAAGGAGCAGCGGGAGTCCTGATGGGACTCAGGTGATGGAGGGCAGAGGAATAGCCCAAGGAGACATGGCGCTTGTCTGGCCTGTTTCCCGGCCTCCCGTGTTGGAGCATGAAAAGGAGCAGGTCGTTTACACCCCAGTGAAAAAAGCCACCATAGCCACAGCAGCACCTGGATGTTATTTGGGCTAATGGACTCGGGGCTTACTCAATAGTAATCAACTTGGGGGGGCTTCATGCGCCACCTTTCCCAGGCGCTCCCCCACCCCCCACCTGCTCCCATTGGCTCCCTCCCTGTCCTTATCTCTCCCCACCCTCTCCTGTCTCCCGCTCATGTGTTTATTTTATTTTGCGGAGAGCTGTGTTATGACAAAGACTTCACTCCCCGGATGTATGCAGTCAGTGCTTGTGTCATGCCCTTATGAGGTATGGGGGCCCTCGAAGCTTTGCCAGCCCCACCCGGCCTGCCCTTCCCATGCAGAGAGGGCTAGGAGGAGGGTGGAGGGGTTGACTCCTGCCCACACCCTGTCCTGTCCTGCCTGGTGTTGATAGAAACTTCACACACACACAACCACACAAACAGATTAGCTAGATTCACCCAGCAAGATACAGTGTTTTTTCTCTTTCTTTTGTTCTCATGGACAGTTGAAAATGCTGACATGAGACTTCCTGGCATAGTCCATTTTCCTGTCTCACTGCTATTACCTCATTCATACAAGCTTAAAAAAACGGTTCAGGATTGTTTACCATCCATCACAGGGTCCTGGAGGGCTAAAACCTTTAGTCATGTAAGGCTCGATAGCTACATGCAGGAGGCTCATTTATCCTCCGCTGGCTCTTTTCATTCAAATCACCAAAGGGTTATTCTTAAAGAATGCATGCCTTCGCTGCATTGTGTTTTCTATTACAGGATTTCATTCTCAATGTCTGTCTCTTTCATCCTCCTTGACAAAAATGACAAACACATCTCTTTGTTCACCATGAACTTCACTTCATTTGTCATATCATGTAAGAATCTCTCACCCAGAGACATAAAGAGAGGAGACGAGGGGGATTTACGGTCTATGCAAGCGGCAACTTATGAATGGATTCAAATGGAAAGTTGAGGTGAAATAATGATATATTAAATCCCCTGAAACTGTGCTGGAAAAACATTTCCTTTCTCACGTCTTCCTCACTTTTGAGACAACCAAAGATGCCACCCAAGACACGCCGTTCAACATGGCCTCTGTACAAGAAGAAACAAATGGGACTGCATATGAAAAATAAACCCAGTATGATAAAAGTTGTCAAATGTGTTTCCATCTGTCTCATCTTCTCTCCCTTTTGCTTGGATGCAAAAAAAGCCCAAAGCAAAATGTTACATTTCATCATTTTTCCATTCTTTAATTTTCACCACAAAGCCTGACATGTTTTAAGAGGTGCAACCTAATATTGCCTGAACTCCAGGACCTACCACAAAGATCTCTGGGTAAATGGGAGGGAAGGAAGTGCACAGACAGGAGGACGGGCGTGGATGGAAAAGTGCGCAGTGACTTGGCTGCAGCACACCCTTAAGTAACAACACATGGCAGTGGAGGAATTCCACATTTGTGGACACTCTACATGAGCAAGGATGGGAAAGGCTGTCCGGCAGCTCGCACCGAGCAAGCAACTGGTTCCGAATGGGAAGCTGATAAGGCTCTGCCATACCTAATTCCTTTCCATGTTCTCATCCTGGGTAGGCATCACAATGGGCATGATTCATGGGGGTAATTCCGCCAGCTACTGACTTGGCTCCTGCCTGCATTTGGGAAGAATGTGACCTCACAATATGCTTCTTTCAGGCCCATCCCTGTCTGACTTCGACCAGCCTCTCCTTGAAGCCCTCTTCTGTTAGAGACTGCAGAGTGAGGACAAGGGAATGCAGCAGAAAGGCAAGGAAGAGAGGCTAAGTTGAGGGGAAAAAATCTTGCAAACATACTCCTCCTTCCCCATCTCCTCTCTTCCTACATCACTCGCTCCTTCCCTGTCTAATAACTAAACGATGTGCCGTGAGGAGGGTTTAAAACAATTGAATGTGAAAGTCAACTGCCGTGACGACCACAGAGATGAGTCCTGATTGCAAGGAGGAAGTAGGTGTGATGCCTGTTTTATGTTTCCATATATCGGCCACAGGGACAACAACAAATGTAGCCTAAGTGATGATCTGAACAAGAACACGTGATGCACAACTGTGTTTAGAAACATGAGACCTCTAAATCACTCCCTATCTTGTGCTTAAACAAACTGCAATCATTGTGGGTAATTATTTAGCCGTATTAGGCCATTTGAAGCTCGGTTAATTCCTGGTTACATTCCATCTGTCACAGACGCAAAGACCCTTGTCTTTATCTGCAGTCAGCGCTGAAATCTAAATTACTCTGCGGAGTGGCTCAAGCTAAAGTAGGCGTCCAGTGGATGGAACAAAAAAAGTATATAATCATAATCACTGCCTGGAGAAAATAGAAGAATTGCTGCAACAAAGGCCTTAAAATATGATAAGGACATATTCTGTGATGACTTAAACTAGTGCACTCTAGCAAGATTAACTGAGCAGCCACATCAATTATAACTTGTACAAGGTAGACATCTGTCTTTCAATTGTATCAAGGCTGCAAGGCTGGATGTGAGGCAATCAAGCAATCTAATTTAAACTGTATCTTCAACAGGGCAAATTTTATGCTCTAATGTATAATGTATGTAATTTCCAAGCATATCAGGCATAACCCTCATCATTAACGTCTCTTGGATGTAGATGTCAGAAATGTGAGCTATTCTACGTCTTCAAAAAAGAGTTCAGAGAAAAATAAAATAATGTCTCCAAAGGTCCAATAAATCTCTTTTTTATTCAAGTAATTCTACGCTACTCCATTTAACTTTGCAACAGAGGAAAATGGCTTTACAGACCTGCACCATCATCAAATGGCGAACACAAGATCATAAATGCGTACAACCTGGCAAAAGTAGCGGCACGCACACACACGCTGTCACACCACACATATAAAAAGGGTGTTGACATATACACGTTCACAAGCAGAGGTGGTTTTGTCATGTCACCCTCCTTAACATCCTGCTGCAGTCTGCCTCATAGGAGGAGAAAATATGGTGTGATGTCACCTCTGGCATGGCCCCGGTGTCTGAAAACTTTTCATGCGCCGCCCAAATGAACGAGAGGCAGACATTACTCAGAGTAAGAGTGGAGACTATCTGTTCTCCACAGTTAAAGCTGGTATTTGTTAGCGTGGACCACTGCCAGAGCTGGGCCACTGTCTGTTGAGTGCAGATCAACACAATGCAGATCACATCATTCAGACTCCACAAAACATCCTCAGTATGTAGCTGTGACACTCTTCCCTGTCACTCAAACTGGCAGGGTCTCGCTGCACCACTGGCACTCTTAAAGCAGCCCGGCGGCACCGTCTGAAAACCACCAAGTGGGGTTAGTCATAATAGAGCTTCATCTGGCCATCAATCTTCATGCTCTCCCCCTGTTAGCAGCACGGACTGCGTCTTGTGTTGCAGTTAAAAGCCTTGGCACTGCTCTACCAGGCCTGTGATAAATTGATTGCTCTATGAAGCCTGTGGAGAATGTTTGGAGATCCTGATCCATCCTCGCTGTTTGTCACTGTGCATTAGCTGTGAATGAGGGGATTCCTGAACCCTGACTCATAGGCTCCTTAGGCAAGCACCTCTCAGATACATTTTAACAGGGAAGAATCTGCTGGACATGTAAATTGCAGACTGGTATAGAATGTTTTATATGTTTTCCACAGCGAGTGAAAAACAAAAGCTGGAGGCATTTTGGGCGAACAATGTGTCAGCAGTTATAAGACACGTACTGGAATAAAATCATATTTTTTTGACTACAGTATTTATCAATCACACATACGGTACTCACTGCTTTTCATCACAGGGTGAGGCAAAGGAGAATGCTCACTCAAGTCTCTTGATTCTGAAACTTGTTTCTCAACACATCATTGCAACATTACGCATGACTCAATTAATCTGCTAATAGATGCACATGAGGCTTGTATTTTTATGTTTATGTGAATTTTCACTTTGCTTAAATATTTGAGTTTACCATGCCTCTATTATCCTCACTTCAGTGCTCCAAGCATGCCTTCAAATGTAGATCAGATATTGTTGTTATCTCGCCCATCCTTATTGTATCAACATCACTAGTCCAGCTGACAAGTCTATTGACCTGTGAGGTCAACAGAACGGAAGAGTGCTTTTCTCACTCATGAGAAAGTACACCGTTCCTGTGGGTAGGACAGAGTTGATTCTCAGCTAAATCTATTCACTACTTCTATTTTGGTACAATGTCTAGACATAAAAACTTTTTACTAGGGACCGAAAGCCACAGCTGAGTTCTGCAAAGCTGACCAGAAAACACTTAACTACATTAGGATCACACAAGTGTTTGCTATTGATTTGCTGCCAAGCACCTTGCAGGGTGTGTATATTAACTCTCATAGAGATAAAATATAGATGATGAAGTCATGTGTTTACTTCCTATGATGTCTCTTCTGCTGGGGAAAAGATTGTCTGCAGTCATAAAATGTTTATATTAGTGTCTTTTATGGGATGTTCCTTGTATACATAATTGTTCTCAGGATCATAAAAAACGAGGCTGACAAAGTGCAAATTAAGGAGTTTGTGGGGGTACTGACCACCTATTTTCCACACTCTAAGTCACAACATCTGTAAACAAAGTCAATGTGTTCAACCCTTAAGTTAGACCACAGATGATGTAATTTTAGGGTAATGAGCATTTGAAGCCGAGGGCCCCAAAGCTGTGCATTGAATTAAAAATGGAGGCTGCTTATTGTTCTCATTTAAAAATTTAGTCCCCTAGAAATGTATTATTGGCCCAATAAACAAAATATGCCACTCAGAATCCCAAATGTAGTTTATATGAAATGTTTTAGAGATTTCTTTTTGAGTCAACTCATTCCTAGAGCATCAACAACTATTAAAGAAAAGTGTCCACAATTAAAGTCTAATGTCTGAAATAGTTTGGGTGCCTTTTTTAAACAGCTTTGTGAATCATCAGTGTGTTTATGCTGACTGCATCACTTCCCTTTTGGGGCTTCCTCCGCTTTCCACAGCTGCTGAGTCAGTCTCAAACTTCTTCTGTACACTTCCCCATGTATTATACATTCATAAAGGAGCACCATTCATGCCTGACATGGGCCGTGAAGGATCAAAACATCAAACAGTGTCTGACACGTAACAAAAATTTAAATTTCATGGTGATCCAAAAAAATAGTTAGGACATTTCAATCAAAACATCAAATGTGAAGTTCATTAATGAAGGTTCATTAGGATATGTAATCTGTGAACCAAGAATGTTTAAACACAATTTTATGAAAATCGATCCAATCGTTGCTGACATATTTCAGTCTGGACCAAAGTGGTGCACCAGATGTTGCTGTAGCAGTTTGTAGCTGCTAATATGGCTAAACACTACTTCATATTCTAAATCGCCAAAAAATGTAATTGTTTTAGTCTTCAGTCTGGCATTGTCCAAAGTCAGGATGTGAATATTAAACAAGGTCTTTGCAGGTCCACTGCTATATCCAACATCAAACACTCATTTTGACTGATTTCTTTCCTCCGGCAGAACAAATTCTATTTTTCTTCTAATCTTCAGGAAACATATTGGTGTGAGCACCCTGGTTCAGACAACAACAATGACTCTAAGGACTGTCTTGATTAAAAAAGCGACTAAATTAAGCCAAAAGAGTCAGGAGGAACAAAGGGCCTCCATTAGTCTTCACTGCAGCTACTGATGATTGATATGATAGCGAGCCCATTCAAACTGCAAATTTTACACATGATTGAGGCTCTATTGGATGTAATGAAATGGCCTTCCTGAATATGCACTTGAGTGACTGTGTGACCACCAGCACAATAGCTGCTATTATAGTTTTGGGCCCTCAAACCATTTTTCAGTGTACCAGGTTCACTGTGTTATTATAGCAGAACTCAGAATGAACCCGCGGCTTTGGTTTCTTGCTGTTACGGATGTGACCGTTCCCTCCACCGGGAGCAATTCACAGAGTGTTAATTGACCAACGCAATCACTCAGCAGATTTCTGGAAAGTCTGAGGGGTCACAGGAGACTTCCAGGGGAGGCCGTCCAGGGAGAAGACCGGCCCCAGAGCTGCGGCAGAGGGAGTTTCTGGCCTTTGTAATTACACTACAGGTTCATAAACTCTGCCATCCTACAGCAGCCTCAGAGGAAATGAACATTATGCTGAAAAGTGATATTTAACTAGGCCATAGAGGAAAATTAATTAATGTTGTAGGCCTTCTCAGTTTTGCACTGATCAACTTATAATCCACAAACATGATCAGGATGCAGACATCTGAAATATGAACACTGTACTCATTAAATCTCGTGACCCAGATGTGTATCATTCACTGAAGAGGGGGTTGCTGGTGTCATGGGCACTGGGGTCCATCTGGACGACTGTAATCCGCTTTGAACAACAGACCTATAGACAGCAAAACGATGCAAAGCGCACATGTAATAACAGGAATTCAACTGTTAGCTTCAGCAGCTAGCATCTAACTAAATGCTTTGATTTGTGAACCAATGTGCACATATGTGGAACAGTGGAAGGACAGGTATTGGGTCTTGGGGAGATGAGAAAATGATAATGGTTTTGATCATTGTTTATCCTCCAGTGCAGTGTGTCAGTATGTCGAAGGATTAGTTTGAATGAATGTGCGTGTGGCCCTGCATCTGGACACTCTTAATACACTTTAATCCCTGTCTGTCAGCCAACCAGGCTTGTCCTCATGCCAGCGCACTACCTACAGTGTGTCACATATCTTCAAACAGAGAAAGTAAGGGCTGAATAATGTCTTCAGTTTAACGGCACACTCCTGGAATAATGATACTCTGGGGTTTTTTGGTATGAGGTAAGAATGAACATTCTTCTTCTTCATATTCAGCCTTAAGATGCAGACTTATTAACACTGAATATGCGTAGAGTACTATGAAAACCAGAGGCAAAACAGTGCAGACAGTTTTCTAAATACGCGTTGAAGGCAGTGCACTTCTCCTTATAATAAGTTTAAAACACCAGCATCATTTTGGATTTAATGGATCATTTTTGTGGACAGAATGGTTAGGAAATTGCTCCTATACGATTTAAGATGAAGCAGTTGGAAATAATTGCCATGGGCATGCCAATAATTTTACAGTGATTATGTGATAAGCTGTATCATTTCGTTTGATGAAATGTCTAACTGCCTTTTGGAGCAAGTTGCCCGGACCTGACAATTTATGAGGGTTATAAGTCTGTGTTTTGCTGCATGGAGTCTGCATGGTGCATGGAGTCTGAATGCCATGCTTGCTTACACAGAAAAGCTGCACTAATGGGCTTGTGTTACATTGCTAAATCAACTCGAGCTGTGAAGCGGCTCCCAGCAAACCTTTATGATCCATTAACCACCAGGCATGGTGCTGCCAGGGTGTCTGTGCCAGCTGGCAAAAACTGACAAGCCTGTATCATAAGCAGCCTCTGCCAGTGATAGCTTTACTGAGGTTTGCAGAATTCCCCCCGTTCTCTCAAGCTGATTACATACATGTTGTTTTCTCATTAGCCGGGGCTCCTCGCGGTCCTGTCTTGTGGAAATGTTTGATGAAATGAAGGTGAACGCAGCGTACAATATGTTAGACTTGATGTCTGCAGACAGCTCGGGAGGAGAGACAAGTCTGTGGAGTGGTTTGAGTTTGGGTGGAGACAGCAGCATTTACTGTAGAACTGCAGACAAATATGCATGGACCCCACCCTAGGCTAGTGATCAACTCCTCTGTCATCAGTGTCTTTATCACGCAGACAGAGATTGATATCCAGGGATCAGATTCCTCGGGATTCCTCTTGCGAAAGAAAGTCCCATTTTTCAAACATTTGGAAACCTGAACGATTTCTGTAGTGCTCTTTGACTGTTTTATTGTGTTATTCATGAAAGCTGGCAGCGCTCCGCAATATCCACACACAAATAGGCTCACGCCTTTCCTTTCCGACAGTTGTCAGTGCATGGCTTATTTCTGAAAATGCATAATGAAATTTTTATGACTTTTTTTGCGACCATGCCGTTATGAGGCTGTTATTGTTAAATATTGCAATGATAGTTTGCCAAGCTTTTCTCCTGGGCACACTTTTGTCTGAGCTCTCTGTGGATGACTTATGTTTCATGGCTTGTGTTTAATGGGCAAGTAAAGGCAGGGAGAAAAGACAATGGAAGTACAAGAGTCATGTATGCAAAGAATGAGAAATTTATAGGATTTTCTTGATGTTGGAACTGATGATCATTTGGATTACATATAATCCTGTTCCATGTCATCTGTTTTTCACAAATCCTGTTTCTTCCTCCTTTCTTCCTCTGATCTACCTACACACCCATCGTTTCCAAACTGCATTTGTTTTATGACCCTGGAGTCGGATGGATGTAGGGAAATTCCGAGTAGATTTTTATCAGATTAAAAACGATAGTGAGCCAATGAAGACTGTTAAGTCAACATGTATTCATTGAGTAGACACTGTTATCCAGGTCACTGGTTCCCAAAGTTTTTCAAGGACCCCTAAACTAGACCATGAATGTAGACCACGGACCCCAATTAGATAAGATTTGGCTCCCATCTGAGAGTCAACTACACAGGGTATAGGAAACCCATGACCAAAACAATTAAAAGAGAGATGCCTCATAGAATAACAATAAAAGAAAGAGGCATTTTGTAAAATAAGTAAACAATAAAAGAAAAAGTAATTTTGCACATGACGGCACATGGGGGCGGCAGTAGCTCAGTCTGTAGTGACTTGGCCTGGACCAGTTCAAGTCCAGGTCGAACCAAGTTTGGAGAGTGGACTGGTAGCTGGAGAGGTGCCAGTTCCTCCTCCTGGGCACTGCCGAGGTGCTCTTGAGCAAGGCATCGAACCACAAACTGCTCGGGGCGCCTGGATAAGGGGCAGCCCCCTCACTCTGACACCTCTCCTCCAGTGCATGTGCATGTGTTTGTTTCATAACTTGTGTGTGTAATGTGCAACAGTAAAATATGTACAAACGGAGTGTAAATGTAATTTCCCTCATCGAGGGATCAAATAAAGGAATTCTTCTTCTTCTGATATTCTGTCATTGTGTTGTGTTAGATAGTGAAAATAAATGATTCCCTTTATTTTTACGGGGGATTCCCAGGAGTCCCTAAACCACACAAAAGACCACTGGGTCACAGGTAGCCCAGTATCAGTAATCAGTAATTTCCTGCTCTAGAATGAGCCACTTTCACTCAGTGGGTGAGCTGTCAGGAGCACAGGGTCACGGTGGGCATAAGCAAAAGAGGGAAAGAGAGTAATAACAATAGTTCAAAGCCTCTCCGTTTGTATTTGATCCATTGTCCCCGCTGGTCTTTGGAGACCACCACCAACAAGGCATCGTCTTTCTCAGGTTGACAGGGTTTTGAAAAACTGAGATGCCCCGTGAGATTAGGTTCATGTGAAGCCCAGGGTTAGAGGAGAGTGGGAGGAACGGCATTTCATCAGTGTTTTAGGCTGAGAACAGAAGACGAGACTGCATTTGTTTAAATGACAGAATAGGAGTTTAATCTGCAACAGAAGTTGTCATTATGAACATTGCTTTGTTAGATGGTGAAAAAATGAGTGTAATGAGAAAGAAGCCAGATAAGCAAATGGCTGTTTTATTAATCTGATAGGGATTGTAAATCCCTCCTAGAGGATTATCACAATGGTCCATTTTATTCATGAGCAGATTTCTCTCCTGTGTAATTACCGTTAACCTCTATCTTTCTCTCAGTGGCAAAACTGATGGGTGGAATATCTTGAGAAATATCTAAGTAAAAGCCAAAGAGGGAAACATCTCAGAGGCACACCACAATGAATGAGAATTTGGAGGATGCTAATTAAACAATGTTGTGATTTATTGTCAGTGACAAAACATTTACTCTCAATCCCAAAGGCTTGGTTTCCTGGAAAATGGATCATTTGGTCAGAGCTCTTTGCCTCAGTTCTTGTTAGAACTGAAGATTTAGAAAGTCAAGACCTCTCATAGGTTATTAAACAGCCTATGTCAGCGGGCCTTCAAATATTTATTTAAACAAACTACAAGATGAGATTATAGCCTCAAGGTATGCTTTTGCCCTTTCTGTATTAATAACTTTCACCTTACGGCTCCATTTGTCAAAAGGCAGTTCAAGGTGAGAAAATCAATCAGCCACCACAGAAAGTCAGACCAGTTTATTGAGTCAGCCAATTAGTTCACTACAAGCTGGCAACATAGTTTGACAGCTTTAAACTTGTTGCTGTTGGTAAAAACCTTTACCTCCAACATATCATATTTAAATTGAATAGACTTCCTAGAAAGCTTCTTTGCATCAACATGTGCAGAACCCCGGGCTTTTGGCTGGCTCATGAATGCACAGGACAGAGATGTTATCTAGCCTTAGGGAGGATGTTTGGGGAGTGGGAGTGGGAGGGATGTGGGGCTTCAGTGTGCTAATGCAGCTAACAGCCAGGAAGGCAAAGTGTTGACTCTGCAGATTTAAACCAGCTACTGATGGCTATGGGACTAAATACTGACCCCATGGACTAATAAAGAAAATTACCTCAGGCACGAGCCATGAGGGTCAGAGGTAACGGCATGGCTGGGAAAAACACAGGCCGTGGCTTTCGATCACTGCTCTGCCTAATTGAAATGACAGTTGAAGACCAGTGGGGGTAACAGTGTTTATTTACGTCTTTGTTACACGATGAGCAAGCACAAAGATATGCCTGGCCCGGCCAGGGATGACATCGCTCCCGTATGCTGTCTGGCTCCGGGATCTCTGTGCTAGTACAATAAGGACTTCCTGTCTGCCATCAGAGTCCCCTGCATTCCAAACGGGGCCAGGATGAGGTGAGGGGGCTGCTGGGGACAGGGTTTAGTGAAAGAGTATGACTCCTCATCATATTGACAACATGGGCCCGTTCCCTTCTTCTGACCCCCAAGCTGACCCTCTCAGTGTGAGCGGCCCAAAATCAGGGAGATGGAACAGGCCGCAATTTGAAACTGCGGTGAGGGTGATTTTCTGTTTGAAGAGATGCAAAAAGATGGTCAACACCCTGTTTCAGCAGTGCTGATGTCAGCTAGTTCAAGAGAGGCTACGCACCTAGGTAACCACTGTATGGTTAATAATACTAAAGTACAGCATCAGGGTAAACATTAACAAAAGAGCAGTAAACAATTTAAATAATATTTATTCTAATATTATATTATTTCTTTTGTGCATGTGTATAAACGCTAATTTTACAAGTAACATTTAGATGTTTTTTTTGCATCTATTACATAAATTCTAATTTAGTTTGATACAATAGCATTACAAAAATAGTGATTTATTTTAAACATTCAATTTATAGGCAATTAAATCAACAAGATTTTTTTTTTTATTTTAATCAATATTATAATGTTGTTCATAAAAGATGTTTATCATGGGGGTAAATGTCTGAGTGATTTGCGATGAAAACATGGTACTAGTAGCTCCTAATGACCCAAAAGTATATTGCTAATACAACAAACAGTGGAATATAAAACAGCTACTCTGAAGCAAGAAGCAAGAAGCTCAACCATACATTTCATTCAGTAACAACCAAGGGAAACAGAGAAAAAGGGAAATGATACAAAAGGAAAGAGCAACAAATAATGGAAAATAATACATGTATTGTGATTCTAAGTGCAATTGGATATGCAGATACAGTTGCTTTCTGGTTGCTTTGAGCATACTATACTGGTGTAAAAAAAAGCCTGATGTTGCTATTTGAAGAAATGGGGGAAGAGAGTATTGAAGCTCTCCTGTTTCAGTTGGGTCAAGGTGAAAGAGCAACCTCCAGCAACCTGAGTGCTAAAACAGCCTGTACCGTCTAGCATGACTAGACATGCAGCATTAATGGCCTCCTGAGAGGACCGTCAGCACAGGAGGAAAAGAACACAAATACTCCCCTCTCACGCCCAGACAGTACATACGACAGGAGAGATTATGTGTCTGTGACAGCACACTAGAAGATTTTAAGAAAACAGACTACTGTTCAAATCATCCTTTAAAACAGAACATAAAAAATATCTGTTTCGCCAGTAGATGTGCCACGCTACAGACCCAGAAGAATAATCAGCGAGTGAAAGACGACTGGTCACAGTCAAGACTGTATCTCATGGTTCAACGTCCATTGTTGCTGAAAAACCTGGATGTGATAAGTAAAGTATATTTTTAAATTAATAAACCATCAGACAATGCACTGACATGGATAGAAATTTCCCGTGCGAAATGACAAGAATGTAATATGTACAAATAGGACCATTGCAACTTCCTAGCAGGGACAGCACTTTGTGTCATGCCAATTCTGATAATGATAAGAAGACGAATAAGCTTGAGTTCATTTCAAAATTCTATTCAGTGCAGGAAATGAGCAACTATTGTGTTGCTGTCTTTCTAACGAGAAGGTTCATGTTTCTGTCGACACTTCATTCTGTGAAATTAAAGGATCACTGCCCGGCTTCTTCAAATGTTGGCAATCTGCATGAACACTGACGGTTGTCACAGGTGATTAATAAGTATACAGTACATTTGATCCCATTGTGTTTCCAGGCTGTTGTTAAGGCCATTCAAGGTGCTGATTACTTCTGATATTATGCTTTCAAAGGTAGCCTTTGTGCCACCCTGCATCAGCACTGCCAGGCCTTCATAACTAGCTTTCAGTGACAGATGGAGGGAGGGGTGGAGAGAGAGGAAACGTGTGTGTCTCTGAAATACAGATTCTGTCCAGACTTTTGTTTGTTTTCCAGTCTTGAATGAACTTCCTCCACCCCAAGATATATGCTGATAAGCATACAAACACAAGCATGCACACACTGCAACTGAGTTTTTTTTTTTTTTTAAGTGCGTTGTTAAACAATGCAATGGGATTTTCTGAGAAAAGACACATGCTATATTAAATGAATATAGCATATCACACCAATTGGACAGATTTGATATGTAGGCTCAAACGTTGTCTCAATGTCTATATTTTTTTTTAGAACATTAGGTCTGATTTCATTTATGTGTGAACTAAAAAGTGGCAGAGAAACTACAACTAGTTCACTGTTGTGACTGCTAATAAGTGCAGGCAAAGAGCAAGACCATGCAAATACTTTAGCCTTACCCTTAAGCATTCCTGACATCTGCAGACACCTTAACGCTAACCTGATGTGGCAGTGCACATATACTGCCAAATGTTGACAATAGTGGGTGATGATGCACAATAAGCATTAGACTGTTAGAGTAGGACTAAACACAGCATAATATCTACTTCATAAACAACTGTAACTCACTTTAAAGTCCTTTAGACAGTGTGCCTGTTAGATCCCTCTGAATCTTTCTTTACTTCTTCCTCGATAAAAGTTTGAGGATTTCTCCCAGGTCGCATTTGATTCATGGCTATTTCCAAAAAGTAAACACATTCCCTTCTTATTCAGCCATGACATGAATCTAATTAGAAGTTAAGTCTGTGCTCCCTCAAAAGGGTCACTGACCATCCAAATATCAGATTTATGTACCCTTAAATGGAGGTCATTTATTTGTATTGAAACACTTGGTCGTTGTTCAAATCGGGTTCTTGCTCTGCTCCCACAGTGGCAGCCAGCAGACCAAATCAGACATGCCTCCAAGTCTTTTGTCCTCATAAATTTCTTCCACAAACTGTATAAACTACAAATTAGTCATCTCATGACCCAATCAATCACAAACCTTGTACTGTGACTTGTAACTTGGTTAAAAGGCATTTACTGTACACTGTCGGATCATGATTTATCCCTTTTCCTGACTGTTCACATGTATATATTTTGGTCAATCATGTTGATACTTGCTTCACATGACATGTAGTAAAGGAAGTAAAAGCACATTTCCTGTGCACACAAAAATCACTTACCCTCCAAAGAATCAAACTGACAAAATGCAAGCAGACAAAGCAACTCTTTTATGGAAAGGGTGTCAGAGGGCGTTTACATGAAATATTCTGATGCTATGGACCTCTGTTATGTCTCTAATGCTATTGACCTGTTGGCAAGCTTCACCTCCTAGTGCTAACACTTCAATGAAAACCTCATGAGGCCACAGTAAATTTGTCCCAAAGAAAAGATGTCCATGACCAGTGCTGATCGTGCTGAGGCCCGTGACTATTGTTGCCATCTGCTCACTATTTCCTCCTGCAAAAGAAGATAATTGAATGTGAAATCACTTTTCTCTCTTGGTTTAGGAGTGCGGGCCATGTCTGTCACTGAAGTCTCCACCACAATAGTCTGGGCCCTTGTTTGTATTCTTTATGGAGCCATTCCCTCCCGGTCGTCTCTTGCAACATCTGCCTCTAACCCTCCAGATCAATATGGACCATCTAATCACCTGCCACACTTAATTAAAACCCCATCAGTGCCTTTATGAGAGGCATCAAAGGGCACCATACTCAAAGGGGGTCATGCAGATAAGACTTCAATGGTGTGCTTTGCAGGGCCTTTGCACAATAGAGGATGCTAAAAATCTTTAAGCTGGTTTGGTGAAAATAGGTCAGTGTTGGCAGCTGTGGGTAATGTGTCCCAGGCCTGGCCTGTGGTCCAGCATGCTGCTCGCCATATTTAACACCCTTTGTGTCATCCTCTCGGCACTAATCTGTCTTTTCACTGAGTGTTAAAATTAATTTGCAGTGATTTCTATGAGGGCACAGGCATCGTTAGGAAACCTCAAAGGAGCTACAAAATGGACAAGTTGCCAATAGTCAGCCTTTGTCCTTGGTCTGTCCCTTTCTAAATACCCATGACAGCAGCTTTGAAATGCCTGCCTGATGAGGCTCAGATGCTCTGGCTGCGGACATCACAGTGACCATACTTGTCTGGCTGTGACAAACATCTCATGACAAAGACAAACCCAGAGCAGCAAACAATACCACAGTCCGGATTTTAAAACTGCCCGGGTCCAGCCCACATTGCTCAGTGATGTATCATGATACAGTAATCCTTGCTGGCTCTTAAGTTACAGATAAAACTTATTTTTTCTTCAAATAGCTCAAAGCTATGTCAACAGTCCCAAAAAGAGAACATCAGTGATACCCGTATCGCTACAGCGTGCTTGGCATCTACACAAAATTATGTTCCCATGGGAAAACTGTAGACACAACAGTTTGGTTGAAGCTTTCCAATGGTGCTCATAATGCCATTAATTGTGTGTAGGGAGATTTGGAGAAAGCGCTAGCCATGGAGAGCCCTGGAGGAAGCCACAACTTGTAAAGCAGGTTTGTGTGAGCTTGCCACAGTGTGCTGTGTAGTATGGAGTCAAGGCTTCTCTGGCTCATATCTTCTGTCTTTTATTCCTTCTTCCTCTTTTATCTTTATTTATTTAATCTTCCTCTCTCTGTTTATCTCTCTATCCCCTCACACATAAACTGTCTCTCTCTGTCTTACCCCTCTGACCATAAAACAAGGGGGGAGAATTAATGACACAAACATATCTGACGTCTGCAGGAGTGTGGGCCTCTTTCCTCTGTCAGCCTCACTCTCACTCTATAAAAGAGATAAACCTATAAACTTAAAGAAGAGAGACAGAAGAATCAGAGAAGGAAAGAGAAAGAAAGTAAAAGAATAAAAGTGAGAGAGATGAGGCCAGTGGTGGGTGTGGTGGGAGAGTTCCCCTTGTCAAATTAAACTTCCATCTCTGTCAAAGACACACTCAGATTCCAGCGAGCCAATCAGCCAATCTAAGACAAATGATTTTGTTGAGCCTTCTTGCCACACTTGGCGTGGGAACAGCGCAGATTCTCATAAAAAAAGAGCCTGTAAATTATTTCCCCCCGCTTCAAAGACCTGAACAACAAAAAAAGGTTAGTGTTTATATGCGGTGTTTCTGTGTTGTTGTCTTTGAGCCTGTTGGTCTCGGCTGGTTTCTACTGTGCATATCCGAGTGTAAACACTGCTTAGGATCTACAGCTGTCTCCTCACGAGCGACGGTCTGAGAGACAAAATACAAAAGGATGCCGGGCTTTCATTTTTGTACATAAATAAAACTGTTCAAGGGTCATTTAAGCTGGGGGGGGGTCCTGTTGCATTACACTTTTCTCGAGGCAGCGTTTTGATCAAAGCCGTTTGTAGGACCTCTTTCCTCTCTTTCCCCCATGCGCCACCCTCCCAGCTTCCCACATCCTACGCTCCAACCCCCAAAAGACGTCTGCCTTGCTGCTGCTAATCATTGGTGGTCTCCTGACTGCCAACAGTAATTGATTAGGGAGCACAGGACTGGTGGGTGAGGGGTAGAGAGGATGGAGGGAAAGTTCAACCCAGGAGTCCTCAAGGTCAGCGCCCTCTCCCTCCCTCCACCCAACTCCTTTTCTCATGCTATTAGGTATCAGCCACAGGGGAAACTGCAAATATTTGGCACACTTGGTCCAACTTCCAAGAGGTTTGGTGGTGGTGCGCACAAACAGGAAGATCTGTGTAAGCAAAATGGACGCATCTGTTTAAGTGAAGCTCGGTGGGGAAAAGACTCAGTGCGTGACGTGTTGACTTATCTGTTGAATCAGGAACTCAACATCCTCGGTTGAATATGCTTATTTTTGTAGACCCCCCTTGCTGCTCTAAGAATTCCGCCGTGTTGTTTGGCCCTCCGTGGTTGCTCAACATCCTTGACAATATAAAGAGGGTTGTGGATGTTATTCCGAAGTAATGACTCCCACCATTCCCCCTGGTTTCACAGGAAGAGGTGACATTCCTAGCCTCTGGAAAGTGACTCATGCTGCTGTCTTGTTTAGTAAATGCAATTACAGACCGGTTGAAGCGTTCTCCTCTTCTGTGAATTAGAGCCAAGAAAAAGCCTCTATTTGTCTTTTTTTGTGTGTGCCTGTGTGAGTCCTCTGTGTGTATGGCCAAACAGGGTTATGCTCACCACAGTACCCACTGCTGACGATGGACCCAGAGTCTTGATGCCTATGGAAACATGACTGTCACAGGAAATGTTCAACATGTTTCACTGGGCTGCAACTGAGCTAGAGGTGAGGGTGTTTTAGAGCTGAGGGCTGGTGTTGATGTTGGCTGCACGGCCATCTGAGGACTGTCCAGACCCCACCACTCAGCATGCTCAGATACTCACAGCCCTATGTCTGGACATGTAGACGAGCTCGCAAAGTGCACTCAAGTCCTGTGATGTAACTTCTCGAATGCACAGAGAAAGACAAACAAACCCAAGAGGCAACATTAAATAATTAGAATAGTTTAAAATTCACATTGTCATTCACAAAGTGGAGACGGGTGGGTTTTCATGTCTGTCTCAGCCACATCTCCCACAGATGGCCCCAGGCTACAGCAGCTGTGAAATATTCGTTTTTGTCTGTCTGTCACTTACACTGTCTCTCAACATTTATCATAAGGAACTCATCTTTCCTAAATCTGCCAGTAAAGGTCACAGATTTTCAGCTAATGACAAACACAGCCCATATAAAGGAGATGGAACATTAATCCTACATATATCTTTTTGTTCCACTATTGCTTATGTATATTCAAACAACATGTAAAATGGATTATGACAAAACTTGATATTCTTACAAATACCAGATCACAATATCATGAAAGCTGGCCTCGCTAGGCTGCGAATGAAAAGCACTTGTGTGGTTTAACTTTATCCAGACTTGTGAATACCAGAGGAGGTTGTTCTAAGAAGTGGTGGGTTCTGTTTTATGTCCTGTCAGTGTTGTGGTTCTGCTCTCTACTGCCCCCCTTTGTTAGGCCCGCAGCATTGACCAGGATTATGTCACACGGACCTCTGCTTTGAAATTCCCCCTTATACAGTACAGCCTTTTAACAATGCACACTTGGTCTCAACAATACATTATGTCACTTTTCTTTGAATTCTTCACTTTAAAAATAGTTTGCAGCTGTTTTTAAGTGGAGGGCAGGTTTCCTTTTTCTAATGCCTGTCCTCCTCACCTTTTCAAATGTACAGTACCGTAGTGCTCAGCTTGTTTGAGTTTTGGCCTTTTAGCTTCGCTGTCATGCTCAAATCTGAGGTAAACTGAACTCAAATAGTTTCCCTACATCTGCCACTAATTGTGAGGCCATGCTGTTCACTTCATATCACCTTTTCTCCCTCATGGTTTCTGGAAACCATGATGTGGGTCTCTGAGTGACATGGGTATAAAAGCACTTTTCATTCCAATACAAAGAGTCTTCAGCCCTGCACTAAGTCTGTCAATAGTCAGCTGGCCTCCCACTGAAATCACCTCGAGGTGCTGTAATTTGTGCCTAGCAACTAAGTCTCTCTGGAACTTCACTACCTGAAAAGCTCAGGGTATCTAGAAAAGTAGAATTGATTCCTTTTGCTTCTATCTGCTGCCATTGTGGCAGAAGTTATACAACTGTGCGCCAACAAACTGGTTAGCCTAAAATGAGAATAGTTACTGTGTCTGAGGTCAGCTTTTATTTGGGGAAACAAATAGTCATTGTAGTTAAAACCTCAATTAAGTCAACCTTTGTGGTAGATTTTAATTTAAACATAGAGCTGAGTTTTCCATATGAATGTGGCTAATATATTGCACTGGCACTTTGTTTCATGACAGAATAAATATATGTAGAATAACTTAAAAAACAAACTTAAGTTAATCACATCATGAAACAGACTGCCTCTTGGAAACTGGCTTTTAATGAAGGAGCTAAAATGCTTAAAGAGGAGGACCAAATGCTGTTGGGGGTAGAAATGGAAGAAATTGAGGAAAGTAATGTCTGAGGAAAAGAAAACAACAGTAGCAGCGTCAGTTCACGCCAAAGACAGACTGCAAGATGAGAGGTGGATACTTGCGGAGGAGTAATTATTCCCATCACTGTACTGTCACTTTATGGGCGTGAGAAAAACACACGGATATCATCTTTTCAAACAAGCTCTCAATGTGGGTGGTGTAGCAGAAGGATTTTAAGCTGATGCTGGATGATCATGTAGCTACGAACAGGACTGGGCCTGTGGAATGAAGGAAATGTTATCTGATGCCATAGGGGTTGTATGAGCCAAGCATCCGCCAGCCCATATTCTCACTTTTCTTCGCGGTTACCATACAGTATATGCTGTAAGTCCCCAACAGGTGACCCACATTGAAATTGAACACGTGTAATAATACAGTCACATGCCCTGACACATGCACAATCATGCATGAACATTTGCACCAATACAAACACACACACAGTACAATCAAACAATGCAATTTACTTTTCTTGTTATTATCTGCATTACATACAGTTTGTGCCAAGATTTTATTTTGGCAGGGTGTTGCTGTCTTATTAGAGCCCTTTGAAACCTGTAGAGCTGTGTCTACAATGACGCTGCTTAACATATCAAAGCCCGCTGATTAAACCATGCATTCATCAACCATTTCAAGTGTTCACCTGACCCCGGACCATGAATTGGTCCATTTATTTCACTCCTCTCCTAAGCAACACATGTTGCAGATGAGTGTTTGCGTTGTGTTCAGATATCATTTACCTCCCCTTCAACCAAGGGGCAGTAAACGATATCTCAGAGGTGTGGATGGTTGTTTATCTTCTGCTCAGTCTGCAGAGGTTTATCTGGTCAGTCTGAATAATGGTGTGTTTAGTATAGTTGATGCTATGGCCAGTGCAAATGCAGAGAAGCCGCGGCTTCGAAGACGCCCATGGAGAAAGAGCAAGCTGCGTATTTCACGAAGGTTATTCTGCTGCACATGTTTGCGAGGTGAGGAGAGGGATCCTCTACAGCAGCAGCAGAAAAAGAAGATTAATCTGGGCCCTCAGCTTCCACACTTGGATCAACAGGGATCAGGTGAGAGAGAGGCTATCCAGATTACAGTAGAGGATCTGGGCATAGTTAACGCCAGCTTCAGCCTGTTTGAGGAGGACCCTCTGACCTCGAGGAGCAGCATGGCTCGCTCAGCCAGCTCTGTGTCCGCCTGCCCCCGGGCTCTGAAAAACAGACGACTGAGGCCTCTGTCTTCACTCCCAATAGAGTCCAAGGCCGAACCAGCCATCACTTCTACCAGTGGAGATGATGAAGAAGAGGAGGAAGACCCGTTGCTGTTTGATAATGGCACTGAAAGCACAGCAGCTACTGGAAGCCTCCTGATGACACCTGTCATTAACCTGATCCCACCCACTCCCTCTGACGTCATTGATGATGACCAGTTCTTTGACATTAATTCAGAGGAAAGTGTGGCACACACATCTGGCAGTGATGGAAGCTTTACTGCTGGTGACCAGGAGAGTTATGTGGCGAATATGGAGAATGTGGGGGCAGAGGAGTCGATGAAGGAATTCACAAGGGCTGAGCGTAAGGTCAGCTCTGATAATACAGTCGAGTCTGAAGAAGGTCCAAATGATGAGTCTGGAGAAGAAAACACGTCTGTGACGACCAGAGAGGGGGATAAAGAGATCTTATGTTGTGCCTACCAGGTGACGCCTCTCCCTGAATACCCTCCGAAAAGTGAGTCTTACACCAATAACATGTCTATGCCATTTCACTGAAGAACACATATGAAGTAAAACCTGTTTACTTTCCTCTATCAGGAGATTGTTTCTGTTCAATAGTGATGTTCCTCTGTACTAACTTTTGTCATGTGTACCCCCAACAACAAAGCATTTACTGGTTGTGTGTTTGACTCGTAGAAATGGACAAGTACAAATAATGAGACACTGTGCGTTAACAAGCAATTAGCAGCTTTGCCCACAAACCGCACACTGCAACTCAAAGGTACTATTTTAATTATTAGCGGAGAATTGTCCGATTGCTTGACTCCCAGTATTGCTACTTGCAGCGTTGTCCAGGGCTCATCACCAATCATAGTACACAGGCATTCAGAACAAGTCAACAGATTGACCCCAAGGAAGTGCTGCTTGTAGCAGTGATGAGTATCAGCCTGTGCTTGTTGACACCAGGGAAGTTGAGTTCAGTTGTAGCACCAATGTAGCATTAGCTGACTGTATGGATCCAGCAGAACAAGTGAACAGCACTCAATGAGCTCAGGTGTGCCCGCTGCCTACGACATCCTCATCTTGGAGGGTGGAAAGATGAGACGTTGTGCTTCATCGTCTTTAATCATTGAGGAAAATCATGAAACACCACCGCAGCTCCAGGTACACTGCGCATGTGTTGTACCCCACAGATTAAGACCAAAAGGACCCAGCCTCTCTTGATAAGACTTGGTCTTGGTCTGCAGAGCTCCAAAGCACAGTGTTGGCTGCTTGTTTGTTCAAAATTTATTATTCATGCACATCTCTAAATTGCACTAAATTCGACAAAGCAAGTAATACACCCCACCAAGTGTGAAGTAGATCAGATAAGCAGTTTTCGAGATATGCAAAGAACATCAAGGATTCCTCTCTTTATAACTAGAAAGAAATATGAGAGGTTGTACAGTATGATTTCTTCTGCCTTTTCATCTTAGCCAGGCTAGACAAGGACAGAAACAATACAGAAGATATTTTTTCACATGTCAGAGTGGGACAGCACAGGTGTAAAACTGCATACTGATGATTTGGGCTCAGGGTCCTTGTTAGACGAATACATTCTGGTTCACTGAAATTGTCATGGCTTACTGGGACACTTGAATACAGCTGAGAATACAACCTGTGTTTTTCCTAACATGTCAAGTCAAAGGGTACGTTCAGACTGCAGGGCTTTAATGCTCAATCTTTTTGTGAAATCCAATTTTTTGCAAGGTCGTTCACATTTCCAATTAAATGTGACTTGTATGTGATTTCCAGTGTGAACTTTAAACGCCCCAAAAGTGTCCGCATGCACATTGGAGGACACGACGACATCACGCGCAGCGAGTGTGCTCAGTGTTTTACGGAAGTAAACATGGATGCTAATGGTGGAGAGTTTCAGTTTGGCCTGAAAAGAGCTATCCCCAAATATGAATTAACTCAGAAAACCTTGCTTTCCCTCCACTGACTACTTTCTGCATTATTGTCCGACGTTTGTTGCTTGTTGATGACGTGAAGGTCGGATGAATGCGACCTGGCCGCTCAGACTGAAGTTGCATGTCAAAAGATCGGCTATGTATCAGTTGTAGAACGACATATCCAAGTGGTCTGGGTCGCATTTGAAAAAATCTGATCTGTGTCGTTCAGACTGTAATGTAAAAAAGATCAGATACAGGTCACATAGGGGCGAAAAATTTGAATTTGGAGCACTTCAGGCTGCAGTCTGAACGTAGCCAAAATGAAAAAGCCCCCTCAACAGAACACATAAATTTGACGCTGCTCAACTTGAGGTAAAGAAAAAGAGAGAAAATAAGCGTATTGCTCAGAATCGTAACACTCTTTTGAATGAACTGTTGTCACAAAGGTTGTATTGGTTTCTTTCTCTGTCATAGGGAGCTTCAACAATGGGATATATCTTTTGCAATTTACTGAACTTTTTGAGATATCTTGAGGTACATTTGCAGGTATTTGAATTCAAATCTTTCTGTTCCATTTAGGTTAGATGTAAATGCCACCAGATGATCCAGCTGTTAAGCTTATGTGTGGCCTCTCTTCGTTTTGATCTCAGTTGCCTATTCAGATGAAATGGGACTCATTATGTGACATGGCTACAGTACCTTGGACGCCTCCTTTGGGAGTTGCAGTAGTTCCCCTTTTTAGCCATTGTGTGTGTGTATTCCCAGTGCGTGGCTGAGCAGGTTCCCAGGTTTTGGGTTCCTGTGACTCAGCATGCTCTCCTCCCTCAGTCATCTCTTAAAGAGCTTCATTTCTTTTCAGACCAGAGGAGGACAAGTATATTGGAAACGATAAGCATCACTTTTGCCTATCCGTTACATAAATGTGCTGAAAAGGTCTGATTCTACAGCTTTGCTTTGTCATTAACCATGTGTGTCTGTGTGTGACTGGTTGTCAAACTTTATCACGTACCAAACGTAGATCGCTCAATGTGTTTGGATGTGTGCGTGCAAGGACGCAATATGTTTGTCTGTGCTAATCAGTCAAGGGTGAGAGGACTCACTCATGCTTTGACTTGTCCTCCAGACGGAGCCAACTCAGACTCTAAATGCGGTCCATCTCCCCGTCACTTGTGATTTCACCCTTTAAGGCAATATCACGCTGAGTCCCAAAGCCTGGACAAAATTCCCTGTCCTTCTTTGTTTTGATTTGGCTTTTCCTGCACAACACAGGCTGTGTGGAGTCTGAACAAGGCTGTGGTAGAGTGGGTGTATGGCTACCCTCCATGAGCATTCTCACACAGCCCTCCGTCTTGTGTCCCTTCTCACCATGCATGGTGAAAAGACGTCACAAAGTGTGAGACTGGAAATTATTTCATAGACATTCTGTTGTGTCAGAGGTCTGGTGGAAGAGGGTGCTCCCACATGTCATCACATTGAGTCAAGACTCATCGCTTCCTTGCTCAAGACGGTTGTGTTTAGTATGGCGAGAGTTCTGAATTTGCTTTACTGTAGGCCAGACTTTTTAATCCTCTACAGAGTGACTCACAGGGCAGCCAGGTGATGAACTGAGTGCCAGCTCGAGCCCCCCTCCTTATGCTCCACTGTCTTTCCAGGATCCAGACAAGATTCCACTGCTGACACACATAAACCAATTACACCGTCTTATCTGATTCTGACTCCATCTAAACTCCCATCCATGTCAAACAGGCCTTTCAGAAACAGGCCCCTGAAATGAAAAACATGTGTTTAAATAAGACAGATTTTTTTGTTTGGTAAACTATTTGATAATACTACTGTTAAACTGCAGAGGCTTGTTACACTTCCATTTGTTAAGATTACAACTTCAATTAGTTATAACTCAGAACACCAAACACACCAGCATCTACCACATCACATTGTTGTGTTTCCTGAGAAAGACGGGGCAGAGCTCAGATGCCATATTCTCAGGCTCATTCGTCTTGCTTGTTATGATAGCAGAAAAAAGATATCTGCTCGCTGACCAAATGACATTTGAAAAATGTAAGAATATGGGCTTTCTGTGGGAAAGAACTTGGGTTGTCAGGGAAGTATGCCATCAACCAGACGGACATTAGTGTGCATGACAGGTTGCCAAGCAACCCCATCTAGTTGTGTCCAGCATCTGCACCAGCTAATGCATTATAAATAGACCCGGTGACCTGTACAAAAAATAAAGTTCTTTATTAAATAGTTTGTTTTTTATGATAGAACTAACTGGGATCAATTCAAGTTCATTTATTGACTTCCTGTTTCTGTTCAGATGAAGTGAGTAGCAGGGGTGTGAGCTGCTCTGACCTGCTGAAAGCTGAACTCTGCCGGCCTCCTCACGCTGCCAACATGGACACATTTCCTCACCAAAGGGTATGAAGACCATGCTAAAAAGTTTTTCTCATGATCTTTTCATTCTGAACATTACATGCTCTATGGTCCAAACACGCAACTTTAACATATTTAAAGGTATCTACAGCATCACTACACATTCCTGGAAGAGATGTGCTTTATCGGATTTACTGAATGACTCTGTATTATGACTTAAATGCTTGGTGGCTGGGCTGGATTACCAGTGTAATGTTGAATTACATGACAGAGGCCGATAACACGTTCCTGCAGTTTTGGGGACACGCTGACCAGGAGTGCCACTTTTCACGCTTTAACCCAAACCACAGACAACCAGGAAGGGTCGCTACGACAACGACGCAAAACCGTTGGTGAGTCTGGTAATGTTATATTATGGACAAATAAATTTATTCAATATAATATTAATGCTCTGACTCTGATTGTTTTTTCATGCAGCATCATATATGCCACAGTCTAAGGATCAGAATGGAAACTTGCCTGAGAAGGTACTGTAAACCATCAAAGCAAGGCCTTCAGGGTGGCATCAGCAGACAGCCCAGAGCTGCTGCAATTACAGAATATGCTCTGTTTATATTTCCGTGCTCCCTTGATCTGTCAAAGCAATGACTCTACAAATAGGCTCAGGATTTTCATCTTTGTGTCCAGGATTTGCCAAGCAAGACTGCCCGTATCCTTAGCGATCTACGTGTTAGCTGAAACACAAAACGGAACAAAACAATTTTTTTAAATAAAATTGCTCATGTCCTGGGCTTATTATCTCCACACATTATCATCTGTTTTATTTTCCTCCGGTACCCCATGATTATATATAGCATGATTAATATATTCAGTCTCTTAAGCAGCCACGCCTCAAATTAGAGCCCATCACTGGGACTCCAAATTAGACAAAATGGCTGACACTATGGATTATATATGTGCTTTTGGTAAATTATGACCCAATACATATATGTTTTACTAAAAGTCTTATAACATAATAATAATGAAGGCAAACCTCTCTGCTGAATTTATCACTAATCACTCCACTGTCACCCTGTAAAGCCTCTACTGGCAGCAGGGAACACAGTAGATTTCTTCCAAGAAAAATGCCACGTCAACAGAGAATCTGTGACTAAGGCAACAATTACATAGAAACCTGTGTTTAGGTAAACACGTCTTAAGCATTTGCTTACATTTAAACACACATATGTGTTTATTTGCTGTGATATGTCAAGACATTGATATCCTGCACAATCATACTTATTTTGAGTGGATCAGGAACACAGACAAGGACAAAGTCCCTTGGAGTTTAACCATGTCTTGTCTTGATGTCTTGCCTCCTGCTGAATGGTTTTTCATGCAGCAGTTTGAGTCTGAATCATCTATGTGCGTCATGTGCTGCTCTTTGCAATTCCCAACATCTGCTTACTTTTTTGTTTGAGAAAATAAAACAAAGACAAACTGTGCTGTATTACATCTCAAAACAAAGGTTTCCACAGTATGTTGCTTGAGTGTAGAGTGCTATGAAATAACAATAGGACATTATACACTGTTTTTATAGCATGTTGTTCATAAAAGCAGTTTAGTTATTTAGAATATAAGCAGCAGGTATGTAACCTCTCCTTCTCCCCAGGACATGGACAGGCAAGTGGCCAAAAGTCTTGGAGAGCTGAACACAGAAGAAGTCTGCCAGTGGTTTACCAGTATTGGACTGCAGAAATGTCTTCCTTACATCAGAGGTAAAATACTCTGCCCTTTGGTGACACAACAAAGGCAGACAATGCCAATTTCATTTATCTTTGCCTCAGATCAAATCAAAACATTATTTTATGAACGGCAATAACTTGAAAGGACAAAGACAACAGCATCACTGTATAAATCATATTATGCAGCAATGCATTTCTATCCTGTATATTTCTTGTAATCAGTTTGGGAGTTTCTTTTGTACCTAAAATACAATATTTAGCAATCTAATAAAGTAGCTGTAGTTGAAAGCTATATGGATGTAATATATTTTTAGATATCTTCTGCGTTATTTCTCATAAAGTTACCACTACATGCCAAATTTCCACATTATTCGTTTTAAAATCAAATGGCATCTGAGTATGCAAGCCTTTTTTTTCAAATGTTTGCTGTGGATTATGGCTCATTGACTAAGGTACATCTTTCAGATTGTGCTAAAGTTTGTAGGTGTATGACAAAGTGTTTCTCTTTCAGAAGTAAAACTGTGTGGAGCAGACATTGCTTCAGTGGATATGAACACTCTGGACATCCTCCATATCGCTACGCCGGAAGACAGGGAGCAGCTACTGTCAGCCATTTATAATGAGCTGCACCCTCCCAGCACCATCACCCACAGAATCAACTCTCTGCTCGGTATCTTTTTTCATTTATCATCTTAACGTGACAAATAAAAATGTTTACTGACGTTAGTTTTTTTTTCTGCAGAATCCTTAGGTCCCAACAATGTCGAGACATTCACTGCAACACTAGTGTCAATGAGCAAATCAAAGTCCTCTCCTCACGTGAGCTGCCTGAGCATGAAACGACGTTCCCTAAAACTAAGGTACAGCCTCTCGTATATACAGTGAAAACAAACAACCCAGCTTCAATTTAATTGCCTTGCCTTTTTTTCACTAAAGGAATGACAACCCAAACTATGTGACACAGAGGAATTCTCATCTGATAGAGATTACTATTAATGGTGAGTAACTGAACTGTCTAAAGGCTAAATATAGGCAATATATTAGAACTAATAAACTGCTAAGACTGTAATATGAATTAACAGCATTGTATGTGGATAGATACGACACTTATGGTCACATATAGCCACGTTATAATGTGTGTAGTCTGTGGGTTACTTATGTGAGAAAAAAATCAGGCATCTATAATATTTCTGATTGTTGTGTTGTGTTGTGTTGTGTTGCAGCATCAGAGCGGATAGTTCATCTCAGAACCCCCAAGGAAACAACAGTGGGAAAAATCATGGATTCATGCATTAAAATGTTAGGAATGACAGAGGATAAGAGCCTCTTTGTACTAAAGGAAAAACAAGGTGCACAGCACATCATGTAGTTTATACATCTAATGTACATACATGTACATGTATTAAGTGCTGTACATGTGTTATGATTTTCAGGCTGTTCAGAGGAGCTCACATCAGATCAGCACATTGGGAGCCTACTGACATCGACATCAGAGAGCAGACAACTGGAGCTACACTTGTGTAAAATGGTAAAACTGATCATTTGAATGGAAGGCCTTAGCTTACATACTGTACATTTAACAAGATACCTTTCCATATGTTTTTGCATCTTGTAGGACCCGTCAGGCACTGCTTCAATAAATAATGCGGAAGTCAACAGCAACATAAATAAAAATGTCCAGGTGAACCAGCTGGTTAAAGAAGACAGGATCAGGGAGCTGAACCAACAGGTGGACTCCTTACAAAATGTCATCCTTCAGGTCAGTATTTCTCCTTAACAGAAAAAAAAGCATTTGATATCTTATGTTGCCATAACTGTGCGACCTTATTAGTGTATCAGTGAAAGTAATGACTTCTGAAAACTGATGTTTGAAACCCATAGGTCCAGGAGCTCCACCATGGTCTTGTTGCGTTTTGCTCAGAGATAAAGAACATGGATGGAGATGTGGAAGTGGACAGGCTTGGCTCTGCTGAGCTGAAACAGAGGCTGGAGTTGGTTAAATGCAGACTGAACGACAGGAGGCAGAGCCTGCAGACCCTCAAAGACAACATTAACAACTCCTCTGCTCACAGGAAAAAGTAGGTTGACCGCCTCTGTAAATCCTTAGCTTGTTCAACAAAACATACAACTTTTCTTCCATGTTCCAAAGACACAAAAGTAGTTAGATTAAAAACTACACAATGCACATTTATTTTTATCCATTTGAGGAACTGTTGAATGCCTTCCTGTTTGTGTTAGACTGCCATCTACAAAATATACCATATCACAAAAAGTAATTAGGATGTAAGAATATGAAGAGGGTGTCATATCCTGTACAGATAGTAAAGCCCTCTGAGGCATTTGTGATATTTGTGATACAGATAAAATTGAGTTGACTTGATTGGCTTGAATAAGGTTCTACTGCAAGTTTCTACAATGTCCAGCATGAGTTAAATTGCAAAAATATGAAAGGAAGGAAGGAAAATAAACCAGCAACTATGAAATTCATGTTAAACCTTAACAACATATACCATATTTATATCTACTTATCCATTCAGGCCACTGGACGTTCGTCTCTTGGAAAAGATGAAACTGAACTGCCAAGTCTTTAAGGAAGAAATTTCCATGGTCCATCTCAACCGGCAGGTGGCTCACCTCCACAATGCTTTACAGGAAAGCTATGTTAAGGTACTACTGATCAAAGACAACTAATAGCTTTGCACTCCTGCAGAATAGAACCAACAAGCTGAAGGCCTGGAGCCCAGTCGGTGGAGTTTAATCGACAGCATGTGAAACTCAGTCCCACCGATGTGGGAAAGCTGCATGGTCTGAGTCAGAGAATGTTTGGATTGCTGAAAATAAACAATGACGAATTGAGATTTCCACTGAAACAATGCTAGGTATTGAGAGAAACATGTAGTTTGCTACGCTACAATCAAACTTCAGTCAAAGTCCCCATTTTTGGACAAAAATAATAATATGGCCTATGGTGGTTCCAATATGTTTTTAACCCTATCAGAACTTGAGTAGTAAACACTGGCCTTTTCCTCACTAAAGAAGACCATACTGTGATAATCCCACACCTAGAGGATAAATATAGAATATGTGAAGGTCATATATTGGTTCATTTAATTGTCAAGCAGCAGATAAGACAGGTAACAGCTTCCTGGTATGGTAGTTCATTACTTGACACTATTATGTCGATCATCTTTGATCTTCTCTTCACTGTTCACCTGAGTGACAACACAATGCTCCATTCAGTCTACTCTGTTTTGCTAAGTTGTGCAGTTGAGAGTGGCTATACAAGGCTGAGGGGAGTCCTTTGGATGAACATGCACTTTTTCTGAGAAAATGATGTTTAGCGCTGACATCCGAGAGCCTGTGACCATACCAACAATGGAATGTGTGTGACAAAAGCCACTGGGAGAGTGCAACAGAGAAGTGGGCCAGCATGTGTAAAACTATCTCCATCTATCCCCGGAGGAGCCTACCTCTTTTTTAATGTGGCTCTTTTATCCCACTGGAGAAGCCCTAACGAGGTGCTATGAAAGGACACACGCGGCTTCGGCTTTGAAAGGTGCCCCGTGTCACGTTGCCGCCCCAGGGCCACGCTTTTTTAGGTGCTGAGTTTGTGGGAAAAGCAGCAGCGCTAATGTTTATCATATGACCTAATCAGAGTTAACACACAGGTCAGAGCTGAGGAGCAGCCTGGGAACTGATGGAGCTGCCGCTCTAATAAGGAGCAGACCGCCCCGTGTTTGGTCTGATAGGCTGCCCCGCATTACAGACAATAAGGAAATATTTCATCACGAGCAGTCTAATCTCCGGGATCTACTGCAACTGGAGAGCATCAATAAAGCGGCCGAGAGGGGAGGAGAAAGAGAAACAAAAGGAGAGAGTGAAGGGAAGAGGGGAAGGACAACAAATGGTGGGAATTATTTTAAATAGGCACTTCAGCTTGGGCAAGTCAAAAACTTCAGACAGACTATTAAAGAGGGGAAATTGGAAGAATTAATGTTTTACCCATTCTGCAGTCTCATGTGTGTTGAGGATGGATTGCATTCTGAGAAAAATGTTGCCACCTCTTTGCTATTGCATGTCATTGTGTTTGAGAAATGGATGGGATGCTTCTGGTTATTTTATAGAAACATCATGACACCAGTTGTGGTTGATCAATGTGGTCAGATTGTCTCCCATTACTCCTCCATGTCCTCCATTTTCTACACCAAGGCTGACTGTGTTAAAGATCTCTGCTGTTGGAGCAGAATGACAGCACTGAAATCAGAACTACCAACACCCATCATTATAAAGGAAGTACAATCCCCTCCACTTAGTATCTAAGTTGCCTGATCTGTCAGAAGATCATTTCCCACACTGGGTGAAACAAAGTCCTCACAGATCAAGTTGAGGCTTCCCACGCTGGAGGAAAATCACAGTGCTTAGAAAACTGACAACATAAAAAAACATTTTTCTCACTGTAGAAAAAAATTGCAAGCCATTAATCCTCATCTGAGTGACCTCTGCCTTGTTTAATTGCCCACCAGCAGATCATTGGTTGTGTCTGGTGTGTATATGGGCCATGCCGTCTGGTCTAGGTAGCTTAGGATTTGATCAGATCTTGTGGATAAACAAGAAAAATATGAAGAGAAAATTCCATGGCCTCTTGGCATATGGCCAATATTGAGGCAAACTAAAAGGGAAAATGATGCGTGCACTTCTCAAGGGGCTTCGGCTGCGTTTCCGTAGATATATCCTGTCTGACCTATTTGTCTGAGGAGAGAGAAGCCTTAGCTTTGACCCCTGACCCTAGCAAGGCGGCATCCATTGCTGCAAGGCATTCACATGCTGTTCAGGGGAGGGGGGAGGATGCCAAGAGGCTGGATAAGAGGACAATGGAATTCAGTGGTCAGACTCACAAGTTATTTCTGATCCCTGCAAGCTACTTTGTGGTGTGATCTCTCCCAAAGCTAATCATTACATCTTGGTGGTCTCCTGCTTTGACACAGCCTCTGCCTCATCTCTTGAGAACCTCCATGTTGTGGAATCTGTAATCTCTTTCCAAGAAATAATGTTACGATTCGATCATACAGAAATAATGTTTCAGAGACACAGAAACACACCTTTGAATGTTTTAAAAGTTCTACGACTCCATGACGTCCTAGTGCGGTTGGTAAACTTGCAGTGAAGACAAGAATCCACGAAGTTAATGTGCTTGGCCAAGAAATAGAGCATGATCATGTATCACCCCCTCTGGGCTGTTACATATGAAAATACTAATACTAATACTAATATGATCTTTTCAACTCTCAGCAAGAAAACAAATAGGTTGATTTCCTAAAATGCTGAACGTACTTTACTTAATGCAAATATACTACCAGTGAGATTTTATTAAATATGGCATACGACTTAAGATAAACAAATAAAAGCATGAAATTGGCCTAGAAAAATATATTTTTTGTGTCACACACAAGTTTGGCTCAAAAGATGTTTGTTCTTGTCATTTCTACGTTCAGGAGAAAGCTCAGAAAAAGAGTTTGGCCATCGGTAGCCTGAGCCAGCTGGTGTCACCTCAGTTTCCCTCCATGCTGCTGGTTGTACAGGAGAACCCCAACCCTGATGGCCAGTATGGCTTCACGTGCTGCTACAGAGAAGGAAGTGGATTAGTGGTGGTCAAGGTGGACAACTCTACCCTCTGCGTGGATGACAGGTAACACATACAAAAGAAACACAGTCATTTATCCTCACTTCATGACAGATGTGAGGTTAGTCTTCACAAAGTGAGTGCAGAGTAGCGCTCATGATTCAGGATCCATTTCTTTCACTGCTCTATTGTTATATGGTTGGTAGCTATGGAAACCTCAGATATTGGCTCCAAAGCAAGCAAACACTGTAATGTAATACTTGGATGCAGAAGAGAGTGAAAAGGAGCAGATAAAATAACTTCATATAATGAAGCAATTACTGCATCACAAGTACATGCTTAGAAACGCAAAACTCTCAAACACAAACATATACACAGTGCAGTTAACATCCATCTTTGAGACAATCCGGCCAAAAGAAAGAGAAGTGTGCATGACAGTGCAGAGACCGAACCACAGACGTTGAAAGGACTCTTTGAGCCTCACTGTGTGTGTTCACTTATCGCAGCATCTGTGCCAGCGCTCTTTACACGGCTAATCAAGAAAGACAAAGGGTTGCTATTTCCCTGTCACCGTTATCCGATTGTCTATAAATAAAAAGTAATGAAGGGGAATTTTTTGAATTTATATGTGCTCTGCGTAAAGGTGATATTTTTATTATTTTATGCTCTTTGATTTGGGAACTCTTTGCTATGACTTGTTGTTTGCTAAATAGCCATTACCAAGATCCTGACTCTACCTGCAGAGAAAATCCTGCCAAATAAACACTGGATATTTTGAGAGAAGTTGCCCATCTGGTTATCAAACAAGGACATTTTCTTTTTCTAGCTTTTGAGTTGTGTTTTTACGTGTGTGTAATTGATCTTGTAGACTGGTGGAGGTGAATGGTGTGTCGGTGGTCAACTCCACACAGGAAGAGCTGTCTGACATCCTGCTGCAGGGACGCAGCGCTAAAATTGTGGTGCTTCGCCAGCCCTCACCCGTCCCCACCTCCCAGCAGCACCCTCTGGTCCCTCTGTGCAGCGTCAACCCCGATCCCATGCAAACAATTAGCCCAGAAAGGGATGCAGAAGTCCCTTTGCGACGGAAGGTGGTGGCCATCTGACCATACAACAAAGATAAAGAGACTGAAACAGAGATGATGATGTCTGCAGAATGACCCCTAATGTGAAAGTTCACACTGTCTGTATCTCCACATGTGAACATGCTTATTGTACTGAAATGTTCTTCATAGATAGCTGCCAAAAGCCTTTTAGTTAGGACTGTCACATAGTAATATGGCTTTGTATTAATGTCTTTTTTTCTACTTCAAAGCTTAACCACATGTACATAACTTTGCTCTTGGTAGGTAGTAATATGTAATCCATATTGTTTCATAGATGTGCAGAACAACCCTGATGAAAAACATATTTACAGAAAAAAATGCTGAACATGAACAAAGACTCCTCCTCCTCTCCTCTGGTTATACATCACATAAAAAGCTTTGTGATATGTGATAAGCATTTCTTTTTTTAGCATCCAAAAGAGTCATTTCTGAGTGAACAATGTGAGCCTGATGAGGATACAGCATGCTTCACCTTTTGAAAGCACAGACAGCACAGGATAGAGTCAGAAAATATGTGACGTAAACACAAGTCTGAAAGCTTTGCATTGTGATTCCTCTTTGAAGATTCAACACTGGGTTGGTCTGGAACAATGTTCAGAGCAGAAGATTTCTTAAAAAATGAGTCATGTCTCCCCTTTGTATGGTGTAATGTAATCCACTGTGCTGTAGGAATAAACCCTTGGGTGCGGAAATGCCTCATTTCTCAGCTCTGTTCTCCCTCGTTAAGTGGCAGTGGATCATGCAAGTCTGACAGAGAGACAGCACAAGCACTACCAAACCCTGACCCAGACCCCTGAGGTCCAAAGAGCCTGAGAGGAGGCATGATGAGACCAGTTTCGCTTGTCAGTCAATGAGAAAGGTCACAGGTCAGTCGCCAACACATTTGCGCATTGATGGTTTTGCAATCAAAGGCAAATGAGCTCCATATAATCCCGATGATGAGAGAGACTGTGTTTTCTGTTTGCCAAACAGGAAGGGAGGAGGGTGATACTGGCAAGCTGGAGATTTCAAGACTTAGTTGCAGATATGAGATATTGAAATCAACCATGCCACAACATGTTGACATGTCTACTGACACAGATAAACCATGATGACAACTCTCAGGATACGGTGTGAAGTTAACCAAAACCACAAGCGCAGGGTGTGGACAGGTAGAGCCGAAGCCATGAGGGGAGATAGAGTTGATATGATGATCATGCTGATTGTCAAAATAACCCTGCAGCAGGGACTGAGTCAATCCAGTCTGTTCTTCCATTCAACACAGAGGGAGACGGGGAGAGAAATTCATAGCTCAGTAAAGTAAAGCCACACAAGAGACGGAAGGCAGAGGAGAGAATGTGTCATGGCTGCCTTTATGGAAATAAATTAACACTGGAGAAAATGAGACAAAATCCTATAAACACTGTTGCTGGCAACAGTAGAAAGACGCCGCGGGATTCCCAGTGACCAACACACCCAAGAACACACACTCACAGGCTTTGATACTTCAGCTGTAAACCCACTGTCTGCAAGCTGTCAATCTGAAACACAGAGGAAAACCCACTGGAGTGAGTAATTCAAGTGACACCTTGAAATCTTCAAAACTTTTTCAAAGGTGCTGTTGAGTCAAGGGGGACGAACCGCAGGACCCGACATCCTTACTGTATGCTGGTCAGGAACATGTGCCGCCTCCTCCTATACTGCCGAGGCGCCTCAGGTTGACCCTGGCTGTACCTGACACGTAGTTGCACAGAGCAACCTACGCTGCATCTGTTTTGCTTTAGCAGCCTTAGTAAAGCTACATCCAGCACACACTGATAAGCTGTGAGGTGAGTCCAGTGTGGCTGGTTTTCTCTTTGGCCCAGCGATCAATCCCTCAATCCCCCCTCCCTCCACCTTCAACTCTCTAACCACCCCATGACATTTAAGGGTGCCTGGCATCCGTTTGAAGTGGGAGAGGGGGCATTAGCTCTGGTTTCCTGCCCAAATCCCACACAAGCCAATAAAACGCATTCAGGTCTGAAGCGAACCAAAGGAATTCCTGTCCACTAAACGTTAAACAAACAAGCTTGGCATTGGACTTATACCATACAGTATAAAGGAAGACAGATATTATTGTATCCCTTTGTACGCCTGTGACTGTCTGCCTGCTCCAAGAGACTCTAAATTACAGATAATGAGGTATTTAGCAAGAGGTGTTAATTAGACCATGGTCGTTAGTAATATATGTAAATCTGCTCGTGTGTTCATGTAGCTCTTATGTAAACCCTTATGTGGTTAAGAATGCAGCCCTACACCTTTGAGCCTGTAATATTTCAGTAATCACTCTGTAGCAGTGAGAGCCAGGAAGGTCAGAGACAAATCCCAGGAGCTTCTGATTTCATTTTGCTGAGGTGGAAACGGGACTTCTGCCTTTTCCTCTGGCAAATCTCACACTAAGTAGCTGCACTAGGCACTTGAGAAAGTCCCTGGAGATATTTATGTGTTGACCTTCTCCTGGTCAACAGTGCTGTGTTATTTGACCTTTGTCCCTGCTGTATGCTCTCTGCGTTCACAGCCACTCCACACAAGCTGAGGATGTACTGCCATCTACTGGCCTCTCACAGACCTCCTTATACTGTCTTAAAATGGTGTGCAGATGAGAACGCCTCTTTGGGCTGATAATGAAGTGATTCTGATTAGATTCTATTATTCATACAGAACAATCAACTTCCACGTCCCTGTTCCATGGATGAACAAAACCAAGGTTGGAAAAAATCAAATGCTTCTAACAATGTAACAATCAGTGATGCAATGTTGTGGTAGATTTTTCTATTAATATGTATAACACACACAGCTTTCTTGTCCAAAAACTGAAATTAATGTATGTTTAAGACAATATTTATAATAATTTGTTATCATCATGATTTAAAAACCGTATCTAGCTGTAGCTGTTTTAAAAAGAAGTAAATAGTTTAAAAATGTATTTATTGTATATGAGGTGTTTTATAGTACCTGTACTAAAGAACAGTCAGCCTTTTGTAATGAGATTATTGTTATTAATGTAATTAGATTTAATTGGATTTCCCTCCAACCCTGTGACAGCGGTTGATACAGTATGTACAGTAAATATCTTTCACTTTCAGGCTATTTACTTCGTTACACAGTCAGACTGAGAATAAAGTAGGGAGAACATGCGTGATTGATGACTGTACTTAAAGGTTAATGTTGGATTAACTCCCTCAAATTAATGCGTATAGGCTACTTTTCAAAAACATCTCAGACATCTTAACACTCTCCACGCTGCTCAATTATAAGGCTAATGAAAAGGCCATTAGGATTAAGTCTAAGGTGTGCTTTGGATGAGATAGATGTTGGTGAAATTGCTTTGCATAGCCTTGCCAGCAGGCAGCAATTGAGAAAGGTCAGCATAAGGTATTAGTCATTTTCTAATCCATTCTCTGTGAAGTATATAGAGCATAATGGTCCGTGTCTCTGTCCAATAAAAGGTTTAATTAAAGCAAGATGAAATATGATGATTAGAAAAAAACCAAGTGGAACACAACAAATGAAGAGTGGCTGGGATATTTCAAATTGCGTGGTGGAGGATATTGGATAGAGCAGAATACAAAGGAAGACAATTTCATAACAAGAGGAAGAAATCAAATGAGGTAGAAAATACATCAAAAGAGGTTTCAGCCTCTGATGATCCTTGGCTTTTCCTTTTTTTTACTAGCTGTTGTTGGGTTATTTGTACAATAAAAAGAAAAATCTTCCCACACTCTGAACAACAAGTACTTCATTTATAAACCTGCAGGCAATCTCTGGCACTGGGAACAGTTCTGGCATTACTTCTGTGCTGTTAGGAGTAGGCTTGTCTAGGAAGGAGGTGGAGAGGAAGAAAAAAAGAGAAAGTGCACATAAGAAAAAAAAAGTTAGAAATCAAATCATAATGTATGTTGGAATAAATACTATAATCAGTATATTTTCAGACTTTGGGGAAATAAAAGGACAAGTGGGGGACATTACAGATTTTGACCCATGGAATGCACAAATACAGCAGAGTTAATCTATAAACCATTTTGTACGGTAAAGATCTATAGAGAAATCCTTTCGAAACCGCACAGCTCTCCTCTGTGAACCACCTGCACTTTCACTCTAGATGGCAGTAAAAGTCTCACTATTGTCCCTGTGAAACTCAACACTTGCAAAAGAGGGATGCTTTGAGTTTGAGAAACTGCCAGACAAATCCTCAGCTCAGGCTTGTTTGCTCCTAGATGGTTTAGAAAGTAGGCCGAGGCACCACTAATTCAGATTCGCAATAAAGGTTTGACACAAGCAACATAAAATATATCATCACTGATGACATATGAATACAGGATATTCCATTTGATGCCATGTTTGGGGGAGAGGATGACTATGTCACATATACTATGAGGGATTTTAACTTTCTTTGACTCTAATGGAGCAGGTAAGAGTAGTGCTGTTTGCTGAAGACTGTGGCTCTTACTAACAGCAGATTACATTCAGTTGTCTCTGCAGAAATCTACGGTGATACTTGTTGCTCTCAGCAAGATGCACAAAGCGATAAATAAGACTGTTATTTGCTGCTTTGACATGAAAACATGACAATTTTATTTTATTATTGAGCTAGTTGTTTCAAACTCATATCACAGCCACATCACACACTGTGACATCTTTTTTATGAGATGATATTATGAAAAGTCACGCTAACACAAACAAAATGTAGAAGCAGGTTGTGTGGAATAGTACGTGTACACTACAGCTATGCCCGTACACATGGCGCAAACACACACACAGCAAACACACACACACACACACACACACACAAATAAAAGGGCTTATGGAGTGGTTGATGGTGAGTGAACAGGCCAGAGGAGATGGAAGAAGCACACCAGGGGGAATGATAGAGGAAATGATGCGCATGATGAGTGCTGAATGGTTGGCCAGTGGGACAGACCCTGTCAGACTGTCTGCTAAAGGGCTGCAAGACAGAGTGAGAGAGAGATGACTGCAGAGAGGACAAGACGTAGAGATAAAGCATGAGAGAGCAGGAGAAAAACGATAATCAATGTCAAAATACTATTACAACCCAGGTTTTTTCTGTCTTCCTCTTCATGACCACTGTATCTCTGCCACGCAGTTACAGCCGACCGACGATTACCAACTTGAAGGGTTCAGAGATAGAAAAACGGGCCACTGGCATGTTTTATTCAGCTCTTATTACATAAATTCTGTGTTGCAGTTTCCAATTCCCCCTTTGCAAGAGTATTTCTGTAGCCCAGAAATGTCTAGGGCTCCCGGTGTTGTATTGAGCATCTTTTGCTCGTCTTGTCTTGAAGCTTTTCATCTGCAGAGCGGGCCCTCACACAGAAACAATGATGACCCAGTTCTGAGTTTGTCTCTGTCTTACAGCCAGTTCTCTTCTGTCGTAATCATAGTCCCTCAGCTCCAAGAGCTGCCGCACTACCAAGACAAGGAAGAGAGAGGGAGAGGGAGGGAGGGAGAGGAGGAGAGAGAGATGGAGTGGGGGAGGAGAAGAAGAGGAGAGATAAAAAGAGGATGAGACGGAAAGAAAGTCAGCATGAGAGAGCGGAAAGAGGCAGAGCTAATCTCTGAGGAGGACTAAGAGAAAGGATGACAACTATAAGGATGGATGGATAGATCTATTCACAGATAGAAATAGGAAGAGAGAGAGCGACAGAGAAGGTTAAACCACAGCACCTTCACTGATTCATTCCCTATAGAGAGCACATCTAAAAGACAGGATTCATTCCATGACAGGTTGCAGGAGAAGGGAAATGGAGGCCTGACACACCGCACTCCTTCATCTGCACAGACGTCTCTGGAGATACAGGAAATCAGGTCATCCTGTTCATCATCAGGTGTGATGAAGGGATAAGGAACCCTGTTGTGCTTATGTAATATACCACATAGGACCATACCTGGATAATAAATAAGCATATCCAGCTATATGCACTCAAATTTATATATTTCTGATAGAGCTGTGAAAACCAAAATAAAGATCTTGGAGTGACATAAAAGGCTGAAAGATTATAACCCAGTAAAGCAACTGATTGAAATCACCGGATTAGAGCTTTCCTTGGAGGCATTTAGTGTGAAAAAGTGCATCTTCAGTGAGCTGATTTCACAGTTTTGTATCTTGATAATGTGCTCAGATGGGTTACATATACTCTCGTGGGTCTTTGCTAATTTTGCTGACACTTAAGGGGTTTATTTCAAAGATGCCTGTGAGGAGCAGAACAATGGGGAGTGATGTGGGAACCCTGTATTCATGTGAAGTGATGTACTGAGGTCTTTGGCAAGTCAAAAGATGCAACTCAAAATGTATACATGCACTTTCAACATCTCATTTGTGTCAAAAATGAGTCAAAATATGCATTTCAGCTGTTTAGAGTATTAGGATTTGTTTTTTTTTTGTTCTTAAATATGAAACCAAGAGATGTTTAGCTTAGCATAGCAGCATGAAGACTGTAAGAAGCGAGAAGATCCATTTTGTGTAACTGTCAAATTGAATGAATTATGTGCAGAATCTAGGAGAGGATTTCCAGGATAACCAAAAAGAAAAAAAGGATTCTGTGACTGTGGCTTCATGTTGCTGTCACTCAGGTCTACAGTCGGTGATGCAAATGGACAGGAGAGTAAACACTAGACAAATTGTGCATCCAGCATGAAAACATGTCCCTCTTCCAGACACTGGGGCTCATGCCAGCTGGGGACTGTAGGGATGGATTTGACTTTGCCAGTTCCTCCATATCTGGTACAGGGCCAAGTGAAAGAGTGATATTAAATGATAGAAACTGTGTCTGTTGGAGGAAAAAAATGATAAAAACGTGAGCAACTCAATTTGAGAATGTCCCCTGCACAGTTTCTCTATCAACATGAAATGTGATGGTTACAGACAGGATCGTCAAAGCAGATATGGACCATACATTGCCACACTGTATCTTGTATGTCTGGGGGAGGGGAGGAGTGAAGGAGATAGAGTCAGTGGTCAAGGGTGCCAGAGACGGAGAAGCACAGAGTTGGCTTTGTGCTGGCAACAAGCTGGTTTCAGGGGGAGGGGATCCCCTGCCTGGCAGTGTCTGCCTATCGGAGTACAGGGACCACATCTCAATGGCTCATAAGCTGTCTGCATTATGCTAAGACATGTATCCTTGAGGGAGCATGGCTTGGAGTTGAAAGTCACACAAGGATGGAGATTTTGCGCGGCTAACAAGAAGATAGCAACTTCTAGTCTTGGATGAAATACAGCGCTGCTTCAGCAAAAAAAAAAAATAAAATAAATAACTATATATTTTGGTTTTATTTGTTTATTGTGTCTCACCTTAATAACAAATCAATACTTGATTACATTTTTTATGGAGATGCTGATGAAAGTGAAATGTACCTCAACATATATGATTTATAGCAATAAAGTTAGAATTGACAGTGTTAAGACGCATGGTTTAATGGGCTCATAAATATAGATATTCTGTGCTGTTTGTGTTTGTGTTATCTGTGAGTTTAAGTGTATGTGTTTCGATTTCCACCATATGATATATATCTCTGACATAAAGAGATGAATTACACCCTTAGCTCATTTCCTCCTCCTTCCCAACCTTTACACAAGGTGACCTTGCGTGTAACACAATTTACAACTGAATGACATGTCTGCTGCTCATGACACTGCCAAGCCGCATCAACAGTGCTAGTGTTGTGACACACTGCTGAGCTGGTCTATAGAACTAAATGGTACATTTCAATAAGGGGGGGGTTGTCTTTGCTCACATACGCATTCCATCTGCTTTGCTTACACACTGATCCTTTCTTTCCACAATGAGACTGCAGACAGTTATGGCACGTATGTGTGGATAAACAAAGCACAGATGTCATTTCGGTGCGATCAACAGCCTCCATCTCATCTTGCTGTAAATTGTGAGCAGTACAGAATGACTGAATGTGGATTCGGTACTGAAACAGAAAGAAAAGCATCTGGATGATCCCTGGCTTTTGATTACCTGTACAGTACCTTTAGTTCAAGTGTAAGATGCAACCACTAAGCCCTAACTGGACCTCCTTGACTTCTTTTGCGGTCTAAATCAATGACGGTATTGGCTCATCCTGTCCCCTCTCTCCACCAACCAGTGGCTGATGATGTGAAATATTGATTTGCATGTCCACCCATATCACCACGCCTTGGCTTTGCTGTCAAGTTCATTTAGATGAAGGCTTTTTAATGGCCCTCTGATGCCTGGCTTGTGGCAGTAGCCAGAGCAGAGGTGCAGAAGGAAGGGGGAAGAAGTCCCTCAGGGTGCAAAACACAATGCACACAAGGCAAAAAAAAGCATAATGCTGGGTAGAGATCCTCATCATCTATCACTGGGTTTAAAGTCGACAACACACTCGCTGCAGTGCAGTAAGAAGCTACACACAAGAACTATATCCAGAGTGTAAACCTGCAGTTATTCATGCAAAGGGAACAAGTTGCTTGGTGCATCAACTGAGCTTGTACACGTTATTTCCCAATTAGTCATTTAAGCATGGATATATTCTTCTGCTTCGTATAAACAGCCAACACCCTCACCTGAACTTAGGCACACACACACACACACACACACAAGCAGAGATACATGCATAGGCACATACACACAGATGGTAAGAACATTTGTTTATGAGTTGCTTCAGAGACAGGATGGCCTTTGCAGAAAACATGAGGTTAAAGGTCACTCTCCTGTTGCAGCGTGAGGGTCATTGTTACCTCTCTGGTTCAGTGGTCTATAGACAGATTTCAAGCTGAAAACTAATGCCACACAAGACCATGTGAGAAATAACGGGGTGACCTTTTCATGTACAGAATCTAAATGACAAATTGATGTTAATGCCTTGACTCAAAACTCCTTTACTGTTCCTCAAAACAAGCAGGATTTTTTCCGGTTTCATTTCTTTTGACAGGAATAACTCCAGCAGCCAAGGCTCAACAACTCAGACTGTGAAAGTTTCACACAAATCAGCTGCTGTTGATAGTTGATGGGTTTGTTTTCCTCTCTCTTTCTGTGAATTTTAGAGGCTGCTTCAGTCAGACAGCGACAGTTCATCATGAAGCGAGCGAAACCAGTGGCCTTTATTCTCACTGCAATGGTCCCTGACATTGACTGAATGGCAGAGTGAAGAAGAAACCTACTGAGACAACAGAGGGGCTCAGACAGGGCAAGGAGAGGAGCATCAAGAGAAGAGATGCAGGGGAAAAAAGAAGATAGACAGATGTGGTATAAGGACAGAATGAAAGAGAAAGGCCACATCACCGTCAGCAAGACAAAGACTCCAAAAGCCACCTTATGTCACATCCCCAGAAACACACACCACGACATTAAAGAAGAGACATTCTGTCTGCAGTCCTGCAGAGAGGTGAGTCACAATATGCACTTGAATTGGGTGAGGAGAAGATGAAAGGTAGGGAATGAGGAAGACAGTGTAATGAAGAGGTCTTCATTACACTGTGAAATCTAAAAGTCTTTATTCTTCTAATATTGTTAGATCATGCAGTGTCCCACTTCTGAAGATTTGCATCATCCTTCCTAAACCCCTGTTTATTTATTTATTTGCATGGAAAAAATATAGGTCATGCATTCATACAGGCCATGCATTTTTAATAGTTTTGCAGCTTTAATTCAAATGTCTGCAAGCCGCCCCTGTGAGCCAATCTGCCGCAGACGGTGAGTATGAATTAAACACAAACGACGCCCACAATGCACAGCGGTGCAGGGTGTCTTTTCAAAAAGCCTGAGGTATTTAGAAATACCCCTGCTAATTCGTCTGTGGTACGATTAAAAACAACCTCCTCTCAAAGTGCGTGCTATGATATTCAAGGTGAAGAGAGGACAGAAAGTTCTGCTTATAACGGTTGCTGATTAATAAAACCGTGATTCTTACTCCATGGTGGACATGTTGCTCTTACATTTACAGACATGAACAATGTCTATGCAGCTACATCCTTCATAATAACCCAGCAAACACCTGAATGAAAAGACATAGGCACAGCTAACAAGCCTAATTTTGGGATTCAACCACAGACAATTTGATACCACTATATGTGGTTGTGTTGAAACTGTCCTTTTCCCTCCCACAGCACGCTCAATCATTTCCACTCTTCTATCTACCACTGAAGAGAAATGGAGAAAGGCCACTTCAGTACCAGTCATCACCACTGTGATTACATGGGTCGAAAATGGATGCACAGTCAAATAAGCACCCTGAAACTGAAACAGTATATACATACATATATAAAGGCAGTGTAAAGGGCGTCTTTGAATGTGACTCAAAATTGCATGTGGTTGTCAAAATCCTGAAAGCAATGCAGACATCCTAAGGCAAGAGTTCTGCTTACATTGTCTGTCTCAACCATAAAATATGGACGAGAAGCACAACAAATGCACAAACCAATTCTATGTGGTAGATCAGGCATAATAACAGCTAAAGTGTGTACTAGCAGAGCAACACCTCTGTGGTATTTTAGCGGAGCGAAAGGAACAGGATTCATGTTGTGGTTCCACTGGTCCATTTTACATCCATTTAAATCTGATTAAACTGTGACCTGAACCCCTTTGTTTGAGCAAAAGAGAATATTGTCATCACTTTTAAACAAGCACTAACTGTCTCTTGGATGATTTAACAGGAGATAAAACTAAAGTGAGATGAAGGTGTTGAGAACTATTTCATTCTTTATTTATTCATTTTCTCAGCTCAGCGGTTTGCCAAATGACACTGCATTTCAATTACCACCATCTTCCTTTTCCCTTTGCTTTAAATGTCTGTCAGATTACACAGATTCCTGTTTGTTGCTTTTGGTCTCAGTGGACTTGAATTGCATCTATTCTTACTGATTATACATAACTTTTAATATAGGAATGAAAATGCTGCAATGCATTCAAGCTTACAGTCAAATGTGACATACAGTTTCAGTATGCACATTGACAATACAACAGGTTCGCCTGCATCTTTATCCTGTGCACTTGTTTTAGACGGTCGTCATCAAACTGTGGTAAAAATGCTCCAAATGAAATGTAAGCTGTTAGTTATGCTTGATAAGAGAATGATAGACAAGTTCCTCAGCTGAGTCGAGCCACAGTATTATATCTTGAATGCATTAAATGGGCAAAATCAATAAATGTCTGCACTGTCAGCCTTCTACACCAGAAAAACACATTTTTTATTTCACGCTCTGTCTGAAAATGAAATTGCCAAGAGAACAGAATTTAAGCATTAGAAATGGTTACTTTCTCCACATGGCCACGCTCTCTGCACAATGATCCTCTGCTTAATCACCTATAGCTCGGGTCTTTGATGCACATAAAAGGACAAGCATGACAATTAATTACTTTGCAATTTCCTACAATAATGAATTATGTGTAGCTTTAGGAAACATTGACTGTCAGTAACATGGCTAAGATAATGCATCTTAAACAGAACTAACCAATAGGGAAAGTAATTTATATGACACAATGAACTTCAGCAAGTTGTCTTGACCATGTCTATATGCTAAATGCACTGAGTTGTGGCCATATGATTGGCTGATTTTGTGTTAACAAGCAATTGAACAGTACCTGTGACTGTATATAACAGAGCTCATTTTCAGACTCTCCTGGAGGGTTTTCATAGTGTTGCACACAGCTGTGCACAAGATGTAAAGTTGAGTAATATATACACGTCACAGTGCCTCTTTAACTTAAAGTCCTTACCAAATGATTGACGGTTTGCTTTAGAATGGTTGACATTTGTATCTCTTTTCAGTGGCTTGAGTGAATCCATCTGTATTTTAACATGGATGAGTCTACTGGCAGTCAAACAACAGTGGTGTCTATTATGCTGTCTAAAATAGGTACATAACAATAAGTAAGCATCAAGATAGTAGCATATAATAGAGCATTATTTATAATTCTGCAGCTCTGACAGAGAGCAGCATGTATCAGAGAACAGTCAGCAAAACCACTGAGTGTCCTGGTTGAGTGTCTAACTCACTAAAGTAGAAAGATACAGCTAGATGGGTTAGATTTTGTTGTCATGCATCGCCCCGGCAGCACGATGGGTGTCCAGTGCACGTAGCATCCCAGCTGTCATAAAAATAGAATAAGGCTTAGCCAGCTGGGTTCACAATTTATTGGGTTACAGTATAATGTCATGATATCAAAAGTTAGTGGGAGCAGCTGGAGCGGAGCCATCAGGAAAAGGGTAGCAAAAGATTACACTGATGAGGCACAACACTGATGCACTGTTGAGTCAGGGCTCTGATTAGGTGTGCTCTGTCTGACAGAACAGAACGTCCCAGTATTGAACTCACTCCACTGGAGAAGTGTTGTTTAAGTCCCTGGTGTGACTGGGAAAGAATCAAAGGTGTTGTTTAGTTCGCATTAGAATAATTTTGCATTATAATGTTACACAGAAAATATGAAAGCGGAAGCTCACATGCTATGTACAATTTGGGATTTGTAATACAATAATATCCATGCAGACTAGATATCGTACAGCAGAGAGAACCTGGAATTACTGTCAATGTGCAGTGTGACGCAAAGAAGAGAGTATGATTTTGTAATTATTTTCAATATGCTGTATTTGATGCTTATAGTCATGTCCTGGACTAATACTGTATGTCAAATGCTGCTTTGGTAAAGTTCCCAAGTTATGCCAAAAGTTGTGGGTTTAATCGTATCTTATAAAGTACTCTTATACCTGGCTGTGACATGAATTACTATTTCTCATATTTACAATTTTAGATTTAAATGTTATGGTTACTGATCTCATTTCATCAAAACAGGGATCGACAATGATGTCATTAGGTAATTTTGTGTGTGTGTGTGTGAGAGAGAGAGAGAGAGAGAGGGGAGAGCATGCATGTCACCATGTGTGACTGTGTGGGCAAGTATGCATGTGTTTTCGTCTCAGTGAGTGCTGCAGTGTAACAGCAGAGCTGACAAGCGCACCATCGGCCTTTGGTGGCACATCAGGGACAGCTGGATGTTGTCAGGCGGCCATAACACTGATGGAAATGGGCTGATTGCAGCTCACGGGCCCCTCCCTCATATAAATCAGCTTCACAGCACTCAGGGGTGGAATACAGCAGAGACAGGCTGCACCACGCCTACTGTACAGAGCAAGAAACCTTGCCGCAAACAGCATATGCAAATGTTTGTATTATCCTCCTGGCAGATAGACACGAGTTACTGCATCAAAGGTGTTTTTAGGTATCAAACTGTATATTAAATTTACCTGAAAATAATTATTCTGATAAATGTTGCTGGCACTTTACAATTTGTCATTTGTTAAAAAACCTGAAACAGTTAAACCATGTTCGATATAAAAAGTATGCTAATATATAAATAATGTATGTGTACAGAGATTAAATCACATGTATGTTACTTTCTATTGCATTTACACCCAATTCCTGAAGGATTTACGACAAATACAAATTATCGTACCATCTTAGAATGTGGCATCATATACAGTCAACAAAAATATAAATGCAACACTTTTGTTTTTGCTCCCATTTTTTATGAGATGAACTCAAAGATCTAAAATGTTTTCCACATACACAATATCACCATTTCTCTCAAACATTGTTCACAAACCAGTCTAAATCTACGATAGTGAGTACTTCTCCTTTGCTGAGATAATCCATCCCACCTCACAGGTGTGCCATATCAAGATCCTGATTAGACACCATGATTAGTGCACAGGTGTGCCTTGGACTGTCCACAATAAAAGGCCCCTCTGAAAGGTGCAGTTTTGTTTTATTGGGGGGGTCTGGGGACTCAGAAAACCAGTCAGTATCTGGTGTGACCACCATTTGCCTCATGCAGTGCAACACATCTCCTTCACATAGAGTTGATCAGGTTGTCGATTGTGGCCTGTGGAATGTTAGTCTACTCCTCTTCAATGGCTGTGCGAAGTTGCTGGATATTGGCAGGAACTGGTACACGCTGTCGTATACGCCAATCCAGAGCATCCCAAACATGCTCAATGGGTGACATGTCTGGTGAGTATGCTGGCCATGCAAGAACTGGGACGTTTTCAGCTTCCAAGAATGCAGCATGGCGCCGTGCATTATCCTGCTGCAACATGAGGTGATGTTCTTGGATGTATGGCAGAACAATGGGCCCCAGGATCTCGTCACGGTATCTCTGTGCATTCAAAATGCCATCAATAAAATGCACCTGTGTTCTTCGTCCATAACAGACGCCTGCCCATACCATAACCCCACCGCCACCATGGGCCACTCGATCCACAACACTGACATCAGAAAAGCGCTCACCCACACCACGCCACACATGCTGTCTGCCATCTGCCCTGAACAGTGTAAACCGGGAGTCATCCATGAAGAGAACACCTCTCCAACGTGCCAGACGCCATCGAATGTGAGCATTTGCCCACTCAAGTTGGTTACGACGACGAACTGGAGTCAGGTCGAGACCCCGATGAGGACGACGAGCATGCAGATGAGCTTCCCTGACCCTGTTTCTGACAGTTTGTGCAGAAATTCTTTGATTATGCAAACCGATTGTTTCAGCAACTGTCTGAGTGGCTGGTCTCAGATGATCTTGGAGGTGAACATGCTGGATGTGGAGGTCCTGGGCTGGTGTGGTTACACGTGGTCTGCGGTTGTGAGGCTGGTTGGATGTACTGCCAAATTCTCTGAAACGCCTTTGGAGACGTCTTATGGTAGAGAAATGAACCTTCAATACATGAGCAACAGCTCTGGTTCACATTCCTACTGTCAGCATGCCAACTGCATGCTCCCTCAAATCTTGGCATTGTGATGTGTGATAAAACTGCACCTTTCAAAGTGGCCTTTTATTGTGGGCAGTCTAAAGCACACCTGTGCACTAATCATGGTGTCTAATCAGCATCTTGATATGGCACACCTGTGAGGTGGGATGGATTATCTCAGCAAAGGAGAAGTGCTCACTATCACAGATTTAGACTGGTTTGTGAACAATATTTAAGAGAAATGGTGATATTGTGTATGTGAAAAATGTTTTAGATCTTTGAGTTCATCTCATAATAAATGGGAGAAAAAACAAAAGTGTTGCGTTTATATTTTTTTTGAGTGTATATATAAGTATGCACAGTCTTTTCTCTAGGCATGTTGGAAGTGAGCAGCCTGGCCTTTGCACCACCCACATGGGTCGCACCACTGTCAGACATATCTGAAATTAGAAAGCAAAACTGTCTCTGCAAAAACAGCTTCATTCAAATTAGTCAGGAAATTAAGATGTGAAAGGTCTGAATGGATTGTTGTGGAACCATAGTCTGAGAATATTAAGGGTTTTCAATCCACAAATATGACATTGCTTGAGGGTAAAATCACTTGTTATTAGGTTTAACCAAATCTCTCTGCAAAAAGAGAGCTTTAATGTGTCCCAGTGCTGCCACACATGCCTCAGTGAAATGTGTACAGCATGAGCAGACAATGAGAAATTCTTTGCTTTTGTGTTGAAGTCAACTTTGATCCCCTCAAAGAAGAAATATCTTAATTATAACAATCCATAATCCATCAGTCACTGCTGACCTTTTAATACAGTATACTCAAATTAATTGTGCTGAGAATTCACCGGATGCTCAGGGATTTGAAGAAAGAGGAAAAGACATTTCAGTGACATTAAACATCTCAGTTTGGGACAAGCTTACTAGATCCCCTACACATTTTTCTAAGACACTTATCTCATTTTATTTTACGAGACTTAACTCACCAGAAAAGTCATTAGTTATAATACAGCACCATCAGTATTAGTTATTTGTCCAGATGACTAGAACAACAAATGTTTATATTTACCTGACAATGGCCTCTTGAGGCTGACCAGGTCATTGCCCCTCAGATGTAGCGCTGCCTCAAAAATTTCCCTAAAACCAACACTGACCAATCAGAAAACATCTCATATGTCACCTCATGTAAGTCATTTTGTAGCGATGACATGTTTTGGGTTTTTTTTGTCTTTTTTAAGACAAAATGTCGTCTTGTCATTAGGGACACTCTCAGTAAAAGCACACATGGGTCATTTTAGAAAGCAATGACAAATGACCTATTTCAGCAATTAGTCTGGAGGACTTGTTGGGAGATCTGGGCTACTGGCACTCAGGACTGTTTAAGTGGCTTTAATAACCTCTGTTTCTAATCCTCTGTACAGTCCTCTGACAATTTTGCTTACAGTAATTCCACCTTTTACTCAGCTGTACACTGCCATTAAACATAGTCTTTTATTTTAGTGCACAAAGCTCATTTGAACCAGTGTGGCTTTTCTTCTCATCACCCAAGGCCTTTTTAAGAAATCGTCACATATTGCACGGTGCTCAAGGGTACCTGAGTCCTTTTGTCTCAAATAGCCATCATTTGGTCTTTGCCTGGAGCAACAAAGTGAAGTCTGATAACACTGTGGTGGCTACACGGATGCACAAACCAGCAATCTTCCACGGCAATCTCTGCACCAGGTTTAGTATTTTAGTTGTTCAAAACTAGTGAATATGACACACTGGCCGGCTGCCAGAGAATGCATTTGATGACTAAAGACCTCACCACAAACAAAGCCAATCTACATTATTGTCATCTGTTACTACAAATTGAAATAGAATGAAATGTGTTTTTTTAAAGCTGCCCCCATATTATCGTAATTAGCGTCATTTTGTTTGTGTTGCTGATAATAAAATAAGAAAAGGTCATATTTTGGCCATGTGGGGCTGTGAGTGGCTTTGGAGAAATCATGAGAAATTAGCTGTGAGAAGGTTAAACCATCCACTCCCATGCCAGCAGCTGGTAATTAGTGTAAATGAATAAATCTAGGTGGTCATGGCATACACAAGATTCAAATTGCTGTGAAAAATTTAAATGTTAATGCGGTGTCAGAGATTAAACTGAGGGAAGGAGAAGGGAGGAGGTCTGGGTAAGGAAAGGATTAAGAATCAGCTTTGAAGGGCTTTTCCCATGTGCTCCACAGAACCATATCTCACGTTTTGCTTTTGCACAGCTTTCTATAGGGACTGTTTTCACTCAGTTCAGAAAACCCAATCTCCTCTCTGACCTTCTCTTGCCCAGCAGTTTCTGTTGATTAACACTCACTCACACACACACACACTCATACAATTTCATGTTGCAATATGGAACACCAGGGTCCCCTGACAGCACCTGCAGCATCTGACCACAAAGCTACAGTCCTTTCATGGTAGCATCTCAGTGTGATATCCATCCTGGATTTATAATATGTGCAGCTAAAAACATTTCTCATGTTTATTGTATGCTTACATGTTACTGTCACTGCCCCTTCTGTCTTTGTATAAATGCCATGGGTATGGTCGGGACAGCTGAGCACCTAATTACTTTTATCCCACTGCCATACTCCTCCCGCTTTATTAAGACAGTAAGGAGTCCCGTCCTCCCTCGACAAAAGGAACCTCATTACAAACTATCTCTTTATCTTTTTTCCATCGGTTTACCCCCCTCCCTCCTCTCTTTGTTTTGCCTGTGTGTGCCTGGTCAGCACTCTGCTCCTCTGGGGCTCCTTTGGAGCATGTTGAACACATAAGGAGTCTGTTTAAATGCTCATATACATATTTATCACAATCCATGACAGTACAAGTCCTCTGGTAATATGCGGTTCAGAAATGTATATGACGAGGATGCTTGAGTGAATAAAACCAGTTCCTGCCTGCATCTGCCTGGGCTGCAGACACGCTCCTGTAAATCACATCACAGGATGAACCATATGGTCAGCTTTTCCAGCACCAGTGGGACTCCTGCCAACACTGAAACAGCCTCGTCAACACCTTGCTTCCATATCTTATATAGCTATAGCAGAACATTGTGCTGTACCACAGGACTAGGCAGCCATGTAGCTCTGAGAAGATACAAGTTTTGCATGATTTAAACTCTATCACTGATTCAACAACTGAATGGATCAGATGATGGACTAGAAGTTTGTGAAACCTGAAGATGAACCAGTTTAGGATAGTGGTGATGGTAGGTGATGGTGTGTGTGTGATGAAAGCACATACAGATCTAGCATATAGTATGAGCAAGGAGGTTGTGTTTGTTTTTAGTGTTCGCATGAAAAAGACAAAAACACGCAGATTTGTCAAATGATGTGATAGTAACCATAGTTACAGAGGGATTGCACTGGTTGAAAAATGATTTGGGAGTAACCATAGAGAGGAAGGACAGTGTGCTGCAGAATGTGGAGTAAACTGACTGAATCAGAGGCTGCAGAGAGTTAAAAGTTGTACCATCATTACTAATAATAATAAAAAACAATAGAGAGTAAGCTTATAAGACCCCAACATACACTATATTGCCAAAAGTATTTGCTCATCTGCCTTGACTCGCATATGAACTTAAGTGACATTCCATTCCTAATCCATAGGGTTCAATATGATGTCGGTCCACCCTTTGCAGCTATAACAGCTTCAACTTTTCTGGGAAGGCTGTCCACAAGGTTTAGGAGTGTGTTTATGGGAATTTTTGACCATTCTTCCAGAAGCGTATTTGTGAGGTCACACACTGATGTTGGACGAGAAGGCCTGGCTCTCAGTCTCCGCTCTAATTCATCCCAAAGGTGTTCTATCGGGTTGAGGTCAGGACTCTGTGCAGGCCAGTCAAGTTCATCCACACCAGACTCTGTCATCCATGTCTTTATGGACCTTGCTTTGTGCACTGGTGCACAGTCATGTTGGAAGAGGAAGGAGCCAGCTCCAAACTGTTCCCACAAAGTTGGGAGCATGGAATTGTCCCAAATGTCTTGGTATGCTGAAGCATTCAGGGTTCCTTTCACTGGAACTAAGAGGCCAAGCCCAGCTCCTGAAAAACAACCCCACACCATAATCCCCCCTCCACCAAACTTTACACTTGGCACAATGCAGTCCAACAAGTATTGTTCTCCTGGCAACCGCCAAACCCAGACTCATCCATCAGATTGCCAGATGGAGAAGTGTGATTCATCACTCCAGAGAACACATCTCCACTGCTCTAGAGTCCAGTGGCGGCGTGCTTTACACCACTGCATCCGACGCTTTGCATTGCACTTGGTGATGTATGGCTTGGATGCAGCTGCTCGGCCATGGAAACCCATTCCATGAAGCTCTCTGTGCACTGTTCTTGAGCTAATCTGAAGGCCACATGAAGTTTGGAGGTCTGTAGTGATTGACTCTGCAGAAAGTTGGCGACCTCTTCGCACTAAGAGCCTCAGCATCCACTGACCTCGCTCCGTCAGTTTATGTGGTCTACCACTTTGTGACTGAGTTGCTGTCGTTCCCAAACACTTCCACGTTCTTATAACACAGCTGACAGTTGACTGTGGAATATTTAGGAGCGAGGAAATTTCACAACTGGATTTGTTGCACAGGTGGCATCCTATCACAGTTCCACGCTGGAATTCACTGAGCTCCTGAGAGCGAACCATTCTTTCACAAATGTTTGTAAAAGCAGTCTGCATGCCTAGGTGCTTGATGTTATACACCTGTGGCCATGAAAGTGATTGGAACACCTGATTCTGACTATTTGGATGGGTGAGCAAATACTTTTGGCAATATAGTGTATCTGAAATCTTTAACTTGAGGACCTCCACTTGAGACAGCTGATCTCTCTCCACCTGAGGAGCAAAACACTCCTCTACATCTGCACGTATAGACCAAACAGGCTAAAATGAACACTCCACAAACCTGACTGCACCTAAATTTGTGCTTGTAAAAGGCACCAACTCTGAATACTGACGGCTGCTGTTTTAAACAATCTCTCACTCCTCACCTGATGTCAACAGAATATCAAGCATTTCCACTGTAGAGCTATGATACTGCCTCAGTGATCTACGCAAAGGGGATGAACTGTGTCCAGACTGGATTACAATCAATGCTGCTGTGTTATTTAGTGAATTCCAAGTCAGTGATTTTAATGAACGATATGGGCTCATAAAGTAGTACTTTATTACTCTCATAAAATTAGTGCAGAAGCAGATTCTTCTGGTCAGACTCTACCGTAAGTCTGCTGCCAAAAGTATTTGTAATTTATGAATTAAACATAGAGCTGGATGGTAATGGAATTAGAAAGAGATCCTAGAAACCGTATGTGTGCATCTTGTGCGCAATATGCAATGTATAGTAATCGTAAATAATCTTGAGCTTCACAAGACCTGAGCTCACCAAAAAGCACCAATAAAAGTCCACCCTGCTAGAGTTTTCTAGCAGCAATAAATGCCATTCAGAAGCAGCTTTTGCAGTAAAAGACCCGCAATCATGGAGCACCTTTCTGCCTGATTTAAAATCACAAGACGAACATAAAGGTTTTCAGTGAAACCCTGGCTTCAACAACAACATTTGATTGGACCTTTGGATCTAAAATCAGTGATTACATACTGAATTCATATACTGTACACACACTATCACCCCTCAGTCCATACACAGCCATAGATGTATGCTTACACATATTCACTCTGCTGGTTTTATCTGCCCTGTTGTTTTCAACTTAATCCTGTTTCATTAACTCATTTGTTTGGCTGTTTTAATGGAGATAAGAGTAAACGGCCTGCAAGTAATGAACAAATAAACAAACAAGCTTGTAACCCCACAAAATGATATAGTTAGCTCATCACATGTTACTGTCAGTAGTAAGGTAGTTACACAGACAGACACACTGACATTTACAGCTTGCATAGGAGAAAGTACTTTTTTTAATCCATTCCCTTCACTTTTGCTCACATTCTTCATTTTGGAAAGATTGAACATGGTATTTGTTATGAATTATCAACTAACTAATCATCTAAAATAGCCTGGATACAGCTCATCCTTCCAGGTTTCACAGTCGCCAATATAAATGTTGTAACCTTTTATATACAGTCATGGAAAAAATTATTAGACCACCCTTGTTTTCTTCAATTTCTTGTTCATTCTAATATCTGGTACCACTAAACGTATAATGCAATGAACACAACAAAAAATGCAGCTGGTCACATAATACTGTATGTCCTATTTGACATTCTTAAGCTTAATTGATTCCCAGGGTATATAAGAGGCCATTTCATGTCACAAGCAGCACTGCACATGCAAAGGCCTAGAGTTGTTTCCTGCTTACATTCAAGCCGTAGCACAACTCAGAAGTTGTCAGCTCTCACATAATGCCTAAAACAAAAGAATTATGTGAAGCAACAAAGGCAGCCATCTTGGCACTGCTGGAAATTGGCATGAGTGAGAGACAGGTAGCGAAAAAACTGAAGATCTCCAAGACAGCCGTTCATTACAACAAAAAAAAACAAGCTGAACATGGCACTACCAAATTGCTACCTGGCCGTGGCAGGAAACGTCTTTCTACCCCACGAGATGACCGTGCACTCATCCGTTCCTGTGTCAGGAATCGTCGTCAGACCTCCAGGGACCTTAAAAATGAGTGGGCACTGTCGAGAAATGTGACTTGCTCGGCAAGGACAGTTCGAAACCGACTTGTTGAAGCTGGTTTGAAGTCACATAGAGCACGCAAGAAGCCCTTCATCAATGAAAGGCAGAGGAAGGTCCGGTTACTCTTTGCTCGAGACCACAAGGATTGGACTGTTGATGATTGGGCTAAGGTTCTCTTCAGTGATGAATCCAATTTTGAATTGATGCCCACTCCAGCCAACTTACTGGTTAGGAGGAAGCCTGGAGAAGCTTACAACCCAGACTGTCTTGCCCTACAGTAAAACATGGGGGTGGATCAGTCATGATCTGGGGTTGTTTCAGTCTGAGTGGAACAGGGCAAATGCAATTGTGTGAAGGCCGAATGAACCAGGTCAAGTACAGGACTACCCTTGAAAACAGTCTTCTTCCATCAGCTGGAAAACTCTTTCCTGCCTCGAATGACTGGATTTTCCAACAAGACAATGCCCCTTGCCACACGGCAAGGTCAGTTAAAGCCTGGATGGAGAACCACAACATTCGCACCATGCCTTGGCCTGCTCAATCACCAGATCTTAATCCAATTGAAAACCTGTGGAAAATCATCAAACTCAAAATGGAGAACCACAAGCCCAAAAACAAAGAAAATTTGTTTGAATTTGTCCAACAGGAATGGGCTGCTGTGACAGCAGAACAATGTCAGAAGCTGGTGGAGAGCATGCCAAGACGCATGGCTGCAGTCATCAAAAACAATGGTTATGCAATCAAGTATTAACTCTTGTGTGTATCATGAGTTTAAAGCAAACAGAAAAGAAAACATGGAATGCTTAAAAGTAGTGTTTTTGGCGGTACAATGCCATAGCTATTGATGTAAGAATTTAAGTAATTTTGGTTATTATCAAGAAAACCATGGAAAATGAATAATCCTTAGTTCTTAAATTAAACTCTCATGAGCTATTTTTGTTGTTATCATTATAATTGTCCAAACAAATGTACCTTTAGTTGAGCCAGGCATTAAAACTAACAAGAAATTGAAGAAAACAAGGGTGGTCTAATAATTTTTTCCATGACTGTATATATAATTGTGCAGTTCATAGGTAAAGCATCAATTAGGTGTTACGCATGTACAAACCAAGAAAGGGCTTGGGAAAATAACTACCACTCCGACGGTTGATAGCCTACACTGTAACAAAAGAACTGAGACTCCTTTAGAGCTAGAGCTTTACCTTACACAGCAGCTGGACTCTCACAATAGGTATTGGTTGAAGTTAGCCCAAAGATAGACAGATGGAAGGACCACCTCACTCTACGCTCAAAACATTGCTGGCATATGGCTATCAAGTTTTATATGACAGTACAGAGGTGATGAGAGTGTGTGGGAGCAGCATGTGGTGGGCTGGGGTTAAACCATCCTCTCTACACTAACATGACTGTCCACGCACTCAACAGCACACACACTGCCATATTAGAGGAATCAGATATTATTACTGCAAATGTGGGGGAAGTGTGCCTATGTTAAAATGGTTGCTCTTATGTGTGTGATCCAAAGCAGTTGGTGGCTCCTGCAGCCCTCCTACAGTCTCTGGCTGCTCTGTGCTCTCCAGGCAAGTGAAATTACCCCCATACATCTTGTGACTGTGACATATTGATTGTGAGCTGAAGGAGAAGCTATCATCTCCTCCATGGTGTTGCTGTCTCTGGTCAGTTAGAATGTACCTTTTTTGACGAGAAATTGTTATTCAAACTCTGATGAAAACATTGGGTGAGTTTATGCAGCGATGGTCTTTGCAAACAAGTGTCATGTCTGTCAAGTGTTTATTATTTTTCAGTTTTGTCATTTGGTCTTGTTATTTCCTGTTTTATTTTAAAATTAATTGTCTTCCCTTGTGTTTCAGCTTGTCTCTTCCCATCCTCGTGTCTCCACATCTGGTGATTGTCAGCCCCGCCCCTGATTGTTTCCAGCTGTTCCCCATTACCTAGTGTATTTATGTCTGTCTCCCCCTGTCCTGTGCCAGTACGTCTTGAGTCCATGTCGCCAAGCTACCAGCCATCTTCACGTCCACGTTCTCGTCATAGCCAAGTCGTTCCCTTGCTGTTTGTTACTTTTGTTTGTTTTGTCATCCTGTGCATCTTCCTTGTGCGTCTTGTCTGTCCGTTCCCTTTAGTGTTAAGTGTTTTCTCCCTTTAGTTCTTTCATCACCGTTGGTGATCGTTTTTTGTTTGTTTAGTTTTCTGTAGCATTCCTCTTAGTGAGCGCCCTTAGTTCGTTTTTTCCCCCTATGCCCTTTTAGTTGCCTTTTCCTGCCTTGTGCCTGAGTATTTTCTTTTGTCTAGTTTTTCCCTGTCACCTAGTTTAGCCAGTTCCAGTCAGGTCAGAGTGTTAATTCCTCCCTCTACTGTTGTTATTTTTTGTTGTAATAAATTACTTTTGTTTGTATTTGGAGTCTTGCGTTTGGGTTCATTTCTGTTTGTGCCACGTTCTAACAACAAGCAGAAAATAAAAAATATAGAAAGAGTGCAGTGTCAGAAAGTTTCAAAAACACACATTAACAAGCACACAGACAAGCATCACAGTGTTCTTGCGCATGACTGCCGGCTATCTCCTAGACCCCGCTGTCAAACACTTTCTCTTTTTCATGAGTTCTAAGCGCCGTCTCTGGGCAGATGCCATCGCTTCCGCCCCTTCCACCTGTCAGGTGCCCTCGCTTGCTTTAATGGTGGCGGCGGAAAGGGCATGCGGCTGTGAGGATAGGGGGGGTGAGCGCTGGACGAGCTGCTGGATCCTGTCCCTGCCTCCATGTGCCAGGCCTGCATCACAGTTCATTTCACAGCCTCCTCTCCTCCGCTGTGCTCAGCCAAGCCTCCCAGCAGGTGTCTCTCTGCAGAGTTCTGCTTCTACACTCTTCCTGCCACATCTCTGTGCTCAAACTCAGAATGACAAGCACTCACTTCCAGCACACGACGAAGGACCTCAGTGTTCAGTGGGTTCTGGAGAAATTTTCACAAGATTTTACTACATCACGAATAGTGCTTAATATACTGAAAAACTACCACCAGTACTTCCATTTTTTTTGTTTGATTTACACATTGAGCCACTTTCTGAAAGCCAGTAATGCACATTTTATATTCTCTTCTATTTAATATCATAATTCTGCACATGGGCATAAAAAGCATGTTAGATTAGGATCTTCCTCCTTGTTCCAGTTCTACTCTTTCTACCTTTCCTGGCTTGTATGTATTTCACACCAGCTGCAGTAACTTCTTAAAAGATGAAGGTGTCTTCGTATAACTACTTTGAAGATAAAGGTTTGCACTGTGGACTGTCATCAACAAGCAATCAACAAAGGCACAGCTGGACCTCTGCTGCTTTTGAAGTGAGACTGGATTACTGCCAGCCGCTGAAATATGAAATGTGTAAACTTGCATCAGAAAATAAAAATGTTCATATATGTTAGTACTGCAAGTACACAGTTTTAGAGCTATTGCGTTGAAATCATACAAGAATAACAGTTGAGGTAAGTTGAGCGCTTTATCAAACACATCATCACACCACATCAGAACCACATCTTGTTAATTAAATACTCGGGAGTCGGGATGCACTGACTTTTGGCTGATACAATATAACTGATATTAACATAGCTGAAAATTACTGATATTTACTGATGTTGATATGACCCTATAATGATCAAATTGTAATTACTGTGAATTTGCACGTAAAGTTCCCAAAAAATGAACTACATTTCTTCTCAGCAAATTATGGGGTGATAATAAAGAACACAAGTAGTTCGCAGTGTTTGGCTCCTTAGCAACACAGCTTTTTCATGAAGAGACTTTCCATTTTTGTCCATTGAGCAGTAAGGCTTAACATACTCATCTGACTCATGTCGGAACAACAAATCTGTCGTAAAGCTGATGTTATTCACATTGCTGTGCAGCGGCTCGTGGATAGACGCCATGTTAAGCAAGGAAAGTAACGATGAGGAAAGGCTGCAGCAGGATTCAATGTGCACTGGAAAATTCCTACATCCTTCACTTTGGAAAATGGCTGGTCATCAAGAGCAACTATTTCCATTCCCAAATTTCTTAATTTTGTCGAGTGCTTGCTGTATTGTGCTCCCAACTGCGACTGCTTGTTTGTGTTGGTTTGTTCTTGATATGGTTTGTATACTTCTTCTTCAGATGACTTATCACATCGGTGCTTTTGAATGTTTTGATCCAGCATTCTCTAACAATCTCCTAACATTACTTCGCCCTTGCAAGTATCACATACCGCATTTTTTTTTCTCTTTTTTTGACACTGTGAAAAATTCCAGACCAAAACACAGCAAGCCTGACTCAATAAGAAATCATTCTTTCAAAGCATGAGCACATTTAGTCAATCACAGCACATCTTTCAAGGTACTAACAGCTGATGGCATTAGGGTGACAAAAACTTTCATGTTATGATCTCGTCCACATCACATTATGTCATCTCTCGCTGTGCACTTTGAATAGAAATGCAACAACAATGATCTGTTCATTCAAAAACACCTAACAGCTGTTTCAATATAGCTTTTGAGCAGCTGCTGTTGCAGAAGCATAAGCTCGGCACTATATTTAAGGTTTTCAACATGGTGTTTTCTGTCTGACAAGCATTTGCAGATAAGATAGGATAAGAAAGATCCATTTTGGTTCTGGGTAAGTGTGAATGTAAAGTAAATGTAAGCATTTTAGTGTGTGTAAATGTGTTAACTGACAGTATATTCTGTGAAAACAACATGAATTGTTTTAATGGTATGCTCCATAATAGACAGATGTTGTGCTAACTGTGTTTGGAGTTTTGAAAAATTTACTACAGACTGGACAAAAGGATGTTAGCGTTCGTAAAAAAAAAAAAAAAAGATAATATAGATTTCTTTCATTTTGTGCACACTTTGCCAGTGTTAATTTCTACATTATGTTAGCATCAAGGATTAAATAAGGACTAACAGTCTTCGTCAACCACAACACTGACTGCCGTGCTACTACATGCATGCTAATGTTTTCTTTTCTGTAAAAATGTGTGATTATGCGATGACAAAGTGCGAGACAAAGGTGATGTTGACGCTGTGATAACACCACCATTACTTCCTCCTCTCACTCCTAGCTCCAAATGTGTGAATAACACAGTTACATTTTCTGCTGATGAATGGAGAGAAAAGGTAATTAAAGAAAGCAGGAAGCCATTTAGGGTGATACATAACAGCATCCTATTTATCATACAGGCTACTGGCCAAGGATGCCACATAAATCACAAAACTGTTAGTTTAACATGCGTTTTCTGTCTGCAGTTATCAAGGTTGCTTCTTAAACGTTACGCGTGTGGTTAGTGATGTCACTGAATTGCTGTGGAACAACAGAAGCATAACAGCCCAAATTTATATGTAAACGGCATTATTATTTATTCTGATATATCATTAGATGGACATTATATTTTAATATGCAAAAAACAATTTGTATTTTTCCTTGTTGTTTATGTCTGTATACTACATTTCTGTCTTGCTGTTGCTTGTGGATGTGGTTACCAAGGTAACATCTCTCGTGGCCAGCAATTTGAGAGTATGGTGCCCTGTAATGTTGACTCCATGTTACCATAGCAAATGTGTCTGTTCTCCAGCACACTGTATAAGAGAGCTTAGAGCGCAGCAAACACTAAGCCAGTTAATTACTGTAGGCTTTATGGAAAAATCTATATTGTGAAAGTGGTTCAAGGAAGACAGTCTAAATTAAATGTGTTCATGTCATTCTGCTCTTTTTGTCAGCTTGATTTTCACTCATAATATGCAAATTAACCACTATTAATAGTAGTAATGATGTTACTTGAGACAATACTATTATTAAAACAAGGTGCACTATAAAAATAGTATTATTATTACCAATATGCCAGTATTTCATAACCTTTTAAAGCACCACCACCAAAAAGCTAAATCCTCCCATCACTTTAAATAGAACACCCACAGTGCACAAGCTCAAAAAAGAACAGCAAAGGAACTGTATGCATTATACATAGAACAAAGAGTGCAGTTACATCCCCATGTACTCTCCTGCAGAGATGACTTAACAAATACTCTTAAGCACCAGCACATATTCCAGTTCACAGTGGAAGCAGTTAGCTTCAAAAGAAAGTCAATGGTATTTCACTGGAATTTCACATATTAAAAGTGGACATTAAATCTAATCTGAAATATTTAAAGATACAGGAATATTATAACATGCTACATTATGAAATTCTAGTAGTATGAGATTAACTTGTGTTTTGACTTTGACTATAAATCTATATGCACATCTGCATCTAGAACAATTTCTGACAAAAATGGTTTGAGGTCACAAGTCCAATAGAAGAGGCAAAGATCAATGAACTGTAAATGTGACTGTTAGTATACATTTATGAAAAGCTCATTAAAAAAGAAGTATGATTGTCAGAAGATGCATGAGTTAAGCAAATTCTGTCCTTAAAAAGAGCATGTAAATTTACATTGTGCTTTTGATTTATAACACAGACTCTATATATTTACTGCAGTGCAAAGTCAGTGCAGTGGCTCCAGGTGAAGCAAATGCAGCAAGCAAAACTGTAGATAAATATATCATTCTTATGGGGCAAGGCTGTCACTTTAATTGAGACGTTGACTATTGCATATTCAAGTCTGTGCTGCACTAGGCTGCATTAGCCAATCGTGTAAGCTGTGCTCTGCCATTGGCTGAGCGATGGAGAGAGCCCTGTACTGAGCTGTGAGGGGCGGAGAGGGAGTGGGGGGTTCTCCATCTCCTCTGCGCTCTCCCATTCATTCTCTGTAGTCAGCAGAACGAGTGGCTGAGCAGAGCTACACAGTATCCACGGCTCCAGCATCCTGCAGATGACTGGTCCGTAGAGGAGAGGGAGAGGAGAAAAAAAAGAAGAAGTGCTGGAGAGGAAAAAGGTAGATCCACTGATGAAGAGAGACTGAAAGAAGAGGAGAAGCACAGAAGGAGTAAGGGTGGGGGAATGAAGGGGATTGAGTAGACATCGCTGCCTGCCTGAGGACCACTGCAGCTGTACTAAATCTGGGGCTGTCAGGCCAACCCTCAGAAAAGCAGTGAGTGAGCGAGGCAAGGGAGCAGAGGAGGAAGAGAAGTGATTTAAAGAGCTCATCTCATCACTCTGGACAAGCAGGAATGGGAAACCCAAGAGCCTGTCCTTCAGCAGAGCAAACTTCACACAGGAAAAGTGCCTTCAGATCACCATTGTGAGTCTCTTCAGCAGACAGAAGAAAAGGGGTGAAAAAGAGAGTTGTCCTATTAGTTCCAGAAAGGTGAAACTCAGATTATAACACCGCTGAGTGCTTGAACGCTCTCGGTCCTCCCTCACACCTGCCTGCTCCTGGTGAATGTCTTCTCTGCATGCAGTCCCACTGCTCGGCAGTTGAACACACTCATGGTCGATGCCAAGGGAAGGAACATGAAATGTCTGACTTTTTTCTTGATGCTTCCCGAGTCAGTGAAAAGCAAGTCAAGTAAAAGCTCCAAGAAAGGGAATGCCAGTGGCAGCTCCAAGCTGCCCCCTGTCTGTTATGAGATAATCACTCTGAGGAGCAAGAAGAAGAAGAAGATGGCAGCAGATATTTTTCCCACCAAAAAGCCGGCGTCCACCACCACGGTGCAACAGTACCAGCAGCAGAACCTGAACAACAACAACACCATACAGAACTGCAACTGGCAAGGACTCTACTCCACTATAAGAGAACGGTAGGTACAGTACAACCAGCAAGCCTCTTTCTGAGCCAGGAACATTTCTGCTTTTCCCAACAACAATTTCCATCAACTGCACATGCATGGAAGTGGAATCTGAAATTTTACGAAAAAAAATCTCCTTAAGTTCAATAGATAAAAGCTGCATGTCCCGCTGTATTTTAATTGACAGTTTTTTTGAGCAGAACCTCTGTTAAATTTAGATATGTGTTCCATAACATTTATGTATGGTAATTACTGTTGTATGTAGAAGTCTCTCTGTGTGTGTGTGGGTGTGTGGGTGTGTGTGTGTGGGTGTTCCCTCTGTCCTGCCCTCAATCTCTGTTTACACCCTCTCCTGCTCCTGCAGACTTTGCCGCTTTGACATAACAGAGGGCGGACAGGCACCGGGTGCGTTTGATATGCACAACAGGCAGAGGCTGCTCTGCACTACAAGCTAAATATTTACCTTGGCCTATCAGTAAAAGACGCCAGCTGTCCAGAGCAAAATGTGTGCTTTTCGACCTGGCTTTGTTGTCTTTCCAGAAATTCATGGAGCTGTTTACCCACCCCTATGACATGTTCCACTATTCAATAATATATGAATGCAGCTTCATTGTTGGTCCCATTCTTTCACAGCAGGGATTTTCCATTCAGTTCGTTGTCTTGTTTGCTTGTTTTTATGTAGATATTAAGGATTTAGGAGTGTTTTAGTGTGCTATGTAACATTTTTAAATCAATGAGATATCTTTAATCTGCCTGTCGGGACACTTAACATAATCTTACAACTCTTGATTTAAGAGCAGAAAAGATAAACATGTTATTTACTATTTTTGCTTGAACTTCCGCAAAGACTGGGTTTTATTATTCATATAAAATGTGCATTGATTCTTTTTATCCCTTGTAATCTTAATTTCTATAACAGAAATGTACAGGGTCAAATACATAATTCTCATATTCTGCTGTTCTTTTGTTTCATCCCCTTTTTAGAAATTCAGTGATGTTCAACAATGAGCTGATGGCAGATGTTCACTTTGTGGTGGGTCAGCCTGGAAGGACCCAACGGCTGCCAGGACACAGAGTAAGAATTTCATCAACCAGTAAAGTCACAGGAGGAAATTAGCAAACAAGCAATCAGCCAGGCGGGCCCGGTATTGTTCCTATCATATCAGCATAAAAATAATCTTCCTCACTGCCAGCAGGAATGGAAGTGAGAGCCTTTGTGCTCCACGCTCAGTTCCGCACCATGTGTCTTTTCTAGACAGTCCTCAATTATTTATGTAAATGAGGCTGACGGGTAGAGGCATGGAGTGAGTGAAGGAGGAAGGGATGTCCTCTTCAGCAGTCATCGCACACAGAACAGATTGCCTTTGTCTCTGCTTTAGCTCAGCTTTTCGCTCACAGCTCTGCAATTACTCAACTTTTAATCAAACATATCCAACAGGACACGGTTACAATGATAAGGCATAGAGTAGGATGTGTTCCCATCTCACATCCTAGAAGTACTTTTGGGCCCATATTCATCCTGTTTATTCCAGTTGTAACAGGTCAACATGCGCCTTTGTTCAGTCCCCTCGCTGAGCTTGTTGCTTTTTCCAAGATTGTTCCACATAAATGATTAAAGTTTCTTGTTGCCTAGACCATGTGTCTCATCTAAAAGCACATCATTAAGTCTACTCTGTTTGAATATGATTATGACATTCACATTAAATCTGGTAAGTGACTTTGCAGCCATGAATTTGCCCCAGCTATCCATTCCACATCTACCCTGTCAGACGAGCCCTGCATGGGTCATCTTTTTTGTTCTTTATATGGAACCCACGTGTATTATATATGATTGGTGGCTACAGTGCACTTCTTTAGTGCATTTATAGCAAGCAATTATGGAAGGACATAGAGGATGACATGACTGCACTTCATGCTGAGACATTATGCCAATGGGATATGATGATGTTCATCGCAGCAATCTTTATTGTGTCCATTTGGCAGGAACTCAGATATGCATTATGGTTTAATTTACATTTATGTCCTTACAAGGTGGAGGATGCTTCTAGCAGCTAAAAGCAATAATTTATGTGAACGTCTGTAAAACACTGTGGGTCAAGAGGTGGGACTAATCTCATCCTAATATGCAGCATTATAAACTTGTCCTTTAATGAATTCTGGTGTGCAACAATAACATCATTGTTTTCAAAAATGCTCATTTAGTAGGTTTATTTTAGATTGGGTTCACTGCAATTTTAAGAGAAAGTCTGTGTGCCTTTTTTGAGATAATTTATCCCACCCACATATCCACCTACACATACTTGCGCTGCACACACACACACACACAAACACACACAGCATGCAGATATGCGCACACTAAAACATGAATACTTGAGTATAATAAGAATTCATAGCCTTGTGCACAGTGCTTATCACAGGAATTATTAGCATTGTGTTGCATCTGATTTCATCATAAATTCAGACAAGTCATTAATTTTTGTAAATTGAACTTTTGCTGCTCTTAGTTGCAGTTGGTTGTGTTATTAAGATTTTTTTCCTTCTTTTTTTCTTCTTTATTTATCAGAGGCAGTCTTGTTCATTAGAAATCTGTCTGTCCTCAGGGGAAATCGTAACTGGCTGAGCACTGCTCATTATGTGAGAAATTCAACAGGTTCACTCAGTGTTTACAACTGAGGCATTGTTCAGTATCCACGAAGAGATTTGTGTTTTTATGAAAAGAGCAAATTGGATTTAGTGCAACTCCCATTTAGAATAATATTTCTCCATTAACCAAATTTTACTACATGTCTTGTGGTTTCCAGTGAAATTATAGATGAACTATGGCATGTTTTCATTTCTCTCTTCATTTCTCTGTCACTTTGTTTTCTTTTCTTTTTCCAACAGTATGTCTTGGCTGTGGGCAGCTCAGTGTTCCACGCCATGTTTTATGGTGAATTGGCTGAGAACGATGATGAAATCCATATTCCAGATGTGGAACCAGCAGCATTTCTGGCAATGCTGAAGTAAGGATTCTCCTCTGTTTTAACTCATTCTCTTTGTGCATGTTTTCTACAATACCCCTTTCATAAAAATAGTGTAATCTTTATTTCCATAAGCGCCATTTCACTTTGATGCTGGTAGAAAAGGTTAAAAGAAATAGCTCTTGCACATCTTGGACAAACCTTTTTGCCCCCTTCCAGAAATTGTTTGTTGCTCTGTCTCAGAAGCTGAATCTATATCTACATGTTTTCATTAATTTTAGTCTTGTTTCTACTTTCCACACTGATCACACCATCACACCACTGATCATCCTTGAAGTTATTTTTTTACTGTTTATCATGCCTTCTGGTCTGTTTTTTTTCCAATTATCTTCTTAATATAAATGTTTGCACATGACTTGTATTGCATGCCATTTCTGTGGTATATAATCTGAGAAAGTCATATTTTATGTCAACAGGTACATTTACTGTGACGAGATAGACCTGAGTGCTGACACAGTGCTGGCCACTCTTTATGCTGCCAAAAAGTACATTGTCCCTCACCTTGCACGTGCCTGCGTCAACTTTCTGGAGACCAGTCTGAGTGCCAAGAATGCCTGCGTGTTACTGTCCCAGAGCTGCCTGTTCGAGGAGCCAGAGCTGACGCAGCGCTGCTGGGAAGTGATTGATGCGCAGGCCGAGCTGGCACTACGCTCGGAGGGTTTCTGCGACATAGACACCCAGACCCTGGAGAGTATCCTACAGCGAGAGACACTCAATGCTAAAGAGATCGTGGTGTTTGAGGCGGCGCTTAACTGGGCTGAGGCTGAGTGCCAGAGACAGGACCTCACCTGCTCGACTGACAACAGGCGCAAGGTTTTGGGAAAGGCCATGTACCTGATACGCATCCCGACGATGGCTCTGGATGATTTTGCCAATGGAGCAGCCCAGTCGGGCGTGTTGACGCTAAATGAGACCAATGACATCTTCCTGTGGTACACAGCAGCCAAGAAGCCTGAGCTGCAGTTTGTCAGCATGCCTAGGAAGGGCCTGACACCCCAGCGCTGCCACAGATTCCAGTCCTGTGCCTACCGAAGCAATCAGTGGCGCTATCGGGGTCGCTGTGACAGTATACAGTTTGCAGTGGATAAAAGAGTTTTCATTGCTGGGTTTGGACTGTATGGCTCTAGCTGTGGCTCAGCAGAGTACAGTGCCAAGATTGAGCTGAAACGTCAAGGAGTACTGCTGGGACAAAACCTCAGCAAATACTTCTCTGATGGTTCCAGCAACACCTTCCCAGTATGGTTTGAGTATCCGGTCCAGATTGAGCCCGATACCTTCTACACTGCTAGTGTGGTTCTGGATGGGAATGAGCTCAGCTACTTTGGACAGGAAGGGATGACAGAGGTGCAGTGTGGAAAAGTGACATTTCAGTTCCAGTGCTCCTCGGACAGCACTAACGGCACCGGGGTGCAGGGGGGACAGATTCCTGAGCTCATCTTCTATGCTTGACAGCGCCCTTTGCCCACATTTGATTCTCAGTGCACTTCAAAGAAAATGATCACATTGTGCATAGTGTCACTTTCTGGTATTTATTTTTGTCACTGACATGAAAAAAAATTAAAGTTCAGACCTGTGATGGGGTCTTTTGTTGTTTTGACTCCAGTAATTGGTCCACTTGAGTAGGATCAGATACATGTCTCAGTGTTGGTTCTAAAAGATTTAAAATATCTTGCACTAGTTGTGCATGTATATATGCATATATGTAAATTCAGAAATGTATATCATGCCATAATTGTGGCCAATGTGGGCCACAAAGATATCTTATATGATGAATATGCTACAGTATGTTTATTATTTCTATGCTTGCATAGAATGTACATATATAGCAGCAATATTTCACATTCTATATTCTTCAGTGAGTATGTCATGTCATGACACAGTTTGGAGCATCAGCATTATTAAAGAAATGAAAAAAGGCTGTGCAGTACTCAATAACACCAAGATAAAAATCCATAAGGCATTTGTATTTGAGTGGATTCAGTTGATACTGCAGCTTTTTGATACTTTTGAATCTAGAAACGGGGCACTTAGAGGTGATTTCAGGGGTCTTAGATTAGGGGGCACCAGATATAGTGAGACACCACACAGCATCTCTCTCTCTGGAGCATGCTGCTCTGCACCTACTTTACACTCATGTCAGTCACTGCAGTGAGGTTTCATTTAGATCAGTGTCTTTATGTTTACAGTGAAAATTTAGTGTTCACTATTCACCACTACATTGTGGAGTGAAAGACGCCTTTGGGATAATCTGTCTCCATTGCAGTACCTACAGCATGGGCAGAACTGTTCCATTTCAGCTAATGTGTACTACTAATTGTTCTGGCGCCTTGGTTTTGTTTACAGCAAAAAATAGATCAATTATTGATTCAGTGTTAGAAACTGTTTAACTTTTACTTCTCTTTGTTAAAAACTGCTGAGCACTCCCTCCCAATGTGATCATACAGTATCAGTATTTGCATACTGTATATGCTACAGAATTGCACTGATTTGGTTTCTAATGGGATATGTTTTTTTTGTTAATTGCGGCAGATTGTTTTGGTTTACTGTGCTACTGAATTTTCTTTTCTGGCAGAGGATAAACATTCACAGGCTTGTCTGCTGATGGCAATGGATGAGCAAACTGGTGTTCATGTCCTGTGTTTACGTGCTACAGTGCTGGGAGACCAACAAATGTGTATGATTATTGATGATACTAAATAAACAAAACAAGTGGTACATGTTGGTTGTTCCTGCCATCTGTAAAAAGTGATACAGCGCTACATACTTTTCTGAAATTAGGAGATGAGGAAAGATGATGCCCTTCAGCACTGCAGATACTCACAATGCCAAGGAGACCTGTCTGTTGATTGATGATCCCTGTCTTCATGCCACTTGTACACTCTGCTTTTTTGTCTGTCAAACTCCAACTCTATTCTACATCCTACTGAACTACAAACAGTATGCCTCCTCCTCCCTAATATAAATTTGAATAGGCTGCAACTACAGTACATCTTTTGAAGACAGCAGAGCAAAAACTCTCTACAAACTTGAATTTTTACAGTGTCTCCTTGACATGGCCATCACATTTCAAGAGACAGACAATATTATCCTGAATGCATGAAAAAAATGTTGAATGTCAAGCATACCACATGACCCAAGGTCAATCTTGGTATGTCTGTCTACAGATAAAGAACAACAAGCTTCACAAGAGGATTTCTACTCCTGTTCATTTCAGTGAACACTCTTTGGTGCTGCACTTGTGTTGGAAATGAAATTAAAAGCTCAAATCACATATACAATTGCTCAAGTGCTGACAAAACAATGAATTGACAGAGACAACTTTATAACTTTTTCAGTTTGCGTTCTCTGTGTGCCTGATAATGTATGCTGCAATATTCAAAAATGAGACGAGTCATTTTCTGAATCATATCTCTTCATGAACTTGTAATCACTCCTGGGAGCTTATGGCAGGTACTTGATTACCAAGGCACTCAATAATACTGCGACCAAGTTTGACATCGCCAATGAGCATGAAGCCCTTGATGAATTGAGCTCAATATGTTGGGAGACTCTGTGCTTCAGTGAGATTTTTCATGATTGTGGCGCTAATGTTGTAAGCAAGATCATTAATTGCGCTGGAGGCGGCAGGAGACTTAAATGTGCCAGGAGTCAAGCAGAAGCAGGCCTGTTTTCAATAGACACAGAGAGACATGCATAGTTCGAGCAAATTTAACTCGTCTATGGCAGCAAAATCACATCCCCTCCTTATTTTGTTTACCTGGAACAATTGTGACTGAAGCCTACAGACCTGACATTTTTTATTGTTGGTCACATTCAGCTCAGAAGGCAGACGGAGAGATGCCAGAGGCTATGAGCTCACTGCCAGAAACAGCTTTGTTCTTCATGGAGCACAAAAACAAAAGTTGGATCAACAGACTTCAATCACCAGTAATGTTGGCAGCTCTAATCACTTGCTAGATATTAGTCCTTTGAGAAGTCCTTTGAGATATAAATCTATCACTGACTCATTTTGCGTTATATTTAGTGAGAACAGTATTTCTTATTTTATGAGATGTGACAATTATTGTGGTGAACCATTTTAATTCTATGAAATGCAGTTAAATCCTTTGGGGCTAAGAATAAAATGCATGGTTCGGCTTCTAACAATAGCAAGTGAAGGGAAACAGTGTAGAGAGATGAGGTATTACTGATGAGGAATTCAGCATGGTGGTGATACAATATTTTCCTCCAAATGCTAAAGGAAAATGATAAATATCTTCCACAGTATTGTTCAGACACACAGTAGTGGCATCTTATTTGATTTTAACACTTCATTTTTAATATGTAATTCAATCTGTTTTCCAAGTTTACATCTGTTTATCAGAGTATAGTGGAAGATGACATGTACTACTCATAATTAATCATAAATGGGACTGTGAATTCTTTACATAGCACAGACAAGCTTTGGAATAAACATATGGTTTAGTGGGGAAAGGGAGAAGAGAGCCATTGGATACTGACAAAAACTGGGCACACATTACACAGGACAATTTCACTGAATGTTTAATTACAGTTCAATACGAATTAAGGATGAAACAATTCAGTTTGACTTGAGGGAGCACTTTGGATTAATACTGGTCAACATTTTAATGCTGTCCGACATTGACTGTTCCAAGTGAGTGCAGATTTGTCTGTGAACAGAACAAAAAGGTCCTTCAGTGTCTTTGGAGGGATGGTGTTGCTTCCTTAGTCTGTGACTATTGTTCAGCACAAACAATCACATCATGGACTAGTATTATATATTTGTAGAGCGGGGTTAAACGTGTCTTCTAAATCCACTTAACTGAAAAAATACCACACAAGGGAAAAGAAAATGGTAGAAGGAACCACACTGTGTTGTTTTACCATATCAAACATCAGTCTGTTCACTGCCGGCAATCACATATCCTCTCCTCAACATCCTGACGATTTCCATGCTAGCAAAATGTCAATGAATTAATAATGGAAAAGGAGAGGAGGGATACACAGCTGTAGATTTAAAGAATTAATCAAAGAAAATAATTTAAAAATATTTTTTTTAATTCAACAAATCTCAAAGGAAACATCTCTAAGCCCTTTTCCCCTCCCTCCCCTTGAAACCATTTGTTTTCGCCAAAGGTGTACATGTTTCTATATGGCACAGCGTCCTGGTCTAAGTGCAAAAGCTGCCCAGTTAGTGAGAGTGTCTGGCAAGGGCTGCTGAAGGTTACAATGAATTGCTATAATCCTGACAGATGTAGGGGTATCCGAGCCCCCCACTACCCTCACTATGCTAACCTCAGCCTATTGGCAACCAGTCAAGCAGGAACAAGGTAGTAGGTGAAAGGAGAACGGAAGGGGGGATACGGAGGTAAGTGGTGAGTCTGGTCTGACTAGTATTCAGGCAAAGCACTCGTTCCCTTTATAATTACCACATAGATTATTAGCGGGCAGTTTAAGTGGCAATTTATCACACGTGAGAATGGCAAAAGGTCGCAAAGTTCAGCTGCCAGGTGTAAGTGGAAGCAGGGAGAAGACGGGGGTTTGACTGATGATAGCCACCTTCACTTCTTTCTTTGTCATTTTCAGCCCTGCGGTTCTAAAGACCTGCAAAATGTGAGGGATATTATTCCAAATAATCTCCGATCTCAGAGCCGTTGCCTCCAGCCACATGTGGTTGGGATGGAGCCTGTGATTGTGTGTCTCATTTATCTATTTATTTATTCATTGCTACCAGGCAGAGCTAAATCGTTTCAACAGGCTGGGGCATTGAAAGGCCAGCTTTTATGTTAGATTAGCCTGTTTATAGCGATGTCGCTCAGCTCCAGATGGATCAATATGGCTGGGATTTCTGGAGGTAAGAGCTTTATGTATCAGGTGAATTATGATGGCTGAAAAGAGTGGAAATACGCTTCTGGTGGACAATGGATGCTGTAGAAAAAATTCAAAGCAGCCCGAAATACAGACAACATAGTGACAGAGTATCAGGCACATGCTGGAAGAAAATGATATCACCTTCCAAAGGTAAATACCCTGTTTACATAATTGTGCATTTGTCCTATGAAATATGATCCCAGAAGGTATATGAATGCTGCAAAAAGTAGTTCTTTCACGCAGACTGAAAGACAAATTTGTTGGTGATGCATTATGCTAATCAAGCTATTTATTCCCACAACCATGGTCTCATATAACTGTCACCCACAGCCATTACGGCAAGGTTTGATCAAAACCTGGAATGTTGGCAGCTTCCCACTGAGAGAGGTGATGAGGGCTGAGCATGCTACTTTTTCTGTGTACTCTTGGAGCCTCTATTCATAGTGAAGCATGTCCTCTAAGGCAGCTCCATGGCTTTGATAGTATGGAGTGAGAGGGCCCTTCTCTCCCCAGGGTCTGATATAATGAGGGTGAGCTTACTAAACATGATCTGTGGCTCTCTCAAATACGATACTTGAAACAGCCCGAGCCTGACACAGTACAACAAACAGCACTGATTCATTTGTACATATGCTCTCACGCTATCCCTCACTCTGTGAGTTGTACGAAGGAGGCCTGATGTGTTTTAATGTGTTGTAGAGGGATACAGAGATGGAGGAAGTGCACAGAGAGGCACGCTTACTAAGCTTTCATTCACAACTCGAACACAAGTAATCCAGCTTTCCAGTTTAATTATTTCCTGTGAGCACAAAAGAAATGCGAAGCGACAGATTTTAAATGATTGTATTCATGATTTGCATTTGTAAATGTGAATACAAAATGTACTGCGTAGTTATTGCCAGAATAATGCGTCAACTGTGCCATTTCTCATATTCAGTCTTTATCTACTTTAGGATCTTGTCACTTGGCAGCGGAGAATCTGGTAATCAACAGAGACATTATTCCAGGAACAAGGTATTTCTTTTGTAATACAAATCAGCAATATCTACCAACCCGGGAGCCAGCACAATGTAACCATGCTGAAGAAAGAAATGCATTCCCTGTCCCTGAATACCCATTTACAAGGGTGAATTTTATTTGCTAAACACTCATTTTCTCCCTATTTAAACTTAAAATGACCAAATATTTCCCCACACTGGCAATTTCCTGTATGAATTATAGCAAAGACTATAATAACATCTATACTGGAGGGATATTGCACCCAAGTTCTTTGAAATCCAACTGAGCTATACCAGCCTGCTTTTGTGGCCTAATTTAGGAAGTAGAGCGCTATCTCCTGTTCCTCTGCCCTTCTCCATGTCCTGCTTACCACAGGGAAAAAAACAGTTACTGAAGTCTATGCAATTAGCATCGTTCAGAAACCCATTACTGCTGCAATTCTGTCCTAATGCCCACTGTTAAAGCCAGTGTCCTACAATTCATTATAACTCTGAAGCAGAGATTCTGTGTTCAATCAAAGAGGGATTGAGAGTAATACATCTGCATTCACAACAGCAGCCACATTTCCATAATCTGTCTACATAAACAGTACCGCAGCTGCACAATGCAGGCCTAATTGTCAAGCTGATGATGAATCTGTTGTTGTTGAAGCAAAGAATCTTTTCTCATCCTACCATTAACTGACATAATTAGCTGCAGCTGCCTCAACTGTCAGAGAGAAAGACAGTTTCAAAGTTCTGAAGTGTCAGAACTTATTTCTTTATGTTGAATCGGATAAAGAAAAATAACAGGCAAGGCTTATATTATTGCACTTTACCAGTAAAATATAAGAAAGATATCTTGTCTAATTGACGGGTCAATGTTCTGTACCTTTATGTCATTTCAGAGATTTATAGGAGCTGCTATCAGTTTTCATCTGACCTAACTAAACTCTCTTTCTGCCCATGCTTTTTTTGAGTCAAGCCCCAAACTATTCCCTCACTGCCCTCAATAATGGCCTCAATTTAAGCTTCACCGTGCCTTACCTTCCCCTTATTTTCACTTCCCTTTGAGATACTAAAGCTGTTCTTGCTCTGCACATGAGATGAATAAAAGTGGAGTGTTTTGAGGAAGTTTTTCTTACTTTGACTTGGTGTGTTTTGTATTCTTGTGCAGCCAGTCAAGCTTTCACTTGCTGTATTATACATGTGTTACACAGAAGAGAGATGGGTGACAGCTCCGATAAATAAAGCTGCTTACAGGTCCTATGAAAATACAGAAATTATGTATGAATGACAGATAAAAAGCGCATCAGACCATTATTTGAAGCACTCATCCTAAACAGACCCACTGTCTGCACGACTGTGAGCAATGTGAGTTTGTACTGTCAGGCAGTCATACGTGTACAGAGGCGTGGGGTGAACATTACATATTCATTAAGGGGAAGTGGAATATATGCTTCATGTGTTTTTTTCCACATGGTTGTAAAGGAGGAACACACTATATATTGTCAGTGCGTGGGCAGATGTCATTTCAATGTCATTTCCGCTGAACCCATGATGTTGTCATGTTCATCTAGTAGACGTAGTAGTGTGATAGGAGGTGGCAGAGTAACAAGCACGAGTATGGTCATGTTTGTAAACCACATCATAAAAGTGAGACTGACAGTTTTGTTAGGATAAAAGCTGGAATTCAGATATTTTCTGTGGACATATTTAGCTGTTAATCTTAATGTGATTGATCTGCTCAATGATTTATGAGTTTATGATTGTTTGAGAGCAAGACAAAAGGAATATTTTTGGATTCTCAGATGAACATCTTGACCACCGCAAAGCAACAAAGAGCCAACAGAGAGATATAATATCAAGCATCCATCCAGAGGTGCTTCTTCAGTAAATACAGTAATTGTGTTGTCACCCAGAGCGGTACCAATGCAAGCAGAGCAAGAACAGAGCATTTTCAAGCATTCTCAACTAGAACTCTATGCAAATAGTAGTTTGCAGTTCTTGCAGAGTTAGTATTCGTGAATGAAGGTGGAACAATAGAAAGTAGTTCAATATGCTCAAAATGTGTAAGGTCAGGAAATGTGTAATCAAGATATGATGTGAATAATTAATATCTTTCATCAATAGCTGCTGGGTTCATTGAAAAGGCACAGTCTGTAGTTTCTGCTCACATCCACAGAATTCTCAGTTCACACTGAGGAAACTGGATGAGTTTGAATATAGATTTGACTGCTGTGGGCATGCTCCTTTAGCATCCCCCCACCCATCCCTCTATTGCAAAAAAGAGAAGCATGAAATATCAAAAGGCCATGTACGTCAGCTCAACAAGATTGGAGTGGAGGGGATTTTCCTCCAGTGTGCAGTGCTGCACGTCCAGCAGCACCATGACCATGGGGAGGAGGAGGGGCAACTGGAATTCCATTTCTCAATGATGAAATTCTTTTCATCATGCCTCTTTTGCATAACAAAGGTGCATAAAATGCATTATATATGGCAAAGTGTAACTGAACCGCCACAATAAGGCTGTCTTTCCAACGCAGTCCTCTATTTCCAGGAATTGAAGCAAATGCTCCTGTGCAATATCCGTCATTGGCTTTGAGAGTTGTTAAAAATATCCCCACCCACCACCATCTCGACATGACAAGTGTGCACAAGTCACTAACCATACATTTAATGTGATTAGAGTGCTCATGTAATTTTAAAACTAATTTATCCAATAAGTACAACATATGAGGACTGCAGACAGGCTGCCATTTCCTGATGTGATTCATACCTCTTAGAATACATTCTTTTAATTTGCTATATCATTAAACCCTCATGAACCAATGACTTGTTTCTTTCGACCCCACACAGTTCAGTGAAGCACAGAAAAGGAGCTATAGGTTTGTAATATTTCATCAGCAGTCTGTTATGCTGATGAAAGGGATGGGATGAAAAGAAGGGCTATTACAGCTGAGGATCCATGCCAGGTGTCACTCTAATTTAATCGAGCCGCTAAAGACAAAGAGACGGCCTGAGGGAAGCCTCTCAATAACAGGCCAGACTGCAGATGACAAGGGGCACAGTAACCTGTGAGTGGAGGCACTGACAGGAGGCTTTAGGGCATGTCACCCTGCACAAATGACACGACTCGGTGGATTAAAAAAACCCAATAAGAAAAGAAAATGAGAACTTGTTTGACATGACATGAATAGATCTGCACTTGAAAACTGTAGTAAGACATTTGTTATTCTCTGATATCAGCTCATGCAGCATTGCAGCTTCTAAACAAAGAGAAGGGGTGGTTTGTTTTCATGATAAACATTAGCGATGTGGGAGGTGGAGCATGACATGTCTTATATTTCACTTTCTCTGTGCCATACTGGATTTGTCTACGGCTGAAACAACTGTGATCAATAGCTTCAGATGTTTCTCTATCTAGCTGTGTATTGTTACAATTTAGATCAGGTGTGAACAGATTAGGGACACCCTGCGTACAATAACCTTGGTTTTACAACGAGATTAGGTTAATGATGCATATCGAATTAACACGTCTGACACATTTGAGAGATCTGCGTAACGTCTGAGTGTGCTACTATTTAAAACTGAAAAATGTGAATGAAATGTTTGAAAATAATTTGAATGTCTGAAAAAATTGCAATGATTTGTTTTACAAAATGTGTCATTGGTTTTGCAGAGATTCAACACTATTTGTTCAGACACTCAAATTTGATTTTTTTTCTTTTTCTTTTTTTTATGCATTCTGGGAGAGTGTTTCACCAGATGAAACTACTGAATAACTGAATAAAAAGGCCTGGGCAGAAGTTTGTGGTTTCCAAAGCAATCACATGGTTTCTAATGGGATGTAAGCCAATCAGATCAGTAAACAGGGATCTATCAAATTGACAAGCCCCCACCAAGGTGGTCTGTTTTTATTTTTCCAATCGTTTCCCCTGTTGAAACACTGCCAGAAGTCCTAGAATGGAAAACTGAGATTCAAATCAGTGTTTCAGTTTCAAAACCACTTACTTTCAACTTTAATTTTCAACATTAGATATGTGATGCTAATCTAACCTCATACTCGATGAACACTGCAGCTAAATATATCTGGACGGGAGAAAGGTCGACTGATCTTGGAAAATCACCGGGCACTAGTGGGAATGAATGTGGACACAGGCAGGCGTATTACATAAATTATGCTTAAGCAGTGCTCTCCGAGTCCTTCAGATATTCAATACAGCACTTCAGGACCTCAAGAAGATTTGCAGGATTAGAGGTTGTAAGCCAGGCCAGCTCGATATATTGATCTCCCCTCCACCCCCCCCGCTCACTGAGAGCTGCATTCAATTTCCCAACAATTAGATGCACCTGAAGGTTAATAAGGTGCTTTGTTAATCTGTTGTGTTGTGTTGTCTAAAACCAACTCTCTCTCTCTCTCAGTCAATTTTTTTCCCACCACGTTTGCTGGTGCTACTTTAATCACTGTTTCACTGAGGCTACGTTTACACATAGCAGGGTATTTGGATAAACGAATATTTCCTTCCCTCCGTTTTCCAAAATAACATCATGCACACATCATAGTTTTCAAAAAAGTTTACGTTTACATTAACCCGCATAAATACGCTGTCGAGAGCCATCATAACTACAGCAAACCAATGAGCGACAGTGTAGGAAGAAGGAGAAAGCCATGCAAGCCAAAATAGAAGCTTCATTGACAACAACGACTAACACGAGCGACTTCCCGTTCCTCCGAGCCCTAATATGTCTCTGCTCCTGTACAGTAATAGAGGAGCTGTATTTGCAAAACACTTAAAAAGTGCTTGCACCTACAGAAATGCTACAGATACCCAGAACGCTTGACTGCTCATAGACTACTCTGACCGCCGTACAACAGATCGCACTTTTGATGCATAGATTTCCTAAAACTCTGTTTTTCTCTGTCTACATTCGAACGCGAAACCGGAGTTTTCCTAAATCTCCACTTTTGCCGGAGTTTTTAGAAAGAATCGTATTCAGGGGAGAAATCGTCGTTTGTGTGTAAATGAAAGGCACAAACGAAGGGAAAAGTCTCAGTTTTTACAAATACCTGTGTATGTGTAAACGGGCCCTGAGATGGTCAAATCTGCAGCAGGGTGCTATCCATACTGCTTTCATACGGGTCATTTAGTAATTAACAATGATGTAATATTAATGCATTAGGAGAAAGGCTGCTAGCTACTAGGTAGGATCATTTCTAGGCAACATTACAGGCTCGACTAAATTAGGTTGGTCTCCACTGTGACCTTGCAACCACACTAAGTCCTCCCATGACCGCAGTATGTTTTTAATGCGCCTGCCTATTATTCCCTGTAGCAATTTTGTTTCCATCCATCCCCGCTGGCTGATTGCATATTCTGAGGATGTTGCAGGACTTATGGGTGTGTGAGAGTGAAATTTCTCTCATGGGATCTGGGGGATATTTCTCTGGTGTGGCATACATTGAGCTCCGAGAAGTAGAAATGACAGCAACATTACATGGTTGAAATGAAACCCCCATAATGTTATCCATTTCTATTCATAAGAAGCCATGACATGACTGGTTTCTGTGTCTGAATGCAGTGGTGGAGAGGAATCTTTTAGCAATTGTTGGTTATAAATCATAGACAACTGAGAATTATAGGGTCAACAGAAAAATAAATTGATAGTATATCTGTGGATGTGTAGCACACAAGGCTAGATACAAGTCTCCCATGTGTTCATTTTACACTCCTACAGCCACTGCCAGCCCAATGAATTCATACATCCTAATCTCTACTGAAAGTGAGCGGCAGAGCGAGTAACGGACTGATACTGACCAACCAAAAAGGAGATTAGCCACAGAGGTTTTTGCTGCTGTCTGCTATTTTAGGGGGAAACTAATGGCAAGTGAACAAGGAAACAATGACTCCAGATCCAGTAAAAGTAACTGAGGCGGACATGGGTGGAAAAAAAGTCCTTCGTTCCATGTCTTTCCAGGTGAAAATGGAAGATAATGGTCATAGTTACACTGTCGCAAATGCTCTTCTTTATAATTCTTGCCCTTAATGCATTATTACCATTAAGCAAAGTGCAGCTAACTTTTCTCTCAAAGAGCCTTTTTCCATCAAAGCTGATATTTTAAGCAGTCAGTGTAATAATTGGCTGTTTTAAAAGAGTTTTCTCTGTTCGGCACAGTGAAAGGGTTTCACGTGGCAGCTGTGCAGTCTTCTAGAGCTTCCGTGTGCACCGGACAAGCTGGAAATGATGAGGAAATTAGACCGAATGGAAAATCTATTATAATAGCGATAACTGTTGTTCTTACTGTAAAAGCCTCTGATTCACTGAGGTAGACCTCGCCGTACTCTCACATTCTGCACAAAAATGCATCTTCAGAGGTGAATGAACTGCTTACCTCATACAGAAGTGACAGTACTGCTTACCAGTAGAGCATGTATTCATGATGTGTTTTCCCTCAGAACATTAACCTCCACTCTAATCAGCAGGAAAAGGTGACAGTAAATCCAAATCACCAGTCCACTCTCTCTGCCAAATTTCAGTCATTTTCACCTTCACCATCATATTGTCACCTCTGCTACAGCTGATTCTGCAAAAAATGAGAAATATGTGAGAGTGTGGGGGTGGGTTACTGTATGTGTGTATGATGGGGAATGTGGTAGTCATCTACAAAGTGCATATACTGCACTGCACGTTACAAACTGAGATGTCTCTATAGATGTTAATATTTCAATACGACTGATGTTACTGCTTTGCTATTTACATGCTGCTCTCCTCCCTGTTGACTGATAATCCATGAGGTACAGACAATACACCAATGACTCACACATACAAGTGTAAATCCTGCATTAATGCAGGACATCCATATGTTCCCTCAAGGCCACTGATTCACACCATATCCTGTATTAGTTGATGTCACACTGCCTTTTCAAGGGAGCGCAGAGCACCCTTTGGGGAAATATCCACTGAAGCACATGTGTGTCTGTGCATCAGGCTGGCAGTAAGAATGAGGTAAGCACTCTCACTGTCACTGAAATGTGACAGCAGAAACCACTCACCTTCAGTTTCACTCTCTGCTAATTGTTGAAACATTAATTCAAACTCACACTGTTCTTAGAACCCTTCTGTTTTCTCATCTCCTCACTCACCCTCCTACTTTCCCCCCTGGTGGCGGATGGAGAAACGGTAGGGGGTTCTGCCTCAGTAATTGGAGAAACCTTCTGAAACATGCAGATGATGCAGGGTAAGATGGAGAGGAGCGAAAGTGGAAAAGGAAAATGGACCAGATTCCTAATTATCTGCCCTTATTTCCCCCCCCCCCCATTCCTTTTTGACAGCGTTGGAGTCATACGGTGGAGGCTCCTTCTACTTCTCACGCTGGCCTCGGCATAATTAGGCGCAGTGTACAGGGCTGAACAGGGATTGATGCTCACATAAAGGACTGAGCGAGGAGGGGGTTCAGAGGAAAGCTGGAGCTTTGATGAGGGGGTTAAGAGCACTGTCAGCACACTCGCTCTTACACGTGTAACAATGAGACACCCTGTCAGATGACACACAAGCTGCCTTACATGAAACTTGGACACACAACACAGTCTGAAATACCAGATGCATTTTTTTTTGCATAACGATACCTTAAGGTAATCAAAGGCCAGATAGCGTCAAGGAGAGGCAGCCCCAAATGGCATACAGTCATCTGGAATATTACTTGCAATGAGAGAGAGGCAATCTCAGTGATGTGACATTCATTTCCTTTCAGGTGCTGAGAGGAAGATGAGATAGGCAGTCTGCTTTTTAATATATTTAACAGTGTCAGAGCCTCTGATAGCACACAGCACAGACAAATACATAGGGAGACATACTGCACGTGGTGGACTGTAAAAAAAAATATTGCTATGTGCATAAGCATACAGTACAATGAGGATGAATATTGTGTGTGATGTGACTGTGTCACTGGGAGTGTGTTTATGTACGTATACAATGTCTATTGCATATGTGAGTGAATGTTAAATTCAGGATGTACATTTTTGCATTTGCCTTATGAGGCATCTAGCATGTACTAATTGCTGCTAAAATTCAGTGAGTCGGGGAGTCGCCATTTTACTTTGGACTGTACAAAGAAGTAGAGCTGCCAAATTGAATTGCAGGCATAAATAACCCAAATAAGGCTTTGTCGAGACAGTATTAGGTGAACAGTGTCCAATGACCCTTGAGACGCGAGACTGTGTCAAACATGCATCAATCCAAAACCCTGTTTTTCCAATATGAAATTGAAAAGCAGTTCTCTTTCCTCTACAGAAGGCTTTTTAAAACATAATGTCTATTTCTATATTCTCCCGTGCCGCATGTTTTGGCAGTCACATTGTGGTTTATTTTTCTCCAGGCAATTTCAAAATAACAAAAATACACACCTCTTTGCAAAAGCTAATTCCCACTGAAATGATGAGAGCAAAAAGCTCTGTGGAGCACTCTTCCCCTGGTTAAGCCTCCTACGGCAGCTAAAGGAGGCTCAGCGCTACCCCTCTTGCGGGGCACCGGGCTGCTCTTATCGCCCCACCACGAGGCCGTAGACGGGTAATAGGATTGTGACTCACGGAGAAAGTGCCATGCTCACTAAGCAGGGGATGGCTGAGGCACAAGTGTGAAGCGCCTCTGTGGCTGTCCGGCATCATAGAAGCAGAGGAGAAGGCAGATGGGGGGGGTGTTCGTCTCCCTCCATAAATAACCCTGCTAAATTGCAGGCTTTGGAGGGTCAGTGGGACACTGCTCTGCCAGTGTATATCTGGCGGCCTGAATATAACCTGTAATCCTGCAGCCCAGAAAACGAACAGCACAGCAGTTACGGCAAAATGTCTTTTCTGCAAAACGGAAGTCTGAGTGTTTATGAGCTTGGAGAGAGAGAGAGCGAGAGAGAGAGAGAGAGAGAGAGAGTGAGTTGAGGTGATTTCACAGTTAGCAGTCAGTGCCTGAGTGGTAGACTCCTTCCTTGACTGGCTGAGTCCCAGCAGCAGCACAGCATTCGCTTTGTACTCAAAGGAGGAAGATGAAAGCAGCACTGGGTTAAAAAGGGATGGGGGGGGTGAGAGAGCAGATGTGGGGGGCTTTATTTGACAGACACCCGGATCTTTCGTTTTGGATGTTGGCTGGGTATGACTGTTAACATTCAGCAAGAACTGGGCTTAAGCAAGCATTCAGAGATTACATACTGACATTAGAAGCTGCTCTGATTCTCAGCAATGATTTGAAACCAGAATCCTGGGGCACCAAAATGAAACAAAGCGTTTTCCATTCGCCCCACTACAGCGCTGGGGGTAAAACCATTCCACCTGTCGGCAGTTAGGTGAGTGAATGTGTATTTTAGTAACATCAGTGCCCTGGTGTTCATGGGAAATGCAGTAAAAGGCACCACAGGTGGTGGAAGACTGAGTCCATGCTGGTTGTTTTGATAGAATATAAGGGGCCTGAGGCAGTGGGCAGTGGATGGAGGGCTATAGTAAAGATTTAGGGCTATTATTGAGTGGCACTCATGGTGCAACACAGCACACAGGCATGGGCTCGATATGTGTGTTCAGATCGGTCAGATGGGAGTCCTCTGCTCCAGGACTGATTACTTTATCTAGAGGACCATAAAGCATACAACAGACAGCATAGCATGTGGTAAACTATACAACCTACTGTAAGATTAAAGGTGCAATGCATAGAATTTTGAATACAATCATTGCAAATAAATGATGTGTTTTTCTATTCTTTCTGTACCAACTAAGTATGGAGAGATTGGAATGATTGGGAAAGATTAGTAATGTGACATGAATGCAAGTAGTGGCATCGCCATGACCACACGTGCAAGTAAGTTTTTGATTATGCTAAAGTGCACTCTCCTCTGAGTGCCATTTTACTCCCTAATCTGTTGCATAGCCTGTCTTATTTAGTTTAATTGATGGTGCCATTTTCTGCTCATTCTCCCGTCAGGACAGTTTATTTTGTTCCCCACATGCCGAATCGTGGTATGATGATGGCAACCCACTAGCTGATGCTGAGGAAAACAAAGTCGATGTCTGGATTTTCATCTAATAGATTCAGATTTTGTATGTACAGTGTATATAATACAGAAAGCTAAAGACTTCATCGCTGTGTTTGTGGTGGACCAGGTACAGTATGCAGAGCACCAGAAACAGCTCCATAAACTAAACACTACCTAAACCCAAAATTCCATGTAACAGAGCTCATTGTTTACATTCCTACACATAAGAGACACAGATTGGTTTCACACAAAATAAATGACCTGTATATGCTGTCATGCATCTCTTTCCCTCTGCTGTAAAGCAATCTGGCACATTCCTCAAGAAATCTGATTGAGTGGACCTGACCTGCTAACCAGCCGCTACTACAAAGCTCATCATCTGGAGCTGGTTTCTAAGAACCATCAATTTCACAACACACGCTTGCCACGACCCTCTAGTCTTACTGCTTTCCCAATGCTGATCCTTTCCTTTTGGCCAGTTACAGACTGTTATAACCACAACCACTGAGTTTCCTGACTCTGACTTCAGGTAGCACATCTGGGATCATGTGTTACAAGCCAAGGTCCCACCCATAATTTAATTTTACTAAATCCAGAATGTTCTAAGACAAAATTTTAGAAAAAAAAAAAAGTTAAGAAATAAAGGGCATCTTAGGGCGCTTTCACACCTAACCAAGCCGACTCGGTTCGCTTTGGGGGCTGAAAGTTGCAACATTGTTGCATTTCTCACTTGTTTCGATTCCACTTTCACTCTGCAATTCCTGAACCACACCAAACTTGCACACCCACCGCACCAAACTTTCTGAGCTTCAGGTACACTATATTGCCAAAAGTATTCGCTGACCTGTCTTGACTCGCCTATGAACTTAAGTGACATCCCATTCCTAATTCATAGAGTTCAATATGACGTCGGTCCACCCTTTGCAGCTATAACAGCTTCAACTATTCTGGGAAGGCTTAGGAGTTTTAGGAGGTTTAGGAGTGTGTTTATGGGAATTTTTGACCATTCTTCCAGAAGCGTATTTGTGAGGTCACACACTGATGTTGGACGAGAAGGCCTGGCTCTCAGTCTCCGCTCTAATTCATCCCAAAGGTGTTCTATCGGGTTGAGGTCAGGACTCTGTGCAGGCCAATCAAGTTCATCCACACCAGACTCTGTCATCCATGTCTTTATGGACCTCGCTTTGTGCACTGGTGCACAGTCATGTTGGAAGAGGAAGGGGCCAGCTCCAAACTGTTCCCACAAAGTTGGGAGCATGGAATTGTCCAAAATATCTTGGTATGCTGAAGCATTCAGAGTTCCTTTCACTGGAACTAAGGGGCCAAGCCCAGCTCCTGAAAAACACCATAATCCACCCTCCACCAAACTTTACACTTGGCACAATGCAGTCCAACAAGTATCGTTCTCCTGGCAACCGCCAAACCCAGACTCGTCCATCAGATTGCCAGATGGAGAAGCGTGATTCGTCACTCCAGAGAACTTGTCTCCACTGCTCTAGTGTCCAGTGGCGGCATGCTTTACACCACTGCATCCGATGCTTTGCATTGCACTTGGGGATGTATGGCTTGGATGCAGCTACTGGGTCATGGAAACCCATTCCATGAAGCTCTCTGTGCACTGTTCTTGAGCTAATCTGAAGGCCACATGAAGTTTAGAGGTCTGTAGTGACTGACTCGGCAGAAAGTTGGGGACCTCTTCGCACTTTGCGCCTCAGCATCCACTGACCCCGCTCTGTCAGTTTACGTGGTCTACCACTTCGTGACTGAGTTGCTGTCGTTCCCAAACACTTCCATGTTTTTATAATACAGCTGACAGTTGACTGTGGAATATTTAGGAGCAAGGAAATTTCACGACTGGATTTGTTGCACAGGTGACATCCTATCACAGTTCCACGCTGGAATTCACTGAGCTCCTAAGAGCGACCCATTCTTTCACAAATGTTTGTAAAAGCAGCATGCCTAGCCGCTTGATTTTATACACCTGTGGCCATGGAAGTGATTGGAACACCTGATTCTGACTATTTGGATGGGTGAGCAAATACGTTTGGCAATATAGTGTATGTAACCCCACAAACTACAAACAGGGGTGGACTTGCAATCTTGTATTGTGCTTCAATACATTATTTGCGGGAAAGCTACAGTGTTAATGTTGCCTACCTACATACGAGTGAACGCAACCGTCACTAATTTTCAAGCAGACCAGAGTTTGTTTGTTTGTTCCGCACCAGAGTTTGTATGAGGTTTCACACCCAAATGAAGCGGACTATCTGAGGAAACGAACTCTGGTCTGTTTAAAGCGGACCAAAGGAGGACAGTGTGAAAGCGACCTTAGCTTACACTATGATTATCACACTAACATGATGGAATTTCAATTTGCATAATTCCAATTCAATCTAAAAATGCACGTGTGAAATTATTGAAGCATTCGTGGCAAAACAAGACTGTCAACCAATGTCATGAGGCCACAAAGAACATAAGTTATTTCTTGACAGGCTTGATGAGATAAAGTGACGAGTGGTAGGAGATGGCTGTCAGGAGGAGACAGGCTCTTTCTTCTGCCTGCCTTTTGGTGGCTATCAGGGCTTCTGATCTGGCTGAGAGCATGCCTGCCACACTGACAGGGTCAATAGCCCTCACAATGCAGCAAACCCTGTTTTTGTTCTGTGACTGACACTGATTCAACACACATATAGTTGCTGTTAAGTGTATAAATGTCTTAATGGGAGAAAATGCTTCTGGGGATGACAGAAACAAATAAATCATATACAGAGAACAAGCTAAATCAGAAATATATTATGTATGAGGCAAACTGGGAGATGGTAACCAATGTGACAATGGGTAGGATAGGTAATAATAAAAAATGATGCACCAGTGTGTCTTGGTGACACTGATTCAGATGCAGTCTGAGAGCTTAACATGATTCATTGTTAATGCCCACCACACATCACACACAAAAAAATCAAACCCTACTATCACATACTGCATTGGAATATTCACACAAATTTTACTGTATGAAATTTATGTTTGTAAATTATGTTTCTATTTCACATATCTTGCAGGTGTTTATGGCCACTAAATTATTTTTTTGTCATCTAAGAATTCAGCTTTCTTAGCACAAAGAAGTCTTTCCTTGATTATTATCTATGGATAAATTCTGTCTTTTGATTTCTCTCTCGCAACGTGTCACATGAAAGTCCCTCATTTCCTCTTCTTCTTCTCAAGTTTCTGTTGTCTAATATCTGATCCATGGGGTTACAGTATGACTTAGATCATGGAATTTTCCTCTTTACAGTGACGTTTCTCTCGATATGCTGCATCTTATATTCTTCTCCTCCTCCTCCATCTGGCTTTTTCTTCTTGACAGTCCCTCTGTTTCTCTTTTATCTTGTGTGCAAAAAGTAGACATACTGTACTTTGTCACAGGGTGAGCTTATGCTTCAAGACACACAATCCTGTTAGGAATTGGCACAGCTACGTCCATTTGATGCCAGTCAAAATATTACAGTCTGTTCACTGCTATAATGAGCAATGGGCATAATGCAGCCCAGGCTTGTTTTTATGTCCACCTGGTGCATGTATTGGTCCAATGCCACATTGGTTAAGCGTTTAAATCTGCTCACCTTGTTTTGCAGTTCAGAGTGTATGTAAGCATGCGTTTGTTTGAACCTCAGCAGCGAGATGCTGATGCTATCATGTCAAAATGATGGGCTTTACTAATATGAGCCAACAGTCTGATCAGGATTCAGCAGGTGGTCTGCCTAGAGGAGACTGACGTCTGCTTGGGACCATCTATCAGAGCTAAATGGCAGATGGTCCTCTCTGTGGCCAGGCAGGAAATGCACTAACACAATCGCTGCAAAAACACAGGGAGCACTCTACCTGCTGATAATCCACTTATGCACAGACAAAGCTGCTTTAATCTGCCTGCTCCTTCCATGCACACCCCCTCACCACACGACAAGGCCAGGCTCTATGCTGGAGAATCACCATTGATCCGCTGCACACTTGTACACAGGCTGAGCACTGACGGGCCATGTTATAATGAATCCCTAATCACTCTCACATGTGACAGGATCACGGACACTGAACACTAATACCTAAAAATAAACTGGAAATAAACGTCCCTTGCTGTTGAATTCATTATAATTCTGCACATTTTACATATGCACCTGGTTCTGGTACATAAAAAGAAATGGATACAATAAACATTATGAACTAAATCCTGATTCAACTAATGTAATTGTCCATCTGAGGTGGCTTCCACCCATCATCACAAAGGCTGTGCATTGTGTTAGTGAGCTGGAGTCGTACACTTCTTAACACTTGTGCTCCAGTGGCACAGACAAAAATATTTAAAAAAGAAAAAATACTATTATATCCTCAAGACTCTGAGATGCCCATAAAGAATAACTAAACATAACTAAAATAATATCAAGTAATCGGAGAAAAAAGTTGTGATGTATACTTACTCGTAAAGTTTCAAACAATCTGTCTCATGGAAACTGAGCACTTTGATATTACTGAGTGCACAGGTAGACGTTACACAAGCAAAAAAATGCCACAGTGTTATGATTCAGAAACCTTTTACTCATGTAAAACCTGATAATCCTGGTAAAATTCTGTACCCGTGCACCACATGTATCAATTACTTTCACTACACTGCCATTAAAAAAACACTGTACTTTACTGTTTAAGTGCACATAACAGAATTACATATTATTAATGAGAAACTGTATGGAACTCCGATTTCTAAATTTGAAGTACTTTAAGAAGTGCAGATTTTTATTTGGGCCCAGGATGCTTATTAGAAAAGCTGGACATGGAGCTGGACTCCAAGGTGAATCAGGCCAGGACCAGGAAGTCCCACGGGGAGTCATTAGATAAGACGATCAGGTTTTGATTGAGATCTTTTGCCAGGTTGTTCCCACTGATTGGGCCTCGTTAAACAACACAGACTTACAGAGGTTGAGCAGGAGGTTCTTAGGTTTATCATCCTGGCATCAGAAAAGGTCTGCTGAGCTGAAACTCTGCCCAGATCAAAACATATTTATAGAGAGGGATCACAGCGTCTGGATCCTGAAGTGCAGAGTGTTCTTGCTTATGAACTCATATGTTTAACAGTTTGAATAATGAGTTGTCCTCTTTTTACAAAGCTTGAGCACTGCAGCTCTACAGGGAGGATATGTCAGAACGGAATAAGAGGGAGAGAGGGAATGAACAATTAGTGTGGAGCGGTGGAGTAGTTCCACAGCAAGGCAGGGGCAAAGAGGGGAGGCAGCCATGAAAGAGGCCAGGTGCAATATCACATCCTTCCTGTCAGAGGGCTTGAAGGAGAGCAAAAGGAGAGCGTTTAGCTCCGAGGGGACGCATGTGGAATCATGACCACAGGTTGGAAGAATCAACTATTCAGATTGCGTCTTTTCCATGTGCCCTATCGGGTTCGGGGAAGTATCTGCCAAGTAAAAACTGTTGCCAGTGGTTTCTGAAGTGCTTGGAATACAGACAAGGAAAATCAGGTCTGGAGGATGAGAGCTGACCTTGATCACAGAAACTGTGATACTCTGCTGAGACTTTTTGCTAGTCAAGAGAAGGATTTGCCAGTTCTATTTTAGTACTTGATATAATGAGAACGTTTTTAATGCTCCTCAAAAAACAGATTTTTTCAAATGCACACAAAAACATCTTTGAGGAAATTACTTATTACCATCATACATCCTTCAAAATAGATTCATCTGAAATAATTATTTTTCTGTGTGATGCTGTCATTTATAAAGATCAATACAAATTACATTTATAGTATGTCAGCAGATATGCTACAAATATTCTTTCATGTCCATCAATTAATGGGGAGCTGTGAGTGCTGCAGTATTCTACTACCATACATCTTTGCTCCCTTTCTTCTTCATATCTAAATTAGACTTCTTTACATATGTTTGTATCCCAGAAGGACATGCTTGTGTGTTATTTTCTACTTTATATATTATATGAACTGTAAAAATGAAAGTATTTGAAGTATTACCTGAAGCAACACATATATACTGATATTTGAAAAGTGGCACAGGAAGATGAAAAGGGACTGTGTAAGGTTGCAGAATAAAACAGGCATGGATAAATGGATTCATACAGTTGGCCACATCTGGTGAGTCAAACTTACCTCCAATTGCCTCCAGATTTATACTTCTATCTTTTTCACAGATTTGCTATACTTCTTCAGTTAAATCTGTCCTACAAGGTCTTGTTTTATGATTGTTCATATCTAGTACAAAGTGGTGTGTCCTCATTAAACTATGTGTTTGGTATTACAATTCCTCTATAGTGGTTATATGCATACATCAATGTGTTTTCCACCATATTTTATCAGAAATTTTGTATGAAAAAAAAATTACAAACCAGAAAGCCTAAAACCTGACCAAAACATTAATTTTCTTTTTTTTTTAATTTCCTTTGAAATTAGCAGACATGCTAAATGTCTCTTCTACCCACTGTGCAATGGCTATGAGTCGATGTAAAGGCTAAAACTTAATGGTCTTTTAATTTCTGATTGCCTGTCTCTTTGATTGGCCTTAAGTGGTACCATCATTTTAGTTGTGATTACTATGGGAACTTGTCAGACTGCTTAATTGCTCCTTTTGGTAGATTTTTTTTTCTTGAAAAGGCTTCCAGTTTCTCCCAAGGGCAGCAGGTGTCAAAAGAACAACACCACGGCCTCTTGATGCTCAAAGGAGCGCTCATTAAGGCTATTCAAACATAAGGACACTTCCATAATTATGTGCTATTAAAGAACTCAAACAAGTTTGATATTTAAGGCTTATAAAAGTGAAACTCATAATATAGAGTTTTAATTGTACTCTCAAATCAGAAAAAAAACTTGGACTTTGATTGACAAAGGAGAATTTTTGCTTTTTAATCATCACTATGCTTTAAAATGTCTGTGGTGTCTTTTGTTTCTGTTCAGAGAGACACAACGGGATGTCCTTGCTTGGTCGTTTTTGTGAAGTGGAGCAAAGTCCCTGCTGAGAATTCTTGGTGTTTGTTAATCATTGATTAGGAGGCTGCATGCACTAACATCTCAATACCACCCTCTGCTCTCATAGCTACACTTTAGTTTTTCTTGCCACAAGTATGCAAAGAATTGTCTTTCAGACTTCATTGACATTTTTTGCTGCAAAGTCAATATCAGCCACTTATTCAGTCACTCCAGAAGTGCAGAAGAGGTCTAGTGGGTAAAAAAGACAAAGTTGTGCCTTTTGAGGCAGCTGAACAGTTATTTCTGAAAAAAAAGCTTTTCTCTTCCCTAACAAGCCAGGGTGAGAACAGAACATACTCGTACTTTCTACAAAAGAAATGTCAGATTGGTGGCACATGACAACTGCAGAAATAACAACAACAGGCCAAGCAGCTTATCCTTAGACAGACCAGTTTAGGTGCCTTAACCATTTTACCAAAGGGAACTGATGACACATAATGTCTTCTCAGACATGGAAGGACACTTAACTTGCATATTCATATACACATATTGTGTATTTTTTGTGTATACTTCTATGGTTCCGTATGGTGTCCTTCAGTGCTGAGAAAGGTGCCTTTGAATAAATGTATTATTAATATTCACGCTCTGTATTTAATTTCAGGGTGTCCGCCAGAGAAGCGTGGACAAGTTGGCATGCTGGGGATATGGGGATGCTGAGCAGAACTCAGAGAAGTGGCTTGTCATAACAAAAAAAGCTATAGCTCAGCCCACCTTAAGTGGACCTGAGCCAAAGTTATGGCTAACTTTCAGGCTACTGTGGCAAGCAAGACAGAGGAACTTGGCTTGTGTCTTGTTGCAGTTTTTATTTTAGTAACATGCACTGCATTGCTTCATTTAAGAAGTTTGCTACTTGTATATTTCATTCAGTTTAAATGTCTTCTTTTAAAAATAAAAAAAAACAAATGATTTCCTGATTCTTGGGGAATCAATTAAGGCCCAGTGGGCCGCCAGGATTGCACTGCACCCTCCAGACAGCCCTGTTTTTGAAGCATTTTCTCCTCACGATGTTATAGAAATACAACACACACACACAAACTGTGGCCTATTAATGATTTAATGCCATACCCAATAACACTGTCTTGAGATAAGACAAAATCAAAACCTAGCTTTTTTTGACAGTTGGCTTCTGGTTTTGAGAAAAGCCTTGTGGATTAACACCTTTTAGAGCACTTTTGTCTGAGAAAATGGGGCACAGTTTGGGCATAATGAGTAAAAGAGCACATAGAGTCCAATTATGCAGTAGTAGTGAATGAGTACAAAGAGAGTGCACCTTGTTTCCACTGTAGGTAGAGCAAATGCCTTTTCAAAGTAAATGAACTGTCACTCTGGTGTGTGCCTCGGGGTGTGCAGTAAGCATTAAAGAATCTGTGATACATACACTGTAAATTATTTCACTGGAGAGGTGCAGTAAATTATTGGCGACTAGTCACATTATTTTCTCAGCAAGTTACTGTAACCTCCTGTAGAATTACTGTAGTAGAACTTGGGAAGCTTGTTACACAACACAACAGCTAGAGATAATGCTTATAGACAGTTGATTTCAAAATGTCATACAATGATGAAGCAGACTGTAGCTATGTGGGCTTTTCTGTCGACTTTGCCATCGAAATATTTAGGGAAATACATAATCATGAAAATCGTGGCGCTCTGAGTCGGGAGTCTACCGCTGTCCATGGTGCTGCACCTCCCCATCTACATATCATTTCAAGTTAAGTATCAAGTCCAGCCTGGGGCTGGAGGTCTTAGTTTTTAGCCAGCTCACTGACCAGTGATGATTTTCAGTTCAGAGACTAAAACCCAGAATTGTTACATGCTTCTATTCTGATCTTGGGTCCACATCCCAATATTCACAATAGTCCAGGGCTATAACTGAAGAAGTCTTTACGAAGCCAAACATCAGAATCGAATTGACATACCAGACAAAACAAGTTATCCCAAAGCAAGCCAAAAGAAAAGAATCAGATAAGGACAGGACAGGCATGTGTTTGCAGCTGAATAATAAACAACATAGATATAGAATATCAAAATATTTGGGAGTGAACCTGGTGGGCAGGCTGATGATACAGTCTACTAATGAGAGATGCAGAGAAGGTGAAGATGAAGCAGAGCATGTGGGTCATCAGAAACAAGTGATTTGGGCTGGTGGATGGACGGCTGGAGGTCGTATTATGTAGGATCTGGATCTGGAGACACAGAATGGACCATAAGGGCAAGTGAAAAGCAAAAACAGATTCTGCATCTATTTATTAAAAAAACATGAAGTGAAACACTGGAAGATCATCACAGATCTACCAGGAGACATACAGAACAAGACCATGGTGGAGTTTGTGGAAACCATACATGTATATTGTGTATGATTTTAACATGAAGTTAATAAAAAAATGCTACAGTAAAAGAAAACTTGAAAATCATCAGGGGGGTACCATGTTGAGCAAGACTGTGGGGGAATTGGCACAGTTTTTTAATTTAATATTTAATGTACTTGTAGAAATGAATGGCATATGGTTTTAATTTTGGCATATAATCATTATAAATACTGTTGAGAAAAAAAAGAATGTAATGACAGGTGTATGTTTTAAAATAAAGGAAAATAATATGAAAAAATTTGCGAGGGGCATCTGAATGCACCATGAAGTGCTCTACTGTACGAAGAGATAAAGACGCACAATTGATTTTTAAGAAGAATTTTAAAATTAACATCGTCAGCATATTGACAAATGTACTTTCAGATGGCTCATATATATCATATCACCCCCCTCCCCCCAACACGTGCACACACACACACCCACACACAGCTGTGTATTGTGGGGACTTTACATTGACTTACATTCATTTCCCAGACACTTCCCTTGACCCTAACCATAACCACTACCCATGTAATCCTAATCTTAACCCTAACCATAGTCTAACCTTACAGTAACATTAAATGTTCTCCAAGTCTTCAGGCTAACATGGAACAGTTTACATTATGGAGACCTGCATTTTGTCCCCATAAGGATGGTGAGTCCCCACAATGTGAGTGTGTTGACGGATTTATGTTCCCAAAAAACACACACACACACACACACACACACACACACACACACACACACACACACACAGCACACATTCTCTAATGGAGTAATTAATGTAAAATTTAACAGCTTAAAGAGCATGAGTGCTGTGAGGCTACAAGAACATACAAACTACAAAATGACCTACAACTACCTCTGGTTTATACAATTAAATAACATTCAGTCCCTGAGTTGATAACAGTTGACAGCGACACTTACCGGTCGGGATAAGAGCTCAGGATGATGCAGCACAAAATTTGTCAGTTCCGCAAAATGACCACATGTAGGAAAGCCTGTAGCTTGATGAATTCACAGTAGTTTGAGTCATCATGGCACCTTGCATTCATTACATTCAACTAAATTAACTGAATTCTGTATTATACTGTGGCACCTCAGTTAGCCTATAATGCAAATAAAATGTAATGTATTGTGAAATGTTAAAATGTCATCTGGTGAAATGCTGGAAATAATTTACAGTGTATGGACTAATACTGAGAAGAAAATCAAACAGCATTTACATTTTAATTTTCAAAACAGCTTGTGTTGGTCTATACAATGGTTTGATATACAATGTGAATATCAATTATATGACACAACTCAACTGCCATTTGGTATAGGATTTAATGAGCAGCCAAATATGAAAGACAACTTTTTTTTTCTCTCTACAGGAATTGAGGTGTCTGTGGATGTTCTTTAGGGCTCTCTAATGGATAAATGGCCAGACAAATGCTGTCTGACTTGGGAACATGCAGCTACCCGGCTCCAGAGTTGAAAGCCCAAAGTAAGATTAATCACTGCTGCTGAGGGGATGATATTCTTTGTTTCTGATAATTTATGGTCTCTATACAGCCAAGACCCTGAACCATCATCACGCCTCTCACATGCTGTACGCCACTAATCATCTCCAGCTCCTTAGGCTCTTTAGCAAATGTTCATGGTAACAAGATGAGTTGTACATAAACAAGGTGTCAGGGTTAATGCACTGTTGCATCTGTGAAAGTAAAACATGCTATTATTGTCTCATTCTTTGCTTTTATCTATCAACCTACATCACTGTTCCTTGCTTTCATTCAGGAGTTATCTAATTCAAAAGTAGGAACTAGAGCCCATGTTGCTATGGGACCACAACTGTTGCGACGTCATATCAGACTAATGGCACCTTGCCCACTCTCTATGCTCTACTTCCAGCAGTCTTGCGTGATCCATCCCATCTTTGAACTTGTCCTTCATTTTCATCTCAGCTACACACTTATAAAGTCATAGTCACGGCTGGCAACTACTAAATGTGATGATAGAACTAGAAACCACCCCACAGTGGGATCACACCAGCCATAATGTCAAATGCATAAAGTAGAGGCCTAAAGCAGGAAACTAAAAGCACATTCCCCACTACCTACCTACCTACTTCACTAGTTTCTGCATATTTGCTCTGTCCACAAACAGATAGGCATATAAACACCTGGGGAACCACTCAAACCACTTCTGTGACAGTTCCCGCTACAGTAGGTGTCTCCAGGATTTTGCCACGATGACTCACAAGGTGAAAACCAGCCACAATCTGTCGCAGCTGGTGAGGAAGTAGCGTATAAGGAACCAGCCTGGCATGAGGAGAGACAGCTTTTAGTCAGGAGGCCCAGCAGAGGATCAAAGTGAACAGTGACTCCTCTTAGCCAGGTCTGATCTGGAAACAGGATAGTCATGCACGGCTCTCCCTGCAGTCTGAACATGACTCATGGTATAGTGAATATTTCATGGCAGGTGTCTCTGAGCTGACAGTAGTTCTGGCCACGGGGCAGCTTTGATGGACACAAGAAAGTGTGTATAAGGGGTGTTGGGGGGCATTGGTATTCATAGAGATGAGTATGTATAGGTTAAGGACACACATGAACAACATATGAAGCGGAGTTGACACATCCAACTACCCACACACAATCTCGAGTGGTTACTTTCTTTCCTGACTTTATAAGGCAGCTGGGACATCGAGCAGTGACTTATCCAAACACAGGAAAAATCCCCTGTAGGCTTATTAAAGAGCCTCTCCTCTTGAAAGCAGAGCATACACTACAGTTTAAATGTTGTGCAGCATGAAGCTAAGCCATATTTATCTCTTTAATAATGTCCTTGATTATGTACTGTTTCATTGTCATCCACACAATTTTGTTTAACACAGATCTTACATAACTGCACTACATTTTACTAAAGCATTAAATGCATTGTTGGTTTTCCAGTAGTTTTAGAGGGCAGTATTCAGCATCGGCGGCTCTGTGACAGACTCTCAGGAGAGGCCAAATCATGTAGTCTTATTATAGAGGAGAGCAATCAAGTGTACCAAAAACCCTCCCTCCCAGCCCCACTTTCTCAAGGTTATTTTCAAAGATAGCTCATGTCTTGGTATAGTATGTGGGTTGGGCTTGACGTAAGCCCTGCCACCAGAGACATGGTGGAACCCTATGCAGTAGGAGTGAACGGGCTTCAGAGGCCATGGAGAGACATGGGTGTAACTAATTTAAACCCCTGGGAAGCCTGGATGGGCACTGGCTTTTGTCCAGGCTAAATAAAGTCAGTCCACTTTAGTTCTGGGTGTTGCGCTTCACACACAGCAAAGGCACTGTCGACTTGTGTGTCAGCATTACAGCACTTTAAGGTAATGAGCTTTATGCTTTCTGCATCATAAAGTGTGACTGCCTTGAGAAACCCTTGAAACAATAGTGCCCGTGTTCTGCCTTGGAGCGCAAAACAGACTTACATCATATCGGAATCGCCACATTCCACAGTGAAATGTGATTATGGACTCCAGAGAGGCATGTTCCTTCTGTCAGTGATATTGCAGCCATCCTACGGTATATCTCTCAGCACAGCGTTTACCAGGAGTAGCTCCTCTTCCGCTTGCTGGAAAGAGTACCACTTTTACAGCTCGCTGAATTCAAAGAGACGAATCCCTGCAAACATCCTGCCCACTATGATAAGGATGTTCTTATTTACCCAACTCAGGAGCGTGCATCAGCAATATCTCTTAAAAATAAAAATAGTCACATTCTCTACCTCTGAACATACTGTATGTGGACATGAAAAGCCGTCTGCTGCAGCACTGTACAGTATCCCTTTTGGTGGGAGGCCAGGCACCACTAATATTGATTTCTTTTATTTTATAGTGCAGTATAATGAGCTACCTTCGTTCAAGACCTGTCACCATGCATTACTGTCTAGCCCACCAAATGAAAGCTATGCTGCCTTTCAGGCACTTTTAAATGCATCGGCCAGATGACTATATGCAGATGGGCAAGACAACATGCTCAGCGTGCAAACATCCGTTCATATGTACTTCTTCATCTCATGTAATCAACATCTAATGTTTATTCAGCTTTATTCTGTTCATACGTTTGCGTTCGGGCATTGGGAGCTATTCTGAGAGGAAAACAGAAGGGCAGCTCCTCAGGGTAAGATTGATATAATGCCCCATTTCTAACATAATATCAACTTCAGCTGAGTCTGACTTCAGTCCTGATGGAACAACTTTCCAATGAACAAGTCGTATTTCTCTGCAGTGCCATCAAAATGTCAAATTTTGAATTGAATGGCTCTTTGCAAAAAGTTATCATCTGGTCTGGTTATCACTTTTTAAACATTAGCTTCTTTCGCCTCAGTGAGCGGACATGATTTTCTTTTCCTTTCTCATGAAATGACTTGATGAAAGGGCAACAGGACGACATAAACGATGCTTGGAAAAAGGTGAATGGATTTGCACATCATCAAAAATGCTATCTTTCCAAATATGACTTATTAAGAGCATTACTTGGTGCACAGGAACTTACATTTTGCAGATATGTTGAAAAGAAGGACCTTCTCCTAAAAGGTGTGAATACATTAAAGCAGATGTTTCCAAAATGAGGGGGCAATATGCGCCTTGAGTGCATCTGTTATGTAACTCTTACATAAAGACTATAACCAAACCACATAGCATCTAGATTACAGCAAGTCAGCCCTTCACATCGGCCTATCTTGCCTGAGGCTGAGATCAAGAGACATCCAGATGGCGTCTTTCTCTCTCTCTCTCACTTCCTTTCTCTCTACTTCTACCATTTAAACTCAGGGCAAACTCACATTTTGCCTGTCTCACTTAATAATATTGCCAAGTAAACAACAATCATGGAGACAGTGTGTGCTGAAATATATCTATTTTATTGTAATGTACTAAATGTCTGTTTGTCATACATTCAGTCACTGTATTATGCCGTTGTCTGTATCTGCATCTGTGTCCATACTCAAATACAATTTGATTTGAACAGCACAACAGGTCCATCAATTAATGTTATTAAACATTAAAACAATATCACGATCAACTAATTATGCAAAATGAAAGAAGTGACAACGAAAGAAGACATGCTGCATCTCAAGTTCTTCGTTCATTGTCACTTCTCTCAGTATCAGGCCTCGCAGCAGATGCGCTGGCCTCTTCACATGTATGCACTAAGCAGGAGTAAAGAATCTTCATCCAGACAGGTAATTGGCTGCTGTTTACATTGCCATTGGCACAGCCCTCCTCTCCTGCTTGACACATCTGTAGTGTTCATTAGAGCAGAGGAGCTCTGCACTACACTGTGTCATCAAATCTGGCCTCCCAGGCTGTTCCAATTTGAGTCTCCAGATAGGTGCTGAGTGCTCACATTCATAATGGCAAAACATTAACTTCAATACATCTTCAGAGTACTTCAGGATAATGCAAAATGAATAAAGACTTAACATGTTGTGCCATCAGACTTTCCTGAATGCAAGAAACTATTTAGAAATAGGTGCTGATGTTCACTGGAAAGCTTCTGATTTTTTGTTTCTTTTTTTTCCATTTTAAATATGTTAATGTGCTGGTGGATATCCACAAAAGAGACAAAACAGAAAATGGGTTTGCAGAGGGAGACCTTGGAAAGGCAGGGAAAGCAGTTTGTAGAGGAAGGCTTACCCCAGGTGCTCAAACGCCAGATGGAGAAACAGCTGAATCAAATCCAGGGAAACAGACTCGTCATCAGCTCTAGCTTCAAATCTTCATTAAAACCTTAACCGAAGTGAGACAGACAAAGTGAGGGATGAGGGTAGACGCAAACGCTAACAACAGCTCGTGAAAGGACAAATTAAAATTCAAAGTGGTTTCACGGCAGAGTGATCTGACTCTGAAATCCAGGGCTTAATAGATTAAATCACAGAATTATGTGCATGCCAACCTTTCTATTAATGACTGATTTCTGAACATATTAATTATAAAACCACGGCCTATGCATGTGTAGTAATTCAAGGAGAAAGGGATGAGTGCTCTTCATTATCTTCATTATGGAAATTACAATATTATTTCGCAAGTGCATCCTTTAATAAATCACAGTATATATTTCATGTCATTAGGGGACCCATTCACATCCCTTCTTGCCTCTTTGAGAATGCTTTAGCTACAGAGTTGGCAGTAATTTGCTTATGAAGAGAGTTCTGTTGTGATCATATTTAAAAAAACGTCACTGTAGTGAAGTGCCCTGGTAGGGAGGGATGCCGGGGGGCGAGGGTGGATAGGATAGTAGGTAGGTAGGTAGGTAGATAGGTAGGTAGGTGGATAGGCAGGCAGGTAGGTAGGTAGGTAAGTAGGTAGGTAGCTAGCTAGCTAGTGGAAGTGCCCTAGTAGGAAGGGATGCCAGGGATGCCGGAGGGTGAGGGTGGATAGGATAGTAGGTACAGTCCTGGTCAAAAGTTTACATACACTTGTAAAGAAAATAACGTCATGGCTCTCTTGAGTTTCCACTTATTTCTACAACTCTGATTTTTCTCTGATAGAGTGATTGGAACAGATACTTCTTTGTCACAAAAAACTTTCATGAAGTTTATTTATTTATTTTTTTTATAGATACTTTATTTGTCACATATATATCGCTACATACATGAAATTTGTCCTCTGCATTTAACCCATCCCCTCAGGGAGCAGTGGGCTGCCATGTAAGGCGCCCAAGGAGCTGGGGGTTCGGTGCCTTGCTCAAGGCCACCTCGGCAGTGCCCAGGAGGAGAAACTGGCCCCTCTCCAGCCACCAGTCCACTCTCCAAACTTTTTCCGACCTGGACTTGAACGGCGACCCTCTGATTCCCATCCCAAGTCATTACAGACTGAGCTACTCCCGTCCCCAGCTACTGCCGCTGGTTCTTTTTTGACTTTATTATGGGAAAATGTGACCAAATCTGCTGGGTCAAAAATATACATGCAGCAATGCTAATATTTGTCCCTTGGCCATTTTCACTTCAATTAGGCGCTTTTAGTAGCCATCCACAAGCTTTTGGCAACCTTCTGGTTGAATCTTTGACCACTCCTCTTGACAGAATTGGTGCAATTCATTTAAATTTGTTGGCTTTCTGACATGGACTTGTTTCTTCGGCATTGACCACATGTTCTCAATGGGGTTTAAGTCAGGACTTTTCTAAAACCTTAATTCTAGCCTGATTTAGCCATTCCATTACCACTTTTGATGTGTGTTTGGGGTCATTGTCCTGTTGGAACACCCAACTGTGCCCAAGACCCAACCTTCAGGCTGATGATTTTAGGTTACCTTGAAGAATTTGAAACTAATCCTCTTTCTTCATTATTCCATTTACAGCCCCACAGCATAACACTACCACCACCGTGCTTGACGGTAGACATGGTGTTAAAGGCCTCACCTTTTCTCCTCTTAACATATTGCTGGGCATTGTGGCCAAACAGCTCCATTATGGTTTCATCTGACCACAGAACCTTCCTCCAGAAGGTCTTACCTTTGTCCATGTGATCAGCAGCAAATTTCAGTCAAGCCTTAAGGTGCCGCTTTTGGATCAAGGGCTTCCTTCTTGCACAGCAGCCTCTCAGTCCATGGCGATGCAAAACAGGCTTGACTGTGGACACTGACACCTGTGTTCCAGCAGGTTCTAATTCTTGGCAGATCTGCTTTTTGGTGGTTCTCGGTTGACTCTTTGCCCTCCTGACCAATTTTCTCTCAGCAGCAGGTCATAGCTTGCATTTTTTCCTGATTGTGGCAGTGACAAAACAGTGCCATACACGTTACACTGACAAACAATTGTTTGCACTGTTGCTCTTGGGACCTGCAGCTGCTTTGAAATGGCTCCAAGTGACTTTCCTGACTTGTTCAAGTCAGTGATTTGCTTTTTCAGATCTGTGCTGAGCTCCTTTGACTTTCCCATTATAGCGTTTGTGGGCGTTTGTATCCAATAAGCCCTATTTAAATGGCCTCAGAGAAGTCACCAGCTGTAGTCACTCATGATCACTCACAAGAAGTTATAAGGACATGCTATGAAGCTCATTTTATTGACACAACTTTCTAAGTCACCAAAATTGTTAATTCATGTTGCTGTATGTATATTTTTGACCGAGCAGCTTTGGTCACATTTTCGGTTGACCCATAATAAAATCATAAAAGAACCAAACTTCATGAATGTTTTTTGTGATAAAGAAGTATCTATTCCAATCACTCTATCACAGATAAATTAGAGCTGTAGAAATAACTGGAAACTCAAGAGAGCCATGACATTATGTTCTTTACAAGTGAATGTAAACTTTTTACCAAGGCTGTAGGTAGGTAGGTAGATAGGTAAGCAGGTAAAGAGAAAATAAATTATAATTCCAAAGAAACTTTATTTAGCAGCAGTCCCTTGTAAAGTAAGGATAAAAAAAGCAGTAAAGACAGATGAATATGATTTCTTTACATACTACAATTTATCAGAGACTCCTGTTCCAAGGCTGATAATTATACCATTATACCAATTATACCAAAAGTGATAATTATTACCACAAAGGTGATGCGAGAGGTATGTAATGAAAACAATACTGCTAAATATATTATGGCTCATATATGGTAAATTCTAACCAAAAAGTAAGACACCAGATAGAAATAAAATCTGTAACTATAAAGTTGTTAACACAGACTTGGCAATAGCAGCTAATGAGACACAGAAACATAATGCAACTAAAATCTCTGCATGGCTGTTTTGGGGCTAAAATGGTGTCACAGATTTTAAATAATTATTAAATCATATGTGGTTATACTCCACATAATAATGGTCATGAACAAGATTAAGTGGCTGTATTGCACCAACAGTCCTTTATCCCTCATTAATGTGCATCTATATTCTTTCTGATAGATTCTTCTCGAATAACAGAATATCTGTTTGTCTATGTAGAGACTCTCTGTCATACATTAAAGCAAATCTGGTGTTTTGTAATCCTTTGTCACAGACAGTAACTACTTTTTTCATTTACTTCCCCTCTACACATACAGTATCTATACTAATTCATTAGCATCTAGCGAACATACACATGTGAAGAGAAACTCTGATTACAGACACAGTGAGAGTGACTTCATTCTGCGCTCAAGATGCTATTATTTCACTATATATTTTTACAAAGCTTAACTGTAGCACCTTTAACATAATCTCAAAAAAAGCCAAATTGGGTGTCTAAGACATTAATCTAAATGTAACATGTAGCTTCTACCATATATAGTCATGTTTTGTCGTTCAACATCATTAAGTAATGTTATTTTAGCATAATGTGCAATAACTGAACAGAGTGCAAATTATGTTGAAAGAACCTAGTGCATTTTGGGTATGATAAATTGCGTATACAACTCCGGAGCAGAAGGTGGCAGTAGTGTGCGAGATGGGAGTTCTAGAAACTTTACTTGCAGAGGTTTGGCACACATGCTGCTCAAAATACATGCTGAGAGTTGGTAATGTTCGTTGTGGAAAGTAGGCTAAGTCCTTTGCTTGACTTAAAATAACTCTGACTTAAAAATAAACCACTGCACAGAAATGTCACACAATTTGTTACTGTCCGCTCTATAATTTTGAACGATTAATTTCATCACTGAATGTTTTCGTAGTGTGCTCACTAATCATAGCAGCATTAGTTGCTATGGTTAGCTGCTTAGCATTTGCATCACTTGCTAAATGAGCATATTATAATTGGGAGGAACTGTTTTTTTTATGTTCACCCAACAAATGGTAATTATATTAAATTTACCCCTCATAATTAAGTAATAGCAGTGCCAACACCTTATACATTTACGTCACTCAACAAAACAATTTCTTGCTAAATGAGCATATTACAATTGGGTAGAAATACTTTCCATATTTTTTTTATGTTCACTCAACAATTTTTTTCTTTTTTGAGTGTGCACATGAATTAATTGCTAGAAGCTTTCTTTTTCAGCTCTCAAATCTGTACGACATCACGCACTTTACATCAGTCATCTTGCTATTTTTGGAGCCTATGCATTCATTTACCTGTACATTTAGTGTTATCTGGCCGCCAAACAGAATCATCCATGTCATCCATGCGACAGCCATAATGATATACATCTGCTTATATGTTCAACATGGGTAGATTTCTAAAGCCATATTTAATGCCAACAAGTCATTCCACAACAAGTGTGTGTGTGAGATAGTTTGGGGAGGAGACATTAAATGTCGTCCCTGAAAGTCAGACCAAGTCTGGACCCATAACCGTGATGTCAGGGTCTGGACAGCCCCACTCAGGGACCTCTCGATCTTTCTATCGCCTTCCTGATTGCCATGGGAGATTAGCTGACCTCAGGATCTGAGAGGAGCTAGTATTACTCACCTTCACCATGCCCTCTCTGCTCTGCAGGTTTCCAATCAGAAGTGGCGCCAGGCTCCCATTCCCCAGCAACCACACATGGAGGTCATGGTTCTCTGAAACATCTGCTTGTGACAAATAGCTGCTGGAGGGTTGGCCCAGGGAGACGGATAGGATGAGAGGGTCTACGTTATGGAGAGAAGGGAGAAAAGGTACAGTGGGTGAACAGGACAGGCCTGCAGAATGGAAGAGCCTCCAGACAGGGCCACAATCCTCCAGGCAGCCGTGCTGCAAAGTGTCACAAGAGAGCAGACATTCACAAATGTAGACTATCAGTACTCGCAGAGGGTCAAAGTAAAAAAGAAAACACTGGATGCTAATAACATTGTGCTTTTTTAAATAAATTGTCATAATCATCAAATATTAATTTTATTTTTGAATGATTTAGGCACTGAAAGTTTTACCTCTAAGCAAACAGGCTTATAATTTTAATAACACCAACCAGCGATGAATATTTTACTTTTCTACAGTCCAACCCCCGGACTCTCTTTGATCATGCATGCATCACATGCTCACTCTGGAGAATTTCTGGTGTAGTCCTTTCTGATTACCATCTCACTGTATATCTTACCTTCAGTTCACCTCAAAACTTGCAAAGAACACATGTGCAGAACGAAGCAGTGAGAGAGCAAGAAAGAGGGAGAGGGTGATCATGTTTAAACATGAGGGGGTTTTGTTGCCTGTTTTGCTCTTAGCCATAATTAATTTTGTTTACCGAGCCCTCTGGAAGAAATACATGAAGATGGAATTCAATTTAGAGCCCTAACTCATTTGGCCAACAGTAAAGGAGAAAAGAGAGGGGAAGCAGAGGTAATGAGGCAAACCCAGCAGCAACAAATGAGCATAGTTTCAACTTTAATTCGCTGTGTTAATGTTGCTTCTACAAATAAGGCTCTATCAACTATATCCTGATGAAGATCTCAGTGAATCACTGCCACCAATATCCACTATACTTACAACAAAATGGAGAGGCAAAAAAAGGTGATGTCATTATTTACGTCTTCATCTTGGATTTAAGCCCTTTTACCCATTTACTGTACAGAGTCTCATTACAATGCTGAAAGGATTGACTGCTTGCTGTGCAATATAATCCTTCAGTGCAATTGCACACCGTCAACGTGCCTCCACAAAAAGTTCTTGCTTTTTGTCCTCTAATGACTCTTATTTCCAAAAAAAAACCCTAACGGAGAATCCTAAAGTCCTAAATCCTAGAGTGCTAACTCTCTCGCAAGTCCATGTTGAAAAATATTGAAGTTTCCAAAAAACTAACTTCAGGCAAAAAAGTGCTTCACTTAAAATTCATTCATCACATCTACTCTATCCTACACATTTCCTGATCCAGATCATCTCTCGCCGTAACCTCCAGACTTGCCATGTTGTACCAGGAAACCATCAAGCTCTACCTACAGGCTGGCCTGAACTTTAACTTATCGAAGTGAGAAATAGAGAATCCATTTTTTAATATGTCTGCTGAGGTCTTCAGTCATGCCTGGCCTCTCCCTGCGCCAGTCTGGCCTAGCCCAGAACAGCTGTGACATAGCTGTGAGGCTCTGAGGAGGAGTGTGGATTTGCCGCATCCCTTTGATGTGTCAGCAGCGTGTTGGCAGCACACCTCTGTGCAATATTGAACTGTGATGCAATGACGATAGATAAGGATGAAGAACTGCCAGGGGGTAATTGAATATGCTCTGCCCTGCATGCAATTCCTTGGCCCTGGGTCCTCAATTCACTCCCCCTTGAAATCGCAGATGTCTTGTATGTGTGTGTGTAAGTGTACTGCACCCACATGTGATTGTACGGCACACAAGTGTATGTTTGCACGTGGGAGTTTATGTTCAATGAACAAAACAATAGCACCAACTGCTCTATTGTTTTTTTTCTTCTAAAAGTAAACTGATATTAAAAAAAATGCTCACTCCAGTCAGAATGTCCAACTCCATGAACTGATGGTGAGCTAGACAGTCAACTCCCAGGTGATCCAGCGAGCACAGAGGCAAGCTGACAAATTTACTCATGGTCCGACCTTCGCGGGCACTGCAGAGCTCTGCTGATCTGGAAGTAAGCAGCCGGCATCCTGGGAGAACGGAGGCCTCGTGGCCGATGGTGTGGAGCTGAGAGTGAGGGGGATGATTGTGCAGTCAGATCAGCTCTGCGGAGGCGAGGGTTTAGGGGCTTTAACGTGTACGCAGCACATCCCTGAGCACCAAGGTAGGACTGTGTGCCAGTAGGATTCTCAACAGTTCTGCCCTTCTGACAAAGACTGAGGAAAGAGATATATATATATATATGTATATATATATATATGTATAGTCACTTATTTAACTCTAGGATGCATTAGTCTATTTTTCCTGATTCTCCACACAAGAGTACAATGGACTCAGGGTTCTGATAAGTCATACGTTACCCTGGAGGCACAGTCTGCCTGCTTGTATCTTAGCCTATAAAAAGGTTTGTTATGATTCATCAAACAAAATCAGTAAATTTAATAACTGTGTGAAGATCCTGCTCATACCATGCAGCTCTGCATGACAACCCCATTATCTAATTATTAGATACTATTCAAAATATCAGGGGAACTGGATTACCAATGGTCCATTTCCTCGACAAAAACTGGAAACTCTAATCTCCAGAACAAGGAGATGAGGACATTGTGCTTATTGAAGTTTACTGTGTTCCCCGCCTCCTCTTCCTCCTGTCTCTTCCCTTCCCTTGGTTCACACCTCCCACAGGGAGGGTGAGGAAACCACGCATCAGCACTGCCGCATTGTGCAGGAAGAAAGCAGATGGAAAAAAAGGCTCTTTGCCGAATATTGCAGTTTTGTAAGACATAAGCCTGGTGAGTGTTAAGACTATTTTGTGCAGAATCTCAGACAAAAAAAGATGAATGTGTTACTTGGCGCCTTTGTTAAACCTGATCTTATGAAAAATAAGCATTAGGTTGAAGATAGCATTATCAGTACAAATAAAAGTTGCAACTTTGACACAGAGTTGCATTTTCCACATCCAAAAAAAAAATAATGATAATTTCTTCAAAAGAAGTACGCTGCAAGACCTGAGTGTATGAGTGCACTTTAACAAACTCTGAACTTTTCCACCAACTGTGTCTGCATTCATTTTAACCTTGTAGGGATTTTGAGAATTTGAATTGTCTCATAGTAACCAAGCGTGCTGCTTGAAATTCAGTTAATTTACCCTTTGTAAGCATGATTACACACTGGTGGAGTTGATCATTTCCTTTTCAAAGTAAAGGATCCTTTGCCTGTAATCATATCAACCCTCATTTCATATGCTTGAATCCATTTCCCGTTTTTCTGAATAAGCAGCCACTTTATGACATACTGTGAGCATGTGAGCAACAGTTGATGTAGCCCGTAATTTATGCAATCAGATCACATGCATGAGATACTAAGAGGATCTTGATCTTCTAAGAGGTCTTCAGAGCAAATCAAGCTCATGAGAAAGAAATGATCTGATGATCTGATCAGATAGAACACACATGGGTTGATGCTGTCCTTTTATCTTAATAACTACAACATCCATAAGTCGCCCAGCCGTTTTGAAGAGAATGGTTTGAATATGTGCTGTATTCCCACATTGATATGCATGAACAAATGAACAGTCAAATGAAATCAGATTATTAGATTAATCAGGGTCTTACATGTTAGTGAAGATTCTTAAAGGAGCTGTGTGATGTGTGTGTGTTCATTCACCTCTAAAGGAAATGAGGGGAGATGTTTAGCCAATAGAAAATTATACCTCATAATGTCTTACAAGTGGCTATTTGAGAGAAATTAAATTTCAACCCCTCTCAAGCATTTCAGCCACAGAAGCAAAAGCCATGGTTCAGGGCATTCATTGTTTCTCTGCTATTCAATAAGCAACACTCTGCTCAACAGAAGCTCTTATTTTCTCGAATTTATGTTTCGTGTGAAGTAGCTGTCAGCCAGGAGACTGCCTTGAGACAAGCTTATTCATTCCATCACCTGTCTGCTGCATTTCTCTGAGCGCCTTGTGTGCCGCCAGCTTGACATGCTGCAGGGAGTCCACGATATCTCCCTCTATTAGGAACCTGACTTTAACACGGGGAGCGGCTCTGTGCTGACAAGCAGAGCAGGTTGATGAGCCGTGTGCTACTTTTAAATACAATTTTGGGATGGTTTGAAGGAGTTAATTATATCTAGGTCACTGTTTTTTGATGAGATCTAAGGATGTGTACCGGGGGGGTGGAGTTGCATATAAGCAGGAACACAAACACAAAAACGCATTTTGCATGTATGTGTGCCTGCATGCGCACGCATATACACGCACGCGTGCGCGCACACCCACACACACTGGATCCACAAATACTACATTCAGAAACCTCCAAAGCAACTAAGCCACTGGATGCCTGGAAACTGGGTCATCTAAAGCCTTAAATGAAGTCTTTTTTTTCAGATTCCAAGGAATTCTTTTAATCTTCAACATCTTGCATTTGCATCGCATTTGCGTTGGATGCTGTAGAATATGCTGAGCATTGTATCAGGCAAAAACCATCCCAGATTAGTGTGAGCTGAACTGGCGGCCGCGCCATGCTCCCTACAGCGTTGTTCTGTGTGACAGAACACTGACCTCACAGAAATCTGATCAGCTCAACCATCACAATGAACAAATAAAGAGCATGTATTGGGGCATAAATCTACATCATACTTCAATTCATAAAAACAAAGTCTAAAATGTAGTTCACAGAGGCAAACGTTACTGTCTGCCATTTAAAAATATGTCTTTCCACCTCTAAACACCTCAAGCACATCTTTCCACATGGGCAAACAGAGCAATCAGAGGTGACGTCAGTGGTCAAACCCCTCCTGCTCTGTAAAGTCACCCCCTCTTGGTCAGCTAATTAGGTCATTCTCAGTGAGGGTTATTAATATAACCCTTGATACTGTCATATTGTATACTAGGCTTTATACTTCAAAATATCAGCAATAATTCTGAACCTGCAAATCTAGATGTGAGACATTCCCTGCATTCACAATAAAGTAATGCCGAGACACATTTCCTTCCTGGACAGACTGTATACAGCTACCCTCTTGAGATAAATGAGTGGTTCTGTTGTTGCCACATCATAAAAACACATTTTTAGTAGACTTTGTGAGTTATTGCCATGTTCCTGCACTGATGTCATCAAGATAAATCCAAGTATACTGTATGTCTCATACTGGGCAAACAAATTCACATTCTGATTAATGAAAGTCACTACTTTTATGTTCAATTGAGTATTTTTTAAGTCTCCCGACTTGCAAGTGAGCAATTTTTAGACATAAGAGTAATGAGTACAAAGATCTGTCCTTTAAGGACACTTTATTCTGGACTATACCTGATCAAAACAGAAGCCATTTATAAAACTGATAGGATACGCCTTCACCCATCAAATTGTGTGAAAGGACCATGCCAAAATCCATTCATTTTGTGTGTTAACTTTGAAACACAAAAAGTTTGGGGAAGGACAGTAAAAAAGTGCTGTAGATGCTATTTTTTGATCATCTGAGAAATATGTGGTTTAGTTTGTCACAAGTCCAAATGTAATCATTTACTGTAGGTAGGTAATTACCGTAAGAGATCACTTGAAGCACAATCTATTTTGGTTATTTTGAAACAATACAGGCGGATAGCGAGGAGCCTATGCGTGCATATTGAAATACTAAAATACCACAGTAAGCCAAGGTCCAAATTCAAGCTTCTTCTCACTATATAGTACAGGCCAAGAATGCCAACAAGCACATTTCCAAACTCTGTCAAAGTGCTTCACTGGCATGATCACCAGAGAAGGTTATTTGGGGGTGCAGACAAATCATTTAATTGCCTTTAACCACAGTTTGATCCAAAGAAAACTAACTGTAAGCATGATTCAGCCATTAGAGAGGTCCAGTTGTAGGCTGACTCTTCTCTCACAGAAACATGTGAACATTTAACATCGCAGCTACATTGGCCGTTTCCCAAATACTGATCGGCAGCCTCATCAGCTGGAAACATCATTATGCAGATTCTGAATTCCTATCTGCAATTTTCAGACACACCCTGGAGTGTTGCATTATTAGGCTGCTGCTCCGATCTATTCTCACTGATGCTGTAGATCAATCTAAATGATGCCTTTCATTTCATGGGCTGTTTGGAATGATGCATGTTAGCACTCTTGAATTGAGATGTTCAGCCCCTCCCCAGCGTCCCCTCCTGACATTTACTAGGGGTTCCGATGAAAAAGAGAATTTGCATTTTAAACACTGGTTAAACCGTTCTCCCGGGAAATGTGCTTTTTCTGCATAGCATAGTTATTTTCTCTCTTGTTTGTTTATTATTTCTCGCGTCATGATTATTTGATTATTTTAAAATGAAAGTGTCAGGAATGTTTACAGCATGGGGGTAGGTGACATACAGAGTTTGGAGGATCTGAGTGCTGCTGTTTAGAGGTTCAATGAACAATATGATGCACACTTGGAAGAGGTTTCTACTTCCATTGTTGAGAACGGATTTAAAATCTACATCCGAGTATCGGAAAGGACAGGATGTATAGGGAAATCACAAATTTCACTGCATACACGTCAAACAACAAGCTGGACATCTCATGCATGAATGTGTACTGGTCAGACTGGAACTACACCAACACAATGTTAATCTTTTCTCTTCCAGGAAAGACGCCCCATCACATGTGGCACCATCCCCCCCCTTCTCCCATCACCACCACAACTAGCCTTCATAAATAATTAAAGATTTAATCTGTGATATTTTCAAAAGGTCAGAGGCACAACAAAGAGAGAGAAATGCCAGTCCTTCCTCTTCAGGAGCACATTCGGTAATCACTCCACACTGGGTTCATGTTTTCACCTGAACGCTCTATCAAAAGGATCAACAGATATGGTAATGTGTGTGTGTGTGTGTGTGTGCGCGCGTGCGTGCGTGCGGACTGAGGGGGGTTGGAGTGGAGTGAGGAAGAAGAGGTGGGGAGGCCATCATAACCAAACAATGCTGAATCTGCCATTGTTGCAAAGACACCTCATGAATGTTTCATCCTTTTGTCTGGAACTGGGCAGTGGGGATGTCGAGGGGAGTCGCTGTGTCCCTGACACCTGAGCTACTGTTCTGGGTGACGACCCGGAGAGGACAGTCCCACTTAGTCTGGGTTTGGAGCAGGAGGCCACACACATTTTCATGCATAAATATCTGCTTCATGCATTAAACGGATGTGGTCCTGATGGATTTCTTCTCCTGATGCATTATCAATGAGACCCGCTCTCTGCATCACAGCCCCAGCCCAGACAGAAAGGGCTGCATCATTTATTTCCCTCTTCAGAGCTTCTCTCTACTAAGAACCAATGGGAAATTTAAAGAGACGCAGTGAGCCATCATTCAAAGTGGTGTAGGGTTTGGTATAGTTTTGCAAGTTAAAAAGAGCTAATACGAATTAGAACCATTTCTGCTGCTTCTCATCATGTTTATAATGTACTGTATTTGAGCAGATACATCTGATCTGACCTTTCAAATCTCATCCTCTTTAGGTTGTTTCGTCGTCTTTAGATATGAATTATGCTAAAGTTGTGTGACCATAGCTGGACTCACTGAATATGTAGGAGTTCAAAAGCAGATTTTTTTTTTAAAATCATATTCACATGCCGTCCACCGTTAGTGCCGCTTGTGCTCTCCCTCTGATTTCAGCTCAGAACCGAAGGTTTTATCTCGTCAAGCCACCCTGGAAGTACGATGTTAGACTTCACTGGAGTAAAAGTTTCCCTCCACTTTGATGGTGGTGAAGGCAGCTTTAGTCTCTCTTTCTCTCACACACACTCACACACACACACACACACACACACACTTCATGACACAGCTGACTAGTATTCCCTTTGTGCTGTCTCCTCCATAAAACTTGAAGAGTGGGGTGCTGTCAGACAGATATGAAAAGCTGATTGTGTTTATCTTACAAGCAGAGAGTGAAAGACTTTGATTTGATTTGATGTTGTTTGTGTCCTTATATTCAAACACGGCTTCAACAAACCGGTGGATGCTTTGTTTTAGGGATATGATGAGTTTGTTTTTTTTTTTTAATTTTTTAAAATTAGATAATTGTTAACAGCATTACAGTGCCCTTGCCAAACCAGTACCTCTCCTCCACACATTTTCTCACTATTTCATTTACAATATCAGTTCACTCTCAATCCCAATTATCTTCTCAATCTTCTTTTAATATCATTTTCTCTTCCTGCAAACTGCTTCTTGCTACTGTCTTTTTTTGTACTCATTTCAGTGTTTAATGACTGGAGAGTACTTGGTGGTAGGTAAGATAAGAAAAGGTGTCAGGGATGCAAATATAAAGACAACATTGTTGTGACAACACCTCACCAGCAGTTCATCCTGTTCTCTCATTCTCTGCCTAGTCCTCACCCACACGTTCACTCTGCCTGTGCTTGCTATTTGTTATCCTAGCCATCTAGCTAGTGTTCATGAGTGTTATTTGATCGCATGAATTAATTACTCATCATAATATGGGTCACAGTGCCTGTAAAAGCCTGCTATTCACCTGTTTCCTATGAGTTTGAGGGGTGTTCACTTGTCAGAGGTTTTGTCTGGTGTCCTTGGTTTGTAGCACTCACCCCATCCTGCCTTTGAGTTAGTATGTTTCTGTCAGGCAGCAAACGCAGATTGGCAGGCCCAAAACAGCCAGCCTTTTCATTAAACATTCATGGATTTTAGTGCAGTGGCACCAATGCAGAAAGGTCACTCAAGAATGATCAGTTTAGTCAGGTAAAGCCCTGTGCATCAACATGCCTATCTATAATAAGTAAATACATTTCCCACAGATGTGCACCTGGTAGCCCATTCCTTTCGTAATAGAAAAAGAAAATCCCATTGTTGCATGTCGTCCCTACTGAATATGATACCGAAGCAAATGATGAAATGAGCACAGCCAAATATATAAGCCACTAACTCCTATCCACATGAGTGATGAAGTCACTGATTGTACTACTACAAGGGACAGTTCACCTTTTTGCTGTTTACACGATTTTAAATTAAGCGCTTTTGTTTGGTACAACAAATGGTTCCTTTCTGTGCAAATGAGCCCTACTGCAAAAAAACAGTCCAATTCACAAATAGCCACACTGGAGTAGCTGAACTGCATTTAAAAATGACCTCATGCCAAGACTAATCATGTTTTTTTTCTGTTATGTCTAAATTCCTTGCCTAAAGTTTTGAGGAATACCTCTGCACACCTCTTCCTGACCTCATTGGCCAGGAACTGTAACTGCTCGCACAGATGTGTCTGCACTATAATATTATTAGCCTAATATATTTTGTGAATGGGACCTTTAGATGTGTCAGATATAAGTCGCACAGTTCATGGAGCTGTAAGAAGCCACACTACATTCTTTGAATTTGCGATCAAAGGTCCAAAATCAATCAACATGTATTTCCAAATGAAACGATACGAGAATAGAAATAAGTAAAACACCGTGTGAATAGTTTCCTCTACTCAGAGCTGAACAGCTTCCATCATTTGACAAAAAGTAGTTCTCTATAAACAGATCATAATGAGGTCTGTGGATTACTATGAGTAAACATGTCATCATATTAGAAAAGAGACATGCATATCATCTTTTCCTAATTTAATTCTTTGGTGCTTTGAGTGCCAAAAAGAGACTACACACACATTGGGATGAGGTCCTACTGATATTAACACATTGCTGAAGTGCAGTAATTCTGTCCAGAGGATGATGGTGAATGATGGCTACAGGCATTTAATGAACTAAAAGAGAGGATTTTAACAGTCCATGACCTACGAGAAAAGCAAGCTCTTTGCTTGCTACTTTCACCTGCAAGACTAGGGGTTTATTATGTGAGGACAAACGCATGGATGTGTACCACAGATGGTATTGTGCCAGCATCAACCCTTTGGCTGTTTGAATATTGTCTGGTTAAGGGCAGTTCTCCTAAGTACGCTGCAGTGGTGCTGTAAAGATTGTACGGCCTCTTTTTATTCACTTTGCATAGTGTCATTGCGGCATTACCCTTATCATTTCATCTTTGGTAGTTGTGGGGTGTTATAAAGCACAGGCGTAACTCGGGCCATTAGAGAGTAATCGCAGGGGATCTTATTCAATGGACTGGGAAGGGCTGCTTGAAGGGCCAGCAAAACAAATCACATTACACCTCAATTAACACCAGGGAGGCCTCTGGAGTCCAGTTTCATTCTCAGAAATAAAACTCTCACGCTGCTCTGCATCTCTGCATGCAAATAATCTACATACTGTACATGTGATAAAATGAGACCAAGAACAGACAGACTAGAGCCTTAACTGTGTATGAGCGCAGTTTGAATAGAGCAGCGTCTCTCTCTCTGTCTTTCGCTGACCTGCTCGTTTCACTTGGTTAATTATGAAATGCTGCATCTGGCTCAGAGGGCAGTAAGCTGATAAGTCCACCCTGTGGAGCAGCCAGTGTCCCCATCACGAGACAAGGACAGTCCCAGAGAGCGCCCACTGCACAACTCAGGGCCAATTACCCACCTGCTGCATGACTGCAGCTCAGGGGTGTCACTTCATGCTAATACCACTCCCATAATTGTTGTTTTCCCAGTTACAGGGTTATGGAAATGAGATCTTAGCAGGTTTTAAAAGCCACTCAAATTAAATCATACAACTGGTCGGCTTTGTTTGAATTGTTAGATTCAAGAGCAGAAATCACTGAGAAGAGACACTGCCAACTACTACTAAAGAGACATTAAAAAGAGCACTGGGAATTGTTGGGAGCATATTTATCTAATTATATTATAAATTGTGTTTAATTATACCTGTTGAAGTTCAGTTCTGCAGCTACAGTGTTTGAAAGCAATGTTAAATTTGCATGAGAAAAAAAATGGAAATTGTTTATTGTGTACAGTTAAATTATCTTGTCAACACAATTGCCTTTAATGTGATTATGATCATTAACTAAACAACTACATTGTTATTTCACTGTTCTAATCGGGGATCCCACAAAAAAATGAAGAAAGTGGTAAACAGAATAGTAAGAAAAGCACTTACTATTTCATTACCTGCTTCGTTATCACTGTCACTATCTGTTTTTCACAGTGGTTAAGCAGCGCTGGAATTACGTGTCGTCCGTTAAATTTCACAGTTAATTCCAGGGGCAGCATCCCGCTCTCCTTCTCTTTGCCATCATTTCCCTCGGGGCATTGCATGAAAGGTTCTGAAAGAAGGGAACAAATCAAGGTCAGAGGGAAATTATAGATGCCATAAGGCCAAAACCTGTACTGTGTTGTGACCATCATGACAATAACATTGCTATTATTGCTGGAGTGATTGAATGCTGAACAGGTTGTGCAAAAAAAAAAAAAAAAAAAAAAAAACAGACTTGTTCTCACAAGTATTGCTCTCTGAAACTGCCTTGCAAATGAAATGTTCAGATGTTCAATAATTAAAGCAGAAGCCTTGTGTTCAGCGGCACAGTGCACGACCAATCTTGTCAGCACAAGAGCTACGTCCAAAAAAGATGCTTTGAGTGGAAATGCATCCTTCATTCAGCTGCTTCAGACTCTTGTGACTAATCACTCAGCTCTCTGCTTCAGCTGGCTTTTGCCTCGAAACATATTAGTGAAGATGATGCTGAGTGACAGGGACTTTTACGTCTCGCCCCAATTAGCGAGCCACCCTTGTTCACTCTCAACATTTACTGTAGGGTTGACACATGCCCATCAGTCCCTCCCTCGGCCTGCATGCAACCCTCCCCCCTTGCCTCCAGTCTCATAGGCCTGTTGCCACCAGTGTCACAGCCAGCAGCCGTCATTCTCAACATGTCTTTTCTACTGCAGACTGAGACTCACACAGGAGGTCCAACCAGTGCACTTCAATACCGGAATATACTTTGAAACAACAGGTTGTTTACAAATGTTTTGCTGTATTCATTCAATATTCCCTTGCCACTGAATAAGTTATGAAATGACTGCTTAAAGGGACTTCACAATTTTGCTCTCCAAAAAATACAATTATTAAGGACAAATGAAGAAGCTCGTTAGTGGCATGAAAACAGTTAATAGTTAACCGCAAAACATGCGTGTGTCAGTCTGGTGATGATAACATGAGCAGACACGCAGCAGGAATGTAATTTCTCAAGTCTGAGCACAAGCAGGGCATTACTCAATAAAATAGTGATGTTTTAGCACTTCAGCTTTTAGCACCAAATCAAAGGCATGATCACTTCATGGTGTGAGTTTGCTCTACTGTAGCTAACATGATCCACTGTAAGCCACAGGGGAGTGATGTGATCAGAGGGAGCTGAATGTTGTGTTTTTTTATTCATGGTGTCACTGAAATCTGTGCAGAAAACATCTCTAACCAACTCAAACTGGTAGCCTAAATACTACATTAATAATTTCTTGGAAGAACACATCTGACATTTGAGGAATACAGCGTTAAATGCAGGCATTTGTTTTATTGATTTCTCTTTCATAAGGTTAAAGTGAACATTAACTTCTTTCTTTGCTCTGGGAGTTTCTTGTATTGACCCGTTATCTGGGACTCTTCCTTTGTGAGAGTACAACTGAGAGTGAACTGTGGACACTGGAAAGTTCAGAGTTAACAGACAAATCAAAGTACGCAGAGGCATTTCATTTCACATCACAAATAAAATAAAAACTAAAAGTCCACAGTGCTCGACAGTCTCTTCAGCTGTGTGTGAGAGCTATCTCAGCATGATCAAGACAGACTGTAAGTCACCTCAGAAAGTAGAAATGACAGACCAGCTGTTGAAGTCAATTGAGGGGCCCATAATTCACAACTTCAATGCTGAACGGCCACTGGATGAGTGGTGGGAATCAGGACACAATTTGAAAGGGAGGGAACGGATGAATAAGCAACCAGTGACTTGTTGGCTTCATAAAAAACGTGTCAGATAAAACACAAACTTTTATGTTACAGTTTCATTATTAAGCTGACATACAGTATAACTGCATACTATCTTGAAATATAGGGTGACTACAATAGCAAACACATGTCAGTGTTGGTAACTTTTAAAAGTTAGGGCAATCAGACACTCTCAGCCAGCTTCTATCTCTTCTCAGCATATAAAATATTGGAATAATTACTTGCACCCCAAGTCTGCACTGGCCAATACATCTGCACCCAGTTTAGGAAAAAAAAGAGGCATGGCTCTCACCATGTGTTGACTCACAAACTGGAATAAAACCTGTGCAGTAACAAGGAATCAAACTCTGCATGACATGTAAGGCTTATTAACATTCCTATCCAACAGAAGCTGGAAGAATAACAAATATTGCATGTGACTTTTAAATAGAGTAACTGTGATATTCCCATTTGAGGACTGGCAGCGTGTTGTAAATGAGTGGAACAGCAGTGTCATAATGTGGATTGATACTCTCATAATAACTGTGCTCGACTTAAAAAAGGCCCCTTCAGCTATCTGTCTCGCTCTTTTTTATTTCTCTTTCATTTTTTGTACTAATGCAAATTTGACTGGCAAACCAGCTCAAAGCACAACCGGTCCCACTTTTCATGTGGACTGACAATATCCACAGTTGTGAATATCTACACGTAGTGAGTTTTACATGCTTTACCATTGCTACATATTTTGTGTCACTTTCATTTAACACAGAATAGTGGTGTAAAATAATAATCTAAATCTTCTAACCTGTTCCACTGAGAAAATCTGATTATTTCATCTTTTTTTTACTTAAAACCAATGCACTGATCTGAAAAGTGTTTAATCTACTTTTAGACAAAAACAAATCAATATTTCAATTACAACAAACACCTTTTATCATCAGCCCCTCTCAGCCTGCAACAAAGCTCAACCGTATGTTTTATATCTCAGTCTAATTCATGTCCTTTAAAAGAGACCGGCTTTTCAACATAAAGGAAACACAAAGCTTCAAACGTCCTAGTAACATTAAATTGAAATGCATGCCACTAAAATTCAAAGACAATCTTTCTCCTACATCAAAGCATGATTGAACATTTCAAATACCTGGAAACAAATGGAAAGTGAAACATCCACATACCCATCAGTGTTAATTTTATTAAACTATGACAAAATATTTGTCAAAAACCTTATTTTCACAACTAAAAAGAGGAAACAACACAACACTAAAATGTATTTTAAAAAAATGAAAACCTCATACCAAAATCTCACATCATATCAGGAGGACAGTACTGGTGGCACACACTGAGCATCAACTAAAATACCCAGACTTTAATTAAACTTGACTCAAAGACACAGCGTGAGGTTCAATAAATATGATAAGCATAAGTTACAGAGGCAGTTATTGTAAAAACAACCACTTAAAGCTTTCTTTGCTCTCAGCATCTGTAACACTACTCAGCAAGAATATATGATATATTTTATCTCTCAGTGATATATTTGAAAATCTTTCTACTGCATTTTTGGTGTATCACTGTACTGTCTTCTTGGCTATGTTGCTTTAAGATGATAGCAGCTTGATCAAACTAATTGTAATATAGTAGCTGCACTCACAAAACACACGCAGTGTTTAAAGCAGAGCACCAGAGTTGCCACGAACACCTCCCTCCACATAACCTCATTTATTCCTTTTCTTGACAGCTCCAACAGAACTCCTCCCTTTAAAACAGGAAAATGGTTGTCTGTGGCATCTCATCAGCTGTGTCCACAAGACAACATTTTCTCTACCCTATCCTGATCACGGCATACTGCCATCTATCCTCCCTGGACACATTTGCCCAGTGTGACAATGACTTCAGAACAGCCCAGAGAGGGAGGAGAGACCATCCGTTCAAATCAGCCCATGAGGCTCCATACATCAAGCACCCAGCAGAGGAGCTCTCTTCCAGGAGGCCCTGCCTTTTCCTGGCTGTCCAGCTACCTGTGCGGATGGCTGGCTGATGACATCAAGGACATTTAGTGTGCAGAGTCTCAGTGGGCCTGGTCGGGACAATCCCGGTAGATATGAAACTGAAATTACAGCTGGGTTGGAGGCTCGCTAGGAATCTGGAGCCTTGTGGAGATTCAATGTCATAAGGCCAATAGATTTCCGGGTGCCTGGAACAAATGGTTGCCTCAGTTGTCAGAGCAGAGAAAAGAACTACAGATTTAGGCAAATTTGACTTCAGCAGAGGTGACTTACTGTTCTAGCTGTCTGCTTAGTGACACACTTGCACCCAAATGGGAATATTATGAATTCACATTCTGACTTATGTATGAGCTATTCAACATTAATAACACTTCAGCAAAGCCCATTTCACTTCAACTGACTATGCTAATAAACTCAGGTACCTATATTATTTCTGCAATGTATAAATGTTTAAAATGATCTTTTTGTATTAACGATCTGCTTTTAGGATCAGCACAGTAAAGTCATATTTATAGACCATGGAGAGGACGGCACAAGGGGACAATGGACATATAAATGCAGAACATACCCGAAGAGACCATTTCCTCTAGTCTGTCAGTGACTCATTCACAGTATCGGCGGGACTTAATTAGGGTCAACATGGACAATAAAGGGCCAAACTGATCTACAGAGACATAAATTTACAGCAGGGTCCACACAGCCTCTGGTGATGTCTGCAGCATCATCCATTTCTAAGTCCTCTTGCTTCATCTTCATTTTCCTCTGTCTTTCTGTTTCTCTCAACGACTCGGTCATTCTGCTGCTCCCTCTCACGTTAACCTTTCAAGCCACAATCTCACATTCTCCCACTCTCTCTATAAATATCTGTCTCTGAGTCTGTCTTTCCCCCTCTCCCGCTTGCTTTTGAAGAGAACGGGGGAATCTTCCATCCCCTGTGGATGTGAACGCCCACTCGAGGTTAGGAGTACTGCAGCTGCAAGAGCAGAGCAGACCAGGGTTTCAGGCTAATTGAAGACATTTACACACATCATAACTAGCCCATGCTCTCAATATATACTCGCTTATCTGCTAATAAAACTAAAAACAAATTGAATTTTACAGTCTATAAGGTCAATGCAATGTATTCTCGAACAACGCAGCCATTTAATGCATCGACCTTTGTGATTTTCTCATTTCTCTTGGTGGTCCAAATAGATTGCATGCTTTGCAGAACTATACATAGACACGCTTTCAACTCCCCTTCCTGGCAGCCGACAAAAACAAGCACACGACCGTATCACAGCACATCATATCATGCCCCTGCCATTCAAACATCAAAATATAAGGAATTTCTTCTTGTTCTGCTTGTAAGTCTCAAATGATAAGGACTTAAATATAAAATATAAACGTAAGATAGTGCAGTGGATACAAAATTCAATATTCCTCTTTTTGTTCTTAATGCTGTCTGATGTGGATATTAAAATGAGGTCAGTCAGGCCTGACGAAGAAATTACATGATTTAATGGCACCCCAGGGGAAGTTTAAATATAGCTCTGCATTACAACTGGCCTCCAACAGCACAGCATGATGTGAGCTCATCCATAAACACTTAAATCCTGGATGGTATTACAGTACTGTTACAGTGAGCAAATACCTCTATGAAGACTTGTCCAACTACTTGAGCAAACATATTTAATGAGCAGCAAATATTTAATTTGAGAAAACGTGGGTTGATGGATGGTAGGCTGAAGTGCCGTCCTCTGCACGGCCACTAGGTGGAGGGACAACCCATGGCTCTTGCAGGCACTCATTAAAACCCCTTTATTTACTGGAGCATTCTGGACTGTTATCTTAACGCGCAGCCTTATTTTTAATTTAATAAACGATCAAAAAGTTCATGAGGCACATGAATTCAAGACAAATACATAGCCTACTTACTCTAGCTAACAAAATTGCAACTATACAGTAAGTCTATTCATCAAGCAGATCAAATGTGGATTAGCATTCATTGTGTATTTAAGGAAAACCCATTTTACATGACATTCACATGAAAGCAGTGTAGGAGACGTCCTACTGTGGGCAGCTTATTTCCTATATACACCGTTTCAACATTCATCTGCATTCAAGGTGAGAAATCTTTTTGATCGAGGCTTCAAAATAATTTTCCCCATCACATTTTAAAAAAGGAAACTGTATCTAATGATCTTAAATGCAGAAAAGAGAAGTCAGGGAGAGACATACAAGGATCAATCCTGTTAGGAAATTAAAACATCAATCAATATCAAACAGGAAGCAAATAAATGGAGTCCAATCTTCAGTCACACTGAAAAAACATTAAAAACATTAAAGATGCTCACTGAAATGTAAAATGGAGAACTTCCCTGTGGACAAGAGCCTAATTTTATGATCCTTAAAGACTGATTAACTTCAGTCAAATTCTCAGTGGTTCAAAACTAAGTTAAAGAATGAGGAAATGTTCAATGATGGGAAGTTCAAATTGTGAATCATAGTTGCTTCAGTGTGCAAACTGAGTAGAAGAATTAAACAATAAAAAAACATTTGTGAAGCCAAAATGAATAATGCCATCCAGATTGACATAGCTAATGAAGCCTGACAGATGTAGGTTGCATCTGGTCCCACTGGTAGAAAGCAATCCTGTAGTGAAGGCAGCGAGGCACCAGTCGCTCTGACAGCTCCATTCAAGAATCCAAGCTGAGCTAAGAGGAGGTGAGAGCTGTGGATACCTTTAATTTACCAAGACTGTGGTATGCTACCCTCCATTCAGTCATTCTCTCTGTGATGCAAGTTGACTACTCAGGATTCACAATATGTTGTTTTCTCTCTGCTTCACTCAAACTGCAATACCCACCATCTCCCAGCACTCCTCTGTTAGTACCCTCATGCAAGTGTCAGCCTGCGTCCTCCTCCTCCATCCCATTATTAGACAACACCAACCCTCATCAGTTAGTGTGAAGCGAGGGCAGGTCTGAAGAGCGGATGACACGTGTCATCCCACAGGGCCTGAGTGTTTTCAGCCAAAACATCACACAATGCATTCAAAGAAGGCCTCATTCTACCAGCTTTGCAATTCAAATGAAGACTTAAGAACTCTGGACACCTGTCAAAGAGACAGCACAGTTTCAAACAGGGTGGATTTGGAAAGGAGGAAATGATGTCTGTTGAATGGTGAATCTTTCCAAAGAATAGATTCTCGTCCAATCTTTAGTGAGAAATGAATTGTGTTACAGTGACATGGAGGTGTAGGATATTAGACAGGCTATTAAATGTCCCATACAGCAGTTCTTCAGTTTAATTTCTGTCAGTCCAAAACACACAGACACACATTAGCCCAAAAAAAAATAAGCAGAGGGTGTACAGCAGATACTGTCACATCTAAAACACTTCCTCATGGCATAATGTTCAGACATGCACTTGCATTCCAGACGCAAAGTTCCCCTTAACATTACCACTTGGACTGTCTGCTCCTCATCTTCTGTTTGTACACACCCACTGAGACACAAGCTCTCACAGCAACAAAAAAAAAACAGCAACAGCTCAATGTCAACATGTAAAGAAAAGTTACTTACTGTCTGACACAATACCATGCATATTCTTATTTACTGTGTCCCCAAAAACGAAGTGCACCACAGACCACAGAGTAGGCCTTGACCTTTTACTCACAAACAACTGCTTTGTGTTTTCCCAGAAGGGAAAACTCCAACAATGCAGATGGACAATAAATTGTCTACAGCCTACATACAGAAGTTTACCAGTTTTTTTATTTGGCCTATGCCAATAACAGAGTGTCTCATTTATGACACGGAAGTAAATCATCAACCAGAAAGATTAACTGCAGTGACTGCAAATTGTGGCACAACTTCCTGCAAAAAGTGTCTCTGTGCTCTGACAGTGAAACAGTGTCACAGAAGCTGTAAGGGGAGCAAACTGTATCATTAGGCTGAGTTGTCTGACTATTACATGCTACTGCCTAAAGCTGCAACCTGAAACATAATCCATTTGGCTGCATGCAGTCAATAAAATGTTCATATTACTTACGCTACATTTAGGACAGCAGTCCAGCACAGTGTGCATGAGTTGAGCCACAGTGAGACACCTCCTCAGCTCCAGATGTAGATGAACCCACACTTTGTGAATGACCTGTGAATGCATAAAGGGAAGTTCTGCATCATGAACAAGTGTGCTGCATTATATCGCTGTATATTAATATATAGTTCAATTTTCAAATTATGTGCATATAGCCATGAACTAATATTTAAGTGAACTACACAATCTGAATGCCAAAGCATATTTTTCATCAATCTGACACGTGACTGTGAGGACTGTCATTACTTTGTAATCAGATTACTACATGACACATCACATGCATCACATCATGTGCACTCCTGATGATGTATTTCGGTGTGTACTGCTACTGTGTCACCACTAGATTGACCATTCTCACAGATAAGATAAGGCTACAATAAATGATATCTGCAAACAAATCATGAGTGCAATACTTTTTTACACTCTCCAACTAAGTATTATTTCACTGCCTGACCAAAAAGTAAGTGACAAATGACAATAAAGTATACATATCTCAGTTATATATATATATATATGTATATATATATATATATACATATATATATTGATATTAAAGTCCTGTTTTCACTATGTTTCTGAAGGAAATGCAATATATTTACAATATGTACTTTAAGTATCAAAAGTAAAGTAAAGCAGATTAAGTATAAAGTAGCATTTCAGTAAATGGAATTACTTAAGTATAGTATTCTTCTTAAGTGCAGTAAACCACTCAACAAAAGAAAAAAAACTCAACTAGATACTAAATTTAGTTTTTGATAATAGGAGAAGACAGAAAAAGCTGACACATTATATGGAAACTGCAATAACTGAAGTGAGAGAAAAGTCCTTACAGCAATAACTCACAAGAGGCTGAACCGAAGCAACAAAAGGAGGAAGTCACCTTTAGTTCACTAAAGCACACCTGGCATTCAAACACAGGAGACAGTGGCTGCTCTGCATTGAGGAACATGGCAATAACTGCGGATAACGGCAACTTAAAACCACATTTGAACGGAAATGGACTGAAATACGAGGATATAAGGAGAGATGGACAACGCAACAGGAGAGAGGTACGTATCTGTCACCGACTGGGATCAATTACAAAAATATATTCATGCACCAAACTATTCCGTGCACCTGCTTTAAGGTCACTGCATATTTTAACCATTTTCGTGGACAGAGTCTGAGCAGCGAATACTGTTTCATCCCTTTACCTGAAACAACCTCTGTGACGTAGGCAGATTTTGTAATCCATAGAGGCTGTTCACTAATTATATACTAACTATATATTGCATGCAACAACAGAAACAGCAGCAACAACAATAAAAACACATCAACATAATACGCTGTCTTGTCAAACGTACGTAAAATATGCACGTAAAACTATGTTTCTCCAGCTTTTACGTTTCAAATAGTTGTTGTCGTGATACGAAAACTCCTTGAAGTTGTATATAGTTACATTGCAACTAACTATTAACTATATAATTTGCTTGCTGGTTAGTTATCCGTGTGACAAAGTAAACAGAAATAAATAAACGAACGACCGCGCCCTGAAATTCTTCCCTTTTTTCAAAAGCAGGTTTTTTGCCCTCAGGCTGTGTAGGTAGGTATCAGTGAGCAGTTTCTGCGTGTTTCCGTGTGCATTTTGGTTTGAAATTTACACTGTAGCTTTTCCGGACTTGTAGCGTGAGTTGTTACTGGTGAGCTGTGTCTTTAGGTGGCGTCTTTGCAGTTGTGGGTTTGTTGACTAAGCTATGCTGTCTGACATTTCTCTAACACTGTGTTATGGTATTTGTATCTTGCAATGTCCACCTTACTAACTAGCTGTAATTAATTTAATTTAACTCCTGACACTCAAGTGACGGATTTCCGTAACGGTAGGCTAGCTAATATGGAGTCTGATATGACCGTTAGCATCATATCATCCCTTTATCTGAAGGCATTAATTAGCAGTCACTAGCATTAATTAGTGACTTATCCGAAAGATAGCAGTTACGTTCAGCAACACTTATGCAAACTATGCTTATAGATGTAGCCACAAAAATCTGAGAGTATTCTGTACAAATGGTTAAACAAATATACCTTCATTGCGCAGAGAACAAAATTTTACGCACTCAAACTGCGACCGTTAAACAACAACGACAGCCGGAAGTGACGCAATTTCTTAGTTGCGTCAAACGAGTTACCGAAATTTCAACACAGGTTCCTTAATCTAGGTCTATGTTATTTTTATTTTCACAAATAACTAGATTTTCATATTTATTGTTCGAAACAAAATATCGCATCTGGCAGCTAGGAATGTAATCAAGTTGAATTTGAGTCCTTTCACAAAAAATATCATACACACGCCTACGATATCTGTATCTCTGTAATTTAATGGTATTTTTTTTCCATTTTAATATTTTGCATGTTAGATTTTATGGTAATTACTGCTTCCAAAACACACTTTGACTTTAGTCCTAATATGTTTTGACTTTATCAATTTAGGAAAGTACAACATTTCAAGCTCTATCTGTTCTACTGGTTATGTCTATGGTTTGTATGCACAAAATAAAAAGTGTCCCCTATTGTAAATTTACTTTTTACTCACATGTACATTCACATTGATATTTTGGTGTGATATTATTATGTGGAGTTTTCTTGGTTCAGTGTTGAAAAATATGTGTTAGTGGCTTCAGTAAGTGCACTAGTAAGCCACTGTCTTTCTCCTTTTTGTTTTGTTTAATTGAGGGTTGTAGTTTTGTTATTTGCTACAACCATTCATTTGAAATAGAGCCAGTTTTATTCAAACTGTATTGTTCTCTTTGTTTCATCTGCATTGTAAGTCAGCTATGTGGGTCTCTTGTTGTATAGAAAAATGGCACAGGGACTGGTGTCCCCTCCAGGCAGCACAGACAGGAGTCCTTTGAGCAGGCCCCGATGTACGTGGCTGTCATGACATACCTGGGCTTTGGCATTGTCACACTCTTTGGCTACCTCAGAGATTTCCTTAGAGCTGTAGGCTTAGAGAAGTGCCACCTTGCCCAGGAAAGAGCAGAACAGAGGGTAAGTAAAACATGTAATCATGCAGGCATGCACACTTTCTGTTGACACACATACACCCAGACAGCTGGAATAGAGGAGCATGAATGCCTTGGGTGTCAACACATTTTGTTTCCCCCTAATTATTTCAATTTTTGCTCTTAAGCTCTCTCTCTGCCTCCTTCCCTCACGTTACTCTGCAATACAATGTTGCCATGGGTGAGACAGGACACCACAGAGAATATCTGCTGAAGACCTAATTAAATCTCAGAGGATTCAAGTTCTTTCTTCGTTAGTGTGCTTTAGAGCCAAGATAAGGCCTGAGCAGCCACATATTACCATAGATTTTATTTCTTAAATCTGAAGTCACAGTTACTGTTAGATAAGTTGCTTTGTTTTGTGTGGCTCATATTAAAAAAAAGGTATGATCTTATGAAACAAATGTTTTGTTTTTATTTTGATAAAATAGTTTGTACATAGGCAGAGACAACGAAGCATTCTCTAGAAGGAATTACTGGTTGGGTTTACAGTATAGTAAAGGGTAGTGGAGCTTTACTGTACACAGCCTCATCCTAATGGTGGCTTCACTGGATCACACATACAGATGGGGTTAATGAAAAGCAAAGGCTCAAATAATTGTGGTAAATAGCACTGTCAGGGATCATTGTGTATGAAAATATACAGTATGTGTAAAGATTATTGCAGATCTAACTCTCCTGCTAAAAATTGGAAAGGTGGTTTGAATGGTTCGAAGGTAATTACAATGGTCACCTGAATGACAGAAGTAGATGAAACTGTTTGGAGTGTTAGATCATCAAACACAACTTACACACTATGGAAGAGCCAAAGAGCCACTATGGAAGAGTTTTACACAAAGGTAAAACAAATAATGTACAGAATGTGCACTTTTAGTCTTGATTTCTACAACTTCAGTTGACTTGTTTTTGATGCTGAAACACTGAAGTGAAAACAGCCACCTCTCCCAGATATAATGTGCAGAATATTTTGTTTTAAAGAAACCGATCACTAATACTTCGCTGTAGTTTTGACATGGATTGGTGGTCTTATTCTAGTGATTGTGTAACATTTGGTGTGATCAGAATTTGACAGGTTACTTACCTGTTCTCATTGTTTCACTGCTCTGTGACATCCTGAAAATGTTTACTGAGAAGTTATTTAGAATGTTTCTCCTTGCTCTCAGGATTTTGTACCACTTTATCAAGATTTTGAGAACTTTTACACTCGAAACCTGTACATGAGGGTACGAGACAACTGGAACCGTCCCGTATGCAGCCTGCCAGGACCTGTCTTTGACCTGATGGAGAGGGTGTCTGAAGACTACAACTGGACATTCAGGTACTTTAATCCAGTCATTAATGACAGACATATTGCAGATTACATATGCTGCATCTATGCTCGCAGGCCAGCATGAACATCTCTGTTCTGTTCTTGGGCCAAAATCTATACAACCAAGCTTGAACTGGTTAGCTCTCCTGACCTATAAACTAATAGAGGACATCAGCAGCCTTGAATTTGGGTGCAGTTGGGATACCTCTTTGTAGCGCATGGTCAGGGTATACAATATGAATAGGAATATGAACATAGCCATGGGGATATGTTGGGGATATGACATGAATTGGTAAAGAGGGGTAGGCGTGGATTACATGTTTTAGGAGGTTTAACGTGACAGGAAAAAGTAGAAATGGGGAAGTTAGTTTGTCTTCTGTGGTAAAGTGTGATAGGATATAGAGGCGTTATAGTGGTTTGCAGGTGTGCATGCACAGTGAGAGGAAGTAGGTCAGTTGATGAATGGAGCAGTTCTCCTAAAATACTTTTTAAATGCTGATGTACAGTGAGGCCACAGTGAGTACACTCTGGACTGACTGTGTGAACTTAACTCAGCTTGTCTTATTGCGAGTAATTCTCACACCTTCCATCTTTTCCAGTTTATTCTCCATGTTACATATGTCTATTTACAGTGTAAAGACTTGTGATTATAAAACACACAGCCACTGCTGTTTACCTAATGTACCCAGTAATTGCATGAACTGAACTCCTGTGACAAAGAAACAAGGTTCTAACTAGCATTTACATTTAGCTGAATGTTGATTCAGTTTTTTCTAATATGTGAAAAAAATATCAAAATAAGAATGGCTAAGTGATTCCTAATGTTGCATGGTTGCAGGTTAACTGGGAGGACGATACACAATGTCATCAACATGGGATCTTACAACTACCTCGGTTTTGCTGAGAACAACGCTGATTTCCTGAAAACAGTGGCAGACAAAACACTCCAGTATGGGGTTGGGGTGTGCAGCACAAGGCAGGAAATAGGTGAGTTTATGGTCAATGTGCAGTTGTACAGATACAAAACAATGTGTGTTACTTGTCCTCTTAGGCTAGTATCAGCAAGTAAGTTTCATTTTATCTCCAGCAAAACAGGTCCCCTTCAATTCAAGTTAAAAGAGTACATGGCCATGGCTCTTTACTGCATCTTACAGTGCTTCATATTTCTTATATGTGCATCTAGTTTAAAAGTCTCTGGCAGACCCCTTGTGACACTGAGTAGGTTGAGAATCAAACAGGAAATAAAACTCCCTCATCACATATGCCATCATTTATTATCTTTCTCGTGAGTTATACTGCCCGCGTGTCTAATTATCTTTCAGTGGCTGCAGTGTAATATGAATTATTCAACCTTTGTTGAATTATGTACCGCTTGGGCATAAGCTGAGATCATTACATACTGGTCCATACTGAGGAATGGGGGAAATATATCTATCATAGTGATATGTAACATTACAAACACCCTGGGCATTAGGCCGGATGCAAAAGGAACATGTGTGATGGATGTGTTAGAACAGCAAGGATCAGAAAGTGGGGTCTGTGGCTTCAGATGAATTTTGAATGGTGTTTTGTCCTCTGAACTTTTACGCGGCCTCTGATGGTGTTTAAGTGAGCCAGGATCTCATGTTTTTGTACAGCAATGTTGTGGCAGTGAAATCTGTCTATTGGCATATATCAGCTGTGTTTGCTGGTCAACACTTTGCAATGGTAAACATCATGGAGCTCACTGAGCAGGCCCCTGTTAGTTAGGCTCAAGTTTACTTGAGAAAAGTGCTTCCTTTTCATCTCTGTCAGTGATGTTTAGTTTATGGCACTTGTGACACCACCATGCTGAATATCTACTGAGAGCAGGTTAGCAGTGAGCTGACATACAAGCTCAGAGCGGGATGACTGGCTGCGTAGTGTTTCATATCAGCAGTTTGACAACAACAGAGAAAACCAGAGGAATTAAGGGGCATGCGATCGTTAGCTATACGTTTGTTTGTCACAGAGCAAGGAGGTTACACATACACACACCCTCCTCCACACCATCCATTATTCATTTATGTGACTTATTTATGTGTTTATTTCTCTCTCTTTTAAAATGAGACTGTTTTTCCCTGTGTCTGTAATCCATGTTTCAGCTGGCTCACTGGAAGGGTTAAGAAACAACAAGCAGTTATCCCACGAGACCGTATTAAGCATCAGTTATTACAGAGCCAAGTGTCTCTGCAGAAGCAGTGACGCCATTACATGCAGCGATTTGTGATGGCGATGCACAGGATGTGACTTTTAATTATTGAATTTACTCAGTTTATTCAAGAAGAAAATTATGAAGATTTAAAGAATGATTCCAATCCTGTCTGTCTCTGACAAGTTCACGTTTTTATCATCTCACTTTCTGCATTATCTGATATTAAAAATTAAATATTTTAGAAACTACAGTTCAACCTTAGGCTTTTGGTTCACAATGTCAAGTTGAGTTTAAAAGTGATTAAAAACTATAAATAGTTCCCCCACTAATATGTGTATATGTAATTGCACAGAGTGCAATATGAGATATTTTTTTTATTGAACAGACATGTGAACATAGATACAAAGTGCACTGAAACACGCCTCCACTGTAAATACAGTCACACGTCAAACATTGATGGATCTGTATTAATGGATAGCTCACTGTTCCTGCTTTCCCTGCAATCATTAACACAACATAATGATGTCATGCATTCAAATCAATGACAAATTACCAAGACATACTAAGTGCAGCTACCAAGCACATAGTAGTATTGTACGATAACATGTACACAAATATATTCTGTTTTGTATGTGCACAAGTTAAAACTAAGCCATAAATGCTTTGTCTTCTGAGACTGCAGAGGAGGTTGGTGATAGAAATGATTAACTCTTCCAGGCTTGTTTTTTTTCCTTGTCATGTTGTAAAGCCTTTGAAGAAAACCCTCAGTCATAGATTTACAATGAAAGAGATGGGTTTAGCTTGGGGATTTGCAAGCACAATCTTTATTGTTTCTCCACAATAATGATCTCCAACCTTGGCAGTTGTTATACAGCTTTTTTGTCAGCAAGCTCTGATGACTGTGATGGCAAACAGGTGACCTTGGTAACTCAGAGGACGCAGGGATTGAGCTTAATGAGTAAAAGTCAAGTCAGCAAAGTGTGTGAGATCTAATAAGGAGACTTTGACATAGAGAGCCGATGCAGTCTGATCAAAACATGCCACCAGGGCCAGACTGAATGATTCAGGAAATGAATATATGAATTTGACTGGGATAAAGGCAGAGCTGATTCACTGTAGTATGATTTTGAACTGCACACTTTATTCAGTACCCATTTTCCAGTCCTGAGACATTCAGCCTGTTCGATTTTTTTATTCTTGCTCTCTGTGGTTACTGATTGTAATTGATTATGACTACAATGATATTTATAGAGTAACTATAGTATAGTAACTAAAGTGTGTGTTAAAATGTATCGACCCTGTACTGCATGTTATATATAACATAGGCCAGAGGCAGTAGACATAAAACATAGCGTATATGAAGCTTTCACTGCTTACATCTCTCCCTGTAGCTCACAATTATGACTGTAATTCTTTTTTTTTTTATCAGCTGACCACAGGGGCAGTATTGAAAGCACCTGCAAATCCCACTTTTATTGCTCAAAATAGAAAAACACCATGTCAAGTGACAGATTACAATGTGATCAATTTTCTAAATGAATTCTGGCCCGCACCTGTCACATTGTGTTATAACCAACTGCCTCAGTCCCAAATTGTGCTGCAGAACCATTTCAGACTTTGCAGGACTTGCTGTGATATTACTTGCTGGGAAGAGAAAGGGGGAGTTGAAGAAAATTACAAATTTACCACATCTTGAGTCTTTATTAATCTAGAAATGCCTGGAGAGTGGCTGGTTGATGGTGCGTGTGCTGGTATTCCAGGCTGTTGCATGTGGGTCTCTCGCGTTTTACCAGGAGGCATTCATCTCTGTCAAAGCTTGTATGACATTAAAAAAATAGAAACCCCAAAGACTAAAGGAGCACCAGATAAACCAGCAGGTACAGTGATTTTGTCAGGATGAGTTATTCCTTTGTGATTTGTGTCTTGTAGGTAACCTGAGCATCCATGAGGAGCTGGAGCAACTCGTGGCCGATTTCCTCGGAGTCGAGTCCTCCATGACTTTTGGGATGGGTTTTGCCACCAACTCAATGAACATCCCAGCACTTATTGGCAAGGTTTGTGATTTTATACCACATACAGCATAGAGGAAATCCTACTGTACATGGGTGTCATTTTAACAGCACAGCAGAAATTAATCTAATTAGCTTAACTTTTGTTCCTTCTTCGCATATGGCCTAAATTAATGAGTAACAGTCAACTAAACTCAGTTGCGAACAACTCCCGACCCACCCCCATTAATTAAAATCATAATTAAACATTACAGTAGCCAGGAGGACAGGGCTCTGGGCATACATAGCTGCTTTCAGTCACATAGACAAGGAAGGGCAGGCTTTGTTAAGAGCACAACTCAAGGGTTTGATTACCCACACTGTGGCCTGTCGGCACAGACAGCCAAGGGTTACCAGGGGCAACACACAGCATGAATATCTGTGATTGGACAGGACAGGAGGAAGGGGGGCTCAACTGTTTAAGTGATGAGAACGGGGTCATTTATGCAGCTCAAGAGGTGGAGCAGCTCCGTAGGCTTCAGGCCTCTTTGCAACCCTGCAGGGGCTGAGGGTCAACCCACACTGCCAACTCTGTCCTACAGGGACAAGCCGAGCCAGGACGGGCCTCGCTGTGCAAGCAGAGCTGCATTAGAGTGACAGCTGCTGGTAGACCAGGGACCAGGCCAGCTGGACCCCAGGCCAAACCCAGGGTATCTGTCACTGAGACGGCGTCAACATACACTCTACAAGAGTTCATTCAAACGAATGCTGTCAAATGCTCAGAGCTTCAGCAATAAATATGCTAATGTTCTCAAGAGAATCTCGTGGAACAGCTGAATTAATTTGCATGGTGATTTTTATGGAATTTAAAGCACTATTACGATACGGTGACATGTCTGTTGGTCAAAAACAACAGACAGGAAATAAATAACTAACGTGCATTTTATGTGACTGTCATATACAGAGGATTATGATTGAGGTGTGGATGGGATGTGGCGGATGCTTTCAGAGCCACAACTGCTATACAGTGCAGTCTACAAGGACGCAGTACAGAGCAACAAAATATATTTGAAAAACATAGAAAAACAGGCAATCTCCTAGAAAACAGAACATAACTGTATAGATGGGCAGCACACACTTCTGTGATTTTCATCTGTATATAGTTATACTGATGATACTGTTTACAAGCTAATTAATTGCTGCTATACCTAAGGGAAAATCTAATTGGCCCCCTCACTAAGTATAGACCACTTTATCTGAAACAACATCATACACTGTCTATAGGACAAATGTTTGATTTGAAACTGAAAAGTGTTCTTAGGGATGGTTGAATAAAATACTTTCTTTCTGTCCATTTCCAGGGTGGTTTGATACTAAGTGATGAGCTCAATCACACATCTCTCATCTTGGGGGCCAGACTGTCAGGAGCGACGATCCGGGTGTTCAAGCACAACAGTAAGCCCAGCAGCTGTTTTGTTTGAAGATAGTTCTACTGTTTCTCCCTTACAACAACAACATACACAGCTTTATTTAAGCTTTAACCAGTGCAAAAGTGTTATTTCGGTTTTCAACATCTTAACATCCAGTGCGCCTATTAAAAACAAACCTTATTTTGCCATGGATTATCTGTAGAAGTCTGAATTTCAGCTTGTGCAGCCACCACTGCTCCGTTATCTGTTTTTTCTTCTGTTCATTCCAAACTGTTGCTGCTGTGAGCGGAGCATTACTCTCTGTGCAGTACAGGATTTGCCTTAGGAAAGACCTACTTAACATTCTGTGTTTAGAGCAGCAAATGTAAAAGTTTTAGTGAAATGAGTTCAGTTTACAGTCACAACTGTGTTTTATCCATGAGCAGCAGAGCAGCAAAATACAAGTTTATTGGTAGATGAAAATGTCACCTTACTTAAACTGAATGTTCTCTATTATATTATCGAATTACATATTGTTGATGGATGATAAAGGAAGAATTGTTAAGTAGGGGCAATACAGCATTCATTATGCTTGTATTGGAAACAGCCGCTGCTCTTTCAGGAGACAGGACAAATGAGCCAGTCCTCTGGCAGCAAATGTGTCCTGACAGGTACAAGCAAAGTCAGTTATGGGTCCACCATGCAGTTCCCAGAGGCCTGTCTAAAGGCAAAGAGCCCTCAGGCACCTGAGTAGCTGACCCCTCCCTACCTTTTACGTCCAGCACCAGACACCACACTCTGTCATTAGTACAAGGTCAATATTTACCAAGAAGGTTATACCAATCATGTCAACAGATAAGTCAAAAACGTAACATTTATCGGTGAAATGTAAGGCTAAAATGTCCAAGATTCCTTTTTATTGTATTTGAGTTGTTCTGTGGTGCATGTTTAACAGGGAAGGATGGAATTTCACAGCAGGGAGCAGGTGAACTGGTTCGTCCAGTCGAGCATTGTGAAGCTTGTTGATCGGAAATGCTTCTAATAGTAAGAAACAAAAGGAAGCTTACTTTTAAGGTTGGCATTATTATCCTTTTAAATAACAACATCTGATTAATTGAAGGATAGCCTATATTTTTAGCCAGTATACTAGTGCAAAGACGAGATAATAACGCTTAGTGGACCTCCACTCCAGCTGTATGCACGTTCCACACAGTATCTCATATCAGTCTGTGGCTTATTATCTTAAATCAGTGCTTAACTGTGAAATAATCTTTACTTCATTTTTGCCTGTGCACACAGCAAACCACTGTGGATTTCCCTGTCACTGCATGGTTTCCTGATTGTTGATATAAGCAACATTAGGTACACTCTGCTCTGTTGAGCTTCAGGAAGTGATTTTTGACATGAGACGATCATCTGCTGCCTCTTCAGAAAAACCTGTTTTTATGCTGAGGAGAAATTATCGATCATCTATGGCAGATCATTAGCTATGGCATGTTTAGCTGGCTGATCTGTGGTCATACTTTGGATAGTGCTGCTTTTTAAAACACAGCTATTCAACACTGCCATCTGCTGGTGTGCAGCAGACGCTCATAATCACTGGCAGCATTACCTGCTAGAAACTCTAAATGCCACTGGGATTTTGTTATTTTGGTTGATGCCAACATTTCAATTACAATTTTAAGCAACCATGCAGACTGCACTTAAGAGACCTTTAGCCAAACCCATATTTATTTTATTAATCCTCCTTGATGCAGACATCGCAGGTGTTCATTAGTGCCAGAGGTATTTAGGTATTTGTATTTGTAAAAGGTGTTTCTGGCAGATAAAGTAGTGCCATGTGTACTCTGTGAACTGCCCTGCCCTGTGGAAGTTAATACTCTACTTGTGTTTTCTTTTAGCTGGCTTTCCTTGCCAGTTATGTAATTATTGCTGCACTCAACATAAGGGACCAGTATTGTACTTTTAAAGTGTTTAAGCGTATGTAAAGCTTAAACTAAACTTGCAAACATTTATTGTTTGTAAAGTTGTGATTTGATTTTTTTCTCTCAATGAGGTTTTAATTTAAATTTCATACCTGAAGTTCGGTTCATTTGGTCCCGATCAAGAGATAAAACGCACATTCATTTTAGTTTTGGTCCGTTTTCTGTTCACACAGACTTTTCCAGAGAAGATTTAACATGAAGGAGTCATGAAGCAGACTGACAGGTAACTGGTTGCTTGGGCAGTTCAAAATGAAAAGAAAGAGGCATCAGTACAGTGTTGATGTCTTATTATAGTGTGGTCGCTGTCACCCACTTTTTAATGGCTTTAACGAATTGACAAAGTGCACAGTGTCGGACACAAGCAAAATAGCATTTGACCTATTAATCAGGGATTTTACATATGAATGCACCCTTAGGTTGCTGAGTTCTTGCTTGTTTCTTCACTATTTTCACTGCTCTCTCACTCTTGTGTGTTTGTCAGACATGCACAGTCTGGAGAAGATGCTGAGAGAGGCTGTTTGCTCGGGGCAGCCACGCACCCACAGGCCCTGGAAGAAGATCGTCATCATGGTGGAGGGCATCTATAGGTCAGCTGTCGTCACACTGCACACTACATTTTAGTGTAGTCGCTCATGCATATGTTGGGTCACTTGAGCAGTTGCATCAATCTCTGTAAGCATGGGCTTGCAGTAGGTTTTGCACAGCCAGATTCAGGTAGAAATCTTAAGTTGTAACCGGAGGAGAGCTTAAATGTTCAACCTGTGGTTAGCAGTCCCTGTAATGGTCTCTTTTTCAATTGCTTCCCTCACTACCCTTGAATAATAGGTAGTGTACGTGTGTGTGTGTGTGTGTGTGTGTGTGTGTGTGTGTGTGTGTGAGGCTGTGGTTGGGTACTGTTTCATTACCAGAGTGAAGAGAAAGGTATCGTGTGTCTCTCCCGGCAGTGAGCTATCCTGAGTCTTAGTGACCCTCTCCATCTGCTCATTAGCTCCAAATCAAGGCCAAATGGAGGCAGAGAGATTGACTTGGCTGCACCCCCAACTCCGACTGTTCATCACAGCCATTTTCTTTTCTCCTTTCTTCCCTCTTTTTACCCTCACTCCTGTCCTACATTTCACTCCTTCTGAACTAAAACAAGACAAATTCGTTATGCATTTAGTCCACATGTTACGTTATCCTCAGCACATTTACACCGTCTGCCAGCTGTGAGGTTTACTTCATTGTTTTTAGGCATCTGTTTATCAAATAAAGAGGAAATTCTTGACCTAACATGGTTGTATTGATAGCCACTGTATCAATTAGACTGGCAATAATGTCTAATGTTAGGTTCAGACATTAAAGAAACCGTTCGGTATGGAACTAATGCTCCATCCTTGAACTCCCTGTAACATCAAAAGGCTCAGATAAAGAGTGAGCATGCCCAGCTATACACCAGCCCTGTCAGCCCTGCCTTCTGTCTTTGATGTCCACATTGGCCCTGGTGAAACCCTGTCTTGTGTCATTTGGGCTGCAGACGTTCTCAGCCATAGAGAGGATAGCGGGTCTGGGATTGCTCTATTTTCGCCAGCCATATACTTACTCATGCTGTCTGTTTGTAGCCTTAAAAGGCTTGCATCAGAGGGGAGGAAGAGATGGAAGAGAGGTGGGAGTGGAAGTGGAAGAGGCCAGCAGAAAGATTCTTGGAAGATTGTCAAATTATGTAATATGCATTTACAGATGTACAGATACTCTGCAGTGGATAAAGTGAGGTCGGGGTCAGATTCTTTCCCCTTTAAACATAATCACTTTAAGAGTGTGGTTTATAATTGAGGAAATGTGTGTGCCCACATCATTCGTCTTGTAACTCTGTTCGTTGTTTGTGTGTTTCAGCATGGAGGGCTCAGTGGTGCGACTTCCTGAAATTATCGCTCTGAAGAAGAAGTATAAAGCGTATCTGTACCTGGACGAGGCCCACAGCATCGGAGCAGTGGGTCCATCAGGGAGAGGCGTCACCGAGCTGTTCAACGTGAACCCAGCCGATGTGGACGTGATGATGGGCACCTTCACCAAGAGCTTCGGGGCTGCTGGAGGCTATATCGCAGGGAAAAAGGTTACTGTGGGTTTTGGGATTTTCACCTTTCTCTGTTTTCATTTTATTGTATTTAGCCAACATTCATGCTTACATAATCATTTTATACCTGTCCATCATCAGGATCTCATTTCAAACTTAATTGTCCTTACATTTATTAGAAAGGCAGGCCTACTAGAACACTTTGTCACCTAAAGTGTTCAGCAAGTATGAGAAACACAGGGCAATTTAAAAAGATAAATTTAAAATAAAATCCAAGACAAAAATAAGCTAGGAAAGTTATATAATAGTCATCATACACCTGTAAGGTCTCCAGTCACGTAGAAACTAGTCTGGTTGCTAAAATAATCATCCTGGACCCAAGATACATTTGAAAATATACAATGTGTAGGTGGGATTAATCACACTGAAACAATTCCAACAGCCTGAAGTAAAATGTCATTCTAAGTGAAATAAGTGAGCTGACTTTCTGATACTTTCCTCACATTGTTTAAACAACCTAGCAACAATTGTCTGTGCACAGCAACGACATTAATCTATTTGTCTCTAAAGCAGGTGAAAACACATCATATTAGCACACCAGTGCTAATATTATTTTACCCTGGTCTGTTTCTAAAGATGTGTGGGTCTCAACCAGAGTCACTCCATCACACCTCACTTCTCTTGTAGCTCTCATGTGTCCAACAAATGTTCCCCAGGCTGTGACTCGGGGCCTTTGTAATTCTGTTTTACTCCATTAAAAAGTACACTTTAGTACATAACCACACTGGTTTTGTGGCAGTTGATTAGAAAGCAACAGAGGAAACGGCCATGTTGCTTGAATTAGGTATTCAGAGAGGGACCCTTCCTGCCTCATGTTGCTCTGCCATAATAAGAAGGTAAAGCTGGCACAGGGCCAGCCCCTTCTTGTGGCAGGCGTCGGAACTGCGCTCCAGATTTAACAGGATGACTTTTAACAAGCATGATAATGTTTGAAGTCAGAACACACTGCCTGGTTTGACAGCTGGCTGTAGTAAAGTCCTGAAAGAAACAGGCAGGAAAAGAGAGAGAAAGCCTTTAGATTTTACGTATTTGTTGTTGCGGTGAAATCCCCCAAATCCTATGTTAAGTGGAATCGGGTTGACCGACATAAGACTCTGCAGATGTGTACTGGAAAACAGTCATGTTACAGCTATTTTATGAGAGCACCAAAAATAAAAACCCCAATAAATACACTCCAAGCTCCTTCTAATTCACTTCAACCTTGCGTGAAGGAGGCTTTTATTCATTAACCCGTCACTCCAAACCAGTGAGATTAGGTTTATTAAATACATCCGTTTAAGTGTGTGTGTGTGTGTGTGTGTGTGTGTGTGCTGTCCGGGCAGCGCTCCTGCTCTGTGACATCGTGGACATGTATCACCACATCAGTTTTGTGGCCACCTTGTGGCTGAGGAAACACTCTGAGCTGTCACTCCACACCGCAGACGTGAGATGGATTTCGGACATGTTCTGTTAACTGGTTTATCTTGGTCGCAGCAAAATCCTGCGGGGCCCTTAAGCGGTGAAAATCCCCCGCCTTAAACGAAAACAGATGTCAGGTTGTTTCAGGGTTCTTATGCTACGTTGAAGCATTTCCCCTAAAATCCCCTCCCCTCGTGTGTGTGTGAGGAAGCCGCAGCCTCCACCCAGTGGGGACAGATGGCAGTGAGTGGAAATGGTGGCCAGACAGCATCTCCGGCTACGTGTCATCACCCTGCTCCCGCTGGCCACCGAGCAGCCACTGAGCAGCAGCCCATCACAGCTCCAGGCCCCGCTCCCAACCTCAGACCACTTACACACATGTGCTCAAGGGACCCATGACCGAATGAGTTTCCTGAAATGCTGCTCCTCTCTTGACAACCACGAGCAGAATTAATCTCCTGCTGACATTTAGGAATAATGAGCATGGCGGTTCTCATTGTGGCTCATTTCAGCATTGGCTACCTCAGAGCAGAGAGCAGGAGAGGGTCCAGAGCTGCTTTACAGTTAGTGCCAACACAGTCATAATGACAAACGACGTGAGGTGTTTTGATTGATTCTCAGGTGTTGACTACACATGAGCTCACTCTAGTGGTGCTACAGTGAAAGTGCAGGGCCGTGTTTCTCTTTCTGAGAAGAACACTGTGAAAATACATCAGAAGTTTCAATAATGTAAAATGTTTAGTGACCGTACTAGATGGAGTGTGTGTGACACTGTGTCCCATGTTGCAGGACCTGGTGGACTACCTGCGCAGTCATTCTCACAGTGCAGTATATGCCTCGGCCATGTCACCTCCTGTCACTGAGCAGATCATACGTGCCATGAAGTGCATCATGGGAAGAGACGGGGGCACAGAAGGTGAGCTCCAGCGAGCGTCACCCTCAATTTCAGTCTTATTATTGTCACGCTCATCAAACCTGATGTTCTTACATAGACAAATATTTATGTCTTGTTTTACACCTTCATTATAATTTTTATGGAAACAATAGCAAACCAAATCCAGAGGACAGAACCAATGTTAACATTCAGAGTAGGTCCAGAGCTGTAATGGGAAGACAAACAGCTGCTCGGTCAGAAAACGTGGTAGCAATTACTGGGGTCTGTAGTGGTAGAAGGGGGGGGGGCTCAGTCCCTGAGCACACGTGACCCTAACGTGGAGGAAATCATTTTCATGTGTGTGTTGTGAGGAACACTGTACCTCTGAAAAGTTTCTGCTTTAATGGAATCAGACACCAGGACAGGAAAGTAGTCATTACCAGACCAGTTCTAACACTGCCAGAACTATTTTTCTTGAGTTATTGTCGTTGTAGTTCTGGTTACAGTCATGATAGAAGGAGTATAGGTGGGGGTATATGTCATGGTGGAGGTAGGTAAATAGCAGATAGTTATACGCTTTACCCAGATCTACAAAAATACATAAGATGTCTGTCATTGTCATGGTTAATGAGTCCGAGCGCCTGGTGTCTCATGGTTGAGGTGCACTGCAGTGTCTCATCTGGCATCTGAACCAGACATGCTTTACACCTGACGTAGCCCAGCGAAATAGCTGTTGTGAAAAAATGAGTCTTGACCTTTTGTATAGAGAACAGGGAACACCGCAGTCAATATCTGTCCCATCACCATCAGAGCCCACTGTAATTCTCTTTGAGTATATATACCTGATCTGATAGCTTTTTATTCCTCTTCTCCCAGCTCTCCTCATGCCCCCTCATCTTTCTCGCTGATGTTGAATTTCGCACTTTAAGGCAAACTGGAGCTCTGAAACAGAAAAGAAACTCCTGTCAGACAGTAACAACCACACATTCTCACCTACTCCTATGATTTCTGAGTCTGGCAGCAGGTTTTTGACCCCCGTGCCCTCTATCTTAGCAGAGAGGAACAATTTACAAAATGGGGCCTGTGCTTTTTGGCAGATGCTTGAATGTTATGTTTTTTTCTCTATCTGCTGAGATAAGGGGATTTAAAGTGTTCTCTTAAATCCCCATGATAGAAGTGCCAGTCTGTTCCCAGGTAATCAGAGGGAAAGAGAGCTGTGTTTCCAGGGCTGAGCCATGCCAAACAGTGATTCACGTCATTTGGAAACAAAGGGTGGTTAGCCGGACAGGCTTCCTCTTCTGTCTTAGATTTGTTTTCTAATACATTTATCTTAAATGCATGCAACACTTAGGCATTATTTGTATTCTGTTTCAGTCGTGGCTGCGCTCCAGCAGCAGTCCACAGTCGCTCATTTTGTGCGAAATCCATCGTGTCCAATTTGCAAACTCTCATTTTGGCAGCGTGTGAGTGCGTATACCATGCCGTCAGATGGACAAAACTGAACCATCTGCTGCCGCCCGCAGCTGAGTTGTAATCATGAGCAAGTTCATAGTGGAGGCTGGAATGGCCCAGATGGAGGTGCATGACTTGGGATGAGATGGCACTGCAGACATCTCACACTACATTAGCCACTACTGACAGGTGATGTCAGGAGAAATATGCATAAGTGTTTGACTTATGTGCATCCCGCTGCCCTTGTTCCAATGGCAGGCATTCGACGGATCAACCAACTGGCAGAGAACACCAAGTATTTCAGGGCCAGGCTGAAGGAGATGGGCTTCATTATTTACGGCAATGATGACTCACCTGTGGTTCCAATCCTGCTCTACATGCCAGGCAAAGTAGTGTAAGTACACTCAAACTTTTAGAGAGTGAGATGACTGTTTTGTCATTGGTTATTTACTGAGCATATTTTGAAAAAATACGTATGAACTTCTCTATTCCTTCTTGTCTCAAGCAGCATCAGGTCAGTATCATCTCTAAGTGATTTGGATGGCTGCCATGTTACACACAGTCACAGTTACAGAGTTTCCATGAATCAGGAGTGATGACTGTGTCTGTGTAGACTGGGTTTCTGTAACCATTTAAGAGGCAGCATCAGGTATTGATTAGATATAACCCACAATTGATTGAGCCACTCAGGTATAATCAATTGAGTATAAAGTGTCTTTCAAAGCCAGTCACTGTTAATATCCATGGAGAGTTAAATCCTTTAATCAGTAGCTTCTGGTCTGACACTGCTCACTTTTCATGGCCAACAATACTGTATAAAGGAAATGTATCTGTAGTAACTAAACTGCACATCACATCTATTTCTAACGCTCCTGTTTACTTGTTGACACTGTCCTAATGACATGTGAGAGATCTTAAAGATTCTGGTGTTGGATTGAGATTCTGCATTATCATCAGAATGACTCACGGCTCACACATCAATAATCATCTAAAAAATTTTTTTTTTAAAAATGTCGTGTCATACTCATCAAACCAGTTTCAGTGCACATTTGACTGTTTGAATTAATGCTTGAATTTAATGCTCACTCATTAAAATAAAATAAAAGTCCTCAGAGATTTGCTGATTTGCCTTCGGAAATTTTTAGTTATGTGCATTTTTTTAATTTATTGATACCACATATCTTGACTGCATAATTAAGGATGTGGAGAAGCTCGAAGAAGCAGCATTCCTCCAAATTTTTAATGTGATTAAATGCGCCCTCATTCTGAGGTGACTTGTGGGGTCTCTGTGCATTTTGGAGACATAAAAATGTGATAAATGTGTAGGTGACTACTGATGTCCATTTTTGCCCTGCCATAAAGGTTGATAATTCTGAAAAGATGAAAACAGAAGAAACAATTCTAGTGCTACATGTTTAGCATTGGTCATGAGAAATATGACCTTTTAATTTTAATTCAGTGATTTCGACAGATAAAGATGACCATATGCCATGAGCCAAAGAAATTCTTACTTAAAACAACCAAAACCATCACTTTAGGTGAAGTTTACTTTTAGTATATCCAGTTATTTGTGTACTTGAACATTGACACTTGTGTCTTTTTGTTATTTTTGACCAGGGCTTTTGCTCGAGAAATGCTGGCGAGGAAAATTGGTGTCGTGGTCGTCGGCTTTCCAGCAACACCAATAACCGAGGCCCGAGCTCGCTTCTGTCTGTCTGCGGCTCACACCAGAGCCATGCTGAACCAGGTACGCTCACATTTACCAACATGAAATTCATCTCTGAGGATTCATAGACAGTTCCCCTCTGAACCAACACATACACACATGTCCTGGTGGTTTTTCTTTGTCCCCAGGTGTTGTACCATCTGAACGAGGTGGGAGACGCTCTCTGTCTGAAATTCTCCCGGCTGAAATATTCCTCTTGTCCTGACCGCCATGATGAGACAGACTTTGAGCTGGGCAGCTGATATTACCCTGGACACCTTCATTTCACAGTGTCAAAACAAAGTCTAAGTGTCCATGCCGCAACAGACCCGTAAACACACAATGTAGAGTAACACCACCATGTCTCACAGCAGCAGAGAGGCCAAATGTTTAGCAGCTGCTTTTTATATGTTGATTTAAAGGTTTTTAAATTCAAAATCCAGAGCATTTATCAACATAGCATCAATCGGCTATTACCTATGTAAAGACACAGGGGAGTAATGTGTGACTGTGCAGAGAATCAAGTTGCTCTCCCTCTGTGTGTGTTGTAATTCAAGCTTCTGTGCTTTGTTGACATAGCTGTCTGGCTGCATGTGCATGTGAGTCACAGTGTGTGCACCACTGGCTGGCTGAACACTGTTAGCATGGTTAGCTACTTGGCTCAGCCATCACCATGTTGAGAGCTGTATGGAGGCAATCCCTCAATCATGGATATGCTCTGAATATTGACTTTAGCACCTTTCATGGAATACATGCTTTCTAAGAAGAGAATCTACATGAATTATTTAAATGTTTTATATTTTTGAATACATTTATGTGTGAATACATGAAATATAAAAAATATCATTATATTGAGACAAATCTTGCATTGTTAATTCAGTAGAGAGGGGCTTTTAAAGGGTTTTTATTTGAATTACTTGTGTCTATATTTAGACATTGAAAACTTTTCATTGAAGCATTTTTGCTTCTCCTAATTTAGCCACCATTTATAAAATGCTGGTGGTGGTTATTATTAGAGACATATGCACAGTCTCTAAGAAGTTAATGTAAAGGAGTATAGTAATAAGTAAAGGAAAAGGTATTTGTTGTTAGTTATTTTCTCTCATTATGTACTGGTAGTTCTGCATTGCTAAAATGTTGAGTCTGTTGATATGTATTTTTATCTTTTTTATTCCAATAAAACACAAATACCACAGATGAAAACTTCCTGAATGTGTTGTGGAATAGAAAAGTAGATTAATCATCAGATGACCGGCTTCTAAACATCCTGAACCTTCCCTTTGTTAATCTCCTGAGACATGATTATTTACAGTACTCAAAGCTGAACTGATCCAGCAAAACATGACGAACATGCCTTTGTTGCATTCTGCAGTGAACTGTTTTCGTCAAACTTTGCTTAGTGTAACACCACTTTTATCTCCACGGCAAATGATAACCTTCCTGTAAATAATAGATCACACAGCAATTACTGAACAACAGAGTTAAATCCCAACAGCCCCGGTGCAGAATAAAAGAGGAGTTATGGCTTGTTCTGTGGCGAGACTGCTCATATTCACCAAGTCTTAACGGCTTAATTGTTGATGTTTTAAAGACCTGCTGTTCTCTTTCACACACAGACTGTGTAACAGTCGTGAAGGTAAGCATGCAGAGTATGCATCTCCTGAGCCAAAAGAAACCTAACCTAGCAATTAGCACCAAACTCTAAATTCTCGTGGTATGGGGTAATCGTTTGATTAACACAGGAAGGATTATAGATGGATGATAAATGTGTTTTCACAATGTGTCAGATCGGGTCGAGTCGACACTTGTTTGCCTTCAGGACGTTACCATGTTTGTGTTTTTTTCCCTACCCGCAAACAGCATAGTGATGACATTAAGATGGATTGCAATATACAGTCCTTGAAAAAAAAAAACATACTAAAGGTTGAATTGCAAATACAGACGTAGAAGAAAGTTTAAAATCTTAAATAAAAAAACTCTGTTTCCCCTAAAGGAGAAAACTGTTGAAATGTATGCTCCATACTCGACCATTTTGTTCTGCAAGTGACTCCTCACATCTGGCTCCTATAGACAGAAACAATAGAAAATGGTTTCGTTCAATCTCAAATCTGTGATGTCACCTCAATGTATGGATCCATAAAGATCTGGAGGAAGAGGTGGCCTCAAATGTTGCATCAACGTCTGCTACACATTTGTGTTTACTTTCACCTTTAGTCTAAATGTGAACATTGTGAAATTCACTGCATGTTTACGGAGGAGACAGATGTGTGCAAAGAGAGACTCTAAAGCTTGAACTCATTCTCAGACACTCAGTGCGTCACAGACATGGAGTGCTCAAATACTAAGCTCCTCTGTGATTATGCACCAAGGCAAACTCTAACTTGTTATGATTTACTAGCAACATTTCTCTACAGATTCACAAATGCTTGTTCCAGAAATGTCATATTTGAGAATGCAATTATGTTTGAAGATGTAATGTTGGTGTTTTTTTTCTTTACCATTTTTTACTTTGGATAAACATAATCAGAAGGACCTCTAAAAGGCACATTGATATGGTTGAGCTGATGGATGCTTTATATCCCTAAACATGCGTGGATATCTGTTATTTTCTGGAAGGGAAAGCACAAAGTGTTAATCAGCTGACAAATCAAACAAATTTGATCAATCTTTATCCATACAGGCCTTTCATTTTATAGCATAGTGGCGGTCACCATTGTCTTTTAAAATAACTTCATCGTCACACTTTGTTTGGACTCCAGAGGTGTTGATTTCTAACTAGCACGGTGACTGTCAGCGAAGGTGGGAAGCATGTGTTGCAGAGCCTCCCTCGAGTCACTTCTAACTGCCCTCAGCTTCAGCAGAAGTGGCAAATGGTCCGTGCTGGCATTCAAAACATCTGTGCGGCCTGACTACTGGTGGCAAGGCCCCAGAGACCTGCCTGCCTGCACCAGCCTCTTTTGAACTGCAGATCCAAATACACTGCACTTATTGGAATGGCATGTAGCTGCTATTCTGAAGGGGGATCCTCTGCTACGCCTTTGATGTCCACCACTGTGTCCAAAGCAGGCAAGCCATTCTCTCTGCTCTCTGTTTTCCATTTAGACAAGAGATTTTTCTATTCTGGAAAGGGATTTTTGAAGTGAAGCAGACAAAGAACAGATTTGCAAGGTTTAGACAGCTATGCTGTGCCTGAGGTGAGCAGGACTGTAACTGAAGACTACAGTACACTGGGACCACTTGTTAGCAGAGAATAATGAAGAGGGTCAGTGGGCATTTTCTTTTATATTTTAGAATAATTCAGACATCAGATATTTGTGAGATAATTAGATCAGATTTATTCAGGATATATTGGTTATATCATCCCACAGAGGTGTTGAACTACTCCATATTCATCATAATCAGCAGCCAGTTAGGCTTTTTCTGTGAAATAGAAAGTAAGGTGCCACTCAGACCACATTTCCTCACTGGGCTTTGCAGCACACATGGGCATCAGATGGGCATACTGGAGTCAAATCTCAGCTAGGAAAAAAAAAAAAAAAAGCTGAGGGCTTGAGTTTACCAAACTTCTCATTACACCTATAACGCCTGGAGCAGTACAATTAAATTAATGATGACCCTTAGTGGGTTTTCCTTGGCTTATATTCCACTCATTTAAAACACTGACTGGTAGAGGAAACGTGTGATGTAGGAAAAAATTAACGCCTTTTGAAGTTGACTTATTTTGAGTGTAAATGGGCTGCAGTGGTGTCATTAGACTTGGACCTGCTGTGCATTACGCACCTCTTGGCCACACCATAGATTAAACATGCGCACAGCCAAATAACCAATATGTGTTTGGTTTTATGAGAGCTGTTATGTCGCTGACAAATAAACCAGAACTCCAATGATATCTTGTTAGTCATCGTCAGGAACATTATTGTTCCACTTGTGCCCAAACTGAATGTATCGACTTCAAAGGTGACAAACACTAGAAGCAGTGTGCTCTGCGCCTCGAGGCTCACTGAACTGTCACCCATACTGAAGCAACAGCAGCAGCAGCAGCAGCACTCCCCTTGGTGGTGCATAATTTGACACAGCGACCTGTCCTTTGAAGCGGACAATAAACAGTCTCACGAGGGCTAATCACATTATGCACCATTTGTCTCGCTTAAGTGGAGTGTTACAGCACCTTCCGTAGGAGTGTTTTAATCAAAGAGTGAGACGAGGCTGCTGCTGCACACATGTCAACAGCACAGACAGACCTCCTGTAAAGAGCCTCCGGGTGTCTTCCTCTCTGCGCTGCGCTATTACGCGCCAGTGCGCCCAATGCGCCTCCGGGGACCACCAAGGTTACTTGAGGTTGTCCTCATTGTGCATATAGTGACATTTTTCCAATAAAAAAGTGTGTTGGGATGACTTAATCAGCATTTGTAAGTGATTGAACATCTATTGAACTAAATGGGGAGACTTTATGAAATAAAATTCTCTAAAATATGCAATGTTTTAAAGAGAAATTTCTGGCATTTGGTCATATGACTGTAAAAAACTTTATTGTACTCTATGTGCAATGAAAGGCGGCACAGTATAGTTTGGATGTTAAAGCTGGCCGGACATCAGTTTGGGGAGGACTGGTTGAGAGGAAGGAAAGAGTTAACCAGGGGGAGGGCGCCTGCACAGGGGCGTATAGTATAAAACCACCTCAAGAGCGCACATCCACACCAGCGTGTGTTTCAGTGAGCCTCACTTTGATAGTCGGACTTGTTTCCTCCAACGTGTCTTTATTTTGGTGGACCCACAGTCCCGCAGCATAATGGATGACCACTGCTTTTGAAGAAGACCCAAGTCCATCGCGAAGATCCATATATGTGTTGAACTACCTGTATTCTTTTCTCCAAAAGGTAGTCTCATAACGTCGATCAAGGTTGGAAAGAGCAGAATGTGGACAAAACAAGATGCGCAAAGCGGCTGAAGTGGAAGAGAGGAAAAGTGAAGTGTGAGGCTGAGAATGTGGCGGACACTGCGGGGCAAAGCTGCAACTTTCCTGAGACTGAAGATCTGACGAGGAACAACAAGAGGGGGAAGTGTTCCTGCTGCTGGATCAGCTCACTAGACACAGATCAGCTCATTAATCACACTTGGCTTAAAATCAGACTATATGATCGATCAGTAAGAGCATCAATCTTAATTTAAGACTCAGTTCACAAAGAAACTTCACTGGATCCAAATCAATTCCCAGTGCGTTTATTTCCTTAAAATTATTCGACTGCACCACCTCCGATCCTTTTCCCTTCATTTTTTGAAATTCTGATTCCCGAAGTGGCTCCGAAGTGGTGTTGCGGCTCCTCGTCCCCGGCGGATCCGGAGATTGGAGTCTCTGCACCGGGAGGAGGCGGAGCTCCGGTCACACCGCAGGCTCCCAAGAGCGGCCGCGTCAAAAGGATGGTGCGTCTGGCGGCGGAACTGCTGCTGCTCCTGGGACTTCTCCTCCTCACCTTGCACATCACGGTACTGCGGAGCAGTCCGCTGCCCCAGGCTAATGACACACTGAGCCTGGATCAGGACTCAGCACTTACAGAGGTGAGTCAAGAGGAACCCCGTTAGTGGTGAGGCGCTCAAGGGAGATTTCTCATATGATGCGAAATGTGATATCTGAGGGGTCACAGATGGGTTTGATAAAATGCTCACATGAGCCGATAGCCCAAGCAAAATAAAGCCTCTTCTTTGTTGACATGCACACGGATGTGATCTCCCTGGGGTGTCCCCCTGGGAATGGCAGGGAGCCTGCAGAGGGCTGGAAGATGAGGCAGGGTCAGAGATCAGCCCCTTTAGACCAGACGCACCTCCCTGTTGTTTGGGGTTAAATGGTGGCTGCAGGCACTTCTCTGTCATCATGGGCTCATCACTGTCACCCAGGCTTTTCAGATGATGAGGCAGAGGGTCAGAGCTGAACCCCTGAAGGTCCTCATCCCCACCCCTAACCGTCCCAGTCTGGAGAGAGTCTATCGTCTGTGCCCTGCTCCAGAGCAAGTCCAACTTTATTTTATTTGACCCTGTACTAATGTGTGGACAGACCAAATATTAATGCTCACAAATATAATATGATTAAATGAAATAATGTAACATGACACCTTTTTGGGTCGTGGTCCAGAGTGAGCGTGCCTCAACAAAGTTTCATAAGGGAGACACATGTCAACATGACACTTAAGGCTGGTTTACTGGTCAGTTTAACATCAGCATAAAGCACACAGACTCCAGATGAGCCACAAGCCTTACTGAGGGTTAAGACAGGTCTGGGATCAACAGGCTTTTTTCGAGTTTTGAGCATCCTTCAGCTGCTTTTTGATGTATATTTAGCATGCTCCTGTCATGTCCCAGTGATCAATAGACTCAGTAAATTCTTTATTAGGGCTGGGTGGAAATTAATGCAAATAATTTTAGTTCAACAGAGGATGGTGAGGGTAATTTCTCTTATCTCCTCTATCACTGCCATCACTTGCGTGTACGCAACAGCAAGCTTGTGTTCGCTTGGATATTAGGTGCACGCAAAGCTGAAGAAATATTCTAGGAATTTATCAAATATTTGTCATGCAGCCAAATGTTGGATTGAACTAACAGGATGAGGACCAGGAGGGAGATTCTTTTGAGGAATTGCAGCAAAAAAAAATACTAAACACATGCCCCCGTTCCAATCCCAACATCCCTTTGTCACTATTTACACAGAGATGTGACTTGTGGTGAAAGTGCCCAACATCACCACTCATGCACCATGTTGAGGAAAGTGCTGAATGTGTGCAGGCTATGCTTCGCTTGTCCGCCACTGAGGTCGGTGATGTCATCTTTCGGGCCAGGCTTGTCACGGCCCAGGGGGTGTTTTGTCATTCCAAGGTGTCATATTTAAAATGCCATTCACTGAAACACAAATGACAGGATGTGGCTCTGTGCACCTGTAGTGGCGAGAGAAAACACTTTGGTCCAAGCCTTGTTATCATCAGTGACCCAGGAAGACAGAGTCACCACTGTGAAGGGCTGAATTACTGTGATAATCAGTATTTGAAGAACATAATACAACATGATTAGTGATAGCTTTCCACCCTTGAGCTAATTTTTTCCTTCTTCTCTTATCTTAATGGTTCACTCTCTGATAGTTTATGACACGTCCCCTCCTCAGTTGCAAATAAACACATTGGTAAGCCCAGTGTGAGGCTAGTGTTCACTTCCACCTACATAAGTGTAGTGCTGAAAAGCATCTGGCACAATGTGCACTGCCTTCATTTCCTGCCAGCCTCCCTGGGGGAAGGACCCCTGAGTTGCTCCCAATTGAAAATGGAGTCATGCCCCTTTAAGCAGCCCTCACAAAGTGAAAAAGGGGGAAGCGGGAAAAGAAGAGGAGATACTGTGAGCAGAGAGAGGGGGTGACTTGTGTGTGCAAGTGTTCATTCATGGCTTTTTTTTTTATTTGGGAGGGTGTGTGACATCCTGGGAGGCCCCAGATGAACTGAGCAATGGCATGTCACTTTTGATCTTCAAATTAAAGCACATTTGTCCTTGAGGAAACAGATTTTTTTAACATTTAAATGAGTTACTCCTGTTCACTGTCACAGCCTGGGCCAGAAAAATGAGAAAGCAGCATGCTTTTCACATTATGTTGTGTGAAAAAGCTCCCCTGAGAATCAGTTGGAAAACACACAGAGAGGTGTTTATGTCGACATTATCGGGGATTTACAGACTTTACACAACTGATACATCTGTGATTCCTTTCAGATGACTTGTTCCCCTCCTATTATGTTGAGCATTCTTTCCATTATTTCCAGCTAATTCTCCTCATTGGTTCTGCTGAAACGCTGATTGAGACCGAAAAAAATCTGTTATTAGGGCATATAAAATTTCATGGTTTGTCCTTCCTACAGCTGAGCTCCCAGATGGAAATATAGAATTTAGTGGAATCTCTGCTTAAAGTGAAAAGCAGCTTAGATTTCTCTGTTTTGTTCAAATGATGGGCTCAAGGCTTTAATCAAGAGCATTATATATAAGGCAAATATGTTTCTGTGTTTGAATGTGAGCCAACAAACTGAATGTTAACACTGTGCACTGTTTCACTGTTCAGTACTGAGCAGCTCTCATAGTTAAGCATAACTGAGTGCATTCTGAGTGAAACGTCAAGTGTTGCCTTGAGATTAATGAGAAAAATTGGACTTTAAACACACCAAATTATTGTACTGATTTGCTAATGTGCCTGCCACGTGTAATAGAGCAAAATATGACACACAGAAGATTCCTATTAGAGTCAATAATGAAGGATTATTCTGCCTGCAAACTCTGCGACTGGGTTTCAACCAAACAGTTTGTGTTTTCTGAAACATTTGTGGTTGCATCTGCTTTCTTTTAATAGACCAACTCATGGAAAGAAAGTCATAACTCAATGACATTCTGTGTTAATCAGTAGCCAGAACAGTTTTGGATGACTTTCCTTAAGAAGACACACTCATATGATGGGAAAATAAAAGAAATTGTATGTCTTCAGTGGCTATGAAATATGTGGAAGCAACCCATGTGGTCTGCAGCTAAATGCTAATAAAAATATAACCCACCGGAGGAGATCAACCCCACCTGTTTACTTTACTTACATCTGTGTGTATTTACATTGTGATTGAACCTGTGTGCGTTGTGTTGTGTTGCTCCCTCAGTGGAGCTCAATTAGGGCCACTGAGTGACTTCTGAAGCCTGGGAGAATGAAAGACGAGGTTATTTCAACCCAAAGAGGCTCCTGTGATCTTCACACACAGGCCTGATAGCTGATGCACAAACTGTCGTTGACCTTTCTTTCTCAGCCATAATTGTTTGGTTATGAAAAAGAATTTGCGGTTTAAATTGGAATAAGTCAGAATATTTTATCCTCAGATTTTATTATTTTGAACATAAATTCTCATAAAAAAATCATCATCTTATCTAAAACCTCTCCTTATTTTTATTTGGTGGCTACGGGCAAAATGCACAAGCATCCACTCTTCCTCCTCAAAATGATGGGCTGTAGTATAATCATTGTAATTATGGCAGTGGCTCACATGTAGATATGCGATGTGAAAGTGTTTTTAAGTCTTTGAAATGCATCATATTATCGTACTCCACAAAGTGAAATATTTTGCTGTGCAGCCGCTGTTCCCTTTGGTGGTTGTATATAAGCAACATGTTCATTTTTAATCCTTACTCTCTTGCTGCGCAGCACCATTTGCAGCATCTAGAGTGCACCTTGGCTGGACACAAACAGCTCCACCGGGGGCTTTTATGCCCACCACAATGTGGCTGAGCTGACACTTTGTCTGTGACTGGCCACCGCAACCGTGCAGCTCCGCTGCCATATTCTCAGGCCTCAGCCCGGCCACAAAAACACTAGGGAGGAAGAAATGAGACGTGAAAGAAAGAAAACATGGAACATGATTGATGGCTTTCTTTGATCTTATTTTCTGCCACCCTAGAATGGTTGATTGCAGTCTACTTATGGCTGTCTGTCCAATCGAGAAATAATTGTTCTGTCTGCACATACCTGACAGGGGACATATGTCCTCAACTGTCCTTTTGGTATGAATTACAACCCCCGCTGTCAGGAGACCAAATGTTTTTCTGTCATCAAGAAGTCAGATGTAATTATTTTGCAATGTTTGCTTAGGTTTCTCAGTATAGCCCCAGTGCAGGAAACCCATCCGTCTTACATGCTGTTTTCTCCCAGCCAGCAGCAGGATATGCTAAAAATGTCCACATCATATAACTATGGTAAAGCAGCAGCATACCCAGTTAAAAATGGAAAAAATATATAGTTTAACTGGATCTGAATGCAGACTCTAGAAGGATTATATTTTGGTGGAAGCAGAGAGACTGTGATGTTTGTCCCACCATTTCAGTGGCTCCGAGTAGTCCAGAGTCCACTGTCCACAGGATTTATGACAGAGGTCATGGCCACATTGAACCTCTGTCAACATCAATCTAATGTTGCTGAGTGTGCACACTCTGTAGAGGCCAAGTGACAGCGGCCTTAATCTTAACTTTCACACACAAGGGAGTCAGATATTTTCTATAAATGCTCTAATGATTGTGTATATTCTGAATGCACAAAGAAGAACCAATTGAAATTATGTTTCTTTCTTCCCGCAGCAGAACAATATAAATGCAAAAAGCAGCTCCTCTGCCCAACTGGCTCCTGAAGACCGGCGGTCTGGTCCAGAACATCGTTTGGCCCATCGACCTGCCACCCTCCCCTGGGTTCAAGGCAGCAACGTACACAGGGACGGCCCCGGAGCTTTCCTCCTAGATCTGCACAACTTCCCTGACCTCTCCAAAGCAGATGTCAACGGACAGAATCCCAACATACAGGTGATGGTGTCATGTGTGTCTGCGCACCTGCTAGTCTGCTTTGATGCTTTCACTCACTTGTAAGACATGGCTACTCAGAAGAGCAAACAGGAAGAAGGAGAATAGTTTGGTGCACATCGCTACCCCCTTTTTTTCTCCTGCTTTCCCCTACCGTCTCCCCCGTCCCCTTCTACATTTCCTGGCTTGTAGCAAAGCTTGAGATAGAAGCCGAGGTCTCAAGTACATCATACTGACAGCTTACCACCAATGCCTCACTACTAACCCATATGTGCAAGAAGACAGGCAGCAGCTTATGTAAATGTGTGGCCAGTCCTTGCCCCATGAGTCCCTCAGTGGTGCAGATGGCTGAGTAACCGCTGCCATGTTTAAATCATTCTCCTGTCTAATCCAGCGAGGGGGTCTTTCCATTTTCTGAGAGCATCACTGCTAAATCCGAGCACGGACAAAGTGTATTAACATCTCAAGATGTGAGAAGAGAGAGGAGCAACCAATTGAGCAAGGGCGTGAGGCTGTGGGAGAAGAGGGGGAGGCAGACGGGGGTGTCTTTGATCCTGGGATTCATCTGGCTTTCATGGTCTGGAGGAGGCTGAGTAGCCCTTTGAACTTTGTGTTTAGGTGGAGAGACTGTGGGGCAGGGGTGGTGGTCTCGCCTCATCTGGGAGGCACATGTGTTAGGACAGAAAGGGGGAAAGAGGTAATATTTAGCATAGGGTGTACCATAAAGTGTCACCTCATGGTACCAATCAAGCCATTCTGACCCATTCTGTATTGAATGTGAGCTCCTTTTTTCCAATGCAGGTGACCATTGAAGTGGTGGACGGACTGGAGGGCCATGAGCCAGAAAAAGGCCTTCGGAAGGAGAGCAAACCCAACTGGGCGTCTCCTAACTGGAGAAACTGGTTGCCTCGCTCTTCTTCACCCTCTTCCACCACTCATCAGACAGAGGAACGCGATCGCAACAGCGAGGACAGCAACTTCCTCAGGCCGCCAGCAGACTGGGACAGGAGAGGAGGCAACGGAGGAGGAAGCAAAGCTCAAACCGAATATGGTGAGACAGCAGGGTGTGTTTGCAAGGAAATGGGCGCTCGGTGCATATGGCAGAGTATTTAGCTGAGTCCATAGGCTCTTATTTGAGTGCCGGTCTTCAGGGTTTCCACAGATGGTCATAGTCTGATGTGGAATCTATAATTTGCAGATTTGCTGATTTAAGTTGTCACCATAATAAGTGCAGTCATCCCAGGCGAGCCTTTGGGAGCCCCTGATTGAAGCCTTTAACACTTTTTTATGAGATGGATTCCTCTGTGGCATGGTGCTACATCAGTTCAGCGGCAGGGATGGTTCCACGCCGTCCTCACAACACTCCCCTAAAGTAACCCCTCTGATTAAACTGCCGCAGAAAAGAATTTACACTCAGAGTCATACAGTACGTGTCTGGCCCGTGTTGAAGCATGCCCAAACCAACATGGTCGACCTGGAATGTGTACACTATGGAAAAAATGTCATTTTATCCACTTGTACTTTCGCTACAGCGATTAGGGAGGCGATTTTATCATCTTTATCTGTCAAACCATATCCCATGTTTAATGTTTGTGGCTTATAAATGTGATTAGCTCTCTTTTATCCTTAATTCCTTACCACACAATGGATAAGAAAATATCTTCTCATTATTTCTGTAATCATAATGATTATAACTGCGGACAGGCAAGAGTTGTCCATCACGAGCCATTGGTAGCACATTCAGTTGTCTAATCTGTGGGCTGAGAGCAGGTTACTATAATTTTTCTCTGAATTCTGAGTTTTGTCTGAGTTACTACCAGCTATTTGGCTGCAGTAAGCTGGGATGGGAGCAGCATTAGATGGCTATCCAGCCTGTATTGATATAAAATGCTCATAATGAGGGGCAGATGGAAGCAAGGAGGGGTAGGGGGAGTGTAGGAAGGTTTGGAGCCTAGCCAGAAATACTTCCATCTTAACATGCCCACATTCACTGATGGAGCGCTGCTTTCAAGATGTGTGTTTGCGTGCGGTAGCAATGGTGATGGTGGGGTGAGGCGGTAGAGCCTGGTGTAACTGTTTCCATGTATACCCATTACACTGATCTGCTCAATGATAATTGGAGTTAAAGAGGATTTCTTGCCATTTCACTTCCTATTTTCAAAGCAATGAATCATAGACAGAGCAACTGAATGGTGTCCAGTGCCACCGTGCCAGGGATAGTCAGACAGTGCAGGGAATTTCCTGCCAGATCTCCTGTAGCTTTGTTGGAATTAGCAAAGCAGTTCCCTGTTTCTTCACACATACTGTGCTCTACGCCACGTACAATACAGTGCATGCGTGTGTGTGTGTGTGTGTGTGTGTGTGTGTAGACAGGCTTGCATGGTATCTGCTTTGAGGGCCGAAGTCAAAGAGAACTTTAAGCTCCCCCACTTCCCCTTTCATGTCCCCCCCTCCCTCACTTATTATTAGTGAGGCATGCTAACAGGCCTGAGTAAGTTCAGCATGTGGCCTGCATCAGAGCTGAGGATCTCTTTTCTCTCTGATCCAGACTATATGGATGGAGAGGGGGACTGGAGTAGCTGGACAGCGTGCAGCGTCACCTGTGGGAACGGCAACCAGAAGAGAACCAGGTCATGTGGTTACGCCTGCACAGCCACCGAGTCCAGAACTTGTGATATGACCAACTGCCCAGGTAAAGTCTTTGGATCATAGAGATTCCACTGGTACGGATGAAGTTAATATATGTATTAGAGGATAGTTTGTAAGTGCATGAGTTGATTTAGTGGTCTTTTGATCCACTGTTCACTGTGAATTCACCTCTCTAAAGGTATAGAAGATGCCTTCAAGACAGCAGCTACTGAAGTGAGCCTGTTAGCTGGAACAGATGAGTTCAATGCCACAGAGCTCTTTGGTGTTGGTAAGACTTTACTCTTGTCCTGCTGCAGACTATCCCTCATTCAGATGTTTTTATACTATCAAAGACAGTTCATCCATCTGGCAGCAGTGTTCGTGCACACACATAGCATTCCTTACGCTCGGGCTGCACTCCATTACTGCACAGAGATGAAAATGTGCAGACGGGCAGGAAGAGCACAGTATGCTGCACAGTACGCTGCTCTCTCCTTGTCTGTCTGTGTATCAAACCTTTATCTTCTCACATGGGGAAGGAGATGTAGCATGTAATAGTGTCTTCATTTCTTTCAGACACTGACAGCTGTGAGCGATGGATGAACTGCAAGAGCGACTTCTTGAAGAAGTACATGACCAAGGTGGCAAACGACCTTCCCAGCTGCCCTTGTGCTTACCCGACTGAGGTGGCGTACAGCACAGCGGACGTACACGACGCTCCTACACGTCGAGATTTCCGTTGGAAAGATGCCAGCGGGCCTAAAGAGAAGCTGGAGATCTATAAGCCAACGGCCCGTTACTGTATCCGCTCCATGCTGACGCTGGAGTCTACCACGCTGGCGGCGCAGCACTGCTGCTATGACGACAGCATGAAGCTCATCACTCGTGGTAAAGGGGCGGGCACGCCCAACCTCATCAGCACAGAGTTCTCAGCTGACCTGCACTATAAGGTGGACATCCTGCCCTGGATCATCTGCAAAGGAGACTGGAGCCGCTATAACCAGGCCAGGCCACCAAACAACGGGCAGAAGTGCCCTGACAACCCTCAGGACGAGGACTACTACAAACAGTTTGAAGAAGCGAGGGAATTCTAGCCGTCTGTAGAGTGAAAGGAAAAAAATACACTGCTTTAATATTCAGCTAAACCTCAAAAATGGTGCTTGAAACCATTTTTAAAAGTTGTTTTAGATCAAATAACACAAGAGCTTTTAGGAGGATCAAGACTCACTGCTCTTTTGAACCAAAAGGAACGAAAATCAGACTGAGACAGGAAATTTAACTTGCTCACAAGGAACTATTCATGACTTCAGCAAAAACAGACACAAAACACAAAACTCTGTTGTTTTCTTTAAACATTTTTATTTTTGTATAAAACATACCTCTGAAAATAATGAATGGAAATTTGCCAGTGATTCCACGACCGACAAACTAAAGGGAGAACTGAGTGTGTGTTCTTAAAAAGGGAAACATATTATTCTAGGAATATTTGTGTAGATTGAGTCCATGTTCGTCTCCATACGTTGTTTATGTCTGGTGAATCTGAGAGGCCTGTGGTAATAGAATAATGAGAGGGGGTGGAGGGACGGGGTTTTCAAATTTTCTCCCATTTTGTCATTCACAATATCCAGGTTTCTCATGTAAGCTTGTGAGTTTATTTAGCATGCACATTTTTTTTTATCATTAATTTACAACCGTGTCCCTTGTGTCTCTGAGGCAGATTTTTATTGTAAAAAGCCTGCATTATTTTTGTAAAGTATTTATTAAGTCGTAGCTGTGTCTGAGTTGGGTGTCTATGACTGTGGTTTCTGATTCACATGTGGCTGAATGCTAACTTGAGATTCCCCTCTAGCTCAAACTTTGCCATCAATGTGCGTGTTTGTGTCTCAAGTTAGGATTAAACCACAGTAGAGCGTAAAGAATATGTGAATTCAACTGTACGGAAAGATTTTTGAGATATAAATCTATAAATAAATTTTTAAAAACGTCTACGGATGTGTTTCGAGAAAGACGTGTATGATCTTTCGTGGCAAGTAAAAGCTGTCAAAGAAAATTTATCTGCAGAAAAAAAAAATCCTATCGAAGAATCGCCTCCAACCTGCTTAAGCCGGCGCACAAGACTTCCATTAGTTCCATCCAGTGTGGCTTTCAGGCCAGGCCTTTTGATGGGATTGTGATATTCCTGCAGAGGGTGAGGAGGATAAAGTTCCCTTGAATGTGACTCAAATTCTTTGTCTTTGGCATGTATCCTCACATTCCTGGGTAATTTCTCAGCGTACACATGCACATACTCACACACACACTCACACACACACACAATGCTGCCTGTCCGTGGCGAGGACCTCTGTCCATTCCCTCTCTGCTGAGTGCTGCAGTCATTGTCGCACAGAGAAAGCCATTCATGGTGCCCTCATTCCTGCAGACTTGTGTGCGGCACAGCTGGCCGGGTGCAGGCCTCAGCACGTTCGACACCCCTGAGGCGCTACTTGCAACCGCCTTGTTGCTTCGCTATTCAGACAAAATTCCTCCACGTGCGTCCTCGAAACATTTGTCCCAAACGCAGCCTTTTTATCAACAACCCACCCTCAAATCCTAACTGTAAATCACATACATTGCCTCAAAATGGAGCTAGACTCCCTCTGTATCCGACTCATAATGTGTAAAGCGTTTTCTGTCCCTCTCTTCAGTAAAAACATTGCTCGAGGCTAAGATTACAGTAACCGGCATGGATGCTTATCTGCTGAACAGCCTGTGGAGATCAAAGTGTTCGTCTGCAGTTTCAAACATTAGGGCTGAGCTTAAATTGATGACATACCTCCAGTATCTCTTCCCCAGACAGGCTCCACGTGTCTTGAGAGCAGACAATTACACTCAATTCTTCTCCCCTAACCCTACAAACACTTACACGACTTGCACTGAGATTTCTGTGCCAAGGCTTCAGCAGGCAGACAGACACAATGCAGATTTAGAGTCTGAGCCTGAGAAATTGGTGTGAAAATGTATGGGAGGACAGACATACTGCAGACCAGTGAGTGTGGAGACGACTCGTAGCGTTGGCTGTGGGGCGTCAGTGAGGCCTCGCTTTTGTGTTACTATTTCCAGGACTCCACTCTGGCATGTTTCAAAGGATGCAAAGCACCATATTAGTGGTATATTGTCAAGGATCCGAAAGGGCTCATTAAGCATCACCAAGATATGATTGTTGGTATTTTGCCTCTATTTTTGTTATGAGTAGGAAATTATGTCCAACGTACTTACGCTGTTGTAGAGCGAGTATGACAGAGTTGGCCCTGGGATTTCTCAGCAGATCTCCACACAAGAGCTAAATGTGGGATTAAGAAAAGAAGAGGAATGAAAAAGAAGAAGAAATCCGTGGAAACTTGGATAAATGAAGAGAAAGTTCACAGTAAAACAAATCCAGGTGTTTGGTTGTCCATGCTGGAGCTCACTGCAGGGCTTCCAGTAGGTAAATAACCGCAGCTCATGGTGGCAATCAGGCATCTCTTTTGTTTTGTGGTGTGGTGCAGATGTGGCAGAGCCATTTTTAGCCTCTCTCCCTCACTTTCTTTCACTCACTCCCTCACACTGCTACTTTTTTTTGGGTGGTGTAGCACAATGCAGGAAGTGTCTGGGCCGCAATACCGCAGGGCCCAAGCTGCACGGCAAACCTAATTAAAAGGTTTTTCTTTGGTCTTCTAATCTGGAATAACTGACCTGGACTGGGAAGTTGCTTATCTAGCTGCTCTGTCCCCTGTCTCAACATCCAATCCCCAAAGTATTACCGGCAAAACAGGGGTGGAACCGCTGGCACTGTGCCTGCCATAAGCTTGCATCTTTGGCACGGTGGAGGAGTGGGTGGTGGTGGTGGTGTAAAGCTGAGTAAACAGGTCAAGTCGCTGCCGTGCATCTGAAAGAGAAGGGTGCTTCACTTAACCTCTGCTGGCAGGACGTGGCAGACATGCTGCATTAAAGCCATCAATGGCACAACAATAACGGAGCACACTATCCACTTGGGACTTGAACTATCTTGTTAGAGGGGCATACCGGCTTGATTGGTATCTGCCCAAGCCCACATCCTCAAACAGCTAAAATAAAAACATGCACCCGCTCATAAATCCACTCCCAACCAAAGCTGTCCAACAAATAAGGACGAACAGAAGGGAAAAAGCAACCTGCTTTGCCCCCTTATAAAAGATTATACTCAGTCATGTGTATGAATATACCACTGCTGCTTTTTGTATTATATATCTGCCAGCAGAAGCGAGTTAAAACTAGCTTCTCTCACATGCAAACGGATGATCCTGATATGTGCAGCAAGGTGAGAGATGTCTGGGTTTAACTCTGTGTGTTCATGTTGGACACTGGCACAGTGTGAGGGGGACAGTGGCCCTTGGGTGGTGGTGGTGGTGGTGGGGTCAGTATGAGCTTGGAAGCTGCATGGCTGTGATTCACTGTGACAGCAGTGCCTGGCATGTGAGGACAGCAGGCCAGGCGGACAAGGCTGCTGCCTTTGATCTTTATTTGCTCCACCGTCTGTTTTGCATTTAAGAGCCTTGCTGAGCGAGAGGCATTGGATACACCTTGAATGCCTCGGGACCCCATCCACTTTTTAAAGACCCAGGATCCATTTTCAAAGCTGAGGGATCCAGAACAGAGAGGGATGACGCTTGACGGGGACGGCTCTGAGCTGAATAGGACTGAGGGTCTCCCAGCAACACAGATTATCCCTGATGAAAAGAGAGCGCTCTGTAATAACACATGATCAAGCTAATGGAGGACGTGGTGTGAGCATGGGTGAGGGGCAAGGTAAGATGAACACTCAAGATCAACCTGGGGTCAGGAGGCTGTGGAACAAAAACAAACATGCATAGCGACTCAACCAACCTTGATCTGCTCCTCCTGACCTGTCAAACACATTTTGCACAGTAGTGAAGTCAACACACTCTGGCATCTTACACCTGAGAGGCAAACTGGCTGGATATCATACCGTCAATATGTGGTCCTATCCCACAGGCAGGCACGGCGCACTGACAGGGAGGCATCTCTCTCTTCAAACGGTGCATATATTTATCTTCTTGAACATCTCTATTGCACATTCCTCTCAGACACTACGGTGGCCGTGGTCCAGAGCCGGCAGCTGGACAAACTCTTGCCCTAGAGACTGGTACAATTGATATAAATAACTGGCCTCTCTAATGAGAGCCTTTATGAATCACATCAACACAACCAGAGGAAAAAAAGAACATTTTGAGGTTATGTAATCCACACTGAAAAGCTGACATGTAAAAAAACCCAAAAAAAAAAACCCAACAACAACAGTGGATGAATAAAAAGGAACATCTAGTGTGCATTGTTTTTTTTATAGTCATTGAAGTTCCTTGCAGAACAGACCTCCATGTTCCCTCTTGAAATGGCTTATCATGCTCTCATCCCAGCTCGTCACATACTGGCACTTTCCCTGAGCATTCTCTGGGTTCACGTTGTAGTTAATGGAAAGCCCTGTTTCACCGTGCTGAACGCACACAGCCGAGACAAAGCGTCAGTATTTCACACTCTAGCAGGTTGGGACACAAGTCCTTCTGCAGAACCCCTTTTCCACTCAGTTACTGTCCAGCATGCAATTTATTTCCAGACTATACATTTTTGGCAGTCCACATTTCACGGTCATGATATTTATGCTGTCTGTTTTGGGCTCTGCTTTTCTGGAAAAGGTACAGTTGGAAGAAGGAGCATCTCGTGTCATGGTGTTTAAAAGACTAAAGTTAGACGCAGAAATGTAGCAACATAGATTTTATTCACCTTTTGAGCACTTTAGAGAGCTGTGCACATATTACCATTATAATAGCTTATATCATTTTATATTAGTTGCATTTTCAAGTAAAGAATAAACAAGCTCTATTATGGTTGGAATTCTTAGTAGTAACAGAGTGAAACAGCAAAACCAGAGGAAATGATTATCCCAACAGAAATTTAGATCCTTAACTTGTTTCAAGTACAATTCAGCACCAATTCCTGGGCTTGATACATAAATTAATTTTTTTAAGCAAGAAAATACACGTCTCTGTCAATGTGACTATACAAATATAATTTGTGATTTGGAACAGTCATGTTGTAGGCGGTGGGGTCAGATGCTGCTACCTGAGCACTGTATGTATCAGCATAGCTTCCTGCTTCTTGATCTCAACTCTATGTCTGTCAGAGGACATAAAGTGGCTTACTGTAGATTTTGCACATGCAATAGATATGTATTCACATTTGAAATCAAAGCAAAGCATTTGATGGCTGAATTGGTTATAAAAGTCATCATGATCTAAGATACGCATTATGCTACATTATACAGAACGCTGGAGGCTTAATAATATGTGTACGAGTACGTGGAAGTTGGTCTGTACGTTGTAAACTGTCTTCATTGTGAATGTTCAACTCTCACAGCTAAAAACGCTTCACTCATTAAGAATTATGTTGAATAGCAGGCATTCCACAAAGTGCGATCACACATCTTTTTTAACTCTGAAAGTATTTTAAGAACAAACTAAGGTCTGGCAAATAATCACATCTGTTCGGTGATACAAAACAACATGTATGTTCACCCTGTTTTCCTAAATCATAGCTTATATACAAACGGGGAAAAAGAGCAGGAAAGGAAGAGGAACAAAGAAAAAAAAGGTTCATCAAGTCTAATTCAGGTGACAGCTGAGGGGTCTGTGTGTGTGTGTGTGTGTGTATGAGAGTTGGCAAAGAGTACATGCTGGAGGCAGACGGTGGCAAAGGGAAGTCCTGTAAGTGCACTAATTAGACCTTAACACCCCCTCCCTCCTTCCTGGACACCTGTTAAAACAGCTAAAGCTTATTACTTCTGGCATCACAAAGGTGGTAAGGAGGTGAGGGCGGTGTGTGTGTGTGTGTGTGCGTGTGTGTGTGTGTGTGTGTGTGTGCGCGTGTGGGGTTGGGTGGTAACGTTTGTATTGCAGTATTGCTGAGGATGCCCAGAAGCTCCTTCTTTGCGGCTCACTCCACCACGCTCATCAGTCGACACACACCTCCTTCAATAGCCAGGCACTGTCCAGGAACGGCCCCAGGTGGCAATCTGGATATGTGCGTCTGCAGGTAACAAAAGAAAACACACACACACACACACACACACACACACACAAAATGTCATCCACGGAGAGATATACACTCACCGGCCACTTCATTAGGTACACCTAGCTAGAACGATGCTGGACCCTGCATTAGTTCCTCAGAGATTTTGGTCCATATTGACATGATAGCATCACACAGCTGCTGCAGATGTGTCAGTGCACATCCATGATGTTAATATCCCGTTCCACCGCATCCCAACAGTGTGGATTGAGATGTGATGACTGTGGAGGACAGTGGAATGACACAGTGCGTTATCCTGCTGGAAGTAGCCATCAGAAGACGGGTACACTGTGGACTGTATTGAGACCATTGCTATGCCAACATAGCGAAGTGAAGGGGGTCATGAAGGCACCATGACAATCACAACAGAGCTCTGAACAGCTTGCTTGATAGGTTTGGGTATAAAAAAATAAATAAGATGGCTTTGGTGTACAAGAACACACACAGGACTGCTACTCCAAAGACACTGAGTGAGTATTTCTAGTGAGTAAATGGATAGAGGGAACAGACTGCTAGTGTTTTCTGTTTGAGCAGAGACAGAGAGGAGTAAGAGGAGGAGGAAAGAGGCAAACACAGCTGTGAAGACGGGAGTGATATGTCAACCAGGTGGGATCAAAGGTGACTGTCTCTCCCTGTGCCAATAGTAGCTGTCATCCTCCTTCCTCACTCCACACAGGGTAACTCCAGCTTCAGCCCTGAGGGAAGAGTCCATCCACTTATTAGCTGCTGAACTGGCCTGACATCACTCCTCCAGTCGCAGGAGCCTTCATTTCTACAGCACTTCTTTTCTGTGCAGGCCTGGACTATGAACCCTGGCACCCTGGGGGCAACTGTCACTACAATGGGACAACAGCCAGACAAGGCTGTGCACACATGGCAACGCTCTCAGAGGCAATTATGCCTCCAGTTGCTCTTTTCTGGGTTCATCCACTCCCCTTCATCTTCTAAGGATGAGGTTAAAGACAGGCCTTGTTTAAACTGTTTTGACTGAAGGTCCATAGCAGAGACATAATCAACCAATGGCAGCATGTTAAATGTTTTTTGCTTTTGATGTTTGCATGTCAGAGGGAAACAGAGTTGCAATGTTCTTTTAAATTCCAACCACATTGACTATCCAGCTGAAAACACTACTGGGCACAATTAGCGCCTAGCTGTGGACTTGATATATTTTGCAAAACAATGTCTGACAATGACACCAATTTGCCCTAACCCTCACCCCTACACGCAACCTTGTGGCACACTTTTTTAATTTGCATCTGTCAGAATGGAGCATTTGAGTGAGTATGCAGGAGGAGTAAAAGGCTTAACAAACCAAACAAGTGAGTAATTACACCACAACCCACATTTTGAATACACTGACTATTGGTGGGTGTGATGTCCATCTCAGCATCTTCACAAGATCTTCTTCAAGATCTCTTCTTCTTCTTACCTATTTAATGAATTCTTGCAGTGGAATCCACCGAAAACTAATTATAAAGTCAGTGAGGTTGAAAGAGGAGCAAAAAATGTAGAATTTCATGACACCTGGGATAGACAGAAAGAAAAAAAATGAAGCCACACAAATCTACAGTGAGCCCGTTGCCAGTTTGATACCCAGTGACTGAAGTGACCACATGACAGGACTATGGCAGAGTCAAAATATAACGTGAAAAACACAGCTCCATTGTATCTGTCAGAGAAAAACAACATTCTTTGGTGATATGAATGTGTTTAGGAGCTTGAGAAGCCACACATTAACACCACAGCGCGAGCCAAAGGATAAATTTGGCACTATGACTATGCCGCTGTTTTGCGTTGTGGTTTTCACATTCTTTTCTTTTGAAATAAAAAAAAACAATCATATGCTATTTATTCTCCATGCGAGATGGATAGTAAAAACAAAATGTACCATAATAAAAGACATTTGTCGTGTAATATACAAAGCAGACAATAACCAGGAGGCCTGAGTTGCATGCCATTTGATTTTCTCTGCACATTTTAAGCAGCAAAAGCTTTATAGTGGTAATGATGTCCAGGAGGAGGGAACTGAGCCATGGTGGCGGTGCTGAGGATCCTACACTTCTCTTTCATCTGTCCAATTGTGACAAACAATACAACAATAGTGTGTTTCAGAAGCGCCGCCACTGGCCCGTCCATGCAGCTTTGTGCCGCTCTCTGTAAAGCATGGCTTGATGTTCTGATGCACTGTCCAGTGCAAACACAGGTGAGCGTTTGAATAAACCCAGATGTTTCTCCCTCATCGCTTTACAGCAATTTTACAGTGTAATGTCAAAAGAACTGGGATGTAGACTCAACTTAACTGTCTCTTATGTCCCATGTGGTTGAAAAGTAAGAAAAATCTCAGAGGAAAGGCCAGCGAAAGAACTGGCCTGACAAGCTGCAGCATGCTTCACTCAGAAAAAGAAGTCTGTATTCAACCTGTGAAAGAGAAGCAGACATACTATATAAATCTAGTCTGACCTCTGTCCTAAATACTCATGCTGCTAAGTATCAGCCCTTTCATGTGCTTATCACAGTAAAGTAGTGGAAGATGGACTCTAGCTGCTTAGAAACGCCCAGTGGGATGCTAATAGGAATGGGAGGAATGTCTGTAGAGTAGCAGCTGAGGCTGTGGACGACTCTGGCTCAATATACAATCTGTGCAGCTCAATACATGGAAGATGTGTACAGCAACCTATTAAAAGTGCAGTGGGGACACTAACCAAAATTTTTTCAGAAAGTACAACAAGTCGAGGAAGTCCTCACTGGAAGAACTTGCAGAGTACTGCCTGTCCTGCTGCTCCAGCATCAACCCTGATGCACAGCTCCCAGCCCTACACTGACACCAAAGTTGCCCACAATTTTGACATCTGCCATCAAGGCCATATACATACAGGTGCCACCTCCTCTGCCTCCATGGCATACAGGCTATTTTCTAGACCACAATAACAGACAATATGACTAGAGCCTGGTTGACTCAAGGTTCCCATCTCTGCTTCATTGAATTTCACCAGATTGGAGGTTCCTATGGAATCCTCTCAATGGACGGTAACTCTGGCCCCAGCTGGTGGAGAAAAGGGTTTTAAAAAAAACAAAACAAAAAAAAAATTGCGTTTTACAACCAGTGTGGAGGCGTGAAGGACAGGACAGCCAGCTTCTCTGGTATGTAGACAGTGAGAGCCACAGGGGCACATGGGAGCTTCGTAGGGCAGTGTGAGGTTTCGTGGAGCAGCTGTGTTCTTGGCCACGCTCTCCAATATCACTGTGTCACCAAAGCCCTGCTGATAGGGAAGTAGATACCATTTCCCAGGAGATCCACAAAGCACCACTGACAGATGATATTCCTTGATACGCATCCACTGAGCACAAGATTGCTGTTCTGCTCCTACATAGGCCTTTGCATTATCTCAAAGTCTGTGGATAGAGCAGCTTGAGCTGCAGGGACATTAAAGAGAATTTGGAACCCAGAATTTGGCTCTTCCTTTTCTGACTCATTATCAGTCCAGAGGCAGCTAAATTCTCCTTGATTATCTAGTAGAAATCACAATCTACATCGCCAAAAGGAAGCAGGACCCATAATTACAACTGCAATCTCTTTTCACTAACAGCACATAGAGCACCACTCCACAGTAGTGCCTCTGTACATAAAGCTGCTATAGTGAGGCTGTTGTTAAATAAAAGGATATAGTGACATCATAGTGATGTCACCAGTAATACCACCTTATGCTAATGCCTGATAAACCCTAGACTATATAAACTATGTACCAATGCAAACAAACTTCAAAATAAAGCAGTGTTTGCTGATTGAAAGAACAGCACACAGTTCACAGTGCTCTGCTCACCTCTTGGCACAGGCGTGAAAGGGGAGCTTGCATGCTCACATTCCACCACAAAGTCCAACACACAGCACATCTAACAAATATGCAGATTGACACCGATATCCCCTGTGGTGCATGGCTTTCAGTAAACTTTATGCTACTTTATGGACCAGGTAGGACCAGAGAGATTGCAAGACCAAGAGACAGAGGAAAGGACGGGTGAAGGGGGTGGGGAGGCGGCACGGAGGGAAAACACTTTGAAATGTGAACCACGCTTGAACAACAGTGCCCTCTCTTTATACAGAGTGACAGAGATACATTAGCCAAACAAATCAGTCTGAGCTGAGACTCTACTTCAAGCCAGGAGAGCAGAGCATTAAGCCCTGCTGCTTACTGACTGATTCAAATCACACAATTTATGTGCTTGCCTGTTAATGGTTTTTCAAAAAGTTAAGTTCCTGGAGGACCACAAGACCAAGCTCAAACATCACATCATTTATTTTCCACAGGTTTATAAACATAATATGTACTTTTAGTCCCATAATGTATATAGGCCAAGGTCACCAGCAGACCACATACCAAAAAAGACAGTAAGCACAGGTGGTGCATGGGCAAAATTCCTGCCTACAACCAGAGACCAGAACCTGGTTGTGTCTTTAGTGTCTGAAGGAGAGAAAGCGGTGAAGAATTATGTATTGTCACAAAACTAGCTACTAGTTAGAAATGACAAGCGGGGGACCTGGTAGAGATAGCATGAGCCTGTCTCTACTGTAGTTACTGTACTTTCTCTCAACTGTGGAGTGGGGCCTGCAGGTCCTGTGACATTACAAACTGGGAGTAAACATAGACTGACATGACTGGCTCCAATCTGTAGGTATAGAGAGAGGACACTCAGGCCTCTAAATTTTAAGCCAAACTCACACAAATCACTACACATCAGCAGCGACCATATGTCAACATGGTCTCTGGTTTAACTTTTTTTTTTTTTAAACTTCAGAAGCACCTCATTTCATTCTGAATGTTAATTCTACAGTCTAGCAGATGAATTATCGACCGCAATACTCATTTGAACAATGCCTTTCTCATTAACATTATTCACCCTGGAAATGATTGCATAAGTATTATACAGTGCATTTATATACTCTAATATCTAAAACTATAATATGAGTCTACACCCAGTTGAGTTTATAAGATAAGAATGATCACATTGCCATTGTATTTGAAACTCACCTTTGCTTTGCTGTCTTGTGCAGACATGTAGCCAACACACATGCTCTCTGTGGTGTGACTCCATAGGAACTCCACTGTGAAAATACAAAAAAAAAGCTTAATTACAAACTGAACTGGAGAAAATGAACACAAATATACATTTATATAAAGGCAATGATATAAAGAAAAAGAGCACAAGGCCAGAGTGAGGGAACAGAACAAAGTTCAGTTTGCCAAAATGAACAGTCTTTCCATTTGCTGGAGGAAAACGTTTGGCAGGTGACTCAGAGTGCCAAACTGAGGTAAACTCTGAGCATGCTCATTATCGTGAAACGTTATGACATAACTGTAGAGGAAGGTAGAACTTGTGAGTTGGGAGAAGAAATTGCAGCACCCAAAGGATGTGGTCGACATACTGTTTATTCTTGTAAATCCAGTCCACAGTAATCTGAGGTAGTCCACACTCTGCGGAAAGGCTATAGGTCATACACAGCATCAAACAGGATTTGTACAGCACTGAATAAGTGGTTATTATTCAACCTGACATAAATTGTGCTTCACTAGTCGTTTGCCATCATGTTTAATTGACTGTCATCCCTTCCTACATTGGACAGACATCTGCCTTACTCTGTCAGTGAACTTGAACCCATCCACTGGTTTCTCTGGAGCTGAGGGCTTCATATCTTCATCATGTTAAAATTACTGCAAAGGGCAACAACAAAACCCAGGAGTCACATGACCTAAACTATAGACAGACCTCTACTTAAGTCAAGTTCAATGATGGCAGCTTTGCAAAAATCAGAATCAGAAGTTCCAGGTAGAGAAAGCAGATCTGGGAATACAATCAGCCAGACTGGGCAGCATTCAGAAGACCTCCACTTGAAGAAGATTAGCTGCTGATTCCACAGTGGGAGGTCTCCGTTTGAATCAGAGATGAAGGGTGTGAAACCAGAGCCTGATTGTGCAAGTTAAAACACAGACCACCCGCCCGGAAAGCCACAATGCCTTCTCCCACTCTTCCCATCTCTGATGATGGATTTTTAAATATTAACAGCCAAATCTCTGCCTACCAAAAGCTGCTGTGACAGAAGTTTGACTATGATCATTCCTGACATGATTAATTTCTTACCCAGTATACCCTGAATATTTTGAGATGGCTGAGCTTCCACACATCTGCAGCAGCGCAGGACAATTACTCCACCCAAAACACGGTCTTCACTGGCCAGAAAGGGTGAGCCTGGAGACAAAAAAAAAAAAAAAAAAAAGGACAAGTTTCTCCTCGATCAACAAGCCTCTTGTATACCATTAGTTCTCCACCCTAACAGAGCGAACCAAGGATAACACATGAGAAAAAAAAACAGACCAAACACAGACCTTTTAATCAAATTAAGGTGATCTGTGAGAAAACAAAATCCATCTTTCCAAGACATTTGATTTTCTGGCCAAGTTAAACAACTGAAAGCCATTATACAGATGTATTTATTTTATTAAGCAGACTTATGATTCAACATAAAAAAATCACTTTGTTTTGGGGCAGGTTTTAGCACATAATAGGTTAATGACAGGTAGTATAATTTCCCTCACACTACATACACAATCCTGTACCACATATTCATTTATTTAATGAAAAACACCCAGCTACACGACTCCCAGAGACTTTTGATCTTCTTTGAGAGAAAGAAAAAGTTGTGTGGTCCCTGACTAAACTTCAGAGGAGGAAAACTTGAATGAGGTGTTGTGTATACAAAACAAAACTTGGATTGGCTGATAAATGAGGGCCAATAAAAGAAAGTTTGGAAAAAAACAAACTAAAAACAGCTACAGCATGTCTTTAATATGTCTCAACACAGCAACAAGAAAAAGAACAACAGGACCAACATTTGTGTCTGCATGTCGTCATTTCTTTGCTGCATTTCACACTGATTTCACATCGTAATGTTCCCTTCACTCTATAAAACACTTGAGTGAAGCTTGGATGACATTCACACAAAATCCTGGTATTTTCTGCGTTTTAAAAAATGTTTCATTTGACAACAACATATTTGCATGTTGTAAACATGAGAGCAGTTTATTTATTGCCTTAATGTTCAGTATTATTTTCCATATAACAAAAAAGAATGAATTAAAGGCACTGAACTTGTTTCGAGTGTGAGCGTGAGCGTGAGTGTGTGTGTGTGTGTGTGTGTAATATTTAACGATACATTCTAATTCTATATTACACCAAAAGACCTAAAAAAAAATTTAAAAAAATGGAGTTGTTATGATAATGATATACTTTTTGGAGAACCTGACAAATGTATGATGGAAGCTGAGTGAGAGGCCTCCACATCACAGACACTGTCATCATTGCTCTTGCTGAGGCGGGATTTATGGAGCTTTGATTTAGTTAATGTGCATCTTGAAAGGAAACATAAGAATTAACTTCAAATTGGCTTCATCCAGCCGTCCAAACATCTTGGTGTTACAGATGTCGATGACAAAGCCAAACTGGGACGGACTTCTAAAGGAGGCCAAAACAAGGAAGAAACCACCACATGTTTCCACATGTCCTTTCTTCCTCTGCTCCCTCCTCTCTGAACCATCCCAGTGGTCATTTGCAGGCGCACACACACTTAAAAAGACATTCTAAAACTGACCACTTCTGAGAACATGGAGAGAAAGAAGAACTCTTTGCATGAATTTTAAACAAAACAGTTATGTTTTCTAAAATTATCCGTGGCTGTCATCTATGATGCGTGGAACACCTGAAGGCCCTGTTTAAACCATGAAAACAATCTACACATCAAAAGCCGTCTCTTCTGATTCTGTTATGTTTCCAGTTATTAGCGCGTTCCTCATGGTATGCAACATCTGTTTGTGAGCTTAATTCTCTCTGTGAATAATTGTGTTTCTCACAAACACGTTCTTGGCCAACAAATCTGTGTGTATGGAAAGTAGCGAGTGACTCACTGATGAACTTGTTTTGCATAGCCTCCAGCAGCGCCTGGTGGGCATCTTCAGACTGCATGGCAGCAGAGCATTCCCGTGCCAGCATAGTGCGAATCAGATGCTCGCCACAGCCTGGTGAAAGACACACAAAGCTGAATCTTTATCATTAACTTTCACTTCTCTGTTACAAGCATGCATGCCTTGATTCAGAGTTACCAACAGTCTGTAGCGAGTTCACTTTGAGAGAGTTGTAGCACATATAGTGCAAACTGCTGACATCAAAAAGAAAAATCTGACATGTAAAACACTAGCTGTGTCTGGTATTAATCGCACCCGGAGGTTAAAGTGAGTATTGAAGAGATCAGCAGGTAAAAGCATTTCCTGATTATCATTGTGCTTCGATTTTCAAAACATGTCAGAGAGATGGAAACTACGCAAAATTCACCTCTCATTTTGTACAAAAGACTGAGAGCTGCATCAGGTTCTTAGCGTGATTCAACCTTTATTATTCCAGGTAAAGATGACAGCACTGCCAAGTACATCTGCCTTGCTCATGGGCAAATGGGCAGTAATTGCAGTAACTGAGGGAAAGTGTGTTTGTGTTCCTCATTTGGTTTTCCCTGCCCAGATTCAACCACCTAGTAGTAATTCCACTTCTGTGAAGTCCAGCCTGGTCACGGCACAACTGCAGTATCTGCATGTACACTTGCAACTTGTTAAGCTTGCAAGCAAACCAGGAACAATAAAAATGGTCAGCATTTACAAATGTCTCACCTTACCCTGCACCACTTCCAAGTCAAAACACAGCAGGTGTGGTTTTTCTCAGATAATGTGCTTCTTACTGCTTATAAGGACTAATATTGTAACCAATACCTTGTTGTTGCTAAGGCAAAGACAGATAGTCAATGCAGGCTTACACAGTATGATCTTAGTCAAATGTGAAATCTGTTGTGAAAGACAAGAAGTGAAAACCAAGCACATCTGGCAAAAACTCCTGTGAAACCCCATAAAGATGGAGAAATATAACATTGTTGTTTCTGTAAACACAAATGAAGGCCCAATAAAATATCAGGTAACTACAACAAAACCGAATGCAGGTTGGTAACTGTGGAGACCAGATGCCTGGAGCAATTTGAAGTTCTTTTTAACGAGAGCAGAACGTCAGCTTGGCCAGGTACTGTGGCTTTTGTGCCGTATTTACCGTAAACCGTTCTGTCCCAGGGGACTTGAATATTATGGCAGTTGAACTGGAACAGCAGTGAGATGCCTGGACTGAAGCAGCGACTTGACAGAAGAGAAATGTTAAAAAGAAAGAGGCCAACAACCCCAGACGCAGTGTGTGACAGCCAACAACAGCGAGAGTAAACAGTAAAGTGCGTGAGCTGCTCTCTTATGGGCTGCAGCAAAGCCAAGGCCAGACGAAGCAGTCGAATACGTGTATAAAACAAAGACCTGCATGAGCCACAAAACAGACAAGAGTGGAGGGGGTGAAGGGAAGAAAGAGTGACATATTGGGTGAGGACCATGCTCCTCGACAGAATGAAAATGATTGTTTTTCTGTTTCTTTTGATGGGAATGTCTTTCATGTTAGGAAATTAAAAACAGGTGCTGTACTGGAACACACATCATGTTCTCCATACCCATAAGGAAAGTAACATCAAAGGCAAAGCCACAATATAGGAAGACAGGATGAGGAATATACACAAAGAGCGAACATCTACACTTCATCTACTGGAATAATTGATTATAGGGCTTGTTTAATTTAATAAATACAGGGTGATATGTGTGTGTGTGTGTGTGTGTGTGTGTGTGTGTGTGTATATAGCTGCACACTACAAGAAAAACAATAGACCTTTAATATCAAACCATTTACAAAAACAGTGAATAAAGTGAATAAGGTAATAAAAAGTTGATGCTTTCAGAACTGAGTACAGGGTCCAAAGAGTTGTTTGTCACTGATTGCTGGTTCTAATATATCCAGACAAGCTTTAGCGGTGCAAAACGCTGGCTATCTCAGTGCTCCAAGAACATACGACTCAAGCTTCAGCCTGTCTGATCAAATCAGCTCATCTGCACTGAGATGCATTAGGCTACAGATCCACATCAAAAGGTTTTAATGTTCCCCAGAAGCTATGTCTCAGACGTCTACATACATCTTAAAGAAGTGGGCTAATATAACCTCTCTACTTCACATTCAATACCATACGCTTACTTTCAACCAGCATGTTGCTTGCAGCTAAAAGAGGCATGCACTCTCATTTTTTGGGGGAAATAGTAAAAAGCATGGTTGTATACGTTGTGCAAATATGTTTAAGAAGAACGCAATGTGTCTCTGAAATGGCATTTGGTCCCGCAAGGGAAGGATATCTTTGTCCAGTTGACTCAGGAGATGCACTCTTAAAATCACTAAATTCACAAGGCTCTCTGTGCCAACACTGGCAAGATGGCGGCATGCACGGGTGCAGCGGCTTTTAGCTCTCCAGTTTGGTGCTTTTTCTTTGTATGTCTTTTGTTGTTATTCTTTGATTTCCATAAGGCCATTTTTTTTTCCTAATTTCGTTGTATGCACCGTCATATAATGACAATAAAGGCTTTTGATTTGATCGAAAAAGTTCATAGAAATATGTTGTACTCATCCCTTGGTGCTTACTAGTTATTTTTCTTTTGAAGATACATCTGTTTACAGGCTTAAAGGTATCTTCTGATGGGTTATCTTCTCACAAGGTAACTGCTCTTGAAGTTTGCATATGTATCATCTTTGTGCCACACTCCCAGCAGTCCTCCTCATCATATCTGCAGCAGGTGTCTCATGTCAAACGTCACCGCAAACCCAAAGAGCTTTGCAATGCACCTGGCATGCAGCTGACTAACGACAAGTGAAGAATGATGACTCAATCAGCAGAGGAAGTGACTGATGGGAGTCACTCAGCAGGAATGGTTTCAGGTCATCAGAAAGTATTATCAGGCTTTTTGAAGCTTGACTCACTGAGGCTAAATAACAGGCTTACATTAAATAAATATCTGTTTATGAACAAAAGACGGGCACGTGGTAAACATTAATAGTGAGGGGCACTGTTGTACACACATATGGACATAGAGACAGAGTACGTTGCAGGGAGTGTGCTGTGGTTTACCTGAGGTACTCACTGCTGTAGAGTAAGGGGTCATATTACAGGCGTTTTCAGCCCAACAACCACATCCATAGTGAGCAGCCTGAGAAAAGAGACGAAAGAGGACAGGATTTTATAAATATATACAGTAATATCAATATTTCAAAACTCACATCTCCACATTAACTACAATAGAAAACCATGTCATACTAAGACTCCATTGTTCTGAGCTTCAGGTTGTTAAACAGTGATAGTATTAATCTGGTCAGCAAATACTGATTGGGCCCCAGGATGTGAGGATGACTAGAGCAAATTCTTCTGGGCTGGGTTGCCTCATATATTAGAATATCTGCATTAAAAAGCAAAGGTTTAGGTGACTCTATTACATTAGATTAACATCAGACAGTTGGGGGGATTCTCTGGTAAAAGCTGCGTACTAACTCATCTGCTGCTTTCAAACTTTCTTAAGCTGTCTTGATTTAGTTATTAGCCACTAGAGGGCACTAACTCTCATTGTCACCATATTAAGTTGTTAACATGTTGGCAACACATGGCCTGTTTACACTGTTTACTCCAACAGAAACCATCTTTCTATTGTGTTTTGAGCTTCTTGTACAGGAAGCGTCTTTGATGTCTCTGGTCCACATCGATGCATTTAATTAAATGGATTGACATTTATAAAACAATGCTGATACCTTTGCGTGGAAGGAACCTATATATAACCTATTTCTGTCCAGTAAATATTTGCTGCCATGTCATCTTGGTGCAGACAGTACGGCTGCTGGCCTCTCAGCTCCTCAGGAGCTGCTGCTGACAGACAGCTAGTCGTATTGAATGGACTGAACATCACTGTAGCTTTTTTTGGTGAAACGACTACCTGCAGAAAACAGGTTACAGTCCCTGTAAAGCAGCAGAGTTGGGTAATAACTCCCTGTGGGTATTAAGTCATTTACTTTGGTGTTTATATAAAAAGGTTAATGTTGTTTTCAGCATAACTTTATCCCTTTGATGAACTGTACTCAGGATTTTTTTAAAAACTTGGTTTAGATGCAGATCATTCAAGCAGTATATCATTATAATTTGACATACACTACATGAAGGTGTACCTTACATAAAATAGAAATTCACGATTTTCACACTTGAATATTTCACGTAAAAATGGATACACTGAAATAATGACATGCCTATAATACTAGACAAGACTCAAATAAAGGCTTGATTCAGTAATGTATTATCTAAGGGAGTTGTTATGAGGGTAAAGACGGAGGAAAAAAGGAGAAGAGGGCTGCTCACCTGGCCAACCCTGCCGGGATGTTTCATGGCCAGACCTCCACTGGACACTGCAGCAGCTACGTTCCCTTCCAGGTCCACCACAATGGCTCCCACTGTGTCCAGACACCCTGAACCATTTTCCTAGATCACACATTAGCAAAAAAATATACACATAAAAATACTATATAGGCGTCTCCACAGGCCTATGGATGAAACCAAGCAGAAGAAGTTAGCAACAGCGCTTGTTAAATGGGTGTTAGCTGACTGCAGACCAGTCAACACCATGGAAGACTCTGGTTTAAGAGACATACTCAGGTTGGCTTGTTGCAACTTGCAGTCATTGTACATACAATCATTGTTAATATGATCTTAAAACCGAAGAAAAACAAAATGAAATAAAAACATTCACATTCTTATTCAGATCCATCAGCTTTGACTAATGACATAAAACCAACAATATATGACGTTTATGAATCACCCTTCATATTTCATCAAACGTGCTGTTGTGATTTCAATCGGCTGCTTTGCTTCCCTGATTGCAGTTTGCTTTGGAAGCGATTCCTTTGAGAACCATCATGACTCAGCCTACATGATAAATAGAATCCTACGGGGCAAATGTGCAAAAAAGCATTATGATACATGATCAGAGGTCCAATTCTGCCAGAAACTAAAGATCTTCACTAAACCCTGGACTAAAAGGCTGAGTGAAGAAAAAAAAAAAAAAAGGCTTCTCATCCGTCTCATGCTCTCCTAAATCAGCCCTGTCCCTGGGCTTTTGAAGACAAAAAGAAGTAGAGCCAACTACACTGCAAAGATCATCCTGTCATTCCCTATCACTGTGTTTAAATCAGAAAAAATGCATAGTAAATAACGACTGTAGAGTGGCTTAAGGGCATCTTTGGCATTATGTTGAACTGCTTTAGATGTTCCTAAACAACCATCATGAGGCAGGTGACTATACAGCACATAAAAAAAGACTGGATAGACTTTGCTTGGCAAAGAGGCAGACATAAAAAAGAAACACTGTGTATGGAAATTAAAACCAGACTTACTACAATAAAGCTTTTTGTTGAACCCGTAAGTCTGTAATAGCCATTCTTAATACAAAAATATGTTATTTCCTGATAACTCGCTTTCATGAACCTTTATGTCAGTTAGTGTAAAAGACAAGGTTGATGCCAACTTCCTGTAAAATAACCTCAGGGTGCGCATTTAAAGCATGTTGTAGTCTGAGTATTAGTTATGTTCGTATCAGTACTAGCTTAACTCCAAATAGTGCCTTATTCCTCTTTAACAGTTCAAGCAATTTTGTGTAACACATGTAAGAAACTGATGAGGACAGAAGGCAACTTAAACCTTATGCTCTCATGAGGCTAATAAGCCATTTGACACAGAAATACATCACTTGCCAAAGTCAACAAACTGTCAATCTAAGCTGATAGTATTTCTTTTTGAGTATATATCATTAATATTCAAGCTTTATGTAGCTGAACTAAATAAACAATAACACAGTCTAATGAAGCATGTCAGGATGTGGCCATTTCCACGTTTTACTCCATTTAACAATTCACATCCCAACCAACATAAACTCTCCCACCCTCTTCTGTGCTGCTGCCACTGCTGCTGTTGACTCAGCTCATCATCAAACCTCTCTCCAGTTGCGCTGCTCAGGGCACAGAAACTTAGCACTAACTCTTGTCAACACTTGATTATTGTTTCTTGGAACCCTCCGTGCAACCGAACCTGGTAATGCCATTTCCTTTAATGACCCAGTGAGAATGTGAGCTCATAACTGGCAGAAAACATCTTGATGTCCTACTTGTGGAGAGTCATTAAATTCCCTTCTCGTTTGAAATACCATATTCTACTTGATGCCTCTGGCCTTTTTTAAAGTTAGTTTGATGTTATATTTCCTCATGCATAACTGCTGGTTTGGAATCTGCAGAGATTGCTGCAATTGGGAACACTCTCCTCTTCGTCAATTAATCAGTGTATTTCAAACAGGATCTTTGTTTTTGTTTTGTTTTTTTTACACTTGCTATTAAAATTATCATGCTATTAAAATATTTTACACACATTTCTGAATACTGTCTAATACCTTAATGTAAAGCAGTATATATATATATATGTGTGTGTGTGTGTGTGTGTGTATATCATGCAAATCAGCAGAAGTGACTCCTGACATCCTGACTCAATTTCTCATATTTCAGTTAATAACACGGTGCTCACATTTTCACCTGATTGTCGTCTCTTCTTTGCCTGATTATGTCCAGTGTCCATTTTCTCTGCCAGCTCCATCTTTCGCTTGTTCCTCTTGTATGCAGATAAACTGAACTCTGTGTGCGACATGAAAATGATCTCAACCTACTGCATTTACAGTACTGAGTGTTGTTTTGAGCACAAATAATTAATTTCTTAGATGAAGCATATTTCTGAATCATTGGAACAAAACCCACTGGTGGCCATTTTTTCTGAAGAGCATGGTGGGATTCCATGGCTGACAGCCCACTCATGTGCTCCTCTGCCCACTAAAAAGCTGAAAAAAGAAAACAAATTAACAAGTGCATATAATCATGTTAATAAAGCATTAATTAATATCCATTATAATCACCAGGGTGGTATTCTGCCAGCTGACAGTTTCCCTTTCTGTGCTTCACTCAGTAGGCGCTTTGCAGCTAAGACTGGGTTCTTAACACCTGAAGGAGAAATCAGAATCATCACAGGGCTAGCAGGTCAGTCCATGTTATTTTACTACAAATCCCAATTCTTTACAAATTTTACATCAAATCAACAAGTTTTGTCATACAAGTGAAGTGAATATGGTTCAGATTTGTTGATTTGTTTTGTTCATTTTCACATGGAATGTATTCATTGGTTCAACTGTAGTTTACTGCACATTTTTCTTATTTCACACAAGCACACTTTTGAACACTGGGTTGCTTTTAGTCTATTTAATCTTTATGAAAATACTGGTTGGTCGGTATACATTTCCACATCTGAGCCAACAAAAATCATCATCATGCACATATTATATGGCCAACTGTTACATGAAGCTGACAAAACAATCTGTTGACTTTTGGACTAAATGTTAAGTGCTAGCTTACACCACTGGGCTGTAACCAAGAGTTCTTCAAGGACATCTTTCTTAGTATGAGGGTGTGTACTTTCTAACAACATTTCTTGGATGTTCTCCAAGTAAAAAGTGGGTGATTCCCCATTGTATATGAACATTACTTCCAGGTGAATGAACTTCAGTGCCTCAACAAGACAGCAGCGTTACTTAAATATCAATACATGCATAATAACTCACCACTAATAGCCCCTACGGCACCATAATGCAGCGACTTCCCATCCATGATACTTGCATCACATTCAATTTCCCCTGACAAATTAAGGTTGGAGCCCATGCCCGCATTTGTAAAAGGAGAGTCCTGAGAACAATTAAAACATGCAGAGTCTGGAATAAAACTATAATTGCAACGAGCCACATTGTCAGTGTCAATATGTTGAAAGAAAGTCATTGTTTATTTTTTTTATATAGTTTAACCAAGAAACAAAGGGTGATCCTTTCTTATGGTCCATGTAGTGTAGTGGAAGTATTCCCAAACAAGACGACAGTTAGAAATATCTCCAGTGGTTGTAATGATTTTTAATCAGCACAGAATGGCCTTGTAGAAAGTTTTGTATTTGTCAAATACTTTGAAATTAAAATACTACAAATGGCTGCTGTGAACTTCTCTCTGCAGTGCAATAACATTCCAGTCCTAAAACACTCCTGTTGCTGTCCTCACTTATCTGTCTGGAGCAATCTTTCTGATCTGATTGGCTGTTTTGCTAACACTCCTCTGTTCTTTGATGCTGTGTAATTATGAGGCTTCATTTTTGTTTTTAAGTCTCATTCTGGGTTTTTGTGCTTAATGGCCTTCCTCCTTGGGAATTTGCTGTTGTAGTTATGGGCTTCAGGCCGACTCACATGATCATTCAAGATAGCTTTGGTTTATTGCTCGTTACCATGTTTGCTACTGGCTTTGGCTAATTTCTTATTTAATAGAGGAGAGGCTGTTAATTTATAAAGTCTGTTTCCTGTTTATTATATGTATACACATCTACCTTTCTGTGACTTGATAAAATAACTTGGGTGTTTACATTACATTTCTTTCTACATTTCTTTGCACATTTTTGCAGCTGCAGAGGGTTCATTAGCGTCATTGTTCTTTCTTTATTTTCAGCTTGCCTGGAGGAAAATCATCTGTTACATCATCCAACAGGATGTGTGTACAAACATTGGAGTCCGGATCTGACAAACACATACACATGTTGAATCAAGTTTTTTTTTGTCCAATCTGGGCTTAAAAATACATCTCTTCTACATTATGCATGTGAATGGGATGTTATTAGAGGCTGACTTTCTATAATCAAAGATGGATCAAAAAAATTAAAATAATCAACCAACCTCAAGTTCAACCAGTGCTGCAGCCACTGCTTCCACTGCAAGAGCCCCAGCTTTGAGTCTATCCACAGCCTGGAAAAGACAGATAGAGAAGCCTAGTAGAAAGTGCAACAGCTTTCCAGTGAAAACACCAAATACACTCAGTGCTCATTTCAGCCTCTGTACAGCACTTTCATTACCTACCATCCTCCAAGTCAGTTACATAACACAAAGTTAAGATGTGGGTAGAAATCAATCATCAACATAATCACTACTGTGAGTTCACTGAAATGCATAAATATCCTGCTAACTAACAAAAACATGGCATAGGTAGTTAGGATTTCAGCATCATCAAAGCTCAAACTTAGAGATAAATCTTGGGCAAAGACATGTAAAGACGTGCAATAAGGACCCTGGATTGAAATAAGAACTTTGCCTTTTCTTTTTGGAAAGGGACACAGACCACAAAAAAGCAAAATACCTTTTAAAAATTAAGCACTGCATCCAGAGAAAACTGGGCACAGCTCACCGTCCATCTAACACCATTCCTACTGTAAATCAAGGGTGATGACAGCACCATGGGGTTGTTTTTCAGTCGTACGTATGTTAGGATGAAAGGAACAATGAATGAAACTAAATACGAGGACATTCCTGAGAAGAACCTGCTTTAGAGCGCCAAAGAACAAAGATATCTATTCCAATAGCAAAATGATCTTGATACAGCCAAATTAAAACTGGAATGACTTCAAAACAAGAACATTAAAGTGCTCCAGCTGTACTGCCAAAACACAGATTGGAACCCCATTGAAAACACAGCTGTTCACAGATGCTCCCCATCCAACCCCTGCAAACCTTGAAGAAAGAGAGAAAATCTGAATATCTTGCAGATCAAACTGATGAAACAAGGTTACTCCATAATTTCTGAAGACAGCAGACCAAATGTTAGAACAATCGTGTGCAAAAATGTAGTAAGGGAAGTCGACACACCTCAGTATTTAGCAAATGTTGCTCATCTTACAGAGACAGAGAATGTAATTTGTAAACTATTAGACTGACTAAACAGATTGACTTCATTTTATGTAGGAAAACATAATTATTCATCACATAAAGAAAAATACATCTGGTGGATCCAGGGGTCTGTTCTAAGATGTTATTAGTAGCAACATATTTAACAATTTTTCAACTAAAATTGCATTATGATGCAGCCATGAAATATTACTCTAATAGATTATATATATCAATCTACTGTGGGTCCCTGTATTCAGAAAGAATTTAACAGTTTTTACTGCAAAATGCCAAATTCAGATTAGTCAGATCGTTAAGAATAACATGTGAACACGAAAAGTATAAGGCAATGTCTGAATGCACATGCATAGTGTACTGTAGTTAATACAAGCAAATTAAACTTACTCGCTGGCAGGCTCTTTTGCAGACATGCTTGTACTCCTTGGCCTTGGATTCAGAATGGTATCCTGCTCCTGAAAACAAGTAATGGGGGGAAAAAAGCATAAACATGAACATCCACAAGTGACAGTCAACCTCCTCTAAGCAGGAAACTACAATAATGGACTTAATGTTTCAGTGCATGATGGATGAAGCAATGTCCTTATCATGTTTAATTAATATGTGGTGATACTTCCTACTGTATTTCTTTGTAATGAGTGCTGAATTCTACCTGTGTTGTGAGCACTCACCTGCATGCACTAAAACAAATCCACCGACATAGTTTCGCTTTTGAGTCTTGCTGGATTCTTGTTGTTTTTTGGACCATGAGTTGGCCAGGGGAGATGAGGGTTGCTGCTCGTCAGCACAATTCATTAGACTTTCCATAACCCCTGCATAACTTGACAAGCGTATCATGGCCTACGAGACAGTGGTGAGAAAATCATTTCCATGGCACACCTGCGACAGGAAAATAAACAAGAACATTTCCATTATATAAAATACAGGGCAAGATGATTTTAATGTTTTTAGTGGATACCCCAGATGTGAGGTTCCTCTTGCAAGGCAGCATGGTGGTTCTCAGTTATTTACCACTGAGACCTTCCAGGCAATGGCACAAAGGATCGATTTTAACTGAGACCAAGGCTTCAGCAGAAGCTGATATCACTGACAATGAATGCTGCACAACTTTTGCCTTCAGTCAGTGCTGTAGTGGAGAACACATTACACTTACTAAAGTACTAACTCGAGTACACCTTATAGCATTTCACGAACATCTACCTTGTAGCTGACGTTATTTACACACAGCCTACAATGTACGACTGCCAACAACATTAATATATCACCCATCTCGTTAACACAAGTTATCAACTTTGCAAACACTTCCTGTTATTGATGTTTCGTTGCGCACTTCAGTTTAAAATGTCCGTCATTAAATAGGCGTCATTTAGTTTGTTTTTCGTGTCTGTTTAATGAGTATATAAGGACTACATTAAGTAATAATTTATTTCAAGTCAAGCTAACAGTGCTGTGTTTTCGTTAGCTTCTTAGCTAACGGCTCGCTAACAAACCAACAAAACAATCTCAACTCACAATTTTCGTTCCTCTCCTACCAGCGACAGGACTGCCCGGTAACCAAGGCGTTATCTGACATGTGTTAAATACACGTGAACGACAGACGGACTCATAAATCTAACTGAGACAAACTTTACTGCCACCCACTTTCACTTCTCTGTGCTAACCGCCGCTAGTCAGCCAGAGCAAGCACTGGAGTACTTCCTGGTTCAAATACACGTTGCTAAGGAAGTGAGTTCAGCGCGAACATGACGACACAAGTGGATGATGAGAAGAAAAAAACACTTGGATTGATATTGCACATGATTTCCCCCCCCCGTTGATTCATACACAATATACATACAGAAAATACGAGTGCATTATAAGGAAACATGTAGGCTAAATAGAACTTGCACCTGAAATTCATCATCAATGAATGTTTTAGTTGACTAAAGAAGGCAGGGCAGGGTACCTTGACAAGTCTTCAGTTCATCACAGGACACATAGAGACAGACAACCACTCACACTCACATTCACAGCTCAGGTCAGTTTAAATTATCCAATTAACCTAATCCCCATGCATGTTTTTGGATGGTGGGAGGAAGCCCGAGTATCCACAGAGAAGCCACAAGGAGAACATGCAAACTCCACACAGAAAAGCCCGGGCCGGGAATCGAACACGGTGCTAACCACTGCACCACCGTGCCACCCATAAACATTTTCCATAGCAGATACTGTATTTCGTTGGGCAGGAAACGTACAGGTCAAGCTAATTTCCTTAACTACAGCTCAGCTCCATTTAGGTGTCCAGGAGCAATTCCAGTGAGCCAACACACGTAATATCAGGACTCACATACTCACATCAATGGGATGCAGATGTCATTAATGTTAAAAATAAGACTTAAGGTTACGTACACTTCCAATGCATGCTTCTACATGCAGCATGAATCACTGAAAATTTATGAGAATAAAAAGCTATTTGTCTTTGCTTCTGATGTGATGGGAGTAAAAAACTGAAACGTGTAGATGTTTTAGATTAAGAACTTCAGGACATCTTGTCTAATGCCATATAACTGTGACGTCCCTAGTTTGTGTCTGACCATGGAGCTTTATTGCATGACATCCTTATTTCTCTCTCTCTCTCTCCCTGTTTCCACAAACATGTCAAAATGTGGTTTCCTACCGAACTCTAACACTGTTTGAAAAGGCAAAAATACACTAGAAAAGAAGAACAGCCTTAGAAAGACACTGGTACCTGGTTGTCACCGAGTTAAAGTGGGCATATCTCTCCTATTTCTTTTATCACCAAATCTAATTCACACCGGTTTGTGTTATTGTGGCTTCTGACATTATGACAACATGCTTCTTCAGTCCTTTTTTGCTGCACATTTGGACCAACAGTTCCAAGTTGTGTCAGGTTAGATAACTGAGAACCAACTTTGGCTCAATAAGCATTTTTATTGCAAGTTTAGGTCTCACAGCTGCAAATCAAGTCCTCAATAATCACATTGCTTTCTCTGGAACATTCTGAAAATTCTGTGCTGAGCCTGTCGGGCAGCTGGTAATTAAACCCTGGAGCAAAACATTCAGTTTCATTCAGCCTTAGTGTGAAGAATGACTCAGTAGCGCCTTTGACGCAGACAAATGCACAGCCTTTGTGGTAATAAGCTCTTAAACCTTCGAAAAGTTTATAAGCCAGTCATTGCCTTGCAGTTAGAGGTCACCACCCATAAGGAAGTTAGTTAGGGGAATGATACGTCGAAGTTCACAATAATGCTAGTCATATGCAAAGCTTATCGCTCCCTCAGGAGGTGCTTCTTAGTATGTCCAAGACATAAAAAATAACTGTTTGAATAACTAATGATGATCTTTTATTGACAGTCTGTGCTGGTTATCAACAACAAAGGTACTTATAACACCTGGTCATCTAAATGCAACACCAGACATATATCACTACTGATCTGAAACAGCCAGACACTTTTATTTTTATGGTCCAAGCAGACGTTGGAAGGAGTGAAAGCGCGTACTGTAATCACAATGTGCAGCGTTATGTTGTTTTCTTTGGATCGAGCCAGCTGAGATGAAAGAATGTACAATTAATGGGGAGAGAGCTGGGGACCAGGGTGCAGAGTGCTGAAGAGGGGCCAGCTAGCCTATGAGGGTGGAGGTGGGGGATTTAGTGCTGTATGCCATCGAATCTCTGTGGAAACGTCTTGCTGTTGTTCATGGTGTGCTGAAAACAACTGCCAGTCCACTTTCAATAGAAGCATTATGACTACAGCGACTGCAGAAATGATTCATTTGAAGCCCTCTCTGCCTGTTCACTGTAACAGATTAGCACTCACAAGGGCTTTTCGTCACGTACAGAGTAAATAGTTAAAATGGTCCACTGTAACCTTTAAAGTCAAATGCATTATCCATGGCAATGAATAATCAACAATTTACTTTTAGAGTATCATGTGATAATTTAAAATAGCATGAGAAATGCATTTTAAATCCTTCGCTATTATACTGAACAATAAATAATTTCTGTAAATCTATAATAGGCAGATTGATGTTGAAGCATGGGGTTATTGTTATTATAGTTTTTGTGATGCCATTTTTTACGGTGGAGTATTCTTCTAAAATATTCTCCTCAATCATCCACCTGTTCTATCAAGACAATATTAAAGACATTTCTAATTTCCTGTTATTGCTCTTTGTTTAATTTAAAAAGTAAAATTAAAAATGCTTTGTACTATAAACAGATTTTTTGTGCTTGGAATGTTGTATGAGCAAAATTATCTTGTAAAGAAAACTGTTGCTATATATTAGTCACAACAGTTTGGAGAAGACTTTAATGCATATGCTTTGAACATCTGAACATGCTGAACATCTATCCACACTAAATCTATTCAACATGGGTTCAGCCAGCGATCAGGAAGGAATTCCTGCTGCTTTGAGCAGGCAGAAAGCAGGCAAGCTCTGGTGTGAAGAGACATGCTGGATGATGGGGGTTTTATCAAGTACAGTAAAATAAACAGAGGGAGCCGTTGCAACACATTTTTGCTAAAGCTACAACCCACAGGAATTCTGCAGGAAAAGAATACTCACAATGTGATGCTTTTTAATCCAACCCCAACCCCATCCTGAGGTCAGACTAAACACAGTACCATTCAGTAAACCGCTATATTCACATCAGTACATCACAATGCCTCTCATGACAAATTGCTCTTACACTGAATTACAGACGAGAGGTGATCGTGATCTACACCAAAAAAATGCTTGTAATCATGAATGAAACAGGCGCCATGGTCAGAAATAAGAAATATTCGAAGAGATTAGAGATATATTAGAGATATAAAACTATAATCTGAGATACAGTCAGTAGCCCTGCAGCCTAAAGCTGCACACAGGAGGTGTTTTAGAAAGAAAGGTGTGTTTTTTTAACTTATCAAAAAAAGAACATAATTATAAATAAATGTGACAATACAAATGCGTAAAATGCGCAAGAAATTACTGTTAAAACTGAGAGAATCAAGAATGATATTCTTGAGTACTGTGAAGTAACTGTACATATAAACAATCATAATGAATGCAGAGGTGGGCAGGGCAGTCTGTGCACAACTGAACTAGTTTCTGCTGAGGTACTCGTAACAGGTTTTGGCTCCTTTCATCAGAATAATGGACTGTTTCTCACATCTGTGAAACAGATGGTCATAATATAAGACAGGACCCAATGGATGACAGAGGGCAGACAAATGTTTGATTGAGGGTTGAAAGGAACCCACACAAATCACCAAACTGTAGTTTTTTCATGTTTACGGTTGGCATGGCGTCAGTGGCAGCACTTAGCATTCACAGGACAGATTCTCTGACAAAATTATTTCCAAATTTACTTATTTCCAAAATATTTTTCTCTAATGCCTGTGTATATATTTTGCTCAGTGGGCTAGAAATCATTAAAACACAGGGAGACACAATCAGTTTAGCAATCACCACAGGAGTGCAGCATTGGAACATGCACCATTTTCTTTTTGGCCTCTAGGGGCATAGGTAAACATATAATTTTATTCTATATTTCTAAACTCTATGGGCCTCTAACAGAGGTAATTCTAAAAAAACGTACCCTAATTGGTATAAATAAGGAGGAGCATTGATGTTCCAATACTGCACACCTGTAGTGATTGCTAAACTGACTCTGATTGTGTCTCCATACCCATTTTGTCTCCACACCCTCAAGCTGACACGCGTTGGTGTGTTTTTAATGATTCCTAGCCCATTTTACTAAAGGCCTTTAACTTTTTCAAACCAACTTGTGTGTCTGGACCTGGATTTTTATGCTTATCTGTGGGATTGTTTTCCTTCCCTTCTTTCTTCATGCTTTAACATGTTGATTCATATTGTTAAATCTTATCTAAGGCTTTCAGTAAGAGAGCCTTTTATTGTCATTGGCAAGATATGAAAAACAGTAAATATTTTAAGGCCTCCGCTGAAAGCCTCAGGGGCCAGCTGAACATAGATGACTTAAGCAGAGTAGAGGTATTTAGTCTACATCTATAGACTTGAGCTATGACTGTGAAACCACCAATTACTGTACTACAACAACAAATCACGTGTGCATTAGACATTGACTGAGAACAGACATGATGACATAACCTAAACCAAATAGTTGGTAAAAACCCATCAAAGCACAACATGTATAAACAACAATTTCCAAGTCCTTTAGCCCCAGGGCTCACTTTAAGTTACAGGTAAATGTTGTCTGTTTTCTTTGTAGATAATTGTGTTATGATTATAATAAGTGGGTTATGAAAAACAAATATCAAGCCAACAAGAGATTAGTTGATGAAGTGTGCTTGCTGGTGACTTGTAGGTACAGACACTGGTTTAATCTCCTAATGTGGTATCCATGGCAATAACAATTGCCTACGCAGTCCTACACAAATAGATCTTTCCGTGTTTGAAGTGCAGATTCTGCCCTGAACAATCAACTACTCACTGGGACCGACCAAGTTTGATCATTTTGCTGCTCATGAGACATCATGCTGCCAGATGAACAACAGCTGAACCACAATTATCAAATAATAAATACAGAATCTAGCAAAGATGGGGGAAAAAACTCCATGTTAGTAGTGAGAGGGAGGTGACAATGAAGAGGTTGATTCAGGCAATGAACTGTAAGTATAAACACCTGTGTGAGTGGACTATGTGTAGATGCTTTAGTCCTAAATTTAGTCCTTTTAGTCCCATAACTAAAACTATAGTATAGTATGTATGTTTCACTGGCAATATGTAGTCTGCGTGAACAGAAATGTTTGCAGTTGTCAAACCTGCTCAAAATGAATATATGAGCCAGTCAAAAGAAAAGGGTCAAAGGTCAGGGTCAAACACTTTGGATTTAGCATCTCTGACAAAGATAGTGGTGGGTTTGCTGATGAATGGGTTTTGAAACAGAATCTTCCACTGAAGCTCATCTCCGTCTTTGGATATTGCATATATCGCATAAATTATTAAAAGCAATATTGTGGAAAAACATCAATCCTGACATGGCGTAGTGAAATATCTGCTAATATTCATGAGGTTATTGTAAGTGATGCCAAATTACTTCTGACTTCACTCAGTTTCAAAGCAGAATCACTATGTGTATACTGCTTCTTATAATGTTGCAAGAGCGTCCCCTAGTGGTTTGGTTTGAATAGTACAGAGGGAAAACTGCAATGGCCACTTAACAAATGAAGACGGGATTCATCTTTTTTAGTGTAGGGTAAAGGAAGACACTTTCATTATCCAGGGTAGGGAAGTTCTCTAGAACATACAACGATATAAATAATCAGTATAAACGAATTAAGATACAACAAAGACATATGAATTTCTGTGCCAGATGTGAGCGCTAATTACTTAATTTTCTATTAAGGGCAGCAGCTCAATCAGATAAATATCTTTAATATGACTATAATATAATGTCTGATGAATGCTGCAGGGGAATTTGCCCACCTTGCTCCTGAGAAAGGTAAATGCTCTGCACTGTAATAGGAGTTACAGTTAAGATATGCCCTAATGGAACAGGACCATAGCTGACACCTGTCAATAGGCTGTTAACGTTATAAAGGTATTTATGAAAAACATTTTTACCCAGCTCCCGTTGATGCATTTTAAGAAGAAAGAAAAGAAGAAAACCCTCAGTGTTTTTAAGAAATCTGGATCTGGATCAGAATAGAGCTTGGATGAAAGATATTTTTTTCCACTCAGATAATGTCAGCGGTCTCATGAGCAGATGGGTCTGGTCTGGACCAGAACAGAGCTAACACCCAGCAGATGACAGACGGTGGTCTCTTGAACCATCCTCTCACATATGACAGCCTGACTTACTGGTCTGATCTGGTCTTTTATCCTGTGAGATACTTTTCCTCTGCCACAAAGCATGGGCATGGGTAACTATACGTGTGCTCAGTGACAATCATTAAAATCACATAGTAATAGTTATCTCAGATACTGCTAGCCAGAATGATCATCACATCATGTTGCTATGATCCAATTACACAGCAATCATACAGGTCACAGGGATCACAGCAAAGCAATTTGCAAACATATTAGGAACAATCACCCCCATGCAATTCTACACCCATCTTACCATGATAACTTATATGAACGTGTATTTTTTAACAAATACATGTATAAATTTTATTTTAATTATAAGAATAGTTAGAGGCATAATATTTAAATCACTACATGGACTTTTCTCTACAATGGGATAAAATTTGAACTCAAAATATTGCAAAAGTCTGTCATATACTGCCAGAAATAAAGCTATAAAATACATATTTTTAATACACATGGCTGTTTACTTGCAGAGCCTCATAGCAGACTCCACTCTGTGCAGTTTGCCTCCGTGTGGCCCCGCGTTACCAGCCAAACACCTCACACGCACAAGCCAGGAGGATGAACCGCCGAGCCAACCGACCTTGCCTCCTCTGTGCGTGACTGACGCAACCTCTGGACCAACCAAATACCTACTTCCGCGTTCGCGGCGACCAATCACATTCCCAGGATTCGTATACATATTTTACGGCGCAGTCGCGGTAGGTTGAGCCGACTGAGGTCCATAGAAATTTGACAGCTTCACAGGTGAGACAACCGTCCAGAGGCTGTTTCACTCTACATTTCACTTTCCCCCCGGAGCCCCGTTCACTGTGAGCCTGGGGTTGCTACAGTCAAAAAACAACCTTTCGAAGTCAAACCACACCGGCAGCATGAGCAAAAAGAAAAAGGACTGGAAGACTGAAAAAGGTAAGGCTTGTTTTTGGGGGGAGAATGAGGCTATCAGCATCTCCATGGCAGACAGCATGAATTCAACCATGCCAGAAGATTGACAGCCACTCTTCCGGTCTTCTCCGTTATTCCTGGGACAATACTTACTGTCCGGTTACCCCACACGGTGACTGTACAGATGTTATAATGATGTTTACGCCTCTGTTTTACTGCCGTAATGCATGTTTGGCATTCGCTGACTGTTCACATTCTGCCTGCTTATTATCATACATGTAAAGGAGCCATTAAATGACCTGTTAGAGTACTCCTGAATACCCTGCCATCCACCTGTGTGATACACCAACAGCAGCTCTCTGAGTTGCAAACAAGCTTCTCTGCTACTAAATATCCTGCAGCCAAACAGCAAACACACCGTAGTAAAACAAAGGAACGCAGTGTCGAATGTTTCAAAACGTGGTTATTTTTAGTCATTGCAAGCTGTTTGTCTTTTTCAAACAGTGAAAGTTGCGTATAATGCCAGGTATGAAACTCATCTGAGTGCATTCGGTTTAATTTTAGAGACATGTATGAGGACATAGGATGGACCTGTTGTGCTCACAGGAGCCAGGAAAGACATGATAAACTTATCTGCATTCATTCAGTTTTTAATTTCTTCACACAGTCGAGCTTTTTCCATCATAGATGTTTTCACTTGTCACAGCAGGTACAGCACAGGTGTAACCAATCAAGTTGATTAGCGATGGCTCCATTTCCTTTTCAATAAATGTCCGAGCATGCACATGATACCAGGGCCTTGCTACGACCAAATGGACTGCAGCCATCATTAATAATATTCATTCCACCTGTGCTCTCCTTGTGATGACATGTCAAGGTGTATACAGCACTACTGTATGGGACTGACCTGTGTTTCTCATCATGTCACCTTGACTCTGCTCAGCATGGATGTGGCCTCAATCAATAACTGAAACAGGTAGTTTATAATCATTTCTGATATTGTTGGAAGGTTTCACGGTGTCTAGTTTTTTTTTTTCTGAAATGAAAATAAATATGAAATATAGCAGTTAATTCAGTGTGTCACAATGGAGTCGTTGACTCACGACTCATTTTTTGGAATGTATGGGAAAATCTTTGGAATGGTCATATATTCTTTGAGCAAAGGTAATAATTAATCTTTGCTGACCATTTCCAGTTGGAGCAGGTATCAGCTTGGAATGAACATCAAAGTAAATCAGATTTCGTATTCTGAGCATATACACCCCTCAAGCTCAGACTGCGTTAAGAGGAGATCAGGGCAAGTCAAAATGAGAAAGAAATTTTGAAACTGAAGCAATTTAATGTGATTATTTTTTTAAATAGCGGCTTGACCTGGGGCAAATCTGTAGGCCGGGTGAACTGACAAAGATAAATTATTGTAAGTTGTGTTGACAAAATCAGCCTTATTTTAAAAATAAACATGCAGTTCTGCCAGGATGTGGGCTATTCTGAAGTTATATATTTTTCTTCAACAAAATGAACTAAATAAGAGAACAGGAATACAGAAAATGAAATGTTATATGACAGGCAGTCACATCTCCTTTTGTTTGTTATCACCAGAGCTCTATTAATGGAATGTGATGAGTGACTGGCCTTCCCATCCAGAACTCATCAAGCACAGAAAATGATTGATATTATTAATATTGATATTAATAATATTAAGAAAGCTCATCCTGTTCTCACAGCATCTGAACTGCACTTTGGGATACTTCAGTGACTATAGGTTCAGCAGAGTGACAAAACCCTTTAGTGTGGTCCAGAGAGCTTTACTGTGTTCAACCTCCTAACTGCCTTTTTATTCATCCATGTAGAATAAAAGCAGCCTTGGGAATGACAAGAGTGGGCAAGAGGGAGAGAAAATACATAAGGGGTAGAATCGATATCCCCCTCTGCGGGAATACCTTTAATTATAGCCTGGCCAAAACATGACCCTGAGCATCCTTGTATTTCTTCCCAAAATATAGTTTGCCTCAATATTTTAGACTTTAATCTGTGTAATAGGCAACTGTCATAAATCACAGTCCCTTTTAAATAAAAATACAAAGTTCATGTGATGTATTCTAGGGTATTATTATATGCAAATCATCAAAGCCTAGACCAGCATTTGGTTGTACGCAGCTACAGTGTATCTTCAACTGTTTCATAGAGGCAATGCTTTAATTGACCACACTGGGGTGTTTATTTGGCAGAGATTTCACAGTGTAGCACGTAATTAGGATGAAGCTTTGCTTTGCACCACAGCCCAGTGTTGTCTTGAGAAACAGTAGCTGTTTGAAGCACTTTTGCAGTCAACGAGAGGAGCATGAGGACACGAGCTGCTGTGAGGACCCAAGAGTGAGACTTCAATACAAAGATTAAGCAGTAGCTGTGGGATGTACCGATGTACTAACGTCAGCCAATTGTGCTGGAATTTGTTGTAAAATCAAACAAAAGAGTGATGCACAACAGTTTGGCTAACTAGTTGCAGCTTTATTTGTTGCGGTTTTTGTGTACGATGCACAAAATGAAACGTAAAAAGTAACAATTAACAGAGTGATCTTGCAGACAAACATGTTCTTTACAAGTGTATGTAAACTTTTGACCACAACTGTATGTATATATAAAATCTTCAACAAATTAAAAATGATCCCCTTTTCTTTCTTTGAGGCAGGGTAATCTGTGCCAGCCCTTGGCCATTTAGTTATATATACATATAAAGTTATTCATGATGCACAGAATATGTTGTTCTATGAAACAGTCATGGTCAGAAGTTTACATACTCTTGTGAAGAACATGATGTCATGGCTCTCTTGAGTTTCCAGTTATTTCTACAACTCTGATTTTTCTCTGATAGAGTGATTGGAACAGATACTTCTTTGTCACAAAAACATTCATGAAGTTTGGTTGTTTTATGACTTTATTATGGGTCAACTGAAAATGTGACCAAATCTGCTGGGTCAAAAATATACATACAGCAATGAATTAGCAGTTTTGGTGACTTATAAAGTTGTGTCAATAAAATGAGCTTCATAGCGTGGCCTCTTAACTTCTTGTGAGTGATCATGAGTGACTACAGCTGGTGACTTCTCTGAGGCCATTTAAATAGGGCTCATTGGATACAAACGCCCACAAACGCTACAATGGGAAAGTCAAAGGAGCTCAGCACGGATCTGAAAAAGCAAATCACTGACTTGAACAAGTCAGGAAAGTCACTTGGAGCCATTTCAAAGCAGCTGCAGGTCCCAAGAGCAACAGTGCAAACAATTGTTTGTCAGTGTAACGTGCATGGCACTGTTTTGTCACTGCCACAATCAGGAAAAAATGCAAGCTATGACCTGCTGCTGAGAGAAAACTGATCAGGAGGGTGAAGAGTCAACCGAGAACCACCAAAAAGCAGATCTGCCAAGAATTAGAAGCTGCTGGAACACAGGTGTCAGTGTCCACAGTCAAGCATGTTTTGCATTGCCATGGACTGAGAGGCTGCCGTGCAAGAAGGAAGCCCTTGATCCAAAAGCGGCACCTTAAGGCTTGACTGAAGTTTGCTGCTGATCACACGGACAAAGATAAGACCTCCTGGAGGAAAGTTCTGTGGTCAGATGAAACAAAAATGGAGCTGTTTGGCCACAGTGCCCAGCAATATGTTTGGAGGAGAAATGGTGAGGCCTTTAACACCATGTCTAACAAGCAAGCACGGTGGTGGTAGTATTGTATAGTAGGATTACCTTCAAATTCCTCAAGATAACCTAAAATCATCAGCCTGAAGGTTGGGTCTTGGGTGCAGTTGGGTGTTCCAACAGGACAATGACCCCAAACACACATCAAAAGTGGTAATGGAATGGCTAAATCAGGCTAGAATTAAGGTTTTAATATGGCCTGACTTAAACCCCATTGAGAACATGTGGTCAATGCTGAAGAAACAAGTCCATGTCAGAAAGCCAACAAATTTAACTGAACTGCACCAATTCTGTCAAGAGGAGTGGTCAAAGATTCAACCAGAAGCTTGCCAGAAAATTGTGGATGGCTACCAAAAGCTCCTAATTTAAGTGAAAATGGCCAAAGGACACCGAATATTACCATTGCTGTATGTATATTTTTGACCCAGCAGCTTTGGCCACATTTTCAGTTGACCCATAATAAAGTCATAAAAGAACCAAACTTCATGAAAGTTTTTTGTGACAAAGAAGTATCTGTTCCAGTCACTGTATCAGAGAAAAATCAGAGTTATCGAAATAACTGGAAACTCAAGAGAGTCATGACATTATGTTCTTTACCAGTGTATGTAAACTTTTGACTACGACTGCATATACTCAAATGAAAGAAGATACTCTATTTCATCATTAAAAGTGTTTGTTTTTACCTTGTTCCATTCTTGTTTTATCAGAGGTAAAGTAGAGGCCAGTTTAAACAAAATCACCAAGTGGATCATGCTGGAGCTGGTGATTGTCACTTTTAGCTACAGAGCTAACCTGTTGATCATCAGTTACTTTTACTCAAGTTAGTGAAACACAGAAAAGTGAGAAGGAGAGGATGGCAGAGATGAAATGCCACTAGACCGTCCAATCACAGTTGTCTGCTGGGACTGTTTGTCGAGTCACATAGGGAACACATCTACGGGGCCCCTACAGCGTAGATTCAATGCAAAAGTGTAAACCAGCACTGTTAGTGGATTCATTAAGATCAATGGAGAATGAAAATAGTGCTCAGTGTTGTCTGTCCCAGTAATGAGTCCCAGTTTTGCTTGTGTTGTTGTTTTTTCATGGTTTTAAACCGTTTTGACAAAGCACGTTTTCAGTTGGCTCACAATCAAAGTATGATAATAATAAGAAGAACAATTCTTCTATTGATCCCTCAGTGGGGGACATTCCAGTTTACACCCTGTTAGAAATATTTTTTTCTGTCGGACATCACACAGGTTGAGTGAGGGGGCTACCCTGTATCCAAATGCTCTGAGCAGATGGGGGGCGGGCAGAACCCAGGGGGCGAAACTGGAACCTCTCCAGCTGTCAGTCCACTCTCCAGACTTGGTCAAACTTGGACTTGAACCAGTGACCCTCCGGTTCACTGCCCAAGTCTCCACAGACTGAGCCACTGCTGTCCTAATAATAAATAAATAAGTTAGTAAATAAATACATGATACAATGTAATTAATTTGAGGTCTTTAGCAAACTATTGATAATAACGTCACATAAGAGTACAGGAGCAGAGCAGTACAGGGCTCGAACAGTTCAGAGTGCAGTGAAGCAACAGGGTCACAGAGCGCAGTGGTTCATTTTAGAGCCATGGAGACACAAGAATATGCAGGTTTCCATTCCAGGCTCTCTAATTAACACTTCCACCACCAAAGAAGAGGGACTAATCAGTGAAATCAAATGGCAAAGAGGTGTCTGATTGGAATGAGAGCCTGCTGCATTGTTTTGGGTCTCCATGACACCCAGATGTAGAAAGCGGGGTAGACTGTCCTGGTGAGCAGCTACACTGCTGAAGAGCCTTTTGAGCAGGACTCAGACCAGCTTCAGGGCTCTTTCATTACCGCTCCTGCAGTATGACCATGCAAGCCAGCGGGAGATTTTCATGCATGAAGCTGGACCACATTATTATCTATGGGTTTTCAGGTGAACTAAAAGAAAGAACATGCTGAGAGGCACTTTGGTGGGATGATTTTTCTATTGTTAGCTGTCTCTGTGAATACCAAATATATTTCCTGATTTCTCTCTGCCACTCTACACTTGTACCAGCTTCATTCTGGCTTACATGTATGATGTCTGGTTCTCTCACAGAGAGACTGCTCTGTCTAGATCGGGAGGAGAGACGCAAGGAGTATCGTCGTCAAGATTTTGTATCTCTGGACAAGATCCCAACCTGGAGAGAGGAAAATAGACGTAAGAGAAACTGTTTGTTGCTGCTGAGTGTGTTTTGATGACATGTGATGTCACTAATTACACCGCCTAACTGAAGAGTTATTATTCGCTAATTCTTGTGGCTTCTTCAAAAGAACTTATCCCATTCTTGTACATTAAGCCACACTTACGTTTGCATGAAAATATAAAGAGAACTCTATCATTCTGCACATAAATAAATGTGCTGTGGTCCTTGCGTGATATTGGTAAGAGTTTCCTAAAGTTGCAACTTTGTTATTGAGTATTGTATCAATAAGTATAAAATATCAAATTGTTCTTATTTTTCCTTTTTTATTATTATTTATAGGATTGAAAAGAAAAAGATGGTTGACTCAGAGGGCTTTCTGTGAAAGTAAACTTTTTTAAATAATAGAAGTAGTAGTAGTAGTAGTAGTAAAAATATTTTTCTATTCCCCCATTAGTGGAAATTCACCCGCTGCAATAGCATAAAACAAGTTACAGTAAGAAATAAACGATAAACAACAGCAATGGAATAATGAAATAATTAATAATGATAGTAACAAATCATGGGGCACCTCACAGCAAGAAGGTACCAGGTTCGATTCCCAGCCCGGGGCCTTTCTGTGTGGAGTTTAAATGTTCTTCCTGTGTCTGCGTGGGTTCTCTCCCTCCAAACACATGCATAGGGAAGCTCAACTGGTTAATCTAAATTGCCGTAAGTGTGAATGGTTGTCTGTTCCTGTGTGTCCTGTGATGAACTGGCGACTTTTCCAGGGTGTACCCTGCCTTTCACTCTAAGACAGCTGGGATAGGCTCCAGCCCCCCATGACCCGATGTTGGATAAATTGTTGATGAATGAATAAATATTCACTGTATGTACTAAAGGGAAAAAAGAAATAAATTTTTAATGGCAAAAACAATAAGTAGTTAATTAAAATGTATTTTTACTATTTTGTACTATGGATGCGACTTTTAAATTATGATGTTTAAAATTGACATAAAATACTAGGTTACAACAATGACTCTCAAATGGTGGTACAGGTACCTCTAAAATTATAAAAGGTTTTAAAAGATCAAAATGTGAGTTGGGATATCTGGATTGGGCTATTAGTGCATTTAGTTTTAGTGCATTAGTGCATTTTAAGTTCCTGATCCCGACTTGCTCTGACATAATGCTGACATACAGTAATCTTTAGAGCCCGGTTCCCCTGCAACTCTCCATAGGCTGTGATGGGAAACGCTTGGCTGTTATCTGGTAAAGGATAGGGATGTTTGGCTCCTGTTTTTGACAGCAGACACAAGTTTAGGAGAAAATAAAGAAATTTTCTGTAAAACTGAAATATTTAATGCTAGATTGTAGGCTATTTGTCTCATATTGTGCTGTGAATGTTTAATCTGTTCACAAATACATCTTCTATGGCTGATAATAAAAAAGTTTATTCATAGCACTTATCAGAATGAGCAAGTACAACGTGCTTTAGAAGGCAGACATGAAAAAGGATAAAGTACAATGCCAAATACATGACTTACTGTAAATCCTTTGCTGGAAAGTGTCCGACTCAAACACAGCTTTATGTCACAGCATCGTTGCTCAGCTCAGGAGGTATAGACTACAATGGCTCAACTTGCCTGGCTTGTTCTCCACAGAACATAACACATTTTTTACAGTGTGAAAGAAGGAAGGACGTATAATAATAAAAAGTTCCACTGGAATTCTGATAGTATAGTACATACAGTGTCGTTTAGCTTTAATGTCTTTTAAATTGATTTCTCTTTCATCAGGATGTTTTCATTAATTTGTCTTTTGAGAACCATTCATGAAGCTGCTCTGGGTCTGTTCAGTGGAACAGTGCATTGATTGACATCTTTATATTTTATTAATATTTTATGAAAGAATGCAACAGGCTGAAGTTATCGTTTTATTTATTTCAGCCAATGACCAAGAGGAATGGAAGGAGCTAACAGGTGGAGGAGGGCCGAGTGATAAAGTTTCTCTCTACAAAGGAGATATCACCCTCTTGGAGGTGGATGCCATTGTTAATGCTGGTAAGGTGCTGCCCTTTGACCTTTGGGATCTGCTGCATGTTGTTTGCTGCTTCAAGGCAGCTCAGCTGTTCACTTGTCCTTGGCTGCCCTCTAGTGTTAAGACTCAGAGAGTGCTGCTTCTTCAGTCATTGCACAAAGAGCATGTATGCTCTCGTCAATCGGACTTCCTGTAGATTGAAATACAGCAGCGAGATTATGTTCTGACCTTTTCTTACTTGACTGTCTTTTTTTTGGAATTGCGGCTCTTTCTTACAGCTCATGCCAGTTGAAAAACAAGGTTTATGACTAAATTCTGATTTTGTTTGCATTTATATTCATCTCATTTGTCATGAATGTGCCATGTGTCCGTTGTAATGATAAGTGGTCACACAGTGCTGCTACGGGGTAAAGATTTGTTATACTGAGTAAGAGAGGAGGAGAGGTAGAATCAGAGAGGGTAAGCAGAAATGTCTTTTTCAGAGATTTGTGCTGCTGTTTTGTCATTTTCTGCAGTGTGCTCACAACATACACACACAGACAGAGATGCTGAAAGATTGCTTTTCCTGTTGGGTCTGCAGCTGATGCTCAGACCACTCGGCACCCATAGACTACCACAGCAGTATATTAAACTTCATGTTCTACTTTGGCTTCCTGCAGTTGTTTTTGTAACTTTTCCTTCCTCATGCAGTATTTGCAAACATACACCCACATTACAGTCTACTAAGCGGGGTGCATCTCGTGTGAAATTAATACTCTCTAATTTATGCAAGATTAATGGATGTGAAAAACAGACTGCTCTGTTGGATAAGGCTAATGAATTTAATCTATTATGTAAATACCCAACCTGATGAGGATAAGGTGACATGACATTTTGAGTCATCAGCATCATGTAAAAGACAAATATGCGGTTTAGTACACAGACACCTGACACGCCTAAATGTCATTCCAATTCTCTTGTTGGCAACATTTTAACCTTTACAAATGTAGCTTATAATGTAAAATACAATTCAGTTTGTTGTCTGTACTGACTTTTGTGATAACTGTCTGAATTGAGTTGTTGTATGCTGTGTAGACAAATCTAAGCACAGTAAAGATACATGTTGAGTCTCTGAGTACTCATACAGATGGTATGGTATGTGTTCCTCTTATAGTATGGACTCAGAGGATTTTGACTGCAGCTTTGCTCCATTTTGTTGCCACTCCATGATCTTAACAGTCAATATCTTAATATATATGAGAATGCAAATGAGTTTTAGGAAGGAGTATTGCATGTTTTTGTTTTCAACCGTCCAATACTATCGTAGCAAATGCAGGCGGTTTAGCTGAGCAGTTAATGCAGTCAGACGTCCAGGCTCTGATTGAGCTACGTGTTGGCCGAGAGGTAATTCATTCTGCTTAGTAGGCTGTCAGAGGGTCTGAAAGGTTGAAGGAATTGCTGAAGCCTTTATATATATATATATATATATATATATATATATATATATATATATATACACACACACATACATATAGAGCGAGAGCGAGAGCAGGAGGTCTCAGCAGTTGGCCCAGTGCTGCTCTATTCAGACTGCAGTTGTCTTTGCACAGGTGGTTGGACTGATAAGAACATAGTGGTGGGCTTTGCTGCCCAGTTTAGTTCACTGTGTTTGACAGCTCTGCTCAATAGCAGTAGTATGTTGTGGATTCTGAATGTGAATGGATTGTTCCAGACCACATTTTTTGTCATTGGTCACAAAAGATTTTACAGTATGACAATATAAATAATGCTTACAAACTATTTAGTATTTGAATAGGCTGCTGGGCCTGCTGTGGCTGTAGTGGCTTCTGTCCAGATTTTATTGAGTAACGCAGCCTGAGCCGCGTGTGAACAAATGCATGCGGATGTTGGGCAACGCAGTTTGATAAGATCTTTGGATAGTTTGTTCAGCTCCATGCCTTTCATCTGCTCACTGCTTCCTATCTCTAGCCTGCACTACTTCCATTCTCTCCTGCTGTTTTTCCATTTATGCTTGGCACCAGAAGACTACCTATGATGTGGGACTTTTTAGGCATGAAGAAAGGTTAATAAAGCTTCATTTTATAATCTATTTTTTTCTCACTGAAGTTAAACTTGAAGTGCTCTGATAATAATAATAATAATAATAATAATAATTATTATTATTATAATTATTACTATAATATCACTGTGTGAAATGTATGGAAGCATATGTTTTCTACTCTTGACATATTTAAGCCATATATTAAGGAGCAGGGTGTTGCTATAATCTGGTGTTGGCTCACCTGCTGGCAGAGTTGAGACTGTTCCTTCACTCAGCATAAGGATATAATATCGATACTATAATGTGAGATGAAATGTAAAAATGGTCGACGTTATGTACTGTATGTATGACAAAGCTTAACTGTTGATTTCTTACCTCTCAGACTGTGTTATTGTTTTATAAATGCATTTATGGAAATGAACAATGACTCCAGAATGTCAGCCTTTCAGGATTGTTTATTTGCAGCTGACGTGTTAGGCCTATTTTTTATTTTACATAATATTTGGAATATATGCCAAGGGCACAAACTCGTGCAGCGAGGTTTTGTCATGACAGCAGCAATATGTTGGCAACAAAGGAGAAATGTGTGTAATTTTAAGGGACGCAGGCCAGGTTGGTTCTGCTGTTCTGGTGGCTGTCTATAGCTTTTAGAGCTTGTCAGATTGCTTTATGTCCTCCATTAAAGTTTAATTATTAGGCTCATTGAGTTTTTAATTCTTCCTTAATTCTGTTTGGCTGGAGGTTGGACAGGAGGTGCTCAAACTGTCACCTGGGTGAGAGCCTGGAGAGTTCAAGACAGGAGGCGCCGTGGTGACAATCGGTAAACTGCAGGGGTGGAGGGCAGGTTGGCCGTTTCATGACAAGGTGGCTCGGGCTGCAGCATCCGGCCCCGGCAGATGGCCCAGCTCAGCCTGCTCATTAGACCCAGTCTCATTGTTCTGCCACCATTCTGCATAAAATGATGCTTGATCCTGTCACCCTCTCCCTGTTGTTGTTAAAGGAGTGACAGAGAGACATGGGTTTGACACACCTCTCAGTGGATCTAATGTTTTTAGTCTGCACACTATCTAGATTGCATTTCAGGAGTACAGAATTTTTTGTCCTAATTAATACAGGAAGCATTTTCCTCTTTTGTATGGTAGTTGTATGTTCAGCGTAGAAGTTGTTCTGTAACTTTGATAACATCCAGCAGTAGCTCATGTATTTGAAAGAGGAGACTATCACAATAGAGGCATGTTTTATAGAGAATTACATGTTTACTGGGTTTTCAATTTAATGCATGTCATTACTGTTGCTTTTACATGACGAACACGAGATCACTTCATCCATTTTTCTCCTTGTCCCTGTGCATGGAGTTCATGTGAGTGTCACCATCCCTCTCAGATGAGAATGAGGTCGTAAAGATAGCAGTGCCAAGTGGAGAGGACTTCTCTTATCATGATGACTGTGGTAATTATACTCAGGGGTTGACTCCTAATCCATTACCTGCTGTAAACCTTTCTCATCGTTCTGTATTAGCTCATTTTTTTAAAGGAGCCAATTCAGTATGAACAGGGAATCTGGTTATGGATGCCATAAAGAACCTGAAGGGGTTTAGATGAGTGTGAGAAAGGCAATTGGTATTCAGTTGTATGAAGCTGCTCATATTACAGTCATCACAGGTTTGATGAGAGCAGTGACCCTCAGAGGGCAGAATACCAGTGGAGATTTTTATACCTTTTTTGATATGCAGTCCATTCAAACATTGTTTGCCTGTGGGGCTGCTTGGCTGCATTATGTACAGTATAAAACACCACCAGGTAGACTGTTATTGTGTGTTTACAGCAAGGTAACACGTGGAGATGCAACTCTTATGTTGTGAGGTTAATGCCTGTCAGCCATTTTTTAACCGCTTATCCTCACATAGGGTTGGGGGGGGGTTGGGGGGGGGCTGGAGCCTATCCCAGCTGTCTTAGGGCGAAAGGCAGGGTACACCCTGGACAAGTCTCCAGTTCATCACAGGACACATAGAGACAGACAACCACTCACACTCACATTCACACCTACGGACAATTTAAATTGGCCAATTAACCTAATCCCCATGCATGTTTTTGGATGGTGGGAGGAAGCCACGCAGTCACAGGGAAAACATGCAAACTCCACACAGAAAGGCCCTGGGCCGGGAATCGACCCCAGTGCACCACTGTGCTCCCTTCAAAATTTAATCCTGAACAATTTATTAGCCAAATAATGGGCTCAAGCTTTCCTTTGTGTGTTGTGCCAGGTGAGAGTTAAAGAGATAAGACATGGATTTTTTTTTGTGCTGCTTAGGATGGGGTTGTACTGTATATGTATATGATGAATACACTAAAGTTTCAGTCAAAGTCTTTATTGAAGGAAGAACACTCTTTTTCCATCCCTGAGGGTTACTTTTGTTTAAGGGTGAGCTTGTGGTTTGTCCTTCTCCATTTATTGGAAACCTCAATACTTATGGCAGCGCAGCAGCAATGCAGGATAATGGTGTGTAACGTCCATAGAATATTATATGCTTCTCTGAGACACAAGCCTTAATGGAGAGCATTGCCTTATTTATTAGGGAATGACTCTCTGAGTGCTCTGGTAATATTTTAGCCTGCCAAGCACACAGCTTTCCACAATGAAAAGTAGATGTGGCATTTTTATTCTCTCACTGAGCTCTTAGTTGAAAGAAAGACTCTAAAATGACAGACTTTTTCACTGTCGCTCTTCCCAACTTTAGGGTTCTTTTTAAAGGTCTAGTTGTAATATATGACAACATATGCTCCTTTTCTATTTTGTGAAAGTCAGTACTCTCTTGTGAAATTGATTTGCTATCCAGATCCGTATTTTTTTTTTTTATCTGTCCAAAATGGAATGGGGGCATTTGATTAGTGGCGGAGTCAGTTGCCTCGACAACACACCCATACAGACTAACACCAGACTGTGGCATGCCAAAGAATGATGTTGAATTTACAAGTCGCTTCTTACTTTTTCATTTCCTTTAGTGACTGATAACTCCTTTGGCTTTTGGTTGTTCTTCCTGTTCGGGGATCCTGTCAGCACAGACTCTTCATTAGATTGCTGTCAGGCCATGGATGTGCTGCACAACACACTCAGCCCCTGGAGAGTCTGGCTCGACGGGTCTATCCGTCTCTTTGCAGACTCGCACCCTGCGCCATGAGCTCCCTGAGTGATGCCGCCATGCTTTCAGCTATTTGACTGCTATTCAAGGTCTCTCACTCTCTCTCTGCTCACTCCATCACTCTGATGCCAGTTGCATATACGTATACATTGACACACACACACACAAACACAGAGTACATCAGAAACCATGGCAGAGGACGGGTAACTTCTTAAGCAAACTTGTGATTGTTGCACTGTCACACCAAGAATGAAAATCAATGCCCCTGCCTGAGAGAACTTGCTGCTCTGTTGAACAGTGAAATGACTCCAGTGTGTGGGTTGCATTGGGTCCTGCACTAAAAGGTCCAGTTAATCGTATCGGCTCTGAGAGAGATACAGAACAATGCCAGGTTTTCCCTGCCATCATGTGAAGTGAGGGAACAAACCAGCTGGCGAGCTTCCTGTCCTTCCGTTTTCAGCTCCATTTGTCTCCTCCCAGTGTCCAGATTGTGTGAACAGCCTTGCAGCCTGCTTCAACGTTTGGTCAGCGTCAGTGGTGTTTACCTAATCTGTGTCCTACGATGTGCCAACATGGCCAGGTAGAAATAATTTTTCACGAGGTGTGGCTGATGGGGAGTAATCATGAGAATCTGTGCTGTCAGTGTGTATCCGGCTAACACTTAGAGAAATGTCTCCCTTTGCTTGAACTGCTAATGGTCTATGACGGTATTTAGTGTTTGAGGGAATGGGCCTCCTGTCCTTCCCACTCACGCATTTTGTGACCCCCACCCACACCACCTTCTCTTTCTCTCCAATACAAACATGGATGTTTAGGCCATGAAACTGACTTTGTGTCTTTGTGGACAGTTGCCAGGCTCATGAGGAGGCCCGTCATTCAGGTCAGGTCCTCACTCGTCTCCCCGGTGGTGAATTTAAGTCATCATTGTCAAGGTCAGAAAGTCTCTGTTTGCGTCCCTGTTTTTCTTCCTCGTCTTTTCTTCTCACCTCTGTTGCGCTAACCCCCCTCCTCATCCTGAAGCAAACATTTCAAAACACCCTGCTGTATGCTGCACACGCCAGATCTCATCCATCAGGCCTGTGAGTAATCGAGAGAGTATTCAGATGGGAACACGGGGAAAGAGTCTCTCACCACTTTCTGTTTCTCTTTTCCATTGTCTCACACAAGTTCAGGATTTGTTTATGTAAATGTCATGGATAGAACATGAAAAGAAAGATGGATAGTAAACATATGAGCATTATTTTTTTTATTTAGTTAGGTGTGTGTGTGTGTTTGTGTGTGATACTCTAAAGTAGATGAATAAAATGTTTTGTAGCACAGATAAAGCTTTCATTTACCAGATAACACAGCAGGCAGACCAACATGTGACCTGTAGGGGGCACTGTGGATCTATCGAAGTATCACTGACAGTCACTTTGAGAAGTGAGGCGACTGGCATGGTGCTGCATTTCAGATGGATAAACCCTCTTTTTCTGCCTCCCCCTTTGCAGATGTTTCTTTAGAACTGTTTCAGGTGACAGCAGGAAATTCCAAGGCATCTTACACATTTGCAGCATCTGCCTCTCCAATAGCCCGGAAAAATCTCCCAGTACTGTGCTCTTTTTGGAATTTGAAACCCAATTTTTGGAGATAGATAAAACAGAGATGCTGATTTTGGAGCTCAGTCATGGTTTCTGATGTTACACTGTATTAGCACAGAAGTGAGAAGTGAGAGCGTGGCTGAGTACTTCTTTCATAGCCGTGCTGGAGATGTGGAGATACAGCGTACATGTACTTGTATAGTCAGAAGAGGGAGTGAGTTCTTTTGTCCTTTAAGGGATTGTGGGGAGATGCTGGGTGAGACTAGCTCTTTACTGGTATAGTGAAGCATGGGTGAAAGGAGTGGGTAGGAGGAAATCAACCCCTGACTGCTGGCTGTTTCTCTGCACAATCCCCAGGCAGAGTGCTTGGCCATCAGCAGGCGACTCACTGGGCTTCAAAATACCCCTCTTTGAACACCAGTTCATTCTCCCTGTTCTTGTTCTCCCTGTGTTTTCCTCAGTTCCAGCACCTTTAGTTTCAGTTAATCTCTACTCCTGCTAATACTGCCGTTGCAGGAGCAAACTAATGCAAGCCATGTACACAGAGAGCCCAGGAAAGTGTGCACCTTAGCAGAAATACTGATGAGCTACTCGCTTACAGGCCTGCTGTGGCAAGGTTTTCAATAATGGCTTCATATGTATAATGGCTAGGTAATGGTAATGGTGCAAGTAATGAGGAACATAATGTCGCAAGTAAGTAAAGGAATATAAAGCAGACATTTTGGCGAGGGTATTTTCTTTGAGGGATGTAGCTCTCATTTTTTTTTCACTTGACACTCCATTTGATCATTTTATGCTTTGGCTTAACAGTTGTCATTTCTTCAGAGGGGGTGTAGTGGTATAATATACATATCCAGAATATGTATATTATAACATATAATATGTTGCAGCAGAAATAAAATAATCCATTGCAGTGTTACTGTGACTAAGTCTCTGTCAAAATACCACCTTGTACATAAGCGCTTAATGAAGATCTGAAATTGTGTCCTCCCTGCTATTTCTCACTTTCTAAACAGGAAAATCACTACATATATGAGGACCTGGATGCAGCTTAAAATGAAATACTGCGATGTTTGCTGAGTAGCTTTAAATGAGAATGCAGTTCCTATAACCCCAGGCAGCTCATTCAATATTTGTGAGCATGTACAAGTTCCTCTCAAAGCAGAGGAACCAGAGGCCATGGTCACAACAGTAGCTCTCAACTGTCCATTTTGAATGAATTTTAAAGTAACTGATGTTTCTTTCCGAGTTTTTAAAGTTAAAAGTAATCTGGCACTGCTGTATTCACACCAGATCAAGCGCTTGGGTCCGGCAGAGTGGGAGAATGACTTTAATGGCCCATTAACTGCTGCGATTAACGTCTTTTGTTCCCTCATGACTGAGGTTGTACAGCTCTGGATCGTGGGTTCCCTGATTGGCCACCACAGTGTGACGCTGGGTTGTGTTTCTCCAAAAGTTGATTCAGTTTCCATCTGAGGGAGCACTCCCTGCAGCAACCAGAGCACAAACAACACACTAAAGTCTTGCATTTGACTTGATTAAAGACGTTTGCAGTTCAGTGTTTAACTCAAGTATTTTCTTTTGTGTTTCAGGTAATTGTAAAGCACAGTCACATGGTCAGTATGGACATGGATAGAGCATAGGTTAGTCATGTCAAGTCAAAAATTATTTATAGAGCACACAGTCAATGTCTCAATAATATGTTGTGTGTCCTCGAGCATCAATTACAGCTTGACAACGATGTTTCATGCTGTCGACTTATTGTCTGCTGAGTCATGATATTCCACTCTTCTTGAAGGGCTGCCCTCAGGTTCATTGAGGTTCTGTGGTGCGGGGTTAGGACCCTCTACACCATGACTCAGCTGATCCCATAGGTTTTCTATGGGCTTCAGGTCTGGAGAAAGTGCAGCCCAATCCATTTGAGGTACCCCAGCCTCCAGCAGCCGTTCCCTGATGATGTGACCTCAATGAGCTGGAACACTGTCGTCCATGAAGATGCAATCAGGCCTGTGTTGCTCATGGAGAGGCACAATGACTGGATTAATGATGTTATTCAGTTAGTGTCGGCTTGTCACAGTACCGTTCACAAGGTGTAGGGCAGTTCTGTATTGACTAGACACTAGGGCTGAAACGATTACTCGAGTAACTCAAGTACAAAAAATGCTCGAATTTCCTCCGCCTCGAATAACCGTTTAGTGGTGAGAGTAGCGAGCTGTGTGGCTAACTGCTAGCATAGAGGGAGACGGGAGACATCACAGTTGAACTCGAGCTGGCCAGTGTTGTGCATGAACGCGTTCAATGAACGGCGTTCACACTGAACGGCGTTCACACTTAACTGAACGGCTCAGTTTTCAAATCATGAACGTCAACGGCGTTCATCAACGGCACGAACCGTTCATTTGAAAACGCTGGCGATAGAAAGTTGTTTTCAGGCAGATGCTGAAGCTAGTGTTGTGGAGCACTTGGCAGAGGTTTATAAAGCTATGCCACAGAGACAGTCCAGTGCCTCGGAGCCAGCCTGGTCCCTATCAGAATAAAATAAAAAAAAATGTAGTGGAGCCAGCCGATACCGCTGAGCTAGTCCGGTGCTGAGACCAAGCCAACACGGTGTCCGGAGCCTGGTGTCCAGGTCGTCATTGTTATGAGAGTTAGTTCTCGACTGACTTACCGAGCAAAATAAAGGTTAAATAAAATAATAAGTGTCAATGATTTTCTAAAACAGGAAACCACTTGGTTGTTCATTATTAAGAGAAATGTCTTATTTTCTCTTGTATTTATAATTGCTCTTTAGCTTAGCAAAAGTATGTTTTATCCCAATACTCGATTAATCGCTGGAATATTTGGTAGAATACTCAATTACTAAAATATTTGATAGCTGCAGCCCTACTAGACACACCTGCCCAGACCTCCAAAGGCTGATGCATAACGTCCTCCTTGACGTTTCCAGCAGCGTTGGCGGGCATCTTTCTGCTCAGAGTGAATCGACTTTCATCAGAGAACAGCACTGAGGCCCGCTGGTTCCTTGTCCAGGGTAAATGCTCTCTGCCAATGCCAGACAATGACGCCTGTGTCTGGTGGTGTGGTCAGGTACCCTTGCAGGTCATCTAACAGACCATCTAGACCATGCTGATGTAAGCGGTTTCGAACGGTCTGGCGTTACACTTGGTGTCTCTCACCTCCCTTAAACGTGCCTGTAGTTGAGAGGCATTCACCATCTGGTTCCACAGAGTACTGTTCACAATGAGGTGGTCATCAGCGTGGGATGTGGCCAAAGGACGTCCACTTCTGTGCCTTTCTGTGACTCTTCTAGTCTCTCTGTGTCTCTGTTACAACCTGCTGATGACACTCTGTGACACTCTAAGCTCAGTGGTAACTTCCCTCTGAGAACATCCTGCTTGAAGCCTCTCAATGACCAGGTACTGATGGTGTCATCATAGCGTCATTGCAGTTAATCACCTTGTTAGAGAACAGCATGTTATGCAATAAATACTAAAACATTGAACAGCTGCACATTCAAAAGTTTAAAGTAGGGCAAATTAAGTTTAACTGTGAAGGTCATTGTGCATTTTAGGTGTATTTTGAATTTTCATCCAAAAGCCCAATATCCCTAACTTTTTATGAGTAGTGTATATACATCCTGATTCTACGGAATCAGGAAAAGGGTGTATTTGATATACTGCGGAGCATTTTTTAACGGGACTTTAGAATAAACATTAAACTCAACAATTGGTGTCTGCTGCTTTATGTAATATGACAAAAGACTGCCATCAGCGACCTATTAAGATATGAAGCCCATTGTGCCAGAGAAAGGCATCATTTCAACCTGTTTGTGCCCAAATTATGTTTGATGGCGGCCCGAGCAGTGCCACCATAAAACATACATTATCCTAGAAAATCACCTGAAGGTGCTATCAGGGAGACCTTTTCCATCTTCTATAATGAACCTGGTTAATAACACCAGCAGCCTTTCCAGGATTAAAACAAATACAGTATAAATCCAAACATAAGTTTCTGAAACCTTGCAAAATGCAATAACTGCAGAAAAAAAATGTTTTTTTGAGGAGATATAATCAGCTAGTTGACAATGACAAAAAGTTTTTTAACTCTAATGGCTCTGACCTTAAAGAACACTAATAGAAATTAGACCGTCCAAAGGAAAAACCTGCTGACAGTCGCTGTTTTTTATTGGTACACGTATTTGTTTACAGGAACTAAACAATTCTTGATCTTATCAAGTATGAAAAGTTCTACATTACTGGCAGAGATTATATTAGTTAGAAAGATCATTTATCTGTGTCACAGAAATTTGTTTTCCCTGAAACAGCAGTTACATGTTACTCTGTTATGATGCAGTATGACATTGTGATGAACTGATCTGCAGTGATGTTTTAATTGAACATGCTTCTATCCGTGGTACAGTAATAATGAAAATACACAACCGGCAAATGCAGTCAACTCCAGCAATGATCAGCAGCTCTCAGCGGCAGCGTGGCTGCACAGTTGCTGCCCTCATCTATGGTAATGAAGCACTGGCTGGACATCCTGATGAAATGGATTTCCCTTTTGTTGACACAAGTGATTGCGTGGTTACAGTAGGGCTTAGGGAATGTGGACTCATTATAGACAAAGACCTTCGTTCAGCTGAATGGTAATAGAAACAAGGCTAGTTTCTGTTGCCTGTGATGAACGCTAAGCTCTATGTGAAATGTCTGGGAGAAATGAGTCTATTAGCCATGATGGAGTTATTATTTTGAAAGGTCTTACAGCTTACAAGCCAGTGTTTGATCTAACTATCCTGCAAACAATGTGTACTAATGAACTCCATTAGTTTCCCAAAAGCAGAACCCATTTGGGCACATTTATGACAAAATGAGCCCTGTTTATAGTAGACTTTGTGAGGAGAAGGTACTGTATACTGACGGATTTTATTCCTTCAGTTGATCATTTGAGACAGTTATTAGTGTAACAAGGCCTTGCATACTGAGAATATTCAGTCCGACAGAATGCTTGACATTTCATAGTGCGTAACAAACTCCCCAGAAGAACTAAGCGGTTTTAGGTTGACCCAAGAAGTTAGATTACATTTTATTTCCATAATGGATTGCTGCACGGGAGGGATTTTTTTGATGAGATGAAAACCAGAGGAGACAGCGAATGCTTATGTCTTGAGTGCCGGTGAGTGAAGAGGTGTTTGCAGCAGGGTTCAGAGGGTTGCTTATATGGAGTAGTTATAGACAAGCTGATGATTTGTTGTGTTGGGGGTGAGCACAGGAAGACCTGACTTGGAGGCAGTGTGACCTCGAACAAACAGCATTTGTTTAACCTCGCTCATCTGTGGAGCTATAATGGGATGATGGCTCCTGCCATTAGCATGATGAAATGGGCAAATAAGTGACTTTTGTGAAACCCGCTCAAGTAAGGGGTTGCAATTTGGTTGGCCCTTGATGCTTCAGTTGGCTGTGGAAACAATTTAATCTCTTTAATAGAATCTTAGTATCTCCTCCATGCACAAACAAAGCAGATTAAGCTTCCCAATAAGAAGACTTTGCAGTCTTTGTGATGGAGCAAAAAATACTGTGGGTGGCACTGAGGTTTTGATCTGCCGCATGTAGAGACAGACGAGAAACTCCCTCAACACAGAGCCAAAGCTTACTTAATTCAGTGTATTTAACCAGGGTTAACATCTCAGATGTCTTCAATAAGGGAGACCTCACCAGGACAACAATATTAGGGCTCCAACTAAACTAACGATTATTTTAATAATCGATTAAAGGGTCGATTATTTTTTCGATTGATCGATGAATCCTCTTATTCAAAAACAGGACATTATCTCAAATTAACAGTGCGAAAAAGTGCACAAATCACAGTTTGCAGCATGGACATCTCAGAGATCTCAAAGTAATAAATGATGAATAATTTCAAAAAAAAAAAAAAAAAAGAAAACTAAATGTTGATGTCAAATAGCTCATAAAATGGGTCCTTGATGGAAGAGTGCAACCAGTTTTCAATGTACGGATCACTGTAGTGAAGCCGTCAACCATCTTCAGCCATTGATAGAGGTGGTGAGCACATCGAGGATGTCATCTGTCAAGACTACAGCTTGTCATGTTGTACGTGCTGTATTTCTCATCAAGCTGCCTATCGTGGTTTAAAAAAAAAAACAAAAAAAAAAAACACAGGCTCCGCTCCATATGAGCGACACTCTGCTCTTCTTCTGTGGTGTTTTACAGCAGTGTGCATCCATCTGCTCAACTCAGTGAGCTCCGTGACGCAGCGGTGACTTACATATTAATCACGTGACACAACGAATGTATAATGAAATTCATTGTCAACAATTTTAATAATCAGTTTTTATCAATTTTATTGGTTCATTGTTGCAGCCCTAAACAATCACCTTATGTATCACATTAAGTGTAGATACAGTAGATATATGGGTAGAATGAAAGATGAGTAGCATGAAAAACATAAAGCATATGTTCATACAAAGTAAGACACGTTACCTTGTCTGCAGAGCAGTGAAACGTCCCTGTACCAAACGCTATCTAGGTTAGCGCATTATTGTGTTCAGCGTTATGGTTGAAGCTAATTATATCTCAAGTGGCTGATGGGATGTTGTTAACAGTTGGCTCCAAATAAAATTCCACACAAGGCCGCTCTTTGATATGAACACGAGAGGAAGAAATTTGTCATCTTCCAGCCATTAGCAGGTGTTGATTGATTTGTAAGAATATAATTTGCCATGGATGAATGTGGAAGAGTAAAGGATACCTTCTTGTGTTTGTCAGGGGTTGTGCCAGTTAGACAAATGTGAAGACAAGGTGCAGAGACACTATATTTATAGGTATACTTTGAAAAGCTGCCAGGCGAGGGGGAAAAGAATAGGAAGGAAGAGCGATTGGAGGAAGTTATGACAGACAGGAGACTCAGATGGGGATTCTGTGTACTCTCAACAGATTTAATTTGCCATATTCCCCGGATAATCAGGCACCACATGGCCATCCTCCAGCCAGTCTCCCAGGGGCTCTGCTACATTGTTGATGAAACACATCACATTACGGTTGATATAGGTGCGTTTATCACGTCGCAGTGGGTGTCTTCACGACTGGTGGAAAAGCCAGAACAAAGTAGCTCCATATTGCACGACCAAAGGCGTGTGAAACTTTTGGCCAGGAGACACAATTACCCCTTTAATTACCCCTTTAATCAGGATATCTGTTCACAGCATAAATCCAAATGAACCCAAGGCAGGAGCACAGATGTTCAGATATTGTTGGTTAATACATATATTTTTGGTTGTTGATTAAAGGGGAAATACATTTGGCTCTCACAGCTTCAATGCACAAAATCATTGATTATGTGCGATGTTGATCAGATTACTCATAAGTATATGCAGGTTATTAAGACGCAACTTAGTGTTAATTTTATCAGCAGTACGTCTAGCTTCTATGACTCACATTTAACCCACAATCAAGATTTGCTCTTGGTTTTTTTTTGTTTTTTTTTTTACAATGCTCTCAATCGCCTCATCATTCCTACTCCACTTGCACTCATTTTCAGCAATGGAGGGCCGATACAAGTGATCGACCGGCCTCAGAAAACCATTCAGTCCAGGCTGAAAAGCTGTTGTTGTCAACCCTAAAATCAAGATGACAAAGCTGTGTTATTATTTCAGCGTTACACATCATGACATAGGCTATTGCCTCTTCAGTAAACAGTTCAGTTGGCTCTGTGCTCTAATGAGCTTCCTTAGCCTCTGCTTTCTTCAGTTGGACTTTGTTGTGTAGGTCTGTTATAGACAGCTGTAGTTCAGGGGAGTCGTAGGGTTTAGAGGATGATGAATGTTGTATAAGAGAATAGATCTAGTTATAAAACATTGCGTTCAGTGTCTCACTGTATTAGCACAGCATGAACGGTTTACATTTTGAATGCAAGGCCTCAGAGTGAATATAATGTTGGAGAAGTATAATAAAATAGTTATTGTTGGCACTCCTTCAACTTTTATAACTGTGGGTTAGGGCATGAACATTTCATTACTCATACAATTAGACAACACACCAGCCTCAATCCACACAACACCAAAATAGAATCCTACTAAGACTAAAAAAACAACTTATCGCAGTTCATCATAACCCTTAAAGCACAATGTCATGTATTCATGTCAAAAAGCAATTAATTCACCTCACTTTAACATGTTATATTTTAATACTGACTGTAGCCTTTGTTAATCTCACTAATTGTCATCTCACTGTCCTTTCTAAATTACTCATGTATTGCAAATTGAAATGTAACAGCTGAAATAGCGCAGGATAAAACATCCTACCTATCTTGTGTTTAGCAAAAACAACTTCTCACTATCTGATGCAAGGCATTACACATAGTTACAGCAGGTAGGAGGCTTTATCAAACTTGACTGCCCTTTGAGCTTGAATATTGCAATAAACAAAACTTCAGCTATTTATCTTTCTTGAGGTGGTGGTTTCTAACAAAGGAAACATACATGTGTGTGAGAAAATCACAGTGTTGTGAATCATCACATAGCTTACTGAACTAATAGAGTCATCGTATTTCCATCCATCCATTTTCTACCGCTTATCCTCACATAGGGTCACGGGGGGCTGGAGCTTATCCCAGCTGTCTTAGGGTGGAAGGCAGGGTACACCGTGGACAAATCTCCAGTTCATCACAGGACACATAGAGACAAACAAACATTCACATTCTCACCTACGGTCAATTTAAATTAGCCAATTAACCTAATCCCCATGCATGTTTTTGGATGGTGGGAGGAAGCCGGAGTACCCGGAGAGAACCCACGCAGACATGGGGAGAACATGCAAACTCCACACAGAAAGGGCCCGGGATTCGAACCCGGTACCTTCTTGCCGTGAGGCGACAGTGCGACCACTGCACCACCGCCCTCATCATATTTCAGGTTTTCAGTTTACAACCTTGACACAGCCAACAAAATAGCACTGCAGTCACTGTTGTTTTTGATGGAATTATAATCAATATTGTTTCCACTAATGCATGTAAACACTTCTCTCTCAGTATTAATGCAATGCAACACAACAGCACCACTAACTATATGGCCTCTAAGTTGAATCATCATCTCTGTGTCACCGAAATAAATGTGACCCTTAAGAATTTCCAGGAAATTGGTATTGCATGGCTTTTATATAGGAGTGCATTGCAGTGCTTAGCTGTACCTGTACCCTGCTGTCGTAACTTAGGAAAGGCCTATAACAGCATATCTTAACTTTGCTTTATGGCCTTAGATAGATTGTCTAACATAGGTGAACAGATAAATGACTTAAAATTTGATGTGGACATAGTGACGTGTAATAATTGTTCCTGTAAATGTGTTCTACACGGTAATACAAGTTAATGGAGTAAAGTCCTGCAAACAGCTACGCAGTGATTTCCATTTAGAAGACAACTCAATTAACTGTGGGCCAATTAATGCTGCCTGTGTGTTGCTGAAATTAATGAAGAGACATGTCAGTGCAGGCCAGCGGGATGGAAGGAGAAGCAGAAGGTCAGGCGGTGTTTTCATTGACGATTTTATCCAGCGTGGTGCTTCCTTCATTTATCATTTTTGTGTGCTGAAAGAATAATCTAAAATCAAGCATAATTTGACTTGAGAAAGACAAAGTGAGGACAAAATGTCTGTAATACAAAAAGTTAAGTCTCTATTTGATTAATCTCATCTCTACCTAGGTGACCAGCATCTTATCTTTGGGGTGCATTCAGAGCAGATGTGCTTCTGTTTCTATGAAGTAAATCAATCCACATCGACTCTCTCACACATGTGACATGTTTAATCAAAGAGGCAACCCAACATCTGATAGATAGAGCTGAGTGACAGCTGCGAGAATGAGAACGGCATGTAACAGCACTGCTTGTTTTTACCATTAATAAATCTTGACCATTCCATTAAATCTGTGAACAAGCAGGACTCTAAAGTTTCCCTGAAGCAGCTGCTTGCTTTAAGACAGAGAAGAACACACACTGTCAGATTCTGTTTTGGGATTTGCAAGTATAAAACACCCAAGACCTGGATTTAGTGTCCTGGGATATAACAAATTCAAGATACTTTGCTGATCTTGTAAAAGCTTGATCACAAAAAAAACCTGTAAGAATGTGATTGACTGACTGGAGAGGCTGTGCCCTGAATGAGAGGCCAACTCTTTGTTTACGATGAAATAGACCTGAAGTGACCCAAACACAGCAATAGGAGTTTAGAGGCAAGTAGGGGCTGTCAGCTGGCAGAAGATTGATGTGATTCAAAGCAATGAGGAAAGTCCACTGTCTCTTTGTGGAAAGTCAGTGCAGCCTAGATGTAAGACAAAGTTTGGGTTGTGGGATGCTGTCATTCAGGGCAGAGAGGAGCAGGACACCATTGTTTTGGAACAGCACATACTGTAATGCTTGCTGTTAGCTATAATGAGCACATTTTAATTCAAGCTTCTTTTTTCTAACTGTCTAGAACGGACTATCTCTCCTGAAGAAGCAAGTCATAAACAAACAAATAAACTATGTCCAACAGAGAGAGGGCAAAATTATGTTTACCCACCCTCAGACAATTTGGCACCCCAAAACGAAGATTTTTGTTGTTGTTGTTTTGTTAGAATCGCGCAAGTTGGCATCAAATCGTCAATCATTTGTTTAGCGGCACTCTCTCAAGCTGTGCAAACACACACCCAGTGCCACTTTGTAGTGGCGACCAGGGAGATCTTGTGTTTGTCCCAAAAATCCATGTGTGTACATTTCAGGTTTGGAAGTGTTAAGAAGCCAAGTAAAGCAGCATGGCATGAGGAGTGCATTGCCTCCCTCTGAGAGCTTCATTATGGTAAACTAGGTTTAGGCTTTCACTCCAAACACCAGCTGGCGTCTCAATCACAACCGTCTGCTGTGGGATGTCAACATATTTAGATGTTAACACTTTCATTTTTTTATGTCAGTTTCTTTCCTGTTTTGTGGCTAAGACGGGAAATGCCTGGTATACAGTATAAAATCTAATCAGCTTTATGGGTATTTTTAATCAGCCTTTTGAGGGATGATATTTTTGTATAGTGATATATTGTTATTTTGTTTTCCAACCATCTTTTGTGAGAAGTAGTTGGTGTCAACACAACAAGGACAAGGATGAGTAATTCATTTTAGTTTTTGCTAATGAATTACTATTGAATTCCCTCAAAACTCCAGACAGGATTGTTGACAGAATTGACCATATTACTGATGCTGTTAATGCCCGGATCTGCTCTGTTGCTTCTGCATTGTGAACGCAATTATCTTGCATGTCATCGACAGCGGAGCCATAGCACAATCCATTTTCAGTTGATATCCCTGATTCATTGATGTTCTTTCTGCCAGTTCAGGGCAGACAGGCCTCTCTTTGTGCTGCACTGTCTGCTTTAACATTGTCTAACATTAGCCTGATTGTCAGGAAATAAGCAATGATGAAAGGAGTCATCTGATGTTGTTGATTCTGTTGATTACAGTAATGCTGTTGTTTGGTTTAAAACTCCTCCTCCATCTCACATCCTGTTTTTTCCTGACTGTTGCCATGGAAATGGGTGTAATTCTGCAGTCTTGTAATTTCCAATTGAAATTTTGTCATGGAAACTTCCTCAACTTAACCACTGGTTTGTGCACTTCTCTTATTTGTTTCTTTAAAGGAATTAGGATGTTAGCCAAGAATTAGAATAGCCAAGATAAAATCTAGTTTTCACTTCACCCCTTTCTCTCAAATCTGTGTTTGCTCCTCTCTTCTGTGGGAAAAAAAATGTACTGAAGACCCTGTTCCTTCTCTGAGATGTGCTCCTCTTTCATATTAGGGTGTTGAGAGTGTGAGGAGGCCGAAGATACATGTGTAAACATTTTTTTTTCATTTCAGGCTCATTCTCTGGTTCCTTCAACCACAAAACTGATGGCGTGGTCTTGAAAATCTGTGTGCTTTGAGATTAATCATCATAAAACTTAACAGCCCTTTGCTTTATACTTCCAAATTGTGCATGGGTGAATGCACCAATCCTGACTGTGTGTTTTCTTCACTTCCTTTTCTTTTCCCTGTCCAAAAAAACAGCTTATTGAGTTAAAAGTAATGCCAAAAAAATCAAGACAATCGATTAAATTGTCATGTCACACCAGCAGGTACAGAGGCAATAAGCAGACATGCCCACACAACTTTTTGTGTGGAGGCACACTTTAGGGTCAGGTCTGGGCTTCGTCAGGGAAAGGCACTCAATTGCAATTAGTGGTAAACATATTCTTCCGTGCACTTACCCTTTGATTGCATTGTTATTGCACAAAGGCAAGATAGATGGCTGTATATTTGACGCTGTGTACTTTTTCAATTAGCCACAGACCCAGAAAACTTTGCTATGTGTCCCGTGGGCACGCTACGTGGAGCAGACAACGTGAATAGAGCAAAGTTAGGTTTGAATTAATTAACAATTAGCCGAACTAAGAGCACATTGGACGTTACAAATGAAGATTGGATAGTACAAATGGCATTCTTTTGTGGTTTCTCCCAGTTTTTTAGTATCAAATTCACCAGCTCACTATATAACCAGCCTTCAGGCCTGAATAATTTAATATACAGCCTGTCCTTCAAGAGACTGCAGTGTGGTGGTAAATCTGACAGTTTTTGAAAAATGTGACATAATTATTTAATCTTCCAGGGCTTGGATAGAAAAAAATGCATTCAATATGCAGCATTTTTAAGCAGTGGCAGCACTAATAAAACCATTTCTTGTCCATTTGTTAGAGCGACAGGAGAGTTTCCTCATTTATTTGTACATTTACGACTGTGAGGCACTGTCCCAGTCAGGGCCACAGCAAGAGGCCAGGAGGCGGAAGATGAATACCTGATAGCTGCACTCCCCAGACATTACTAAATGAGCAAACTGGCAGTTTACAGCTACCCCACAACGTAACCTGCATGTTTTATAGATGAGAGGAATCTGACTAACTGTCAGAGAATGAAAGCCCCTCTCCGGATGGTACCATAATGGCCTCTCAGTAAAATGAGACAAGGCTTTATGGGTGTTTATCATTGCACATTTCACCAACTTTCTTTTACAGCCCAAAAGGAAGATGGCAACAAAGCTTAAGAGAACACTGAAGCTTTTATTTCATTAGCCAATATGTCAAGTTGATCAGAGAGCACGAGCAATGTTTCCTGTGCTTTATTAGTCAGACAGCAATTAAAGCGAGAGCATACTGTAAACAGATCAAGTAAATACCTACTGGTGTCTACTAACTGCTCCGTTCCCCACAGGACTCTTAATGTTATGTCTGTTTCATGTGCTGTTTACGTGTTCATGATGGGGAGCCTTGGTGCTTTTCTGTTTATATTGTGTTCATCAACACTGTCACTCACTTGACTTTACTTTGTGTTTATGAGCAGTAATATTAGTGTGCAGTGCCCAGCATTGTTTTTAAAGGCTGATATGCTAATAAAAGCGTTTGTAGACTAAATTCAGAGTTTGTTGTCATTAATTTCAATCTATTAATTTGATTAGTTGCATGTTCAATATGCAGAATAACGTCCCTGAGCTGTTTTCTTGTCAGGGTTGAAAACATGAACAGCATCAAACCTTGGGACAAAAACGCTCTGTCAATCCAAACTAATTAAATTCTGTTCTAGTTAGCTGCTTCTTAAGATAGTGTTTTACAATGAGTTGTGTCACAAAAACATGATACACCAATTACATCAATATAATGCATGTTTTCATAATTTACTGTAGCGATATTTCCTTGTGACCCTTTCTGTCGTAGAAACACTGCAGCAAAGCACTCAGAGTTTGCAGGAAACATGGTCACACATTTCCTGCAAATCGCAAGGCTTCACTACATTTTTCTCCTCACCGCTGGGAGGTCATCAGGAGCTCATATGCTTGAAAAGTGCTGAATTAGCTTTGAGTGGACAAAGATGGAGGTTCATAAGGAATTAGCAAGCAGGTCGCACAAAAAGCCTTACTTGGAAGCTAACGGGGCTCATCAGTTTTCTCAATTAGTTGGCTGCGAGGGGACAGCGACTGAAATGGCTTTGGCAGAGATGCTTTATTACAGTGACTTGGAGTGGATGAGCAAAATTTTACATTTCTTATATTAAAGGACTCTGATGCAATAAAAGCATAATAAGTGATCAGTTTTATGTTATTATTTCAGCAAAGCAGCAACACTTACACAATGTAGTCTTCTAATTGCTGATGTCAATGAACCCAAGTTTCCATTTAGGCTTCACTCTCAAACTTTTTTCTTTCTTTTGTCTTTTAGACCTCACTGTTATTATTAACCACCAACCTTGTAGGCGGTACAGCTCAGAATGTGTCTGTGAAGACTGAAACAGTTAAAGACTGATGTTGATCCAAATCTCAGAGTCAGGTGTGAGAGGGCAGGTGTCACGCGCCTGTGATAAAGACTCTACACCAGTGGGAGAAAGACGAGAGCTGCTGGCCCTCTTATTGCCTTACAAATGCCTCAGGCCATCAAGCAAACATGCACCCAGGCCCTCCCCATCAGAGTAACTCAATATAGCTCTCTCCACACCACCCTTCAATGTCTCAACACCTTTCCAAGGTTGAAAAATGCCTCACACCAGTTAGCTCCCCAGGATGTTGACCCGGCAGTGCAGGTCATCACTCTGAGACAAAGAGATTCTTATCGGCCCAGTCGCTCTCACATCTCCCACCTCCATCCCCTGCTTCTCGCATGGTGAGCGATGGCTTCTCTGAAACTTAATATCAGTGATATCATCAAGGTGCTTCCCTACACCTCCCTCAGGATCGAGAATGGGTGTTGTGAAAAAATACTATCAGGCACTTGGCTGACGGAGGGCGCCTCCAGGGAGATTTGGTCAGTTTGGTGCCATTAAGCGATGTGTAATACAAGACTGAGACTGGCTCACACAAAGAGAGAGAGAGAGAGAGAGAGAGGCTGAGGGATAATTGTGAATGAAGAAGTTAATGCTCCATAACTCATTTTCCTCTGTTCTCCCCCCAGTAATTCTACAGCATGGAAAAATTACAAGCTGCCCTCCTGCTCAATCCATTATGTCTCTCTTTCAAACTATTTTGCATTTTTAGTATAATTCTTACCTCTCTCACACTCTTTTTAAAGCAAAAACGTGATAGAAATGTGCATATTTCATATGGATTTTCCCCAAAGTGAATGAGGTGAAGCCCTGTGTATTCTGCTTTTAGGATAGCCAGTATCCTTGTACAACAAAACTTTCCTAATATAACCATGAAGTATTAGCATGGGAATCAAGTTGCACTGATCATAAAACCCAACAGTAGTAAAGGGCTAAAGTGTTTACACACGTCAGTATACTAGAGAATAACCCAAAGCTTTTATATTCAAGCTTCTAGCAGCTGGAATGTGATCACAACTGTGTTACTTTAATCAGGATGACGGTTGGCATGCGTGAGCATCCTAAATGTTATAGGAACTGTGCCCTGCATTTATTGTATCCACCAGAGCTTCAATTCAATTGCATATTAACAAGAATTTTCCCCTGTGGTGCCACTCAGATGAAATTATTACAGTTGGATTATTGTTGTGCATGACTAAGAAGAAATGTGTGATTATTGGAAAATCTTGTGATGGCTACAGACTGATAAGTACGACTGCTTTCCTGGTAGAAATGGGCCATTTTAGAGGGGAAATATGATGTGCAGGTTACCTACTGTTTTTGTTTTAGCAGCTAAACAATGCACTGACATCTTTTTGCGGTGCAATTTGCTCTTTTAGAAATGCAGATAATGTAATCACATTAACAATAGAATCATATCCAAAAGTGATGCAAATGTGATCTAACAATATTTGTACTCTGTCGGCCTCCACTGTGAATTACCTCTATAGAATATGCACATTTATATTCAGTCCCTCAGAGTGTATTCATAAAGTTTTCATGACGGGTGAATTAATTTTATCCCTGACTGCTTAACTATTACAAACTGTATTGTGGTTGTCAACATGCATCGAAAGCCTGAACAGAGGAGATGTTCAAGACCCAAGCAACGTCATTATAAACCAGTGAGACCTCCTTTCACATATTTTGCTTTTACTGTGGCCATTTTCCATTACAGTATGAGATTGACATGTTGTGTTCTATAATGTACTGAAATATCTGACAATTTTATGATAAATTCCTGAAATTGTTGACTAGTGGCTGGTACGGCTAGCTCAAAAGGGATTGTTGTTCACAGTCATCTAATCTGATGACTGCAACTGTCTTCTATTCAATCAGCCAAGCTCACAGATTGTGTTCTCAAAATCCACTCTGCTTATCAACTAATCACGACAGAGTACTATAATCAAATAATCAATGAGGCATTTGACCAGAGTCAATATCCCACCTTCCAAAGCTGCCAATTTAGGTTTCCATTCATCAGCCTGATCTGACAGCCAGGTCAATAGAACATCCTTTCATACTATCAAGCCTAATAACATGCTCTGTTTTCTTTAATCTATAATCAGATACTTGTCATTATGTCACCAATTTGTTCTCCGCTCGCGAAATGGACAGTGTGCAAAAATTGACAGACCCTCCCATTCACCCCTGAGAGGTTCAGCGTACTGTGTTGTGGATGAACAGCAGAACGAACGTTTACATTTTTGGCATTCAGCTGCCACATTTATCTGTAATGTTGTGAGGAAAACAGCAGCATATTATGAACAGGGCAGTGGTCAAAGTAAGAGCCCACAATGGAGGATGTAATATTCAGTACTACAGGGGGAACGTATGAAACAAGACAGAAAGTGATGGTACTTTCTTTTGTCTGTTCTGGTACTCAAAAGTTCCACAGGACGTCAAACACATGGTTCGTATAATTTTCCTTTGGTTGTAGACAGTTTTGAAATTGAAGAAAAAAGGTAGGGTCCGTATCTTTTATAGTGGGCCTCAGCTGTCTTTTTGCATGGTGGGTCTTGACAGCGAGGTGCTTCCACTCCCTCATAATGAACACGGCTGTCTGCTTTGGTTGTAGGCCAGAGGTGGTGTGGTGTGGATGGGGGAGCCGGTTTCATTAGCGTGGGTGAATAGCCAAATTTCAGGTCTCTGATGGACTGTGACATGCTAGGCCAGGTTTTCCACGGGACTGAACTCTGTGGAACTAAGCTGCTGTCAGTCCAGATGGGGTCTGGCCACAGCAGATTACCACCCCTTCACTAGGCTGCTATTGGCTCTGACAAAATATTCAGGAAGTAATACAGTGTAATCCTTCACTTCACCATGACGTTTACCATTCATGGCACACAATCCCTTCGACACCTGTCAGCGGTCCACAAAACATGGCACCATTGCACTGAATGTTGCTTTAAAGACAGATGTTTTTTTTCTGTGTTTCTTTGTGTAGACGGTGGTATGAGGTGGCAGAAGAGGTACAGTATTAATGGAAGGTGAGAGAATATAAAGACACACTTAAATTACTTTCCTCTAGTCATCTGTCCATTTTTAGTGATAGTAATGGTCGGATGAGGATAATAACAAAAACAGCTTCAGAAATACAGTATAACCTAGGTGAGCTCATTATTAGCATAGTTTTTTTAAAAATAGTGAAATAATGTTAATAACAGTGGGATTGTAAGGGCTGACACATATGTACACTGGTTTTTCCAGACTCACTGAAAGTCCCTCAGGTAGAGTTTATCTCACCAGGGAAACTCCCACTCCTCCAGATGGCCTGTCCTTCTCTATTCAGCGCAGAGAGAAACAGGAATTTTGAGCCATATGGCTCACCTCTAGTAAATGCACTAAGTCAAGATTTAAGCATGAGCTGGACATGTGCCATTGTTCCCTGAGTGAGCACTCTTGTTTGGTTTTCCTCTTGTCATCCCACACATCCAGACAGTGCAGCACTGTCTGAGGTTAAGCTCCTCAAAACAGATGGCTGAAATCTGCTCAACTCTTGGGGTTAAATACCCTCTTTATTTCCTCAGGTACCCTAAGTGCTGTTTGTGTTTTACAGAAAGCTCCTGACATTAGGGTCAAACTGTAGATGCGAGAGGTGTTGACTTTACTTTGCAGCTTTAACTTAGTCTTGGCATTTACATCCACTCCTCCTTGCTTCCTGAGCCATATGGTCAGGGAGACACAGCTGAGCTAAAACCACAAAAAATAAGCGTGAGGATTCCTTTGGCCTGAATAAATACCACCCATAGTCTGAGACTGACCACATCTTGTGGGAATTGTGGGAAAGCGTCTCCTCTTTACAGAGGAAGGGAGCCATGGTAGGGTGAGCAGCTCAGAGAGCCAGAATGGGGAACTAGTTAAAGGGGTTAGTGCACAAGGGAGGAGGGTAGTCACAGAGGGCAGAGATGGACTTTTACACAGCATGGGCGCAGTGAAAAGAACCTGGCTGATTTCAAAGAAGCTCCTCCACATTGAGCGCTTCAGTGCCTCTCTCTGCCTTTCCTTGTCATTCAAACAGCAGAGCAACTCGATGGACAGCTGGGCTTCGGCTCGACCAGTAGCTGGGAATGAGACGGGCTGTGAAAGCGGTGGGCTGAATCCGAGTCGTGATGCGGCACGGGGAAGAAAGGGAAGATGAGTAGAGGAATCACAGGATTTGTCAGAGTGGCCATTAAGTCCAATTGAACCTTCAGTTTGTCAATAACCGTGATTACTGGCCGGACCCTCAAAGCGTGCAGAATGACTAGGTCGTGACCTGTTCATCCTCCTTGTCTGTCATGTGTGGCCTCACATGCAGCAGCACTTTTTGACTCCCCTCAGTAAACAAACTGTATATCGTGCAGCACGCATTTACTAAAATATCTGTTTTCTTAGTCAGTGAAGTTGTTGTAAGTTGTTTATAAGTCAGCAATCTATTATCATATTAATATGTTTTTTTTTGTAAGAGGGCACCAATCCTCCTTGTAGCAGCACATTCAAACCTGGAGTTTGGGGGTTAAGTGAACAATAGATTTAATTCTCCTGTTTGAGATCAAAGCAGTTAGCACTGGGGCACCACCCTGCTGCTCTAACCTTGTATAGACCAGCAGTAGATTTTTATCTTAGTGCACTAGGAAGTCTCTATGCAGTTTAAGCTTCGAATTTGCTTTACAGAGACATCACCATCGTGGTCCTAACGAATGTCAGACTAGCAGAGCATGAGTGGGAGAAGTAAAAGGTTGTCAGGAAAGGTCCCTGCCCGGTGAATTAAATAAATGTTTCATGAATTTTAAACAGCTTGCTGTTTGTCCGCCTGCAGTTTTAAAAGACCAAAGGTTTTGGGAAAAAAAAACAGAGTACAGGCTGATAGAAGGAATCTGCATATATTTGCATTCATTTTGCAACACGTTAATTTTCCTCCTTCTCTTAGAAGTGCATTTACACATGCAGTGTGTCTCTTGTACTTCTTTCTCCACCGTGCCTCTGTGTTGGAATAAAATTGTTTTTCTAGCATTTAATTTTTTTTTTTTTCAGCATTTTTTTTTGCTCAATCTCAGATCTTTTAATGTGTTTAGTAAACGTCTCTCCCTGTCTCTTTGTTTGTCAGTTTATGGAAATTTAGATTTCTCTTTCAGTCAAGGTAAAATCCTGGTTTGGTCATGGGAGAGGTGTACTGCTCTATTGTTAATTGATTTTGTTGTATCCTTCTGTCATACTTCATTATGTTATTCATCACATTTTGTAACATCAGATTTAGCTCTGATAGGTAATTCACTGTAATTTGATTCAGATAATTACATATGCTTATTATCTGCTTGGATCATTAATTTGAAACAATGATGCTTTAGTTAAATTGCTAATGCTTCTTGCTTATCTTGCCTTTTCATTACTGCATATTGCTTCAAAGAAGCATTTCATCTCACCTTTTACTCAGGATCATGGTGGCAGCAGGGCGGAGGATGTCGACACAGGCTTTATACTGATTACTGCTTGATTATAAGATCTGCTGCAGGTGCAAACGAGAGCCATTTTCTGCTTAGTTGAGTCACCAGAAACAGCTTTAATCATTAATTTAATAGCTATATTTACATGCACCGATAAATCTGATCTCTTATCTTAGTCTACACATTGAAATGTTGTGTGAGTTAAAGGAAGATTTTTCATATACTGCTACAATACAAAACAGGAGAATTTATAAGTTTCTGAGACTGAGGGCAGAAACAGTTAAACTGAATTGTTCTTTAAAGAGAAGAAACAAGTACTGCAGTACAGTGTCCTCTCTTCTGGCGTCAGATAATATCATGTGAATTGTTAGATTTTGTCAGATTGGAAATGTTTGATGTTTGAAGTGTAATTGAAAGGTAGAAGACAACGTTCTAGGTTCAATGTTAATGCCACCTTTGTTAATGCAGCAGTGTTCTTTTCAGAGTTCACTCTGATGAGCAGAAACGGCTACAAAGGTGTGACTGTAGAGATACAGCCAAATGTAATCATGACACAAGAAATAATTGAATGCAAAGAGGGAAATCAGTTCAACATGACGAAGCAGTTCCTGCAGCTCGGAGGCAGAGGTGCAGCATTTTTATGTCTCCAGTCATAGTCTTAATGTGCATGGTGTCCTTAAATTGACCTTCTGCCCTTTGCTAAGTTCATTCATTAGATAAAATAGAACGTTAATTCAGCTTTATAGTGAAATAAACCAGGAGCTAAAATTGCTTTATATGAGCTCCTAGGTTGGTGTTCATACTGGATTTAGTGTCCATGTCTTTTCCATCTGGCCAAGGGACGAAGGATAAGTATGAGGTGGCCATGTTGAACCCTGACACATCTTACTCTTATTGGGTAATGGCTTGAGACAGGCCTTATTGACCTGCCTGACTGATGCGGCTCCACACGGCTTTCATTACAAACCTTCCAGCTTACTAAAAGGTCTTTTTTATTAGCTGGGACTCTATCTCCATTTGAGAGACATTCTCCTAATAACTATTTGAGAGGGAATAACATTGCTTTATTGAACCACAGGTTAATTCAATAACCAAGTGTTAACAGAACCTGTAAATCTGCTGATGACCTCAGACTGAATACGGTCTAGTGCCAGTCTGCAAGTATTAATATATTGTCGCGGCGCAGGAACCACTTTTGTTGGTCTTTTGACCACATAAAGTCTGCTGTCCATTACACATTATTAGATTGACTCAGTTTGTGTCTCAGTTCTTATTCTCAAATGGAAACCTGGCATGGCAAACTTGTAAGGACTCAATAAGTTTCAATTCTGCACTTGCTCAGAGGGATGTGATGAAATATGATGTGATCCATTACAACATGATTTAGTTAAAGGCATCTCGGGCGTCCCAAGAAACCTGCACTCACAAGCTGTTTTTCAAATGTGGTCAGATTGGCTCACCCAGGAGTCGGTGCCTCACAGAGGACGACGTTACTGTCTGGGCCAGCTGAGTTCATTGCGTAAAAAAAATATTATGGCCAAAAATGGCCAATTTCCTATGCATTTATTTTGTTACTGGCCATGTGTGTTTATCTTATTTTAAAAGCCAACAACCTTGGATAACACCACATATGAGCTGGACTTCTCTCTATTTGATTCCTTCTCTCGTTCAGCCAAGGAATCTAACCGCACGACACAAGTTTTGATTCCAACTGCTCTGGTACTTCAGTGTTGAATTGAATTCAATTACATGATTCTATTTGTATCATTTCTGTTTAAAATGATCAGATGAATTCAACACACAGATTTACTCTCAATATGTTGTTGTTGCTGCTAAAATGCAACAAGCCTCTGGCATCACTGCACAAGTCAACATTTTAAAAGTGAAAGGATCTTCTTTAGCAGAGCGGTAGAGTGCTTTTTTAGTTCAAGGAGGTGCCAAAGATGAAAGTATGGTATAGAAACCCCACAGATGTGAGAGAGGATGGCAGTGAGTTAGAGTGCATGCAGAGTGAGAGTCTGCATGTGTGAGAGACTGCCAGATAGAGCGGAGGTGGAGGTGGAGGGTGGGATTACAACCAAATGCACAGTTCAGCAATGTCTTCTGCAGTGCTAGTAAGGTTGGTATGTGTGATTTCAATTTGATTTATTTCTGACATTACTTTTCCCGTCTAGTGCATCACTCCAAGACAGGCAGCAACATGTGATATTTTAGCAGTGAGCCAGTCAGATGGCATACAGCAGACTGGGGAAGGCCTTGTAATATTTGCTTTCATTGAAATGAAAATTGTCTGGTTATGTGTATCAAAACAAGCTGAATTGCAGTGCCTAAATATTTATCATATTAATGCTATCACATTAATTTTATCGTTTATATATTATTCATTCATTATTTTTTAGGATTTCCAATTTTTTTGGCTTCATCTTTGAATAGTTACATCAGACTGCAGAGCTGCAAACTTTGCAGAGCTGCTGTGCTCTTGTTGTCTGACCCACCTGTAGGCTCATCTTTCTGCTTGTGCACATTCATTAAACCCACAGTTAAATTTAATGTGTCTCAAGCGCCTGAACAATGTAAAATTCTCAAATGACCTGTGCCCCCACATTTTTGGTTGCGTCGTGCTGCATGTATCAATGCCATTCAAACACATGTTCAGGCTTGCCATCTAAGAATAGAATCTTGAGACAATGGCCTCTCTGAAACTAAATGTTATGAATCTATAAATTGAATAGCTAAGAACATAATGTTACAGGAGCTCTTGCCTGGTTGTGGGTTATAACCCTTAGCACAATACGAAAAGGTATGAAACTGCAGTCACTGAGTTTTTCCCTGACAGAAATGACAAGAGACAGCGGTGTTTTAAGGCACATTTGGTAATAAATTCAAGAGACAGCAGGTGTTAATGAGACAGAAATGTGTCTTGTCTCTACTGCCTTTCAGTGCCGTAATTGTAGGAGGCCTTTTGTTGACAATCCCTGGAGGAAAATTTCAGGCACTCTCCGACGCCTGGGCAGTCTGATCCTATTACCTGACTCCATGCTAACATCAGCTTCAATCAGCAGGTAGAGCATCACCACATCCTCCCCTTGTTCTGCTCTTTTGTGTGAAAGGGCTGATATGCTGTGCCGTGGAATAAAAATAACCTGCTCTGAAAAGACACCCTACAAAACCCATAGCTAGAAGTTTTACTCTATCAGGCATCATTAGTTTCTTTCTAGTGCGTATTTGGCCCCAGATAAACTCAGGTAATTTTCCCCTTACCCACAATTTTGATCTAATCACTACTATGTTTTTATAAGTATATGGATTAATAATGGCAAAAATACAAAATACAGAAACACAGTGCAAATTATTTGGTTCTTAGCTAAATAAAAACAAAACTTATATGGATAATTTATCAAGTTAATTTCCTATTTTAAGTGTTCAACTTTGCACTATCATCTTAATAAATCTAGAAATGATTTGAAATTATTGAAATAAAATTGTTTTTCTGCATGGTTAGATATTTTCCCTTGTTTGAGTACCTTTTACCTCAGATTTTATGTTTTAAGCTTGTTTTTAGACACTTTTGCAGTCAGAGATAAGGTGTGTAAAAATATTCGAAAGCAGACTTGGTTTCTTAACACTGAAGTCTTTGAAGGTTTTTTTCTTTTTCTTTGGCATGCTTTAATTCATTTTAATTCAATAATATCAAGGTGGACCGATACTGATATTACCTTACACATCACATTTTTTGCTTTCTGTTTTTAATTGGCACAATTGATGATCATATTTTTCAAGTCTGTGAGTCTTTGTAGTTCAGATTTGTTGGATAGGAAAGTCAGAAAAGTTACTCAGCTGCAGGACTGCATGACTGTGGGTTAGATGACAGTTTTTCCTCATTTTCTCCCCAAACTGCCACATTTGATTTGTCAGAATATTCAAGAAAAAAAAAAAGCCTCAAAACACTCTTTGGCTCACGTTATGTAAAGCTTATATAATAGAGGGATGGAAGAGTCTTCTCTGAGTAGGTGACTGCGGTGAAATAGGGAACAATTTAAATGTCCCTCCTCGTGACTCCTCCAAATCCCTCTATTAATCATGAACTCCTTCTATGAAATATTAAATGTGAATGTAGTTGTGAGTGTTGGAGCAGAACTACCCGTCTTTCCCTGGGCCCTCTCCTTTTGTTATCTGCTGCTTACTAGGCATAGACGTCCGAGATGGTTGAAGACAAATGGACCAAGGGGGAAGCAAAGTAATCAGCCATGAATTTCAGGTTTGAAAGGGTGAGCTCTAATTAAATTTGACTTGGCCTGATAAGAAGTTTAAGTCCAAGGTTAGCATGAGGATTGAATGGAGTAAAACTAAATTTCTTCCCAATGCCAAAGGCGAATTTGAATAGGATGAGAGTGAAAGGGCATTTTTCTTCTTTTCCTATTAAATATTTCCAAAAGTGATAATAATGATAATGTAATGAATGCATCTTCTTTTAAGCACATTGTCAGTACACTGCTTTCACGTGTACACATGCATAGGCCCAGTCAGTCACCACACAAATAAAAGTGTTGCGGTTATTAGCTAGACAGTGTGCTGTATGTCATGTGGAAATGCATTTCTCAGATGGGTTGTCTTGGAAATATATGGCTTCTTTCTCTCTGCGCAGCGATGAGTCAGTTAAAACAGTAATGAAGTTATTTTTCCACAGAGTGAGAAATGGGAGAAAGAAAGGGAAATCAATAGTGATATCTTGAAGCTAGAGTCTGCCATCTAATCTCTCAGTGGTACTGGAAGTGCTTCATTTGGCCTTTTTGATGCTTCCCCACCCACACTCGCCTCACAAAAACACCCACTCCCCAGTGTTGTTTCTTATACGTAAACATGCATAAATGGACCTCATGCAAGCTTGAAATATCAGCTTACCCATCCAGTAGGAATTCAGGGAAGTGCAGACAAGTTTCAAATGGATGTCGTGTAACAACTTAGCACAGACTGGGTGCTAAAATATGAATTCTTTTTTCTCCTCTGTTAATCATATTTTATTTAGTTGGTTCCACTTTATCTATTTTGGTGTCCGACTGCAAATTGACTTATGTTGTCTTATAAAATGTTTTTTTTTCACATTCAGGACAAGTGTTGAAAGGAGTTTGATGTCAGTGGTAAATGACATGTACAGGTCTTGTCTGTTGCATGCTGATTAACCCCTTCCCACACATTATTTGCTGCATGTGAAGAGGCATCTGCACGGCTCTGGTTACAGCGCTGCATTAGCTGAGGAATGTAAATCAGGTGTAATGGATGAGGGCCCATAAAAGCACCTGCACATGTGATGTTAATGCCCTGCTTCACGTGATCCAGCATCTGTAAGGGTGAAGCTAAAGGCCATGAATAAATCACACGCTTTCCGCCGAGAAGATCTTTTGCTTTTCATGTTTGCTGGCCTTTTTCATTGCGAAAGCAGGCGGAGTTGGTTCTGTGCTTCTCACACAAACCGTAAAGTGGAACCGCAATCTGGGTGTGAGTGCCTGGGTCGAACCGAGGCAGGCAGCCAGCACCGACGACTTTAAGTAACATGATGAAAGATGAGCAGATCCTCTCTTAATCTTTGTGGCAGGGGTGGCTGTGGTGCCACCATATAATAATCACAAAGCATTCTGATAGGCTCTTGGAAAATATAGCATCCAAATTTCTCAGCCTGTTCCCATTCAGGCACTTCAGCTTTTAGCATTAAATCCAAAAGTTAAAAAAGACACTACAACGATACAATGCAGCAGTGCATCATTTAGCACAAATAACAAGTACAGCATTGTTCTTATAGTAAACATATGCTGTAAGCTTTGTGCTTTATCATGAATATCTCTGTTATTTGTATAATTGTTGGAGTGTGGGTTGTATAGGTCTCGTTTTTTTTTTTTTTTTATAAAATCACAAGACCACAATACAAGGCATGTCTTTCCTGACAAGCACATCTATAGTAGGATGTGACAAGGGTTGTGAATCCTGACTTTTGGGATGCGCTGGCTGATGGCAAAACAGGACAGTGGATTTTTCTGTAGTGTGGTATGGGCATTAGTGCCGTGTGTTTTTTATCTACAGCCTTTAATAAACAGTAAGTGACATTGTAGCACACAAAGCTATCCTAATTTAAGTGATTAAGCATATTTCATGGCCTCTGCTACACTTAATCTAAGTGTCCTAAGATCTGTGCATGCAGGGTGGTTTACTCTTTTTCCATCTCCCAGCTCTATGTAGTGCTCATAATTCATCCTCAGTCCAAAGCTTCCTACTGTCACAATAGTTTTGGATGTGCATTCCTCTCTCTTTGCAGGAAATACTACTCAGAAACCAGGAGACAAAAACAGGAAAAGCAATAGAAAACACAAGAGCCAAGAGCCACCACAGATCAAGTCCCTGGCACCTAAACTACCATAAAGTGACATATCTATGTGTCGATCGTGTGCTTAGTTTCAGATAGAACATTGAAGATCATGTAACGATCACGTTAAGACCCTCCTCTGCCTGTCATGTGTATGCAGGCATATTATTGATGACAAAGACAAATTGTTTTGCGGCAGCAGTCTAAACTCATCTGAGTATGTTATGCATGCAGTTATGTAAGGTGTTTTTAATTGTCATGTTATAAGGTAAATGTAATGTTTTATTTTGCATAGTGTGATGAAGAAAATCATAAAGAAACATTACCTGTTAGTGTGAGACAAATTACACCTTTTGTGTTCTTATAAGTAGTTGAAGATTGGTGAACTTACAAATTCCCATTTCAGCTGTGGCCCAGCTTTAACCTGAGCGGAGGTCTAATCAGCCAGAAAAAACACCTTGGACTCACCTAAGGTGTTCACATTTTCACAATGTGTTATTCATGTGAAGCAGTCAGCTCTTGACATCTGGGTTTCTCACCTCATGCCTGTTTATTGCTAACCTAACAAGCAAGAACATGGAAGGTCTCATTCGACAAAAGGGCTTTTATCTGTTATGATATAGTCATGATAAACTGGACTGGACCCGTGAGCTAAAATAACTAACAACTTTATGGCTCTGCTCCATAGACTTCTTCATTTTCCAGCTGGTTTTGTGGATTTTTGTGCCACTCACGGTTACATGTTGTTCCTGGGGCTCATGTGATAGTGATGCTCATTAAATGGAGAGGTTGCTAGGGAAGACTTCTGAATTTCTTCAGTCGAAACTACCTGAAATGAGTTGCCAGAGACGTGCTGGCAGGTCATGAAGCAAAACTCCAGTCAAAAAAATCAAGGAAACTAACAACGCAGTCATACAGTAACAATCAAACGTGCTGATAAAGTTAGATTAAGCATCTTTTTTGAATCTGTTTAAGCTTTTTACTTTAAGCTTGTCACGTGAATTGGAACGAAAAGGAAAAGCTAAGGACACTTTTCATAAACACAGCACTCTAATACATTTGGGCAGTTTGTCCAAGTAGAGTTACCTGCCATGCAAGTTAGCATTCACTTCAACAGCCCTAGTTTTTATGTGAAAACCTGAGGCGAACATTTGCAGAGTGTTTGGATATTGCATTGATTATTGTTTAGTTCAGCAGGATAATCTTCATATAAATGAACACCAACTTTTATGATTTTCGAAGAGGTAATGCAACATTGGATGTTAAAAGCTAAAGTTAGGCTCCAGAGAAACTACACAACGGTTAAATGACTCAGTCACCACCAACATAACGATGGATGAGTGTCATGTGATGTGATGATGTTTAGTCTTATTTAGCCACTTAGACTGCCTTTTTAAAGACAGTGAGATGTTTATTAGCATGTGTTCTGTTCTAAAACAAATTGATTCAAATATCCTTGTGTTGTTTCAGACATCTAACCAAAGCTCCATTAAGAAAACCTTGACTTTAAGACAAGGGAGCTGAAAGTGCTAAAACTCACTTCCAGCTTTTAGGACTCATTCCGTCCACTCTACTGGTTGACAGGTAATTTACATTCAGACAGTGACAGTTGGTGTCTGTTCATTCATCAGAAGCAGAGCGACACAAGTGAATGATATTAACAGAGGCAAGATTACTCAAGCTCAGAAGGGGCGTCTACAATCTGAACAAAGGCGGCCTCCTCATTACTGATCATGTCCACAAGCTGTCAGCTCCATGTTGTTTTTGGGCGGTAATGTTCACATCAGGGTCAGACTAATCTATTTGCTATTAATCCAGTGACAGTTTAATTTCTTAACTACCCTTAATTGTAATGTCATAATGTTTAACTGATTGTTCAGTGCAAAGTGCTGCTGTTAGTCACACAGCCTAATTTAATTTGTTTACAGTTGAAGAAAATGAAAAATGGAATGGAATAAAATGGGTGAAGCAATCCACTTGAAGGCTTTACTCTGACAGTTAATGCCCATGGCAACTGATTAGTTTATTTAGAGGAGGAAAGGTTGTCAGATGGTTTCCTAGCTGTCCCATAAACCTGTCGTCATTACAGAGCCTGCACTTTCCCTCAAATTCTCAGGCTTTGTTTTCAAATCTTAGAGAGGTTTTAGGTGGCATAGAAGCTCTTACCTACTCAGTATGTCTGGCAGATGTTGTAATGAATCAAGCAGAGGAAATGAATAGAGTGTAGAGCTGAATATTGCACATTACTGTGTGCAGGTCCTTAGTTAAAACTCAATGCCCAAGGGGAGAAGTGAAGTTCTCCAACACCCTCCTCCTCCACGGCTCTCTGTCTTCTACCTTTTCAGCCAGTCTTCTTCTCTGGATACTTGCTCTCACAAAGTCCACAGATTGAGGTCAGAGTCTGCCTTTAGCAGCTGTTAAAGTAAGGTTCAGCAGGTAAAGGCCTCCAAGGACAGCCATCCATCAGGGAGAGGAAAAGTGGGAAAAGTGTGTTTTGGGCTGTCATTAACAGGGTCGTGTTGGCCATCAGGAAAAATAGAATTGTCCATTTTAAACAGGGTTGACCCCAGAGTTTTAATACTTCAAGCTTTCAATCCCACATTTCTCCTACCACCTCCAACCCAGTGGACTATACATTTGAATGTCATTATGGCCCAATCCACCGAGCTCCACACTCCTGTCTCCTAGCGGCTACATGCCTGAGCTCGAGTTCTTCAGGACTTTGCCTCTCTACCCACGGGACCCAGGTGACTCCTTCCTCTTTTCCTTCAGGCCACATGTTAACTCAGCTTCTCTATCTGACTAAACTCAATTTCTTCCTCCACTGCCTCGAACTGCATCATCAGAATAGGGCGCAGGAGAGCCAGAGCGTATTCCCAGTGGGTAGATTTGCATACATGCCACTGTATAAAAATCCTCTCTCTCTCAGTTTCAGAAAGAGGCCTGCACCTCTGCTTCTCCCATTCCACTAAGCTGTCCTTTTTCTTTCTTCTGTTATTTCCCACGTCTACAGATTTATCTTAGTGGTAGCTCATTGTGCGTGAACTTTCATTTTTCTGTGCTTTTTTTTTTTGCATCTGAAGTAAACCCATGACTATGTTCCACTGCCCACCATAGCAGGAAGGAGACTGGCAAGCAAACAGCAAAACAGGATGTAAGCCAATATGAGTAAACAGTTTTTGCAGGTGCTGCATTAGACTGAGAATGTCTGCTGGCCACTTGCCTGGGAAAGCACCAATGGAGCTGCTGCTTTGTGTATGCCTCAAAGTGGCCAAAGTCCATGGGCCTGTTGTGGAACCCACAAAGGCCAGGTCACTACCCAAAGCAACCCTGTGCACTGATTCCCTGAAGTACAACATTTGTTAGTTAGTTGAGCACACTGTGGCATTGATCTAACAGCTAAACCACCAGCTGAATCTCAATGGATCATTCCAGTCAAGTCTGTTTTGATATGATTTTAATGGGCAGCGGATGACCAACATTAGACTAACAGCGTTTCTGTTGCCAATGCACTTGGTTGTTGTTTTGATCCTCTCACCTTCGCTGCATGTGGCTAATATAATTTCAAAAGGATGCCTTTCCAAGAGGCGAAGAGGCATCCTTTGAGGCAAAATAAAATTTGATAGAGCATAAAGGGTAATGTGATTTCCCCTAAGGAGCTATCAATTTTTTTTTTCATCTCTTTGGATTTCTGGCAGCACTGAGCGACCTTTCAATGGGTGAAGCACAGATCTTCAAATTGTGCATAGATTTTATTTGTGACAGAGTGGAGTGTCCGTGGGAAGAGCTGCCCAAGTGTCCACACAGCACATGAGTGATGTTTGGGTCCCTCAGTGTTAGACCTCACAGAGTGAATATCTGTATGCAGAAGCCAAGAAAAGGGGGTAGTGACAGGATATGGAGAGGGCAGCAACTGGATCAGTCTTTGACAAACTCGCACACACAAACACACAATGCTCGCTGCATGGGTGGCAGTCCCAGGCGCACTTGTATTTTTACAGCTGGACCCACATCCTATGGCTTCCACAGATGCTTCAAAGCGCTCTTCAAAGCCTCCATTGAGGACACAATTGCACATTTCACTAAAGAGTCATTTTTTTCTGCCCGAACCACCCTACACACACACACACACACACACACACAGCCACAGCGTAATGTGTGTTATTTTCACAGCTAATCGCTAAATATGGGTTGTTACCATGCAAAAAAAAACTGTCTATTGACAGAACTGCACAACTCTCATGGGAATCGAATGCTATATTGATATGGCAACTGACTATAGGCTATTTTATTTAGTTACATTTCATATTGCTTTGCGTTGCAAATGGCAAGGACACATTTGAGCTTGGACCTGCTCATCGATTCTCCTGAATAATTCTGCTGCATCAGGCTCTGTGTGCTTCCTGATATCTGACTGCGGCCACTGCGTACCTGGATGTGGCCGGTTGTATTTAACAAACTCCCAGGCTCCTTCCCTCAATGGGATTTGAGCGCAGGCAGGGGAGACTGAGATATGAGCTCATAAGAGATTAAAGTTTAGTATATTTGATTGTTTCTCTTGTGTGCCGGGGCTTTTACAATGGGTCCGGCCAGACGAGTTCAGTCTGAATTAGCCTTAGCAGGAGGCAGAGAAGGGGCGCTGAGAGGGGCCGCAGCTAATCCCAGGATATTGAGCAGGATTCCTAGGATGAGGCTGCGCTCCTTTGCTTTCCCGAGTGTGACGATGGGGAGCGTAGGGGGGGATGAGGGAAGGAGGTGGATTTGGGGTCTCTTTCTCTCCTCAGTCCCTATTGTGAGGAGAGTTTTCACAGTTTAGGGGCACAGTGCCTGGGATTCCCTGTCCACTGAAGTGAGTCTTTTCTGAGGGAAGGGGGGGACAGCCAGGCAGTGCCGGCCTCTGAGGATTAGGCCCACTGGGATAATCAGGATCAGTTCACAGTGTCCTCGAAGGGGGTCTTAGTCTATGTCCAACAGAGGAGGAGAAGGGACGCCACTGTCCTGTGTAGTTGCTGGCTCTGCTCGCATCCCCCTCATACCTAATGACATCTGCTTCCCTCCTCTTCACTGTCTCCAGCTCCTCAACTATGACACCTGTTCACATTCTGCATGATATCAAATCCGGTTTGGTTTTATGATAGTTATTATTAGTCCTGTCTTTCAGTGAAAATTATATGGTAAGATAGATGTGTATGGATTATTTTACACGTTTTTCTCAATAAATAGATGATTTGGTTCCTTTTTGTATTTAGAAAAATAATATGGAATCCATGTTGTGCATTGAGGACAATGGAGTTTTAGAAGATGACGAATGGACATCCTGTCCTCTCCTCTAATTGTAATTACATGTGTTCTTTTTCTCTGGAACTTTTCTGTTGTATTTGTCTGGAAACAAAACAAAAGAAGTTACATGAGTAAAGGATGCCATTTTGTTGGCAGTCACATCTGCTTTTCATATTTATCCATACCTTTTTATATCCTCTGAAACAAACTCTACCCAAACAAAAGCCCGGGAAATGGGTGGAACTGAAGACAGTCGCTGAGCATGTACAATAAAGGGAACGCTGACGCAAACGGATACCCAGGTGGTGCAACCAGTCTCCCTTCATGTAGCGCGCACGTCTACAAATAAAGCAGGAAAGTACACCTTTTTGTATAGCACCATTGTTTTTTTTTTTTCGTAACCTTAAACACACCCTTGAATAATCTTTGCAAAATCTCACATTTTCCCCAGCCTTGTTACATTTTGTTAACAGTTTCTCTGAGGGAGGCGTCATATCTACAGTAAGACCCTCTGCGAATGTTGCCTGCCTTGGGCTGTTACCAAGATACGGGTGCTAACAACCACAAGTATGCGGGTAGCTGGTGAGCAACTCCAGCACGCGCACAGACAGAGCAGTTCGCTGCACAAAGGCCAACAAATAAGTGCTTTCATATCTAACCTCCCCCTCCTCTCTGGGACAGTTGGAGGGCTGAATGGAAAGCAGGGTTCAGGGTGTGGGGGGTCACTGAGCAGTATAGGGAAAGCAGTGTTAGGAACATTGTGTTGTTGGCTTTCATGGCTCTGTGTTCATGCTCTCTCTTTTAATACATGTCTGTCATGATGAAATCTTGTTTATCTGTTTTGCATATTCAGTGTTAATTGTTCTCTTTCAGACCTCTGGGTATTAATATCTTCAGGCTCAAATGTGTCGTTTCTCCGCGAGGGCAACAACACTCACGATGTGTGTGTGAATTATTCTGACGGCAGGTTTTTGTTAATGGAAAGATGAAACCATCCCACTGAGGAATTTAAAGTCTTCAAGCTCACTCTACTCTACTTGTTGCTAATGTCAGTGTGTGCTGCACGCTGTGCCAAAATGTTGCAAAGGCACATCTCGTTGTGTAATTTCATAGCAGTACAGCTATCCTTTGGGGCAGGTGTAACAATATAAGCAGAAATGGCAGCATGCTATTAGTCTTATGCTCCTCTGGCAGGCACTTTGTCTCAATAGACCCCACTGCAGTCAGACAGTGTAGCTTATGCAGCATTGAGAAAAGGGCTGGTGCTCCCCTAACACAAAACATCTATTCTATTCCCTGTGCTCACAAGACCAGACCCACTTACTGGATGTTGTCAGACTCACAACTCAGAGCATTGCATTTTTTTTAAATGCAGTACTTTTTCATACTTTTGTATAATTTCATGATGAACAACACTGCCAAGGTCATTAAAGTAAAACATTACATGTATAATGTATCACTTCTCTTTAACTGTAATAAATTGCATTACATTAACGGTTTCTCCTTGGGAAAAGTGCTTGTTTCTTTACTTTTTCGTACACCCTAGAACTCATAATATGCTTTTCGTGCTGCTTGTAGCAAATTCAAGATAATGTCACATACCTGCACCCTTCAGCTGTTATCAATCCTGTCTCGGCCATTTCTTGTCCTTTTCATCTCATTGTCTCTCATGTCTTGTATGCATCCTCTGTGCGCTCCTCTGTTGTTTGTGCATGTGTAAACAGGAATAAGGTGAAAGGAAAGCACTGGCTATACGACAGCAGTTTTTACAACATGTTGATAGCAAACACCATGAGAAATGTTTCAAATTTGAATCTGCAGAACAAGTAATGAGGCCAGCTGGTCTGTGACTGTAATGTGAAACTGAATTTATAACAGTAATGCCTTTCTGTATTCCACTATAGAGAAGTAATGCAATTACCCGCTCTGTTTTGTGTCATGTTACCATCCTATACTGATTGTAACTCTCACCGCCAAACATAAATCATATCCCTTTTTCTCTCCCACAGTATGAGATTTCATTGTTTTCTATCATTTATTCCCCAAATATAGATTTTCAATTCATGTTCATGTTTGTGATCAACCGCCTTCTCTATTTTTGACTATATACTGTAGGTACTGCCGTAAAATGCTACATTTCATCCAGTAAAAGTAGTTTTGCTTCATCATTCCCATCTTTTCCCCCCACAGTGGAAATGACATGCAGCTTCAGCTTCAGCTTCAGCATTGGCCGGTTGCTGATGCACAGCTGCTTCACTGCTGCTTTATTAATGGGATTCAGGAGATCATCCGAGCGTTCCGATAATAGAACAATGGAGAATCCGCTTTGACAATCCTTCATCTCTGAGATGCTACAATTGATCACCAATTCAATTGCTAACTGTAGAAAATTGAATTTCTAGCCCTAACATTGTTCGTTAACCACGGTGCCGATGAGATGGCCATCCAGATTAATGATAATGGGAGGCTGAGATGGCTTCTGAGACGGCCTGTGAATTTGATTAGCTCCAGACGGCTGTGGAGACAAAGAGCAGCCAGTCGGACTCTTCTGTGGAAGTACTTAATGAAAACCTGCATGGAAGGTAATTGGGAAATGTTTGTCTCGCTGCACGCTTCTCAACTTACTGTCCGCAGTCCTTAAACCTATCATTCACACACACACACACACACACACACACACTATATTCATTTTCTCTAACAACATTATCTTTGGAAGTTAAGATGCCACTTTTAGAACAATAACATAAACAAAAAGCTTCATTTTTAGGCTCTGTTTATATTTAGTTTTCAGTAGCCATATTGGTTATGGTTCTCTTAGCAATAGATTCCTTGCAACCAAAATCATTTTTAACAAACATAAATCTGGTCTTTATAGCAACTGCAATGTTTGTTCTCTTATTTTTTAGTAATATTGTCAGCCATAGTCTTCATTGATAGTGAGTAGGGGCTTAATTGTGTCTTTTTTCCTGATAATATTGCTCTTGTTTCCAAGCAATAATCATAATTGGTGCACTTTTGAACGAGTTTTAAAATAACAAATAATATTAATGATTTTTGTGATGATTACCTACTGACAATAGTCATGATTGTTGTTGATTTTTATAAGCTTATGTTGAATAATTAAATGAATGGACGGGCTGTCATGTTGTCTTTCTCACTAGAATATAATAGAATAGAATTTTTTTTTATTTATTTATCCCCATTTGGGGAATTTGCTTGCCATAACAACATAGACAAATTACAGTAGAGATACAATAAACAGCAGCAGTGACATAATAGAATAAGTAATGATAATAATAATGATAATAGAATAAATATTTACATTATGTATTAAATACAGAGGAGTAAAAATAGATATGGAGGCTTTTAGTGCTGCTGGCAGCTTTCTTTGTTAAACGGTTAGCATCACTGGGCTGGGTTTTACAGTTGGATCGTTTTTAAATTCAAGTGAACTCTTGTTGATTTCTCCAAATAAGTGACAGTTTCCACCCAAAACCCACAACCACTGTCTCCTTTAGCAGATGTCAGTGTTTTACATCCATTAGCTTGTACTTGGCTGAGCCCCAGTGTTTCTAGTAGATGTCTTACAATGGGTTTTTTGTGATCTCTGCTGAGTGCTTGGAGGTCAGCGTCTCAGTGAAGGTTCTAGTTTCTGACAGGAGCACTTTGCTTTGAAAGGCATTTGAAGTTAGGTGATGCTTTTCTCTGTGGGCCAAATGCTGGTACGTTGTTTTCATGCTCTGCATTAGTTCATAGGAGAATTGAGGCTGCAGTAAGCTGTGTTTTCTTTTACACATTTTATTGCACTCTGATATGTGCTGCTCATTATTATTTTGATTAATAATTAATTTCCTTCCAATCTTTTTCTGTAGGTTGGATTTACAACAACAAGCACTTGTATTTTCCCCGGGAGGGTTTTGTGACGTTGGCCACAGCTTTTTTTCCTTTGCTGCATTTTAGGAAAGGTACTATTTTTGTGTATTTCTTTATTTTTTGTATCAGGACTCTTGATTAATTTAATTGCTGTTTCAGTTGTTTTCTGGGAATGCGCTGCTAGAACAATAAGGGCAGACAATCACTGCTGCTTTATATACATTATTATTTCTGACTGTGGGGAGAATCTGGAGCAAAAAATAATATAGTATAATATAGGACACAAATATGCACACACATTCACACTGCAACCTCGATATTAAGTCGTTAATTCGCAACCTTAAACTCTGCAGGGCCTTCCTGAATTCAACACAACCATAATATGCCTGAATTACTTTACAGTTTGTTGTGGAGCCCCACTTATGAGAAGCCAGATCATGACATTTTCTCCTTGTACTTTTTTAATTTTGTTGCATCTCTGTGCAAGACAAAAAGATGTTTCATGTGTCTACGACAGACCCACTCATGTGTCTCAGCACTGACTGTTCTCCCCTGGTGTCATTGGCGCTAGTTAAACACTGCCAGTTAAGCAGTGGTAGAAATGACTCATATTCCCTTCCCCTCTCATCAAATGAGACACATGCAGACGATTGAATAGCAGCTTTGTGTTTAATTTCTGACACTGTTTTTGAAAGGGTAGCGCAAGTACACCTAATATTTTGAATGTGATTAAAAGTGTGAGTGCCATTTCATGGTTATATCTGTGGGGAAGCATCTATGACAAGCTATTCCTTCATCTTCAAGACACATGTCTCATGTACATCCACTAAACCCTATAAAGAGTGAAGACATACTGCAGTAGAGTATAGTTTATAGCTATGGCTGTTACATGCTTCTTTGACCACTGATTGTTAAAGCTAGAAGATTCTCTGCTCTGAATTGGAGATTAATTGTCTCGTTTAATTACACCTTAGTGATTAGGGGAGGGAGGAAGTGAAATCCCTGCTGTATGCATCCTCAATGTCAACGCCTGAATTTTCAAGGATGCCTTCCTCCTAAATTTGCACTTAGTGGACGGGCATGGCTGCAGTCAGCACCTCTGAGGTGTGACAAGTAACATGTGCATTTGTATTTGTTTGCATGACTGCACCATTCATTTTGTGTGCTGATATTTAAGGAGGTCCTCCATAGATGTGAATGCCTGGAGATGAGTGGGATTTCACTGCTGGGTGGTGCAGCGGTGGATACGCCGTACGTTGTTGCTGTTACATCTGTACGCAGTTGCTTTGTTACAGCTGTGGTTTGACCAGGCAGAACCAGGGGTTATGTTTCCTGACGGTTTCTGAGGAAAGTGTCTTGTGCTTTGGGAATAAGTGGTCAACCACTTTGTTATTAAGGAAGAGTTCATTGTTGAGCATATTTCTTAAGCTTGTGAATAGCTTTGTAGAGTCAGGAATTGATTCGAAACCTGTTACATTTTGGGTAGCCAAGGTTAATTTACTGGATGAGCAAGCCGTTATAACCCTCCCTGAAACGTGTCTCTTCATTGGCCTATTTTAAATCCCTCCTGAAAACAGGAGTTAATTAGGAACACCAACAGAAGAGAAATCCAAGGCAAGACACCGGCTTTTATTTTAGACTGAAAAAGCACAAATGCGCTTGCATCCACACTCAATTACTTGCCAGTACATTTCTGTAAGTGCCTGCCTTGGACAGTGTGTTTTTGTAGTAATTCATTTACATGGGGCAATATTATCAAAAAGTAAACACAATAGAAGCCCTTTGTGGGGTTAAACCTGTGACTGATTAACAAAGAGCAAATTTGAAACAGCAATTAGTGTATGAAAGGGAGCTTGTTAATGAAGTGTGTGAAGAAAGAAAGCATGCAGCCTTCCCTGCTGGAGAAAGGTTAATGGCTGCATGGAGCAGACAACGAGCTTCTTCCCTCTCACTGTGCTGTGGGTCATGATCCTCAGGGCTGCTCCTCTTCCTCTTCCTTAGTTCTGCATCAAAACACCACATTTCAAAACATACCAACATGTCCAATTACTATTATCTTAATATTAATAATATGGCTTCATTTTTAATTATAGGGTGGGTGAGCTTTCAGTTTTGATATACAGTTGGGTAGGAGACCACCATCATATGAACTGAAAGTGGTGGAGGCCATGTTACAAGAGCTGTTGAAGCTAACATGCATCAGAGGACATCTGTGTTGTACACAATACGCTAAAACAGCTGCCATAAGGACTAATCATCACATACTGTGAGCTGTTAGGGATGGCAATGTTGAGCACACGATTTTGGTCCAGGTTGAAATGCTCAAATAACTACTGGATTGAAAGAATACTTTTTGTACAAACATTTATCACCCCTCAGATGATGAGGCGCTCACACTTTGGTGATATATTTACTTTTCATCACATCTTTTTTATTAGTAGGATTTATGTACATGTTGGATGCATCGGCGTTGTTGTGACCAGTTTTGCATGCTGACATGAGTGTATGACTCAAATCACAGCTGTACAGCCTCAGAGAGACGATATCACACATGAAATGTGACAGAAACTTCTAGCAGACACTGTATAAACCCAAAGAACTGCAGCCTGCCTTTAACACACAGCAGTACCCATTGGCTGCATGATGTGGTTTCATCCTCGTTGCTGTGAGGTCATTATGCACATTATAGGCTATAACAAATGGTTATTAACTTATTCAGAACTATGACGGGGTTTGTTATTACCAAGGCTTGTGAATAATAGCAGCATCATGAATGAACTGCCTAATGATCCTTGCAGATGAAAACACCATGCCTGTCATGATGTCAAATGTGATACGAGGCTAGCTGTAGTACCACTGCTACTCCCTTATTTGTTGTCTCCTTTCAATACTTGTGCTGCTAATATGAGACTCTAAAAGGTAAGAGGCTCTCAGAGGAAAACAAAAACAAATCATTACAATTATTGGTAAGACCCAGGGGATGTTTAGATTTGGAGCTGCATATGAATTATGACCTTATGAATAATGTTTCTTGTCTGTCACCAGGAGAGACTCATTTAGTGACTAAGGAAAGGAAATGTTTTCCTGATGGCAAGATAGGTCCTTCAATTACCATGTTTATCTATAAAAATAAAAAAACTCCATCACACATCAACCCATTCCTCCACTGAATTAATTCGGCAGTGCTTATTAACTTGTTACATTCACCATTTTTAATGAATGCTCCCTGTCAAGACTTTGCTCATTTGACACGACCACACTGTCTGAAGTCAAGGCGATTGATTTTAATTGTCCCTGACTTGGAGATGAAGGGGAACACAGACAAAATATTGGATTTTCATCCTTCATTTCAAACTATACAGAGCCACTGGGGTGTGATTTTCGTTAGGATGGTGATTGATTAAGGCCAGGTGCCACGGGCATAACAGAGGATTTCACTTCAACCTGTCTGAGATTTTTGCATTGTTCACTAATTTAAATTGGCACAATGATTTGCATCAAATTTTATGATAGTATGATGAAAACACATTAAAAAACACGAACTCACCCCTCATTGTTGGAAAATATGTACATTATTATATCAAAATACGGAATCGTGCAACCAAAAAATACATACAAAAAAGTGTAAGTGGCGATTCAGGAAAAAAAAACCCCAGACATTTAATGTGTTAACTTTTGACATAAAACAGGAAGTCTGTGTAATATACTCCTGATAGAAGTAGGACCACTGTTGTCTGTCACTGTGCATTTGCCAGCAGGCCAACTATTCCAATTTAACAGATGACAGAACAAGACATTCTTGCCCATTCCTATAATCCTCTGATGATAGATTAGTCCTTTATTGGTATTTTACATTTTTGTCTTGTTTCACATCTTGCTGCCAATGCCTCATTTTTATTTGAAATCTTAATTTTGGCAACTTGGAGCTCTGGGCTTAGTTTCTTTGTGGGGGAGAGATTGATGTGCACAGCCACTGACATTGGACTTTGCCTTTACTTCTGTAGATATTATATCCCTCACTGACATGATAATAATGCTTTCAGAGGAGTCCATCAAGAAGCCCTTTAACACACTTTTTATGCCAAGAGATTGGCCCAGTCTCTTCTTTCTTAGTATTTGTCAGAACATGTGTTAGTAGGAACACCTGTAAAGCCTTGCTCTGGGTCCTTGCTGTTCTGGCACACTCTCACCCTGGTTTCCATGTTGGCAGGGGAATTCTTGCCTCTTTCAGGAGAACACTTTCACTTACTATGGCCTCTGGGGCTTAGAGCTTCTGGGGTTTCACTTGCGTCTTGGCCCACCTCCTCATCAACCCCTTTGCAAACCAAAATAGACTCCATAATTCAGCCCAGCCAATCCAGCAAGAATGTAAATAAAGAACAAAAGTTGCTTGTTCTACACATATCAGAGGGCCTCCTCTGTAATCGAGCTTTCTTAAAACTGATCCTGCTGCAGGCCTGACCTCGCCTGTTTCTCTCCTCTCCATTTTCTAAAGCATCAGTACAGGGCAGTGCACCATAGTGGCTGTGCTGTCCTTATCTCACATTCGCAGACACTGGGTCTCCCCACAGTCTGGATTTCTGTCTGAGCCTGAGCTCATGTGGCCTGGTTGGTCCTCCCTCATCAGCACGTCCATCTCCTCCTTCAGTCCGCCTCAAACTAATTGACTTTAATTTGTCTTTTTTGCCCTCCTTCAGGAAAGTGTACCTTCTGAATTCTTCGGTTGTATAAGTGTCAATTAAAAAGACATCACCCAGTAAAACCAGCGAACAACTGATGTTAATTAATATCTGGGGTTTATGGCGTGTGGTACAGGTCCCGGCATGGCTCTTAGCACTTGATAACCATTTGGCCATGCAGGTTTGAGTGCCATTTTGGAGGCTGCGACTAATGAAGCTTGTCGGCTAAAATGAAGCCAGACTGTGAAATGGCCTCATCAGGTACATTATCTTAACACAATCAGAGCATTAGCACCTTCATTTGGACACAGTCTCACTTTCATTTTTTGAATTCCATCAAACTCACAGGGCACATAATTAATAACAAATATATAATTAACAGCTAATGAAATTGGCGTAAAAACATCACCCGAAAATGTAATGTGGGCTCAGCACTGATTGCCTCGTGTAATAACTTGTTATATTTCCAGATAATTGTGATTGCGTGCAAAACACAAATGTAACATCATTTTGTGTTATCCGGGTTATACTAATCATGCTCCCATATGTTACCCCCATGACGCATGGGGGTAACATAGTTTGTAGATTTGAGATTTTTCATGCTATTTCTGGCTTTACAAAAAATGTAACCATAGCTGTTGACCTGTTTATAGAATTACAGGCAACAGTAAACAAACTTGAATGGAAGGGCTTGTATAAAAAAAAAATTACAGAATTGAATTTTTTTGCTTGTATGCAACAAATTAATAAAACACCTCCTTGGCACCAATTTATGTGATGAATTTACAAGATGCATTTGTATCTAGCTGAAGTGCAGTACTCATTGCAGCAGTCTGTTTTTAGCGACACAGCCTTGAAATAGCGGGCTAATCTCAACCCACTAAAACAATTTAACAAAAAAAGGACACATTCATAAATATACAATATTGCACTCTTGTGCATTGATAATAAAACCAGAGCAGCACACTTTAGGTAGACCTCAGGACCAACCTCACTGGTGATTTCATCAAAAATGTCCTTGAAGGAAATACACACAGCACAGTGAGTTTCCAGTGTTTTGAATATACTCCATACAGTAGGTTGTGTGGGTGACAGTTTTTCCTTTGATTCCTCCTCCAGTTTCAGATTTTATAGTCAACTTCGGAGAATAAGCTGCACTTTACCTGAACTTGATTTTTCAATATGAATGAACTTAAATGTACATGTGTTTCCTATTATCCATGTTATACACTACACACTGAGCTTTTGTAGATACAGTTTTTTGATTGGACAGATTTTGATTGGACACAAGCATTATTCATAAAAGGTTTTGAAAATAGCAGACAACCAAAAGAACTGAGGTCTGCAGTTCTGAAATCCCTATGTCCTTTTGTCGGCCTCTCGGTCTGTATTTTGTAGAGTTATAGAGTTCATAGTAAACTTTCCTATGCACTCTTAATGCTGTGAGATGCAACAGATATCCTTTACTCCTCAGCCATCCAGTAATGCCTACCATCTTAAGCAGTGCTTACTGGGAAATATGTGCCACGACGTGCATATTAGTGAGTGGAGTTACAAACAACAATAAACAGTAAATACACATTTCACTCATAATGTGTCTTCCATAGAAAAAGCTTAATTGTTGTCAGTGAACTTATTGGTGCTGCATATATACCTTTCTCTAAGAAGTCAGAAAATAATCAAGAATAAAATACAACTACTAAGGCTATTTTTTTCTGTTGAGGAATGTAGGTAAATAACTCAATCACTGATCACTTTGGGCAGCGTTGGCATGAATGAATTTGTTAAGCACTGTACGTAGGATCAAATAATACCTTAATAGTGCATACGGTAGCATAATTACATGTTTCATTATGCTTGCATTATTTTGATGAATTGATGATCGATGAATCTGGCTGTGTAATGAGTAAGTCCATCCATGAAGCACAATGTCATCTATAGAGTCAATGTCGACCATTTCTACTCACTTCCTCATAAAAGGTGGTCTCAGCAGCTTCTTGGAAAGGTCAGAACAGCAGAGGCATAAAAGAGGAAAGTCTCAGCTCGGATATTTAGGAGAGCTCCTGGTGGTCAGAGTTTAATCTGTTGCCAGTTTAACATGTTGAATTGTTCATGCCTGGAGGGTGAAGCCAGAGTGACCATCACTATTGGGACATGTGCTCTTGTTTCCATCATCTCCTGATTTGATTTATCACACTTCTTTGTCTTCTTTAGCACATCACCACGCGTGCTTTCACAGGTTTATATTGATGCTATATTGCAGCCTGTGTTTTTCCCTCACTGGGGCCTCTGTCTGTAATAGTATCCATATTGTTCCTTCTCTTCCTGTGTGGTGGCTTCCCTGTCTGTTCTCCTCTGTTAACATCTTTTGTTATCCTCTCACCCTAGCTGAGTGTGTGTGTGTGTGTGTGCTCACTTGTGGGTTTTCACATAAACACACCCACACATAACACACAAACGTCCCTCGGTAGGTTGCGCATAATCTCTGTCCTTGACGGACAGAATCAGGAGTGGAGTCTGTGCCTGGTTGTAAAACTAAACTATCTCCATTATAATACTCATCTTCTCGCAGTTGTTGCTGTTTCCCTTTCTTCTGTAGTGTACCGTTTGCACGCCAGTTCTTGTGATGATTTTACTCCGACGGAGGAAGTGTGTCGTGATGTTCAACATGACTAACAGTGTGACTTAGCATCACGTCTCTATCAGATGGGACAGCCAGCTGAGTCTTCTGTCATTATTATCGTACGTTGGCAAATGTCAAGTAAACCAGTGATATTATGTTCGAATAACAAAATTGACAACTCTTAAATTAAGCTAAAACTACTTATGAACTCATCATGACTATATGTAAACCACCAATACATGACTGTATTTAACTCTTTGAGTGCCATTGACGTGATACAACGTCATTCAAAATCTGATGCTTGAGTGGAATTGACGTAACATGACATCAAAGTGTTTTTTTTACAGCAGGTCGCTGATCACGGTCTGCTGCAGCCTGTGAGTAATGTTGGGGCTTATTTTTTTTGTAGCCGGGACATAAAGAGTTAATATGTGCCACAGCGATCAAAGCAGGAAGTGGAGATGATCGCATTTAGAGAGCAAAACAAACAGATTCTGGGAAAAAAAGTGGTGATTTTGGTGAAAGTGGCCTCTACTCTCCTCCAGCTAAAACAAGAACTGAACAAGGTAAAAACAAGGTTTTTTTCATGATGAAATAGAGAGTCTCTTCTTTCATTTGAGCTTCTCTGTGTTTCCAGAGACATGGTACAAAATATTCTGTGGGTCTTGAAATATGACTGAAAATGGGCAAAAAACTGGCACAAGTCACTTTCTGTTTTTAAAAAAATGGCTGGCACTGAAAGAGTTAATCACAATTTAATTTTAAATCCTTTTAGCCCTGTGGCCTGGCCTCTTATGAAGTTATCGTGACCTTTTCGTGCTGTCTTTTTGTGTGGTGGATCATCTGTCACTGTTTATCTTTGTATCCACTTCAGACAGTTATTTCTTTTCTTTTTCTAATCGTGTCCTCTGTAGCGTAAAGCACAGCCATGATTGTGTGCTGATACTATGAAAGAAGCACTCCGACTGTATTGTGAAGTCAGGCACTTGAGCCTCAACAAAAGACCGCAGACATTCCTTCGCGTCTCTCTCATTTCACAACAGCTAAGTGAGGAACCTTTGCTCCTTTTCAGCAGCCTCTACGATCTGCTGTAAAACCTGCTAATTGCTGTGTCTTGACATTGGCAGCCATCAAATGAGGCCCATTGTCTTGGTGGAGTATCCAGTCAATACTTCAGCCATTCGTTCTTCTGATTGGCAGTCTATAGCAGTGCTGCCTTGCTCCCTGTAATATTGATGTATTTTTCTGTTGTAATCACTGGCCTTATTGCACATGACCCGTGTATATTTCAATCTGCAGCTGAAAGACAGACGGACTGCAGCCTTGGGGGCTAGAAGGGCAGATGTTATTCATGTCAGTACCCAGTGTGCTGAGGAGAAAAATAGCAATGGGATTCATGCATTCTACTGTAATAATTCCATTGATGGCATAAGAAAACACATATTATCGTCCATAGGTCTCCTTCCTGTTGACCTTACACTATAAACACCATGAAACTTTGCAATTCCTCATTTCTCCATGCTGGGAAATTTGTCACCAAGACAAATTCTTCTGCATTTATTGCATTTATCGATTTAAGTGATTCTCATGGTCACTGAAATACAATTTCCTCATCAGGACATGGTCACACGGTTCACCTTCACAGTGTTTAGTATTCTGTATGGACGTGATTAAGCATGGACGAGTCGGCCCACATTCACTTTCACCACCAGTGTGTGCAGTCACCCGCCCTGGTCCGCACACAGGGCATGAAACAATGGTAGCCAAATTAAAGGTTTCAATTAATTACCCTCACTGAAAATCTGCATTTGTGAAGGATTTCTTCAGATGTGTGGGCAAATTTGTATTCAAATCACACTTACTGTGAAATGTGAGCTCAAATGGCCATTGAAATGACAAATTTCACAAAGCAAAGAAACCCATGGTGATAATACATCTTCTACGCTCCGTCAAATATGCATTAAAGCTGCTCAAATTAACTGCACCTCAGGACAAGACCAGGAGTCAAAGAAATGAGCCGGTAATCTAAGCAAACCACCAACTGGTACATTTTTAGCCTGTAATGGAAGAAGCTCAAACAGAAGTAAATGTTTGCTTTTATTGTACCCCATTAAAAATTCATAACATCAACCAGAGTCAACTGAGGCCATGTGTTTCACCGTTTCTGGCCGTGTGCGGTGGATCTGTGGTGGCAGACGGTGGCTTTGTGCGGTTCGGGAGTTTGGCGGGTGACCCCAGAAGGAGCACCTGTCCAAGAGTGGACCTGCTGCTCACGGTGTTATGCCTTTTGGTGGGTTTGGCATTAACCCCACTGTCATGTTCCTCCCTCCGTACTGCCCTCTCACCCCTGCCCTAAGACATACATAACCTGCCAGATCCACTCTGTCATCACAGGATTAATTAAAATGCGGCACAGCAAAGGCACTGGATCCCCTCGGGGCTGCAGTATCTGCATGAATGACACACACACGTGTGACTGCCCACACTGTCCTGTCTGACATAGTGCCAGGTTGTTGTGTTTAGTCACCTCAGGGGACATATAACCAAATAATCACCTCCAGTGATGGATGGACGTATCTCACTTCAGCAACCTCATTTTTTTTAAAAACATGTCGTCCACTAATGCTTTAGCCATATTTGCAATGTGAGACATTACTTATGCCTGACTAAGTGAATTTGCCTAAAACTATGACCATCTGGCTCATGCTGTTGATTTGCATTTGCATAGTTTTTCATGCAGTGACAACTACGGCGTCAGAAGTTCCAAGTTACCTCCACTCATTGTTGTTGAATTCATGCCTCTCTCACAAGGCACGCTATTCATTTGAAGGGATTCAAATAAATTGAGAAGAAAAGGGGGGTTACTTATTTATCTCAGACCCTGATGATGCCCTGGCAGAGAGACAATAGAGGTGAGGGATACTAAATGAATTCTGTTGTCCTGTGTGCTATCCCTAGCTATCAACATAATTTGATTAGTGACCTGGTAACTATGAATGTGAGAGACCTCTTTATTCAGGTCCACTGGGGCTCCTGGGGCTAGAGTCCATGTTCTAGGGCTCAACCCCCTTCCACTGCGACCCTGCCCTCATGTCATGTATGCACACAACCAGGCGACTCTGTGATTAATGACTGGCCTCGTGGTGCCATTGACAACTCCTGGTGACTCTACACAAAAGCCATCACCCTTGTCACATTAGCACCAATCTGGGAACATTTGGCTGTATGCTGCTGGCCTGAAACACCGGCAATATGTTGTAGACAGCTGTATGTATAGAGAGTGTCTGCCTCAAGCTCAGCATTATTTCTAACAAAAAAAATCTCATTATTTCAGTTTTTCTTGTATTTTCCCCTCAATGAGCTATAGCTGGCCTCTGCACCACACACAGCAGACTCCCTCTATATTAACATCATCTGCTCAGCGTGCATTTCCTGGCATCTCCTGATTTCATTAGCGCACTATTTCCATCAATGTATGTCTTCTTCGTCAGTTGTGTCTCTAGCTAATAATAATCCAGCATAATTAGAAAATGAAGAATGGGCCTGCCAGCATTCCCAGCAGTGTTTTCTGAAACTGGAAACTTTCCTCTTCTGCCTAAGTTTTTGTTTAAATGAAATGTCTGCATATTAAAAGAGATGAATAATTAGTAGCCTTAAAGCTTGTGGTTGTATTAAATTTTCATCTGACTCCTGAAGAGCTTTAATTTGTGAGCCATGCTCACTCCTTGGTTTATTAGTTGGTAGGGGAGATGGTCTCAAGTGAGGGGAAAAAGTGGAGAATATTTATTCATGGATTTCTCTGTGATGAAACTGATGCCAAACTGAGATCATGTACATGCACATGCAAAGTGCATTCACATCTATCTGTCCTCTACAGCGAGAGTTAAGTGTAAATTAGTGAGCTTCATTGCTGAATTTCTTGTCTACAGTATCCTGCTCTCGCCATAGCCGTCACTTTCAATAAGAATTGTTGTTAATGACATCTGTGGCTGGGGTGTAACCTTTATCGCTCCACCTTGTCTCACTCTCACAACACTAAGAGCAGGTGAGATGTCTTTCAAAATTTCCCAAGACATTTCTATTTTACTTCTCAACCTAGCTACAAACACATTCACTGAATCCCGTTAAAGACATTTTCCAGGTTTTGAGCTTCAAAACAACAAGCTCTGGTAGCAGCATGGTACGTTAAATTCTCTACACAATGAACTGATCAACATCGTAATGAACCATTTTGACAGTCTGACTGTAAGCAGCTGAAAAACACTCACATACACTGAAATATCTTGAGACAGAAGAATGAATCCTCACAATCCGTCCAACCATTAGATCTTTATTTCTATGATCTTTAAAATTACTTGGATCTCTGTTTTCAGAGTTGTTGACTCAATGTTATAATAAGATATTTTATTTCCATAAAATATATGCTATATTCCGCTCACATAGCATATAGTTTATGCTGTGGATGAATTTAGGGGTGCAACTAGTGATTATTTCCAATTTTGATTGATATGTAGAGTATTTCTTTTATGGATTAATTGTCCAGCTGCACAATTAATAAAAATTTCCAATATTCCAAACTGCAGTTTTCAAGTTGCCATATTTGTTAAAGGTAAATTTATATAATGAATTATTGCAGTGTTGCAGAGATGACCAGGCCTACAGATGATATTCTATAGATTTCAGAAAACATGATTTTTTTGGTGCAGATATTTACTGTTTTTCACTGAAAATTACATTATTAATGTACAAATATCATTCCCCGCAAATCAAAAAGTGCATGCAATGTCTGTCAAAATTAGTGCAATTAGATTTCTTCTCAAAACTGTGCAGCCCTAATATCCTTAAAGTGCTTTTTTTGTTTGACCAAAACCCAAAGATATTTATTTATGATGACAGAAAACCAGTGAAATGCAGGATATAATGGAGCCAAAGATTATTTGAACCTTCTGCTTCATAAATGACTTAAATTATATTATTTTCAATAATTTTCATAATAGTTGACTAATCATTGCCGTGCTGGATTAATAGTTGTGTTCAGTGTATTCGTCAAAACAAAGGGATTACTAAGAATCCCAAGAAAGAAGTGGAAAGTTAGATCTGGTAGCATTGCCAGATGTTAGTTTAAGCTGCGTGAGTCTCATGGTGTCTATAGACACGCACACACAGCAACATGTTAACTTGAGCTGGTTTTAAGCAGTGGCAGATTAGGATTACAGTGGCTTAGATCCTCTGACCTCCCACCAGCCCAGTGTACCACTCGATTGAAATAGATTGAGCAGACTTTTATTCAAAAAGTAAAGCATTTCCCTCATCCTTCTTCTTCCACCCCCTCCTGTGCCCCTTTTTCTTTCTTCTTGATTCTCAAATTCCTTGAAATGAAAAATGAGTCTTCTCTTTTGGGCTATTTTGTACAACAGACACTCTCATTTTGCCTACCCCCCCCCCCCCCCATGGGGAGGAAATGAGTTGCGGGAACAGATTCCTCTCACACAGAGATCTCAGTAATCGTGTGGCTGTGTGTCACCAGCACACCACAGTGACAGCAGCGCTTACTTAATCCCGCTTCCCACCATCCAGCCCTGCCTATTGGTGGCTTCTCCCCCAAACTTTTCCCTCTTAACTTATTTTCTCTGTTTCACTGTGTGTGTTTGGATGGCGCGATGGGGGGGCTTTTCCTCTAACTGCAGTCTCTCAACCCACTGCAGTCTTGTGTGCATAACTTGGATCGTTACAGGATGACACTGCTGTCACTTTTCCACACTTCTGAAAGCGGGAGACAGCTAACTGCGTTCACATGTTTAAACCCTCCAGTGTCAGCTCCACCAACTCCGTCGCCAAGAGTTTGGTAGCTGACGGTGTGAGTACTGCAAGTCCACATGAAATGTTCATAACCCTTTGTGGTGGTTGACCACACTGGGTCAGTGATGACACCTTTGCTGCACTGCAGTGATCTCATGCCGAGGTTCTAGAGGACAGTGAAATAATGATGCCTTGAAGTGTCTGTGTTCTCCTTCTGGTGCCGTTGATGAATTGTGACAGGTCGTATTTACAATCCAAAAAGATGCTGACGCTGCTGAATTCTACACCTCTTGGAGAAGTACCAAAATATTACTACCCTTGAGCAAATGGCTGTGTGTGTGGCTGAGGTGTGGAGGAGCTGCTGTCTGAGTGAATGAGGGGTGAGAGGAACTTCTCTGGAGACTGAGCTCTCGCCCGAAGGTCAGACTGTCAAAAGGGTAATACCAGACCTGCTGAGGTGGAGTTCTGCTCTGCTCAGGCTTCACCCCCCAAAACATCATGGGAGAAGAAAGTCAGGAGTATGAGTGGGAGAATCTGCTTAGCATTGTTACGATTTATACTGACCTTCTTATGACGTCAATGTTATATGGTAGACTGGGTTAAGCCAGTGGTGTTTGATGGTCAGCATGGAGCATTTCCTGACATTACTGATGAGTGAAAAAGATGGCTGCAGATGAACGCAGCAGATACCAACCTCTTGCTATTCAGTATGACTTAGCTGTAGCACGCACTGTGTTAGCAAAGTGGGCTAAACTTGCATGCGAGTAGGCTGTCAACATCTGAAAATAATGAGCTGCAGACCAGATGCACATTGGCATGCAAATACTGTACTGACATTTGAAGCTGGCTTAACATAAATGAGAGGGGAGAATGGATCGAAGGGGAGCGTTGGCCTCCCTGCTGAAGATCTGCTGGGGGTAATGGACAGGTTGGACCCCTCAGAACCTTTAGGAATGAAATAATTATTCCCCTGCATCAGACTTCACGGACAAATGGGACTGAGGGTCGATTAAGTTCTTAGGGGGACGTGGTGTTGATCTCATAAAGGGCATCAGGAGATGTATGGCCTCTTACAAGATCATTTAAACCACTTAATGGAGGACAGGAATTAATGGCTGCCATGGAGCAGAGTCAATTATATGGATATTTTCATAACATATTGTGTATAATTCATAGCGTAATGGCACAGACACCAATCAGGCCCTCTGCTTTTGTTGTGGTTATAGCCTGTTGTTAAATGAGGTTATTGACTGTACTTTGGGGTGTAGAACGAGTTGCTCTCCTCATACAGAGATATAGACGTGTTGACAGTGTCCGCCATTGTGGGGTGGCACAGCCTTGATGGCAGTGGCGCTGGTTAATTTGTATTAATGTCAGATAATTTAGAGTTGCGATGGATGTATGGGCACGCCTTGTGCTCTCAGGCAAAAAATTGGATTCATTAAGAAGACGGAGGAGCCGGTTAGGTTTTTTGGCCTCGTGGTTTCAGGTCACTGAGTAATGTGAAGAGATGGAGAGGGCCTTGGCCTGCAGGATGGGGGGGAGGAAGCTGGTCAGAGATGGAGTGGAGGGGACAACACCCCCACACCGGAGCACATCACTCACACTGACATGGCTCTCACGGGACTTGATGTTTTTGTCCCTTTACAGCCAGAAGAGAAGGCACTTGTGACTGAGAAAGTCACAAGACAGTCTTGGGGCGGCTGTGTTGAAAGGAGTGATGGATTTAGCCTATTCTGCTTGTGCCCATTTAAATCAGTCTGATTGTCTGTGTTAACTGGATGTATGAACAATGTGCACAGGTTCACATTAAAGACGCAAGTAGTCATAACAGTAACAATCATAATTACTCACAGACAAAGCACACTCACGCATGCAGACATTTCCATGGTTTAGTCAAATGCAATTATGAATGAGTGATGAAGATGTCTTGGATATCAAAAACACCCCGTTTTTGTGGAAGACGCAGCCTGTGTCAACCTCCTTGTGTTCACTGTAGAATGTACAGGAACAGTCAGAAGTCTTTTTGAGGAGCCTTCTCCAAGAGCTGCTGTTCACATAACAGACACTCATTAACATGTACTGTGACACGATTCAGGAGCATGTCTGCATTAAGATTAGCAATGACAAATGCAATTTTGATGTATATGAATGAGCCATACCCACGATGCAGAAGAAAGGTCAAGGACAAGTACTTCACACCAGGACGGTATTGTTTATATATATATATATATATATATATATATATATATATATATATATATACACATGAACACACACAGTATATGCAGTTTGTACATTTTGGTGAAAGTGCACACTTTGTGGGAGGCCTCAGCCTCTGAGGCTTCTGACCTCAGCTTCACTCCGATTAGCATTTAGAGGCCATTAAATCATGTGTTTGTTTGATGTGCAAGCTGATGTGAAGGAGAGGGAACAGTGAGCGCCCGTTTTTATTTTTCTTTTGAAAGTGTGGTTTTGGCATATCAGTCTGATGAAGTGCTGATGGAGCAAAAAAAAAAAATAAACAAGGAGCTCTTATGCTTTATTCCTAACTCTTTTTAGGACAAAATATTCAATATGCTTCTGTTTGATGAGAGTTTTCTTTCTGTACATTATAACCGTTAAATAATATGTGACAAGAGTTAATAACCGCATACCACCACATCTATTTCCTTTACACCATCAGTATCACTGTGTCTGAGAAGAAAAATATTTGACAAATGTGTTGTTATGATTGCTTAGCGGCGGGGTCACAGAGGGATCACATTCATCAAGGTACAGATACACAACAAAGTTTGCTGCTAACACCTGCTACAAAATGCAATAAGGATAACTTACTGGATTGGCGACTGAAAATCAGAGACTAGAGGAAGTGAAGCAACACACCTCCACCCAGCAGAGAAAGGCTAGCCTAGTCCAAGAGGCTGGACTGTGCATCACTGGTTGCACAATAAATGACAAGATACAATAATGTAAATGAGGAGTCCAATAATTAAATCAATACCAGCCTTGTCTGTGAGTAAAAAAGATATGTAAGCAACCAAGTATCAGTGTGCAGGCATCAGGGATAGCCCTGATGCCTGCACACTGTATGACTGTATGATTGTCATCACAGCTAATACCTCAACCTGTCGTAAGCAATTGTGTAAAAATCCAATGATTTTTTTTCCTTTGTTTTCAATTTAGCTAATTTTGTACTGTTTACTTAAAGCACCATAGCAGAGTGCGCCTAATCATGTTGATGATCCAAATCAAAAAAAGTCAAATTGGTCCTCTCTGGATCAACTTTTTTACTGAACCTTATGCTCTGAGCCTTTTGTGCGGTTCTGAGGGCTATTAAATCATTAGCTCAACAGCTGACCTTTTCTTCATAGTGTTTTTGCCCATAATCACTGGCATCCCTGTTTGCAGTGAATGCCAGGGGGTCTCTCCTGAGCTAAGCATCCTTATGGTGGACAGGTTGCCTTATAGTGTCCCTGATGACTGCCTGTGTTTTGCGGGCACTGATATGCATCCATTTTTCATCTCTTGAAATCCTTGAACTGATTCCGACCTTAACTCACTGACCTCTAATCAGTCATAGGGTCACGAGGCCTGTGTTGTTTTATCCTACTAATGGTGCTGATGGAGAAGAACCATACTCAGCTATTGGCAACGGTGAGGTCATGCAGAGGCGCTTTGATACGAGCATCTATAGGAATGCAAATGTGACCGGTTGCCTGACCAGTACATTACAATGGGCCAGGGGGCAGACAGTGCAGCTGCCTCCATTAGTTTTAAACTGGGTGACATAAAAGACAAACATAATTAGGTTTGGTGAGTGTCACACAGGAGACAAATGCATGTGACGTCTTGTGTTGTTTAAAGACTTGTCTGACCTCAGTGAGAACATGAGAGTGATTAAGAAAATGTTTAAAGGGACAGATGGGTCAAGGGTCATGAGTGATAAGTGAGGTCACAAAGGGTCGTCAGGAGTCTGGTTCATCAATTTTGCCTCATACTTGGGTCAGCCAAAATGCACAAAGCTGCTCCGGTTAATGTGTTATTTTCAGTGAAAGTCACAACAATAGCATGATCCTTTCACCATTTGGTTAGACCGTAATTTATCACACAGGTGAGAGAAAATGTGAGAGAGCTTTTAAGTGGTCAGCATACTTCAGTCACTACAAACCTATGCGAGTAATTAACTTAATACCAGAAGCTCATCAGTAACACATAAAAGATGCTCTAGCCAAATACATTAGAGTGATCTCATCTGTGCACAGCGTTTAGTCTTACTGGCTCAGAGAATAACACTGAAAACATTTAAAGAGGTTCTTTCAATTACTAGACATATGGGCGCTATGTTCAAGCAACAGAGCACATTTGTAGAGCAACCTCACATCTCTACTCACATTTTCTGCTCGGCTGATCATGGCAGAGAGAAAACCTGCATCTTTTTAATTTAATTTAATTTAATTTACCTAAAAACAGATCATGGCACAGTATTTTCTTTCTGTAGAAGACCATCATAAAATGCATGAAAAATGTGAAGTGGAAGCTTCGATCACTCATGTAACAAAAGAATAATTACCAACAAGGGTTTACCATGTAGTTTTCTATTTTGTTTACTCAAAATAAGATAGCACTAAAGCCCATATGGAAACTATTACTGTCTGTTTAAATTCCAAGTTAATATGATATCTATATGTGTGTGTGTATGTGTGTATATATATATATATATATATATATATATATATATATATATATATAGTTTAAAGGGCAGACTTAATGTATACTTAAGGTTTGGATAGCGTGTGGAGCTTTTAGCGGGTCCTCTTACTGTAATTAAAGCTTTCCCTGTGTTAAGAGCTTGTGGGTGTGTGTGTGTGGGGGTGTGGGTATGCAGTATTTTTTTGTGATACTTGTGTGCTATTGTGTAGGCGTCCGGTCAGAGCTGGAGTATCGTCAGTATAATCTGAAATGTGTTAACTTTATGTTAGCTTTCACAAGATGGTCTGCCGGATGCATTTGTGAAATGGGCTAATAGGCTTTTTCACTGCTTTTGCATGCGTACCTTTTCATGGGCCCTTGGCTGGGTGAGCTGCAACCATGTCATTAAATGTGCTGCCGGCAGCCCGGAGCAGTGTATATATACTCTGTCCTCTGCAGGGACTGGCAACCCCATCAGGGTCTGCCTGTACCACCTTCCATATGGTGCGTCGTCATTAGTTTTGTGTTGCCCCGGTGCCTGGGAGGTTCATCAAACCCCAGAGTCCAATCTCTCCACAGCCTATTTCTATTCTACTGTGACATTTCTCTCTCTCTGGCCAATCGGATAAGTCACACATGGCTTCACCACACGAAAGAACAACAGCAGCCTCAAGCAGATGTTGCTCTGCAGACTGCCCATGGAGTGGAAAAGTGGGTTTCAAGAACAGTATCTTGGTTATTGTTAAATAGTTCACTATGTCTCGGAGGGTGGATGTGGTTTTAAGGCTATGAACTTAAGACCTCAGAGTTCAGATCACTGAATGCAATACACTGTGTGTGTGTGTGTGTGTGTGTGTGTGTGTGTGTGTGGATTTTTTTTTTTTTAGCATTTTTTAAACTGTGTGCTTAAGCAGTAATTTCAGATATGAATGAATAAACATGTCCCCCTGTAGCCTTCTTTTCACTCCAGGGAAGTTCACATTGTACAAAGATATAATTCTCTAAAGTAGTACATTGATTGAAAAATCACAGCAAGGCATGATGGGATAATAGTGATTGAACACAACAATAAAAACCAGTATTGTTGTGAGTGGGGTTTGTTGTACTCAAGATAAAGAAGAGAAAAGTTATTTTTGTCCACTTTTATTCTGTAATATGACCAATATTTTTCATATTCAAGTGTGTATGAAAAAAAGTCACTGGTTTCTTAAAAAGCTAAATACAATAAGCATTGGATCAAGGCACATACAAGACTGGCCAAAGGGCATACAATGCACTTTGGTTTTCAATTGTTAAGAACAGTTAACTTCAAATTGTGAAAACATAACAGTGTGTTCATTTGGAAAATAATACAAAATAATACTCATAACAAGGAGTTGCTGACACTGTGGTAATTAATGCAAGCTAACATGTTTCGTCTTTTCGGCCTGGTGACTAGAATGACGCATGGTACATGGTACTAAAGAATGCCGCCATTGTCGCTCGGCCATTGTTGGCTTGTACAAATAGAGATAGTGGGGGGTCCCCTGTGTCAGCCTGTCCAGTTTTCTTGTTCTGAGGAGCAGAGAGCTCCTTAAGGTCGGTGTGCTTTATCTGCCCTGTGCTCTGGTCTACAGTCCTATCAGAAACACTGGAACCCTGCTTGGGTTGCTTTGCTGTGTTTCCTGTTCTTGCGAAACGGAAAGAAAAAAATCACACACTGAACAAAGCAGAGAAATAAAGCATGGCACCTCATCTTTAGTAATTCATACTTCATACCAGGTGAATACTAGAGCAAGACTCTTAATGTGGAGACAGCTACTGACTGCTCGTTATTTCGAGGGCAACATGCCTGCTTCGCAAATTAGTTGATCAGCTGTGCAGTAGTTTACTTCATGTCATTTTTTTGCCTTTTTGTTTTTCAGACAGCCACAAAGTTAAAAGAATGACCTGTGCTTATACTACAAGGTTTTCTAAGGTCTGATTGTTCAACACAGCAATGAAAACCCACTTTCACAGTTGACAAGTCATCATATCTCAGTAGAACACAGAGTATCTTTTAGTTGTTCGATAACCTTAAGCAAAGGAAATACAGTACAAATTACTACAAATTCCTAAAATATAGAATTGCAGTTAGTTACAATACCCACTGATGGTTCAGTGATGGCCTGCAACCGGAACGTTCTTCGTCCTCATAAAATGTCCTTAAATATAAATTATATGGCAAATGTACAGAACATTGCTTCCTTAGTCTTATAGATCCAGTGTTTTGTAAAAGTCTTGCCACTCTGTTTATGTCACACACTCATCATGAATGGGCATGCTCAATATCATGAATGGGAATGGTCTGAATCTGGTATTCCACTGTCTCTGTAGCTCCTGTTGTTAATACTGTTCTCGTTATGTGGGCTTTTGTATAAAGTCAGCCCATTAGGTGGGAAAATCGTGTGTATCACAAATTCCTCCTTGGACACAGGCAGGTGATTTATTGGTATCATTTGAAAAGAGGTCTCTCTTATTTCTAGGATGGAGTTGTCCTTCTTAGTGCCAGCCTCAGCATAGTCATCCTTTCTCCGGCGGCCTTTGTTGTAGGTGCAGTTCCTGGAAAAAAGTGAACCATTCCTGTGGACATACCAACACACGAGTGCCAACATGATTATTGCCAAAAGAGCCACAGCCCCTCCAATGATAGCAGCCAAAGGCAGGCTGGAATTTTTGTACGGCTCTTTCTCCTGCTCTCTGTTTAAAGTTGTAGTCGGGTTGTATGATTTGTGAGAGCCAGTCTCTGTCTCGATGCAGACAGGGGTCTCATCTGACAGGTAAATGTTGCTGGTCTCCATGGGAACCATGCATATCCTATAGGAAGACTCTGGCTCCAGTGCTGTTAGCAGGTACTCCTTCCTCTCCCCCTGCACAATGGTCTCAGTGATGGAGCCAAAGGCAGGGCTGTGTCCCAGCTTTAGCCAGCTGAGCCGAAGGGCAGTCATGGGCTGCGACACCCTCCATGATATGTGTATTGCATCAGCACTACTTGACTTCACACTGATGGTGATAATCTTTCTGCCCGAGGAGGTGGTAGTGCTGTGGTAATTCTTGCCGATGTCAGGCCCTTTTACTACCGGCCTTTTAGTCACAAATGAGGGCCATTGTGGCTGTGTAGGGCGCAAAGTGTTGGAGACTGTGCTCGTCTCGTACGTGAACATGAGTTCTGAATCTGTGCAGTCAAACATATCCGTAGTTAGGTCTTTAATTGCCATGCCTTTAACCTTATCAGGACCCTGGCACATGAAGCCACGCACATTCACCTTCGACGGCAATGACCGCAGCCAGTCACGCACCCATTTCATCCTGCAATTACATTGCCAGGGGTTGTTTCTTAGCAGGAGCTGTGTGAGATTGTCCAGATCTTCAAATACACCCTGTGGGAGACTGCTTAGGTTGTTGCCAGACAGGTCCAGGCGATACAGCTGCCTAAGGAAGGCAAAAGCCCCAGGCGGGACCCGATTAATGTGATTATCTTGTAGCTGCAGCTTCTCCAAACTGGTGCCTGGTAAGTTGGCTGGCGGCTGTGTCAAGGAGTTCCTCACAAGCGAGAGCTCAGTCAGGTTGATCAGGTTGATGAGAGCCATCTCCCCAATCCCACGGTTGTTGAGCAGGTTTCCATCCAGGATTAGTCGCTTCAGGTTGATGAGATCTTGCAGCGACTGCTCTGAGATGGAGGAGATGCGGTTGTCATCAAAGCGCAGCTCCTCAATGCTCATGGGTAGGCCTGAAGGGATAGTACTTAGGTGGTTTCTGGAGAGAAAAAGCAGTCTGAGGTGATTACTATCCCTGAAGGCCCCCTCCTCTATGCTGACTGCAGATACCGAGTTATCATCCAGGTGTAGTTCCTCAATGTATGGAATTTGAGCTAGAGAGGCATGGGTAATCATCCGAACGTTGTTCTCCTGAAGGTGGAGCTCTTTCAGCCCAAGAGGAAGGTTAGTGGGGAACTCATCCAGATTGTTGCAGTAAAGGTAGATCTTCTCCACATGTACCAGTTTACGGAGCTCTGCAGGAATGCCCGAACTCTTGATGCGATTGTTTTGCAGAAAGAGCACTGTAGCATCCTGGGGCAGACCTGTAGGAATGGAAGTCAGGCCACGGTCATTACAGTAGATGAAGGTCCCATCGCAGCGGCAGGCTGAGGGACAAGAGGCAGAGGTCACCAGGGGGTTAGCAAGACCCAGCAGCAGCCCGACCCTGATGAGGAAGAGGATAAAGGCCTTGCATTGACACACCATCTTGAAGCTGTGTTGCCTGGCAGTCTATCCACTCAAGGCCCCTGGAGAGAAGACACAAGGGTACATTTAATGCACAAGGCCTTTAAAGGAGAGCCAAATTCCTGTTCTCATAATTGCTGGGTGTTTGAAATGCTGCCTGCAGCACTTTCTAGATTAAATAACTGCTGAAAGAATCAGTTTGAAGTCCCCCTATAAAATGTGTATGAATTGATCATTAGGATTGCAAGACAGAAACAAAAATAAACTGCTTGCTTAAGAGCTGCATTTACATCATGATTGAAATGATTAGACATTTCAAAAGTAGCCTGCTTTAAGAACAAAACTTCTTTTTAAGAAATATTACAACTTCAGAGCTTTGTGAATTGAATCTCTGTGTCTCAGCTTTTTGACCCTAGCTTGTGAAATGTAATAGCATCCCCTAGTTGTTTTACACATTTTCTGTACCTCAAGGCTGCCTTTCATCGCTGCAGACCACGAGAGTGAACAAAGTCAGGCTTTGTTGATCGACTGTTGTGAAACTGACATACTCTTAAGTCCTGTTAGATCATTACCCATGCCTTTTTCAAATTCTGGGCTTTAACTGACCTCTTATAAGGTAGGACAAGGATATCTATCCACACAGAAACTAGGTTTAAGCACTTGAAGAGGAAGCACATTTTTTTTTTTTCAGACAATTTTTGATGGAATTTTTTGATGGATTTCATTTTTTAGATGGAATGAAATTTGTGAGTTTTGGTTATACTTCCACAGTAATTGTGGTGCATTTAGAAAATACTGAATTGAAAAACCTAATGATAAAAAAAAAATTACAATTCATTTCATGTAGCCTTGAAATTGATCTGAAACAAAACTGTGGTGCACAGCAGAAGGTGCCAACCAGCAGTCTGTCTCTTGTTTCCCTATCAATGCGTAGTTCCTTTTTAATTAGGCTAATACTGATTTATTGCTTTAATTATGCATTCCTGTCGTGACCTCTCTTCCTGCACGTCTCATTAGAAAATGTGGTTTGGTCAGTGAAGTGGAAAAAAGCAAAGCCATTTGTATTTGTCATACCTGATTTATACGACGTGGTAAATCCTTTCCGGCCTTCAAAAATCCAATCAAGATTTCCTCTTGAATTTGCTCTTATCCTCCCTGAAAGGAAAAGTTTGTCGGAGGGGTTTCAGGGTGATATCCTGACCTGGTCAGTGTTTGCTGAGCCGATCCTTGTTTGGACGATGACCTCCTCTGTGTAGTCAGAGGCTCATGCTTTCAATGCCTTTACCATGGCAGATAAGCCTGTATAAAAAGCATTCCCTCTAACCGCACTCTCAGGTAATATTAAAAATCCTAATGGGTGTTGAGCTCAGCAGCCATAACTGCAAACGAGATGTTTTGGGTGTTGTACAGTGTTCCGCGTGTAGGACTGTGTGAGCTTTAACAAAGGCTCCTTTCTGCAATCAAGCCCGACAGGCATGATGAGATGACACAAAGCTGGTCTGAGCCATGCCAATCCCCTGTGCCACAGGCTCAAAGCAGGCCCGCTGACTTGTGTACTCCAGGTCTTCAGGTAACCCAGAATCCTCTGCTCCCTTGTCGAGCCTGTATACACATTAATCCAGGGCTCTGGTCCCTTTTCCTGAAGCAGATAACCAATGTTCTCCTTTCCTCTGTGGAGCAAAACAGGGCAGGGTGTTTATCCTTCTGGGCCCAGCCTCCCTCACGCATCTGCAGCTTGACTCGTTCGAGCCCTCCTCACACCTGGGATGGTGCTCTGAAAAAAAAAACAAAAAAAAAAAACAAACGGATTTAGTGCTGCATTCAGACAGTCCAAAATCACATTTTCATTCCAACAAATTGATAACAGACATTTATTTTGCATGTTTATGTTAGTTATACCTTAATTCTTTCATTATTTTCTTCTTTTAATTGGTCACAAATGTAAGAAAATATTATTCTCTTCACCCCCATACATTTCAGATACTAATTTCACTCACTGATTTTAGTATGAAACCTTAAGTGAACTAGATGTTGATACTGAGGAGCTATATTTAAATGTAGGAGTGTGTTTGATACTGAACTCTGACCTCACTTATACAAATTCTCATTAAGAAATAGCTTTTCTACTGGCCTATGATTTAGCCTTATGACCTTTTACAGCCTGTTACTCTGCTTTTCTATGGTGATACAAGAAAGAATGTCTGTGCACACGAAAGCCAACATTGATCCAGACCCCAACATAATGGCAAAGGGTGGAGTCCCTGTGCCCTTCTCGATCCAGTTGACTGCTTAGTGTTTTGCAAGAGAGCTAGTCCTAAAATTTAGAAAAAAAATCCAGCCTTTGCTAGTTCAGAAACAAACCTTGTCCAGATTCTTCACATGAGAGGAAAAAGGGACCCAATCAGTTCCTAACTAATTTCTCACATTTTTAAAAAGCGTCCATAACAAATGAGGCCCATTTGAATTTTGTACACTTCCATCCCTGTCATTTTAAGCTCCTCTCTGTGACCCCTTACCCCACCCTGTCCTCCATGAATGCCGTTTCTGTTTGTAAAAATAGAATTTCCTTTGCAAAAGAAAATGTTACGTTTCCTCCTGCAACACAATAGCTTTCTGTCCTTACATGTGACCTGCTGTCAGCCACTGTTCGCTGCAAAACATGGAAAGGTAAATTTGGAACAAGAGGCCCAGCCATTTAACAGTTGTAGCCCTTGACAAGGAGAAGATTAGGGAATTGAGAGGCTTGAAATTCGATTACAACTCCTGAGATGCTGACTAATAATAATGCCCCCCTTCCTTCTGTTCTTTCCAAACATGATCTCTTGGTCCAGTATTGCATTAGTTGTAGATTAGAGTCTGGGGGAAAAAGCACCAGATGTGACCTCCACTAACTTCAGGAATAAAGACGTCTCAGAAAGGGAAAAAAAAAAAGATGGAATTCACTAATGGAGTTTTTAAAAATGGCAGGATGATAGAGGGATATGTGGTGTCTATCTGTTGGAATGAACTTTTAATGCAGCACTTAGACAAGCTATTTCAATTTTCACTAGCCCTTTTCACCTCATTTTGGAAAGTTCTCCCTCCTCTGGATAATGTTAAGTATGTAGTCTTGTTTTGAATCTGTGAATTCTTAGCATTGCACTGTGTTTCTATCTCATCAAGGTAACCCAGTGAGAGCTACGTATCTGCACTTTGCAAAGGCTTTTGAGGTTGAGAGACTGCATGATTTTTTTCATACATGAATGACGCAGCATTTCCAGTTAGTTTGCATTTCTTTGGCCATCACAACTCTGTTACCTGCTGAGATAACAGCATCTAGCTCAGTGTCAGCACAAGGGCCATGGTTTTTCTTTCATGAGGGTGTAAATATAGCCTGAAAAGACTCAAACATAATGTATCATAGGCCTTGGTGTGACGTTATATTGTGGGTGATTTATCAGACGTGTGCTTTGAAACAAGCACATCATGCTCACTTTATGAGGAGCGTAGTCAGGCCGAGATATTTGGCTGTTCCCCCCCCCATTTCTTTTTCCACGCTCATTGGATTTCAGGAGAGTGGCCCCTCTCCATTGTTCACTACAAGGCAAGCATGTGGGTCTTGTAGTCTCAATAGAGGGGGTTGAGGTATTAAAACATTTCATTTTGGCAATTAAAAAATGCTTCTTCTATATACAATCCTGTTCTGTTGCTTTTTCCTGTGCGCTCTGGCACACGCTGTGTTCATGTGCACACAATCATTTTGAGGGCAAAAGAGGCCGTGTTGAACGTTTTTAGTGATGGATGCCTTTCTCCATCGTCCTAATAAGCTCCGCCGACCAACTGGGGATTTCTCCAGCAGTCAGAGTGGCTTCTGCTTCATTTAATCTGAACTGGCAAAGTTCAATTGAGCATCCTGGTAAAAATTGCGCGTGTGTGTGTCTGCAGCTAGTTACCTTTCAGTGGAGAGTGTGGGAGGCTCACACAAAGCTGGACACTGATAGCCATTGTGAGCTCAACTCGCATAAATGCACATTGGTCTGCAATAACAGAGCCTGGGACTTTGTGCCCCTAAGTCATACACTGCACAAGAAAGGCTTTGGAAAACTCAAATAGGAACAATTTCATGCCTGTCAAAACTAGTGCAGATTATAATGACATTTAGTTCCGTAAAATACAGAATAATATTACATGGGCTGCATTTAAGAGGGTGAAAGAGCTGTGGAAGTTGTAATGGCTGACTGTTAAATTATTCATGAGCCTGAAATTAATTTTGAACCACTGTAGAGCTCTCCATTGGGAAATCAATGTTGTTTTTATCTGCTGTTGATTATTTATTCTAATTCATGATATAGTTTTGAATTATGATAGATAGCACACAATATTGTTGGAAGTAGGTTATATTTTTTTCTGATTTTTGTCATGAAAATTATTTAGTGCAACAATGTTTGACAATATTCATTGTTTATGGTGGTATGATCACACAAATAGATGAACTGTTTTTGGTTCAGGACAGCTGAAACTAACCTGATATGAAAGCAAAATGTAGACTCTAGCCTCACAATTTTCTGCTAATGGACAAGGTGAGTTTTTGTTATTTTTCATGTGCCATTTCTACCACTGATTTGCATTTTAGTAAGTCGCATGTCATGATGCCGGGCAGCGGCCTGCTGTGGTGCCGAGACACAATGGAACATTCATAGTCACATCTGAATTCACAGGGACACAGGACACGATTCAACCGAAGAGAAAATGGGAGAAAATGTCCGATAGTTTCACAGATTTGTTGCGCGGCCTCCTGGCGCTGTCTTTAGATGGGCTGACCAGATGATACTTTTGCTGGCCCATTAAGAGAGGCCTGGGACAAACGGGGGTCTCTCTTTTGTAACAGCCTGAAAGGAGAGATCTGTAGCAGCTGCAGTGTTTTTTTCCCCACATGGGGGTGGTAGGCACTGCAAGATGAAATGTGAGTGTCTGCATATGACAAGCAAACACCAAAACATTGAATACTCATGTTAAGCTGCTTCCATGTCTCGGCACAGGCCTAACACCTACCTACAACACAGACTGTTAACGTCCCTACTCACCCATCTACACTCTTTCCTGAGTCATAGTGCTTGCATAGTTTTTTCCTGCAGTATTATTCTTTACAGCCACATTTACACCTTTACTTTTAGTTGCCAATATAAAATGATTTGACTATTATAGCTTAGAGTAGATGGTAAAAAGATCCTGCTCAGTAGATAGATAAATAATAAAAAGAGCAGAATGAATGAGGCCTCCTTAGAGTACAGTGTCAAATCTGAAATATGTCTTGGTAGTTATGAAAGTCTTTTCCCCCTCTGAACACAGTGATTTATATTTTATACTTTAACTTTTCTGGCAATAGAAGATTCTGTCTGTAGTGACCTGGTTAGCTGTTAATCTGCTCTGTGAATTCCCTCTGAAAGCGACTGACTGGGGACTTTAGCCTGCAGGCAGTCATCAGTGTGAAGACAATTGGGTCTCATGTCTGCTATGTTTAACAGGCTATTTATTTCTTTGTCTCTGAACACATTGAAAAACAAAGAGCGGCCATCACACCGCATGACAAATCCAAGTCAAGTTTGCATCCACTTTACTACACAGTGATTTGCTGCGATGTCATTGTTTAAAGCCTGGATGACCTTATCTTCTCATGAAGATAAAAGGCTATTATAAATTGGATTAAAAACTATCCCTGCCCATGGTGTTGCCAATAATACATGCAGCTTAAATACAGTGCATGGGGACTTTGTTGCACTGATGCAGTGGAATAGTTATCAGGTTTGTATGGATAGAAAGAGAGAAGCCAAACATTGTATTTTGATTTGATCACAGACTGACATCATTACCATCATATGGCCAAACGAGCAGGAGGTATCATCCTACTGTAATACGCCTTTATCTCTGCATGCTGAGCATTAATGTGCCAGTAGTTAATGTAATGTTGGAGTGTGTTTTATGCCTTATATGAGCCGCTGCTTGTGTGCGAGTGGAACTTGAATGGGTTTTATTTAGAGGGTCCTTCATGCCTGCAGCCCTACCCCTCTCACTATATATGCTGGTTTTTATTTATGAGGATGTCCCTCTTAGATTGCATTTGCACACAGTAAATCTCAGTGAGATAAGGCATGAAAAGAGTCGACCAGAGACGGAGACGCATTTAGCATTTAGCGGAGTTTCTCCAGCTGCCCCTTCATGTTCAACTCAACGGGATCCGCACTGCAATTTCAGCTGCTCACCGGGTGTCCGAGGCTGCGAGGCGACACTGAAAGCCACACTCCTCTAATGCGACCAAGTTTGCGTATTCGCCTCTGTTTATTGTCCCACCGGTTGAGGGGAAAAAGCAAAAGCTAAAATCCTGGTGCTTCCTCTGTGCTTTTTTTTTTGTCTCTACACGTTGGGACCGATGTAATGAGGCGGAGTGTGAATGTGATCGAGAAGCAAATTTGGCGTGTCGCAACAAGAAATGTCTCTACAGTGGAGGAGAAGGGAAAAAGCACAGAGACGAGGTGTTTGTGGAAAGGGACTGGAGATGATCACATAGATCAGACATAACCTTTTTTTTTTTCTAAATCTGTCAAACTGAGCAGAATAACCTGCAATGCTTAAACTCACAGCTCAATTTGTTTGCATGAAACGTGCTCTCACGGTTTTTATAGTTTAAAAAGAGAGAAACCCTTATTTTAATCTGGGGTGAGTATTAAAAAAAATAAAGAAAGGGAAGGAAAAAAAAATAATAACCATACAAGCAACTCCTGAGGGTCCTGCATGACTTTAAATTCCTTCTGCCAGAGAGAAGATCCAAAAAGATGGAAAGGATGCATTCCCAACAGGACTGTAGCAGCAAAAAAAAAACACTCACACTTACCTCTATAATCAACCCCAAAAATGGAAAGTAACAGGTATCCTCTTAAACTGGGATTCACAACGGGGAAAATAATCCAATCCAGGCTAAAAGGATTTCAATTCACATCCAAAAAAAAGCTCCTCTCTCTCTCACACAAAGCTATTATTTGAGTTTACCTTTAGCAGCACTGCTAAATGTTTACTGGTGTCCCTCACACTCATTCACAGTTTGCAGGCTGTGCAAGGACCTAGAGGCATGAGTAGAGCTCAGCACGAATGAGGAGTAGTGTTTGCCTCTAGCTTCAATAGAGCACTGATGTCATCTGGAGGAGTGGTCTCTCTCTCTCTCTCTCTCTCTCTCTCTCTGTGTGTTTGGCAGATGCACAGGAATAATGCAGTGTTGGATGGATACACTAGAGGGAGTGGAGGAAAGGGGAAAGGCACTCACATTTTCAGAGGTGTGCACTGAAGAGGAGTGAATAGTGTCTGGTTGGAGAGCAGTGTTCAGAAAAAAAAGAGGAAAAAGAAATGTGTGTTGATGTTGGTGAGAGCTAGAGATGAACACACAGCTTCTTACTGGTAGTGGATTGTTATAGGCCACGTGGTTTTATCAGCGATTAGTTAGATTATCATTTGCATATTTGAGATGTGTCAGACTAATTCCTTGTTAGTTTTTTTTTGGCATCAGGGGCTTCATTATTACCAATGCTGTGATTTGTCAATTATCTCCGTTGCAGGTGTTTTTTTTTTTTTTTTTTCTCGAGACGGCTTCTTTTTTTCTGACAGAGAGGGAAAAAAAAATGTTTCACAATTGTAAACCCAAATTATTTTGGTCAAGCAAGTGTAAAAATTCTGATCTAAAAATGTGAAAAGCTAATTAAAAACTTTCTGTGTGAAGCACAGACCAAACCGGCTGTTTTTTCTTTGTTTTTATGGTGACAGGTAATGAATATTTGATGATGTTGTCCCAGTGAACCAGAATAATTCATAACGAGAATTGTGCTAATTCCTAATATATCCTGTCAGTGTGTTGACACAGGAGGGACACACCGGTCGCTCTGACATACCCGAACCATCCTGACTTTTTGTGACCTCCTGCTCTCTGTTTGACCCTCTCTGGTTTCATGTTTAAATGGAGCCATATAGTGGGTTTGCTCCCCTTAAGGCCTGAAGCAGCAGTGAGTCACCGTGTTAGTCAAAGGGTTGTACAGCAGAGCTGACCCAGACGACACTCTCTCCTGCCCTGCGTCATCTCCAGTGTCTCCCCCTCTGGCTGCCTGACGAGGCACACACCACAGCCGGCTTTATTCAGCTGCAGTGAAGCAGCTCTGTTGCTGTTGTTGAATATCAACTTCCTGTCAGTGCCAGTGGGTCAACGATCGGATCTGTGTGCAGCTGTCTAAGTGACGAGGAGACTCCTCTCTTACATGCCATTCTCTAAATACTGCTTTTTGTTAATTATCTCAAACCTATTATGCTATTCAGTTGTCAGTGTCTGAAGGGTCCGCGTTCATTTTCAGTAAACAGGCAGGTTTGTGAGAGAGGTGTTATTCGATCGTTCTGGGGATGCTTAAAACATCTAGCTGGAATTAATCATGCTGTCTGTTTGTCAAGAGACAGCAGCTGCTCATTACTTAGAGTTAGAAAAGCTAAAGAACAAACATTGTCAGTAAACTAGCTTTAGAGAACAACTAATATTTTATGTACGGGTGAATAGAAAAGTCAAACGTGATATTCTGCAAAAAACCTCAGTTCACACAAAGTAGTAATTTAACATATTTGGAAGAAAATGCTGTTCATGGATGTAATTTCCTGCTATACAAACAGCAGCACAGCTCATTAATGTTCCCATTTAGACCGTTTTAGTTCTCTCATTGTGTGCTCATGAACTGATGTGGACCTCCACTCCTACCAAGTGTTATTGCCTCATTAGGATGGTGCGTACTGTCCAACTCCCTGACCACCGCTGACATCTCATACCCAGTTATTTGCCAGGACAGAGTGCGCTCCAGCTCCAGCCTCAACACATGGGTGCACGGTTAAACTGTGATTGCCATCTTAACTGGAGTGCCTAATTGAACAGACACTTAAGCTTGGAGCATCTGCCAAAACTACTTAGACCTCCAGTGGAGTTTTTCAGATTTGTGTGCTTTCCAGCTGGAGAAGCGCTCACTTTTGTTTGAAAAACAATGGGATTCGAGACAACTATAAATTGTCTGCCTGTGTTTCGTTCATTTGGAGGTGAATCATTTTCTATTGATCTAAATTTCTGTTGTGTGACAAAGTCTCTACTTGAATGTTTTGGTAGTTTGTTAATGAGCTTCACTGCATCATATTAGTCCAGGTGTCGTATGCCGAAGGCTGCGAGGTGAATAAAGGTCAGTCTCGGACATCCTGGCTTGATCCTTGTCTTCCCTCCAGGGGGACGGAGCAGAGAAACCTATGCCTGACCTCACCATGCCTTCCTCTCCTAAATTGACTGCAGACAGACACATCTGTCAGCGGCTGCTGATTGACCCTCTCTCAGACGTACAAAGAGCCCCACTGGAGGACAAGGGTGTTGGGTTTCTGTTATCTCAAGACCAGGGAAATCTGTTGCTCTGTTCATCTTTTGTTCAAGGGGACGGGTGTTCTCCTTTCCCAAGGATGCACTCCACTCTGTCTGGCCAATTTCACTGTGTTTAGACAATAGACAGGTTGTTTCCTACTCTCTTGTGTGTGTTTGCTCAGATAGCTAAATATATTAAGCCACTTGATTTTGCTAAGTGCTGGCTAAAGTACCTTTTGGCTCTGGTGGCCGAGTGTGCACTTGGTGTTGTTCTATAACAGGCTGTCCTCATCCCAGTTTTTGTCTCCTGTGATGGACATTCAACCAGATAATTGATTTACTTTTTTGCTCTTGCTGTGGTCAATAGGCCGGGCTTGCTGTTGGCAGGCTGTGGTGCCCTACTTTCTGGACACAGACCCAGTCTGATTGGTGCTATGTAAGCTAGGTGTTATGGATATTATTTTATCTTCCTCAATTTTCCGTTTTATCTATCACTTAGGCTTAGTCTGTGTTCGCTGAAAAGCTTGTGTGAAATACAATAGGCCCCAAAACAGCTCAGGGGCTCACAGGAGGCTGATTTCCCCTCATGTCTCCTTCCTTTCGCCGACTGGAATTCATTATTGATAGACTTTCTGTGTTCTTTACCGATGCCAAATAAAAGGGGGAACATGCAAAAGCCTGCTGCCAAAACCCCCGCTTTGTTTTTCATTTACCTTCTGCTTTATTTGCATATTCATTCTCTACAGGCAATCAGCAGAGATCTTTGCTGTGGGCCTTTCATCTCCACTCTGCCATCCTGAAAGGCAGCTTTTCACTATCACAACAACGAGGATTTGTGGATGAGAGGTGCTGCTGGTTATGCGAGAAAATTCACATTTTTGATTTGCTGAGGCTTTAATTTGTACGACAGGAAAGAAGGAAGAATGGGTAAATATGTAGACAGATGTTGGATTTCATTAGTGTGGGTTGGAAAGAGAAAGCTTTGACTGGTGGAGCTTGTTGGTTCTTTATCCATATGTCAGTTACATGAAGCAGGGTCTTGCCATGCTTGCTGTTGGCCCATGCAGTGAGATCCTAACCTTTTTCTGATGTAGATTCCAGATGTTGATAGGTTGACCCCTTCATCTCTTGGGACCAGAATGCACAAAAAGACAAGAGCCAACAACAACTGAGACTTAAGGGGCCAACATCCTGCTGCTTCGGCAAGTCCAGAGGCCTCGGCCAGTGCTCATTTGGGCCTTGTGTTTGTGGAGGAATGACAAGCCATGCGAATAGCCCCGTCGGCTGTTTTTCCCCTTCGTCTTTTGTTTTCTTTGGTTGTTTTTGTGGTTACTGCTGTGTTGTCTGTAGAGACAGAGGAACTGAGGGATGAGCGAGTTCCATTAAAAAAAGATGGAGGGGGGTAGGAGCTGACTTGTCAACCTTAGAACCACCCATAGGTTAATGACCTCAAACACAATGCTCTGTGATCAGATTAGAGAGAGCACCCCCCTCCCTCCCCACTGCACTAATCAGCACAATAAAGAGGATAAAGGATAGAATTACCATACAGTGTTTTCACAGTCCAGCATACATCTCTAATGTAGCTAATTGAAGCCCTTCTCTCTTGCTTTGTAACTGGTTTACTGTTCCTGCACTAAATCTGTAATTAGCCAACTTAGCATCTTTTCTCCAGCCTCAGTTAAATGGTAACATTTATCTCTACAACTGACTCTGTATGCTTGTGTAAGCGCCGACAGAGCCTTAAAGACAAACAGCCCTTCAGTATGTGGGTGAATTTAGTGCTTTGAGGTGAGGAGTTTGAGTCTCTTATGAAAGGGTCAGTCAGGGTTTAGCACTGTAAGCAGAGGAAGTCAGGACTAAAGCTATCTAGTGAAACAAACCAAGTTTTTGTTGCTCCAGATAAGATAAGATAGATTGTACAAGACCTCGAGGACTGTAATGGCCCTGTTGATTGGAAGTCGTGCAGGAAGTAGGCAATAGCGTTTTGGGTTAAGAGAAGTGGGAATACTAAAGAAGGGATGTCACACAGAGCTGCCGTCACCATGATCAAAGTGTTCACTTATCTGTGCCAAACACTAACTCTGACTTTGTTTTCTCTGTGATCTGGTTGACTTTGTTTACTCTCATGAGTCATATCTAAAAATTACTCTTTTTCAAAACGATTGCTCAACTTTGCTTTCCCTCACTTCTAAACGCAATGCTAGGAAAATACAACAATTTTTATAATCATTTTCACATGTTCATGAGCTTTAGAGCAAACTTTGTAACATCTGCGCTCTCCACTGTGAGCCAACGTTTCAGTCACTTGCTTGAAATACATTCTCATTATCCAGTTCCACACTTGCATATGGTTGTCTGGAGTGATATAATTCAGTTTGCATCATTACATTATTATCTGTTGACAGTTTGTCACTGTGGTGCAGAGAAGCATCGACGCAAACCCGAGCCACTTAATTGGCATTAAATTCCACCAGAAGGTGTTTCCAGGCAACACCTCTAACCACCCCAACAACGGAAGTGTCTACGCAGCGACGTCTGACACCAGTTCTTCAGCACTCATCCTGAGTGACTTGGGTATCGGATGTCTTATTCCTCTACAGCCGGGGGCCACGTTCAAAGGAAGCCTATAGAAAGTGATGATTGGGGAATAAAAGCAGCGGTTGAGTCGAGGGGACATTTATGACTTTCTTGAAAGAAGCATTCGTAGACGAGCCGCCCACCTATTAGCGCGAGAGTGTAAGGTGCTTGTGGTGGAGTTGTGAATGACATGCTTGAGGTACAACTGGGAGTAACTGGAGTAGACCCTCTTTATCCCACTCTGTTGCTGAGGTGTTTTTGAGGTTAACCTTCTGCAGGAACAGGTGTGTGTGTGTGTGTGTGTGTGTGTGTGGTGGTGTACATGTTATGTTGGCGGTGATGGGGGATGTGGTGAGAGAGGATTTCACTGTGAAATGTAGGAGAGTGTTTACATTTATCTTTGACATGAACATTTTCGTCATCTACAAGTGAAACCTCTTTTTGTCAGTGCCATCAATACAAAGCAGTGAACTGTTTTCTGTTACTGTTACTGCAAATGGGTTCATTTAAAGTATAATGAATCTAATGATGAGTTATGTGGTGTTTCCGTGTGGTTAAAAACCTTAAAGGCTTGTGATAGTTAATTATTTTTTGTTGGATTTTAGTTTCACTTCTCAATTAAATTTCAGTTTAGTTTCAGTTTCATATAGATTTAGTTAATATATTTAGGCCTTGTTCACATGAACACAGGTTTTTCATTTCAGGAGCCCATATTCGCTAATTTTTGAAACCGCCCCCCAGAGTGGATAAATCCATAAAGTACACCCTAGTGTTTCCATGTGTACAGCCTATACAGCTTACAAGCTTAATCGTATAATAAAGGCATCAAAAACGTATTGAGTTCATGTGCACAGGCTAAGGATCATATCGGGACTGGGTTCACGAATCCGATAGGAACCCCTAGGCTTAAGCCGTTCTTAATTCGCTTCATGCCTCTTGTGAGTTTATTATTTATTGTTGTTGTTAAGTAGCCGTCAACCAGAAGTAGTTCTAACACCACTTGTTGAAAGGGCTACAGCATGACCGAGCGTAGCAGAGTCAGCCAGGTCGCTGACCATTCTCTGATAAACGAACTCCATGTGCACTTGGATTTTGGGACAGACCACCAGCTGAGTTGCAAAATCGGATTTTGCGAAATCCAGTACGATCCTACCATGTGACCACACTTAACACTTATATGCATGCTTTATTTCTTCTTCTCTGTTTTGTGTGGTTACGTTACAGCGCCACCCAAAGGCCTATATGTTATATGTATTACAGCAGTTTCATGGGGACATAAACATTTCCTGAATTAGCACCATATTTAGCTGCCTCCGTGTGGACATGGCTTTAGTTTTACAGTAATTTCAGTTTTTGTTTAGGCTAGAGGTGAGTAGCTACAATGTTCACGAATCCGTGATACTTTGGTGAAGCAGTTGCAGCACCATCTCCTGGAAGCCAAGTCTGTTCTGTGTCTGTGGTTCACAGAAATTCATGCTGAGTTATTATTATTATTTTTTTTAACGATCAGTATGGTTTCACTTAAATTTTTCGTAAATTATATTTATTTTATGTAGTTTTTATACTTTCACTGCCTATTTTCATAGTTTAATAACCCTGGTCCATTCTACAGTGGGCAACCAGAAGATTCCCAACTCCTTTCACAGCAGACATGGAGGGAATCACATGAGGGCTTAAGGGCTGAGAGGTGCCTGGAGCACAACATGTTAAAAAGCAGATAAATGCAGCATGACTAAAAAGTGTGCTCATCAAGATATAAGCAAGTGTTTTTCTGCCTAGCTGTATCATTTAGTGATAATCACCATTGAGATATTCATTACTGGACTGCAGAATCATGTTGAAATTCTTCAGTCTTTGAAATCACTCTTTGCTAACCGAGACAGAAGTAGAAAAAACATTTTGGTGTATTTGATTGCTCTGGGCCTAGATGCAATCATTTTCCTCTTACAGATCATAGCCTTAAAAATATCCTTTCCCAGGATACAATCTCACAAATGAACAATAAAGACAAAGCTATGACATTTCACAGGCTGGTAAGAACTGCTTTAAGTTGACCCATCAAAGACAACCAAAGGTAGAGGAAGTCAACCAGCAAATCGCAGATAGAGGAGATGGGTAGATGTGTTTGGTAAATAGAAGTAATGCCATTACAATAATGAACATCAATCACACGGGCAATAACAGAGATGTGAATTTATACACAGCGCTGGGGAAAAACACTGGGGGCAGCAGCTGCCAGACTTTGGCAGCTCGTCTCAGGGTTAGTGTGAAAATGGCTGCGATTTGAAATGGAAATGGTCTCTTTCTGTGGCGGCTGTTATTGTCTTTCTGTTGATTGAACCGTAGCTGCTTGCATCAAGTTTCTGCATAGCATAGGCTCTCAAAAAAGCATTCTTCTCTTTGTAAAGGTCACTGTAATGTGGAAAATGCCAGCATTTCCTATTTGGAAACATTCATCACTGTGACTGTATCATTTGCAAAAGCAATTTTTTTTCTGTACCCATTTAGGCCATTTACAATCCACATTTCACATCTTTTTTTATAACCATGTTTACAGCTTCTAATGTATTTTTGCACCGTGTACTGTCATTCATTTTTTTCTCATATACTGTAGCTAATAAGATGAACAGATATATTGTTCTATATGCCTTCACTGTGTTACTTCGTCTAACCTGCAACACAGATGAGCTTTTTGTTTCTACTGCGGTGCTCCAGCTATGTTCTTTTATTGCACTTGTGAATTGTTTTGCATTTAATTCTCTGTACTTTTTATCTGTAACTTTCTCTCTGCTGATCCAGTGACCCAATTTTCCCGCTGTGATCATTAAAATTTCATCATCATTACCATCATCAGCAGCTTTTCTCTTATTCATGGCTATCACCTGAGTATCTTGCCATGGGAAGCCTTGAATTTAAGCAGATATATGTACCCTACATGGATTGCTCTTTAATGCTGTTTCAGTGAGTTTTGCAGGAATTTTCTTTGCGTAGTTTGTAAAAGTTCATCCCAAATTCTGCCAAATACATTAAAGTCCTGTGTGTGCTGCGGCAGCAACCGCCCCCAGCTCTCTCAGGATAGGAAACCCCAGAGGAGGCTCCATTTAACCCCTAAGGATTAGTGCTCATGCCTACTTTAGCATCGGTAAAAGGGAAAACGTCTCTGCACATTGAGTCAATAGGGAATCAGGCTCACTCTACTGCCTTCCCACACAAAAACGGACAAAGAAAAAATAAAAGTGCAGCTTCATCTCCGGCTTGAATAGGACTAGATGTTTGCCCAGCCTACTTTACCGTTTGCCTTTCCGCTTCCTTCACAGTACATTACCAGACCAAAAGTGCAATGCTGTAATCTCAACAATATATTCAAAGCGAGTACCTTGAGCTTCCCCTGAATATTTTGTCTGGATCAGTTAGTCCTTTTAAAACGAAAAGGAAGATCTTAAATATTTTTTTTTTATACCAGCAGAGTATGGAAATATGAATATATTCTAATTGCACTTGTTCAGTGTTGTGTTTGGACAGTGTTCACCCCCAGCCATCTTTAATCCTGTATGCTGAGCTGACTCGACACTGCTTGGAAAAGGAAAAAAAAAAAAACAACAGCCTGGCAGTGTTTCTTTATAAGCTTCCTTTCTCCGCCTCATAATTCACATTCACCTCACAGGTCTTTATACTGTTTACTTCTCCCTGTGTTGAGTATATTTTGGTCTTGTCGGTGAAGGTTGGTTAGAGAGGAGTGTTGTGCAGAGTCCGGTCCAGTGTTGGAGGACATGCCTCCTTCACAGAGGCCTCGGGCACAGTGAAGGCTCTGTCTGTTGACTTTAGTCCTTGGTTGACATTCCCTTGTGTTTGTCTAGGCTTTCATCACGGCTCCGCTCAAACAAGCGCCAGCAACTGATAAAACACATGCGCTCCCTAACTCTCAGTCAAGCACACACATAGTGACACATTGGCAGACTTCGATTTGACTTCATAGCAACAGGTGATGCCCCAAACTGTAATTGTAGCTATAGAAGAAGCTATAGAAGAAGCATTGTGTATTTCCAGGACTGCTCTTTTAAAATGACATTGGACTTAAAATGCATTAACAGCTGTGTGTGATGTGGAGTGATCTCCTGCAGCGTCTCCTGAATACAAAATACAGTAGCTATATGTTTTTACTTGTGGAGTTGACTTTGGAGCGTACTGGAGTAAAATATCAGAGGACTTGCCAGGTTTTTATTTCTCAAGGAGGGGGAAAAAAGCAGCTGTGTTTTTACATATGGCCCCTGTTTGCTTTGTACATTTCTTTCTGTCTGAGCTGAGGAAAGTGAGCCAAACACCGAAAAATGCATCTGCCAGTCGAGCAGGAAGAGTGTCTTCTCCTGGTGTGGATTGCCGTCTGTTCTCTTGTGTGGATGACTTCCTGGGCCGCCACATTTCACGCCTGCACCGGCGCCTCAGAGGTGCATTAGGAGGAGCAGGGGAATGCGGGTGTTGGGGTTTTTTAGAGCCACAGAAAGGGAGAGTGTTGTCATCCCAGTGTGGAGAAGCTGCTTTCGAAAACCAGGTGCAACCCACACCTGCATGTGTTCCTTCCACCTTGCTTAATTAGAGTTCAATATCCTACAAATGAATATTCTCGGTCTTGTCTCGCATGTGTGAGTGTGGGAGCCAATGGGCTCAATTGGGAATTATCTAGCATTCCCTGGAGAAAGCCTCTTTTTCCTGCTCTCTGTTTATCCACAAGAATATAGCCACTTGGTTCAGACTTAGCTCTACAGACGATGTGGTCCACTACTGGTCTCCTGATCTTTTGCTGATACTGATTGTGTGAATATGACTGCTTTTTTGCTCTCTACTTTCTTGTTAAAGCACCGGAATAATCTCAGACTTTATTGAATTCGTAATTAATGCCTGGCATAAGTGAGTCACGGTTGCATTTTCAAAAGGCTTTCACTGTTGCCAGCAGGAGATTCTTATTCCTGCAGAAGTGCAAGTGCAGAGAGAAACAGATCTTTTCTGTCACCAGATCTGTCAGCGGGTGGCGTGGATCAGTCACATCAGTCGTCAGATCTGAAGCTAAATATGTCACAAGTAATAGAAGAGTATTCATTTTTCCCCTTACTGTAGTGTAACAGCGCTCTGTGTGATGTGCAATCATCTGCTGGGTTGTAATTGGGGCTAAGGCAGCTGAACCCCTGTCTGGCTCCTCTGAAAGCAGTGACATGAAATGCTCTATAGAGACTGAGTGTGTGATTTTTCACATGGTCTGACAGGCATCGGAGGCTTCTCACATAGCCAGCCGTCAGTTTACCTGAGCCATGCTTTATGCCTGTTTTTGTCAGTGTGAGACTTGTGTATGACTGTGTGGAAACAAGTGTCAAGCATCAGTTTACAGCACGAGGTCTGTTAGGTGTTCTGCTCATGATGTTTGGTAACTACAACAAAAGTAAAGTTTTCTGCAAAAGCTCCACAGCTTAAATTCAGTATAGCAGAAAGACAAGTTTATCAAGTCAAAGAAGTTCTTTTATTAGTTCCATGCAGCCAGCATGCCCCTCCATCCACCACCTCCACCTTCCACCTCTGATAACTGCCGCTACCACCCACGTCACATGGCCGGCTGACCTTACCCCCACCATGTTTAACAAACTCTGTGCCTTTGTTCTTTCAGTCATGTTTCCATGGTGACCACGCTGAGTCACCCCAAACAACAGTCCATGTGGCCTCAGGAGGTCTAGCTGGACTAGCAAAAGTCCACGGTTTCACAATATGGTATTAAGGTGCAGAGGATGAAATGCATCAAAGCCTTGCAGCTCTCTTTGAGATATCTTTGTGATTCTGATTGCTGCCTGGAGACCAATATCACAGTCAGCTCTGTGGTAAGAGAAAGAATAGCGGAAGCCAGTTGAGTTTATGTTTTACCCAGTGAGCAATTTCCAAGCTGTTTGCTCAGAAATGTGACGATTTTTTTTCAAAGCCAGGATTTCTTTGGTCATTTGAATAGTACCTTGTGGAATATGAAGAATATCACACTATAAATTTAGGGCCCCACTGGCTTATCTATTTACCCATTACCAGTGGGTTCTTTCAGTCATATTGAAACTCACACCAGTCTGGCTTTCTCTGAGCTGGAGCTCCCATTGCCCAAAAGAGGCATTAGCTGAGACAGAGCACCTGTCAGGGGAGCACACTGCCACCGCTGAGATCCTGATATACCCCAAAACAGACATGAGCACAGACATTGGGTGCATGCTCTGTAATATTTATGCTATTTTGGTATTCTGCATTGGTGGACATGCACGTACATGCTCATTCAGTCTTACATTGTCACATTTAGAAGAAGAAGACTTACTTTATTAATCTCTCAATAGGGAAATTACAGTTTTCTCTCTGTTATTATTTTTCAGTTGCTCATCACACACAGGGTATGAAACACACATGCACATGCAGTAGAGGAGAGGTGTCAGAGTGAGGGCGCTGCCCTGTATCCACGGGACCCGAGCAGTTGGGGTTCGGTGCCTTGCTCAAGGACACCTCGGCAGTGCCCACCTCTCCAGCTACCAGTCCACTCTTCACACTTGGTGGACCTGGACTTGAACCAGCGACCCTTGGATTCCCAGCTCAAGTCACGATAGACTGAGCTACTGCCGCCCCAAAAAAATTTTGGTCCGCCAATTCTCGCAGACATCAAATGACAAAATGTACGTCACTCATGTGGACACAGTGCAATTTGAGCTTAATAACCCTTTGAGACATGCACTTAACTCTGAGCGCACTGGCAGTTTTACAGTACAGTAACAGTACAGTGTGTGCTTCAGTTTGTCATCTGTCATCATGCCAGCCATGCTTCTTACAAGGAACTTCTACTTCCACCAACTCAAGCTCAAGCCTGAACTGAATCAACAGAAAGGCTACAGAATGTCATATGCTTAAATACTTATGCAAGGAGTGATATTGAAAGAGCAAGTTTTAACTTCTTTCCACAACACTGTGATGAAGTTGTCATTTTTTTTATCATTGGGGGATACAAACAGTTTGATAAACCATGAAATACTGTAAATGAGCCACAAATATGTGTTTTAATTAGGGCTGTGACAGTATGGATTTTTTATTACCGCGGTGATAAAGCACCCAATCAATGTGATATGGTGGTTTACCGCAGTACCCTGGTGATCGTCACAACCCTGCTGTAACAATCTAATACCTTTTGGTATTTAAAAAAAACATTTTGCAGGATTTGTTCCGAGTTATACAGCACAACTATGCTGATAGACCATTTAGTGTTCAACAATCTTTCCAGTTGTACACTTTCGATTGCTTTTTTTGTCAGCTTTAATTCCGCCAGGTTTAACATGGGAATTGCAAAAAAAAGAGACAGTTTTTCTCATTAGCTTATTGGAGCCACTAAACTAGCTGTTTGTTTGTGGCGCTTCTGCAGGTGTGTCTTTGGCTTTGTGGTGGCCGTGGCTGTGCAACTATAATTACTAATTTAACTAAAGTGTGGGGAAAACAAACAGAGCAGGAAAAGCTGGAATGATCAAAGATAGCTCCCGCCAGCTGCCTCCAGCTCTAATCTGCTCAGGTAATTCTCCTCAAACCCATTGATTCCATGCAAGCGATTGAATTTCAATGCATCGCTGATGAGATGGTAGGGGAGGGGACAACCTACCTGCGCACTCAGATGGATTGGCAAGCAGATGCTCGGTCAAAGTGACAGGCGATAAGTGCTTTGGCAAGCTTTAAATGAAATCTTTATGCATTTCTTGTTGTATGTAGCCATGCTGTCACTGCCTATCTTTTCACACGTTCCCAGTCATTTGCAGTGCCTTTCAGAGCATTTTCTCAGCCTCTGCAGTGTGATGAAGCACCTGTGACCTTTCAAATGAAGTGTTCTGTCTATTTAAGTGACTATTCCACAAGGTGGTGTATAGAAGAATGCTATAAGAAACTCCACTACACCTCATCCTGTATCAACCCCACTGGTCTCATGCGGTAATCTTGAAATGGATTTTAATTTATATTTTGGGGGCAAAGATATTAATTCCAAACAAGTTGTAGCAGAAAAAAAGAAATCAATTGCACTCACTCCATTATGTTGCACTGTGTTGCTACATTGCACGCTCCTATTTTATTATTTCTTTACCTTGTGTGCTTTCTTCTGTTCCTTTTGTATTTTATGTTGCACTAAAAGAGTGCTGTGAAATGGGAGGCAGATTCTATGTATGTTTCAACATACATGACCAATAAAGCTCATTCTGATTCTGGATGTATGGGGGAATGTTCTTCTGATCCTGTTCAGCTAATAATAGCTTTATGGGACTTCTCTTCATGTACCGTATCATGTAGGAAGCTATATTTCTACCCACAGTTCACACAATAGTCCTCAGAAAGCAGCAGTCTTCATTTATAGATGCCCTGGCTTGTATTTAGTACTTTAACAAATGCAGTACTATCATTGTAGCGGTACAGCTTTACTGCTTGTGCATACACTATACAGTATATCTCACACTCTGCCTCAGGATAATGTGTGGAGCAGGCTGTGTTTTATCCAAACTGCTGCATCCCCTTTTATTAGGCCAGGCAAATGTTATACCTCTTATGGAAAACTGGTCAGTTGAGATAACACTCCCCCCAACAATACACACTTCCATATTGGCACCCCGGGCTTTAATCTTTGAAGTGTAATGTGCTGCTATGCATATGCTCCACCATACATCTAATAAACAATGTTCTTCCTGTCTTTTTTGTCCATTACTATTCATTTTATCTGTGCTGTCCTTGCTTGTAGCAAAGTGTGTCTAATAACAACAGGTTCAGAAGACTCATTTTGCAATACTTAATCACCTCTCTGACTTTATTTGACCTGACACTAGCAGGCTATGCAGCACATACAGAGCAGCTTAAGATGCTTTCGCCCCTATTTAGCCGGTTGTGTATAGTAATGTGAAGCCCCCTTAATTGGAGTCCAGGGGAGGATCTCTGGAAGTGCTCAGTAAGTACTGCGCTGCAATTGTCTGCAGGTCAGAGGTCACCTTGGAGATTTGCATGAGGTTTCTTGCTCAGAGAGAGCATTTAAGCCAAGCATTTCATTTAAATCAGCAGCCCAAGTAGTTGGAATGTGGTGCAATATCTCCTCATTCCCCACATGAAATGGCCTCAGCTACCTTCCCTTCCCATTTATTTCCCTCTCCACTTCATCTTACTGTAAGCATATATTTTTTTTTTTTCATTCGTGTGAAGCGGATGCTGTCCGCACTTTCGAGTGGAGACCCTCACACCAGCCGCATCATAACAAAACTGAGCAAAATGTCATCAAAAATCTCAAAATCTGAGATTGATGGCAATCAATAAATTGCTGTCTCAGGTGCATTAGTGATGGGTTGTGATCAGAACTAGGGAGCTGTGGATCAGTGCAGCTAAGCCTATTGTCTCTGAGGACAAAGAAGCATTGGAGCAGGCATGAGTGACTATTCTAACTCCTTTCACCTCAGCCCACAAAGTTGCATTTCCTTGAATCAAGGGTCTAATCCTCCTTTTCCCAGTTCTGCTCTCGCTCAGTCAGCCATCAGGCCTTCTTTTTTTTCCTGCGGACACTTGCACTTTCACAGCATCATTAGCTGAGGCTCAGCCTGACCTCATCTTTAGACCCCTATGAAGTCCCTGTTGCTCTTTTTAGGAACAGTCACCATTTCCAATAGCATTAAGTCTTTTGGCTTTGGACTGTAAAAAGAGTTTTTAATCTTCTTGAGCAAAGACCCATAAAACATGGTGATGAGACAGCCCATGCATGTGCCCCACACAATTGCCTAGATCTACTGCAGCAGCACCGTTATTAAGGAGGCATGAAATCCTTTATATTCATGTGTTTGTTTAAAGTGACTACCTGAGATAAAAACAGTCAGGTCTATTCAGAATTATTACATACACAAGGATGCATGAACATTATGGTGAAAAGCTATTGTTAACGTATCCATAACATCAAAATTGTACAGTGTTGGGAAAGACACACAATCATTTATATGGACAGTGTTGCATGATAAATATGATTACCATAAAAAGTACACTGATTTAAAAAAATCACATGCAATGTTCTGATATTAGTAAAACCCATCACACTATACTATTCTTTGCATTGGAAAGCATGAGCTTTTAGTGGCCATTGATGCTAAACAGAAATTGGATTTAGCAGCAACACTTAGGTGTTTTTTCAGGACAGTTAGGGCCGCAGCCAGGCATGGTGTCCTTCTGCACTCGCCTGTTTAGTGGGAGATTAAGCCACCCAGAATCTGCACATTCACGTTCGCTTCCTTCACCAGAGTGTTTTTGCAACACCTTCCCATTCTTTACTGAGGGGTGGGGTCATTAGGGAGCGTGTTGCTACCCAAATGAGAGGAGAATGAGGAAATGAAAAATGCAGTACAGACCACACAATGGCTTCTCACGGTTTCCAGCTGCTTCTCCTGAATTCAGTTATCAGATTTAGGCACTTTACAAAGTGATACCCTGAATAGTTCAGCTGAGAGTGGTTACGAGACATTTTGGTAGCCATTCATTGTTAATGGTTACTGTTATCTCCTTGGTTTGTTCATCCTTCCTGTGCATTGTTCTGGGAGCTTCTTTCAGTCAAACCTGTACATTTACCACAACAGTGGAGCACCGGTAGATTTCATGTCACATTTTCACATCTCTTAACAGTGAAGGTGATGCACTTACAGCAAGCTGAGCTGTAAATAGCCGGCACTTATGGAGGTGGAACAAACGTACAAATTCACAAGCTGGCCTACAGCATTATTTATGTAATGTAATCATTTGAGAAACAAGTGCACAAAGTGTGTGAGTGGGTGACTGCAGGGTTTTTGCCACACATGTTTACCAGGTCATTTTGAAAAAGCAATGAAATATTTTAAAAATGTGCTTGAGATGTGGCGTGTGATCAATAGAGAGGAAATTAGCTGACATGCAGCCTGGTAGTGCTTAAGAATTACTTAAGTTTTACAGCCCATGTGGACTGTACTGTATATGACAGGAATATACACGTGTTTGTGACTGCAACTGATTGTCTGAAAAATGTGTTTGTCGTTTTTTTTTTTCATTTGATTGCATGGGAAATGTTGCTCCATGATATCACTTCCATTTCAATGGAACCATTTGCATATATAAATAAATGCTGGTACAACACAAATATGTCCTTATGCATGCAGAAATCATTTGTGAACTATTTATTCAAAATAGTGTAGAGGTTTCTTATCGCCAGAGCAACTACCCTTCTACTTTCCTATAATAAAGACGTGATATAAAGCAACCAGCCTCACTACATTCAGTTCTCTTCCTGTTTAAACCTGTTTGCGTTAAACCCAGTGAGACTCAATTTCCAAAATTCATAGACCAGAATTCCATAAGGGCCAGTAATATGATTCAGTACTGAAGTTTCCTTCAATGAGCAGAGTAATGGCAGGCACCTCTCTTGCCCATCTCCCCTCTGTGCTTCTGTGATCGAAAACAATTTGTGCTGGATTTTACCCTGACACTTTCAAACAGAAACCAGTCTCTGTCTCCAAATATATCTTGAGCAAAGCGTGTATTTCAAAACATTGAACCCGATGCAGCTAGACAAGAGGAACGAGAAGCAGAGGGGAAAAAAAACACCCCAATGTTGTCCCACTTTGTCAAAATTCTGAGGCAATTAATCTCGGAGGAAATAATTGAGCTTATTCTGTCAAAAATGCTCAAGTAGGACTTGAAAGATGACACACAGGGATAATGTAGGGTAAACATGGATGCTGGAAGCTTCTACGGTTCCTAATTAGACAATGGCGTTATGAACAGGACACATCCTGTTACAACATATCAATAAAGTGACAACTTCTTCTTTTGTTTTTATCTGATAGTGACCATCTCATAAGCACATGAACAAATGACTAAATGACAAATGTACTTCAAGAGCAACATCATACCTCATTTGAGATTGAATATGCCTCTACATTTCATTCATTTTCAGCTGTAGTAGTAGAAATGTTATAAGACAAAATCACTGGATTTTCTCAGGAAAAGAGAAAATAGTCTTTCATGATTGCAATAACTCAGCATCACGTGGGTGTTTATGCATGTTAGTCAGGGACACTAATGCGAACTGTTACCCTCAGCCCTGCCGAGGGCAAGGCAGAGATGGTTGGAAACTGTAAAATGCTTTGCAGAGATGTGATCTTATACAATCATATAGATCTGGCCTTTGGTTCTCTGCCAAAAGTGTTGGGAGACCCACTGTAAGCCTGAAAGCAATGAAATATCTGGAATTAGCTATTGAGAGTACAAATATGATGATATCATATCAACACATTCCTTGTTTGTAAATAGTCATTCAGTTATTATCCATATTAATGAGCACAGTGTTACCAATCTAAGGAATCTAAGGAAAAAAACAGAGAGATAATGATCCGCTGATATTCAGGGTTCTTGTGTTTCTATAGGCTAATTATTGACTTGCAGCCAGCTGCATCCATTCCTAGAAGCTACAAGTTGTTTCTCTCCTCAGAAATATGCAATGAGATGCATTGCCCCTTTGTTTGGAAGCCATTAAGTATTGAGTTCAGAGGGGTACAGTCAAAACAATAACAATCCATTTCAGGCACTGCGTTACGTCTGATGTGTTGCCGTGTTTCAAATGTTAAAGATACCTCCAAAATGATTAGCATGGTATTGTTTTATTGTATCCATCCAGAATGTATTTGAAACACTACATTTTATTTTGTGTGTGCCATGATGTCTCAAACATATGGAGAATGCATGCTTGACAGTATAAACCTGATTACCAATACTTCTTCCCTAATCTGGGCTACCTGAAAACTGCAGAGTGTGCATGCTGACCAGCTGCCTTCTGCTGTTGTTTTTTTGATGAGTCAGTGCATGTGTACCGCCATGATAAATCAGGTCCATACATTTGATAATCATCTTTCCCCACTTAAACCTACTTGAAGGTACAGGCACCTGTGAAATTATGTGAAGTAAAGTTTAGCATGTAAAGAAAACCCTAACTGCACAGTGTGGAGAAAAAAAAGATTCAAGGAGCTGATGGAGGACAGACTTCTTTTTAACTCATTTTAAAACGATTCTTGCTTGAAACAGCTGTTCCAGCTACCCCACGTGGAAATAGTTTAAAAACAAGGGAACGGCAAACAGCCCAAACCACATGGTAAAAGTGCCACCATTCACATTATGTTGTTAACCAGTTGCAGGTCAAGGTGTACTGGGAGGCGGTAAGTGCAAAAATGCAAGAGTTTGAGCAGGTTCTTAGTGGATGTCTGTGCATATTATCACATGAGAATACACTAGTTTGGATTTCAGTTTACAGCAGTTTTATAGTATGCTAGAATTGGCAGAAGTCAGAAGTAGTATTTTGGCTTGAGAATATCCTGTGTTGGTTTTGTGTGTGTAGACAGCAGACACTAAGTCATAGCACTGCATCCAAATGCAGTTGGAGGTGTTTATTGGAAAGAGTTTTGGGAGGTAGATAGAGAATTTAGTGTCCTGAAAAATACAATTTGTAGGCTGTGTAGGTGCCATACAGAGTGAGGGCAGGAATGTGAATTTTAAAAAGCCAATCATCTCACTTGCAAAGCATGCATTTGTTATTGGTATTGATCAATAACTCTATCAAGCCCTTCAACATACTATCAGATATAAAGTGCATGAGAAAAATATTTATACTACTCTCATACATATGACTGTAACTCATGCATAATGTCTTCTATAATAGTATTCTTCCAATAGAGTAGCATCCCTAAAATAATTTCTACACACAAAGAACATTGCCAGATACTTGAGACATGACATAATCAGTGTTTGCAGCTCGTTTTGACAGGAGTGATGAACATGCATGGCCGTACTTCCTGTTGCAAGCCACTGAACTATGGAATTATCTGATCAGATTTGCTGAAGGGAACATCCTTCTGCTGTCTTCCTAAACAAATAACTGTCATTTCGTTTTTTTACTGGACCTCTTGTTCTCTCACTTGGCAGCCCATTTCCTGGCTGCATGCACTGCCGTTTCCTGTTCCTTGAATCAGAACGAACAGTGGAGTGTTTCTGTTGGACCAACAGTAGAGAGATCTGATGCAGACTACAGGATACCAGCTCTGAGAACTTGAACAAGTGAAATCAAACAGAAAGCCCAATATATATATATATATATATATATATATATATATATATATATATATATATATATATATGTATATATACGTATATATATACACACACACACACACACCATACCACGAAAGCTCTCCAATCAGCCTTTAATGTGATTTGGACAATGAAATATTTCAATACAGACATGTTTATTAATAACCACCTTGATTTAATGTGTTAATGTTTACTCTCTGAGCCTTTTGCACTTCCTGCTCTTTCAGTTTGTCTCTATATCATGTGCATTTTAACAAGGACAAATCCATAAAATGTAACCTAATAAATCATCTCGTTGACCTCGAAGTTTAATAAACATTTGAAGTTAAAGGTTTGCCCCAACTGGAGCAAAACAATGCGAGCGTCAGTCGGTTTGTGCGAGTTGGGGACAGAATGCTACGGCACTCCAGATGGGCAGGGTTGCATCTGCTGTTAGCGGGCTCGGAGGCATGAGGCCTAGTGTGGAGCCTAAACAGATGCTGCTCTTTAAATGAGACTTCTGACATTAACAGCGGTTAGTGGACTCCTGTGAGGCCTCCCTTTACAGCTGTTCTGAGGCCATTTTGTCTTTTAATTGGAATGGGAGAGATCATAGATTACATTAGTTGAGCAGGAGACACTACGGGCGCCTCCTTTTTTTTTTCTCGTCCTCTGGGCTGTTAGCTGAAAGGACCATAGCCTCCTGCTTAATAAGCCCATACGGAGCCCCGGCCTTCACTATTAGCACACCATAGACGAGGGTACTGCAGCAAGGGCCTGTCTATTAGCTCCTAACGTGTGTGTGCCCATTAAAAATGTATTTGAATCAATTCTTTATTTCCTCCACATTTCTGTTACAAAATGTCACCCTAAAAGAGATAACGCGTGTCATTTTTCTCAAAGGTAGTACACTGCCTGTCTAGACTAGACTGTGTGGCTGTAACCAATACCTGCTGTCTGGCCAGCAGTGACACATTATATATTTGCAGGAGACAATCCCTGTATTTATGTATGAGTTAAATATACCCAGGAGACTCCGCTGGAGATTACATATCTGCAACCGGAGTTCTAGAAAAGATTGACATACAGCTGTTCACTCGATTCAAACTTGATTAGAGCCAAATTGAAGGATGAATGCTCCCTCTCTTTGAGCAAGGAGGGGGGAGGGTAGGCAAAGCGTGGTATTGACATGGTATCAGGGCTCCCTGAGCGTGCCACAGAGCTAGAAGAGTATGTTTTTCTACCTCAAAGGCTTCAGGGGAAGGGGGTCAGACTTTAGAACATATGCGACAACCATGGAGGGTGTTGAATGTTTTTACTCTCTGTTGGATAGAAAAAGACATTAAAAAAACATGTACGGATATCCAGTTCTATCAATCAAGAGTGTGTCTTTTCCCAGTCCACAGACAGGCTTGCCCCACCTAACAGACATGCTAACACAGCAGGGAAAACTAGCCAGAGGGCAATGAATTTGGCCCGATCCATTTCGTTTAAGCACAGGGTTCTTGGAGAGGTTAATCCTGCTCTACTTGTATCACTCTTAAGTTTCATCCTCTCCTGTCTTGGAGTGTTTTTTTTTCTCTCTCTCTGCTTTGTCTGAGGGAGTGACATAGCTAACCACAGAAATGGTTAGTCTTTATCACTTTATCACACTGCATCGATTGTGTTACTATGTACAGCTCGGTGGGCCTGTGTTGTGTTTTAGAGACGCTGCTTCATCCTGCATCAGATCTCATTAAAGATGGAAGTGAAGATTAAACCACATCCTCTTTGGTGCGCTGCAGCACTGGGCAGGAGGCATCCACTTCCCTTCTATTACTCATAAATAAGATTGAACAAGCAGTTCCTGCAGTGGCAAACATAATGCTTGTTTGCCACTCTAACGAAGGGTTTGTTTCATAAGACAAGCTGACAGATGCTCAGGACACCATTACCAAGCAGTACAGCGACATAGTACATTTTGCAGTGCGACATAGAATAAATCAGTCTGATATCAAATTGCAGAGGGAATTATACAACGAATGCGTTTGAAAGCTTTTCAAGAAGTATCATACATATTGCACCTCATGTGTGAATCATCTGGGCCTAATTAAGATTTTTTTTGCTGTCTGTTTTTGTTAAATTGTGCTTTTTTCAGTCAAAAAACACATACAGCGTTAATCAACCTGTTTTGCTGATTAATAAACGCTTTGCTATCTGACAGACTTGCAGGTTTTCATACTGCGTTCCTCTCAATGAGGCTGTTTCTGTGCAGCAGAGGGAGAGATAAGCCAATTAAACGCTTTGAATGGTTGAAACTCGAGTCCGGCTTCATAAATGATGAACACTCGCAGATGCTAGCACTGGGCCTTTACTGGTGGCTCCTCTGTAATTAGAACTTCCATTAACGATCACCAAGTCGCTCCTCTTTGAAGCAGTGTCTTTATATAGACAGTGTCACATTCTTTCAGTACTCAGAGAGAAAGCTTACAGACACTAATCTAATGCCAAATCTGCATTTAGCAGTGTGACGGTTATTGTGCTGTTAAGAGATTCTGCCGTCTTGGCATTTAATTAAAAAAGATTGAAAGAATTCGGCTCTGCTTTCAATAATCTTATCTGAGTTTGTTAATATTTTGTGGGTTTCAGTTTGTAACTGAATTCTTCATGTACAATGTGCAGTCCATGCAGAGTAATTGCATCCTTGATCTAATCGTCATCTTAACTCTTTTCCAGATTTTTTAACCGGTGGCCGCGGTGGTACAGCGAGACAAATCGAAACCCACTGATGTACGCCAGTTTAGTCAGAGTCAGTCTACCTGTGCAGCTGCCTATTCCATTTAGGTCATTCATCCATCTCACCCTCCTAACTGAATTGCATTTTAATCATGTATGCTTTTAGCCATCTGTGGCTTCAGTTTTCTCTCTTCTGCACAATGCACTCACATTCACTATTTGGAGACACAGACAGGAGCCCTTTTGCTCGCCGACTGGACTGCCTCACGGTTGAGGTAACCTTGGAATACAGATGAATCTCTGCATCTAACAGAGGTCACAGAGACATTTCCATTCTTTCCAAAAAAAAAAAGAACAGTCTCACAATTAGATTATGTTTCATCAAACGTGGCTGACTGACCTGTGAGATCTTTCAAGCAATTTGTCATGTTTTGCCTCTCGCCCACGAGCTGGTAAACACACAAAAAAAGCAGAACGAGAAGTGCTTGGTGTTTGTTTGTTAGGACTCAGGACCTGTCCCTGTTCATACTCCCTGATCGGTTGGTGACAGGAAAGACTAGCTGAGGTTAATTCAGGAAAAAGGATATATCACAGCGCTGTGGCAACCAATGCATTTCAAATGATGTGTCCTTGGGATGCAAGGTTACTGCTGAGTCCTTGTCCTCCGGATAGAAACAGCCAGCGTAACTACAGGTATTACTGAATGGGCCTGACAACATAAAGGTCTTGTTGACTTGTGCAGACTGTGTGGTTGCACAGAAGGTCTGTCTGCCCTCTGACATTATTGTTTGGATGAATTTTCCAAAACTCATCTCTTTGTAGGGAGTTGACTTATTAAGAGTGCCACAGCAACAGCTTTCATGATCCCTGTAACAGCTTTCAGAGCAGTAGCCTGTCCAGGGACAGCTGGTTGATTCAGTGACAAGCGACACTGAGGATCAAACTGCTTCTTCAGCCATATTGGATACTGGGAAACATGAATAAGAATGGTGCAGTATCTGCTGGCACCATTGCTGTTGGGTGTTATTATTGAGACCATAGTTTCTAGATTCCTGCACCATCACTTCCTACAGCTGCTGTCTCTAAGCTGCTGTTATTTTACCTGTAAGTGTCACTGCCTTTTCTGATCTTCCAGTATTAAAAAGAGTATGGTGTTTTACAATGGATAACAAAATGATGTCTTCTTCTTACCTTAAAATGTTAGAGAGAAAAATACAAGAGTGTATTTTGTTCTCATAGACACAGGAATTAATCCTCTACCTCTGTCAGTTTCTCTCCTTCCATTTTTGGCCTCCCAGTAGGCATTACAAACAAATCCTGTACACCTCTCTCAGCTTTTATTTTGTCACATTTTGTTTGATTTTATGCAGAATTCCTTTGCAGGCTGTCTGGAGCTTTCATTTCATCCTGTCTGCTGCTTTTTTCCGGGCCAGATTCAGTTTTTTTTTTCATTCCCAAGCTCCCACCTGCCAGAGATTTTTGTTGGCCTCATGTGAAGGTGGATTTATATTATTTTACACTGGGGTCTGCATCTTCAGCAAATCAAGGCCATTAAAGTTGAGTGTTAGTGTGGGGTTATTTGTGCTGGATTCAAGTTGCATACTGTGTCATGCAACCATCCATTACAAGAAGTGCAGGGAATGGGGATTGCAAAGAGTATTGTGTTAAATAAATCTCAGAGGGGTGCCTCCTTTTTGTGTTTTCTTCTCCTTCAGCTCCACAGTCAGTCTTGGTTTGTGTGTCTCAAAAAAAACCTTCATTTTCTTCAGCATGTGTTAAAGCCACATAAATTGGCTCCCCAGAAGTGACAGGCCCCTCACAATGGAACTAGTGTGCCAGCGTGACTTGGTGTTTGATTGGTGTTTTGGAGCTGCCAGAGTGAAGCAGCTCTCTGTTCGCTGCCCCACCTCCTATTGTAGAGGCTCTAACACAGGAACACTAAAGCTGACGGCCTCGTGTAAAACTGGCCTGGTTTGGCTTGAAGGTTTGTTTCTCGTCATTGCCCACATGTTCCAGCTGCTCAACTCTAAATATGAGACGTGGACTGTTGAGTTGGTGCTGTTTGAGAGGGACACTACAGAGTCCTGTACTGCACTTCCCCCCCCCCCCCCCAAAAAAAACTGTCATCTGCTGGTGTTGGCTTTCAAACCTTCTTAGTGCAGCTGTAGCTGTTACAGGGGTTTTATTAACCAGCAGGAAACCCCAAAGTTACACTAATGCTAGGTCATTTACTCTCTGCACAATGGGTAATGTGCAACAGTGTGAGAAAATCTAGTGGCTTTAGCACATAATCCAACATTAGTTGTGTTGGGATTCAGCAATGAAATAAAGAGCTCGGAGGCAAGCCAATTAACGGCTGCAATTAAGCAGCACCACAAAGTTCAGCAGGAGGACGGCGATATAATTTTGAGAGATATAACCATTGTCAATCTATTCTCCAAGATAAATATCCCCAAGATAACTGTTTCAGTCTCCCAGCCAGCAACACGTCTGTCAATTATTTAGTTTGATGTGGTTGATTATGTGCCCCATACTCCTGTGCAGGAACACTTTCTGATACAAAAACAGACACACATTATGTTCTGAAGCAAAATACAGTACGCATATAGCAGAACTATGGTTGGCTCACCTGTTTTTCCAATAAAAGTGTCATGTAGCTATTTCCTTGTCACGCCCAGCTTTCATACATAAGTGATTAAAAAGTGCTTAAATTGGGTAATTTCAGTTCTAGAAAATGTGGCTAAAGGGAGACTTCACATTATTCTGTGGCTAATATTCTCTGGTGAGTATGAGAGTTTTTAGTAAGCTGTTTAAATGCCATTAAAAGTTAGTCATAGGATGATGTCAGACTGGATGATGAAACAAAGAGGGACTGAAAAACAGGGTGGTTGTCAGCCAGGCAGGATGTTTTCAGACCAGTGAGAGATGCAGTACTGTAAACTTGATTTAAGCAGACTGATGGCTCATACCAGTTTAGGTGACAAGCAGTGCTCAAGACTGGCTAATTTAGTGTTTTATTCAAGCCCAGATTTAGTTTGTGGCACTGCAGTTTAGTTTGTGAGGATTTCTCATATCCTCATGTCATTGCTCTTTTTACTATAGGGAGCCTTTTTGTAAAACTCCTTGAATGAACAATTGAAACTTGTTGTTGTTTTCGTTTGTTTAACAAAAGGCTGCATATAGCGGCGAGCCAGAAATTATCTGTTGGGATTCTGTGTGAATGTGTTGGATGGGGGGGGTGTTTGTCCTTTGAAGATGCACTGAAGTGAACATTATCCATAGGTGCCGCTACAAAAAGAAGAAAGCAACAAAAACAATATTCTGCTGTTATTGTTGCGGACCATGACATTTATGTATGTGAGCTAATTTTACTGTTGTTCAGAAGGCAGGAGCTGTGAGGTGTTTATGGATGTGGAAGCCCCATTCTGCTGCTTGTGTCACAGTATTTACAATATCTAACAGAGATAACAGAGTGTGATATCAATGCACAGCTGTCAGTCCAGTCTCTCCTGGTTTGAAATGTTATTATAGAGCAGGGACGTAACAACCCCAACAGCTCCTGCTAGCTTTGGAAAGCCTGTTTGTGGAGCTGCACTGCTTCTTCTTTTAAAGATGTGGCCTGTGATTGGGACACCATGAGTCAAGCTGACACCATGGAAGACATTATCTTTGAGGTACAAATCGGTTTTCTATTTCTATTACAAAGCATGGAAAATAAATAACCATCTCAAAGCAAAAACCTCCCATTATGATCAAACCATTACAGTGCGCTATTAATGTTAATGCAGGTATGACTATTTATGAGATCAGTCGTCATCCACGGAGGCCTGGCTTATCTCTGTAGGAGCTTACATCATGTACTTCGCTAGAAGCTGACATGTCAGAGCAGTTTGCACAAATGCTATGAGAAACTATTTAGGCAAAATAAATGTCTGTCTGATATTATTGTGGTCGTTTCAATGTGTAAAACCATGCTACAGTATATGAATCATTTTATAATTTAGTGCATAATCCAATTTGCTGTAAACTGCTTCTTAATTTGCATGCAACCAATTTTAGCCTCCATGCTAAGTGACCAGATATGCCCTTATCAAGAACAAAAATGTTGTTTTTCTTCACCATGGTAACATGAATAATATGGCATATCTCTCCTGGACTCGTGATTGAGTTGCTCCAGCCTGATTGCGGTTGACGCTTGAGGGAGATGAGGCTCTGTGACATAAATGGTGTACTTGTGGAGCCAGAGCTCACTTCACACATCACCTCAACACTCACACCGCTGTGATCAAATAGACGCTGCTGGGAATGGACCCTCTTAAGTGCCGGTTAAGTGCATTTTGCTAAGGAAGTAAGAGAAGTTAAAATACATTTAGTGTTAAAAAAGGCAATGCACTCTTCCTTAATGCAATGTTCTGCACTTAAGATATGGAGGCTGATTGTGAGTGTGCATACCGTGGCCTGGCTGTCAGCGGTAAGGCCCTCATTTTCTGTTTTCTGCAAAGAGAAAGCAGTGATATGTAAGTAAGTTGATTCAGAAAGCACACTTCAGTAGCTGAGAATCTCCAATTTAATGCTGTCCTGGTTCTTCAGTGTGGAGGAATCTCAGCCATGTTATTTTGGATATAGTGAGGGGAACTGTCTGGCCGCCTGGCGGGTACCTAGCTGGGGGTATTGGACTGTGAAGGCCTTGAGGAGCCATGCAGGTCTTTACATGCCAACAGGTCTGATTGCCAGTAAGGAAGAGGCTGCATTAAGACAAGGCTGATGAATCCAGAAATGGGACTGGATAAATCCATAATATGCAGCTGCTGGCCCAAATCCTGCCAAAGCTCTGCTGTGACACTGGGTCCAACCTAATTCTCAACCAGAAACTGATGGTGCCTCTTCAAAGCTGGCACAGTTGGTGGATATCAGTCGAAATATCTTGCTGTGTTAATGAACATATACATTTTACAGCCACACTTTGTCCAGTGAACAGTGACTTTAACGTCAAATACCTGGCCTGGCTTGATTTTCTTAGTGGATTTTTTTGTCACGCCTCATGTGTTGAATGTGTTCTGCAGGATCATTCTCAGGCCTGTGAGCAATGAAGTGTGCTGAGATGTCAAGGCACACATTCAGAGAATATGCCTCTGTAAACATCTATGGCATTAACTGGTTTAATTTGTGTACCTCAGTTTGAGAGTTTATGTGGATATTTGTGGCACTTCTATCTCCACTAGACATTATTTACTATATTGTTCGTAGGCATTGCTCTCGACATCCCCTCCATATTAATACCATGTGATGCTCAGTCTCACCCTTTTTAAATTCAGCCGTAGTCATGGCTGCAGTACAGCAAATGTATAATTGAAAATGTTGTTTTTCTCAATGATTGTGGTTGTGTTTTCTCACAAACCGCTGACATCTTTTTCATGGATTTTTCTACCACATTGCATTTGTGATTAAGATAACGGATCGAAGCAAGTTCATCTAATGAACCTTGCTCCCTCCGTGGCCCCCTTGCATTGTGCCTTCAGAGCCCTTGCAGTGAGTCTTTCTCATTCATGTTAATAGGCTGTGTCTTTAGTGCTGAAAACAATTATTAAGTAACACTTCAATTGTTGGAAAGTTGTCTTCTGTGTCTAACTTTGGTGCCATTGTTTTTCCCTCGGTGTCAACTTCAGAAGAAATACAAACTCGCACTTTGCAGAGCCCACCTACAGGTTTATTGTCTTGTAATTTCTTCAAGCTCCCTTCTTAGGATTGGGGTGTTGAGCAGATGCAGGTAGATGTATATTTATGAGGGGGATGTGTATTTCAGGGAGAAGCAGTGTTGTGAAAGGTGACCTTGTTAGATAAAAGGAGGGCTCGGAAGCCAAATGATGAAAGAGAATGGGATCATCCTGGGCTCATTAATGTGGATTTGAAGGTCAGGTAATTATAACAATAGACGTGTGGGCTGGCTTCGGCATCTGGTATTGTTGCTTTGTTATGAAGGTGACAAGCCTGCGGAGGAAAGGGATTAATCACTGTGACACCACCCTGTTGTCACATTGATGCATTCAGACATCATAACACTGCTGCTATAGTTCTAAAAAGAAAAAGAAGCTGCAAAAACAACATCATTTCAACCATCAACTCTGTATGACATGTACTGCTAAGAATATGAATGGGTTCAAGAGGCAACCTACAGCCGCCCGATATTGAAATGAGCATTTCAAAATAAATCGACCTTAAAATATAATTCACACCATTGTTATTGCAGTGATTTTGAACAGTTAAGTCATGAACCATGACACATTATATGCAGCAGTGAAGGTAACCGGTGAATCCCACAGCAATAGACAGCATGTTCGAGCTGCATGAGCTTTTAAATAGCTTGAGCTGAAAACACTACAGCCCAACGTTCAAACCATCAGCTGAGTAAATGGAAATTGTGTTTGTGCTGCATGCTGACAGAGCATCAATGCATGTGAGGAATGAGACCTGCTTGATGATGTTACTGGCACCAAATCAACTTAATATAGCAAGCCAATGAATGGCAAACAAGGTCTGCAGCTCTGCAACAAGCTCCTCCTAAAATTTTACAGCACAGAAAAAACCTTGTAACTTACAGTAACCTGAAGACAGGAGGTATAAAATCAGATTTAATTTGGCGTTGTGTTTCACAACACGAAAGCAACAGACATTGTTAAAACTATGCAATTGATACTAAGACCAAACAAAGCACCTTTTTTGGCTGCAAACATATCCTTTTACCTGCACTGCCAAATTCTGTTTGAAGTAGATTTAAAATTTATGCCTTCAAACATGTGTAGCTTTGTAGTTTTAGGCATTGCCCTCACTCAATTTAACCTGAAACTCAAATGTCAATGAAAAGTGGTTAACATTTCATAAAGTTCTTTGACACGTGACTCTGTGACACAATACACACCCTTATGTGAGGCAGAACCATGTGTACTTCAGCCATGACTTAAGTATCAGCCTTGATGCTTTTTGTGTTTTTTTTTTTTTTTTTGTGTGTGCTGCTGGGATCGTGCCACCTCTACCGCAAGTTCGTTTGGCTCAGTCAGGCTCTTCAGGGACCAATAGAAGCTATAAAGAGCAGAAATGCCAACCAGTATCATCAGACGAGGCAGCATGCGTGGTGTAGCGTGCATTTTTGATGTGCCACAAATAAGAAATACCACTGTTGCCTCTCTTCTCTCAGCCCACAACTGGTGGCTCGTTTAGGTTTTATATCTATTTGTGTGAATTTTGGCACTTACTAAAAGAAAAAAACCAAAACTCATCATTAAAGTTTAGAATTGCCTCAGTTTAACACTGAGCTCCACAGATATGGCACGCTCTAGGTATTAAATCCTAGCCTGAATATTTCCTGTGGAGTTGGGTTGTGGTCCGTAAGTACATGTGGGTACTTACTGTATGCTTATGATTGTGTGTGTGTGATTGTGTGTGTGTGTGCGTGCATGCGTATGTGTGAGCCAGTGCTTGTTAGGAAAGCTAGCGGAGTGGAAAAGTGTCAGTGTGTGGAGCAGCACATTACTCCACTCACAAAGAATTTGAAGTCCTTCACTCTGCTGACTCTTTGAACATCGATATTCAGAGCTGACGTGTTAAACATCAGAGCACTATGGGGAGGAATATCTAATCTCAGTCTAAGTGTCAGCCAAGTCTACATATGATTGCCTGTATTTCTTCCTCATTATATTCTTTATTTCAGGGCTTCCGTTAGCAGTTTATTGTGTTGTAGATACTAATTTGTGCCCATCAAATGAGCTGTGAATGTGATTTCTAAATAAGGCAGTAGACTGGAGATCTTGGTGTTTTTAAATCATATTTTTTTAAATCAAGCTTTGTGGAAGTGGCAGTGAGTGACACTGATATGAAACAACATGCTGTGGCAGTCGAACAACAAGCAAATAATTTGAGATAATTTGACTTGCATATATTTACTGGAAATGCTGCCTGTAACATTTGCAGGCATAGGCAGGTCGGTGGCTTTATATTGTAGTGGTCTCCGCGATTGCTTTGAAAAATTACACCCAGATATATTTTTTTTTGACTCATCTATCTGCAACAGAGCAGGCAACGTGAACCATAAAACTTTTTTTTATTAGTTTCTGAACCCCACCTTTTATCCCAGAGTCACAGCAGAGTACACTATTAACCTCTGAGCTTATGGAGAAGCGTGTGAGAGGATAAGGTGAGTGTGTATTCGATGGAGCATATTTAAAGGGTTCAGTTAAGGTGTCGGAGACCGGAAGGTAGACAGTGAATCTGTTTACTGCCTTGAGGTTTTGTGGTTATGCACTAGCACTTCCCATTTAACTGCATGATCTAGAGCTCTGCTGACGACACCAAGCACACAACCCAGATCCATGCCTCGCTGCCCTCTGCACACACAGGGCTCGCACACTGAGCTGCACATAAGCCATTTTTATGAACGCTCTGCAAATATATGGACACACTGAGACAAGAGGGTGGTTTCTGCATTCCTTTCCACTGTGTTTGTGTCTGTGCTGGCTTCTGACGCAGTGCCACAATCCATAAACTGTGCCTGCACTCTCAGGCTGGGGTTCTGTTATCAATATATTCTCGCTGTGAACATACACAGCAGCGATTCCACTGCGTTGTCATTGGCTGAGGGATAAAGGAGGTTGCAGTGGGGGTTAAGAGTTCAAAGTGCAGACAGGAAGTGGGTTCTCCCACAGTGACACTTCAGGCATATGGTTGACGGGCCGGCCTAATGCCATGGACTAGCAGCTCCTAATGACCTGCCATCTCCAGGCAGTCTGGGGAGCCCCTCCACTGAGATTTATGACCCATGTTGTGGTTACTACTGGGACGACTCTCAGCAGCACTCCTGACAAACTCCAAGTCACAGCCTGCTACTCCAGCTCCACTCTTTCTTGTCATTAACTGGGCCATTGCAAATGTTCAGGGCTTATCCTAACTACAACAATAAATATTCAGGTTCTCTGAAATATTAAAGCTCAAGATCACTGCAGCACTTCTGTCTGATGTGATGGGATCTTTGACACATTGTCAGCCAACTGTGGGCCGCTGGTGAGTGTTTCCAGCTCTGTTTTTTTTGTGGTGCGTCCTGCACCGCTGGTACTACGCTGTAATCTTTGCAGTGTGCATCTTTTTGGCCAAGACACAGGCGACGTGAGGTGATGCAACAGACAGGCTTTGACAACGGTAGTTCTTTGATGGCAGTTTGGTGTGTCTGGACCTTTAAAGATGGAGACGTCATCTGTTCTGTCCTTGAAGGAAAAATTGATTCATGAAATTCTCAGGGGGGGCACACACCAGCGGACACTGAAGAGAGGATGGCAAAGTCAACAATCCATTAAACATACATTTAAAGAGGCGACTCAACATGCACACGTTCAGCCACTGCAGAAGGAACTGATAATGGTCTTCTAATAATACTAATTGTTGGCTCTCCCACTGCTTCTCTAAAGGCAGAAATTTGTTGATCCACCACAAGATAGCCGGACGAAGCTCAGGGCAGGCACAAACAGCAAGGAGAGGTAGTTTATAATTAATACACACTCTATAAAATATGCATTATGGGCTGGATGTGGCCAAATATGGATTTCTGTTTTGATTTTCACTCAGGATAATTGAAGCACTTCTCAGGCAAGTCATACTGAATAAGGCACAAGCTCACAGCCTTCGCTGCCAAGAGTGTGGGGCTGCTCTGCGTGCTGCTGGAGGTTTGCTTTTCCACCAGCTGGTTCTTGTTTGTCTCATGCTTGAAGATGGATTGTCAAAGCAAGTCCCCATCCACTTTGGGATTTTAATGTCTCCCTCGATATGTATCGCTGTGGGCTGAGCTCACTGACTCTGTAGGTTACAGATATTTTGTGTGCATAAGCTGCACAGTGTGCTTTAAGATAAACTGCCAAAACACGTTCCATGACATTCTGATCGTTAAAGGAGAGGATGCAGGCAGAGGGGAAATGAAAAGGCATAAAGCAGCGTTTTTAGCCCTCCCTACTTCCATATTTTTCAAACCCACCACAGAGATGAGATGGCTGTCAAAGTGCTCTTCATCTCCCAGTGGGCTATTGCCGTGATCACACCAAGTCACATGTGGTTAGAAAGCATCTGACATCTCAACCCCCAGACTACCCTGCTCACTGCAACCACCCACCCACACACACACACACACACACACACACACACACACACAAACAAACAGGAGAGAGTTGTGTCAGACTGATTAGCAACCACATCTCCAATCTCTGATTAGGTGTGGAGTAAATGAAGCGCCCCCCTCAGGTATGCATTTCCATAATGTCAGGTAATTAAACCCCAGTGTTTTAATAGCTCAGGAATAGGAAGACTCCTCAGGAGACTAGACAATGATGATAGACTTTGAAAACTAGTATACCATTGACTTGCCTATAACTGGCACTGTTACCATTCATTTTGTTGTTGTGATTAATACTAACAGTCAAGCTGAAAACATTTACATGATAAAGAAAAAAGTTGCCTATACTACATATAGCAAGGTTTAAAGGCATCACCGGTAATAAAGCCTTTTGAAATATGAAAAGAAAACGTCCTGTTTGGGTTGTGTGCTTACTGTTGATAGCTGATAGATTCCAGAGCGAAACAAAAGGCTGAGAGAGCACAAGCGTCTTTCTCATCACAGAAAAACCTGGAGAGGTGCTATTGTAAACATGACAGTGGATTGTCAGTACATCCCTGTTTGAGTCGCTGTTTCTTGTGTGTGAATGTTTTGCTCATACTGTATGAGCGCACACACACACGCGCACACACGCACACACACACACAAAACAAAAGGCCTTTGATGAAGCAAATTCTGCAGTGCGAGAGCTTTCTTTGTCCCTGTGCCCACTCTTATGTGTGGTGCTCAAATGAGAACAATGCTAAGCCATAATGGTGCAACAGAAAGGTGTGGAAACTGAGTGAACTCCAGAAGTCCCCTTCATACACAAAATCAAGCAAAAATAACGATAATACTCGTAATAACAGCCACAGGACTGTGCTCCCATCATTGGAGAGCCCCCCCCCCCCATACCACTTGTTCATTATCTGTTGCTTGTGCGCCAAAACGTTTTCAAGAAATAATAAGCTTTTAATGGGGCAGTGCTCGCTGCTAATGATAGCCAGTGCTGTAGCTGAGACTGAAGATCATTAAAGGCATGTTGCAGTGTATGATTCTCCCAATGCCCGCTGGATGAACTACACTTCAAACACATAGACTACCTACTTTCAGCAGCACCCAAATTAACAGATGTTCTTTAAACCCCCTCTAATCTTTCTCCTCTCATGTGCAGCGGATGGTTCTGACTGACAGGTTCATTTTTAATGATCCACTCTCCACTCAGATAGCTGCTGACGTTACCTTGTCTTGAACCGGTATACTTCAGTTAATAGTGGAGATTCACATGGACAACGGGGCTAAGTAATACTAAGTGTTTGTGAACTTCAAGCTGACAGCAGAATAACAGGGTTTGCTGTTTTCGTAAAGAAAAAGCGAGACCCCACACATCTGTGGTGAAATGTGCTTTTTTTTTGTGCTGCACAGCAGCAAAAACAACCATCACCAACTTCAGGCCACTGTTAATGACTTTTAATGAACTACATTGTTTTATTGAGCATAACCCTCCTCTCCCTCATCATGTTGCCAAGGAAGAAATCTGCCAAGGAGAGTGTAGGCCTATATCGAAATTAGCTGCTGACCAAATCACACGTTTGTTGCCAAATTTAGTTTTCAAAGAAAAACACTGTCACACAATGATCACTTGTTTTTTACTGGAGATGATAAACTACTGGATGACATTCTTGTCGCTTATTTGGATGTCTGTGGTGTCATTGTGATTTGCCAGGTACAGCTATTCAGACGTGTTATTACAGGTTTAATTGAGAGAGCCACAAAAATGTGTAACATGATCATTCAGTTTCAGGCTCTTCTTGGCACTTATTGCTTTTCTTTTGAACGCTGTGAATGTTTTCATGAATCTCTCTGTGTTCTCTCAGTGAAATGTGTCAGTTGCACTTCTGTTTATCAGATATGAAGGACACATTTGATCATTTTATATATTTCACATAAAAACGGTGGATTTCTAATTACGCTGCATTTAAAGAACTTGATTGTCAAAATATCGCTAACTCGAAAGAATGATCCATGTTTGCTGACTCTTCTGAGTTTATCTACTCTTCTTTTTTTCTCTTTTCAGCAAACTCCAGTCTTCTGGGAGGAGGGGGAGGTGAGTACACACCTTTTTGTTTTTCTTTTATATCAACTCATCATTTGTTCCCCTGGTATTAAAGCAATTTAAGTTTTATTCATCAGCTCTCATATGGCATAGCTTTATTCTCCTGTGGGTCCATGGCAGACTTTAGTGTCTGTTTCACTCCAAGTGTCTCTGTTAAATGTGACCGAATGTAAGGCCAAAACATTAGAGCGCAGTGCTGCACAACCTTGCACTGTGCCACATTGAGAGATGGTCATTACTTTAGCGGCCTGCCGAAGAACATTATCATCAAAGCAGCGAAGGAAATCTGAGGCAGCCGACCGTGGTGTGGGAATAATGGGTTGGGATCTCCACTAGCATGCTACTGCCCAATCCAACTGTTCTCCTTTTCTGAAATTTGACTTTTACAGTGACATGATTGAAATAATCACTCACCACAGTAAGATGAGTGGGAGGATATTAATGTTTAGTCAAAAAGGGAATATTTGATGAAATGCTTGAAAAGTATAATGATGAAATAAGGTCATCTGTTTATCCATCTGTGCTGGATGTCACTTTGAATGTATCATCACCTCCTGACAGGGTGAATCCAACCAGGACATTATTACACCGTATGACTATTTAACAGGGCTACGCATTGGCAAGAATCTGGCGTTACATATATGTTTAATATATTGCAATAATGTAAGCAAGGTGAAGTTGTGATTTTTTTTTTTTTTTAAATATTTATTTTTAAGAAAACGGTCACTGTGTAAAGAATTCACCATCACATGCATGCAGCTGGATCTACATTTGCAGTTATAAAGCAACATCAGAGCACTAGAGGGTGCATCTCTTTGCAAATGAAATAACGCATTGTAAGAATCTCAACTATTAATTAAAATTTTCTTAACAGCTATACTATTTAATATGGTCTATACGTCCATAAAAGATTCTTATACAGTTTGTGTTGTTAGTCACAGTTACAATTATTATTTTAGGAGTGAAAACACATTTACAGTGCCTTTCTTGTTTTCTTTTTTTTTTCTTTTTTTTTTTTTTTTTGAATTATATAACTCAAATGATGTGGGTGACTTGCTCAAATATTTTATTTGTCGAAATGTTCCTCCAGATTACGTAGTCCTACCACAGAGTAATTTTAGAAATTGATTTCATACAAAACAGCACACACAAGAAAGAACGATGCACTTAGCAGGATGGCACTTTTTTCTGTTTCTGTTCATTAGGATTTGAACACCTGGCACGAAATATGAGTCATCAGAGACGAGGGATGTGCTGAAAGCACATGGCATCCATTAGAGTGTAGCCTGTTAAAATCTTATTCATGTCTAATCACCCAGCATGGAGTGGCCCTAAGTGATACACAGTCAAGACTGCAAACTTTCCAGCTTCCAGTCTGTGCCATAGAGAGGCCCTCAGCATCAAGGTTATAATAAAATAATAAATCTCAAAAAAATGTGTTCAATCACTGTCCACAAGAACCATAACAGTCCACATCATAGCAGCCTTCAGTGCACAATATGTGTAATAGTGATGCTGGGGTTAAATACAGGGAGTGTGCCTGCCTGCTACAAATTAAAATAGCCAACAAAATAAAGACCAAACAGTGATGTGCGACTTACTGAAAAATAGTCACTAAAATAGTCACACATTTACTAGAAATTCCGACATTTGTGTACAACTTGAATGCACCGAGTCAAATCACACAAACGCTGGGCTCTCAGTGCTCCTGCAATGACACTAATGTTCTGTTTTACCGGCGATGTTTGCGTATGCTGGGGAAGTGGGGTGATAGATCGGCGTCTCTATACAGCCTGCAGTGTCTCTGTGAATCTGAAGGAGACATGTCCCCCCCGTCCCTTGTGCCATCTGTGAGCATGAATGAAAGCAATCTGAATTCATCAATCAGGAAGTCCTTTACCAAGTAACGGACAAACGCACCATATTGTAACGGTAACTGTGTTTATTTTAAATGTAATTTGGTAAAGTATTAGTTACTGTCAAAAGCAAACAGCGTTAGTAACGGTTACTGTTACTAGTAAGTAGAAGTAGTAGTAAGAGTACAAGCCCAGTCATGAGACACACCTCACATTTCTTAAAAGCCAGGAGTCTCAGGGAGCTCAGTCTGAGAATAACATGATCAAACTCAAAACCTCAAAAAGACTCTAAACGAGAGGCAGCAAGAAGCGATGGACTGTGAGGTGCCGTCCGGTGCCGCCAGCTCTTGTAAAATTGCTGGAACGAAATAAATCAATTTCATGTCAATCTAAAATTGACAAAGACAAAAATGAAGTGATTTTTATCAATAATTTCAACACATTTTAGAAAGTTTTGTAAACCCACAGTTATCATTTTTTCTTTCAATTATAGTTTTTATTTCAGTTAACCAAAATGTTTTTTCAATTTTAGTTTTCGTCATTTCGTTCATTTTCCTAATAACCTTGCTCAGCACACAAACATCACAACCAAAAATGTCTATTATTGACATCAGAGGTCACGAACATGCTTCTCCATAACAAAGCTGCATCTCTGTACGCTGTCCTTCTGGTTGGTGGTTCGACTCTCACTGTTCATTTGCCACAGACGGAGAAACAAAAAAGCAATTTTTTTTGCTATTATGCTTTCATTATTGTTATTTTTTGGCAAATCATTTTTTTAAGTTCTGCAAATCTTAGAACATGCTGCATTGTGCATTCAAAGTCGGGGGCTGTCAATGCTGGAATGTGAGATTTTACGTGGCAATTAATGTTATACTCTGGTTGATTATGACCTGCAGCTGTGCTTATTAACTCCAGACAAATTCCAGACAAAATTGTAGCTAGTGCCATTTTTGCGAGCAAAGCCTCCTTTCACTCTTGATTGACTTCAGTGATGCTATTCTTGCCCAGTTACTGGCGCAAGACATGGTCAGGGCGACCTGCTGAGGTTCAAATCGAGCCTCAGAATGAGGAAGAAAGGTGATTTAAGTGACTTTGAATATGTCATGCTTGTTGGTGCCAGAGGGCTGGTCTGAGTATTTCACAAACTGCTGATCCACTGGGATTTTCACTACAACCATCTCTAGGGTTCACAGAGAACGATCCAAAAAAGAGGAAATATCCAGAGAGCAGCAGTTCTCTGTGTGGAAAAACCCTTGTTGATGGCAGAATGGAGAATAGGTTGGAGATGATAGAAAGTAGACACTAACTCAAATACCCACTGTTTCCAACCAAGGTCTGCAGAAGAGCATCTCTCAATGTACAACACTGGAACCTTGAAGCAGATTCAGCAGCAGAAGACTGAGCCCAGTGCCACCTCTGACAGCTAAGAACAGGAAACTGAGGCTACAATTTGTTTCTAATGTCTACTTCCTGCAAGATAATGCACCATGTCACAAAACTATTTTTACCTCAAGCCGCTTTCTTGAACAGTTACCAGATCTCGCTCCGATTGGCACCTCTGTGATGTGGTGAAACGGAGATTCTCATCATAGATGATAAGCGGACAAATCTGCAGCAACTGAGTGATGCTGTCATGTCAATTTGGATCAAAATCTGTGAGGAATGTTTCCAACACCTTGTTCAAAGTATGCCATGAAGAATTAAGGTTCTGAAGGCAAAAAGGGGTCCAACCTTTTATTAGCAAGGTGTTCCCAATGAAGCCGATGAGCTTGTTTTTGTAATTTTGGCCATGCTATGAAGAATGCCGAGGTGATTATGAGCAGGGAGAGATTACCACTATCTACCTATCTAGCAGAAAATGTTACTTTTCCTCCAAAACAAAGCACTACACAGTTTCTCTTTTATCTGCACAAGGCCAAAAGGGGTTTTATCTTCCACTGTCTTTATCACCAGAAGGTGGCTGCTAAACCTGCAAAGCGGTTCCCTCTGTTCTCACCCTGGCCCTCCCTCACTCTGCCCCTATCTGTGGTTTGGCATGTGAAGACCTCCTGCCTTGGTGGCGGGGAGGATCGATGTGAAGAGGAGATGTGCTCTCAAATAGGGCCTGTCTTATCTCCCAGGCTGTCTTCTCAGGGCTCTGAGGGGCAGCTTCACAACAGGATGATCCATCATGTTGGCCTCACGCACCTGAGCCATGTTTAGTTCTCACAGCTCCGGAGGTGGGCCTCCCGCCAGTATGTGAAAACTGGACAAAATACTTACTTTATGTGAGAAAAGTTAGTTTACCACCTACACACTTTATCTGTTCTCCTGGCTTTACACACACACTTTTATTTTGTTGTTCCCCTATACGTGTAGATATCTTTTGGGAGAAAAGTTTCACCTCTGTATATCTTATCATTAATGCAAGTGTGATTTTTTTTTTTCATTTTTTTTTTTTCTTTTCCCCGTGGTAATAGCTGGCTTGCAGCCAGAGCGGTGTGAAAAGGGTGGCAGTAAGTGTAAATAAAGCCCTGGGTGAGATTTGTGTTACCCAAAAAGCAGATTATTATTTTCCTGGCATTAGTTGTGGAGACAAAAAAAAGTCTAGCAAAGATTTTTATGCCCTGATGCTCTATTAAATCCTCAGAAATCACTGATGGGAATTCTCTCTGGGTTGTATGTGTTCAGTATTATGTACACAATGGGGTTAACCAAAATAGCACTGTTATCTACGTTACACATGCTGGTCTCACTGGGATTCCATACATACATGGAGGGATATAACAATGATCCCTGATAATAGCACACTAAATGAGGCCTCCGTGAATAGAGGGTAATTATGAATGGTACCAGGTTGCTCGTGTGATGTGTGTCACAGCATGGCTGGATGCTGGCACAGTCCCAAAAGAATAGACCTAATGTAAACATCATGTTGTCTAACAGCTCCCCCCATTTGTTGCTTGCTCACACACACATACGTACACACGAACACAAGATGCAAGCACACGCTGGGCCATGTAATGATATCATGAGGCCCTGCGTAGCAAGAGAGAGGGAGCCCCACTCGCCTTTGATGTCTCCATCCAGCAGGGGAATGGGCTCATTAGCATTCTAACCAGAACTGTTGCCCATTTAGCAGTTAGCACCGGGCTTTAACTAGACCACCCAAAACAAATCGTTCTTCTCAGGTTGGGCCTTCTTTTCCCTGCTCCAGTCAAGCAGCGGGACACATGCATGCTTGTTTTGTACGTCCCGGCTAATTTGGCCACGGGCAGCTAACGCTCACTGAACTCACCAGGCTTTGTCATTGCTTGCATAATATAGGCCGTAGTGCCACATGCCCCCGGCTCTCATCCCTCACAAAGTTTCCTAAACAGTGGTGTGAGTCATAGCAAGTACCAACACATTCTAATGTATGACATTAATCACACTTGCTGATTCCTCCTGACTGCGGTGGTGCTCATGTGCTTCTTTGTCCTCCTCTCCAACGAAAGATGGCATCGGATGGAGACTCACAGTGACATGACAAGGCTATGCTGAGAAAATGATCTGCATACAAAAGCCTAAATGGAATTAACAGATGGAGTATAATGTCCTAGCTTGTCCTTCGGGTGAAATGTAAGAAGTTGTGCTTTCAGTAAATGTATCAGACCACAGAAGCACATCATCAGCAATTCAGTTTCAATAGAAAGCTCCTCCAAAAGAGTGCTCCAGCATGCTCAAAAGAGAGAACGAAAATGTACTCAGTTTGGGACATGTTTAGATAATCCTTTATCAAGATTCCTAAGTGCTTCGCTGTGCTTATCTCTATCTGAATTCGTTATGTGAAGAGCTCTGTTTTCTTTTCCTGTCACCTCCAGGTGAACCATTATCTGTCTGGGTTCTGCCCCAGGCTTGTTTATTGAGTAGATTGGAGGGGACCAGGGCAGGGTGCTCTGTGCAGGGGGAGGAGTGTAGGTCAGGATATAGGATGGTGTTGTGTGACGGCTCCGGGTAGATGGCCTTATGTCCCTGCAGCAACCACATGAGCTCACAGGAAGCCCCAGAACTCCCCTATATGATTAATCACTCAAAGATGACATATTATTCTCGTAGTTCATAGATTGCACACCAAGCTTGACTGATGGTCCCCAGTTCACAGATGGTAGTACCAGCCATTAGCATAACTTATGACAGAGATATGGTATTTCCCCGTGGAGTAGCCTAAATAATGTAAAATGATAAATTGAATGCAGAGATTCCTCAGTCAGTGCAGGGCTCTTGGGATTTACTTATCTCCTCATATTTAGCGGGCAGTTAGTTACACTCTGATCTAGGTCCACCTTGTATTTGTGCCATAGATAGATAGTGCTAGAGATATTAATGTGTGTCTGTCGTCCTCTGCGGGATTGGCCCTGCTGTTAGAAACTACTTACGAGGTAAATTCGCAGCATAAAGACATTTGTACACTTTCTCTGTCTTGTTGTGACTTAAGTGTATTTACCTCTCATTTCAGTAGTTGTGTTCAGTACAGGACTTTACATTTGTTCTCCTCATGCTCTCGTTTTTTTAGTGTCATCCAAATATGGGAATGCCCTCTTGCATTGGATTGAGCGAGTGACTTTTACATAATTACATCCATCCATCCATTATCTACCGCTTATCCTCATAGGGTCGCGGGGGGGCTGGAGCCTATCCCAGCTGTCTTAGGGCGTAAGGCAGGGTACACCCTGGACAAGTCGCCACCTCATCGCAGGGCACATAGAGACAGACAACCATTCACACTCACATTCACACCTACGGTCAATTTAAATTAGCCAATTAACCTAATCTCCTAAAATGGTGGGAGGAAGCCGGAGTACCCAGAGAGAACCCACGCAGACACGGGGAGAACATGCAAACTCCACACAGAAAGGCCCCGGGCCCGGGATTCGAACCCGGTACCTTCTTGCTGTGAGGCGACAGTGCTAACCACTACACCACCGTGCCGCCCTTACATAATTACAATTACATTAAAAAAAAACTTATTTGAATTAGCCCTCATTCTTGCATAAGCAGAGACGTCATTTTGTAAATTGCACATACCTGATAAAATTATTAAATGACTTTATGCTCCACATCCCAAGTGTAATGCACTTCTAATTTATGCATTAACAACATCCTGTATGCTACCACTTAAGTGCCTTTATTAAATATATAACCCAGTACACTGACTGTATGATAGAGGAAGGCCACAATGCTCCACGTAACCCTGTTATATTTATTGTTCGTATCAATAAAGTTTGTTTTACAGGAAATGTTTGACCTGTTAAATCTGTGTAGCTGTTTCACCTTTCGATAAATCAAGTTAGTGACTATTACAATATATACAATCATGTCAAGCCCCGGTGACATCTCAGTGGAAGCATCAGTCATTATATTGAAAAATTACCATCTGAGATGTACTGTATCCCCGTGCTGTCAGATAATTTCAACCAATTATTACAGATGTGACGTCATTTAGAGGGCATTCTACTGAAATTGGCAAGACAAGGTCATCGTGTGGACTGCAGTCTTCAGTAGTGATGGAAATTGCATTTCAGCATGAAAGCTCTCTCTAATGCCATCTCTGTCTTCCTCCTGCCACTGCAGAGAACAGTCACCACGAACACCCCCTCCTCCTCCAATCAGCAGTGATGGATGGACTAATTGATGCAGAATGATTGGGCCATTCATTTTAGCCTACAACAGTGGGTTCCATATTTAGGCTCAGCATTGCATTATAATGGGAGGGGAAGAAGAAATGGTTAGCGAGTCAACGAACATGTGAGGGAAGGAGGGACAGTGTGAGGAAGAGTTGAGACAAAAGACAGCCATCATGAGCAGTGCAAACAGGACTGGCCAGTTGTGCAGTTAACCTGATGAGACATAAAGTGTTCCTAGGCATTTATGGCGAGGTGTACATCTGTGAATAAGAGCAAGCAAGAGGGGCATATAGTGGCCACGTGTCTTAGTATCTCTCTCTTAGCCTATGAATCATTCATCTCTTTCCCCACGTATAAATCAAGCTGCCGGCCGTCGCCTGCGGCAGTCGTGTCATTAGCTAGTTGACGGCATCACTTGATCTCTGGCACTGCAGTGCGGGTGAGGGAAAGGGCTTAATTCCAACAGCACACAGATATCAGCATATCAAACTGTATGGCGCGCTCTGTCTGGCTGCGGCATGGCAAGCTTTGTTGAGCTAACCACGACTATTCAGGGCTTGCTCAAAGAGACGTTATACCTCCGACATTTACACTTCACACTTTGGTTTTAAAGGGAAACTTTGTAGATTTTCAACCAGCTCTGTATTGTTGCGATGTGGTTGGTACGTGCTGATGAATGATGTTCAGCAAGTACTATTGCTGGTGGGTGAGCCGGGCGCCAATAACAGGGAGTGAAACCGATGAATGTGGTTCATTTGCACTAGACACCCACACTGCAATGATGTAAAGCTGCAACAGCAACGTTTCCCTTTAAAACTGACACTTTCCAGGAAACAACTCAAGAAAGTGTATACATGTGATGCAGAACTTTCACAAACTGTCTAATGAATTTTGTATTTTAGGTTTTTGTTGCCCTGGGTTGACAGCTGGGTTTTCCTGATGTGTAAAACAGATTTTTTTTCCACACTATAATTTCAATAAATTACTGACAATGCAAGAGCTTGTGATTATTTTTTTTAATATAAGCTGATTACATGACCTTTGTTGACAGGATAAATGCACATTAGTTCTCTTCTTCTCAAGCATTAAAGAGTATTAAACAAGTTTTGGCTTGCAGTGGATTTAAAAATGTGAGCGGCTAAGGGGAATATCTGTGATGGAGAATTGCATCAGGGATGCCTGCCTATTTTCACTTTGATTTTCAGTCACTTTGAGTCTCACTGCCTTTTGCACTGAGGTGTCATTTGAGGTGGAGAACTCCTCCTCTGGAATCTCTCCCATCGCATATTGAACCAGAGGACTGAGAAAGTCTGGAGCCTTATCACTTTGATATGCCAGGTCTGCCAGCTGCAGCTCAAAACCTCGGGGCAGTAGCCAAGCCTTTAGGCAGCCTCGCTAGGGACTCTCTGAGTGCTGTTCCATTTTGGCTGTGTACAGTACAGTGTTTGAAATTATCATAAAACTATTATATAAGCAACCCTTATCGTTATGAAAGTCATGGTGTGTACATGGTGTGTGCACTGTTTTTTATGCATGTTTTTGAGTGCTGGGTGATAATGCGAGCATACAGTAGGCCATCTTGAACTCTCAGAATCATTTAGTTACAAACATTAAGATACGCGTATATGTTATTGTCAGCTCCTCTCCTTCCCTCAGGGTTGCTTCTGTAAACACATTGCAGCTGCATTGACCTCTGCAGCCTCTCTCTCTCCCTCTTTCTCTCTCTCTCTCTCTCTTTCTCTTTCTCTCCCCTTCTCCTTGAGAGGAAACAAAGGTGGCCTTTGACTTCAATCAGGGGACAGGAAGAGTGAAATTCTGCATTTCCCACTCCATGTTGTATCCCTTATGTGTATTTCAGCTGCATACTAATGCACATGCTTTTGCTTTGCTTTCAACAATGACTATTGCAGATGCACCTTCATAGTAAGTGAGAATACGACCACAGGGCTCAAGAAGGAGGCAAGCAACTGTCAATTTAGTTCTCTTCCACACTGCATCACACATGACCCCCCACACTGCCCCCTCCTCTGTGCACCAGCATTTCTGGGTCAGTTGTTGGGATTTTAGACAACTCAAAGCACTACTAACTTCAACGTCAGAATGCATTTGTGTCCTGCACAGGCTTTGTTATGGCTGTTTTGGGGGGTAGGTCCTGTACTCGGCTTGTCCGTGTTCTTTTGCATGCATGTGTCTGTGTGTATTACCTTTATGTGTCTGTGTGTTCGCATGCCTGTGTGTGTGTGTGTGTGTGTGTGTGTGTGTGAGTGAGTCTTACTCTGGGATAACTGGATGCTGAGCTGTCTTGTCAGTTGACTCAGTGGTCAGTTTTGGTCCCGCTGCCCCCCAGCAATGCAGGATGGAGTGATGAGATGTGACAGGCAGGGCCAGTTCTTAGCAGGGCACTACCCCATCCCATAGTCTCACCAATCTCAGAAAGGCTACAAGGACATCACAAGAGGCTCAGAGAGCTCAGCCACATGTTCACAAAAGATTCAGATGGTTGACATGCCAATATACCAATCATATGAAACCCTGTTATTTTCAAAATGTTTGCTTGGATTGCACTCTAGGGAAATTCTTGCAAAGTATATATTAGGAAGACAGCACACTTCCAGTACCAGACAGGTAGGACAAAAGGTGAAGTGAAATTGAGAAACACACATTCCAGCATTTAACAAAATGGTGTTTTCTGAACTGAGGACTGAGGCACTGAAACGTGAAAGGAGTTTTGTGTAAAAACCACTGCTTTTATGGTTAATAGAATGTAATTCCCAAACAAAGCGGCTCCCTTCATATCATCTACTCTTTCAATTTAACAGTGGTGAAGGTAATTGAGGAACTAGTGGAGATCAATAGAATAAATTAGCACGACATTGCCATGAAGCAGAGCCATTAAATCAATCAACAGCCATCAGGCCAGGCAGAATTACCTCACCCTAAATCCATTTAGTTTATAGTATATGAATACTGTATGCACTACATCCACACATTACATGCATTTTATTAAATGAAGTGTTCTAGAGTTGCCCACTGTGGTTTTCAGTGGACATGTACATGTGCTGAAGAGGATTGTACAAATGTGTCCTGCAGCACTTTAAAACTGGTACTGAATGACAACACATGATTTGTTTAATCCTAACAGTAATCATATAATATAGTAATAAATTCCTTTTTATTTTGAGATGTAAATGTGCTGTGTACCACTCTGGTAGCTGGCTGATGGCCATTTACCTCAGTGCCTGCTTTACACAGCAGAGGGATCTGCTCGCTGAGGGCTCTTGAGGTTTTGTTCTGCCATGCCATAATTCCACTAACCACTATGCATCACAAAAGCATAACGCCCAGAGCGCTGATTGCTTTCAAGTACCTGATTTACAGTAGTGTTGGGGCAGTATATAGATCCGAGGCTTGAGTGTGTGCCAGCTCACTGATAATAATGAATCTTTGAATCAGCTGTGGGCATAGAAGGAGGATAATATTTACGTGAGCACCTCTAAAGAGCTGGTTGGTGGCTGATTAGTGGCACTTCTTTGACATTTTGTGTGCAGACACTGACCTGCTCCTGTGGCCTTTTGCCAACTAGTAACAAACTGTCAAGCTTTCTGCATCTCTCAAGGGGCAGCCTAGTTAGCTGCGTCTGACAGGCCACTCGCCTACAAGTGAGGTTTCAGCCCAGGGAGGCCAGAGCAAGCTCCAGAGGAAAGCTGTCATCTTTTTGTCAGACCACAGAGAAGAGGAGGAGTTTGTCTCTCCCTCTCTTCCTCTGTCTCTCTTTCTCACCCTTTATTTATCTTTCTCTGTGTCAGCCTGTTCCCCTGGTGAAGATCTTCACTTTCCCAATGCCAGCGTTCTGCTGCTCTCAGTCTGGCTGTGCAGAATAAACAGGCGGATGTCAGAGAATGAAATGCAGAGCGTCCCCCAGGTGCCGGGCCCGTCGCTGCGTTAACCCTCTCACCATTGCCTCCTGAGGGCCACAGCAGCCATCCCAGCATGCTAGCTGAGAGTGACACAGAGACAGCCAGTCGGGCTGAAGTGAAATACGCTCCATGTGTCCTTCCTTAGGGAGAAGATGAACATTTATACTGCAGGGATGATGCCCACCACTCCACCTAATCCTCTTTACCCAAACACTTCATTATCACCCTCACACCGCTGCCACAGTATGTGTGTGAAGATGGATCTCTGAGGAAGCCCACGGAAGCTCATGCACAGGTAGAGAGAGAGAGAGATAGAGGAAGAAATATTGAAGAAGAGGGAAAACTGTGAGGGAAAATGTGGGAGGAGGAAGATGGTATGAAGAATAACAGAGATATGTGGAGTGAAAATGCAGTGGAGGTGGAGAACAGATGTCAGACGTGGTGGGTGGTAGTGAGAGGAAAACAATTTGCGTAATATCTTCTCATTTTACTTTGCATATTCATGTATTTTCACTACAGAGACAAGTAACAGGCAAAGCTGTAAAGGAATCAAGGAGTTGCATCAATATATTATGTTTGATTAGCTTAGTTGAATAATGAGCGTGTTTTGTAGGGTTCAAAATAATGTCAAAATAGTCATATTAAACATGCATCTTTATTTGGAATTCGGTGTATTTGAGCAGTTCAGATAGAAATTGAAATCGAATAGAAATTGAGCTTTCAGTATCCACAATGCAAGTCATGTTGGAATATGCTTTCCTTTCTATGTCAAGCATGTGCAGAGGTGTCTGCCGAGAAGGAGATTAATTTCTGAGTGGGAGAGTGCAGCAAAGCTTTTTGAGCCCACTGAAACATGTTGGCTCTCTACTGTGAGACTCACATTAGTATATGCCATACTTGATGGAGGAGAATACTTAGCAGTAATAATGGGCATTATAGGGGGTGGTATAAAGACATTATTTTCAAAAAGCTCTTTTAAGCTTTTGGCTGTGGCTTCGGCGTCGCACTGACTGTCCAGTATCGTCGGGAGTGTTTTCTAATCCTCTGTTAAACGTGCTGCTTGCCAATCAGTTTGCTCTGGGCCTCCCATGTGCAGGAAAATAAATAAGTTCATCAAACAGTATGAGCCGAAGCTCCTCTCCACCAACTCTAGCCGTGGCCCTTATGAAACAGCAATCAGCTCAGTACCATAGGGAGCCATTGTGTTTACAGTCGGTGGGTGGATTGACTGATGCTAGCGAGGGGAGATTAGACCTTTGAGGCCAGCTGGGACATTCCTACCTCCAACCAGCTACACCTGTGAAATTGCAAACAAGACTGCTAACTTCAACCTCCAGTGATCAACACCACACTGACACTTTCTCAAGCCTCTTCAGTCATCAGGGGAGTCTGTATACACATGGGCGACACTGACCGTGTGACTGTGTTGGTGGTGGGGGGAGGGCACACAATCAGAGACCAGCTGTAGCGCCCTCCCCCCCAGAAGTTCAAAATGTGGGTGGATTAGTGCTAAAGCAGAGGAAGCGGTTGACCTTATCACCATTTCTCCTGCAACTTTACCTCTACCTAAGTTCCTTATAAATTATTCGAAATTTTCTGTTTCCTCAGAATTCACTGGTAATGCCCAAAAAATTACGCACATACACTATTCCACAGTAGCTGTTTTCAAACCCAGTGTTCTGTGCACTACATAAAACAGTAAGCCTGAAGGAAATACTGCAGGATACAGTGTGAATGTGAGCCTCAGCTGACAGCCCCTGGAACGTGTTCCTCCCCCTCAGTGGGCAGCCGAGAAAACCTCTCCAAGCGTGACAATAACAGAATGCCAAAACATGGATTGGGCCAAATGAGCTGTGAACGCAAACAAAGTAGTGAATTTGTTCTGTGGCGTTTGGGGTGGACATGTGTCCCCTCAGCATGTTAAATACTGCACACAGTCTTACTGACAGACAGACAGGCTGTGAAAAAGGGAGAATAATTAAGGAGAGGTAAAAAAAAAAGACAAAAAGGCAGGAGGTAAAGGGAGCAAAACAAAGCTGTAATGATGATGTCAGCCCAAGGATGTGTTTGTTAATCTTTGTCGCGTTTTGAAAGCCTTTGTGTGGGTATGCTATTTGTCTGGAGCCCACCTGAGATTTGTCATGCCTTGTGGTAAATTTTTGAAGCCTGAGCTCCGCCGGTGGAATGGTTGTTCTGTTTTGTCATCCCCCTGAGAGTCTGTCTTTTCTTTAGGTCTGTTTATAACTTCATATTAACTCATGGATATTAATGTAAGACTGTATCTTTTATGTGCTCTATACATGTTGTTTCAGGACTAGGTTGGATGCCCACGTCTCTGCAATCCTGATTCTGGCGCAGCTGTTAAATGTTTTATTTACTGAGCCTTGATCAGATAAGAGCTGAGTGTTTTGGGATATCTGTCTGAGGACATCAGCATGCCTCTCGCTCTGTGTATGCTTGCTTCTTCTAAGTGCTGATTGGTCATTTGGCATCCATTCCCCAACACCTAAATGGACTCTTGGAGAAACTCAGGAAGGCCATAAACATAGGCAGCCGATGGCAGGGCTAGTCAGGGCTCAAATCCTAATAATTTAATCCTAATAATAAACTCTCTCGAATCGTCCTGCTAGGCTGTTCTGCCAGTGTATTTTCAAACTTTTAAGAGTGCTGCTGTTTACTTAGGAGCTTCACATTTTGTAGGGCTGGCCCGTTGCATTGTTTTACTCCCTCTCTTCCTCTGTGTGAGGCAGACCAGTTAAGGAATCAAAAGGGCCAAACTGCATGGAGAATGGATCTTTGCTGGGTGGCTTGTTAATTCCCCAGCGTGCCTCCTGAGGTGAATCGCTCTCGATGCGGACGCTGCCTTTGATCATTCACAAAGCATGTCGCACCAGGGTCTGCGCTGGCACCCAACAGATGGTCATTAAATCATGCATTTTATTTTACTGCCGCTTTTACATTCCTGCAAGATCTGTGTGCTTTTATTGCTGCCATTTAGGATGGCTACCATGCTGATTAGAAACATGCAGAGGCTTTTTGTGAGTAGGCCATTGGAGGTGATGGGAAAACAATGTGCATACAAACTTTGCATTAATTCAGACTCAACACTCTCCTTTGCAGCCTTCCTCGTACTTTCAGAGCTTGCAGAGGTGTAGGTGTTCGACAGGATGAGCCTCTGACTTTTTATTGATTACTGGAGGGGCTCCAATCAGAATCTGAATCAGCTTTATTGGCCAGGCATGTTTTCACATACTAGGAATGTGACTCCAGTTTACAGCACTCTCTTTGTACCAACAGAATAAAAAAAGAATACAAGTGACAGACAGCTGTACATAAGGTAAAGAATAATAAAATATGTAAGGGATAAATAACAAAATAGCAGCCGCTCAACTGAACATAAAATATATACTGTGTGAGATAAAAGTGCAAAATAAAGTACTTTCATATAAGTTGTATAAGAATGTGTAGAAATGTGTTTAAGGTGCACACCTTACCTAATGTAAGTAGTGTGCAGTGAAGTGTGTTCATCTCTGATGAGGGCCACTGTTTCAATGACATCGAACCCTACAGAACATAGTTCATCATCTGGGTAATAACGGCAGATTTCTCACCTCCAGTCAACTGTGCTCCTAAAGCTTGTTAATCTTAATGTCAGTCAGCCTCACAGAGACAGAAATGCCTAATTACCTTTGCATCATTGGCTACTGTGCAGAATAGAAAATCCACCCTAATGATACATGTCATTTTGTAGGCATTTAAATCCCTGACCTCAGCTGGCTACCTCAGCAAGGGAAGAAACAAATGATCAAATCTCCTCAAGTCGAATATGGTTTGAATCTGTAGGCAAGGAAGTGGATATTTATAGGATAAATGTTGAAACAGAAGTTAGATATATAGATAGGCATGTAATAATTTGCATTCTATTTGGAGTCTGAGCCAGTGGGTTTGAGGGTTTTATTGGATCAAACTTCCGTTTCCTTTTCTTCCACATAGCTGTTTTTCTCAGCATATATCAAACGCCTTGTTTTTATCTGTTCCATGTGGCAAAGCAGAACACAAGACATCGATTCACCTCACAATTCAAAAAATAATAATAATAATAATGATAAACTACTCAATATTTTCTAAATATTTTCCTCTTGCTGTTTGCTTCCATGGTTTATAACCGTCTGTTTGTAGTCTTCTCATCTAAAGGCAGATACATGTCCCTCTTTCCACTTGCACCAGTTTGAATATGCATTCATTTGCATCAAATGAAAATCTTTATTGCAATTCAAACTGCTGCAAAGGAAATGCTCTGAAGCAAACACCCACATCAACTCCTACATTAAGTCATATTGTTGTTATTTTGTAACAAGAATTGGGCTGCAACATATACCCTCTGTGACTCCTTTTATATTAACAGACTCGATGAGGGACAAAGGCTGTGTATTATATTGGCACGGGGGCCAAAGTTCCTGACATGGCAATTTGCTGTCTTTTCTTTTTGGTGAGTGGCGACAATAGGCTGCTGTAGGCTCATTCGGGTCCCCGTGTACCGCAGTGTGAAAGCGACTTGGCTTTTTGCCCTGAGGGTCAGTGCCGGGATCTGAAACACCACGACTGATGAGCACTAATCTGGCCTCCTCGGCAAACACAGGCCTTTCTGTGTAACCTTCAAGCCGTGAAACACAATTTACAGAGGTGGCAGGGGGTCGAGGGGACCATGATGTCAACAAGCGTACGGGGGAGGGAATCAGGATCTGAGCATTTACATGCACTGTCGCAATCTCCTGATTCCCTGCTTTTCTGATTCAAAAATAAACAAAATCAGGTCAGGGTTAAGGAGTAACTGGGATATATCATCAATATATTATTGTTAAGGGAAAAAAAAACTGCTTATTTGACCATAATCTCTATCACATCTTCATGTTTGCTGATGTGAGGACTCAAGAATTAGAACAGAGATGAACAGTAACAAAAAAAAAAAAAATAATCTCATGCAGTCCAATATAGCAGCTCTGCAATGAATACCAATTCATATATCTCGTAGACGTTGCTAATCACTATGCTAATTTTTAGTTTGTGCAATTGTTACTGATGCAATGCATTGTACTAAACTTCATTATATTGCATTTACATCATAGGACATTTCTAATGACATCTGCAAATGAGGGTGAATTAAACTTTCAATTTCAGTTGTAAATCCTTGAAGCCACATTGTATTATAGATTTCACAATATAATGGACTGCAGGTATTATATATAGGTTATATCTGCATGTGCCTGTTGTGGAAATATTCTGTCAGGATGGTCTAATCTCCACAGGGTTCTTTAATTACACAAGGAATGAGTAACTTCACTGATTCAGTTGCCCAAAAGAGTTGCTTTAATATCTGTCTGCAGAACAGAGATGAGAATTCAGACACACAGCACAGAACTCTGCGAGTGAATACCCATCCTGAATGTAAGGAAAAAAACAATATTTATGCACTACTGATACATACATGCTTACGTGAGTTCCTGCTGACAAGCAATACCGTCATAGTGATAAAGCAGACATGCTGTATGTTTTACTGTAGACAGAGTCCACAAGTCTATCAGGCCTGATGGCGAGGAAAAGACACACACACTGTTCTCTGTGAAAACTAAAACAAGATAACTTCCAGCGACATCATCATGAGTTCAGACATAACAGCTTATACAATCAGCTAAATTTCCATCACATTCCCTCCTTTTGTTCCTATAGGAACAACTAAGTAAATACAAAGTTTACTGAAAGCATCAAACATCAGATTGAACCTTTGCAGGGTCTTAAGATCAAACATCATTAAGATGTCAGTAACAGAGAAAAAGTTGCATTTGTTCTATGCGAGAATAGAACTCTCTGTTTATAGCAAAGCTGAGACAGACAGAGCACGGGATTGTAGAATTACACAAGTGATATTACATTACTGTATATTACTCAGTACAGATAACAACCATCTTCATAAAACAGATTGAAAGAAAAGACTCAGAGTGAGAACCTGTTCCCGGCCTATACAGGCCATCGGGCAGTCGCCTCAAGTCATTATAACTTTATGATTCTCAAATGTCCATGCTGTAAAACAAACAGATCCAATGCATCTCAGTTCTTCTCAGAGGTCACACCTATCAATGGTTACACCGCAAATTCAGGCGAAAACCCTTTTCTAGGGAAAAATTCCTGAATGACCTCTCATGGAGCCCAGAGGAGAAAAACCCCATTCGTGTCAGATTAGGGAAAACACCTCCGTGGTCTCCATGGGAGCGATCACCATTCTGGGCTTGCAGTGAACCTGGTTGTAACACAGAATAAACAGACATTAGAATCATCATAAAGGCATTATAATCACATGAATATTTATGAAAATGTTGAAAAGTTGACTGTATGCTGGTGCAGATGTCTTTAGATTTTTTGTTTCTTGTCCGCTGTTCTGGCATCATGGTTTCGTTGGAACAGAGCGCTTGCTTTCACCATCTGTTCAGGTGGTGACTTGGCACGTCACATGTAGCAGGGAGCTGTTACCTCCTCCTGATATTGTGGATCTCCAGGTGGTGGGTCAGTTGGAGCTGGTACTTTTGCAGTGGGACGTGTAGATTCATGTTGCTCTTTCTGCAACCTTCACTGCTGTGTGTGTCATGAGGAGGATCTGGAACGGGCCTTGCCAGCGTCTGTGTTTCCAGCAGACACTTGTTGTCTCAGTGATGGCTCCCCTTTTGACATCATTGCTCGTCGTCAGATCCTGGTGGTAGGATGGACAATCCCTCCATTTCAGCTGGACGCCGGGCCATCTTCTCCTACAGTTGAAATCAATCTGACCCCTTTTGAGGTACACTGGTTAAACTGGCTGTCTGTATCCTGGATGTCTCATTTCCACCTGCCTCCAGTGTGTCTGCAAAATACAATGATAGCAAAACTACACAACAAGCAACAATAGCAGACATAGATAAAACAATCCATTAAGTGTTATTTTTACTCAAGACTTTCCTGCTTTAATTTCAAAATTAAAGCCCTTAGGTGTTTTTGCCTGTTGATAGAACTGTGTTTACCAACATGAGACCTTCACTTTGACATACGTCAGATGTATAAGAATAAATACCCAAGTGCAAACCCGACTAACCCCATGTAGAAAGACAATGAGCCAGCCCGATGTATAGAGTTTATTCTGAAGGACCAACTGTACTGATATCTCATGCTCAAACTTCAGTCCTCTGTAAACCTCACCAACATCTCGCCTGTGAGATATTAATGAGATATAGTGACCTTGCTGCTTTTAACACTACAAGCTGTATATCAGAAACATTTAGCCCTAGTTATGCTTAAAACATATGGAGAGTTCAAAGTCATTAACAAAACCCACATAATATCCATAGCAGCTAATGTGGCCTTTCGCTGAAATGGAGTTTGATACTCCTGTTCTAGTGGATATGGAGGCTTTAGCACACTGATTCAGGTGGTACCTCGTGTGTCCTCTATCCAATCGGAGGGTCTCACACCCTTTACCCGAATGTTGTCATCGTCACCCTCTGTTGTCACTCTTTTCCTGTACCTGTATGGAGAGATGCTACCAGTACAGTTAGTGCACCGTAGTATGACACATGATCAAGTTTTGTGAGGTCTAGAGGCGTCCCCCTGAGACCCACTATTGCAGGACCCTCAAGCGTGTCCTGTGCAAAGCTTGTACAGTAAAAACCCTTTACTATTGATGGTGGAGGCTCTGATAGACATCAAAGCAATAAGCAAGGCCTCAACTCAGATTAATTTGGAATCTGCGCAGATTTTTGCCAATTTTACTCTTTCAACTTGACCTTGGGCCTGCCAAACCTAGGTAGTGATTCATAAAAAAAAACCTCACTTAACTGCACATAATGTGCTGATTAACCAAAAAGAGTCAGTTCACTGTAAGAAATGATTCTGTGGTCATGTAGATCTGAATTAATGTATTAGGTAAAATACATTCAATATGATTGTGATTTTGATTTTGAAGCAGATATTTGCTGTGTACATGGATGTGGAGCAACGCGTCTAAAGCACAAAAATGAATTGTTAATAAAATTCTTATTTGAGTATTTCTTAAGTTCTGTACTTTCTGGGCCAAAGGCTGAATATTCTTAAAAAGGAAAAGAATATTTAGACTAAATTCAGTGCATTTATTACATTCAAATTAATGTGCAGATTAATGTAGATGACTATTACACAATTATATATATCACTGACACATAGAATTAATTCTATTAGTAGTATTTCCACATTAGGAAGTTTATCTTTTTCAAATCAACTCAGTATTCTTGTTGAGGTTATAATCAATTATGTACTGTTTTTGTATTTGAATCTACTCAATGGATAACTATTAAAGGCATCATTTAATTAATATTTACTCAATACCGAACCTTGTGAAATCTAATAAACAATATTGCTTGTCTGTTACCTAATTTTTATTGAGTAAATAGTGTATCTTTTCTTACAGTGTGCATATATTAAGTCTACAATCTGTCCCTGAGCTGCTTTAAGTGTTTCAGTCAATGTTTTCAGTCCTGCTCTCTGTGCTGAGGGTGAAGTCTGTAGTCTGTCAGAGGTCACCGTCACATACAGTAGTCATTTCCTGTTTGGTACTCAAATACAGCATATCCTGTCTGTAGTCCATTTTGTGGGTGCCATAAACAGCAACCATCAGTAAATATAGTTCTTGTGTCTGGATGATTAAAGGCTCATTCTGTAAATCAGCTCTCAGTTTAATGTTGTTATGTGTTGTCAGTACAGTCAGTGACTGATACATGATTATGTGTTCTGTCTTTTGTGATGGCTTTTGCTCCTTCAGCATGTCGTGTGCATGGTGGTTATCTGTTTTCTACAGTGTCTGATTTGTACTGTAATACATCAGTACCTGCCTCTCCCCCCTTTTTTTTTTTTTTCCCCAGAAACATCCGAGATGAAACGATGCGAATAATCAAGTGTATCTATACCGTTGACCTCTGAATGTGAATGAGAACACATCTCTAATCTCAGGTTCGAGTGGGAGACAGAAAAGGCTTTTGCTTGTTATCACATTATCAAGGTCGGTTTATTTATAATTAATTAAAACAAACAGCCAGCGATTGAGACTGAAGTAGAGCACATAAAGTCAGAAAAATGTTTAACATTACCATCATAGAATCATATTCACTTTAGCATTTCCCCTTTTGACATGGTTTCTCCATATCAATCAACAGAAGTAGGAAATGTAAATCCTGCATTGTGCAGCATCCATCAGGCTGTAAGCAACTTTGCAGGCCCCCAAACTGCAAGTGACCACCACCTTTTAGGGTACGGCACAACCAGGTGGGAGACTGTGTGGTGTCCCTTTTTAGAGACCTAAATCACAGGTGTAAGCAGTTCTTCATTGCATGTTCAGTAGCATCCTGTATGTGAGCGACTATGTGTAAGCTGGTCTTCATTGCAAGTATCAGCAGCAAGTGATTCTTCATTGCACAGGCATGTGGAAATGATAACAATGCAGTAGTGATTGATTTCATTTAATATAGACAGAAGCTAAAACTTTAATTTATTTATTTATTTATTAGCTCAACTGAGAGGATATCAGTGGCCTTAAGTTTGAGCAATCAGAGGCATATGTGCTGGCAAATGCTGACCTGTGGTTCCTGTTTTTGGCATTTAGTTTTGCTCACAATTGGACCTGAAGTTGGGCCATCAAATTTATTAATAGATAGTTATCGTTCTCACTAGGCAGAGGGAAAAATGAGTGTTTGATCATGGGAAAGAGGAGGATGGCTAGGTGTGGAGTGTGTTATCTTGTGTTCATGGCTATGTGAATGAAAATGTGGAAAATGTATGTGAGTTAACCCTTCTCTCATACCATTAGTTTGTTTAGGGTCTAAGTTATTCTTCCCTTGTATAGAAGTCTGAATTTGACTGATTTCTTGTGAGGGTCTAGCATTTAGTTTAAAAGTCTGCGACCGCTTATGCTTCCTCTCTGTATTTTTATCTTCTTTAGGTCATTCTGTCTCTCCCTCTGTGTCTGTGTTCGTCAGAGTGCCTGTCAGTCTTGTATCAACTTATACTTAAACTCTCTCAAAAGTAGCAGAGCATCATCCCTGGAAATCAACTATTTTATTTATTTATTTATTTATTTTTTTAACAAAAATTTCAGTTTATCCACTAATTTCCTGTTTTTTCTTATGGTATTTGGGATTAATGCCTCCTAAATACACACAAACTACTCCTTTCTCACAAATTTTGAACTTGCCTGCTCCTTTAATCGCCATAATTTATGGACTTACTTTGGTTGTACATAAAAACACTACACACGCACACAATTTCAAGTGTATGGACTAAATGCCCTGTTATTAGGAGACCTAGTCAGCAAGCTTCTACAGAAAGTCCTGGTGACTATACTGCGGCTGACTACTGGGGGTCCTAACCCAGTCTCACTAACAGTTTTAATACACCTCAAATTATGCACCAAAACCACCCCAAAAGTAATACTCACACTCAGTCTTCAGAGTTTTCTTTTCACCGGCCTCCTTTTCTTTTAACTCTTGAAGAAAGACCCAGCCCACATAATTTAAACCCAACACGTGTATCTTATTCTCTTTTCCCTCTTTTCTGCATGATATTCTTAGGTGAGGACTTCAGCCTCCCTTTCTCATTTCTCTTATTTCTCTAATTTCTCTTTTACCATTAATATAATATTTATTGACTCACTTTAGACTAAAACATCATCTACACCAGACATCGTTTTAGTTATACTCAATATGCACAATTCTATTGAAAAGGTTTGTGCTACCTTTGAGCTTTTCAGGCCTGTGATGTCTGGGTAGATGAGGGTAACGCTGGTGTGATACTCGGACTCCTTTAACCTTTTGAGAAAACACATTTGATTCATTTTTGTTCTCAAAGCAGCTTTACTTTTACCCTTCTCAAGTTCCCTTTAACTTGTAGCTTTAACTAATTTCTGCTAAATGTTCAGTCAACATTGAAGATACTGCACACTATCTTCCCCATATTTTCTCTTCATGGTCTCCTAATAGGCCCTGCCGGGTACCTCAGCAGGAGGTCTGCTTTTGTGTGGTTCCCCATAAGGTTTTTTTTTTTTTTTTTTTTTTTTGTTGTTTGTTTTTTTTTTTTTTTTTTTAAATCCAGCGTTCTTGCCGGCTCACACAATTTTATCTGCGTTCTTGCCGAAGCTCACGCAATTTTATCCGCGTTCTTGCCGGCTCACGCAATTTTATCTATCGTTCTTGCCGGCTCACGCGAATTTTACCCGCGTTCTTGCCGGCTCACGCCCAATTTTATCTGCGTTCTTGCCGAGCTCACGCACAATTTTATCTGCGTTCTTGCCAAGCTCACGCAATTTTACCCGCGTTTGCCGAAGCTCACGCAATTTTATCTGCGTTCTTGCCGAAGCTCACGCAATTTTACCCGCGTTCTTGCCGAAGCTCACGCCCAATTTTATCTGCGTTCTTGCGAAGCTCACGCAATTTTATCTGCGTTCTTGCGAAGCTCACGCAATTTTATCTGCGTTCTTGCCGGCTCACAATTTTACCAGCGTTCTTGCGAAGCTCACGCAATTTTATCTGCGTTCTTGCCGGCTCACGCAATTTTACCAGCGTTCTTGCCGAAGCTCACGCCAATTTTATCTGCGTTCTTGCCAAGCTCACGCATTTACCCGCGTTCTTGCCGAAGCTCACGCAATTTTATCTCAGTGTTCTTACTAAAAAGCTCACACAAATACTCAAAAAACTCACAGAAATGAAAAAAAAATAAAAGAACAAAGAAAAGAAACACCTGTTCTTGTTGTCGCCTTCGAGTCCTGGACTCGGTATTCAACACTTATTGTAGATAGACACAATTCTATTCCACAATTATCTTAAGAGAAACAGAGGTGATTTAGTTTGTATTTTAAAATTAGTCCCACAATTTACCTCTTTCTTAGGAGCAACAGTACTGGACCTCAGAATCAGGAAGAGATGATAATAAATGGAATGTAAACCATCTCACCAAATGTTGTCCTTGTGCAAATCGTAGCAGAGTCAGTCACAGGCCCCAGGACGCCGGGTCCTCGTCCTCGGATTTTTGTGAGGCGAGAACGGGTTCGCCAACCCAGGTCAAAAATCAGCCCCTCAACGATCTGGGTCCGACGGACTCTCGAACGATCCCACTTCTGACACCAAAATTGTTGTGGAAATATCCTGTCAGGATGGTCTAATCTCCACAGGGTTCTTTAATTACACAAGGAATGAGTAACTTCACTGATTCAGTTGCCCAAAAGAGTTGCTTTAATATCTGTCTGCAGAACAGAGATGAGAATTCAGACACACAGCACAGAACTCTGCGAGTGAATACCCATCCTGAATGTAAGGAAAAAAACAATATTTATGCACTACTGATACATACATGCTTACGTGAGTTCCTGCTGACAAGCAATACCGTCATAGTGATAAACGAACATGCTGTATGTTTTACTGTAGACAGAGTCCACAAGTCTATCAGGCCTGATGGCGAGGAAAAGACACACACACTGTTCTCTGTGAAAACTAAAACAAGATAACTTCCAGCGACATCATCATGAGTTCAGACATAACAGCTTATACAATCAGCTAAATTTCCATCACATGCCTTATCATCATTCTGTCTTACCAGTGTCAAAACAAATGACTTTACAATCAGAAAGACCTATCGCTGTCAACACAAGTAATAATGCTTCTGAAATCTTTGCAGTTGTTATGCTATAATAAATCTCCATAATTATATTTTTTCTTTTTATGTCTGTTAATTAGGGTCATAGGCATGCCCTTTCTAAAAATATGTATCATTTATATTCAATCCTTTACATGTTTGGAAAAGTAGTAATTAAAGATAAAAATGTTCACATTACAGTCGTGCTGCCTGATAATCTTAATTGTGTCCATTTTGTCTTTTTCGTACTCTCTATTTTGCTGAGGGATTTGTGTTAACCCCTTATTTGATATTCATGGAAAGGCCTGCACCTGCATATATCTGTTAGGAGCTGCTCTCCCCTCATGCAGCTAATACTGAAGTTGATTAAAGAATTTAAATGGTCCATTTAACCCCAAACGCAGGCAAAGCCTACCTGTGTGATAGTACCATTACTTTGCAGTAATTCCTGCAGGCAGCAGATCGAATTGATCCCCTCTTAGCCATCAGGAAGTTTTAGTGCTGCTGTGTGTGTGCTCAAAGCCCAGTTTAATAAAGCCAGCCAGTCATGAGCCATTAAAGCAGAGGAGAACAATAAATAAACAGACCTGCTCTACTCCTTCCTCCCACTTCCTTCTCCACCACACCTTGGTCAAACCACATGGTGGATGTGCTCCATGCAGAGAGTCTAGCATCTCACCATGACTGGCTTACAGCCGGAGGCGGGCGCTGAACCCCCAATTCTGATAACACAGCAGGGCTCTCACCCTTTAAGATGGCTTCATTGTCTCCCTCGTGAAGCAGATTCACATCATATTATGATAAAAAATGTTTGCGTCTAAAATGGCATGCTGCATACAGAACATCAACATTTATATTATTATGCATAAGCATGGTGGTAGAAATGTTTCATGAGACTGCTTCACCATCGGCAAGGCAGATTGATGTTGAAGGGCCTGGCCGATGGAGATAGAGTTTATCTGCTGCAGGCTGGGATATGAAATCTAATCACATGAGTGCCAGGTGAGGAAGTGCAGCCGCAGATGAGCCACTAACGCACACCATCGCACTTGTATTCAACAAATGGCGAGGAATTTCTGTCTGCAGGGTTGAGACAGGCGATAAGACAGCCCCAGACAAGATCTCTCTCACTCCATAGATCTGTCTCTCAGGGAGAGCAAAGAGAAATAGAATGAAAGGAGACAGTGAGAGAAGGTTAGCTGTGGAATATATGAAAGACTTATCTGAAATAAGAGCACTTAAAATACACTCGGCAGCTCATAATAATGAATCTTCATGGTCTATTTCTTTTTTTTTTTTGGCATTGTCGATTCTCCACGCTGTGATTGGAATGCTGACCTGATGATCTGTTTTCCTCTCTGAGCTCAGCTGTGTTCAGCGAGTGGCTTCCAAAATCACAACGCTGTGTACGATATGTTAGAGTTCCAAAGCACTTTTCATTGTGGAATAATGGATTTTTGTTTTGCATAGTGCATCCTCCCAACACACACAAAGCTCAGCACTGCAGCTGGCAGAGCTTCAGTTCTGTGTACTTCATGAGATTTTAGTGCTCTTCAGTCTCTCAAGTGCTAGTCTGTCTACTTGTATATTATTCGAATCAAACAATGGGAAAGAGCTCAGATTTTCACACCACCTGTATGATGTGCTAGGTTTTTATTTGCAGGACACCATCATTCTAAATTGTATAGTCCATGAGAGCTGATAGTCCTACATAGTGCATATACCAAAATGACATCAGCAGTGTTGGATGCATGTTGCATCTGTCTCACGCTGGCTGTCTTAACTGACAAGTGGCATATAAGTACACCACAAATTGACAGATTTAACATGCTAATTAGAGAATAGCACCTTTGTTTATTATATCAATATACTATTTTGCGATATTAGTATTGTTTTAACACTGTGCTGTATCAGAATTCAGTCACATTAGTATGTGTGTACAGTATGTGGAGTTAGTTGGCTGTACTTTTGGGATGACGTGTTATGGAGTTGTGTGGGTCTAAGCAAATTTCTTTGCTAATATAGTCAGTGTGTTTATGAAAGTGACATTGAAGAAACTGTCCAATGGACGGCCATTGATTTGGAGCATCAGAGCCTTTAAGAATCTTTAATATAAACAGATAGGTAATATAGATACAGAATATTAGTACAAGAAGCTCATGCTGGTGGTTGATGACAGAAAAATGTAGCAGCACACAGGGTCACGTAACAAAACAACCACAAAAGCCACAACATACAGATATACACACAGGGGTGGTTTTTGCTTTGTTTCTGTGGTTTTTACCTTCTAAATTCAAAATGGAAAATTGCAGCCCTTGCTGCTATGAACTAACTATTGACCTGTGCAGTATGTGTCGACCACCACCTCTGGTACACATGGAGCTGCCAGCTGCTTTAGCTTCATCAGGAGGCCATGTTGCATACAGAGGTTCACAATATCCCCTCAAGATCTCACCACACTCTGCAACGGAGCCCTGACCAACCAATGGGAGACAAAATGCTGTGCCAAGGACATGATCCCTTGCTGCCTTCCCACCCACAAAGCTGCCTGACAGTGCACCCAGCCAAGCCAGAGGCAACAAATTTTAACCCGATTCTTGTTTCGCCTTTCAACCCTTTCTGTTTCTTGAAACAGTTTTCACAGAAGTTTTTAGAGACGTACTACAGCCCCTCCCTTATAAGTTTGATAGGGAGCCCTGACAGGAACTCTAAAGCAGTGCAAACAACAGTGATGCTTGTGTACACTTACTGGGGATTTGTTGCTTTCAGTGTACATACACAGAAATAGACATGCAGCTAAGTTCATGGAAACAAAACTAAACAAACTAAACAAACATTTGAATTCTGTGTTACTATATATAATGCAAATGGTGCCGGACTAAATATGGGATGGTAAATATAACAGATTGCTGTGGTTATGACAGTATGACATATACTTTGTATACATCATTGTTAATTTTATTAGATTTATCGTAACATAAATTGAATGCAGAGAAAATATAAATTTTTAACTGACCTTTTAACCAGTTCTGTGATTTATAGTAGTCTTTGGTCATGAGCAGATGGTTGGTTTTTTTCTAATGTGCAGTGCCTCACTAAGCATCACCCTATCCCAACAATGAGAAGACATTCTCATGTATCGGTGCAGTAAATCACTGTCAGATTGACTACCATATTTTGATTGTAACAAACAGTTGGCATATTATTCAGGACTTTGTGCCTGGAGATTACAAGATTACAAATAACAAGATATACCAGCATCTTTTTATGTATTAGACACATTATTTGCTGTACTGAAATGTCTTCTGTGTTGTGGTGTTACAACACCAGTAAATGAAAAGCTCCGGCAATGCCATTATCAAACTTACTTCCATTCAGTGAGTGCATTTCTAAAGCCTCTTTCACATAGAAAGAAAATCCTGGGTCAACGCGGGTTTTTTGTGCAGTATGAAAGGGTTGACGTGGGTTGAACGACCCTCCAGTTGACATCATCTTTAATAGGAGCGCATATATGATTTAGTCCTACATCATTCTCAGGAATTCCCACCAGTCGGTGAATCCCGGTGTGAACTACGTGACCATGTTTATATACAGCTTGTACAGCGATCCGACACACATTTTTTTTATTGATCATAGCAGTACTAGTATCAGTATTAGTACTGCGCTTCGTTTGTACACTTTGCAAAAGGGACAAAATTGCAACGGCGCCTTGTTAAAGTCCATGCTGTCCATTCTTTACCTTGATGTGTTCCGGCGCTCTTAAATCTGTAATGATGTTGTTGTCAACACAATGATGTATGGGAGGGAGGAAAAAACAGACATACAGCTCTCACAGCTGTCAGTCAGAGCCGCGTTAGCTGGCACTGTGAAAGAGCCCCATCGACGTGGGTTAGAAAATCCTGCGTCGACTAATTTCAGTGTGAAAGTAGTATATTTATACTGCAAGTCTATCAAAATGAAATGAAAAAAATGAAAGACTAAAGACAGTGGTTTCCAAAATCTAAACTTTGTACCATTTAAAAAGCTGGCTATTAGGCTGCCGACATATTCTGTAAAAAATTCAGACTACCCAGTTCATGACAGAGTAAACATTTGACATTTACACTTGCAGCTGATGCTGATGTGGCTTGTTCCAGTTGTGAAGTGTGAAGCCTCACCTTATAGTTAGATGACTGTTTTGGACACTGTTGTAAGTCTATAGTGACAAAAAGTCTTAGGGCCCTCAGTATGTATGCTGTGTATTAACACACCTTACTGACATGTTACAACAATGTGTGTAGAGTCAAGTCGCTTTAATATTTTGAGTTTACAAAGTTAGTGAGTGTTAAGAGGTCGTGAGACTGCTGACAGCCATCAGATCTGTCTAGAAAAGGCCCGCTGGACACGTCTCTATCTCCTCTGCCTGTCCAGCATTCCTGCCCTTCACCACCCGTTCCCTCCACACACACATCCTGTGGGCTCCCGCTGAACTGATGACCCCAGAGCTCGGGTGTGATGCCATCCATTTGCCAACAGGGAGATTGTTTTTCAGCCCTTGAAATTTTAGCCTGGAAGATCAATGTTGCAGCTGGCTTAAAAGATCCCAGCTCAGGGCTCAAAGGAACAGGAAGGGTGAGGTCAGGGTCTTCTCCCAGGCTCCCTGTGGTGTGTTTAGGGAAAGATAGGACACTCTGGAATCACTCTTTTCACTGACAGCCAAGGTTTAGTCTTTAACTAGAGCCTGATAAGACCAACTACCCATGGATGATATTTTTAGATCCTTCCAGCTATCCACTGTTGGCTGTAAATGTTTGCTCGTTACCAACTCAGAAGACATCTTTGACCATTAATGTAAGGATTTCTTTACTCTGCTCAGACTGGGCAATTACCAAATACTGTGCCACTGGCCTCACTTTCTCATTAGTTAATCTTTGTCAGATAAGAGGAAATGGAGAATCTGTGTTTGCGAGGCTATCTTACAACCTCACACCCATCCCCCACATGAGCTCACGCGCTTTTTCTGTCTTTTTTCCGCTTTATAAAACTGAATTGAAGCAGAGCGATTTCATGCTTTCAGCTTCGTAATGGTATTATGCAAAATGCCATTACCCTGGAAAGGACACTCCAGTGTGTGGAGGCAGGTCAAGTGCTCATTTTAAAAGGAGAGATCTGTGGCGTCGTACAAAACACCACACACAGACATGTCTTCTTTACTCACGGCTTCAACAGCCATTTAGGACGGAGACATTTGAGCTGGAATGATGGTTAGCAAATGTTTCTTGTAACTAATGATCATTGTTAGGTTTTTTTTTTTCCAGAGGCCCACCAGACTGAAACATCCAGAGCTCCCAAACAATATTTCCTTTTCTCCTTTCACTCTCTTCCCCTCTCTCAGTCTCACACATTCTAGCATGTCAAGGTGCCGAGATTTTGGTCAATATTGCATAATGGAAGCTCTTTGTTTGCTCAGGTGCAGGTCCTTCACAATGGGCACATAATGGAGGAACACTTTACAGACAGATGCTTCCTCTTCAACAGACTCGTCAGTGTGACCCTCTTAGGAAGCAAAGAGAGGGAAACAAGGCACAAGATCACTTTAACCAACTAGACTGTCCTCTGTCCTTTTTGCACTTAAATTCACTGTTTACATGGGAAACTTCAATCTGGTAAGTTGTTTACATTTTCTGAAGAACCAGAAGACCTTAAAAATGGCCTGTTGCTTGTGTCAACCACACTAATGCGCATAAATCAATCAACCTTTGTTTGGCACAGTAAATGAAAGGTATCCCCCCACAGCTCGATGGGAGTTCAATAACATAAGCATAAGCAGCTTTAGGCCTTGGCAGCAGCAAACGCAGGCGTATTTTTAGGTTGCTGCATGGCACACTTTTCCAGGAGTGTTTATTAGTTATGGGTCACCTTGAAGGCAGAAAAGAGGATGGAGGGCAATCAATAACTAAGCCAATAAAGAAGCAAGAGGCTAAGGTTAAGAGGGTAATCCTTGATGGTAAAGCAGGAAATCTATAAAATAAATGATTTTCCACTCTTGCAGGGTGGAGGAAACTATTTATTGGAACAAGTTTCAGCACACACGCAAAGTGAAAAAGAAATAGATAACAACTATAGAATTCAACCTGAACATGTGCAACTGGCAAAAACCATGTCTTTGTATAAATCCCTCACAAATGTTTCAACAGTGAGCAATGCAATAATGTGGAAATGAACACAGAGAATTCATTTTTTTTAATCTACAGCTCCCCTTTATAACGTTTCAGTTCAATGATAGCTTAACGGTAAGGGCCGACAGTTAGTCTTTTATGATGCCATGCCCAGCTAGTCGGGGAATCCTCTCACATGGAGACTGCTGCCTGCCATGCTAGGAAATGTCTTTTCCAGGACTTTGAAGTCCCTATGAGCACTAGCTTTTATGAACTCACTATTAATGCCAGCATGAGTTTCTGAAAATTAACAGAATCTGGCTTTACCTGTCACAATAGATCTGTAATCTGTAACTTGTCTATGCTGCTGTAGCAGGTGAATTTCCCTCAATGGGAGATAAACAAAAAAAACAAAACAAAAACATTCTATTTTATCTAAAGCCACTGTGTGGTTAGTCTCTTCTGGGCCACTGTAGAAACATGATGAGATTAAAAGGACTGGCCCCCTATGTGGACATAAAGTCCAATCTAAGATAGCAAAAACAGAACAATTCATATTATCAGGTAATTATATGGTATCGTATATAGTATAGTATGAAAACACACTTATAACTACTGTATTCTATTTCTGAGTTTTTAATTGAGCAGAAGGGGAGACGCTAATGTTTTCTTCGGCAGCATACATGAAGTGCCTCAGCATTTGAAGTCTGACCTGTCAGTGAAAGCAACAGGGCAACATTTTCCTCAGTAAATAATTAACATCACCATTCTCCCTTTCGCTGTGCCTGATGCATATTGAAACAGGCAATTTGTTCCCTCATCTAAGCACTCAGGTTTCTTCTGTTAGAAAAACACATGGAATACCCAGTGCATAATGGCCACAGCAACAGCTTGTTAGAGAAGCTACATTGTCCACTTTTTCCCTTGTTTTCTTATCAGATAAATGGTCTGTGGCAAGCGGATGTTGCAGCCATTGTCACTCTGCAGCCTCGAATAACATTTATTCACTGTATCCAGACTAGCTTTTTACCAATAGCATGCATGTGGATTGGCCACAGGATGAATAAAAATGTACACAGCGAGACATCATGAGTCACTGCAGATCACTGCTGGCTGAAAAAAAAAATAATCATTACAAAGAAATGCCATATCTGGACGTATCAACACGGGCGCAGCTAGGAGAATGTCCTGGATGTCAGAAATGATTCATTTCCCTTTGATAGCTGTGTGATGCGCATGAGATCTGCCTTCAGATAGTACCGTGTGTGCTGGCATCAATATCACTTCTCTGTATGTTAATTAACAACACAAAAAAATACATTCTGTAGTGCTGAAGAACTGCACTTTTCTTCTGTCTCTGTCAGAGGAGGGTGGCACATACTAGACAAGCGTGTGTCTCTGCAGTTTTAAAATAATCGGCTGTCTTTCTGGTCAGTTGCATGTGTTTTCCATTTTCCTTGCCGGGAAGCGTTTTGTTCTGCAGGCTGAGTGACCGGTCTGTAGCGGACTGTCAGCTCGTGTCAGTCGCAGCATCAGTGAATAGCTGGGTGTCTTTTCGTGCTCCAGTCAGCTCACTGCCTGCGATGGTTGCTTCCACTCCACAAAGCTTAAGCTCTCCAACATCCCATTAGCACCTGCTAAGTCAACCCGAAACTTTTTGAGGCCAGTCTGACTTTGTGCATGTAATTATTCTCTCTCTTGCTGTTTAAGCCCAAAGACCTCTCATTCCCTGTAAAGGCAAATGGCAAGGTCATAGAAGAGTACTGACTTAACTTTTTCAGTCATTCAAATGAAACAACGACTAAACTAAACTACTAAACAGTTTGAATATAAACACTGTGGTATTCAACAGGAAGCCCAAGCTGTTGTGTGGACTTATTCAGTGTTATCTTCAGAACATCTTCCTCCCTGTCTGTGATATTAGGCAATGATACTGTATAGGCCCGATATGAAGTTATAAAGATTAGTGTTTTATTGCCATGCTTAAGCTTTTGAGCTACATGAATATATTTGATGAGATCCCAGGTTACATGAATAAAGTTTTCTGTTTGCACATAGCAGAATCTTTGAGTTTTATGCTACCAATCTTTGTGTCTTACACAATACCCTTGTTCATGAGGGAACAACCATCTACTTGCCATGGTATGTTTCTCTAATTTTAATGTTATTGAAACAAGAAATGCTTACCAGATGCTATCAGTCTTTTGACATGTATTTCAAACGATGCTAAATGACCTCATGGGCTGATGTGTCCAGGGGTTAAGCAAGGTTGCCTCGGTCAACCTCTGACACCAGGGTCATTCATGAGGTTGTGCTTCAGGCACGGCTTCATTGATAAGGGTCACTGAAGAGGTCATCCTCGCTCCCTCTTTAGTTCTATCCAATTAAAGCATCAGCTGCTGAATCAGTGCCTGGTGTTCAATGGAACATTAATTGTGCTCATTGATTGGCATGTAGATCAACGGAGTGTCCACTGAGCGACACACAATGACAGAGTTGTTTTCTCATCTCGACCAACAGTAATTCTGTTGTCAGCTCTGATGCAAAAGCTCTTAACTTGGGGTACTTGAAAAAAATCAGGTGGGCGTTGCTCACTGCAAAATATGAGGACATGCTCAGCCTTCCTGTGTACTTTTAGCCTACTATTAGATCCCATATCCTGGCTGTGAGGCTTTCTTCAGTGCAGGTGAGGGGATCACTGGCATCACTTTGGCACAGCCTGTTATTTTTACTCTGGGCATTCACTGACATATTTTGTTGAGAGAAGAAAAAAACACAAAGCCAAGCAGGAAGCATAGTCTGTATTTTAGCCGTAAACATGCTGACTGATTTATGTATCTCAATCTGAATTATATTTTATGTTTCAGTTTAAAATGCCACATTTTGAGCTGCCAAGTCATGAAGAATAGTGTGCCACGTAGGTGAACTGAAATAACTATAATCTGAGTGACAGAGCTTTTACATGCTTTTACGTGCCGATAACTACTAAACTACTTGGCTAAACAAGCTCGATTTTTGCTATGCTATAATGTGCAAGGCTCAGTGGGTACAGAGGCTGACATTAGAGAGGATGTGACTTTTATATCTCATTGCTCATGCAGATGGGATTCAGCTTGTTTTGCCTCACACTTCTCAAGCTTATTAAAATCCTCAATTATCATGTATTTTAGAGTAGCCTATGCACCCAAGCTTTTAAATGCAACTTCACAAAGACCGTTCTGTTTCAGAACTGGGACAACACCCCCACCCGTTTGAAAATCTAATTAAACTAAACTAGTTTTTATCTGTTCTAAATGACTTCAGAGAACCCATTCATTAGGCCTGCCCTCCAGTCCTGTCACAAATATACTCCAGTATTACATTTATTTAATAAATAGGTTACTAAATGTTTTTCCTTTTTTGTTGTCTTCTCTTGTGTATGCTTTAGCACTGAATAAGATATTTCAAGCCTAAGCAAATGTGAAGTAGTTCTCACCATTCTTATTAACCATTTTAGTCTGGCTTGTTGCGAGTATACCAATCCAGAGATATTTCACCTTAACCACCAGTTATGATAAAAGTATAACCAAGTGATCAATGATGGGATTTGCACTTTGTCTCCTGTTTTATTCTACTGCACTGCAACCATAGCAACAGGACCAGCATAAATCCACTATTTAGTGAGACGACATAAGACACTCATCCTCGGGTTTGATCATCTGCTTTTCTCCATTTCCCCTCTGCCAGGCTTCAGCAGAAATGATCTTAGAGACAGATAGGAGGAAAAGAGAAATGAATCACTTGCCTCATACCTGGTTTTAGTAAATGCAATGTGAATGGAAATAGGAGTGATTACCCGGTGCTCTGCTGAGATGGAGGACGGATATGCAGATCATTTCTCAGGATGAAAATGCCACAGATGGGTTTAAACTCAGGTGTTTAAACTCTTTTGTGATGCATCTTATTTGAGTGGCAGACACGTAACCTGAATGCGATGTTCATAAGAAGCTAGGTTTTCTAAAGGACCTAGAGCTTAAAGGGACTGTGTGGAGCACAAAACGGCAACCAACCTTTCACTTTTACATTGTCGGAGGCAAACAGTGTTACAACAGTTTTGCAGTCTGCAGCGCATGTTACCACACTCGTGGGAAGTGAAGAGTTCAAATAAACTAAGCAGTATCTTGCAAAAGCAAGATTCAAGCATTTGTTAGTCCAACCCCTCACTCAGTCAGATTCTAGGAAACTTCTCTGCTGTGTGGAGAAATGTAGACATTGTATCATGATGACACACAATATAAATACACATACTTCAATTAGTGATACCTGATGAATTTTTGGTAGTCAGACTAACTATTAAAATTTTTATAATCACAGCAGTGGTCCTTAAGATGTATTAATATAATCTATATGATTAGTTACTCTTCCTAACACCACCAAATAACTCAAATACCATATTGTATGTTTTGCATATTAACAACAGCTAATGAGTTATTGAATAAGAACATTAGCTGCAAGTAAAGTAAACATTAAATGGGTTTATATGGCATTGTGAATTATGTAATCCATAATCCATGATTTGGATCAATAAATCTGTAAAAATTGATCATCGTTCCTCACAGTCAAACCTGACTGTCATGAAATAACATGACTCAACACATAGACACAAGGTTTTTACTTGTTTGTATCAAAGTAGTCATCATTAACGCTTTGAGTACAATTGACGTATTTCGACATCATTAAAAATCTGATGCTCGAGTGCCATTGACTTAATAATACGTCAGTGTTTTTTCAGCAGCAGGTCGCCGATCATGGTCTCCCACAGCCTGTGAGTAATATTGGGGCTTGTGGGAGCTGTAGCCGGAGCATAAAGAGATTGTATATGCCACAGAGATCAAAGCAGGAAGTGGAGATAATTGCGATTAGAGAGCAAAACGTGCTTTTGGTGGGAGTGGCCTCTACCTCTGATAAAACAAGAATGGAACAAGGTAAAAACAAATGTTTTTTCATGATGAAATAGAAAATCTCTTCTTTCATTTGAGCTACTCAATGTTTTCAGAGTCATAGTGTAAAATATTCTGTGGGTCATGAAATATGACTCAAAATGAGCAAAAATGCTGGCACAAGGCACTTTCTGTTTTATAATATGGCTGGCACTCAGAGTTAAAAGCATGGTAAGGCACTATGTTCAGTGATATGGACTGCTGTCTGTAGCACATTCTGCATCCATTACTCTAGCATGTTAAATCAACATATAAGGAAAGGTACTACAAAGACATCATAGCTAACATGCTCCTCTCTTTCTCTGATTGAGATGAAGTGGTATATATTGGTGTTCTTGTTTTCCATCACACAGCCTCCTCCCGGGATCCCCGTCTAATTAGAGCGATGAGATGGCTACGGCACATGACAGAGAGTGATGGCTACTCTGAAAAAAAAGAACATTTCAACACACACTGCTCACAGTCAGGCTGCTCTGCAGTGCGGTTGCACTGGCCACACACTGGTGATTGATTTGCATTGCAGATTGCATAGACTGGGAGAGGACCTGGCTAGCTTTCCAGGCTGTCGCTGTCTGAAACCCAGCATAATCCCTGGCTAGAGGCCCAGTATGCTGCTCACCCTTTCATTAATATGGGAGTGCCATACACCTGATCACCAGTTTCAATTGAAGAACATCAGTCATGGCAGCTCACTGGTAAAGTGACTGCTGACTTAACATTTGTTGAAGTGGATTTTTGTCTCCATATCAATCATTTTGCTGAACTTGCTAGAGTCTTACTCACAAATACAAATTCATTTGGAGGCTGGCATTAATATTGGCTGTGACCTCACATAACTACTGTTACTGCCACTCTTTTTAAAAGTAACTTACATAAAAATGTGTTTGATCAAAAGCAGAGACATAAGCTGCATATTATACATTGTAGGAGAGGAGGAGTGCTTTTTATAGGTTGTGATTAACAGATGTGTTTTAGCAAGACTTTTTTTTGTTTTGTGTGGAGTGGCTGGGGGTTGCAGAGCTGAAAGTTGCACAAGATGGGTCACAGGAATTGAAGAGGCCATGCAGGGATATATCTCCAGAGAACGAATCGTGTCAGTCTACAGTAAAAGAATAAGAACTGGAATGGTGTAGTCATTTGGTTTGGAGTTTTGATACTGGTACTATACATTTATCTGTGCATATTCACATTGTCCAGTAGATTATAGGTATTAACAGAGCAGTTCCAGCTTGTGTCATCTGTCTTCTTCTTATTGAACCACTGTGGCGCAGTGGACTGTGCATATTTCTGTTACTGTTTCCCATTTAACTTAATTCAAACGAATAGAATTGCGTAGTTTATATGACGTGTTTGACATGCACACTTTCTCTAAATAAACAGCCCAGTTTTGTTCTCCACAGGAGGTAAATCTTGGATAACAGAAAGAAGCATCTGCCCTAGTTTTACACCAGTTTTAAAACACACAGCTAGCCACATTTTGAATGTACTGCAATATAGGTTCTTTCATGGAGCTGTTTTATTAGTATGTATAATAAATACTGCTGGGGCCTCATTGTGTTTTTTAGAGTGAAAGAAAAAAAATGCAACAGAATACAAAAGAATATCAGACACTTGAAATGCTTTATTTGCATTTTTGAGCACTGCAGTAAAGCATGTCATCCTCCAGTACTAGCTTTGAACATTTTATATTTTATCCTTTTCCTTATTGGAAAACATAAAGCATAATAACAGCAAAACCTCAGACACATGCATGCATAAATTCATACAGTATATTCCGGCAGATACCAGTGCTGGTCACGAGCAGCTGTTGCGTACACAGTGTAGTATACGTGCAGTGCTGCCTTTAACGTCAGATTACTGATTCATGTACTGATTCACATGTACTCAATTGATGTCCAGTTCTGGCTGTTATTACTGCTCTTACTGCATGACTCTGTGCACTGTTTACCTGCAGTAAAGTGCTCATAAAAGGAGCCGTATGGAAAAACAGTTGCTTGTAATGATCCCCGGTGGGTGATGTTTTGTGAGCCACGATTTTATTGTGTTAGTCATATTTTCAGCAGCATAAATGTGCCCATACTGTATATCAGGCAGCCATACATAACCTAATGTAGCTACAGATACAGAACTAGAAAACAACACAAACTGTTAAAACCAACCACTGCAAAGTTTACAGACATGTCAAAACTCTATTTGTGCATATTTACAGTATATTATATGTGATTTTCAAAATAGTGTAGCATACTCAAAGTACCACTTATTATTTTCATCACTTCTATTTTCTACTCCTTTTTTACACAGTAAATATTTTGAAATGTCACTGTATAAATAGGACATTGCTCCCGGTAACAAAAACGGTGACAATTTTGAGCCATAACTGTGCAGAATTAAGATTTATTTTCTGTCTAATTTCACGGACTAAAGCCAGCCGGAGTTACTTGTTTGGTATGCACATTGGCTTGAATGGCTTGTGATTACCAGAAGGCAAGTCCTAACACAAGAGCAGAAAAGCTTAATATCAGCATTCTGTGCAGTGCTATTGTGGGGCCTCACACTGACTAATTAACTTTACAGCTGACATCTCTGGAGTCAGTGCTATCATGGTGAATCGAGTGAGACAGAGATAGCCTGTGATGTGTGGAAAAGTGCAAGCAGTTCCACCTTTAATGTCCCTGCAGTGGATCAGTGTTTATCTAAATTGGGGCCCGTCCAGGAAATATTTGTGAAGGATCTGTTTTTTTCTGCCGCATGGTTTTGTTCATGCTGTTCTTCATGTGGCCTATTGTGTAACGATGGCCAACACAGCTCATTTTTGTGTGCTCAAGTGCAAATGCAGGTGGTGGCAGAATCGCATAGCGCAAGTTTATTTGGCTCGTGATTTTTGCAATCAGAGGTGTTTGTGTAGCCCAGTTGCACCTGTCAATTATCCATCCATCCATTTTCTACCACTTATCCTCATATAGGGTCATGGGGGGCTGGAGCCTATCCCAGCTGTCTTCGGGTGAAAGGCAGGGTACACCCTGGACAAGTCTCCAGTTCATCACAGGACACATAGAGACAGACAACCACTCACACTCACATTCACACCTACGGTGAATTTAAATTAACAAATTAACCTAATCCCCATGCATGTTTTTGGATGGTGGGAGGAAGCCGGAGTACCTGGAGAGAACCCACGCAGACATGGGGAGAACATGCAAACTCCACACAGAAAGGGAGTCGAACCTGGTACCTTCTTGCTGTGAGGCGACAGTTCTAACCTCTACACCACCGTGCCGCCCACCTGTCAATTATGACCAATCAGATTACATCCTGCCATTCCCTTTGAAAGCAGAGAACTCGTCTCTATGCTGTCTGTTTTATAGTAACTCCTCTTATCTGCACTAGTTTTCAGTCACAGCAACCCCAAACATTTATCAATTGAATACAAGTGGGGAAAAAAATCACTATTATGCAATAACAACCACACAATGTTTTTTTTTTTTCATACTCAAAGTTGCATCCCCAGAGAGAGAAAAGAGCCAAACCTCTGGTCTCTGTGTGTGAGCTGCACTGGCACATCTGATTGGTGTGTTTACCAAGGCTGTGCCAGGTCTGTCTGCCAGCCAGCTTTGTGTTTGTTTGCCCCTTTCTCTCCTGACTAAATCCCAAGTTGTAACGCTAAATGCCAAGATTGTACTCTGGAAAGGCTTCTTGTGTCAAGTAGCACATTTCACAAAAGTTTACACACAGCAGCAGCCGGACACATGATGCTCAGAGCTACATTAAGATCACTGACTTGATTTTGGTAATAAAATATATCCTGTGCGTACCTATTTTACGTGTGAAAAAAAGAGTAGTGTTAAGGCCACAGCGATGATGTTGTCTGGTTTACATCCCACTACGATCCCTGCCAGGTGTTGATTTTAATCTAGTGCAGTGTGTTTGTCTTTGTGCTGAAAATATCGTGCAAGAGGCAAAAATACCATGACTCATTATGAAGTTCACTGCTCAGCTACTTTATACAGATGAAATGCTGCAGTATTATTATTGTACTACATTATAACATGTAAGTAAAGGCATTTTTTTCCTCTTATTTTCAAAGTAAGTCCCTCCTCACTGACTACTTCCCTGACTTTTAATTAAGTGTGACCAAGTCAGATTTTAGCATCAGATTACTTCACCACAGCAGCAAATGTAACATATCAGATGGTTATACACAGCGATGATCATGCTGATCATTGGCCAAATCGTGCATTTGCATACAGATTTTATTTCATTGCCAAACCCATCTTTTAGCCATCAGACATGCAGTGAATAAATTGCTTGTCCTACTTTTGGCAGAATTTCAGCTTCTGGTTGAATGACACCACACTGACCAAAAACCACTTCACTCTGGTAACTTCCCAAGCAAACATATGTAGCCTGTCTAATTATATAGTTTACTGCAAAATAAAAGAGCACTCATGTACCCACTCTAAAGCCGCTCATCAGTGTTTTCACGTTCCCTTTCTTCCAGTCTTGTTTTTGAAGTACAGACAGCCTTGATATGAGAAATAATCTGATTTTAATAATATCTTAATCTCTTTTTTAATGGCATCAGCAATTATGCTTTAAATGGATTTGATATATCCTGTCTCAGTGTAAGACATGAAAAATGGATCATAACCTGCTTAAGAGGCTGTAAGGAAAATCATCAGATAAGCTCCAAAACAAAGTATGTAGCCCGCTATTCTTTCAACATCCATCACTGCTGCTCCAGCGCTTAGATGACATATATGCTGACCTCAGAGATTTAAAGTCAGAATTGATAACTAATATTCTCAGAGGTGACAGTGCACTGTATTGTAAGTCCACATATCATCTGTGGAAGGTCAGTGGCTTCCATCATAGCCTCAGTAACTGATACACAGAGTGCTGTGTGATGGTACCTCTTTCAGCAAAGTGTGTGACGTTTAAACACAACAATAACTCTTCTGTAATCCCCAAACTATGAAGTTTTGACATACACATTTTCTTATTTTAGCTTTAATCTTGATTGATTGTATTTGAGCACAAACTGAGTGGAAAATCAGAAAATATGCTGACTAGTTTGGTCAGGAGAATATCCTTTGTCTCCAAATGACCACACCCACTGTCTCTTCTGTCCCTGTCTCTTCCTGGCCGAGCTGTGAACAAGCAGTATCTGAATGCTGTCACTGTGGAGGCCATTATAGCGTTCCATTTGAATTGTAAAACCTCCCCAGAGCAAGGTGGGTGCTGCATGGGTGCATGACAACCCACCGGATAGCAGAGATGGGTCCTTTCAGTGAAATGGTTGAATAAGGAGGGTGACCAGGCATCACCCTCCTTATTAGACTTGTCACAAAAGGTGTGAGTGACAGAAGTCCCTATTACCCTCCCAGACTCACCTCCATCCTTCAGAGATTGGGCAGTTTTTACAGTCATCACTGAGGTGGAGCATAGGAGTAGATGGACAAAGAAAAATAAACGCTCTAATGGTTACATTTACATACCTCACCAATGAATGTTTGTTCTTGTATGTGATTTTATGTACTGATTCATAACAAAATAAAAGTTTTGATTAAGAAGATCTTTGCCGCAGTTTTGAGAAAATTCTGCTTTTGAAATAGCCGGTAAGTATATTAAAACGGATCTTCCCCAGAGAAAAATTATCTACTTAATTAAAAGGACCAGCAGGAAAGGCCTGGAATCATGACGGTATAATTATAAAAGACCCATTTCTGTTAATCCTTGGCTCTGCGGCAAGGAGCCTCACATGGTGGAGCCAGACCATGGCCACTAGTTAAGCACTGAGACCACACAGGGCTTTTACAAGTAGAGGCAGTGGGAGGACGACGAGCCTTTAACTGAGGACGATGGGAGCCGAGAGCAAGCCCAAAGGTCTGCTAGAGGTTTACTGCAATAGAGCGTGTGGGAAACCATTGCAAGATCATTTATGAAGGACGAGGAGTCAAGAGGCAAATCATAGGCGTTTTATCAGTCAAGCCAATGAATGGCGTGCCAGGAGCTGATGCATTGTTTGACCCGTAGGTTGAACAGAGCTGGTTTCTGTAGATCTTAGAGCAGAGCAAATATTCTCTTATATCACCCAGCTCATTCAGATGTATCCGAATCATCAGTCAGGTGTCAAAATGTATCAGATTTAACAGTCATGATCAGATATTATATTGGGGATGTTTGCCCAACAGTTAATCATGGCCAGACATTAGTGCTGAGCTTTGTGTTTGAATGGAGGTGGGCTCTGTGTTGTGCCGTTGCGTCTCAATGCCGGGGCCTTTGATTTGTGTCTCACAGCTGGGCCTGGGGAAGACGTTTCAGTGGGCAGCTGCAGACGCTTAATCTCCCCTGCGCTGACACAGGCTCAATTAGTAGATAGCACACTTTGGGATTCTGCAAGAAAGTTGTCAGGGTACCGTCAGATAAATCACTGGAGAGGATTCCACGCTGGCTTTTGGAAGCTTTGGCCCCCGTGGCCTGCTTCCCTTTGTTTGCTTTAGTTTAAGTTACAGAAGGGGAATCATTTTCTAGCAGCGCAACACACCAGGGCTTTTTTGACAAGTGTTTTGATTACCCTGAATTATAGGTTAGGGACATCTCTGTAATTACGTATTTGTTTGTGATACAAAAGCAATCAGTATGATTGTTGAGTAACACTCAAGAACTTTGATTTTAAATTTGAATGCAGTCATTTTAGACTCACATACTTCTGACATTAACATATTAATCTGTAGAGATCATTAAATGCACTCACCCCTGAAATACATTTACTTGAGGAACATAAAAGACAAATAATCATGTCGTACCCAGCAGCCATTTTCCCTGACTTTATTCACTTCTCACTCCCTTTAATCATCTTGTTTACAGTTTCAGAAAATGGAAAATGGATAATCATCTAGAGAACTCTCTGGTAATCTCTTTTGAAAGAAAAGAAAAAAAACACTTATGATTACATAGATTTCGAGGCATAACATTTATTCTTTCAGACTTTTTTTTTTTTTTTCAGGCAGATATCACAGTTTTGTTTATGATGAAAGACATTTAACTTAACCTTTTTGTGTCTTTTTATTTCTGGCCCTGCAGATAATATGGATTTAAGGCTACATCAAACAGCTCAACACAGCTTGACGCGTATATTACATATTCTATGTTTCATTGCCATCTAATTGACTACTTTTTAGTATGACTTTATTCAACCATCAGTACATGAAAGGATTTATTGTCTGCACAGTGTGACTGAAATGGTAAATAGATTGTGTAGTGCCTTTCTAGTCTTTTGACCATGCAAGGGCTTTTACATTACATATCATCTTCACACACACATTCATACACTGGTGGGAGCTAACCGTCAGTGAAAAGGTCAAATTCACATGCATTTATACACCAGTGCACAGAAACTCTGGTATGAGGTGACCTGATCCAACACAGCCACCCCACAACTGGATCAACACATGTCATGATATATGGGCCTATGTTATGTCTTATATGTTATTTAACTTGGCAGACTCAGCCAGCTGACCTATGATAAACGTAAATAAAACCTACTCTAGCAGAAGTCAATGTGAAGCAAGACTCTCATGAATGTTGCCTCAGACACATCAGCTGTGGTAAATCTGAACATATATGTAGTAATCTATATGAAATTACTACATATTAAATATGAAATATGTAAAAGCTGTGTCATCAGTTGTACTGTACAAAAGGGGTGGGAATTTCTTGGCACCTCATGATTCGATTCCAATTCAGAGGTCAGTGATTTGATTCTAAACCGATTATTGATGCATCTCAATGCAAAAATTGTTGTTGTATATTTCCATTGGTAATCTTTAAAAATTGGCCCTATCTGAGTTCAGTGCCAGCAGTGCCACTCTGGCTGCCGTCAGGAACTGGTCGATTTTCTCCCAAGTGGTCGCTTTTCTCCCAACTCTGAGTGGTATCGCAACACGAAATGTGGTTTTGCAGCTTTTAAAAAAGCCGGTGCAGGTTGTAAATGTTTGTTGATCACCATCACAACTGAAACTTTGAAAACAACTGGCACATGTGCTTTCTGCGCATGTGTTTAGCAGAGAACTGCGAGGCAGAGAGGAGGTTTCCTGTAGCGTTCTGCAACAGGACAAGTGATCTAATATTTAATATTCTGATTATTAATGTATGTGCATTGAGACAGAAGTTCTAGAGAGAATTTGTGTAGCATCGAAGAATCAATTATTTTTCCCACCCCAACTGTATAATGTACAGCATTATACATTACATAACATTACATAAGCTTGTCCTACCTACTGTTTATGTCATGCATATAACACTCAGGACATTTACATGCACTTAGAGAAATTCAACTTATTGCCTTAGTCCGGGTAATATCAACGTTTTAAAAGGCATATATACACCTTCCTGAAGTGACGAGACCACGGAAGTGGGATGACAAAAACACAGTAGCAGAAGAACCGGAAGACTGCAAATGCGAAAGGGCGTGTAGCGCCACCTAGTGTCTCTGAGGCAAATATACTTCACTCAGTAATTCTATTCTCTTGCTGTGCATGTACACCCGGCTATTACCAATAGCTTGGCTTAGATGTGCATGTAAACATACTGTCTGTGTCAGATGTACATATGCCAGACATTGCAATAGGTTTCCAATAAGCAAGCAAGATGTTAGAAAGAGCAGTGAAAAGAGTAGAGGATGAGTTTAGGATATTAATGCTGCTGGTCAAGTGTCATGAAGCCAAGAGCATTGTTACAAAACAATGCAGCTTGGTTTCAGTGTGACCCAAATGTTTATTGCATATCACTGGTCCCGTAGCCTATCACATCATCCATTATTTGCTGCACATCAACAGGAATCCAAAGCCTCTGTTTTCCCAGGTGAAATAAGGTTAATGATCAAGAAATTCAAAACCACGATGACCTTTTAGTTCAGTGGCTCTCTGTGGTTTTGACACACCTTATGTGCTACTTTGCAAATGTTAATGTGAGGCCGTAGGCTTTGCTGAAGAAGTGCCTTGTAACAGCGGACCCAAATAGCAACGGCTGTTTGTGCATTTTAATCCAATGCAGTGGCCTTTCATTGAATGGAGACAGAGAGAGTTTGGCCTGAAGATCCAAGATTGTGCAGCAGTGGCTGTGCTCACTTTCTCTCCTCCCCATGCAGCCTTAAAGCCCGCTCCTCACGTTGCTCAGTAATTACATGCATTTGTCTAGTCCCGTCTGCAGTTGTTGCTTCTTAGAGCTGTGTTTGCATTGAACAAAGTGCTTCTGTTCCAGGTTTCACCTCTAGCCTGTTTGTTCTTGGAAACACCATCTTTTCCCATCATGCAGCAGGCTCTCTTGGGTGACTCAAAGATGAACTTTGTGCAGGGAAGTAATTTATGATGAAATTGGCCAAGATCGCTCTAGGGGGTTGTGTTTTCGCACCGTGTTTTCTCAACATTAGTGTGTCTGTTATTAGCCTAACTTCTCAAAGAGGGCAATTTCTTCAGGAGGCGACATTTAATTATGTCTCAATGAAAATGTGTGTGTGTCCTATTGATTCCACATAGAGCCGGCTGTATGTTGTTAAGAAAGTTGTGACTGATTCAGCTTCCTGTCATTAATGTAATGCTAATACACAAGTAAATCACAAAAGACTCCATGAGGCAGCAGTGATGGAAGTGGTAGGTCTCCAGCAATGTTAAGAAAGCATGATGTATCGAATCAAGAATTCACATCTGGTTCTGACTCTAATGCCGTCCAGGGGGAGTCCTTACCGGTCAGCAGCGTGATCATACTTTGAAATTTGGAAAAACATATTTCATGTTATCTTCTCTGGCAGCTGATTTGTTCCACACCCACTGAGAAAGGTGGCACACTCATTGATAGGAGATGCTTCCTGGTGGTTGTGGGTTACATGTTGACTACCTTCATACCAGAGGTGTGCAGCACTGCTAAACCCCTGCTATGAGAGCTCTTTGATGTCAGAATCCCTTGCAGGGAGGAATTATACATGTTTTGTTAATAAAGTTTCAAGTTGTTCAGAAATGCTTTGATTCCTTCCAGAAACCCAAAGAACAAATGGAAATGTGCTTAATTTTATAAACTCTTTAACTCACAAACAATTATGACATGAATGACATGAGCGAGGAATGGGTTTATGACATTTTTTATTTACCTTGTAGTGTGAAGCCACACGAACAGGAGCTCTAATGAAGGTTGCGCTGCCAGCAAAAATAAAATGTGCCAACATACACCTTTTGCTGGAAGAGAAAGATCTGAGAGTCTCTTATGCCGCACTGTCTACTGACACTTTCCTTCACTTCCTCTCTTTCCTGTGGCAGTAATAGTAAAGCTGGGGTGCCAAAGGTAATCTAACCTGGGAGACGAGGCGATAATAGCCACATTGACAGAGTGCTTGTTCGTAATAAGAGACTGAATGAGGAGTCAAAGGTGAAAAATGAGTGTGATATTGAAGCAGGGAGAGGGAGTTGTAAAAGGAGGTTTGTGTTTATCTGTGATTATTAGGGCACCACACATCCAGCAACGAAAGGTTTTAGACCTAGAGTGGATGGAGTTCCAGAAGACGCAAATGGTGGAATTCACTAGGGCGAGATAGCCCGACCATGGTGTTTTTCCTAAACATAACTAGTTGATTTTGTTACCTAAACATAAGTGAGTGGATTTGTAGAATGCATTGTTGTGGTACTGAGTCGGCATGTCCTCTGTGTGCAATTAGGAAATACAAATCACGATAGCTATGGCATGCAAACTCCAAAAGAGACCTGGAAACCACACTGTGCAGCTTGTCACCCATAATTTGGATAATCCTTTGCTGATACTCCATGTCCTATCAAATCAGTACAATTTGTCACAAAGAAATCCATGGAGTTTAAAGTGAAACTTGTGTCCATAAATAGTCAATGTCTAGGCTCATTTTAGGGTTGGATTAAGGAATGAAAATGGGGTCAAGTTGATTAGTTACATAAGGGGAAAAATAATGTTTAAGCATTCATTTCATAGTTGCAGTACAGGGGATGTGGCATTGGACTATCCAAATAAAGTGAGTTACTGTTGAGCTGAATAAGCAGTGATGTAAAGAATGCAGACAGTGTGCTTCAGGTGGTCTGAGACAGAGTGACTCCGCTATCTCAGATGGGCAATGCTTCAACAACAAGACAGAGCCGTTAAAACAACATGTTTAAATGTTTAAATGTGAGGGCCGGGGCCGTCATGATTGTCCAAGGGAGTTCAGCACGGTTGGGGTTTGGCACCGAGCTGTCCGCAGCTGTCGGATTCCAGTTTCCAACGACGGTGTCACATGAGCTGCGGTAACTTAACCTGGCATTCCTTTATGGCCCCGGGAACAGCAGCATGGGGAGTGTGTGCTCCTAGCATGGTTAACTTCAGCCCCTTTCTCCATAAATCTAACGTTTTAAATGTAGTTTAAAGTGGTAAGCGTGCAGTCATAATTGTGTTTTGAGCTTTTCTGTCCATGTAATTCTTCATTAAATCTGTTCACAGTCAGCTGAACGCTCGCTGGCTTAATGTCAGCGTGATCAGCAGATCCACATATGGCACAAAATGCAAAGCATAAAGTTTAACTGGGTGCCATGGAAACATTAGCACAAGAATATTTTAAGTTATTGGAAGTGCATGTCTGTTATGGTACACTGAAATAAAGTCTAAGACACGATCCAAGAAGTACAGCGTCAGCAGGAGGTGGAAAGGTGCCATGAAGCTCTGCTTATAAGCAGCTGCAATAACCCTGACCATGTTAGTCTATATCTGTGACATGATATAAAACAGATTAATAGGAGCTGTGGAAAAGGCTTGGGTTATAACATAGAACTAAAGTCATGATTTGTTATATACTATACATATGCATTTTCTAAGAAGATTAACTGTTTGTTTAATCTGTTCAGTGAACATATGGTGTTTTATTTTGTTGTTTTTCTTTGCTCGTCTCTCAAACTTGTCGCTTGTCACTCATAAATTCAATCACATTCACAGCTGGGAGGTGTGCAGTACAATCTGCTACAATTATTTTTTTATAATGACAATTACTATCCTACTAAAAGTGCCTTGCTTAAGGGCACCTAAGTGAAGTATTTAAAGTGTCAAAGTTTGAGCCGCAGCTATCCAGATCTAGATCTAAACAAGCCTCTGCTCTGTTATTGATGTGACCCACAGTATGTTATAATAGTTGAACTGCAACCCACCTCCTTTATGCCATTTCAGAGAAAGCACTTCCAATCTTTCCTGACACATTTGTCAACTTGGGCTGAACTATAACAATAATCACAACAGGGTTTCCACTGCGTTGTAGTGGAACCTGTGATTGTTGTGTCATTTATTCTGGTTCCTGCTTACATAGCAGTGTCGGGGGGATTGTGACTCATGCAAGCCTGAGGTGTTTTATGTCACTTTGGAGAGTAACATCTGTGACTATCTGCCTGGCATGCTATTAGCCCAAATCCCCTGTTTACTTGGGTATTATTGGTAAAATGGAGATTATTATCCCTTTCCTGGGAATTTAGTTACAGTAGAGAGTGAGCTCTGGCTCCTTTTGCATCTAGAATTGCTGTGATTAGGACACATAATCCAGTATCACAAGAGAGTAACCACAATGGCTTAAACATATTCCACCTGACATTTAGTTCAGCCACATCTCTGATTGGCACTTGATTAGCAACTAATCCACGTCATTATCTCCTTCAGTGAAATTAGTTGAGTAGAAAATGGTGTCGTAAATCACTGAGGTGGAGTTGTGGAGGGGGCTTTGATCAGTGTACAGCTCTGGGAAAAAAGTGCTGTGAGGGGAGAGAGAGAGAGAGAGAGAGAGAGAGAGAGGAAGTATGTTGTTACCATGGATACTACAAAAAATAGGTGAGAGGTAATATAAGGTTTAGTAGTTTCAAGAATATGTTTGCTTCTGTATGGGAACTGCAACTCCCAGTGTGAGAGAGCGTGGGTAAAAGTTTTAGTTCCAATCATCTGACCCGCCAGCAAGATGATGTTGACGTTTGAGAGATCTCAGTGGATCAGCAGGTAATGGCCACACAGGCCTACCTCCATGTGTATCACTGTCTATTCCCCTCTGTTAGATTATGGACTGATATTCAGACTTCTCCATATTCTGCCAGGTAGAATCCAGCTCAGCCACCCCTCCCTCCTGCCCAGCTTGTGCCGCCTCCTCTGGCTCCAGTCCTGAACCTAACCCTCGGAGGAGCGGAAAATAATTAGAAGAGAAAATTGCAGCTGACACTATTTCTGAAAAGCAGGGTATTGTAATGAGAGCAGAGCAGGTATTCATTGTGTCTGAGGGAGCGATTGAAAGCCCTTGGTTTTTGGGCTGCCTGGGAGAAGCCCCGGGAGAGTAAGCAGAGCTTTGCTGAGTCCCTTAATGCATGTGGGAACAGAGCCTTGAGAGGACGAGGCAGAGGTGTCTTCAACAATGGCAGGAGCCAAGGTTACAGCTGAGTAACTAATTCAAACTGCTCCAGACTGACAGACACACACAGACACACACACACACACACACACACACACACACCCTCATCTCCTTTGTCTCTCTCAATATGGCTCTCCCTCTGTCTCTTGCTCTCTACTTGTTCCCATTATGAGTTCAGAGGGATGCTGTCCAGCCGCCGTTCAAAGTTATCTTCATTAGCTGTGCGGACATGCTGGAGTGGCTGCCCGGGGAAGCTTTTTCTGAGCAAGGCACTCAGAGAGGATGAATAAATGTTTTGTCCCACATAGGCCCAGCGTAAAGCAGTGGCGGGCTGCAAGGAGAGATAGATGAGGTATTAAGTGTTGTATTTTTCAACAGGGGCGGTGCAAGTCCAGGAGTGGGGTGGACAGAGGCAGATGCTGCTATCTGAATATTAAGCCTGTTAAATGAAATGTCCTCCATACAGAAGTCTTAACAGGAGCTAAAATATAATGCTGGGCATGCCATGTGATTCAGGCAGCTAGGAGATGAGAGAACCCTCGCTTTGATCACCTTTCAATGCTGTGATGCAGGTGTATCATCAGGATGTGCACAGGGATTTTTATTTTGCATTTGAATATGATTATTGTATAACGGATATGGTAAGTGTAATGCAATAAGGACACAGCTGCCCAGCTGCTGAAAAGAGCATTGTTTGTTTGTTTGTTTATTCAAAGAATATCAGTTGAATAAGGTTTCCCTGATTATTGAATTAAATTTACAGATAATCATAATTAACTCTAACACTTTTAATCCTGTGCATATCGATGCATTTTGCACATTGTGTTTTATTGTGAACAACAGCACAATGAGCGGACATGTGCTCCTTTCTGAAGTCAATGGAAATGCCAGTCTTGCTTAATGAGAGTCTGATCCTGTCTTTGTAGTGTTGCAGGCATCCATGATGTAGAAATATTTGGGGAATAATGTTGAAATTTCACTTCAGTAAGAAAATAAATTGAAGGCCAAATTGCATATGGGTCATATCTCCACTTACAGAACCTCAGATCTGCTTTTAGTTGCATAAATAATGGACACATGGAAAATGTATTCTTCATCAACTTTTGATTTCCTCACAACCCACACAATTGAATTTTCAATTACAAAGTACATTTTGAAACCTCTGTGGCACTCCACCCATTCCGTGAGGCACATAAATTAAATCTGTAGTGGTAGCATCCAGGACTCTGGCTGTCAGCCAGATCAGCGCAGCATCTTGTTCTCTATTTACGGGCACTGTGAACAGATTTCCAGGCTTGTAGGGACTAGCTGACACTAGATTCACGGTGACGCACTGTAACTTATGCAACCTCGAACAGGAGGAGCAGCGAAATGGAAGATGAAACTATTATCTACAATCTTACTCTTCAGCTACTGAGATGAAACACAGAACCCTGAATGATTTTACTGGCTGGGTTCCCAAGGTGCTCCTCGGTGAGAGATCAGCCATGCCTGGTAGTGATGAGAGGAAGTGTCTGGGGAGCATGGACTCTTGCGGGAAAACTGCAAACTGGAGGAAGGCATTATTACATTTTCCTAACCTGGCTGGCCTTATATGACCATGAGTTTCATTTACACCCTAGGAGACAGTTCCTGTCTCTCCTGCCTTACTTCATGTTGTAACGTCAGATGAATTACTTAGCATTATAATGACTAGCTAAACACAAATATTTTGTTGTATTGGTTAGTCTTAAAGATGATGTCCTATTTTATTAATGTCTTTTTCTGCTTGAAAAATAGTGCAGCACATTGACTCTTTGTATATATATATTTTTATATATTTGTGTTGGATCTGTAGCTCATGTCTGATTTGTTCTGCCCATTGGACAGATTTTTAGCAAGTTGAGATCTAAAGGGTAAAAGCATTTATCTAATGTGAGGAGCATCATTGAGGCATTTCCGAAAACTACCAAAATATAAATATAACACCATTAATCACAGGAATTTAATAGTTTGACTCCGCTCTACAACAAGCTTACCTCTGTAATACTTTGCTGATTGGTTAGGGTGCAACATTTTCAGAGCTCGTGCATTATATGAAGGCAACCTGCTCTCATTGAAAAGCATATGAATAGCAGGACCTTGTCACCCATTTTAGCCATTTTGGTATAATTTGTATACCTCTTTTGCATAGAATTTTCACAGCATGCATCAAAATCAGTCATGGCCACAGTTTAGGCAACAAAACCACTTAGATTCAGGATAAACATCTTTGTTGAACCTAAAATAAGTACATAAATGTAGTAAAAAGTGCAATATGTACTTTGAAGTACCAGTAAGTAAACAAAAACTTAAGAACACATCATAACTTTTATTTTGAAACAAAATAATGATAACAAAAAACTCTTTAGAATATGAACATGTCTCCTGGTTGAAATTCATACAAAGTCATTCACATGGATGTTTTTATTCTGCAGTCAATACAGATTACATTGTGCACAGAAGTGAGATCAGAGTTATTATTGCATATAAAATGACTTGTGATTACCAGTCTGTGTCATTCATTTTCCATTTAGTAGATCTGGCTGTTGAAGGAGCAGGGGCTTGTTCCGCTGACTCATTCATTTGGAGCGCCTTGTTTTTTTCTGCGTCCCCTCTTCCAAAATAAAAGGTAATACGGTTTAATTTGTGAATGTAAGCTGGTCCACTTGTGACACACTCTCAATCATTTTTCTGGACTTTTCATGTCAAATCGATCCTTGGTTAAGTCCATCAAAGAAGGCTGTAACGTGTTTACATTTTTCCATCACTCAGTGCCGCATGTTTTGATGCTCTAATTGGTTGTAGGTCTCTCCAGTTGTGGTCAGGTAACCTGAATGACAGCTTCAAAGGCGAACTCCAGTTAGTGCATTTAATGAGTCAGATCAGCCAATAAGATGACTCAGGATCTCTGAGCAATTAGCACTTGAAAGTGAAAGTTTTGAGATGTACAACCTTCAGCGTCCCATCTTACAATCTGGCCTTGTTTGCGGGCACTAAGTGGTCAAAATGTCATTGACAAAATACAAGACTCTGGAATGAAGCTGAAAATGTTTAAAAACTCCTAAAATCCATATAAGTTTCATCGTAGACCCCATGTGAACTTCCAGTTAGTGCCTTGGGACTCTTTTTTTATGTTCCATTTTTCATTGCAAAGGGGAAACTGCATTCAGAGAATATATCCAGAAGTACGAAAAACTAAACTGGAAATGCTTTTTAATGCATGGATTATATTGTAAAAATATGCAAAGACTATATATAAAATACAGCAAAAACATGTATTAATAAAGTATTAAAGTTCATGTGTTGGGTCATCAGACTTCAGCAACGCTGACGCCTCAAAATAATTTGATAGACAAACACGAAAGATGACGCCTGTCAGCAGGAATGAAGAAGAAATATTGACTTGTCACTGCTGTGATGCAGAGGCAACATGAGATGAACACTTTTATGCACTTAAAGCATATTTATTTAATGCTGTGAGAAAAGACAAGGCCAAAAAGACGATGCTTTGTTATATGGCAGCAGGGAGCTGTGGATATAAATGAGAAGCATGCTTACAGTCTCTGAGCGTTCAGCCTGTGCATTTAGCAATTCATGTTTGCGAGATGTTAAGAAGCAATTATGATGCAAATAAGTGTGGTTGATGATCATGGACAATCTTGTTTGCACAGTGAATATTATAAAAATGCCAAGCATACAGCCAGCGCTACATCTGCTCCTTGTTGTGTTAAGTAGCTTTCATTGTCACCAGAGCGATACCTCCTCATATCCACATCACTGTCAGACTCGTGTTACTTTTTCGAAAAGCCATCAGGATTCGTCTCTGTCAACTGCCTGTCCCTCAGTCCATTAAAGATGATTGATAGAGCTAGAAAAGCTTCCGCCCAGCTGTAGTCGTTGAATCATCCCTGAGAAATTGAAAGGAGCTCAGAAAAGGACCATCCCTCATCAAAGGACCTTTTGTGTGTGTTGAACGATGTGAAGCAAAGTATATTTTTGAAGTGTATAACTAATGTTCACAGCAGTTTGTTTTCCTGGCGCTGCACGTGAATAATTATTACATTAGACATGAGAGTCCCATCTTGTCTTTTATCAGGAATATAAATTCAGATTTAGTTTTCTTTATCTCTCTTCAGTTCAGAATATGGAAACAGTGGTTATCCTGCAGGCTATCTTAACTCCTAATCGTTTCAGCTTTTATGCTTAAAGATAGTCTGAGAGACTTATTTCTTCTATTAGCCAAGTCTTTACAAAGAGAAAAGACACGGCTGTTTTTCCCCAACTGCTACTGTTCCTCCTCCTGGCTCTGTTATCCTCTAATGGCTTGTGAGGATTTTTACAGGACAACTTGAGGAGGATTTTATGATGTATCAGTGTGATTGATAACATGCTCTTGGAGGGATGTCAGCCTTTCAGAGACGGATAATGTGGATTTCTATCTCTCTGCCTTCTTGTGTAAGACGTGCCATCAATCAAGTGTATCGTGGCCTTAACCCGGTAAAATTAAAACCTTAGAGGTGGGGTGGGGGACACATCAGCAGGGAGCACGACAGAATCAGAACACAGATCCACTCAGATTCATAACAGGCTCACCACAGAGAACAAGACAGATATGAGATTCCCACCACAGGACAGAAAATACAGTTAGTGATCTGACTGTACATGGCTGTTGACAGTGGAGAAGGATTACAGGAAGCACAGTCTCATTTTCACTGTGTGTGGAGGCGTTATTAGATCCTCGCCCGGCTAATTTCATTCCTAAGCTCGTCAATATTTACCAGCAACAGGCACAGCACGCTAAGGCAGAGCCGATGTCCCTGCAGAGGAGATGGAGAGCTTTGAGAGTGCAGAGAGTCAGGAATCAAACACGTGAACATCATTTTCTGCATGTTCTTGGTCCTATTCCAGTAAATGTTTGTTTGTTAACGATAATTGATATGATAAAGCACACACAGAAGCTAATTAGCCCGGCTAGTTTGAGATCTGTCGTGCATTCGCTTTCCCTCCTCCAGCAGGCCTCACCTCTCTTTGTATGTCTGTTTGTGTTTCAGTGGATGGCTGCATACACAAAGCAGCAGGGTCCTGTCTGTATGATGAGTGCCACTCACTAAATGGCTGTGAAACCGGCAAAGCCAAGATCACCTGCGGCTATGATCTTCCTGCAAAATGTGAGTATCGGTAATTAATGTTTTCCTTTGTTCGCTCTGTAATGTGTGCTCCAGTGCCTTGCAGGGATATTCTCTAATCAGAAGCGCTGCTATTGAGGGCAGCATCACCTGACAGTCAGTGAACATTAGGATTTAGTGGTAAACATTAGAGAATGAGTGAAACAATGTACAATTCGGCATTAATCTATATTGTCTTTCTAAAATAGCCTCATTTATTCAAACCTGAGGCTCTTGAACCAGCTGGTGGACTGCACTGCCGTTGTATCGATGCAGAAAATTACTCAAAAGAGAAAATATTGTGTTTTTGCAATTTATGTGTGCACATGCATCATATTTTGAATTGAGGTCACAGTAGTGCAAATTTAAGTCCACACATATACTGTATACACACTTGCATACCTGTGCATAATGACTGGGGTCATTAGCGTCTACTCCAAATTGTTTGAGTGGGATGCTTTTAATGTTCAAAATAAAAACAATTTACTCATAATTTATTAGTTTTGAAACCTAATTTGTATTGAATGAGGGGTTGTTATTTGGAGGCTAATTAATATGACTGGTGCTTGTTGTATATGGCTGGATAGGAGATGTCATCTGCACACAAACAAAGACATTAAGGGAGCTATTAGTTGCTTCATTTGATTGATTTGTCATCCCTGATTTCTTCTATTAACGGATCACATGAGTTTTACTGTCACGCCATTAATGATCAGAAGAGGGACCGCACTGTTTTCTTTGTTTTTATCTCTATCGTGGTTGTAATGTTTTGTAATTTCTACAGAATGTTGTGTTTTGTTTGTGTGTATGTGTGTGTATGTGTGTCTGCTCTCAGAATTGAGTTACTTTTATGATTAAGATTTTCCCAGCTAATTTCTTTTGATAATTATCAGCGATACACTTCTCACGTTTAAAGTTTGCCACAAGCTTCTTCCCTTGCAAACTTGAAATGGAAAACACAGGATGGAAGAAATGTCACTTGGTGTAATTCGGTCGAGACAAACGTCCCAGCAGTCCTAACCTAACCCTGAAGGATTTTCCATGAGACAGCCAAGAGAAGACATTGAGGCCCAGATGAAATTAGGTTGTGTTAATACGGTATGTCGTAAAGATGTCAAACAAATGGAGCAGATAAACTGTGAGTCAGTCTTGTGGGCAGCCAGTTCGAGTGTCTGCAGCGCGAAAACAGGGTGTACCATGACAATTTAATAACCTGCAGTGTCACCTGGGAGCAATCCCACCGCCACTGGTTACTGTTATTGTAATTATCTCTGGGCAAATCACCTTCTCTGTGCTGATAAATCCTAATAGATTGTGTGGTTCTTTACCGGGAACAGTCAGCCCTTTTTTTTTTGAACGTGATGTTATTTCATATTAGAGCTATCTTTACTCCCTGCCGGTATCATCTTCTTATCTTCCAACTCTGATCACTGTCATCATCAGCATTGTCCCTGTCATCTGCTCTTGGAATCTGACAACTGCTTGACTTTTCTTTGTGAGCGCTCCGCTCATTCTCACTCATTCCCAAAGTCTATCCACTGTTTGGGTTTTGTTCTTCTTCCATTAATTTCCGTCTTGGACGTATTTGTTCCACCTACGCACACATTATAAAGCTGCCACGACTGCAAACAGCAATCTATTCGGTTTATGAAATCTGAAATAACAATCTGTCCTCCCCCTCACCACTGAACAAAGTAAACAAACAAGTCAACCCATGATTTTCACATTTTTGAATTTCCCTAAATTCAGGGATGTTAAATGTAGACATAGCAAGAAAGGATAAAAGCCTGCATTGAAAACACAGTGTGTGTTAGTTTAATTGAACTTTAATGTCATGTTAATGACCCACTGCTGCGGCTAAAGCTAAATGCATAAAATGATTAAGATTGACATATAATTAATTTTAATATCTGTGTAATCAAATGATTAATCCAGCCTCATGTCATCACTCACAGTGGATGGACTAGCAGGATAACTGACAGAGGTGGCTATTGAAACTATGCAAACAAAGTGACACATTTATTAGCAATTAAAAAGTGACTTTTCTGCTTTTCCTCTTGTAAACAGAAACTGTTAGAACTACACTGAATTTTATTTTTGAGGTAGTTTTCATCTCATTGTCTGTCAAAACAGTTGACCAGCTGACATATTATTATGGTCATAGTGGCTGTTTCAAAATCAAAGTAGTTCCTCTTGTTGTCAGTGCTTCTGCAGATTTATTTCTGCAGGCTGTCAGATCTCAAATGCAAAGATTTATCATTATTATTTTTTCTATTCCATGTATCTACAAAATATAATGAATGTGTGAGTGCTGTTCCAGTGAACTCTCTTATTGCAAGCAGAATTGCCTCAGCTGATGCAGATATCTGCAGATGCTGGCTCGTCTACTCTTCCAAGTGTTAGAAGAGCAGCGACAGATGGAGCGTTTACCGTTTACATCTTGGCAATACCCTGTATTTCCAAATTGGGCATTGTCTTACCAGTTTTGCAAGAATGTTAGGACTGCTTTTTACAATTTTCTATAAACACATCCATTTCTCAGAGGATTGCAGTCTTCCTTGGGGTCCCCCTTTCTCCAAAATCCAGTCCATTGCATATAATTGGAACTAAGGAAATCTAAACCCTGAGTAATGCAGAACAAACTGTAAATCACTTTGCTTTTAATTAAATTTTGAGGGATTTAGACTTGGACTCCTGCTGAACCCCCAACAGTCATTTCACCACTTTGCCAACAATGTATGGAAATAAGCGATCCATCATACGATGAATTTTGCCATTTCTCTTGATCGCACAGCATTTATGGCGTCTTAAGCCTTGTTTGAAGATATCACCTGTGCTGTATTGTGTTTCATTCACCAAAGGATTACACGGGTCAATTTTGTTATTTTTGTAAGAAATGGAGAAATTGCAATTTAAACATAATACTCAAATAACTGGTAAAGCAATAAAAAGCTTCCTTGTGTTCTGGAAAACCAATTACTGCCCGCAGCGAGGATTGCATTTGATCTGAAATCAGAGTTGTCCTTGTTTGGAGATTTGAAGTGCTGAGGCAATGGAAAATGACCGGGTTAACCCACCCCATCTCATTTTTTTTTCAAGACAAGAAAATTGCTCTCCATTACATCCCACTAAGCAGTTTAGGCTGTGAATCCCAGTGGCAAATGAGTCTTTCCTTTAAGCGAGCCCAGCACATGTGGGACTGATTATTATGGGGCTGGCCCAGGATTATTAATCAATGACAGTAATTACCCACCTACTATAGCAGAAAGACTCCCAAAAACAACGGTCTGCTACATCAGTATGACAAGGAAATTGTCTGTTTGCCCTAATGTTAGACAAGTTACTCATCTGATCATAGATTAATGATCAAAAGAAAATATGATGTCAAATGTAACAAGGTAAGTCACATATTTATAACTAGAGAATGTGTTGGAACATTATGCATCATTAGTATTTACGTTTGACTATACACTATGCCTAAAATGTGACCAATTTATAATTTAGCTTGGGTCTGTGAAATATACACAGTGCTAGTAAAGGAGCCATAGATTGGCCTGCAAAGATGATTAATAGATACATTTGGTCCACTTTACCTGTCAAAATACGATCATTTGAGTGTTTGAAATTAATAGGAGCTTTGTGGATTCATCATACTCATTTTGGTGTTCAGCATGGCTGCTCTTGTGGCAGCTTGACCTTTTTCCACCTGCAGCTGTTTTGTGCCACTTCAACTGCTGAAATCTCTATAATGATGCTCATTAGACTGTGTGTCTGCATTCTTGTCCTTTGGAGATACAGACACCATTAAGTCACCTGTGAGCATTTACTTCTGCAGTACATTAGCAGTCCTGTGTCTGATAAGAAGCTTTTGAATAGTTCAATACAAGGCATCTTGATGATTAGGAATGAGTTGAGGACTGTCCAGTATGCTGACTTTGTTGGCTCGCTTCCTTACACGTGCATAGATCCTGGGCATCAATAGGGCGATTCTCTGTGCTTTGTTAACATAGTATAGCTAGACTGTCCACCCTCCAGTTCCTCCTCAGGTTAACAATGTTAGCTCTGTCTGCGCTGTTCCCTTTGGTTTCACTGTTGAGCCACCATGTTGAGAACTGTGCAGAGACAACAGAAATACTCCCAATGTACCATTTAGCATCATTACATTCAGGAGCACACAAAACATGTTGCATGTTTATTTTCTTTATACGGAGTGTTATTTTGATTTTGTGTTATTAGACCAAGTGTGTGTTTTTCTTCAAGGAAAGGAAAGTAGAATCAAAGGTATATTTTACATAATCATCCTGAATATTTCCATAGATTTGGTGGATGATATATTTCAAACTATTTAGTATTTAGTGGATTATACTAAACACAGCTCTGATGTTACTGACTTATTACAGTTTTTAATCAAAAAGAACCATTAACTATTCCTCATTTATAAAGATTAACCACAGACTAGATCTGCTGTAAACAAAGGTGGCTTAAGCATTCAAATAAATGTATCAAAATTAACATCTTTCCTATGAATAATGCACAGCAATGACCCACATATGTATTTCCGTTGATTGTGTTTACTGTAAATAATAAAACACACTATTCACTGTGAGTGACAAGGTCTCATTACAATTTAAGTGTGACTGAGGATGATCTGCAGTGACTGCACTCAAGAGCAGTCTGAATCCTACCGTAACTATGCTGGTCCACAGGTCCTCACTACTAACGTTTAGCACAGACCTCGTGGGTTAATCTGCACTTGCACATTTCAGCCCTAGCTGTCACAGTGGAGCTAGAAGGTATTTAGAGTTCAAACTAGAGGTCTGCTTGAGAAAGTTAATGTCCCTAAGGAACTTTCAGATAGGCGTCGGGTGTTTTCACTCTCTAGTTTTCATCTGAAATCTTTTACCCAGTTTTGTTTTCCTCCCTAGGGCTACTTTGGATTGACAGTTCAAAATGTTCTACTGTTTATTGTTTTGCTTCTCTCCCCTCCCCATTATTCTCTGAACTCTAAGTATATGCTTTAAATAATAAATCATATTTGGATATGAGCGAGAAGGGCCAAGATTTTGTTTTATCATGTTGCCGTCATAACAGTGGCCTCTTTCTATTTTAGTCTTTGTTGACTATATGTGGAAAGAGGATTTTTTTCAGCTTCAACCATACAGCTATGAAGAAAAATCTTTTACTTTTACATATATAAGACAATTTCTGCATTAATACTGTATTTATTTTCATTTCTGAAGTGTGGTTAATGTCACTGAGCAGAGAAATAGTTTGGTGCTTCCAGCGAAACAGTGCTCATTGAGATTCATAAAGTGCTTTTCACTCTGACTTATCAGCTGTAAGGTTATATATTTCAGCCTCTGGAGGATTGCCTCCACCCAGCCCACAGTGATAGTGTGGAGACACAACCTTATTCGTGCAGCATCGAAACGCTGGCAGACCTTTGATTACTCTCTAATCTAAAACTGGATGCTAACTGTTTGAGCACACTTAACTGGCTCTCTGTCTCTGCAATGGCTGAGTACCTCTCTGCACTTCTCCAATGTGCACTCAAGCTTCAGCAGCTCTGCCATTTATTTATTTGTTGCTTGCTGCTGCCACACAGGCCTGCTGGCTGGGATCCATACGCTGTCTATAACTGCTCTTACAACCGGTGGTGTTCCCCTTAATAACATCTGAAGTCTCTGCCTAACCTTGTGCACAAGACATTGTGAATGCACAATGAGAGGTCCCTAAACCCTGTTTGTGTCATCAGACAGACTGATAGATTTATGGACAGATAGATAGTGTTATTACATGCTGCAATAAGGAAAATAGATTTAGGTTATATTCTTATCTATTTTGAGACTACAACACTGTTGTTCTAAACTATAGGCCTTATGAAATATATCACATAAGCTGCTGAAATAGCTCATGACTTCAGCAGTTGCAAGTCATCAGTATAATCAATCAGGTCATGCAAATCCATTTGTAGTGAGTGATGTATTAAGGACACGTGAGGCTTTATGTTATTAGACTTTTCTGTCCTTTTATGATTTCATTGAGCAGCGGACTGTTTTCAAGGATGTGATTAATAAGAAGAACTAAACCAAATCAAAGAAGAAAATAAGAGGCACCGTATCATTCTGTTTTAACCTATAACTCTTGAACTTATGAACAACTACAGCACTTATTTGTTTCATTCATATCCCTAATTTTCCAAATTTATCAATGAGTCCGATAAAGAAAGATAGCAGCTGATCATCCTGACAACAAAGTCAGAATAGCCCAGTGACAGAGGAGTATAAGCACAACAACTATACACATGCACCAAACAGCCAGAGCTGTTCATACCACAAACTGTGTGGTAGCAGATTTTCAGAAACAGTATTTTTGGTAGCAAGCGTCAGTGGAACTTATAGGATCATATTTAGACAAAACACCTTTGGGAAATGCACCCCAGTTCAGTTCACCTCCTTCTTTATCTAGTGCTCCCTTCCCGTACAAAATGGGAGTCTCTGGTGTTTACTGTAACTGCACCTGTGCTAATAATACTAATCATCAGCCTGTGATAAATTCTTCTCCTTGATAGCATGAGGAATATTTCCCATGCATGCCCTATTTAATCTGGAAGACCAGGCCGTCTGTTCTGTCTCTCTCCGCTCAACAAACACAAATAAATCACAGCAAAGTACCCACTATTAGTAAGTGACATGGAGCCCATTCTGATTAAATTACTCCCTCGAACATTATCATTCTGCCGAGCATGTTTATCAAAGCGGAGTCCACCCCATCACATACAACGCTCTCAGAAGGCCATCGGACAACACATGATCTGTTCATTTGGGTATTAGGAAGGATTTTGTTGTGCTGAGGAGATACTTTAATGTCTCACTCGCATTAGCGATAGCAATGTGATTTAAGAGTTCAAAGCCATTCAGGTCTAGGTTATTTGAACGTCATCTTCCTGTGACATCATCCTAGGAACTATTTGATTGATCACCATTGTGTCTTGTTTTTTTGTTTTTTTTTACTGAATGCACGGGGGTGTTAAAGAGTTTCATAATTCCAGGGGTTCATTGAATTTCCTCAGGCCGCAGATGGGCTGTAATCCTTAAAAGCTGAAAAGAACACATTTTATGAGATTTTCATGCAACAGCAGTGCATTGCAGACTGACTTTATCTCTACAATGGGATCAAATAGATGCAGTGTAGACTGTTTCAAGGTGTTTCTTTTTCCCCTCATTTAGATTCAAGGCCAGAGTGAAAGAAATCCTTTGTTGTAGCAGATAAATTAGTGGGGCTTAACTCAACCCTGGTGGCCATCACACTTCCAGCTAGACACAGTGCTAAGTCAACATCTTCTTTACTGCTCACTGTTAGCACTCACATCATAAATGTCACTTCATCACTTCATGCACACTCCATTTACCGTGGACAGGGTCTACCTCTTTATTTTCTCAGATCATTTTGATTGTTTTGTCTGGTACATAAATCACTCAGTTTGTCAGTTATCATGGTATTAAGTAGTCATAGTTTGATATGTCAAACTTTGTTGTAATAGGAGAAGTAATGCTACATTTAATGATAATTTTGCATCTTTAGTATTGAAGTTTAAATCATAATAGCAATAGCAAATAGATAAACTTTTTGAAACCTTTGATGCTTCAAAGATAATGGCCAGACCTTGCTGTTGGGATGGAATTTTTAAGCTGTTTGTGATTATAATCTCCAACATTTCAAGATGAATTAATGATAAATTGGGTATGAAAAGGAAGATTGGATATCAAGGAGAGGCCACATGTTTTTTTCCCACATTATTTATGAGAGAAAAAGTGCCTCTGCTTCTCCAGACTAATCAGCTTGCTCTCTTGGCTTCTTATTGGCTGTAATGGGTGCACTTTGAAGGAACAGGACAGACCTAATTTCAGTGCTCCTCTCTAAAGACCCAAGTAGTCCTCCATGTTCCTCTCTTTTAAGATATTTATGTTTCCTTTGTTGGCTGGCCTGTCAGTCTTCCAGGCCTCTTGAGAACTGGAGTAATTTGGTAATTTTGCCTAAACGGTGATACTGTAATTATGTGGCATCAGCTGCCTGGCTGTCAGAGAGACGGCCAACGGTCATTCATCACCAGGAAACTAGAAAGGGGTGGCGGTGGCATCTTGACTGATCGAGTAAACACTTGCAGAAAAGAAAGTGAGGTGGTCTCACACAAGAAATGGCTGATAATAGGAGGTGAGAGGCCTCTGGAGTAATGGGGTGCAGGAGCAGCTACAACCTGTGTGGCAGTTTGGTTGTTTAGCTGAGATAGGACGTCAGCAAGGCATGCCTGAGCCTGACAGTGATGCATCAGGAGTGGGCATGTTGGGTAGCAGATGAAGTGGGACCAGTAGAAGGTCAGGTTGGAAGTGGAATGTGGCAGCAGCTCTAATGCAGTCCTGCCTTCCCATCTGTCCATGAGTAATCCTGGTCTAATGAAGGCTGTCGTTATAAAGGGTTCGTCACACAGTGGTGGCACATTTACACACACAGAACCAGCATGACTGAAGTATTGCAGCTGCCAAAATCTATGACGTGTTTTTTTTTATTTGGATTTAATGTTAGATAGTATTTCTAATGATACAGTAACATGATATATGCCACATTTTGTTTTGGGATCACAAAATCTCCAAAGATAAAAAAAATACAGCTATATTACCTATATGACCTCCCCCAGTGCTTGTGATTCTCATGATGCAATCATAGTCCAGTAAGAGGAAGGGAAAAGCAGTTTTTCATCCAGGTAGAGAATGTAGCAGAAATACAGGGAGAGGAACAGAAACAATAGGATTGTCTTTTCATGCTTGACTGAAGTTTCTGAGAAACTCAGGTGGATAGTTTTTGGGGGGGAATTTTTTCTTGATTTGAATTCTTACCGTAGTGTACCACGTTTCACAGTTTCACAGTTTTAGGGGCATTTCTTCCTACTGCCCACACTTGCATCATCGGGTGAATGATTTGGGGGGATTTCAGGGGCTTTGAATAGAGTCTTTATAGAAAATATAGAGTATTGACAAGTGCAATGCTCTATGGCAACTAGAAATGAGGCTGAAAGAAATATAAAAGTCAAACAACTGACAGAGCTCGAGACTTATTGATTGAAAATGTCCATTTACTGTATTTATTATCATTATGTGTTCAAATTTTGTATCGGCAGATCTTCAGGAATTATAAATATATTTGCAAAAACCAATTTGCAAACGGTAATAAATGTGTATGGATGATGTATTGTTTTATTTATTTAATTATTTTATTTTTTATATTACTACGAAATTTCTTGAAAAAGTGACATTCCTGGTCAGATATGATTTTGAAATAGTTACCAAAGCTTGTAAAAAACAACCCCCCTTATTTTATTTTATGCATTCAAATAGTATCCTGTAATTGATGTTCCCCCAAATTCAAATTTATTAAAACATTGTATTTGGTTTGTTTACTATTGTGTGTGCAGTCTGTTTTCATTATGTCAGACAAAGAAAACAGTATGTGCACTTTGACCTCAAAGAGATATTTCATTTTTATTTGACAGTTCTGGGGTAATTTGACCTTAAATCGATCAATCGTGAAGTCTTTCACAAACGCCTGCTGAGTAAGGAAGCATGATGTCACCCCAGAAGTCGACATTCAAACCAATGTAATATATTCAGTATTTACAGAGTGAGGCTACACACTGCTTGAACAAATAATTATTGCCTGTATTATTTTTCTTGTTTCCTTTTTTTTCCTTCTGCAACACTTACAGCCACCCCTTTTTAACTTTCTGTTTTTATTCAAATGTAATTATATGCTCTATTTTAGAAAATGACTATATTGCTACAACAACAGTACTGTGGTGTTAAGCAGGGCCTCAGGCTTCTGGATACTGTGACTAAGACCAATACAGAACTCTGCCACTCATTCCCCAGGGACAATAGTGCACCATTTATGAATAACACTAGCATGTCTCCAATGTTGACAGTGTTGTTGTCTCGGGAAGAAAAGGAAAGTTTTAATCTGATGGCTTTGTTTACCTCTCATCCAAGGCTAAGGATAAAAACTAATTAAGAACGGGGAGTAACAGACTCCTGTAGTGCCATTTTCACAGCTAATTATGCATGAATGCTGCCTGCCTAAGTAGGTGCTCCCTAGTCTTTGATGTTCTATTCACTAAATTGCTATGGTTACTTCTTCTTATTAGGTTTTTAAGATTGTAAGCGTTGACAGGTTTTATCTTCTTATTTTCACCTCCCAGTATACCTCTGCTGAAGACATGAGGGGATGGAAACATTACTATTTAGTGAAGTATACACTGCTTCATTCTTAAACATGGTCATGTGACTTGTGTGTATTTCCCAAGTTGCCATTCTTGGGTTTAATGCTGTGGATTTAGACCTGCGCTGTGGCCCTTAACCATTAACCTTCCCATAAAAGTGCATATGGCTCTCTATAAACCCTAATGGGGAATGGGGCCGATAGACTGTGTGCTTTCAGGGGCACCACTTTTGTGAAATACGGAAATGAGCCTCCATAAAAAGGCGAATAAACTTCTTTTTGATGACATGGTGTTGGAGTGGGTTTCCCAGATTTGCGTGCACCTTGGTTTAAGTGCTGGCTCGATCAATATGTTCCCAGGAAAATCAAAGTTTGTATACTTGTGTGTAGATTTTATGGCCTATGGCTGTTTGAATGTCTCACATTTAATCCTATTGTTGTTCACACCAACCTGAATTAAACAAAATTGTACATGTTTGTAGCTTCATGTCTTGAAGCAGTTTGTTTTTCAAAGTAATTAAGTGAATTCCCTTCTATGATAATTTGGTTCTGCACTTTAACTACAAAGCTCAGCATGGGGAAACTAATCAGACATGATGAGGTTTTACTGTAGGATTGCATAGAGTAGGAAATGTGTAATATCATACCTTCTTGTAAGTATTTAAAATAAATTATTGGCCGTCCAGCAATATTAACTGATCTTCCAAAAGACATAATGGAGACTGTTAAACTCAACAACAATCAAGGGGAAATGGAAAAATCATAAATTCTTGAAATGGCTTCTGTTGCCTACAGCAATCAAACAGGTAATTGTTTCTTCATGTAATATCATATATTATAGAATTATTTTGTAGTGACTTTAAACTGACTGTTGACCGCACTTAACCAGAGTATGTTTATTTATATGTTTTTATGACATTTATTGGCCTGAGGTGCTTGTGTGAAGTTTCCCAGGTTGTTTTAAAGGCATTGCAAGGTGAGTAACGGCTCTGTGGTAAGTAGTTTTACGGTGATCACCTTGAGTCGCTGCTCTGGCCAGGAGACCAGTGAGTGTAATGGATCTGCTGGGAGCTCTCAGTATGGATTTATGAAAGTGCAAGGCTGGAAGGAAGGATCAGTCACCTGCCTCTGTTTTTCCACAGACCAAGAGACAATGAATAACGTCAGAGAGCTAATCCAAGGCGACAGGGTTTTGACAAATAATACACAGGGACTATTCCTGGCAGTTGTTACTGATTCGCAAAGTTTACTTACCCAGCACTTCTAAGAACTTTTACAAGCCTGGACCATTAGATGTGTAGTTTTTTTTAAGTGGGAACAAGCTACTGAGGCATTGCCAGAAAAGTGATCTCTCTGTTTGCAATCTCCTTTCCAGAAAAATCAAGCACACACACACACACACACACACATAATTGTGCATGTTATGCAGCACGTGGCTGCGCACTGTAGGGGACCAGGACGTGTCGGTAAAGGTCCCCTCCACGTGCAAGGCGGTTAGGTTGACAGGGCAAGCAGGGGAGCGTCCGGATCAAGTTTCCTCCTCCTGCTGTCTAATTATTGACCCATCTGGTATTGTCTTTTCAATTGTTTCAATTATGATGGCACTAGTGTTGCTCAGCACCCCGGCGTCAAGACATGCATAATTCATGTGCAACACCCTGGACTCCACTCAGAGCTGTGGGTTTGAGCTGAATGTCAATACCGCCTCATGCCCCCAGTGGAGCAGAGGGTTGTGTGTATTGACAGCAAGGCAGATAAGGAGAGCAAGTGCTGCCAAAGACAGTGGATAGTGATGTTATCATGGAGCGCATAGGTGAAAAGCATTTCTTTGTGTGTGTGTGTGTCACTGAGAAGTAAGATGTCTTCACAGCTTGTATTTGCTGTCGCCTGATATGTGACCTCATTATTTTCACCTCCAGACCTTCAGATCAATAGTGTTCAATTACTCATGAACCACGGCACTGCACTGTTTACTGGGAAATCAAAGCCAACCAAGGGTTAACTCACTCATCAGGGATTTGACTTCAGTGTCCAAAACCAGTGATTCCATCAGAGGCTGAGGAAAGGTAAAAGTCAATCAAGAGGAAAAAAAGGTACAGGCAGTGTGGCTGCTCATTAAGATGTGTGAAGATGAAAGAGAAAAGGGGTCACGACTGTGACATGCTGCTGTAATGGAGGTGCTGCTGGTAAAGGCAGTACATGACATCTGTAAAAATGTGTCATTACTAGATGCCACTGACAATTGTTTACCGACAGATAGGAGCTCACTAGATGATCAAAAGAAGCTCATATTGTTCACAGTAGCAGGCTTATCCACCACTGTCTTCTGTTCTGACAAGAATATGTTGTTGTGACACATGAGACATAGAAAAGATTTGTGTTTATGCAGTCTGCATGGGTGCTCAAGCCTACCAACGCCATCTGCATTGCTTTTAAAACATTTAGAATTTTAAGGCTGTTATTTTTCCCTCAATGAATTAGAGGTTTCTTTGCATATCCATTTTTCATTTCCATTGTCATGGTCGTGGAAGCCTCATTGATTCACTACTTGTGGACCCATGTGACTTATTCAGTATTCATACAGTGACCTCTCACAATAACTCACCTTCAATTGCAGAGGTGCTCTCACACGCGTTGGCCTACTGGCCTTCAGCCCTGTCTCTGGTCCTCCTGCAGTCACACTGGATGTGCACAGAATAAGCTGTCAGAAGAGAGATTTCATTCTGCTAAATGCGTGTCTGAAGACCTCAGCCTGTGAGAGCCAAATGATGCCTCTGCCTTGAGGGGGAAGCTCCACACTGGGAATATTAACCCCCCGCACCTCATTCAAGGACATTTGTTTGAGTGAAAAACTCCAGCATGCTGACTTATCAGTGATAATGGAAATGAGGAATGCAAATTAATGTATTTCTGCTGATATTAGTGTTCCTGTTGTCATGAACAATGCAACAATTTCTGACAATTTTTTTATTTTCTGTTCCAGCAGGCCCTAGTTGACACCAATTATCTCATTAATAAGGCCGATGAATTGCTTCAATGCAATGAGTTAATTTAGAAAAGACAACGTGTTAATTAATTTTTATCTCATCTCTTGTTTTGCTGCCAATCTTGCCTATTGTGCCTTTGGTACCGTTAGGCATGTCAGACCTTGCTGCCCTGAATTAAGCCTCTCCTGCAGCTCTATTGCCAAGCTGTTAGCTTACTGAGGCAACCCGCTGCCTGAGAGGCTCCACCCAGGGCAAAATTGTTCTTTGTTGTCTTCTGTGCTGTCAAAAAAACACTCGTGTTTGATGAATTATATGACTCAGGCTACAACAGTGCCATGAGTTAGAAAGTTAACATTTAGCATTTTTTAATTATGAAAAAAGCCAGCTGTATTGTGGTTATCTTCTTAAACTATATAAAAAAACTTTGGGTTATTGTAATTTTCCACATTCCATTCAATTCTAAAAAGATCTTTGACTCTTTTAACATTTCTCCTTTTATTAGGTGAAGTTATGTTAAGATCAGAGCTTGGAGAATTAAACTGTCTCTCTATTTATTTTCTGTCTCAAAAGGTTTGGCTCATTTGAATTTGAGACAGCATGTCATATGAATTATAGGGAGGCATTTTTTTTTCTGAAAATTTCTCTGTGATATTTGGAATGTCTTCAGACAGTTTTTTTTTTTTTTCCACAGATGCGTGAAAGATGCGGTCGGTGTGACATTTACTGCATGTACTGCATGTTTGGAAGGCATGACAGGAAAACACTGCCTGTGATGGAGGCTTGAGTTGATGTACCAGTGCAGACTCTAATAAGCTTTACCTCAGTAGTTATTCGTGACAGCAAGGCTCAGACACACCACAGGAAGGCAGGAATAGTTAAAGTATGGAGACAAGACAACCATTCCTCAAAGCATTGTGCTCACTCCTGTGGAAACAGTATTTTTCTTTAATGTAGGACACAGAGCCAGGCTGTTGTCACCCTCTCCTGGCATGGTGACGTACACATAGCTGCACACCCCACCTCTCTGCTCATCTGCCTCCTGCTCCGGGGCCATCGATCGGGAGCTGTCACGCTCTCAGGGGGAGTTGTATGGGCTTCTCCCCTGGCACAGCACTGCCCTTCCTAGGTAGAGTTGCAGAGCAGCAGGGGGGCCAGGGGGATGGAGGTTGCAGTGGGTTGTTGAAGTGGGAAGGGTAGTGTGGTGGTGGTTTGTGCGGTGAGCAGCTGCTTTCCTATGGATCACTTCATTAATATCCCAGGCAGAAATTTGAGGGGCCGCTGCAGTCTAATTAGCCCTGTCTGACCCTTGCGTTTCAGACAAGTCGCTCCTGTCCAGTTCCTGCAGAAACAATCCAAAGCTGAGTAACCCTCCCCCCGACATCCATTCACCGTCACTGTCGGCCTTTTTTTTAAGAGTACAGTGCAGCAACAGAAAAATCGACCCTGCCATTGTCTGCTATATACCGACATGTTCAAAGTTTAACGTTATTGATGGCTCTTAATTCACAATGAATCATGAAAAAAAAACTCCCATTATGCTGTTAAACCGTCCCATGTCATTGCGTACCTGCCTTTGTCATCACTGTGTGTATGTTTGAGCGGTGTCTTTGACTCCCAGGGGACAGCAGGGACAGTGAATCACAATGGGAGCTGTGTGTGTGTGTGTGTGTGTGTGTGTGTGTGTGTGTGTGTGTGTGTGTGTGTGTGTGTGTGTGTGTGAGCGTGTGCGCGCATGTGTGTGTGTGTGTGCCAGGAGACAAGGAGCCATCCCTCATTAGTATCATCTGCTTTCCCAGATGGCAGGGTCAGAGTGAGAGGGAAGCTTGATGAAAGGACTCGTCCTGCAGGGTGACACTCATTCTGCCACGCAACACTCACTACGGCTCCCGATGCCAAGTTCCCAGCTCTCACAGGTGATACCAGGGCTTTAGTGGGATTCATAGTTGGACAGAAAGAGAGTTTCATGTGCTCAATCCCGCTGTACAGACGCATATCCGAGCTGCAACCTGATGAGTCTGGTAAAGAAGTGGAAAGTTAACTCAAGAAGTTGTTACTTCAGGAGAAAACAAAAATACGAAGAAATGACACAATCACTTTGACACCTGCTATTCTTAAACAAGTATATGTTACTCACTATTTCCTTCCAACATGCTTTTTAAATGGCTCATTAGAGTGGAACCTGGATCTAACACATAGCCAGGAAGCCTTGTGTCATGGCTCAACGCTGTGAACACAGGCAGAAGCTATCTCTGTCATGGCCTGCGAGGCAGTGTATACAAGACGGAAAAGATAATGAGTGCGTTTACATTTTACCTTGAAATCTCACCGAACGGCACTTACACCAATTAAGAGCTTGTTTTTCACTGGAGTGGTCATTATCAAATCTGACCTTCCAATTATTTTTCTCATTTCCTTCCTGATTCTGTCACCCTGTTGAGCCTTGGAGAATGGACAAGGAATGGTTAATGGCCCCTTCAAGAGATCCAAAGACTTCTCACTCTTGTCATTTAGAAAAAAAAATACATATACCTTTACACACTTTATGCTTGAACATTCTGGCTCGTAGAGTGCATGGACTGATGGGGCATTTTGAGCAGGAATTAAAGAATTAAAGACTAGTGGAGAATTTTGGATGCACAGTTAAATGCACGTTGAGAGAGCCTTTTGTTTTTGTTAAAGATCTGTTGTTTTTTTTTTGCCTTTCATGCATGTCTTGTGTCTGGAGTCCTGATGGCGTGCTTACCTGATGGTGACGGTTGTTGAACAGCTGCTACAGGGTCACAAATCCTCCTATCTGTCATTGGATACTCCTTCTTAGCCCCCATAGCTCACCACAAAAAAAAAACAACAACACACACACGTTGGCATCGATGGAGAGTGGGCAGTGAGGAGATAAAACTGGGTTAAAGACTTAAGGGTCAAGTGTGAGCGGTACAGGGATTTTAAGTTATTCAGCAAAGCATTTGCTACTTTAATATTCATTTTGATTCAGTAAGACGCTGACGCGTGCCATACTGAGGGTTTGAGTTGACATTTTCATCTCTGTTTAGCACTTCTGCCAATCTTAAAATGACATGCTCAGTTATTTATTTATTTAGTCTAGAATCTGAAAACATAGATTTCAGTATCACCTAAATGTCCGGCGCTTATGCAGTGAAAATAATGAAATAGACCACAGAGATAAATGAGAAAGATACTGATTAAAACATGAGGGGGGAAAAAAATTCTGCAATTCCAACCAGCCAGAAAGCCTTTTACAAAGCTAAACTAACCATTCCCTGTTTAATTCAGATAATTGAGACACAGGACTTTTTAAAGTGTTCCTTCACCCTGCTCTGTGAAATAAAATGGGAAATTTGAACTTTGATGAACATTTGACCCTTGGCTGTGTTTCTAATGCTTCAGAGGTGATCTCAAGTCTTGCTACAAGAGAGGACATTGTTTAATTCATCTTCCCTGGAACATTGTTTCTGTCAGACTGCAAGTAATGACTCCATTAGTATTTTCAACAGAGCAGTGGGTTCAACCTGGGACCGAACACTTAAAACTGAAATTCAACAAAATGATTCAGAGTTATTATTATGTCTGCGAAAAAGCATGGAAGAAGATGGAGGCAGTCATTACAAACAACAGAAAAATGAACATGGGGATTTTAATAAACTGGATTTGGTTTAGCATTGTATACAAAGTTTAGCCTTTATATTCCATATATGAAGGATAAGGTTTAACCTCAAAGTCTTGTCGAGCCTTGTTGATGACCATACATTAGATGTAATAAAAATGATCTGAGAAAATGCTGCAAGAAAAGTTTTTTTTTTTAGTTTCAGTAGCTTTTCATTTTATATTTTCTTTGCAGATTTACTCATGCTGTTTCAAGTCCAAGGTGAATGTTGTCTAATCCCTAATATTTTTCTTCCCCAAGCTAAGATCAGCATTCTAAATGTTATATTCACAGCCTTAAAAAAATACATTGATCTTAGCATCTGAACATCAAGGCACGTAATGGATTTAAAGATGCAGTCAAAATATGTCAATACTCTTGAATATGAAAGGAGTGAATATACATTGCAAAGAAGTGTAGCAGCAGGGAGAGTGAGAGTGTGGGATGAAGTGGAGATTAAATGAAAAGAGTGAGAGTTACTGTCAGACATGTATGCTTGAAGAACTTCCCAGAGATATTTCTATTGATGTCTTTCAAAGTAGCTGTCTCATTGTGCATGGCTGCTTGGGCTCATTGTGAGACAGCAACCGAAAATTTAGGATGGGCAGTGTTTCTGTTTTTGTTGATCATGAGGACAACTTTAATAACATATGGGTTCTGTGTGGTTATTAGTTCACAGCACCATTTCTGCCATGCTCACTGCTCATGTCAGGTCATGTCCTCAGTGGAACAGGACATTTGTTTACACTAAACGATACCAAGACCTTGCTCAAAGCCATCTTGCGAAGTTGTACAATAGCACTTATTTTATGTTTGCAGTGTGTATAGCTGAGCACATGCAAATTCAAGCAAAGATAATATGCATGGACAAACAACAGCAGATGAGCTTGTTCTGTTCAGTTTTAAAGGGAGTCACTCCTCTCTGTCAATCACTGCATGTGACCATCTGCTGCAGGAAGACAGCAGACAAGAAAGGAGCATCGATGCTACATGTGTTAGGATGACAAAATTATCATCCTAGTTGCAATAGCATCCGCCATCTATTTGCTTATTTTTGTTTCATTTTTGCATTTGACAAAACCCCAGTGCGTTATTTTTGATTAACACTTGAAATATTTAAAGCTGAGCGCCCAGATTCAGGCAGCATTATAATCCTGTTGCATATGCAACAGAATCCCAATTCGGTGGAGTACATTATGAAACAGATGGTCCCTTAGCAACCAGACACTTTGATGTTTGATGATGTCTGGTCTCTGACTAGCGATGCCAGTTCAGTGAATCCACCTCATTCAGACGGCTCGTACCTTCTTTCTGACTGAGAGAGGAAGTGACTCATAGCCAGAGAGTAGATGTGCACACTGCATATAATAAGTCTTATGGTGTTGTTGTGTATTTTAAGGCGGGTTTGCTCAGTTTCATGGAGCTCAGCGTGAAATGAACATAACAAATCAGGTTTTAATGTAAGTGTTGTAGTTCTGTGTTCTGGGCGACTTCAGTGATGCATTATGGTGCTTGTGGTTTTACAAGAAAAGCAATTGAAACCACAAAGAAGTGAAATGAAATGGCTATATTTTTTCAGATTACAGATGGTACAAATGTGTATAGATTCCACATCATGGTGCCAGGATAGCACCCGTCAATATTTTCCATCCAACAGGTATCATATCAGGCATATTTTCAATGAGCGCTCCATATTTAGTTGTGTTATTTAAGGGATAAAACACCAATAAAAGAGCTAAGTGATACTCTGTATGGATTTTTACAGCTAACTATTTGACTTGTGATATCATCCAAGTGGATATTTAGTGCCAATGAACTAGGATGAATCGTTCCAAGGTGAAATTCCCCTGCTGCTTTTCAGCTTGTCACATATTTAGCAGTGACAGTGTTATGCCTGTTAGCTAACCGGCTGGATGGAGATAAACATTATTGCTGGTCAAAGCACTTCTCAAGAACTTTTATTTCATTTCCGCTCTGTTTTATTGTGTTATTGATGGAATTATATGAGAGCAATATCTCTCACCGTCTCCTTGTGCGGTCTCTGTGAAAGATGAGATTCTGGCATTAAACCCACCTGTTTCGCCTCAAGTCAGCATGTGTGTGTGGGTGTGCCCTTTTCTCCATGCACACATGTGCATTCATGTGTATTTGTATGTGTTAGTAGACATTAGAGCAGGCATGAGTGTGAAATTGACCCCCGCTAGGGAGCTCAGCGTGGATTATTTGCCCCTGGAGAGATGGAGTGGCCACCCACATGTCAACCAATGTCAGCGAGTGTATGTACTATGTAAGTTATCAACAAGGTTTAGTTTTAGCCTCTGATACATCAACTTTACCCTAACCTTGTCATTGGTTTGGGATTGCTATTATTAGAAGGCTTGTTGTTTTTGAATCACATTTCTTTTTCTACCTCTCTTTCACGTTGCTCATCTTTGATGCAATATTGTCACTTACCATTACTGAGACAATTGCTAAAATTGCATCAAACAGCAGCAGTGGAGAGACTGAAGTGTAATATTAATCCTTTTGCACATGCATTCCTATGGCATGGTGTATTCTTATTCATAAGCAGTCCTAAATAGATGCATAAAGAAACTAAAAGCCCTTGAACTAAAAAGCTGTTCATGCCTCAGCAGACGTACAGAAGCAGCAGATCATTGATCCTGCCCTGTTCACCCTGTTTTCTCACCGTTTTGTTGCATCACTGGCTCTAGGTAGCAGAGCCTTATCTGTCACACAGAAAACTAACATCAAGTGGATTTCTTTCATGTATAAACAGACAGCCTCAATCTGGATTGACAGATGGCAGATGACTTGATTACACATTTGAAACACTTCCTAAGTGCAATGAAAGGAATACTGTCTCATCTGTGGCTTTTCCTCTCAAACACAAAAGGTCTCCAGTTTAGAGGCCTTTGAAGCTGGTCAGGATGATCAATGTGCTGCAGTCACATATCCCCATGGTTACTTATCGTTGTTGTTGACGTGTGCCGTACATGAGCTCTGTCTCTCTTTCAGATGATACTAGTAGCTATTTAAATTGAAGTGTTAACATACTCTGTGAAAGCAGTGCTGGCATGTGTGAATTAATGTGAAATATGTGCAGTTAAGTTGGTGGATTCAGTCACATGAGAGCACTGTAGGTGTAGATCTGTTTCTTATGTGTTGATTGCATGTGATATTAATCAACTCTTAATGAGCTGGTGTTGACCTACCATTAATAATAAAAAAAAAACTGTGATATTTTATTTCATGTTCTTGTGGCCCTCACCAAATCATTGTAGTTTTAAAGTGAATTTAAAGTGAAGCTACTCTAAAATTGTATTAGAGTTTGCAAAAGTTCTGAGTGAGGGAATCAATAATTCATTGTGTGTAATATGCTGGAAGCAGAGTTATAGCTTCATCTAGAAAGCATGTTTGCTTTATATTTATTTGTGTGTGCCTGTGCGTGTGCATGTTTTGATATTGTCCATACAATACAGATGTGGGACCCATGTGATTTTAAAGATTACCCTTGTATTTTCATTTAGTTGCATATGATTCATGTATTAATTTGTTTATGCATAAGTATTTCAGATGTGGGGGTACGTTCAGTCCCATATTGAACATCACTCACTGAGTTTCAATGTAAGAACTCTGATCTCAAATCACAGACTGCCAGGTTACTAGGTTATTAGTGAGAGAGGTCTGAGCTGGACTCAGACAGAAGTCAGATGTTTTCTTGAGTTCATGGTTGAAGAGAACATACAGAATACGCTAAATAAAGTCCACAAAAATAGTCAAAAATAATCTGAGATAACTGGAAGATTTTGTGTGCACAGTGTATCTGCTGCTCTCAAGATGAAAAAGATGCTCACGCCCAACTCATGTTTTCAATAGTTTGTCATTGTGAGGCACAGTGTCAATCATCACCAACAGGAAGAGGCATTTAGATCGCTGTATTTATGGTAGATTGCTATAAAGATTATGTTTTTCATCAGCAGCTCTCGTGGAGCATATTAAGGCACTATCCCTTAGGGGTGGAATCGCTTATTTCTCTGATGCTATTTTGAACACAGTGGGTTTGGACACGTGGCATGTTCCTGGTTAGAGAGGCGGATTACCCGTGGAGGTATTTCTGTGTTGATTTCTCCTCCATGAGAAGCCATTAGCCTCCGGGGGCAGTGACGAGGTCTGCCCATTATTCAGGGACAAGGTGGTGGAAATGGAGAGGGATAAGACACAATGTGCTCAGGGCCAAGCCGCTCACTCCCCTGACCTGCTTCTCAGATGGCTTTTCCACACTCTCATAAAAGCCATTGCGCTGCATTTTAAAGAATAATAGAATGTCTGCCTCCTCCCAGGGAAACTATTTTAGCTTTGTAATTCCTTGGCACCGGGGCATTTCTTTGAAGGTGACTTCACAGCAAGTTTTCTTTTTACATCTCACAAATGCCTATAAGAAATATCAAATGCTCCCTTAAACAAGGGCGGTGTGAGCACTGCTGCTTTTGTTGCTACATCAAGCTATGTGTTGCGAGGTTGTGGAGAAAACGAACTGCGTCAGTGTCTTTGAAAGGTCTGTGAGGACCATGTAGAGGAGTTCTGCATCTCTGTGATGCTTTCATCACTATTAAGCTTGATGTATGTTTCCCAGTATCCTGTGTGCTTCAACACCTTTAATTCATGCCATCATAACCTCTCTTCACTCTACCACAAGGTGCAGGATATACAGTACATGTGCTTTGTGATTTTCGTCAGGTTAACTGTGAATCGTTTTTTTTTCATATTCAGGGCTGATGTAAGACAGCACGTAAAGCTTAACAAGGCTTCACATCTACAGACTTCATTTAACACCATTTCAGTAAATAATCAGAACAAGTTGCATGTTGTTCACTGTGTTAATGACTTAGCAATGACTTAGATTACACTCAACCAGTCCATGTATATGTATTATATTGTTTATTGATTATCATGTTTCAGGGTGCTGAAGGTGAATAATGTTTGGTTAAATCAGAAAAGCTAATTTTCCACACTGATCGCCGTTTCCAGGACTGAACAGGACAGCACACAGCTCACAGCCACACAAACCGTGTGTGAACCACTCCTGCTGGGAAAAATAACGTTTGGTATTTGCCTTCTTCAAGGCAGCTGACCTGAACTGACCCACTCATCAGAATTTTGGGAGCGCTTCGGCACAGGAGAGCTTTTTTTTGTGACAGAGCTGACAGTTGGTTTTATTGTCACCACAGGACTGTGTGAGAGAGAAAAAGTGTTGGAGAGCGCTGACCATCAGTGGTAACAGGTAGAAGGCTGTCTGCACAGTTGGTACTGATATCCTGTGATACTGTAGCTCAGCAGTCTCACTGTCTTTCTCACAAACAGGAAAGGTTGTTCCTTTCCCTTCTGGTAATTAATAATTGAAGTTAAATGGATATTTTTTAAAAAATTGGGACATATTTGAGAGTCGCACTGGTATGCATAGCTCTAAAAATAACCTGAAGTCATGAATAAATTGTGACACTCAGGAGTCACGTGAAGAGTGGAAGATCATCTACCTGCTGGGATTTATTGTTAAGTACAGGTTGATCTTGACCAGTTCTTGACCAGTGAGATATGTTTTCTTATTTATTGAGAAATTATTGTGAAAGCCTTAAGCTGCAGGCACTCAGATAAGGAGCTTAGGCAAATATCACCTGCTGCTTTCCCTCCTTCTTTCTATTCTAAGTAGCACACTCACTGTGTTTATAACAGAAAACACACCACTCCTTTTTTCCACTCTAATACCAGGGGACCCTGAAATTGCTCTTATTAATCAGAGCGGTGATAATGAGCAGTGAATAATAACCATGGGTGGAGGCCTTCTGAATGCAATGAGATAGGGAGGAAAAAAAGTGTAAAAAAAAAAACCCATCACACTCCCCTAGAGAGGTGTTTATTTGAGATTTGAGGAGTTGAATGCTTCTCCCGTTCTCCCTAGAGACTCAGTGTGGGTATTTCTGCCACTGACCTTATCCCTCACAAGCAATACCAGCTGCCATTCCTCCCCTGGTCATTCCCCTTCCTCTTCCTCCTTACTAATTTCTTTCTTTATTCCTGTGCTGAGACAATAAACGCAAATACATGGAGCAATTTCTAGTTTAATACAGAGGTAAGGCTGGTTTGCAAAAAAAATGATTAATTCATTAATTACTCAAAAATACTGGCATCCATTACTCAGCTTTGAAGTATGTATTTAATATATATTGCACAATTTAGTGAAAAATGTCCAATTGACTGTTAAAATTGTTAATTTCCTGGTTCAGTGTTGGCTGTCTTTCACTACACTTTCACATCTGTATTTTTCTTTATAACTGCATTTCATCCATGATTCACTTGTCACCAAACAAGCAGTATAAAACTATCAAAGTACTTTGTTCACACTGAAATGGACATGCCTCCGGTTTCAATAGTTTGTTCAGCAATAAGGTCTGACCAATGTGTCCAACACTGCTTAAGGTGCATTAGACAAACTTTGGCCCTTTCCACTGCAGGTTTTTCTTTTGCCAAATGTCTTCACTGGTGAAGAATTTATTTTTGCTTCAGAGTTGTGGGGCACAATGTGGAATGATGGTTATTTATTGGTTGTTTCCAATGCCAGACATTTTAAAGCAAAATACATTATCCTTTCCCTACTGCCCAGTGTAAGTGGGCGAGGAGACTGTTAAATTTCTTTTTTTACTGTCCACAGTTTTTTTTTTTGAAGCTTGAATAGAGAAAGTGCTGCCCACAACATGTGTTTTCATATGTTGGGAGTAAGAGGGGCAGAAAGACAGTCATACGGCGCTCTTATCTAAACCATTATTGCAGACCTTTGATTGGCCTTACCTCCACTCTCTTTCAGATTGGGACTTCAGAGTTGGTAATTGTTATAATAGCCACTTTGAGCAACAGCAATATTGAAATACTTCCTAATCAACTAAATATTCAGCTGTCCTCTGTCTACATAAATGGAAATCAGATATCATACAGACAAAACAATCTGTCATCAAATTAATTCACCATCCATACGTGCTTCACACCTACACCATCTAACTCAGTCCAGTCCAGCTCTGTGATCGATTTAAACAAACGTCATGACGTTCAGTTTGTTGTGACATATGTTTATTATGGATGAGCATATGGTGTTAACTGAACTGCATTATCAGAGAAGTGTTTCTAACCTTCTGTGTAAATAGGCAGGACAAAAAATGAAATAACACCTCAATTAAATGCAGCCCAGTACAACACCATCACTATGAGATCTGAAACCTCTATTACAGTGCCAACAAGACAAATTATATATTATTATGGCAGGTCCATTTGATTGCATTAGACTGTACAAACACACCTAATAAAGTGGACACTGGGTATATTATATAATCCAACAACCTTCTTCTGCTTCTGTTGTTGTTGCACAGTCTTGTACTTCACTTCACCCACCTGTTGCCTTTATGCACAGACTTTTAGCACACATCTAAATTAACATTATAGCCATGAAACATTTTGAATGTATTTTCTTTTGCAGGGTAAAAGGCATTTTTGTGCACAATATCCCCTGCAGCGAAACCTTTGGTGACTAGTTCAAACTGTCACATCCTGTAACTGGTCATGTTATTTTACACAGAAGCTTCTCCTGTCACATGCTTTTTAAGCCTGAAGTCCTAAATTACCATCAGCTATTTTTGTTCCTTATTCATTATAGCCCATAATGTTGTTTGCGTTTGTCAATGATTTTTAGTTGGTTACATTTGGATCATGATGCATCCCCAATGGTGTGAAGTGTGAAGAAATAAACAAAACAAAGCTGCCGTCAAAGTTATATGTGGCAGCATATGTGCTTCCTATACAGCCAGCTGAAAGTGTGACTAGTGACACACAAACATTGCTACCCTGTTTTTACGTTTAACAAGTCTATTTTATTATATTTTAAGGCTCTTATTAACATTTTTGTTTGATTTGGTGTTTTCTTCCATTCTATGTTTAGTACTCTAAAATGAATCCTGCAGTTTGGTCTCAGCTTGTGATTTTAATGTAGTTTATTTTTGTTTGTTTATACTGACAGGAGCTCGTGCTATTTTTCTCACCGAAGTATTGTACTGTTTAAATGCGTTTCATCACTGTGTGTGTGTGTGTGTGTGTGTGTTATCTAGCTCTTTGCTTCCGCGCTTCATAGTTGCGAATGAACGGCAGATGAAAGTATATTAGTAATGTAGAAATGCTCATTGCCTTTATGTTCTCCTCCTCCAGTCATCTGCCTTAATCTGCTATCAGCTACACAGCCTCATCCCAGTGATGAGGTTTAGTAAACTGTAGTTTTGCTGTGGAGCTGTCTTTGTCCTGACAGCCTGTTTGTTTTTGATAGCACATGATTAAATTTAGCTCAGGCTTGCACCGAGGCACCCTCCTTCCACCTTCTTGGAGTGGGGAGTGTGTGAGGCTTTTTTAGATGCAAGTTGTGATTGATGAGGTTTTGATTGGAATCGCGAAAGAGACACTTTCATTACTGTCTGTCGAAGTGCATCCTGTTAGGGGCAGTAAAGTCTATGGGTGTCTGCCAGTGTGTGCTTGCGTGTGTGTGTGTGTGTGTGTGTGTGTGCGCATGCTAAGCTTGTGTGAGCGTAAGAGAGAGCAAAAGAGAATGGCATCACTTGATGATGAGACCCACTTAATGACATTTCTGATTTGATTCCTACAAAAGCCACAACTGCTCAGAGCCCGGGGATCTGGAGGCCCAGATCACTTCCCATAAATGAAGTGCCTGATGACCGAGTTCTGACCAGCTTATTGTCTCGCTTATACAGACAGAAATCTGGCAAATAATCCCCCCTCACTCACAGTGAATCAAACCATTAGTCAAGACTGTAAACACAGCAGGTGGCTGGGCGAGGACTAGGTCTGTGTGCTGGATGTGCAGAGGTGCTGCTAAATGAACAGTGGATTGCATGAAGGCTTTTGTGAAATCACAACAGCATCTGACTCTTCATGTTATCGCCTTTGATATATTAACACTTTTCAGTAAGTCAGACAGCTTTTCTGAGCAGTTGACCACCAGGGACATACTAGCCATGCTGCATGACCAAAAGTAAGAGAGGTGAGATGGGTAACTTCTTCAGGTTTACAGTAATTTGATTATGCTTCATAATTAAATTAAAGCTATAATGCAAAGGTCCCTTGATATACCTTTTAGTTTGTGCAAAGCATTTATTGTGTCTCCTGCTGTGATCAATTAGGTTGTCAAGAAAAGGTTTATGAGATGTGCTCGGCTCATAATCGCCACAACGGGAAACAATTTGCCCGCTGCTCGCTCATCTATTCACAGACCAGTAGCCAGTTAGCAGTGACACAAATGCATTGTGTGAAAGCCATTGATTGTTTTCCACCTTTTTTAAGAGTAGAGATGCTGGATTTATTTGCAAAATAGCACTCGTCATTTCCTCATTTTGAGAGAGCGTGACAGACCATTTTGCTGCTGGCAGCATCCCTATTTCATGTCACATTATTTTGTGTTTTGTTCAGGTCACCTTGGCACTAAACAGAGAAGCAGCGCCTGCAGCAGCTGTGATTAGAAGAAATGTTTATCAGCAAATGATGTTTCTTCAACAGAAACAAACGGCACATCACGATTACTGCTCAATTAGTGGGAGCCAAATCATTTATTTTCAGGTTTAGCCTGAGGAGAAGTTGCTCATTCAAAAAAAGAAAACAAAAGGCTGCAACTCTAGATTGAGAAAACAATGAGCGTGTCCCAAGTCTCCATGTTATAGACTAGTAGTGCTGTAACGACAAATCACACTTCGTGTTAAACTCCAGTTCATAATAGATGAACTATTTCTACTAACAGGTAATTACACAATAATGCAATGTCAAATCCAGAATCAAACATGGATTTAAGTTCATACTAGTATTTTCAGATACCAGAACATGTTTAAATGTTGAAAAAAAAATTTATTTTCCTCATATTGTCTGTCTGACTATGCCTGTATTCCCCCTCCATCTCCAACTCAATTGTGTTGCTAGGCAACAGCTTGGAGCCATGTTTACTTCCTGTCAGCCTATGTTATTCATGCTACCATTGGAAGTAAACTGGGACACATTTAGCCTGTTCATGTTCAAAAGTGTTAAATGGTGTAAATATTGTAGATTTGTGACATCACAAATATACAGAGATCCAGCTTTTTTTTTTTTTTTTTTTTTACACACTGGTTCTGAATATGGGCTGTGTGTAAATCTCTGTGGATTGTTTTGTTACTTTCGTGATGTTTACATATAACATTTCAATCTGCTTGAAAAGGAAAACCTCACTTTTTACACTGTGCAACAACTGGTGGATTTGACTCATTTCATTTGTTGCTCAGTGATCCACCACGTTGAAATGAGCACTATGTCTTAATTACTTTTCATCCCTTTTTGTGTCCATTAACACTTTCATCAAAGACACATACTGTCATTTTCTTCTTTATAAACATAGTTAATATTGGTACATGTTTGGCATTAAACTGCGATGTGTTGAAGCCCTTTGCTTCAAATGCAACACAGCTGCCAGTCACTGTGCAGTGCATGACATGGAGTCAAAAAGATTCTGATTCTCAATTGTACTGTGAAATATGAGTGATAGAGACCGTCTGTCCCTTAATTGTCACTCAGTTAATGATTGTCACAGTCTGACTCATCTCTGTTCTGCAGATCAACTAATCTTTTGTTCAGAAGTGGGGAAAAATGCGCGAGCAGCGTATCTTTGCCTCTTCAGTTGAGGCAGTGCCGGCAGTCGGTTTGAAGCTCATAACTCTGCACCCGACTTTCACAGAGCTCCAATCAGCAGAAGATTGCACATCACAAAGGCACAATACCCTTATTGCTAAACAATACCTGCAGCATGATTGGATCTGTTGATTTAGATTAGACTAATACTACGGGTCAGATTACACACACACACACACACACACACACACACACACATTCAGTCAAACACATTCCAGCACACACACCTAGCTCCACCCTGTGTATTCCAGCGTAATTCACTGTTTCATTGATCAGCTTTTACAGATGCTTCCTGTTCTTTGTGTTCCTTTGTACTCAGACTCAGTGCGCGTTGCATTTGTGTGTGTGTGTGTGTGTGTGTGTGTATGTGTAAAAGCATTCATTATTTACAGCAGATTTGTGAACCTGGCGTTCAGCCATGTTTCTCGGTATTGGATACAGGTGCTTTTGGGGGTGTTTTCGGTGATTCATTTTGTCAAAGGGTGCAGTGTACGACCTGCTTCTGTGTCTGCAAAAACAAGCAGCATCCCAGTGGTTGTCTCATCCCTGCACTGAAAAATGAAAGCACATCTCGTCTGCTATCACTCCACAATGACAGAACATAAGGTAATCCCTGCTCATGAATGCTATAGATCCCCTTGCGTCATGTGCATGAAAAAATGATTTCATTCTCCATTTTGCCCCTATCTTTCTCCTCTGATGAATTGTGTGACTGCAGGCTCCTGTGTCTGCCTCTTGTCATGTTGGAGTGATGCAATTAGGTTTGTATTCTCTGCGGTCTCTGTTCTTTTGCAGAAGAGGATTGCCTATAAAGTACCTGTCTGTGCAAGCCGCTCGCTCCTTCTAATGAGCTGACACCAGTGTTGGTCTAAGATAGGTGACATTTTTAGCAAAGCAGTCGTCTCAGTAACAGATTCCTTGATCTAAAAAAATCTAGACTTAAACAATCTGTGAATGTTTGGTTTGGGTTGGATGGATAACAGATAATAACAAGACCACAAATACCTTTGCAGCTGTTCTTATAAAACTCAAATCAACTAAAGGCTCAATATAGCTCTTTCCCCCCTCCCCTTCCCTGTTCCCTGCCTTAACAATGTGTGGAGTGGATCTAAACTAGCCTTATCAGACGCATGCTGCCAGTGGAGGTCAGGGCTGAGGGGCACAGTGTCAGAGTTTAACTAGCTCATGTCCTAATGGGTCTTCTCTTCGACTTGACCTTAGAGTTTTGGTGTGTTTAGCATTCCCTGCATGTTGTGGAACAAATCTACCTTCAGAGCCAAAAAAGACAGTGGCAGTTAAAAAGACAGAGTGCTCTGTTGAAGCACTGCAGGGTCACCAGCTACATCAGTGTGTAGAGATTAGATACTTATAGATTAATCTGTAAAAAAGGATGATGACATTGCTCCTGACAAGTAATGATATAAAGACTGAAAGACAGCTGTTTTATGTGTCTTCAGACACAGTGGCTTTGTGAAATGCCAGCTGTTGGAATAAGGCATTGTTTCTTTAAAGCTCTGTAGCACAACAACGATATGACTTGAGTTGTCACACTCCACCTGAACCGGCAAGGAAAAAAAAAAAAGCATGCTCTTTTTTCTTTTACCAAGTGCTGATATATTGTATAACGAGACCAGCATTTGTGATCCTGCTGCGTTTTCCCTATGACTCTAATTCTTCAGATCTACAGGAGGTTGGTACCCACTGTGAACTCTCTCATGCATGTGTCCTCTGCCTCCTTTTCCCCCTCTTTCCTCGCGTCATCCATCTCTCTAGATTGATCTCTTCTCCTTAACCTGTACATGGAATCTTTCTTTCTCCATTACATTTTTCTAGAGATGTGATCTGATAATCTGAGTGTCATAGTTCACTTTTATATAGATACTTCTTTCCTCCCTAAATAAGAAATAAACTCGTATCTCCTAAGCCGTCTTCTTCTTTCTATCTGCCAACACAGGGTCCTGCTCTAAAGCCCTCTCTTTGATAGTGTTGATTCCCCAAATCCTCTAAACAATATCATCCTGACCAGCCCTCTTACAACCTTTTTCCCCTGGTCAGCACATTGCACTTTGACCAGAGTGGAAGAAGCCATTCTGCTGGCTGTCACCACCCAGACAGATTCTGTGCCGCTCTTGTCTGGATGATGGATCTAGAGTAGTCAAAGAGTGCTGACTCCTCACTGACCACCTCTCCTTCACCACCACATGTCAGCTCCTTAGCTCACCAGCAAGAGCTGCCATGATGGATGGGGCATCCATCGTTCAGCCTATCCCACCCCTCTCCACCCTGCAGGGCCTTTGTCAGTCAGGCCTCCAGTGGCAGATAACAGCTTGACGTGGCAGGAAAACACAGGCAGGTAAACACAGCAGCCATATTGTTCTAGGTTTATACGCTGTCATCATCATGAGGTCATTCACAGTTTACCAACAGGACCAGAGGGAGTATGGCAGATTTATGGTGATGGTTTCAGTTTCTCCTTCTCTTTTGTCATGCATATCTTACATTAAATTTTAAAGCTAAGACTCTTGAAAGGATTTCTTTTTGTTGTATTATATGGCTCTGATTAATGCCATGTTTAGATAGCAGACGGCTTGATGAATTTCACAGTGCATCTGACATCTTCTGCCTACTCTATGTGATGCCCCAAATTATTTAAACTGTGCTCAGGATGAGGCTTTTTTTTCCTTTTATGCCTCTTTTTTTCTCACACATCAAACAGGATTTTCCTTTGTTTTGTTCACTAACTTGAAACCATGCTCGGTGGTAAATTGATTTAGGTTGTTTCAGTTTCCATTAGGAAAGTCAGAAGAGGCAAAACACCAAGAGAGGCCTGGATGAAACAAGCCAGGAGCAATTAAGTGCTACCAGTGGCCTGATAAGCTTGTCGAAGTGGCTGATTTCCATTGAACCAGCCACTATCACCTTGTTTGTAACAACTTAGCAGAGGCTGATGCTAAAAGGAACTGTAATAGAATAGCTGGTTTCTTTTTCGCCCGTCTATCAGGGATACATTAATATTATATGGTATGATATAATATAACTGGGATTGTCCTTTAACCATGATTGATGGTTCGATCTCCAGCTTCTTCTATCTGTATGTCAAAGTGTCCTTGAGTGAGATACTGAGCCCCAATTTGCCCCACCAGGCACTTTGTATTCAACCCTCCTACTGAGGAGAATTGGGTTGCTGTCGAGATCAAGATTCATAATGATAAAAAATACAGTTATTAACACTCATGAACATGGGAGGCATAGTTCAGTGCTCTCTTACAGAGGGCTTACTATAATCCTCACTCCTGGTCCTCTGTGTGCATGTACACCTGACCACACTGCTTCATTTGCATCCCATTGTGATACCTGGCACTACTCACCATGATTATTGTAAGACTCCTCCAGATCCTTATGTTACATTTCGAATGTCTTCTCATATTTATTCCTACCATGGCTTCAGACAGGATTCGTTTACTGGAAGTGTGTTGCAGCTGCTCAGGTGGACAGGTGAGTCTTTCTGACCTGAAGCCAGACTGTAGACCTGCCAGCATTTGATGGAAACCTGAAAGAGAATTTGAGTTAGTCCTGTTGCTGATCCCTGAAGTTACAGCAGAAGAAATGCAGGTTTTGCTCCAATGCAAGTAAACTTTATGACATCACATACTTTGTGAATATTCCAAGGCATATAATAAAGGAGGCCTCTCTGATTATGTGACAGTGTTCCATTAAAATACAGTAAAAACCTCTTAAACAGTTTGCAACAGTTTTAACAGGGCTGTTTTGCAGACACTTTAGTTCAACTTGCTCCTGTAATTACTCCTAGAAGTTAGGGTGACATATACTAAACTACAATTAAAGTATCAGAGAGTCTTCTGTCAGATCAGACATTTTAGTCTCTTAATGCATCTTATGACACTTGAGATGTGTCCTATTCATAAAGATAAGATGATAGCATGAAGCAGGGTGTCCTTTTCGCTTTAGCTCAAGCCTTCCAGGGAGTCTCACTGGGAGATGTTATTCTGTAGAGGAGAGGTAATTCTCACTTGTAGCACATCCTGTCTCTTTAATTCAGACGGTCTGTCATGTTGGCTGTGGATCACTCAAAAGCTCTTATCCTGCTGAAACAATTAAAGTGGAAGTTACAGTGACACTTAATTGGTCTGTTACCAGTTTATGGCAGTCAGCGTCAATAACCAGGCAAGAATCGAGACTGAGTGCTGCCGTCTTTGATTTTTCTAAACCTGATGTAGACGTGGGACAACCATTGACGGCTAGTTTTGTGTTATTCTCTTCTGAGTTCTCAGAGAAATCAGTCTGGTAGACATCCAAGCAAGTCATGTTCAAAATGTTTTGTTCAAGAATTGTGACAGATTGCAATAAACATTTACAAAACTGAAGTGCATTTGGAAAAAACTAAGCCTACAATTTTGTAGTTATTAAAGAATACTGAATGTACCAATAAAAGCTGTTTAGCTGTTTTATTATAAGAGTTAGGAAATGAACCTCTGTAAAGTCATTTGTGACAAAGTAAACTGTCAAAAGCTATCAATCCTTGTTACATTTAAATTGTCTTTTCTCTTTCTGGGTTACCAGGCCAGATTAAATCTAGCCTGAAGATAGAGGAGGATGCAGAGGGAAATAATGATAGGCACAGAGACACAGGGGGGTTGGAAAGTTTGCAAACTCATCAGTATATACATATTTTCAAAATAATAATACCAGTGCACATTTGATTAAAAAACCCCATATACAGAAACACATCAATGCAATTTGAAGGATTGCCCTGCGGTATAACATTGAAGAAAATTTTAAGCTTAGCCCATTCTCTGACTCAACTTCATGAGAGACAGTTGAGAATCTCAGCTTTTTCCCTGAATAGAAGTCCTTCACAATTCATATTGAGTAAATGGCTTTTTAAACTAGACAATTCCATCAAGTGTTTTCTTTCTGGAAAAGACAGGCAACCCATTTAATGGCAGATAAGGCCAGGCCCTTCAAACTGATTCTGTATTCACTGCAGCACTGTGAAAACTGAGCAGAGCTCTGCTGATAATATTAAAACAAGACAAATAATACACTTCATTCAATTTTTGTAGTCAGACTTTATTTTTTGGGTAATCTTACTGTTCCCTTGGAGACAAAGTAAAGTAAAAATTGAACTTATTTTATTGTAATAATATCCAACCAGCTGCTAATGCAATGGCAAAAAATTAAATGTAAAGCTTTCTAATGAGGTATACTATAAAAGCAATGTTTTTGGTTGTTTTGGAGTTCCTCCAGTTATCCCAGTCAGGGAAGACAACATTGGAAGTTGAAAAAGCCTATGAAGTGTGTAATGAGGTGACACTTGATATTCTCTTGGGTCTGTGTTGCATCGGGCTGTAAGGGCTCCATCTGTCAGAGGCCACCAGTGGCTAATCTACCCCTGCATACTAGGAACTGATCCCACTCACCTTCACCCTGAATTATTCATCATTCACACACAGACTGTAGCCCATACTGAACTGTGTCTAGTCACAGGAAAATGTCCCTGTAAGACAAACAGGAAGGCTTACTATAAGGTGCCATGTGTAACGCCTGGCCACATGCTCCAAACAAAAGGAAGGAAGCATTTCACCTCCTCCTACAAATTAAATTAGCACTATGAATTTATGGTTTGTGTTGGCATTGCTCACACAAAAAAGTTTCATGAAATAGCCTATGTTAGCCTAGGTGCTGTACCAACATGGTTGACAAGGCTGTTCTTCGTCCTCTCATGTCGCCTCACGAGGTACTAGTGGTATAATAAGTCAGGGTAAGCTGGGCCAACTCGAACCCCTGAAGGAACAGGGCTTTGGAACCGATTTCTGTAGTGGCCAAACTGTGGAATTACAATCCAATTTTCTGCCATTGGTTCCAGAAAGATTTTTTCCCCATAGACTTTTTTTTAAGCAAATCAACTTATTTATTTATTTATTCATGGTTTATCTGGTAGGGATAGATGCAAAATACATGCAACTGAAAACAACTATATCTCAATGTATCTTAGTGTTTGTTGCAAATCCTAATTCATCCATTTGAACATTTAAATACGCCTCATTTAAAGCATTAGGTTCTTAAAGTTGAAAAAGCACAAGTATGCTTGCTCTATGATCCCCATGGGTGCAAAAGCAGTGTGGATCATCGGGGTGAATTTGTCACTTGGAAGGTGACCCATTTTGGCACCATGCACTACTCAGCGACTTTCATAGATGCCTGTGACATAATGCCAAAACCATTACTTCTTCAAATTTTCTTGATAAGGACAGTTTTTTATGTTTTAAACAGAATTCTTGCCATATCTTTCACATTGCACCTATAAGTGTATGGCAGTAGTTTTAGTCTTCCATGTCTCACTGCTTTTCTTGACTTCTCTTTGATAATTCACACCTTCTGCTGCTCCTTTGTGATGTTGAGATGACTAAGTGGGGAAATGGGCTGTGGAAAATGATCATCAATGGAACTGGGCCGCTGACAAGAAAGGAGCATTTTCTCTTCTGCTCTCGAGAAAAGGAGCATCCATTCAATCCTTGCGCGATTCATTGCGCTCTTTATTCGTGACTTGCTTTTCTACATATTAGATTTCTAAAGATTTGATGTTTTTGGTCCTTTTTGCACATTCTTTTTATTCACTCTCCAGGTTTCATACTGATGACGTTTCTTGCCTTATTCAAAGAAATATAGTATGCATTAATAGTTTCATGAATCATAGCAAACATACTAATTGTTTAGTTATTCTGGCACATAAATCATTCATTGTGCTGCTCTGCTGGATTTTCCCCTCCAGTGCTTCATGAGAAATCCAACATGAACATACATCCTCTCTGTCATATTTAGAGCCAGTTCCATAGCTGGTGATTGGACAGTGGTTTCGAGGTCATTATGAAACCACAGTTTACTTTTCAGTTATACTGCTGCTGCTGTGTGTTACCAGAAACAAAAGGAGCAATTTAAAATGATAATGAAGCGTTTATTGTCTTATGGGGATGGGAAATGTGGCATGTGGCACGCGCTGGCTCGTAAATCTCTAGATGTCACCCGCGGCGTGTAGATGGATCTCCTCTCCTGTGGTTGTCTCCAGCCCCATAGAGCGTAGCTTCGGCAGACTAATGAACAGAAGAGCCTTGAGAATGGTAAACAAGTGCCTGATTAATTGGCCCTCTGCTTCCATTATTTTCGCAGTGGAATACAAAATGTCCTACAATGGAATGATCTGATCAGTTTTCATTATTTGTTATACTAAACCTGCTGTACTTCCCTGTAAACGAGGGTGGCCTGTCTGTATACAGTATAGCATGTCCCGGACGCTGTGTCCCACTCAAAGAATGGAAAATCCACGCAAACTATTGCTACTCAATTACATTACAACAACAGGCTTAACATTCTAAACTATATGAAACTCAATCCATTTAGAAAAACAGGCACTCTCAGAAAATAGTCAGTTGATTGTAGTACATTTATCAGGAGTCCTTTAATCAGTGCCAGCCTTTTTTCCAAAGGCAGCACTTGTTACTAAATTAAGGAATGAAGAGGAATGACGAATTATTTGAACCCTGAAATGTCAACCGCAGTTATTGAGTGTATCAGTCAAGCACAGCAACATTGAAACGGTTGACAGAGTGATGAAAAGATGAACCACATTGGATGTCTTTGGCTGTGGATCATAATTTATTAAATCATTTTCAGATTTTTGTCTCATGAAAATGTTACGTAACCATTTTTTTTTGAATATCCAGACTTTTCCTGTGCCCTTGCATGGCCTCAAACACATACTCAGCAGTTAGCATGCCTTGCTCCCTTATCATTCATTTACCTGCCTTTGGATATAGCGACATGTTTCAGGAGATCATGTTGGAGAGGTGAAGATAGCGAGGGTCCTCAAAGACTCATCTTTTCGAAATCCTGCTTTAGTTTACTGAAATTTTAAAAAGGCTAAAAGAGCTTGAGCTCTTGGCTGCCTCTCCACACACTGCTCGCTGAATCATTGAAGGGCCATTGGATTATCATTGCATGAGGAAGTCCTCAGTACCAGCACTTTAGAGGAAGGCTTCTAAAAAAAAAAAAAAAACAAAGAAAAAAAAACATTCAACATCCAAACAAGTGCAGCTCCACTGAATACAAGTACACTTCTTTGAGCTTTAAGAGTGCTTCTGTGTCACAGTGATCTTTCAGCTCCTGTCAATGTGAAGCCCACAGATATTATTCGTAGGAGCGCTTCGTCCTTGAGAAAGCTTTGACATTTTTTGTTGTTGTTGTTTTTTTTTTTTGTTTTTTTTTCATCAAATCTGAGTTTCCTTCAGTCATTGATTAGTTAGTCTTAGATCTTCCTGTGAATGCTTTTGCTGACTGATGAGGTGAATTGGCTTGAACTTTCATTAGCTGCTTGCTTGGCTGCAGCAGGTGGTCAAGGTTGACCTTTGTGCTCTGCCTAGTAAATGTTATGTCTTCATCTCTGATTGAAAGAGAACGTGAGATCGTTTTCAGCTTCACGGCTGCTCGACACTCTGGAAAGTGAGTTTTCCCCCTTTTCTGTTCAACAAAAGCAGCTGGATCATATAGTTAACAAGTTGTCTGCAAAAGAATTGATGCTGAAAAAAAGAATGCTCAAAATGCAAGCATGAATTCCAAACTATTTATTTTGCCAAGAATATTTTGACAGAGAAGTCATGTTTTGCATGTGCTGTTCCATCCATCCATCCATCCATTATCTACCGCTAATCCTCATAGGGTCGTGGGGGGGCTAGAGCCTATCCCAGCTGTGTTAGGGTACACCCTGCACAAGTCGCCACCTCATCGCAGGGCACATGTGCTGTTCCCCCTTAACATTATTAACCACTATTACAAAACACACTGTTTCTCTAATTTCCTAATTTTGGCATGCTTTACTTTTTTCTGATCTCAAAATGCGTTTGGATGAATTCTATGCCATTGTTATGTTTTGATGTTTTCTTGCATATTTTCCGTTTATTTAAGGTGGTCACATAATGGATTTGTCGTTGGTAGTCAGTAACGCAAGTTCACATCTCCAAGTCTTGTCAGTATGTTTGCAAAGACTGTTCTACTTCTTTTGATTATCAGGTGTCTCGCCCATTCAGAGGAGAAAACACTGGGAATGTGGCTTTAACTAGAGGCGTTTCGCCACATAGATCCACTGTCACATGAAACTTGTATTTATATCTGCTTTGTTTCTCACAGCAATAACAGTGCTACTTCAAAACTCAGCAGATAGGCTCTGTATGTACAGCATATCAAATGTACTGTATCCAGCAAACCCTAATGATAAACTCATCCTCAGGCTGTTAGATAGCCTACTTACAGTAATAGTATTCATCTTGTCTTGGGACTCAGCGCACCTCACTGTGTCTCTGTTGTACTGAAGACTTCCTTGTTCACAGTGAGTTGAACATATTGTAAAACAGTGATTATTTTGTGAATTCCTGGTGGCCCTGTGAGGTTGAGAGATCTTTTGGGTACGCTATACTGTTCAACAAAGCCAACAGAACAAGGGTTTATTGAATATTTATGGTTGTTCTGATGGGATTACTCTTATCTTTTGTCGAACCACAGAAAACCATTCCACAGGGGATCTGTCTTTCATCATCAGAACCAAGATCTGAATGCGACACTGAATGGAAAGGTGAAGACTGACTGTAACGCAGCGTTTTTGTCACGGGTAATCTTGAAGTTCTGACTGCTGAACATCTCTGATGGATGGAGAACAGAAGGTTGGGTTTCTCTCCTGATTCCTCACGCTTTTTCTCTCAGAGTTTGGGAGCCATGCTTGTAATGCAAATAAGGACACTTCAAAGAATGGCTTGTTAGCATTTTCAATGGCAGAAATGTCCCATTGTGTGGGAAATCTGAAGATTTGATTCTTTTTGTACTGTATGTCAGAGTGAACAGTTTGAAGCTTGTGTTTTGTGTTGAATCTGGCAGAGTATGTGACTTTGTTAAATGTTGAATAGATGACCTTGTTTGCTCTTAACTCATTCCTGTTCTCGTGCACGGCATTAGTGCAGGAGGTATAATCGGCCATGTCTGATTTGGAAGCACAGAGATTGATTGGTGTTGTGTTTTATCCACTGTTTTTTGCACCTCGGGCCCTTTATGCAGTGAGATTCAGCAGCCCAGGCTTAGTATTGTTATTTAGTGCTATATTAAGAATATTGATTATACTGTAACCGAGGCAGTGAGGCTGAAGCAACTTTCAGGCCAGTAGAATTATTGTTTCTTTTTTTTTTTTTTGCTGGTTGGTAAACAATTCTGCAGGGTGAGCCAATGACAACCCTTCCAGAGTGGCATTTGTGTGACAATATTGTATATAAATATACAGTAATGTCACACAGTCGTTCCCTCTAAAAGCACCGTGACTGTGCCAACAACTCAAACATTTGGTGTAATTGCTGCAACCTGTATGGAATATTATGCATCAACAGCGATGCCTTGTCAGCCTGTGCTGAACAGATGCCGATATTCCCTGCAGCCCCCTTGATTATGGCTGGTATCATAGTAATTTAGTTGCTGTCACACTGTTGTGTCTGTGCTGAACTCCACGGCCTGCCTGCAGCTCGCCTCTGTCAGTAAGCCTTGGGCTAGCGGGGTGACAGTTGACAGAGAGGACAGAGCGACTACAGCAGCACATCAAAGAACCCCAATTAGGCTCTTCTGAAACATTTATGATCCCCAAAACGCTTCATATCCTCTCTACTGTATTTTTACCTCCGCCAAGGACGTTATGTTTTCACCAGGGTTTCTTTGTTTGTTGGTTTGCAGAATAACTCCACAATTTGTGGATGGATTTTGATGAAATTTCAGGGTTGGTCAGAAGTGGCCTAACTTAAAACTGATTAATTTTTGGTGGTGATCGGATCCGATTCAGTTTTAAGTTAGGCCACTTCCGGCCAATCCTGAAAATTACATCAAAAACTGTCCATAACTTTTTGAGATACTTTGCAAACTGACAATCCAACAAACAAACAAACAAGCCCCAGTGAAAACATAACCTCCTTGGCGGCAGGGGTAACTTTATATAAAAAAAGTCGCCGCCGCTGCGATGGAGATCTGCACTTTCTTTTCTAAGTTTAACCTGGCTGCAGCTTCCAGGAGAGGCCAAAAACATCATCTAATACATTTATACTGCTCCTCTCTCTTGTCCTTCGAACAGGTGCCTGTGAATCACCCCACTTGTGTGCTAGAGCACATTTTAAGGGGGGAGTAATGGTGGTTAAGAGCTTCACAAACATATGCAATGCAATTACGCTCAATTATGGGTGATCAACATTTGCATAATCTTTATCCCATCTAAATCAGATGTTGTTTTTCAGAATGAAAGTCACATGAATAATTTATGTCAGTAAAATATATCTATTCTGTGGGTCTCAATGATCTCGGTTGCTATTCAGCCTCCTCAGTCATCTATCATTTATGATGGAGGGAGTTAGGAAGGCTCCCTGATTGAGCTAATGAATGCAAATTCAGTGCAAGACTAGCATGGGTCAGTGGCCACTCCCTCCTCCCTATACCTGTTTTCTTCACTATCAATTCACTCCAAGCCTATAAACAAATGTGGCATGTCATTTACTACGGCCGCCAAACGATTAATTTTCATAAAGAAGGGAAGAAATGGCCATCTCTGAGGCACTCGGGGCACCTGGTCGTGTTTGACAGTGATGATAAACATACATGGCAGCTCAATTACGTTCTCAGCACTCCTTTTTGGTTTTATTTAGGTGATGGGAATCCTTTCTGTGAGCAACTCTTGTGGTTAAACATGTAGAAAGCTGCAGTTATACTGGCACCTTCATTTTTTTCTCAGTTGACATCCTAGTGAGTCACATGGTATGGACATGAAATGCCACGCACTGCAGGGTGCCTCATGCATTTACTGTATGTTGTCATGTGTCTGTTTAAATGCAGTAGCAATGTTTTACAGAGATGACAGAATCACAGCTCCACTAAAGAATTTGATTTATTTAAAAATGCATCAACATAAAACAAAACAAAAAGTCTTGTTTAAAGCTTCAAAGTACTCTTTTAAGGTTAGCTGCATGTCACTGAGTTATGCTGTTTGAATTATGTTCCATGTATTCGTAGAGCATCAAACATTTTCTGATGAAAGGGGACTTGTAGTCACACTTGTATGTTCCAAATACACTTTATTTATGTCCCCTTCAAGTCAAATGTCATGTCAGAGAAAAATGTTTTTGCATCAATTACACGAATGGAGACATAACACTTAATATTATAATGCATGGCCCCAGAATCTCTTCAATACTTCATCGCTTTCAAAAGAAAGCATTTTGCTCTGCAATGTCTTTCATGCATTAACAGTTTTTGTCCCTTAAGGATGAGAGATTTGGTGAAGTATTTACTGTTGATTTTTTTCTTTTATTTTTTTTCATGGGTCATAGCCCACTTAAATTATAACTTATTTTTATATGGTGCTAAAAGTTGTAAAGGTATAATTTCTGTATTGTCTGTGTTGCTGCTTACAGCACAGACTGTAATCAAGAACTGGTGTGCTTGTTCAGAACAGCTGTTTCTCTTGTTACCTGCATCATATTATGCGTCAGTGTGGTAATGCACAGACTCTGTCTAATTGTGATGCCATTTATCCATCGTTTCAGATGGTAGTGACTTTCAAAACAATACAGTTTATCCTTGATTTTTATTCAGGAATTAAACCATTATAAATGAATTTTATTATATTGTACTTTTGCTCTTTAAACTTTGTCTTGCTCTCTGTGTCAAATTAGACAAAGGCTGAATCAAAGCTTAGAAACACAGATTTACCCTGGTCTGGTTGTGAAATTGCTTCTTCAGTGGGATTTGATCAACAAGATGAGACTCAGCCGTGGCCATTACCTTTCTCAGTGCTTTCATCAGAGCAATATGCCTCATGTCTGTTTATTATGGGAATGATCATCATGGTGAATGCTTTCTAGGTATTATGAGCCCTTCATCTAGATTTTTGTTTTAGATCAAAAGACTTATCAGAGAATCAAAAGCTTTGTCTGGTACAGAAAGCACACATCTAAAGGCCTCTAATGGACAGTGTCTGCAGTGCGAAGCAGTGACTACTTTTATTGTTCCTGTTTGTTATGGAATTGACACAAAATAGACAACCCATGGATGTTATTCTGTGCCATATTCATATATTTTAGCCAGCACTGTAACACCCGTACTTAAATACAAAGACTGAGTGACATTATCTGCTGCCAGTGGTTATATGCTTCTTTTTTTTCATTCCAAGCTTCCACAGCTTTGACAGCACAGAGCGCCCCCACTGCACACTGTAAAATACACACACACACACACACACACACACACACACACACACTACCACCTCCTTTTCCACACGTCCAAATGTGAAGCTCTTGCAGGGTTGTCAACTATTGCCAACATGGTCCTACTTTTTTCCTAGCCCTCTGCAGGCAGCCATCAGAGCTCAATCTGACAGCTCCGCTTTTGATATTTATATTTCCACAGAATTTTAATTACTTTTGTTTCATCTGTCATCCCTCTTTTATTGTTAGCATGCCCATGGCCACATGCAGCGGTGTTGTTTTATAGTGTGGCTTTCTTATATTGACTTTTTTTCTCATTTGACACACGTATCCCTCTGTGAGTGTTTCCCATAGGGTGTTATCGTGCTGTGTTCACCTGGCTAACAGAACTATAGACATAACATGCACAGCTTGGTCTTTGACATTTTGCTCATTTCCTGTCTCTCCAGCTGGCATGCATGTAGTGGCTGCTATGACTGCAGGTAACTCATAGACAGTGTTTGACTGAGCAATAATGTGCATGTTAGTTTTACATCTATTTTTATTTATTTTTTAAATTTTGTGATTTTTTTTTGTCATAGTCTGACTTAGGACTTTAGATATGTGTCACATCTTTTAAGAAAAAGCTAAATCCACAATTCATAAAATATACAGTGCTAAGGCTGTGCAGTATGAAGCAGATGTTCTTTTCTTGGGAGTTAGACAGTATTGCATCTTTGAGTGCATTATTGAATCCTGTAATGCATGTTTAAGAATGGATTGTCCTGCTTACACTGCAGACACTTGACCAAAAACCAACAATAAGCACATTTTTTGAGATAGTAATGAAAGCTTAAAATGTTTGGTGATGTTGTTATTTTTTAAATTTTCATTCAAAAATTATTATTTGTATCACAACAGTGCACACAACATGCTTCAGCCTGGCAAAAATAATCATTGAAAGATTTAAAAAAAAAAAAAAATCAAAACATTGTTCCACTTCTCAGATGTGTTAAATGGAAACGTCATGAACCCTCCAATCTATTTGCTATTATCATGTTGCTATGGTTACACACAGTAATTTGTAGCTTTGTGGCCAATGAATGATTTAAAAAGAGTTATTAATCTTGAGCTAACCGCAGTGTTAAGTGGTCACTACCTCCAGCTAAAAATTCTGATGTGAGCTGGGTTGCCCTTTTTTTTGCCTCAATGTTAATAACAGAGATAACTTCTCTCAGTAAGATCCTGTATCAGTGAGGTAGTAACTTTTGTGTTTTTGTGTGTTTAGAATGAGTACAATAGATAGATTAGAATGTCCTTTATATATCATATAAGTATAAGTATAAAAATCTTGGAATGTAAATGTAAAAGCTAAGTATAAAAGTAAGTGTAAATATTCTTGATAAAATATAAAAAAAGAGATTTAAAGTCATCATCATCCTTCAATTAAAGTTGGCTGAACTCTTGAGAGTTTAACGCTAAACAAACAAGGCATAACACACACATTTGTACAAATAACACTTCCATAAAACAAACAGTATATCCATGGAAACACAACTGAAATGAGGTGGCTTTAGTTTCAGGTTTACATTGAGACGCTATTTGTAATCAGGTAAATTCAGCTCAGTGTTTTCTGTAATTGCAGTAAACTGTAATCAACACAAGCCAATCTATTAGTTTTGTTGGCTGCATGCGTGCTGATGTCGTCAATCTTTACACTTGACTAATGAGTGAAAAACAAACATAATTAAAGCAACACTTTAGGAGCACATCAATGTCACCTACACAATCCTATGAGAAACCACTTCATGGTTATATTTTATACTTTATGATCACTGTTCACTGATCACTGATCACTACTCAGGTAGATCACTGTTGGCTTTTATTCTTTGTCACTTTCCTTCACTTTTAGTGATACAGTTTTCACTGCATCATTGTGGCCATCACTATCATGGCCACATCCACAATCCTCCATGAGAATAGAGGGTCTGCTTCACAGAATGTGTGTGTAATGAGTAGTAAAACAGCATTTAATGATTATGAGTGGAAAGTGTGAGAGACTTTTTTAATTTGAGCTCATTTGATACTCAACTTTAAGCTGTGTTAAAGCTTTCAAAACAGTATTTATCTAATCATATGCATAGTTTAGAAATATAATATGTTTTTCAGACAGTCATGGCGTGGTGGTTTGTTTTTAGATACTACATTTCCTGACAACTCTGTGGGTAGACATAATGTGGAGACAGGTTAGGCGTGCTTGCTATCAGCTCTGTCATATCAGAGTACATTGATTGTGGCAGCTCAGAGACAGACTCCCACTACACTTCCCCTCATGACCCAACTCCCCCATGTCCTTTCCCTCGCCCCTCAGTGAAACGTTCCTCCTGCAAGCTCAGGCTGCCTCCCATCAGGAAACTATCAAGAGAATGCTCAGGTTTTCCATAGAGCTGCATTCTTGTCCTGATTGTGTTACTATATTGCGTCTACTTGCTTGTTTATATTTCATGTGACCTGTGAAATTATGCAAATGCTAATAGCAATTTTCCCAAGGAAGTCATTTCTTTTTTTGTTTTATTTATGTTAGAGCTACTTAAACTGGAATTCTATCCAGCAAACTTTCATTTTCTGCTCAACCCTGTCGTGATTAATATGGACGTCAGTGGCAGAAGAGGCCAGTTCAGACCAGTTCAGCAGCCATACTGGTGTCCTGCAGGAACTTTAGGCAGGTCTCTCTCTGCTTGGTACCTGGGCTCTAAGAGAAGGGAAGACGATTGATTGGTCGGCTGTAAAGTTGGTGTCCTTGGCTCGGCTCCCTGCGAGGAGGAGTCCTCTGCATTACTGCTTTAGCATCAGGAGAAAGTGAAGCCATTTTCTCTCTCCCTGACAACTTAAGCAGAAACATTAAAGATTCATTAACTACTGTCAACTTGCAGCTTATTTTAGAGGTCTCTCAATACAGCTTCATCCTGAAATGAATTTTTACTCCCCTTTGTCATGGACTGAAATATATGCTGCACATCCATATCATGGTGAGAACCACATTCATGACACTCTGCAATGTGATGAAACATTAATCAAGTGAAATGTATTCTGCACATCAAACCCATTTATACGGTGCGTGCAGCTTGGTGTGAAATTCAATATACCATATACATGTGGAAATCAATGTTTATTCAGCGTTTTCATCCTTGGGAGAGTGGCTAACTGTATGACAGCAGTCAAATACCTGTACATTTTGATAAGAGGATCTTTTTTGATCGGAGCTACGTTCAGAAACTAAACACTTCTGTTGTTGCATCTCCATAATCTCATGTCCTTCAAAAGTTATTTGGAAATTCAAAGCATGCCTAAGCCCCTGTTTCTAATCACAGACAAGAACTTTCTTTTTGATTCATGCAGCCAGCTACAGTCAGGATCTTCTCATTATTCAGACAAATGAGGATTTGGATTCAGAGAGCTGTTTTATTTTACTGGCAGTGTTACCAATCTCCAGCCTGTTTACCTTCTGTGTAGATAAGGCTTTTTGATCCTCTTTTCAAAGCCTTCACTTGCCTTTTATTCTGTTTTTGTCCCTCACATGAGCAATGAATGAAACTTTTATTTTATACAGTTGTGCTGTAAATTAGAATCAGATTTTTTTGTGGGTTCTTCCGGCAATTAATTGAAACTTCGGTAAATGGATGCAAGATCCAAGCTCCTCGTTCCATTTGTTTGAATCAGAGAATGAAAACAAATAAATAAATAAATAAGCAACACGAAACTGTCTAATAGTTGCACATCGCACAGCTTTGTTTCATTTTATTAAATATTTTGTTTTATATTCAGAAAGCAACTTCTTTTTTCCTCTGTTTGTATGGAGAGCACAGAGCTCCTTTACTGTAGGCCTCACTCAGAGGCCATTAAGACACAATGTGGAAAAGGAAACATGGAAAGACTTTTGTAGCAAAAGATCTCATCAGCTGTTCCCTGTCATCCAAGTCATTTTGCATCTGGGGCCTCTTGGGTGTGCAGGAGAACACACTTTGCATTATTTACATGGGCAATCACTCAGAAATCCCTCTGTGTTTGGCCCAGCAGAGCCGCACGGGTCTAAAAATATCACCTCAGCAATGTGTGATTTTCTATGTCATGTCAATGGGACCTCCAGGTATGTACATTTGTCTCTGAAGCCATATTTCAATGTGAAGGTGGCAAAGGGATAAATGTTTGTATGCCATTTGCAAGAGCATTCCTTATGCCGTAGGTTTCCTCAGGAGGTGCCCTAGATTCCCCACGTTACTGCAGCCATTTGTTTGATGGACAGAAAGACAATTATCCATGAAAGAACTGTCCAAATGCTGACGCTGATAGACTGAATCATTCATATTATCATGTGATCGTATGGAATGAAGCTGAAAAAGTGTCCTAAATAAGTAAACACAGGATCATTTTAGGAAAAAAGTGCTCACCCGATCTAAATGTCAGTGTTTTCGTCTGCATAAATTTATTACCCTCATCAGCGTCATCATCACAAAACCATTCCCCTGGCACATTTGAATGCACTTGTGTCGCAAGTACTAATAACTTGGCAGGGTAAGTCACACAAGTCGACCAAATTCATGTTTGCCAGTGTCATCTGTAATTCATTAACATAGAAGCACTCTAATCCAAACCCCTCATGAATTAAATCTGTTCTAGCTGGATGAGTTCAAATGAATAGCTGTTAACATTTTGTATCAACAAAAACAAAGTCAAACAATGTTAAATAAAATAATACAAAATATTAAGTACAACATCTGTCTTTAATAGCTCTAAAAAAAATCATACACAGTTTTGGAGAGGAAAAAAAAAAGATTTCAAGTTTAAGTGAGGATGAATTGATGAATTCAGCTGTATGTTGAAAGTGAATTTCTTCCATGCTTCCAGTGTGAGTGACACGGGAGTATGAGCAGAGCCCATTCAAGCAGAAGTGTGCGTGGGTTTAGAAAGAGGCATGTAGCCCCAACTGAGTTGTGTTTTTTCCATGGATAACAAGCTGCACAGCCGTGAGGACCACATCTCCAGACACTGTGGAGGCTTTCAAAGAGAAACCATCTCCTTTCCCCCCCTGAGCCCAATCTGGCCTTAGTCGTCAAGACGTGTTTCAACAACGTACCCTCTGGCATGTCCCCTGCTGCTTCAGCCCCCTGCTACTGTATCTTGATGGAGCCGTAGCCGCTGTCCTCCACTTGAATGTCTCAAAATAAAGGAGGAAAATGCAAGAAGTAGTGGAGAAAAACATGCAATGAGCAACAGTCAGAGAGAGGGTTGAAGTAAACATCATTATATGACTGCCTTGATTCTGGTCTTGTGAACTGGTCAAGTGTTTTGCAGATGGTCGTCATGGTTGCGGCTGTAAGTGTTTATGTCGCAGTATGTACAGCTACAGTTTACAATCATGTTAAATGCCTAAGCAGCATGATGGTGCAAATTAACACGTTTCAGACATCATCAGCGATGTGATGGCTGTCCACTCATTTCTTGTTTTTAGCCATCATTTATCATCAAAACAAGTCTGCAGAGACATATACACACAAATAAATAACAAGGGGTATTTCAGTATAGCTTTCAGATGCAGAGGAATGCATGATTTTATATTTCCCAGATTGAAGGGGAGCTGGAGAAATTGCGAACTGGAAAGGCATTGACAAGCCATCTATCGATCTATCGATCTATCTATCTATCTATCTATCTATCGACAGTATCTATCTATCTATCTATCTATCGACAGTATATATCTATCTATCTATCGACAGTATCTATCTATCTATCGACAGTATCTATCTATCTACAGTATCTATCTATCTGTCTATCTATTGACAGTATCTATCTATCTATCTATCTATCTATCTACAGTATCTATCTATCTATCTATGTATCTATCTCTATGTAAAAATCCTTACAAAAGTAAGTGGTTAACATGGGAAGTGAACAATCATGTGTTTGTTTTTGATCGGTCATCCGTACTTCACAGATTTTCTCGCAACCTGACTGGAGTGACTGATCTGGAGCATGTGCTCTGAGCATCCAGTATTGGTGCTGCATGAAGTGACACGCAAAGCAAAAGCTCTGTCGTGATATCACACAAGATGACTTGAATTAATGAAAACTTTTGCTAAATTGTTAGTCAGAAACCAGTTGGTGATACCAGGCTGGATATTGTTTACAAGGAAGTCATTAACATTATACAGCTGTGATAATGTCGCTTTCTTTCTCACCAGGGAAAGAGGAGGCACATGTAACAGATCGCCAACATGTCACCCTGGGGGCGGGGCAGGACTAAGATATTCCTCTGTCCATGGGTCACAATTATCATTCTAGCACTGCTCTAGCCCCTTGGTGTGGGTGGGCCACTTTAATGAGACTTTTTAATTAACACATGCATTTCATGGCTCTGCTCAACATTTAGGGTGCACTGTTCAGGGTGCTTCTTGGTGCCTCTTTCTTACCCCTCGGCCACCAGGCAGATGGTCAGTTATTAGCAGTAATTAAAGCTCCATCATTCATCATGGTTTGTAATTGTGTTTAATTTGAAATGTATTAATGATTAAAAGCTGCAGCTGCATGGTGTGCATGTTAATGGGAATGGGGACCAGCGTGGGGATACACAGTGTCAGTGGAAACATCTCATAGGGCTCATCCTCTCTGTTACCAGCAGACTCTTCCAATTATCCATGCAGGCAGACCTGCACATAGCCTCAGCTCTGTTTCAGAGAATGCTCATTAGCCAATGCTCGTTTCATCACTCCTCATTTGTTTATTTGTGTAGCTGATTTGGAATTAAGGTGGTAAACAGATTGTAAACAAAGCTAATATCATTTGGAGGCAAACTGCATGCAATGACATTTTCTGGATCTAATGAAGACAAAATGGTGTCTTTGTTGTGGATGGGGGGTTCTTGAGGGAGCTGCGAGACCTTACAGAGAATAAAGTGGGTCAGTCGGCTGACATAGGGTGCCTGTGGACATATTCTTTATGCTGTTGCTGCTTTGCACACAGCAGCCTTGCACAGAGAGGAAGGAACCATAGTTAACATTGGTAACAGCTTGTCATTAGAGGAAAACAGCCTGGAGGTATTTATTTGATCACCCGTGTGGTTGTTGTCCATCATATTGTGATGAAACAGATGACAATAGTTTGCTGAATCTGACAATGAAATGTACATCGACATGCTTCTTAGTATCTAACCTGATGCAAGCTTATGCGGAAGATGAATGAGGTCTCCATCTGAGTTACTGTTGCTATTACTTTACTACCATCTAATGATTGATATTCATCATGCAGAACATTGTTCAATAGAGGCTTAAATGGTTCTAGGGTTAAAAATGTGTCTATATTAAGACAGTCCTGAATTTCATTCCACCTCTGAGGAGCAAAACAGGAGAAAACAGCTCTGTATTTGTATATGGGGTAATTAATTCTGGTGAACGAGTATACTAAGTCTTAAAAGCAATGATACATAAAATGCTGCTCATTGAGTATGGCTTTGTAAAAGGAAATGTGTTGGACTTTTGAGTGGGAAACCGCTCACCTGTTATAAATCAACTCATACATTAGCAGAGTGAGAGAGCAGCATACATGTAAAAATAATTTACATAAAATTTCAATTCTCAATGTTGTTCTGTTATATGGCAGAGAGCAGACTTCCAACATATTAGTACACTGAATTCAGTTTTTTTTAAGCTTTTTTTGATGCAAAGCAGGAACGATGCTCATTTTTGGGAATTTTTTTTTTTTACACAATTTCATTTTGCATCAAGAAAATTCATTTTGAATTAAACCCAGTTTCATATTGATACAAATATGTGTATGTGCAGCACAAGAAGTGGAAGCAGTGCTCTGTTTTTATTTAAACATGTAAGTGCAGTACACGTCCTTAAATTGATACTTACTTACTTTTGATAATACTTTGATAAATACTTTGCATACTTTTGATATACATAATACATACAAATACATACTTTTGATAAACGATTGTGGTCAAAATGACTGTGATTATCATTTTGGTGACAATTGTGCAGCCCTACAGCAAACTAAAAAGAGCAAGCTATGTGAGAAACTGATTGCAAAGTGATTTAACTACATTACTACCTAGCTCACCTTAACCTCATCATTATTTATTGCATGTTTAGAAGTTAAAGCAGCAAGTTAAAAGACATAAAATTCCACAAAGCAATAGTGTCTCATTGCCGCTGCCTGCAGGAAGAGTGGTGAACAGATTGACAGCTACAGTTGATGACAGGAAATCTCTCCTACTGCTCAGGCTCTTGTTTATTGATTTGTTGTCAAGAATGTTATAAAGGAATCTGCAAAATCCTAGTGTTACTGTTGACCGCGCTCTATGAGTGACAGTCAATTAAAATAGAAATGGGATCCTTGGAGCGACACTATCCAGATGAAGGCTCTGTGTGCCAAGAACAGCGGTCTCCAGAGTTAACAAAACTGATACTTGGACTCTCTCTGAAACCATTAAAAAAAAGAGATTAACTCCTCAGCTGCTGAAATATGGGCACGTTTTATATTTGTTCTTATGATGTTGTATTACATGAATGTCTCAGCCTAGACTAATTTCCCACTTGAGGATTGTTTCATGATGTTTTCTCTGATTAATTGTCACATGGGGAACACCGATTGGGTTTTCTGATAATATTTTTGCACTCTGTGCTCAAGCTGAAGTTTAGGTTTAGATGGATCCAGATCAGTGCTGTAATATTAGGCTGTAGCACAAAGCTGAGTTTGGAAATAGTGTTTTCAGGAGGGCTTTTTTTATGCAGTATTCTAGAGAAACACTGAGCTGAGTCTGTGGCAAGTTGTTTTTATGCTAACACCAAATGTCAACATGCACTTTAAAGTGCTCTGCAGTTGAGTTTGGTAGAGGAAGCAAACTATCCTTTCAGCCTTGTGGATTTCAGAGGAGAGGGAAGCCATACGTAATGCAAGCCTGTTCTCCCCTTGTGATATCTCTAACAGCCACATGTTTGTATTGAAAATTATTCGGAAGTGGGTTTTTTTCTCCTCTCTCAAAACACTTGCTTCTGAAAAGCAGCAATCCCCTTTACTGCCTAGCTCTCCACTGTGCAGCACGGGTGCTTTTGTATGTCGATAAGAGTTTGCGAGTGCATGCGTCTTTGATCTGCCCTACCAGAGAAGATGTTGGCGGTTTAGGGGGGGAGATGCCAGTGTTTACTGTTGAGCTTAGATACCCCCCTTTCCTGCATACTCCACATTGAGCGGCTCTGTGTGCTGCTGCACTGAGGTTAGCCCTTTTCAAGCATGCCTATGAATTCAGTCGACTAGCTTGTTCTCTTCAAAGAGAAGGCTTTAAAAACAGACAGGCACATCATGAGAGTAAAATGATTCAATGCAAAGTAATACCCCTTGGTAATTGAAAAGTGATGAGGCCATACCAGTGGGCTCTGCAAGGATGCCGGTCAGTGACTTTTGATAGCATACACACTGTCCTCATTTCACACAAGGATTTTAATTAACAACCATTTATTTTCCATAATAGTTTAGAAAGAGGTGCATTTGTTGATTTATTTAGCGTTAAAAGCTTAATGTGAAGTAATTGACAAATTGTGAAACTGGAGATTGAATTAATGCTTCTGAATCATTTGATATGCCATCAGATGTACACAAATCATTCTTAGAGAGCATATAGAGACACATTTACTAGAGCAACAGGGGCTCACAAAGACCTTTGTGTAGGTTTCATGGCATTTAACTGGATTGCAGTCTAGAGTTTATTTGAATATGACAACTATTTCACCTAGTTACTCACGGGGGATATACTGCATTGATCTGCATCGATGATTTTGTTGTGTTGCCTCTGCTTTGCACCATGTGACCTTTGGGCGGCTCAGGCACACGCAAAGACAAAGGGCACGGAGCAGCAAATGAGATATAGATTCTTTGCAAATGTGTGGAGCATCGCATGGATTATTGTTTTGGATCATGTTGTTATAGTTTGCCTGTCCATTTGTGTGGGAAGATTACTGACCACCGGCTAATGTGACCTTCACAAGGATTACAGAATGAGGGGATCAATTCCAACAGTTTGACAAGTCTGTCGGCTTTATCATGATGAATATAGCGTTGTGCCAACATCGAGATATGTGGGGATATGAAAAGCTCTCATTACAGTCGTGTCAAGGTCCCTTTGAACTTAGCAACAAGTAAATAATGTTTGGTATGATGTAGCCACCATCTCTTACCCTGACCCTTTAAATACTGTCAATTAGTGGCATGGGTCTTCCCTCCATGTTATTTACACACACGCCCACACACACACACACAGAGAGAGAGATAAAGGATGCAGCAAAATTCCTTTGCGCTCATATTTTTGCTGTGCCTGTGATAATCATTGCAAAGAAGCCTCAGTAGTTAAAAAGTGTGCCCATCTGGTGAGGAAACTGGGACAAAGTGTACTTTAGAGGGAACAGAGGATAACTCTCCTGGCCTTTGGGGCTGGAGCTGGGGAGAGCCAAGTGCTCTGAAATAGTTAGGTAAAGATGCTTATTTTTTTTTTATTCTTTTTATTTTTGGGTACTCCTTGGGGGAAGTTGCATTTGTGTGGTTGCAAAGGTCATCAATTTAAGTTTCCTTTTCACTTGTTAATGAAAGCTTGCGCTCCAAAGAGAGCTATAACTTTGGTCAAGACACAAAAACCCATCTCAAGTGTCTGTATAGGGTCTCATTGGATGTCAACTCTGTTCAATACTAATGGCATCAGGAGAGTAGTCCACAAATTGTCCTCTCAACTCCCCTTCCAGCCCCTCTTGCGGTGCTTTCCCTGCCCAGTCTCCCAGGAACCGGGCTGTCCCAGCTCCAGTGTTCAGACCGTCATTATTCTCGCAACTCTTATCTAGAGATAGGATCAATAAATCCATGGATCGAGCCCCGACTGGACTCTGGTGTCCACCAGCCTCCTATTTTTCCCCTTGTCAATCCACGAGAACACTTATCTGCTGGAACATGCTGATGCATTGTGTGATGCCGTGGTGAATGTTCATTAAGTTGTTTTTCAATGAGGAGCAGGGATCAATAGCAGACCATGGTGATTCATACATACCCACCCCTATGCATCTGTGCTGATCTCTCCTAAGGATTAGCATGCCGGAAGACACAGATAATATGAAGGAGTCAATTAGTAGCTCATGAAATATAAATGATTATGCAGGTAAAAGCTAAAATTGCACTTAGATGCACTTTTTTTCAATTGCAATTAAAAGTTTCTCATTCAAAAGCCTGAATAGCACTATAGTAATAATCTTGCACTTACAATTTTAAAAGTGTTGGTATCAATGAATAATGTATCCCCATCCTCGCTCATTATAAATGGAATAAACCTTTGGAACTGACATCTTTTCTTTGTTGTGACTGGCTTGTTATAAGCCTCTAAACAATATTCAGCTTTTGCTGCCATGAACAGAAAGATAGTGGACAGCTAATTCACAGTGTTGGCAGGCTCAGCAATATTGTGGAGACTTTGAACCAAAATACCAGTGTCCTGCATAGTTTCCATCTTCTTTTTTTAAAATTACATTTGAAATGTTACCAAGGTGAACCAGTCAATACTTTGCTAACTCTGCCGTGCACAACTAAGTTCAGGGTTGTTGGTTTGAGGATTTAACCTTCTGAGAATCCACAATTGACAAAATATCTGCTTTTTCTTCTTTCTTTTTTGTCAAATAATAAAACATAGATTTGTGTATATGTTCACATTGATTCACCTTTATCACGCAAACACTGCCAGGAGAAACATTGTCCCATCACCACTGCAAACACCATTACTGCCTCATCACATAAGCCATAAGATGCATTTCCTTCAACCAACCACATTAGGAACAAACACTAACCATCACGATAGAGTTCAGTTGGTGGACATTTGTCATTGGCATAAATCACATTTGCAGTAATTGTAACCTAATTTTGAATCCTCAATGAATAAATGTGACTGAACTGAAAATGAGCAGTAAAGTATTTAGAACTACATTGTGGATCTGTTAAATTGTTGCATCCACAACAGATCACTGCAATTGTTACACTGATAAGCTGCAATTTTCCATTGTTTTTATTGCAGCTCATGGTAATTTGATAGGTAGAGCCCTGTAATGTCTGTTTTTATTGTTCCTGAGTCACTAAAGGTGTGAAAACATCAAATGAGTTCTAAAATGTCTCATTCTGGGATTTGATGGGGAGTTTGTAAGAGAAAGTACAGTTATATGGAGCTATTTTCTGAGGGTTATTTGACTTTGGCTGATAAAATCCCATACTCAAGTACACACATGGATGGAAATTCTGTCAGTAAGGAGTCATGTGTATTTTTCAGTAAGGATGGTTGACTCCATCTGTCAAAATAGTATGACTCTGGGACATACTGCTCACTCCGTGGTTTGACGTGCATTATGTCACTGTGAGGCAGAGACTTTAAATCAGGCCATGAACCTTTGGCATATGTCATCCCACTCTCTGTCTCCATACTTCCTGTCCTTCGCCTCTGTCGACGAGCCATAGCAAGATGCCATGAAAATAATGTTTTCAAAAATGTAATGAAAAAAAGTCATATGATCTCATTTTGCAGTCACTTGTAGCATCCATCTTTCCATTATCTCCCGCTTATCCTCACATAGGGTCGCGGGGGGGCTGGATCCTATCCCAGCTGTCTTAGGGTGAAAGGCAGGGTACACTCTGGACAAGTCTCCACCTCATCACAGGACACATAGAGACAGACAACCACTCACACTAATATTCACACCTACGGTCAATTTAAATTAACCAATTAACTTAATCCCCACACATGTTTTTGGAAGGTGGGAGGAAGCCGGAGTACCCAGAGAGAACCCACGCAGACACGGGGAGAACATGCAAACTCAGCCTGAAAGGCAGAAAGGCCCCGGGCCGGTACCTTCTTGCTGTGAGGCGACTGTGCTTACCACTACACCACCGTGCCGCCCCACTTGCAGCATCATATTGTTGAATTATTTTGTTAAATTATTAGATTAAGATTATGATTGAAATATGGAATGAGATATTTTAGTTTTTCCTCAGTCGATGTGAGGACAGAGGGTGTCATATCCCTTACAGATTGTAAAGCCTTAAATTCATAATTTGTGATATTGGGCTATACAAATAAAATTGACTGGACTTCATAAGCATGTATAAACATTTATTTAATAATGGCTACAAGCTCTTATTTCACTTATATCAAATATTTTTTCTCATGTTATTGTTTTCAGTCAGTGAAGTTATTATTTGAAACAATGATTCACACCAGGAATGTGCTCAAAATGCAAAATGCTGGGCTTTGGGCCTCACTTAACCCTGGTGCTTGATCCTGGTGTGGTGGGCCATGGAGGTGATGATGTATGGGACTGGTGAGGCTGTTGGGACAGATGGCTTGTCAGTACAGCAGTGGACCAGTGAGGGTGGAGAGATCCACAGATTTCTTTCTCTTTGTTGCTACCATGGCGTGGCACTTCCTAATCTAGTGTAACTGATGACGGAGGATGTCTTCCTCAGCTGCTCTCTCCCAGGAGCTCATCATCATCATTCTCTCCTTCCCTGTATCAATCACCTCAGAGTCAGGCCTTCTGGTCATGCTACATAGCTGTCGCTATGCCTCCCATGGTGTCTCCAACTGTACTGCATTATACTGTATGTGATCTTCATCAATCCCATCTCCTCCTCCACATGGTGAGTTTCATGAGGCTTCATGCTGAATAGCACACATGGCAAAATGGGCAGAAAGAGAACAGCAGGTGGAAGTTAAAAAATGCTCCCAGTTAATATTAGTTTCACTTGTAACCCCCCCTAAACAATGCAGACGAAGGACAACCCATTGTCTGATCAGCTCTGCTCTGGTTGTGTTTTCTATTCATGCGCTAATTTGTACATCCCACTTACCTTTGGCTCACTTTAGCAGGAACAGGAAATGATCGACCTCCCATTGCTCACCCTGTGGGACACTGCTGACCACAGCACTCAGCTCTAACCACCATTACAAAGGCATCATTACAAACAGCATATGTGTGACTGATGGAGACCAACTGTCTTTGCTCAAAAGAGCAGCGACAACAGAGAGCATCTTTGAAGCAACACTGTAGTCATGTGACAGTTGCAGAGGCCCTTGGGGCAAGCTGAAATGCTCTTAAGTGAAAGGGATGAATGGGGGGTGATTGAATGCTGCCAGAGAAAAAGGATTGACTGGCAGTATGATCTAATGCTCTGTCAATTTATGGATCTGGCTTTAATGGAAATGCTTGATTTTTCTTTTTTTTTATCACATAGTTGGGGTAACCACACAAACAGCTGACTGTTTGACTGTGATTATACAATGACATTTTTATGTGCTGGGACTGCACTTTGGAGTCTAACCTTTGAATGTGAACCATCTTGCATTTTCGTAGGTGGCTGTTTAAGATTTATGAGGTCTCTCACGAATCTTGTTCATCACGAGTAGATATTGACTCTCAGAGCGAGCTGGGCTTGTGGACTGCAGCTTGAGAGCTGTCATTTTGTGTATAATTTGTTGCAGCTGATATCTGATGAAATGTATTATTAGGCCTGTTTCCAGTTACAAATGATGAGGTGTTTATTTTCAGTGTATGTCTTTGTCGACTGGATGAACTGTATACTAAAATAAAAATAATGTATAGTACTTCATAGTATTTAAGTGTTTAGCTTTTCATATAGCTTTTGAGCATTTGGATGTGACACTCTTGCAAAAAAAAAAAAAAAAAATACAATGCTATTATTAAAATTAATATTTTGTCTCAGTGCAGTGTCCTGGCCTCAATCAATGAGGTCTTTTTTTCTGGAGTCACTCAGGGTATTGGAAATGTCAAATCCATCTTGGCGGCCTCTGTAATAAGTAGAGGGGTGCTGGCTTAAAGTCATTCATTTTGTTTTATTGACCATTGGATTCCATAAGGAAAATCACACACTGAGGCCTCGGTTACATGTTAATGAAAACATGGTGGACCTTGAACATATTGCCAGAGGTCGTTCCAGAGTCATCGACATAGAGCACATTGGGACATGGCTCAGCTAAATCACATCAACACCAATGTCATGCACCGGCCATGTAAAGTTGGTTTTGCACAGGAATAATTTTCCTCTTCGACTCCTGCATTGGTATAACTATTCCTATGGCGCAACGTCCGCTGGGATCCTTCCTCCTTCATGTCATATTTAAGACAGATAGTACAAATGTTAAATATGAACCAAGTGCCGCTGATATGTTTCCTAAATGAGTTCAGTAAGAAAAAAGGAAGGAAGGAGGAAATAGAGGTTGCTTTGACCTGGTTAAAACAGATTATAGTAACACTGTTGTTTTGAAGTGTGGATATCAATGCAGCTAAACAGTTTCTTTGATGTCCCTAGTAATTTTTTTGGAGTCTACCACTTATTTAATAGAGGAGCTTGATTATCAGCCATTCACATGTGGGCCTTCTCTCCACAGAGGCATGATTAAAGGTAAATATACTTAAGTGCCCCCTGGGCCAAAGGTTTCATTGGACCAAGAGGTACACTTTGTAAAGCTCCCTGTTGGACCAACATATGGTTTCGGCTTGTGGAGAAATGGAAAGCTGTGCACACAATGAAAGAGTCGGGTAATTCCATTTGCAATTGGACGTAACTCTTTGCAACAAGATACATGGGCAGAGAGGGGATAGAGTGTGTATTCAGCCATAAAAGTGGAGGGGGAGGGCAAGAGGACTCAAGCTGTGCAATTACCAGAAGTAAGAAACAACACAGGGCTCCTCACATCTGCACAGAACAGCACAGTTATTTCTTAATTCCCTAATTCAGCACAACAAGCAGACTCAATGTGCCCTGAAAGAGGACTCTCCTTCTGGATGAATCATTGCCGTCTGTGCTCGTCACTCTGCGATGCTTCCAGCTGCATGCCAGAGAGATGATTTGATAGGCTGTATGTACAGCATGTCGACAGAGTTCGGCTTCATTTACTGCAAATCAGACTTTTGTTGGAGGGAAGTTTTTTTTGTTGTTTTTACTGCTCAGCCAGCTATGTGTCAGGCATACAACTGTGTTGTCGTTTGTCTCTTCCACTGACCCTGTTTTCTGTAGCCTGAAGCGATACCCAGGCTGTCCCTTAGATTTGATTTTGCCACAGAGGAGTCCAGTCAGGAACCTGGGTCCTGGAGGGGAAGCAGGCAGTGAGGCCTAATGATGAGAGGACATACACTAACACACACCTCTGGGTAGCAGCACTGTGACAGTGTGGGATGGCCCTGGAGTGTCAACCTAGTTGTCTCTAAAGTCTGTCTACACAGCCACAGATACTGTATACAGGTCAACATGGCGGCTGCAGTCTCACTCATGATGCATGCTCATCATCACACAAAACTGAATCAGAAGACGAAGAATGGATACAATACAGGACAGGCGCTGCATCTGAAAGCATTCACCACATAGTCATGCAAAATTTAAAATCTAAAACATAGTGTAACATGTTGTTACTAAGAGTGAGCGTTTTTGCTGTCTCGCATTGAATTTCTCAGCAAAACAGCAAGTATATTTTCTTAAAATCCTTTAATTTTTGTATGACAGTGACAGAAAATGAGGCTAATCACAGTACAGAGATCTGTTTTAGTTCCAAGCCAGGATATGGAGGAGGCATATCCACCAGCATGTCTCACATAAATCCTAGAAAATACAAAATGCAACAAAACGTATTTCTTTGTTTATTTTTCAGAAAGAGGAATGTGGTTTCAATGCTTTTGCTGTTGCCTCAGTTAGATTTAGTGTAGCAGTAAACAGAAAAAAAAATCATCATCTGATTTATTTAGGAGACAGTAAAGCTTAGGTTGGAGATGGTTTCATATGGAATACTGCAATAATAAAGCAGACACAGCAACATGAGTAATGCATATGTTAATCAACATATGTTAATGTTGCCAAGAGGCAAAGTCTATTCATACAACCCTCTCAGGATTTAGATACTACATGTGGGCTGGATGTGTAGGCTTTTTTTCTTTCTTCTCTTCTTTTTTGACTGAGCTCTTACTGTATGTTAAATAAAATATATCCACGATGAGTAAAAATCTAAATTGAAGTTGCTCTGATGATCATCAATTATTCTAATATTCCTGTAATTGAATTAAGCACTGCTTTTAATCTGCTGTGGGTTTCTATTCGTTAAGAGACTGGGATTCTTTGTTTCACTGTCACTCTTATATCTCCGGGCAGCTTGACAGCATCTTACTGTCAGGATTTCGAGAGTCCCTGGCTTTTAACCATCTTAGCTGACAATACCTCCATTTCTTGACAGCTTGAATTCATCCATTCCATCGCCATGTGACAACTGGCATTTTCTCTTGCCTCCCCCTTTCTCTCTCCACCTTCCTCTCCCTTTCTTCTCATCCATGCTTTTCTGTATTCCTCAATCAATTATCTCTAATGGCATTTGATCGGCAAAATGAGGCATGTCAGACAATGTTGAGTCACTTCCAGTTTTTAGTGTCATTTCACCTAATTCCCTGCACACTGGAACGAGTTCAAGTTTGTACTGTCACCAAGAAGAAACGAGGTGGGATTTTGAGGGTGGCAGGCGTGGAAGCATTATTGTGATTAAAGTCTTTAGAGAAGCTGTCCTGCCTATCTGTGGACTACAGTCTTAATACAGGCTCTGGCTGTTTAGTATTGTGTTTGCACAAAAGCATTTGCTTGGCACCAGAAACAAATGCTGGTAATGTGTAATGGTGAGAAAATATTCTGCTTCTACCTCTTTTCACCTCAGCTTGGTTCTGACACTTTCCTGTCCATCATTAAGCACTCAGATCGTTGCTCTCTTTCCCTGGCTCTGCAGGTGTGTAACTTTCATTGATGGTACAGGAATAGTGTTTTGAATATAGCCTACAAAATGGAATGCCAGTATCGCTTTTAGGGCGCAGAGGAGAGGGTGCGAGCTTCCCTACAGAGCCACCTCTAATTGGCTCGCTCCACAGTTTGCTGAGTCCTTTCTTGTGGCTGTTCCTCAGTGCCCGCTCACACCTTTCCCCAGCAACCCTGCAGGTGAAATCCAGTGTGAAATCCATTTGTTTCAAGGCAGGAACCAAAGCACTCCCTGTCCTGTGACAGACCATTTTGTCTGCAGCTCCAGACAGTTCCTATTAAGCTAAACAGGTATAACTCAACGGTACAACTCAGGCGGCTAATAGCGAGTCATTAGAGAAACTTCAACCTGAAGCCAAAGCCAGTGTGGCCACCCATTGTTCCCATGTTGCTCCAGCGATAAGCAGACAATTAGTGGTTCGACCAGGCATCAGCAGGGGTCATGAATCATGAAGTTGCATCATGTCAACATGGTTGAACTCAGACAGTACAGAATTAACCCCTTAAGAAGCCTGTTTAATAGCTGTGCTTCCATTGTGTGATTTAGCTTTCTGTGAGCTTCACTACTGGAAGTGACATAAATAGGGCTTTACCCGGCAGTGAAGAAGAGGCACTTAAGCAGTGTTCTGTTCTTATGGCATGGTTAATGACTGACCTTTTGAAATCGTGCACAGGGATAGCCCTGAGAAATGAGTCTGCCATCCAGAACCACTGATAACCTGCAAGCTGACCTTGACTGCAAGTAAACACCGGGTTTGTTTGTGTCTCTCTGTAATAGCAACAACCATTAGCATGTTCTGAAGGCGTTGGGGATCTGCCATTCCTCAGAGACTTAGACTTAGTGCTTCGTGCCACAAAGTTTACTTCCTGACTGAGGAATGGTACAGGCCTAATGAGAATGAGCAATTCAAAATGCTAAATCACCACAGTTAGGGCACCACCTGTCTCTGGTGTGCCCTGGTAATTAACTTGCATCACTGCATTCTCATTTCTGCCCACCGAGATGACATTAGCATAGAACAGGAATGGCTCTGCATAAGCTGGAGGAGGCACTTGGCTGATTGCATGTCTGTCCTGACCCCCATGTCCAACACACTGCCAGCGGAAGCTCTCCAGATCATAATGAACCCATAGGATGTTTTCTGGCTTCTCACAAATAAACAAAGGGCTCAAAATGTTAGACTTTGTATAAATTAGCATTAATGACTTCATTATGTTTCTGGACACTGTTCTGTTCTCACAATCAGCACTTCATTAAGTGGTGTCGGGCACTTAATTGAAGTTCCTGTTCTGTTTAAAAAGATAGTTTGACAAGTTGCACAAGTGAACACCTGGCCCCGTTTAGAGCAGACATAACGGATGAATGTTTATGAGCACCATGTGTCAACTTAATCTGCTTGAAACAAGTCTGTTAGCTGAATTTAAAATGTGTTTTGTGATCTTAATAATGTATCTTTTATGGCAACGGCGCATTTCAGTGTGCTCACACTATCCTTCGATGTGTTGTTGTGAGCATTTTTTAAGTGGCCCAAGGCATAATGAGTTGCTTGAGGACTGACTGAGATTACAGATGAGATTTTGATCTGTCTTTAAAATACAACATATTTAAACTTATTCCGTGAACTTGCAAGTGGTGTAAAATAAGCCTGGGTGTTTTCACTGCTTAATACCATTTCATCATGTCTGTCTCCACATGTATTGTGTTTGACTACCTCAATGTCTTTTCTCTGCTTTCTAACTGAAAACTGCATGAAGACCATGAAATAGGGATTATCGCTGAAGATACTGCAGTGCTGACTGCCTTGTTTCACAGCCTGCCAGTGCTGCTGGCATTAGCTGTCAGCAATCAGAAGTTCTCATTCTCAAACCACTGTGAAACAAATCACCTTGTGATGGTGAGACAGCAGAGGAGTGAGGTGCAGATGAGACAGATGATTATAGGAACACCTGAGACAGGATTTATAAATAGTGCAGTTGATGAGTAGCAGCGCAGTACATCTCACTATCATGTGTCTAAACTGAAATGATGGAAGAGAGGGTTAGTCAAGTGAAATAGCTTTTCAGGCCTTACTATAATAAACATATATGGGGATGAGGAAATCATCTATTGTGTATGTACAATGTCTCTCTCCTTTTTACAATTTATTGCAAAATAAATATAAAAAATATGTTTGGCTGCTGTCAGCAGATCACTCAGTCGTAATAAAGAACAGACACAGTTGCTATGGTATTGGTTGAGATTACCAGGATGATTAATGTGTTTATTTTTATTTATCCAGCGTAGACTCTGAATGAATTACCTGGACAGTTTTTGCAGCCTCTTTAGTCTTTTTTTGGGCCTGACTTCTGTCAGGTGCACCTTGGGGACTTGGACCTAATAGCCTTTATCGATTCAGGCAGTAGCCGTATGAAAACCTACTTTTCCCAGGTCTCTTTTTAATATGGCTTTTGCACCTATGCCCACCAATCTGTCAGTTGGTTTCTGCATCTTTATGGAGCTAGGGGTGAGTTAGTTAATGATATCACCACAGTGTGAAGATTAGAACTCAATTATCTGCCTGTGTCATGGACCTGGGTTCTGGCCCAACATATTAATCACATTTCTTGAATTGCAGTAAGGCAGAAAAGAAGCAGCTTGCATCCACATGAAAAAGGAACTACTGTGCAGGGAAGATAGAGGAAAAAAAACTTTTTTTTTCCTTTTAGTTTTGTCTTCTACTATATTTAGAATATTTTCCTTAGTGAAAAAAAAACCATTGTTCTTGCAATGTTGCATACATACTGTCATTCATTAATTCTTCGGTTTGAGCTCTAGGATCAAAAGCTTTCAAATATTGCAAGTCTTCTCAAAGACCTGTGTGAACTAATGGAGCCCTGTAGTCCAGATATAAAGTTCCATTTTAATATTCAAATCACCGTACTGTCCTGAGGCTCCATGTATTGTTCGTTCATGTTGAAGTTGTGCTTTGAAAAGAGTCTGAGAAAAGAAATGCACTACTTTTCAAAGCAAGCTTAAAAAGGCACTTGTACAGACACCCTAAATGGTAACAGTTGTGCTGTGCTCAGTACCAGGGGATGCAGTCATTGTGGGCATTTTCTGGGAACACTCCAAAAAAAAAATGTTTTTTTAACCAGTCATTTACAGTTGGGACTACTTTTGGCTGCCAAATAATATATTTTCAACAAAGATAAGTCTCTGCCATTGGGGTAAATAATGATTGTATCTGTTTTCAATACAAATCAAGCTGTTTTGAGGATTCTGCAGAATTAAAATGTAATTTCCTAGATGTGAGTGCAGCAAGGTGCCTTATCCTGGGTACCTTCAGTATATTGGCACTCTTTTGTTTAAGAAAAAAACCTGCAACCCACTCCCCTGGAAACATTTTCTCCTATCTTATCTAAAGCTATTAAATTTCTGTAGAGCTCTGCACAGTCATATAGTCATTTTATCATGGAATAAAAGGAAAAGGATGCAACACAGTTAGAGAATCTTTTTCCAATAAAACACATGATTATTTATCTTAGCTCCATTGCTATATTCCTCATTGTACGGCTGTTAAGCTTCGGACCTTGCTTTTTCCTTAACTGTGAAAGATCACAGGTCTGTATCTGTCGCAGTCTGCACATAGAATCTGCCCTATAGTGGTGTGTTTCATCAGAAGACTCCTGTGCTTCCTGCGAGGCACGTACAAGATGCACTTTTGATGTGGTTTTCTTCTGAGAAAAATACAAGACAGCTGATAGTAATGACATCGCCTGCAGGTCGCTGCAGACACTGATTGAAGAGTCTATTTTGGCTTCAGGTGTTCTGTCACTGGCATACAGGCTCCTGCAGCAGGTCACTGTGATCTTTCTGCCACCCTCTGCAGCTCACAAACAGCCCCCCCATTCCCCAGTCCTCCACCACATGTCCCGGTAGAGGGATGTGACTCCCCAGGGGAGGCTTCTTCCCATCCAACGCTGCCTCCTACTGCTGCAGCGCCTTCATTAACATACGACAGACTTGACAAGGATAAGAGAGCTTTATAAAGCAATCATCATACTCCAGTCTGACAGATCTGCTTCTGTTAAGCTTCAACACTTCCATTGCTTTTTCTGATGTTTTCTTTCTATTGTGCCTGCCCTGCCTCTCTTCCTTTCTGGCTGTGATGAGATCAGACTGGAAAATCAATAAAGAGATTTGACAGTGACATGAAACACAAACCCGTCTATAAACGTGCTAGTTGGCTGATAAAGTAGCTGTTTTTATTTGCTTTTCAGAAGCTCAAGTCCTGTCTGGCCAATCACAGTGGCTGAATTAGCCAAAGATCATCAATGATGTTTATGTCCAATAGGGATACATGATGATAAATACAGTGCTTTAAAAACTATGTTATGTCATGCTTTTCCAGAGTATGTCAATTCATCCGTCAACACCTACAGTGTTTATCTATATTTACAGATGTCCTTGCCCCTGTCGGTTTGTTAAATTACACACACACAATACTGTGACTGATTAGCATTTTAGTCTTGTCCTAACAGGTGTGCAGTGTACGGCAGTGTTTCAGACAAAGAAAGTAAAAGCTTCCCACCCACACAACAACAACAGGGTGACTTTCAGCCCCACATTGCTTTGAAGTCAGATTCAAAGCATAAAACACAGAGGTTGTGAGAAGATAAGGGAGTGATTTCCCCTATTTTCTGCCATCCTTACTCTTATATGAGCAAGTTCAAGTTCACTCTCTCTGTGGTCAGTTCAAGTTCATTTTTCATCACAAAGCCAGTCTTGCCTCTATCATCTTCCGGTGTAAAAACAATATGGATTTGTGCCTGCGGCATAGTATGAGTTTTGAGGGATTTGCTTACTGTGAGTGAAATTAAGTGATATACAGTAAATATTAGTGCTGCACACTTGCTTTAACACATGGCACTCACATGGTGCTGGTTTATATTCAGCTGAGTGGCTGAGTGCCTCTGTGTCAGGAGGTGAGGACAGTAAGAGGTTTGTCAGGAAGAACACTAGTAAATAATTTAACTAGTCAGAGAGTGAAGGGTCAGGGCTCCTGTCTGCACTGCAACACTCTGAAGGCACTGTCCAGGTTTTGGGCAGGCATGCATATGTCTATACTCATCTGAGATACCTGGACTGGATACCTGGAGGATTATTCCCCACTGACACAAGCCCATACATCGATTTCTGTTTTTGCTTTCTCATATTCCCAGCAGAATATCTAGTTCTAATCCATGACTGAATCGATCGATCATGTTGGTCACACTCTCACACTGAAGATTTCTCAACATCACATTTAAGTTGGTGTTTTGAAGCACATTGATGTGCACACATAATCACCATCGTGACAGAGAAACTAAATCATGTCCAACATTTTGTATGCTGCATCCTAATGATGCTAAAGTATCAATGTCACCATTATCCAAGTAATTACTTCAGATATACAGATTTAATAAACACACTGCTGGTTTGTTACAGAAAGCTTTTTGAAGGCTATTATTAGAGCACTATAGTCTACATTAGTGGCATCTGTTATTCCCATGCTCTCTTGCTACTATCTGTGCTGGCTAATAAATCACAGAGCAGTCTACAGCATCGTGCCACAGGCGGGGATATAACAACACCAGTGTTGATACAGACACACCTACAGTATAGCGAGCTCCAGCTCCCTGTGATCTCTTTCATTTCACTCCAAACCCCTACCCTGCAGCACTCAGGCTTACACAGAGGACACTATCAAAGCATCAGCCACAAAAAAGGAGGCGAGCAATAGCACATATATTTAGGAAATGCTGCAGTGTTCAGAGCTGTTGCAAATTGCTATTGTTACAGTTCCTCATTTTAGTCTGCTCTGCTTCACGTTGCCATTGCATTACCCCCGTGGACTTTGATGGTGGAAAAGAAGGGATGAGGCTAGGATTAGTTTAATGCTACTAATTAACAAAAGACAGAGGAGAGGAACATACTATCTGGTGCTGGATGTCATGCAGCCCTTCAGCACCTCCGCTGCTGTTAATTACCTCTGGCGTTTCACCATCTCTCCCAGGAATGGACAGGGCTTGCATCTCTTAAGCTGCCGCCTGCATGGTCATTAGAAAGAATAGATTTAGCCCAACCAACTGAGGCACATGTGCTGCTTTTCCAGTTAGCTGTCAGGATTAAGTGTCTGTTTGCTGACCTGTTTGAAAGTGTCCAAATAATTTTTTATTTCAGTTTTTTTCCACTTGGTTTTTTTCTGACATTTCATTTCTTAAAATCCTGGTGGCTAATTGTGACAGAGAAGTGTTCACTATTTTAGTGCTGGGCGTGACAATTTTTCTGTTTCTTATCAATGCCCCTCACATTTGTTGAATAGAATCGATCAAATGCCTGATATAAACATTAAGGTAAGTAATTGTGTGGGATTAGTCAACATTTTCTGCTGTAACAATACATGGAAGCTGCAACAGCAGACTTGTGCATTGTCCAGCAGAGCTAAGTTAAGACCTGCTATACTTGAGGCTCTAATGCTACCTCTCGTCTCCCCCTGTTGACCAAATGGAACTATTCTCTGATAAGCATTTCCTTAATGTGTCCAAAACGCTGCTATCTCCAAAGGCAAATTTACATTCCTGGAATAAGTTTCTATGACAATAACTCAAATGCTCTGTTTCAGTTTGTGTTGCCATCAACAGGTTGCATGTAAATTACCAGTAGCTGTTAAAAGTTAAAGTCAGGACTTTAAAATAGAGTATGTGTTAATTGGTGGCTGAGGCATTTTCATCCGTGTCTTAGCCTCATTTGTTTTGCCAACAACAGCAGCATCTGGCTTGTAATGATTAGTGGAAAAAAATCTATTCACCACCTTCGGAAGTTTTCTTTTAAGGTGTAGACCATCCTTTGCAGTGCCACACCAGTGTTTCACAGCTTTGACTCATATTTCTGTGGCAATAAATTCTCTGCATGCTGACCTCTAGAGAATAGCGTGTGGCCAGAAGGCCTAATCCAGTTACATTGTGTGCACCAAGCACACTTTATCACAGGCAACAGTATCTACCCCTCCTCAGGCTGCGAGACCACACTCTTGAGAAAAGATACCTCCAAGCTCTACTGTAGTCTTGGATCACGTTGTCCTAATCCATTCCAAGTGTAACCACTACATCCTAGGAAAACAAAACTTGCCCTTGGCCGGGGCTGAGGGGTCGCTCACACCTGTCTTCCTGGTATGGCCTCTGTTAGTGCATGTTTCCGGGGAGGAAGAGTAAGTAAACAACAAAAAACATGATTTGAGTCTCCCAGTCTACAGACAGAAGGGAGTCATCACTTGCAAGAACCACTGATACAAATGCAGATTATTTTAGCAAAGCTTTTTATAAACTAAACACTGCTTCTGTGACCCCCACCAGTGTGAGTGTTTCTCTTCAACACTTTGTTGACTTCATGACTTCAGCAATGTCTTTTTTATTTTTTTATTTTATTTTTTTTTTACATTTTTGCTCTTTTGCTTAGTCTTGTTGTCCTTTTTCATTTCATAACTTGTGACATTATCATTGCCCCAAACCAGATAGACACAAACTAGATAGTGTATTATGACATAACATAACAAAATTAATAAAACCATTATAATACCATAAACTGCAACATCTTGTTTTTTTACTGTTAAATATTCTTGCCAGTGTTGCACAGAAATCTGATTGTTTGGATTCTCTAGTCCAAGGCTGGTTTCAGGTGACAGGAAGCGATTGGAAATTAAGGGAACAAAGTCTGATTGGTTCTCCATCTGTGTTGAATTTAACGCTTATCACAGTGGACGTTGATCTCAGTGTCGGTGCAGGCCAGACATTGTGGGGTGGATGGTACTCAATCACACAGACTCATTTTGGGATTTGTTTTCCTCCCTCGGGCATCTGGTGCCAATTTTCAGAAGGGTTTGGACCAAATTGTAGCTGGAATGTGGATCGTCATTCAATGCACTTCTCTGGCCAGTTGTGTCCTAAAAAAATAATCTGTATAGTAAATACTGAATATGCTCCTCTCGAGCTGGTTAGAAACACTGCCTTAATGTTCAGTGTAGTTCATACATTCCCCTTATAACCACTCACAGCCCACCTTTCCTTTTACAGTACACACACGTGAGGTAACAAATGACAATGTATCAGCTCCACATTCATTTTCATGTCAATAATGTTTGCCCTTATCTTTCTTTTCATGATGCAACCCCTCTGGCCCAACTGTGTCTGCTAACGCCATACAGGTAAGTCTTACACTACAGGAGCTGCAGAGTGTCCATCTGTTATTTTGGTTTTGATTCCACATGAACGTTATCTGAGGAACAGCTCATATCCTCTAGCTGTCTTTCCCAGGTTGAAGCAATCACTTCTGTTGCCTCCTCATGGCTCCTTTTTATCGATTGAGTGTCTGTATGATTCCCTGCTCTGCACTCAGAAATTACCTGTGCTAGAAGATACAGATAAATTAAAGGCCAGGCTTTTTAAAGTAATGCAATTGCAGGGGAAAAGAGCTGCTCGGAATCTGAAAGAGTCATCTTCTCCTCCTCTTTCCTCTCTCTTTTCTGCCCCAGTGAAGTTTTGTAATTAGATTGTCATAGCACAGACTGCTTATGGGCTCACTGCTGTTTATATTCAGATTACTCAAATGATTTGTTTCACGATTTCATTGTCACTGTTTACTTGACTTTGACTTTGTTGATGTGAGCTCAGGAGCTAAGAAAAGCTGAGGGGAAGTGCAAATCAGAGGAAAAATAGACAGTATTTACAGAGAGTGCTCCTGATAAATAATTAGTCCTTTTGTGTTCTTGGAAGATAATCTAATTAGAGTATCCAATAATGATTAACTCTCTGTATATTAATCAGTCGCTGACACTATGGCCCTACCATTCTTAAAGTGATTGCCAGTGGGACTCACAAATATCACTGTGATGTGAAGGATTGTGCAAGAGTGTGTATCTGTCTTTTTGCAGTATGAGTCAACTTTTGTTTGTGTGTTCAACTGAATGTCGTTACTTGTACATCCATGGTCACGTCATATTATTTTTGAAGAATAATACAGTTCCCCAGGGGAAGGTTGTAAATAGAATTCATGGGATGTAAAATATCGTGGGAATGATCTTTTCTCAGAGTTTTACCCAGCCCACTGTCCAAAGCCCAAACTTCCAGTTCCATTCCCACATTTAATTGCTGCTGACGGTACTTACAGAAAAAACCTGCGTAAAGTGCTCTGGCTGCTGTACAAGTGTGTTTGCTAAAGCCTGGCCTGATCCGTGCTGTGGTCCAGAGGAGTGTGGCCAAAACCAACAGATGGGTAGAGCAGAGGAAACGCTGCTGCAGTTTTTGTCCTGAGCACCATGCCGAGCGGCTGTCCGTCCTCAGAGACTGACCACTTGGCCTCTATGTCCACTGGGCCGACGCCAGGAGAGAAAGAGGGAGGAAGGAGGAGAGGAGCAGTAAGAGGAGAGGGCACCATAGATCTCAAGTCATACCATAACCTCTCTTACTGACCAGGTCTGCAAATATATGCAGATACATATATTCAGCCAAACAAGCATCAGATTTGCAGCATTTGCTTGTGATGTCATGAGGCAGCGTTTGAGGTACTGTGCGTCATTCGTGTTCCACCTACCACAGCCTACCATTAGCCAAAGTGTGCAGGTCATTTGTTGAGCCAGGGGCATGCTGTCCTCTCAGTGTGTGGGTGGAAGTAGTGCAAAGGGAGCGCTAATGCTTAATTTGAGCTGCCTCCTTCTCCCTGTAAACAGGATATAATATCTGCTCTTCATTAATGATGCAGGGCCCTGCTCCACGCAGCAGAATGCATTAGAGCTTTAATCAGCAGATATGATTGCTTTGTACTCTGTCTGACTGCACTAGGGCGCCTCGTGGGGGTTTGGTGGCAGTTTATGACAACTAGCTGTCGACAGAAGAAAAGAGAAATGAAAAGAAATAAAAAAGGTCTAATGATATTCAATCCGACAGCGACTTAGAATGGTTTTAAAGGGATGAAGAGAATATAATCTTTTTTTTTTCCATAACTTTTGGATATGGAGGCAAGGGTGTGAAGAATTGCTTAGCACCTGTTTATTCCCTTCACTAGTAGGTGTTCCACTAATGTGGCCCGAGAAACCAGGATTCATTCAAAAAAAGCAATAAAAACATGACAGAAAGAGTGAGCGATGCTTTCAAAACCTCCTTCCAACTTCTCCAAGTGGCTCTACTTAATTTTTCAACCCATATATAATTCTTCATCTTTCTTCCTTTTCATGCCAAAATAATCAAACGCAAATATTTCTCATCAGCTCCCTGGGAGCAGCCTTGACACTAATTAGAGATGGTTTCTTGGATTTTAAGAATCCAACAAGGGACTGGATTTTTTTTTTTTTGTCCCTTTTGGGATTCATCTGGTTCCCACTGTTATTCTTGTTTGACATGCACACTGCAGGATGACTGATTTGACCAAAATGTGCCCCAGCTGTCTTTGCTGCAAATATTATGCAGTATCTATATCATACAGTCTGTTCTGTCCAGCATTAGAAACGTCACCACCCAACTCACTGTCTGCTTGAGATCTTGCAAGATCTCTTTTCCGAAGGAGCCCTGGCCAAGATGGCAGCAGCTCCAAGTTACAGTGACATACAGCAAACATTAAAACACATCTATTATTATTATTGTTATAATTATCAAGCTTACATTAAACTTGCAAAGAAGGATGGCAGTTACAGACACCAATGGAATCTGTCCCCAAAACCTTCACCACATTTTTTAAAATCCCTAATATGCCTGATAATGTATTTAGGGGATTAAATTGTTCCATTCCAAATAAGGCAGTAAAATAACCTTTATGATAATGTGTTCATCCTCAAACTGCTCCAGAGATAGATGAAAATGTCATAGTAAGGGATAAATGTTAAACTAGTTTCTCTCACAGTACACACACACACACACACACACACACACACACACACACACACACACACACACTGACTCTTGCTCTGTTGCTCTGCTCAAGTGGTCCATACTGTTATGCTTGTGTTTTTATTGATCTGTGGTTACATAAGTGTCTGCCATTTGCCATACCTTCTTGGACTCTAGTTTTGGCTTGTATGAATGAATCTGCCATCTGCTGAATGTGTGGAGATACTCTCATTGTCATCATTCTTGAATCCCAGTCAAAGGACTGGTTATGCAGGCATTTGGGCAAACAACAACAAAAATGCTGAATGTAGCCAGATCTGACTGAGATCTAAAGCTTTGGTCCAAGGTGATGGATCAGAGCTGCCAAGTATGGAGCTTATGTGCCTCAACCTCAGTTTAACCCGTTAAACACAAACTCCTACATCTTCTTTTAAACCCACTCACTGGAAGCCCATTTCTGTGCATTTAAATGGTTTGTGTGTTATAGAATTCTGAGCCAATATGATGTAACCATTACATGTGATTACAGTGTTGATTATCTATCATGGGTGGAATAACTTTTAATGCAATCTCCCTTTTTCTCTGTAATGTAATTCATGAGGCTTGTATTATGCCAAGCTGACATTTGAAATGCAGTTTAAAAGCCACCGTTAAATTAATAATTAGTAGTACAAAGCACCTGAAACAATCCCAATCAAGACTAAATAAAGACAAATGAAGCTTGAAACTTTTACTTATTTTAATTAGAAGAGAATAATAAAAAAAGCACCATGCCGCATTCAAATGGGAAAAGAAAAGTGATGCTAGCCTAATTATTAATTTTCTAGGATGTTTTTTTATGTGTAGTGTTATATTTTAAAAACAAATTCTAAAGCGTAATCACATTTTTCAACACAAGGATTCTGACAAACATCCATAATCTGTAAATCCATCCATCCATAATCTTTACAGCGATTGTGTATTTATTGAATGTGGAGGTATTAAATGGTTCAGGCCAAGTGCAAGCTGGTTACTAGTTGTGAAGCACGCACACACACACACACACACACACACAAACACCGTAAGCCATTATAATTTATTTTACCCACAATGTGTTGGATTTTACAGTCAGATGAGTTACTTAGGCTATAGTATGGGGAATAGCACTCTCTATGGGTCTCCCCCACCACCCACAGGCCCTAGCACATCCATACTGCCTGCCTTGTGTATTTACGCCCTTGCTCACAGTGTATAATTTCAATCCGCTCTGTAAACTGAGACGATCTGTTTTCCATCTGCTGCTCCATCAGGACTTCTCACCCACCGTAGATAACAATATTTACCATTACCATACTTCAGTGCTGACAACCTCTCACTGTTGCTGAAGGTGTTGCAGGTGCAGCGATTCTGCTTAAAACTGTGACGATGAAACTTTGTTAAACACTGTTTCATCACATTATGTGCTTACCCTGCCATTATAAGTTGAGTCAAAAAGAAGCCTTTATGCCCCACAACATGTCTCATGCTTTGTATTTTTCCCCACTGATACCTGGGGCTTTTGGTATACGGTAAAGGACATCCTTCCCTTGATCACTGAAATGATCCGCAGTGACTGTTTTGATCACTGCACAGGTATTAATCCATGTCAAGAAGCTGTATACAGTAGGTCAAGAAATGGATGTACCCTTCTCTGTTGTGTAGGACATGCTTCTTATTGAGCTATCACCCACAGGTAAGGTAATAGCCCCTCAAGGCTCCCATCTTAAACATCCCTGATGTCAAGCCTATGCCTTTAATAGCAGATCTCGACAAGATTCATAAAACACCTTTTACATTGGAGCCATTATTTTGTAGGGTCTTGACCTCACTGTGGTTGTCCTGTTTAGGTGGACATTGTGGGTATGAGGTGCAGGGTAAAAAGTTAATGCATTAATGTCTGAGTCATACTGTACTTATCAGATCTGAAATAATTTCTGTCATACACTGAGTGCATTGGCTTAGCTAGTGATGTCGATATCTGTTAGCCTTTTGCAGTGGCAGGTGGCAATTTGCCTAACAACATAAAACTGTGTTTGTTTAAGAGCTCATCAGGGATTATTGGCTGTTATTATGTAAGTAGAAATCATCAGTCTGGTGTGGAAATTGCCTAAATGGATTTTGTGCATTAGCCATCATGAAGGATTTATATAGTTGATATTTGATAAGTATGGTCAACATAATTTTAACCAAAGGCTTGTCTTAAAAGAGAGCTGCCTGCAAGAGTTTAGATAACAGTTCACATGGAAATCCCTCACTTGCCCTTGCTTCCCTATAGCTCTGGTTTTCTTTCTGTATAAACAGTGTTGCTGCCTTTTTGCATGGCAGGGATCAGCTGATACTGTTTGTTGTCATGAGAGGATCTTATTAGGTGTGACAGCTTGGGTCTGTCTATGTATGAATGTGATGGTGATTTGGCCCGGGGAGGTTACACTGTCTGCTGACTGCCCATGCCTTTCATTATGGTAGCACCACCGGGCTCTTTGTTAGATGTCCGACCATCCTGAATGTGATGTGACAGTGGAGGAACCTCACATGACGGCATGTTTATGAGCTTCTTGCTCTCAGGGTGGAGAAAGAATTGTAAAGGATGAGCGCTATAAAACTCCCAGAGGTGTGACACCTGCCTCCAGAATCCAGAATGGTGCAAGTATGACTCAAACTGTTTTCTGCCACAGGTAGAAGTCAGATCTGGTTGAAGGCTGAACACTGAAATAGGGTTTATTGTATGTGCCTGTGGCATCTTCTCGCACCCTGCCAATCAAACTGAAGGAAATATGTTCCTAAATAGCGCTTGGTGCTTCAACTACATGGGTCACTAATAAGAGGCTTTTATGAGTGGGTGGAGGGCCGGGTGGCGCCCTGTCTTCCCTGTAATTCGCCTGCAGAGGCCCAGCAGAGCCGACTCCTTCCTCCATGGTGTCTGAGCTTTGACTGACAGGGAGGTGCACTGATGTGGAGGTACTGTATAGCCAGAATAAACAGGCGCAGCTAACTGAACACTTACCATACAGGGCTTTCCTGCCCTGGGGACATGGCTGTTTGCACACACAGTAGAATGAATGTCAATCATGCAATTTAAAAATCCCCGCCATCACAAAATTCCTTTGGACCCCCCCCCCCCCCTTCCTGTTTACTGTAATGCAAACATGCAAGAGCTCACTATCTCTTGCTGTCTGTGATGCAAATACACACACACACACAGTATTGTACAGTGCATTTTTATTTATTTGTATTTATGAGACTCCTCTGTCCTACTGAATGCTAAATGTAGATAAGCTAATTTTCCTGAGCCGATTATCAGCTTCAGAAACAAGTGGGCAGACCACAGCGAACAGAGAATAAATTGAAAGAGCAGAGGAGAGGGGAAGAGGACCGTTTAGTTCCCCTCCTACATAGCTGGAAATGGATCTCAGCAGTGGCATTTCTCTCCGGCTCAGTGCTGAGATCCCCCTGGCTTTAGGAGACGCTGCTGTTTGCCACACTAAATGCCCAGTAATTCATTTGTCCTGTAACTCAATAGGAAACGCAGCAGATACAATGGCTTTTAGAGAATTTCATTGTAAACAAAAGGAAAGTCGTCTCTCTCTGTGGAGATTTGTGTAGTAACCTCAGCTGCTTGGACTGAACAGTCAGTTCTTCTTCTGCCTGCTTTATGCTACTGGTTAGGTACTCTGTCTATGAATGTAAACCACTGCACTGTTGCTGTTGAGCTAATGTTTTTATAGCTTGTGTATATAGTGCAATTTCCAGTGTGTGGATTCTTAGACTTGTAAGGCAGCACAAGAATTCTTCTCCTAACTCACCTTATTAGATTAGGCATGACTAAAATGTTAGACGTTACATTGACTGTTTTCAGTCTGCAAAGATGCTTCAGCGCTCCTGGACTTGTGTCAACTCACTATTAAATCTGTCGTGGCTCTGCTCCTCCTGAACTTTCAATGGAGTTTTTCTTCATGAGGTAGGCAAGCGTTGTAATATATATTGTCTAGAGGTCATCACGACCTTCAACTATTTTTGCAGAGTAGGTATTCAAATTGAAATAGCTGTGCTCGCCTGTTTTCCTGCCATAGCAAGGGTATGCCTGCCGATGACTTCATTCAGGGGACATTTACATTAGTAAATAGCACAAAACTGACAGGCTCTACTATAAATGAGCGAGTATGCTGTCCTATCAAAAGGCGGGATGGCTGCTGGTGGGGAAATGGGACGTGTTAGGGGCATATGAACTGTATATGCCTGCTGACAATGATGAATGTTGGCTCCAAAATACAGTACAAGTGATTTCCTCTGCTTTATTTATTTATATATTTGCTGAAATTGAGGCCATTTTTGACCAATCTGATCAGGAGGCTACCTTATGGGGAAAGCAGAGGAGGAGAGGAAGCTGCAGGGAAGGACGCTCACCCCTAGTGATAGGTCTCTTACAAATGGATATTGGCTTCCTTCAGAGTGCCTCTAACAACACTGCTAAAGTGTAAACAGTGACCCTCTGCACACCTGGCAAACTCCTCCAGAGTCATTACACGGAAAATGCAGAGTGAGGAGACACCGTGTTAAACTGCCCTGGCTCACAGTGAACAGAATAACAACTAAATTCAGAGAAGATATGACGATACACCCATGAACATTTTCACACAAATCTATCAAAACATTAACAGGTCATGATGTCTAGAATTCTCCATTACAAATGGATTTTACTGTGGTGTACACTATATTTAAAGCTGCACTGTGTAATGCCTAGCCACGTGCCCCGAAGAAATAAGGGGCCTACAGGCACAGCACTTTGGTTGTCGGCTGTAGTGGCTCGGATTTGGCCGGTAAAAATCCCTGTTGTGGGATTCACAGCATTCTGGTGGAGCACCGGATCTACCCTGTGTATCCAAAACAACAAAAAGTCAAAATGGAGCTAACTGAAGTCTGAGAGCAGCTCTACTTCTTCATCCTCTCAGGACTAAGGACAGATTGGATGCTATATTGACTCACATATTGTCTTGAGATACAAATAGGATTGCAAGACAGGACAGGCTGGGGCTAGCTGGATAGTATGTTAATTTCAGTAGATATTTCTGCAACACAATGCTTAGACGTCTTTGACATAATGTCAACACTGTAACCTCTTCACATTCGGTCAATAATATTAGTTAATATTTAGGTCCTTGTGAACTCTGGCCAGTTCCTGCACATTGCACCTTTAAACTGTGCCTAAAAGTTGTCCCAGTATGTTTTTCCCCAGTTGTTATAATATGCAATAGGAACAGCATACATTTTAAGAGCCGTTGTACCAAACCTGTAAAGCTGCCTCTTCTCTTCATAAAAGTGTTTTATAGGCCCAGATGTTTTAATGGTGTTTACAAGGTTTGGATTAATGCAAGCTTTCTGTCAGAGAAAGATGCAATCTGACACCCAACCTTCTTCAAATATGCTTTATGCCTTGATAAAACACGTCACTTATTCACATATTGTGCGGTTTAAGAGAGTTTGCAGCCAAGAGGGAGCAGTGAGGAGGTTGTGTTATGGTAAATGAACTTGGAATGAATTAAATTATCTTCTTCTCATTCGTGATCAATGGAGGCTTATTTGGTTGTGAAACTGACAGCAGAAAGGTCTCAGACCACCTTTGGAACACTGTGTAATGTGTATTGCATCGGTAGGGTAATTATTTCCTAGTAATTATCTTTTTGTTTTTTTGTTTAGTCTAATATGCATAACTTTGGGTTGATATAAAACAGATCTTTATATTGTGTGAAAAATATTTTGGACACTTCACTGATAGACACTGAAGAGATCCACTGAATCTAACAGGGGTCATCATGATGTCTAATTTATGTCGTATTAAACAATTTACAAAGTTTGCTTGTCCAAAGTTTTCTTTTGAAATTATTGACAGTTATTAATAAGCAATTATTATGGGACCCAGGGAGCACCCATTAAAGAACCAGAGCAAAGAAGCAAATGTACCCATCTGATGTGAAAGAAGTGATCTCACTTTAAAGATCATCATATGCAAAATAAAAGTGAAGGTCAGTTTAAAGTGCAGTTTTCAAGATATATTAATAGTGATGATAAATTATCTCTGTGCTGAGCGAAATTAAAAATAATAATAATTATAATGTTTACTGTTTTATCCAATTTCAGCATCATGATGTGTGATTTGTAAATTATTTTTGGAGCGTATAAATTAAACTGTAACATCCTCAGTTGGCGTTCGTATGAAAGAAAAATGAAAAACACTGCTAAAATGGTGAAGAGCTCTGCAGTTTATTGCACTAACAAAACATTTTCACAAACTGTCAAGCTGAATATCTTCTGAAATCCTCCTGATTTAGTCAGGCAGAACAGTCCTGCTTTAAAGTCAGGTCAGGTGTCTTTTTCTTTGCCTCCAGGCTTTGTTCAATGCTACTTCCTTTGCATCCAACTACTCATATAGTCCTCTCTGTCTGTTTTACCTTAATGACACCCCAGCATTTGGATAGCCACGGATCGCTGACTGTCCAATATGTCATAGCGTTTAATTTTTACGTTTTCAGGATATTAATTCCTCCCAGTTTTCTTACTGTAATTTGTTTGATCAAGGGTTGGTCAAAGGGATAACAAACTTTGTGTATCACACATCAAAATGTGTCATCTGTATTGGAAAAATCTATATTATACTGATTTTTATCAAGGCGTGACACAAAGTTTGTCACGGTCTGTTTCTGGAATGAAAGGGTAAAAATACACTCACTGCTCTTAACCTTTCTCAGTGGTCTTGATCCCTGATGTCCTGCTGTGCTGTGTTAATGTGTCTGTTTGTGACACCAGTGGCCTATTCATCCTCCAACAGAGGCCAACACTGGCCCTTGTGTTTATAGCCTTCAAAACGCCAGTCACCATGATGATGTGTTGTGCTGCTCTCAGAGGCTGCATTGGAGCATATCCATCCCAGGTATGGGGCTTCATACCTAGGATGGATATGCTCCATGTGCCCAGTCCATTAACACATCCACCACTGACCCATAAATCACTGTCCAAGGCCTCCTCAGACAGCCCCAGCCTGTTAGAACATTCTGGCCTCCTCCACTATTCACATTTGAACCACTGCAGATAAATCAGACCTTCTCTCCAACAACTTCCTCCTAATTTCTTCTTACAGATTTGCATTTTCACACCGTACGTGCTATCACTAAAAACAGTTCATTTCTATGTTTTGAAAATTTTAACATGGTTTGCTCAAACAAGTGTGATATTCAGTTTAACTGGGTTATTTTGGAACACCAGTCATCTTTGCCTGTGCAGGATGCAGTTAATTGCTGCTCAAGGTTCACCATAGTGTCAGCTCCAAGTGCTACATGTGTGGTTCTCAGACGCCGAAGTTGCCAACCCATCTTACATTCATGAAGAGCCAGTCAGCCAGCCGCCCCCAGAAGTCTCTCCCTGTCAAAGAAATGGAGTCGCTGTGGTCTGTGTGGTGCTTTAAGCTATCCCCTGGACAAATGAACTCATTAATGATTGATTTAGATGGAACATGTATGAAGAAATCATTCATCTATTCATGGAATGTCATTTCTCCTGTTTTATGAAGTGATGCGTTTTAATGGGAAGTAGCAAAATTGAAAAAGCCAATTGTCCAAGAAATGTTTTTTTTTCATTAATGCCTTTCTCTCCATCTGCCTCACAGTTCAGCCAAAAAAATAATTTCTATAGTATAAAACGATGACGAGTACTGGTTCAAACTATTAAATAGAATTGTACTTAAATAAAAATGCAAGATGTGCCATTTAATGTGATCATCATTTTTACACGTGCACAGGTCTGTGAACTCAAACTGTGCCGGTGTTCTTGCACTTTTATTCACCCCATTGTTACTTAATTATTTTACACACCTTGGCATAGAATATGGCACAGTGAATGTCGGCACCAAGAATGTGAAGAACTTCATAGCAAAGGATGGTACTCTTCCTCAGCTCCTTCTGGAGCATAGTGAATGCCAGCAGGAAGAACGTTGGATGAAGAAGAAAAAGAGACAAGAAAAAGAGTGCAGGCATGGAGGGGAAGATGGAGTGGAGGCGGGGGGTGGGGGGGTGATATGAAAACTGAAAGATGCCAGCTCATTAAACATGTACAGTTGAGAAACAGGGAGTGAAGAAAGGAGTAAGAGAAAGGCAAAGAAAAGTTTTTTTTTTTCCTTTCCTGGGCTTAGAAGCAGCCAGCTTGGGCATGGCCATACCCCATCAGCCTCATGCAGAGCAACAACCCTCTGTTCTGTCAACATGAGCACAGAGTATGTCATCATTGGTAAACCCTCTGTGAAAACGAATACAGTTTAGTTCACAGGAAAAACAGATAATGTGGCAGGGGCAAGATCTGAGACGAAAAGGCTAGGCTGTAGAGCATTTTCATGCGGTGGCACTGATTACTTTTCTCCTCTCATGTGTCTCTAAAACATACATTAACAAGAAATGCTGTAGCATGTGGATGTGGTCTTTAATGGAGAGGACCCCATTATTTCTTGTTACAGAGGCAGTGTGAGATAATATCAGCTATTACATTTTCTCAGAACTCACAGAGGCCTCTGCACAAAGAAAAGAGCTTCCCTTTTGCAAGCTGTGAGTGTGTCTGCAAGGCCGCTAGTGTGCAGTTTTGGTCTTCAAAGCAGTAGTAATAGCAGATGGGAAAGCTGTATAAAAAGATTCGGTTTATATGGAAGTGAGTGAATTAAAATAGTTTAGACATTTTTTTCTTGTTAGTAATTTTCTGTCTTTCATTTATTCACTCCAAATGTATCAGTGTGATATTAGTGTGTGTTCTCCGATAGTTTGCAAGGACAAGTTAATCATTATAATTTTGAGGTTTTAGGCTTGACGAGTCTGACAGTTTGAAGCCTGCTTAATAGCTTATTCAGAGAATGGAACAGGATCTTTTTGGAGCAAAATATGCTCTTCTAAGTCTGTGATATAACTGCCCTGATAGGACTGTAATTACATTATGAAGCCATTATTAGTTGGCAGGTTTCCTAAGCAACTGTCCAATGATATGATCCTCTACTGTACATTGCCCTGCATTCCAAAAATGCATAACACAACATTACATCACTTTCTTGCATTCTGGCCCGACCAGTGTTGCAGGGATCACATGTTGTCAGCATTGATTAATGGCATTGACTGATCAAAGGCTTTGGTGTCATTAATTAACCTCAAAGCACCTTCCGATTGCTGTAACTAGATCAAGGAAGGCCTCTTTGTCTTTAACATCTGGATCAGGTGAATTGAAATTGAAATAGTTTTTTTTTTTTTTTTTTTTCTGACGACTAGGTTGAGGTAGGCTCCAGTCCTGCTGTCATCTGTATCTGCATTTCTGGCATCAGTGTCTCCCTCCTCCTCTTCTGTGGTTATTATAATGAAGGAATGAGCAATAGATAGGATTCCCTGTATCCTTGTTAAAGCATGATATGCGGCTGCATGGTTCTGAAGAATGTGTGTTTGAATGAGTTTTGACAATCACTTTGCTGCATGTCCAAACTGGTAGCACAGAGCATTATTCACTCATAATGCACTCTTTGTGTAATGCTAATGCCTTCTCCTTGTTCCAAACAGGAATGACATTTTAGCACACTTGTCACTACATTACTCAATTTAATGCCAGTCTACTTTCCCAACACTCAACTGCAGTCCAAATTTTGTGTGTAAATTTTGTGTGCATGTAGTATTTTTTGTGTATCTGATAGAGAAACTAAAACCTTTGAGTAAATGTCTGTAACCTAAAAACCCAAAGAGAAGTGAACATCCTTCACTATGCACCAGCATCATGTGACACATCTGAGACACATCTTTTGAGAGTGTCTAGTAGAATTAATCATTTCATTCCTTCTGGGGCCTTTATCAAATATAAAAATGTTAACCATTTGCCATGAAGTTTCACTAGGACAATGCAGCGATGAAGGGGGCAGCAAACAGATGCTCAGTCGATAGAAGTAGCTGAGGGTTTAGTGGCCAGAGAACGCGAGGATCTCACAGTGTGAAGAGAAGACTTGCTCTCACATTATCAGCATTCACATTCACAGGCTCATTAACAAGAATAATGGCGCTCAATAAAAGCAATCAGGCTCTGAAATAAACTACAATTAAACAACCTTATTTTTCCCCATTAGAGGAAGAGCACCCCTCTGGGCTGTAGAAGAAGGACATCGCTTCAGTCTTTTCCCATCTGCTGCAGACACGTTATTACTGAGCGCTCGTGACAGTCGCATACTGTAAACATCAGGCGAAGACAAACAGGACAAAGAGGATTTTTGAGTGTTCCTGTTGTTTGAAGGTGTCATAATGCTTCTGCCATGCTAAACAAACATATCCCAGAGCTTTTAATGTCTAGTTACACTGCACAAACACATTGTGTACTGTTGTCTTTCTGCAGAGTATCATTCCCTCTATAAATCCATCCAAAGCCCCAGCATGAAGTGTGGACTGTAGTGAGCAAACATGTCACAGGGCTTTGCTTTCAGAGCTGCAGCGCCAGGACGGGCCTGTCTGCTTAGGGGCTATAATTTAATTGAGGGATTAGCATTACTGTGCAGGGTATAATATACTTCTTTCAGCACCTGCCATTTAACCTTGCTGGTGGTGAGCAGGGCTTGCAGGAACAGAGAGAGGGGTTAGCTTTAATCGCCAACATGCTGCATGGAGCCCTGAATGGCGGCTGGGGGGTTTCAAGCCCCCTTATTGATTCCAACAGATGGCAGAACCAGAGAGAGAGTTTTTCCGCTGACTCGATGCCCAGATGAACAGCAGTGGAGAGCTTGCCATGGCTTCATTAAATATTCACTCACAGCGACAACACACCAAACATTAAGCACACACACAGACAAGGCACAAAAGAACCACAACAGAAGTGCTACTGTGTGCAGATATGTGAACAGAACACCAAGCCACATTCCAGGAAAAAGACATTTACCTCATTCCCATGCCTTTTGAAATATTGAACAGTCGGTCAGAAACAATGGCTTCCATAGCTCAGTAAGCTTGATAATACAAGTCGGAATTATATTAAATATTCATTCAGAGCTTATTGGTCAGTTTTTTTTTTATTTATGTTTCTACATGGGAGGGATCATACATTTGCCATCACATTTCCAACAATTATCATGATCAGTCAGTCTTTTCATCACGCTGCTTCAGAGAAACTGTAATTTAGCACCTCATAAAGCAGAGTTGTATGAGCTGTGATGTGTCTTGGGAGAATTTGTCATTGGGTAGTCTTGGTTAGGAAACTGACATTATGCATGCAAAACACTTTCTATGAACTTGGACCACCTGAGGATTTGTTTATGTTGGCAATTAACTGGAGGAAAGATGATTGTTGGGCAGGTCAGGGAAATAATTACAGGGCTTAGGCAATGTCAGGCGTCACATTAGGCCACATCAAGACCTGTCTCTGCTGTCCAGACTAAATATGAAAACATGCAAATGAGGCTTCAATGCTTTGCAGGGACACACTTCCTGTAGCACTGCAATAACAAGCTCATTGAGATGCAGTGCCACTTGTGATAGCTATGTCATAGCTGCAATTTATTCTTGCAAAATGCCTATTTTAATCTGCACTGAGATTTCCAGACTGGCTTATTCTGAAGAATAGAATAGACTAGACAGGAAGAGTTTTTTTCCCATCCCCCATTGGGGGAAATTCAGCCATCAGAGCAGTATAAAACAAGTAACAGTAAGAAGAAACAACAAACAACAGCAATGATAAATGTTAATAATAGTAAAAGATATTTACGATATGTACTAAGTAAAAAGGGAGGAATAAAAAAATGAAATGTTGATGTAACATGATAATTAAATAAATAAAATGCATTAACTATTTGAACTGTGGTTGTAACCTTTAAATTATGTCGTATAAAAGAGACATCAAAATGAAAAAATAAAACCTCTGCAAAATTTGCTGTGTAAATTAGTTATTGAAAGAAGTGGTAATGGCAGTAATGAGTCCAGTAGTAGATGAAAGGTGTTACAGCATATGAAGGTTGAAATTGTAATAATTATTTTAAACTGTATGTGTTTTGGTCCAATTCAAAGAAACACTGTGGATTAGTAGTTTGATTCCCACTGTCTCCAAGCACTTAAGTGTATTAAAGCATTAGGTGAGCCCATCCACTAAACTGCAAATTATATTATTATGTGAGTGTTCACAGTGTAGACTTTCCCACAGATGAATACCCAATATTAACACTGGAATAGGGCTATTCTTAACATTACAGATCAGCGTGTCCTTGAACCTAATTTTCTCTTCAGTGATCTTACAGGGACGGGAAGATGTAAAGTTGAATTTTACAGGATGTCTTTCATTTGGCAGATGTGGTTGGACAGAGCTTGTAGCTAATTTAATTGTGCATAACTGTTCATGCTTGATTTTCCATGTGTGCTTGAAAGAAGGAGAGACGGGGTGTGAGAGGGTGAGCTTTAGGAGACGCTTTGTAAACACATACAGCTGGATCCTCTTAAAGCAGGCCCTGTGGCTGCCCCCTCTTCTTTCTCTCTGTGTGTAAGCTATCATGTTCTCCTGTCATGATGGGGGGCAATGAAACTCAGGACTCAAATGGCAGTTATTAGTTATGTTCCTCTCGCTCTCTATTTTCCTGGCTCTTTCCCTGTTTATTCAACTTTGTTTTGTTGAGGGCAAAACTTCTCTTATTGTGGTTGTTGCTGAATATGATTAGTTTCTGTTTTGGTTTCTTTTTTCCAAGTGTATTTTGTTTCTCCTTAAATTCATTGCTGTCAGAGCAAAGCGTAGACTGGGACCCACAAGTCAATGTCTAATACTGAAATTCCCAGACAATGGTTACTCTTTGATGCTCATTATTTTGAGTTGTGTCTCTCTGTGTTTATTCAAGGCAGGACTTTGTCATGCTGTACTGGATTCTGTACAAGCGGGTCTTAGGGTACAGCGCTTTCTCTTTATTTGGATGTCTGCCTCTCCAGGATCACCAGACTGTGCAGCATAAATCTGATTGGCAATGCATCACTGCAGCAATGTGTTTTTCTTTCACGCAGAGATACTAAATGTAAACCGCTAACAGAGACACACCGAAATGACAAATATGGGAAGAGAGGTGAAAAGAGATGTTAGAATTAGTGTGGATTCTTTGGAAAAATTGCCCCATTCACCATAGGCAAATATTGGATCTTTACTTTATTGTATTTTCCCATGCTTTTGTGTCTAAGTGACTAATGGGGATAACAGTTTTTGAAATTGGTCCAGTATTGAGCAAAAGTGGTGCAGACGGTAAGCTCTAATGTACAGTAATAGCTTGGGGCAATTCCGTCAATGTGTGGTCACTAAAAGTGCTTGTTTTTGCAAATAACAGGCTCAGATTATTATTAAAAGTGTTTGGCAAAATTATGGAAAAGACCATACAGAGAAATGAAACTTCTTTACTTTTTGTCAAGTTTAACTTAAGTCTTGTTCAGTCTTTTTCTGAAATCGAAATATTCAGCCATCACACTAACACTAAACTATGCCTTCTGTTCTTCAGCCCAACAAGCTCACAACAAACAACACACCCATTGTCTTTCAAACTCGCACTCACGTCTCCACCATTGCCTTCTGGCAACAAGTCACATGACATAATATAGATCGGACAATCGGAGCCTGTCAGTGGCAAAAACAAGCACAGCGTACTATTGCCCCAAGCGAATAGATTGCAGCATGTTTAGAAGCTGCAGCCTGCAGCTCAATACTGTACCAACTTCAAAAATGTAATGTCTCCATTAGACAGTTAAATACAAAACATGGAGAAACACGTTCCAGGTTGAATAATACTTAAATTACCATTGAAGCATTTGAGCATTTCCTTTCAGATTAAGATTTGATTTAAGACAGAATGCAAATTTGATAGCCATGAGAGCATCCTTATTTAATTCATTCTTACTTCCTGTCTTTTTTATATTTATGAAAACAAACTTACAGCTATGTCACAACAACAATTAAATGTTTAGGTGGCAGGTAATTTATTTACTACCTTACTTTGTGCTTTATTTACCTGCACTCCCTCAGACTAAATTTAATTATTGTTGAATTGACTTTTTTCATCATAGTCATGTCAAGTCTAGTACATTTATATTATATAGCCTAAAATCACAAATTCTAAATGACTGCACAGTTTGTCCAAATGACAGCCCTCAGCTGTGCGTGTTACTGTATAGTGACTGTAGCAGATTTTATCTTGCAGACATGTCCTCTGTGAAAGCTACTCTGCCACAGATATCCTCTTGGGCAATTAGGCTCCCAACAGAACCCAAAAGAGCCACTTTTTTTGCATGGGATACAGTTATCTAACACTTATTTTTTTTTTTATCCCAGCTTGAATATAGAGATGGTGTCCTCTTTTTTTCAACGCTTCATTTGTCCTAATGCTCTTTTAAATGGGCTCCGGCTATAGAGATGGACAAGTATTCTTGTGGAACTGCTATGTGCGATAAGTAGCCTCTCATTTGACCGCCCTTGCAGGCCAATTATAAAGCTGTAACAGGGCAACACCTTCTCAGTCCTTCTGTTATTAAACCTCTCTGGTCTCTCCCTCGGATTCTCTTTTTGTCTCTGTCATTTTGCCTCCTGTCCTTTCCCTCTCTGTCTTTCCCTCTCTCCCCCTGCGGCACAGAGTAGAGAGGGCAGGCGTGGTGATGGCCAGCCCTAGTGTCCTTTAGTGTCCGATAACAGAGCCTTCCCATCAGCTGCCTGCCTCAGCCAAGCAAGGCCTGGCTAATGGATTTGGCTGGCAGGCATACATCCCTTCATCCCAATTCAGCCACCCTGCTCTCTCCCACACCTCTCAATTATTCAGTCTCCACTTCTATGCAAATGGTTTCCTATTGAGGGAAAACCTGCCATCACTTTCATCTGGTTGTTATGTGTGCTGATGCGTGGAACTCCAGAGACTTGTCGCCTGTGACATATGGTATAGCTGGTGAGATGGAGCATGCTGCCTGCTTGCCGATCCCTCATCTCCTTCTAGGCGAAGCTCCATCAGACCTGAACCATTAGAAGCTGATCTATCGAAGTGCCGTTCACAAGTGGTAACACTCTCTAGCAGTTCCCTAGCAACCGCCGCAAGCGCTGGTCTCTTTCACTGTAATGCTCAGTTGCTTAGCTACAGAGACTGACAAAACTACACATGGCTGATCTCCCCACAGAGTCAAGGGCCAAAAACCATCATTCAGAATCAGAAACCAGATCAATGAATGAAGCACACAGGAATAGATGCCACAACACACCATTGTCTAGCTTTTTGTGAAATTCTAGTGTGGATAATATTATAAGGTTGCTGAGTTTCACCTCATCTCCATGTTAAGAGTATTAACCCAGCACCTGACATTCAAATTCAAACGATCACATAGATAGTGGAAACCTAGCATGCGCTTCATAGCATTTGTGTTTGTGTTGTTCCTTGGAGTCGGATGATGTGTCAAGGGCAGGAGGTGCTGGAGAAGAGGGGATGGCGATGAAGGTTTTGGAGGACTGTGTAATTAAGCCGCATAAAACAGCCAGCCTCGCCGGCAGCAGGAAGGTGTGCTGCTGATTTAGCTCTTCCCCTCCATGCTGGCCACCTGTTAAAGGATTTATTTCTCAGGTCAGTGGTGAGCGCCTGCCATCATCAGGCAACCTGCTTCTTCTCTTGGCACAGTGGGAGGGCTGCAGAAGAGAGGGGGAGGATGGGGGTTACTTACTGTATGGCAAGAAATGCTAAAGCAATAACCTTTGGTTTCCTATTTTTCTCATTTGGGGCTGTCACTTCCAGTAAAAGGCAGGGGAAACAGAGGAAAACAAACAAGTTTTGTCTTGAGATACATTTTGAGAGGTGTTGAAGATTCCAGGAAATATATATTGTTTCCTACCACTCTCTCCAGAGTGTGTGGAGACCAATGTGCAAGTGAGAGAAACTTCCTCCTTAAGTCATCTGGGAGACATTGTGCCCTTCCAGTAGCCTACCTCAGCAATGTCACACCCCACCTTAGCAGATGCTTAAAGAAAACACCAGCAAGCGCATTTACCCCCATTTCACACTCTCATATTTCATTTTCACGTCCACTGAGGTTACCTTTCCATTTTCTTCTCCACTGCAGATACTGCAAGGTGAAAATGGGGATGTTATCTGTTTATTTATGAGAACTGCAGTAAGGGCAATGTGTTTACCATAGCAACAGATTTGTGTGTGTTTTTTGAAGACGTCTCTGAGGTAATTTCATGAATCTGTAGTAAGGTTTATGCTAACAAGGCCTGGGTAGACACACCCCCCAGATGGCGGCATGTCTTTGCCCCGCCAGAGGCAGGCACCGCTGGGCACCACAAAGCAGTGGCAGGGCCTGCTACAGCCAAAAATAATTAAGCACGCTGTCACAGGCTTTTTGCTGTATTGGCACAAAATTTTCATCCAAGTCTCAACATGGGAGAAGGCCCCTGCCTCCAGTCTTTTCTTTTATAGAGACTCACACACACACACACACACACTGCAGTGCTCACTGTTTACACATGATGTCACTGCCAGAGCAGAGGAGGTATCTTTGATCAAGTGTCTCAGAGGAAAAGCACTTTGTAAACAACCAATAAGATTAGAACCCCACAGGGCCATAATTCCTTGTTTGTTATTGTATACTTTATCAGACACTGCATAATAATGGCAATTATGTTCATAGGTGATCATATACGATGTAACAATTCATACATATTACAATATATACATAACGTAATAACATATTGTATCTTTGCAGCTTTATGCAATTCTAAATGAATGATTATGCTGTATTGTGCAGCAATCCACATGAGGTATGAATCCCATTATTAGCTTCATGTTGGCAGACAGTGATTTCTGTGGCCACTGTTTCTATGACAACATGGTAATCAGTGTGAGGTAGATCGTGCAGTTTAATGCTAAGCAGGTATAAAATGACATGTAATATATTTCTGTGAACATCTATAGCCACTGCTGCTGCCTCTGTTCCCAACTTCAGCTCCTGGATTTATCTATGTTGTGTCTTTTTTAACGGCAGCACAGTGTCACACACACTTGCAGTCTGTTACTGAAGGGCCTGTGGCCAACTTCCATGATATTCAAAGCATGTGGTATAAGATCTTTTCAATACCATCTGCGTATATGCTATATTATCAGATCTGCAGAAGGTCATCCATGCTCTTATCTCCTTAAGACTATTGCAGAAAACATTATCCTGGTCTAAGTGGACAGAACAGGACACTGACAGGCTTTTGACATGTAACAGTGACCACATCACACCAATCCTTGCTGCCTTTCACTGGTTATCTGTGAAATATTACTGATGTTTTTTAAAGCCTATGTTTTAAAGTCAGATATCTGTTGATCTCCTAACTCCTGATGAGCCTGATCATCATCTGAGTTCCTCTTCAAGGGCCCCACTAATGGACCGGGCCTTTGGTGTCTGGTCCCCTCAGCCCTGGGTTTGGACCAGCAAATCCAGAGTCCTCTTTTAAATTTCTTCTTAAAAGTCACTTCAGTTATATCCATGCTGTGACAGTATCAATAAGCTCAATCCACAAATAAATGCATCCACCCTGTATTCAGAAACTGTGCCATTAGGACTTCTGTAAGGTTTTGATTTTACAATGAAACAGTCACCTGTAAAACTCAATGTGAAGACAGAAAACAGTGCCGATGTGAAAGAAAGGGAAATGCTAACCAGTCAAATGGGGCTTAAAAAGACAGGAGATAAAACTGAGCATTTTGGGCGAAAAAGGAATACAGGTCCATATCATCAGACAGACCGTATGAGAAAACGAACGTGAATGCATGTCAGCATGTTTTAGGGTGTAACCCAAAGTAAAAGTATGAAACTAAAAATTTGTGCGATATGCCTCCTTTACCGCTAGACTCAGTGAGTCATCATCACTCAGGACAACAAGAATGTGTAAATTCAACTCATCTGTTTCTATTATTTACCCTGAAATGTACAGGCAGACCGACAGCTGCCTTGAATTGCTGCCCATCCTTTAGACTTTCTGTCTCTCCAGTCAGGTGTGGAGAACTATTTTCAGCTCTGTCTGAGCAGCAGCACTGATGTGTGCAATGTTTTTCACCTGCTCTTCATCATTTCATTTCATATCCTGAGCGGGTTTACTTTGAAGAAGTGCTATCTGGCTGCTTTGGGGTGGATTTAAAAGGTTGTTTTTATTTTTCGCCTCTGTGCTGAAAGAGAATCCTCTCGGCTTTTACAAGCCTTCTGTTCTGCACGGTCTGACTGCCCAGACGTACCTGAATGGAAAACATTGTTTGTTTGACTGTTCTCTGATACCTGAAAAAAAGGTTTTGTAAACTTCTGTGGTACTGCTTGGAAGCAAAAGTTTTTGATAACACCTATTTTCATTGATTTACCCTGGATAAGAAAAGCCGTGATTGCGATATATATAACTTGAATTATTTTGTGAGCTTAATGCATCTTTCGTTCATCTTTTCAATTTTTATCTGTGCTCCTCTCTATCGGTATCTCTTTATGCTGGGCTTAAAACTGAAATCAGATGGTGAGGCATATTTTAAAAGTCACTGTGGTAGTAGTAGGCATCTGCTGGATCTGGCAGAAAAGGAGACGCGCTTGTCTGCTTCAAGGCTCCAGGCTAAATGATTTCTCTTAACTGAGGTGAAGCTGATGGCTGATTGCTCAGCTCACCTTGTGCAACTTGGAAGTAGAAAAAGAAAAACATTTCCCCTTAGTCCTACTCTTTTATCCAGCACAAAGGTCCCACGATAATTTCTCTTGCTCTCCAGTGTATGCGTCAGCTAAAAGAGCCAGCCTGAGCCATTTATTGTGCTCAACTAAAAAGTTCTCCTACCCCTGACCTGCGCTCTGCTTGTGTAGAGACCACACATTGAAGCTCTTCTGCTACGTCAATCTAGCATAGTACCCCAAATTATCTCATTAAGCCCACATTTTTGTGAAAGTAAGATAAATGTCCTTGTGGCATGTGGCTCTGATTGCCAAAATACTCTGAAGAACAAGAGACTGTTGTGCAAAATGCTGGACTGCTATGAATTATGGGGGCTGGGGGAGGGAGCAGGGATAACCTCCCGTCCATCATGCTGCTGCACTTGGGGCCAGCACTACTCACAGTGCTTGTGTTTGACCCAACTAAATGGGGCCTCCCATGTTTGTTGAACACATGAAAACATCAGCCTGTGTCATCGAAAGCTCACCCTAAAGTGCACCGTTCCATTAGCAGCAGTAATGCAGGCCTGCCGAGAGATGTAGCGTCACTCTGTTATCTCCTGTTTGCTTTCATTATCTGATGGCTCTGACCAGTGCAGCTTGAAGGCCAACAAGTCACTGCTCCACTTCTCTTCTCCAAAAATTAAACCACTCTAGCAAATGTTTCCCTTTTCAATCTAAATTTCCCACCCACGACTCTATTCTTGTATTATGTAAACGTTTCTTTTTTTTCCACATTTGTTAATGTTCCCTGCCTGATGACATGACCAGATATCTAAACCACTCCTAGGAATGGGACAAAGAACATTAATTATCCATTGTTTAAAACGGCTACCTCAGCGTTTTTGAGAAGCCTGTGCAAAGCATTGGCAAGGTCAAACCCTTGAGTTTAGCATAGCGTTCAGAAACAGACCCCATAAATGTATGTATTCCAGCATTTCCCATGCCACTAAAAGGCAAGAGTTTATATGTGCTCCACTAAAGGCTTCTCCCTGGTGAGGCATTTCTGTCAGGGGTAACAAAGTGAGCGTATGCACAGCGTGCCACAGCCCTCAGTGTAGAAATGGCTGCATCTGTGATAAATACAAACAGCAAACGAGTTGCACTAAAACAGGTGGGGAGCCGACCGATGCCATGCATGACCTTGCTTTTAAACCTTTGCTTAATTCAGCAGTTCAACAGATTTCATTAACAGCACCGCTGAGAGATGGATTGACGGAGAGATATGGGAAGAATTGGAAAGGAAGAGAGTGAGAGAGAAGAGACTGACAAAGGCAAAGAGAAAAAGACAAAAAGGAAGGGGAATTGAAAAAGAGATAGCACTGGGGGCTCTGACACAGCCCCTAATGAGATTCTGCTATACCATCAATCATCAGCGCCCACTGCACGTGTACTCACTGTGTGGTAACTTCGACTGTATTCCAACATGTTTGATCTGTGCTGCGCCATGTGACCATGCTATGAGTAATATATTCCCATAAGAGTTTGTTTCCTATAGCTTTGTGTGGTGTTGTGCATGTTGCACTAGCAGCACACTGTATATGTGTGTTCTCTGTCCTTTGAAGTATTATGTGGCAGGTGTACCACTGCTCGGTAGGTGCGTTCTTTTCGTCGAGTCTCCCTCCCTGGAGGAGTTTGGTCGCACTTCTTCTTCATCCACATGGGGCCCTGAAACTGTCTCTGTGGGTGTTTGGAGGGAGGGTGAGGACGACTGAGAGAAGAGAGGAGAGTGAGAATGACCTCTATTTATTTCGACGGGGTCCTTTCACTGAAGTTGTCAGTGCTGCCTCACACTGATGGGCAAGTTTTAAATCTGTTGTAGATAATCCGTCTTTGTACGTGTGTGAGCGTGTGGAGGAGTGACTCTGGTCCTGTGGGACTGTACTGGCTGGATGGGTCCTTGTCACAGCTTTTTCAATGGAGCTACTTGAAACAGGCACAGATAAGAGTCTGCTCCGGTGGCCCTCTCAGATGGAGCAGTAATGGGGCCATGCAGTTCCACACTCTTGGAAAAATAGGACTGCCGTAGTCATGCTTCTGTCATTTCACTAAGGTCATAGTCTGAACTAGCAAAGTGCCACAGGTGATGCAGGATATTTTTTCTGAATGCTGCCTGCTATTGTGGTGGGCTGGCACGGTGGCTGGATGGTCGCTTTCCAACACGAGGAGCCCAGGCTTGAAATATGCGTTTATTGATAAACCAGTACAGAGGTACTGCCAACATACCGTCTTTCTGAGAATGTGTGAATGTGCTCTCTTAATGATGGAATTGTTGGTTGAAATGAGATAATGCCTACAGAGTGCTATGTAGCTCATGTGGTAATCTTTATGAAAACAGAAAACATCGAACAGATCAGCTGCATTGAATCCCTCAGGCCCACATTACCCAGGCAGCTGGTTCAGTAGTGAAGGAGATAGTTTGTTGTGATTAGACTTGTAATTAAACTGCACCGGTTATGAATACATGAGTAATGAGTGGCAGCCTGGATGTGAAAGGAGAGGATAAGAGGCTTGTCTATTTGCTGAAGCTTTAGGTTGAGAGCAACCTAAAGCCATGGTTATATTGCTAAACAGAGGTGTGCCTGCACAGCTGACGCCACTGATGCGTAGTACTTCTGTTTATACTGTCAGCTTGGAGGACGTCTTCCACACATGCACAGTAGATTGGTATGCTACCACTTGTAGCGCAGTGGTTGCACAGACTCTGCATGGTCACAACTCATAGATGCAGAAATTCAAATTTAAGTGCCACCAGTTCCTACGAGACAAAGTGCAAAAAGGAAAGGAAAAGGGCTCAAAAGTTGCTTCTGATGGTCTGGGAGCTGAATCAAGCCAACTGATCGATCGAAAAATCTACAAATATAGAACTGACCAATAAATAAATATCACCTATTTGTAATGTGCCCCTCTTCTGTCTCTGCTGATCCACGCAAAATTAGCAAGTATAAAAAGCATTGTTATTTATATAGAGAACACGTACAAGTGCTTTCCGGAACAGAACCAGATTAAATAACCATTACATATTCACATGAAGACAGGCCTTAGTCCAGCCCCAGGGAGAGAGTGGCTCTTTCAGCATGAGATGATGCAGCCCCCTGCAGTTTTTTTCTTATTGCAGCCTTGTGAATGTCAGCATGTTTGCAACTGTCTGACAATTTTTTTGATATGTAGTAACAAGATTTGCAAAGGGCTTGTGGCATTATCATATTACTTTGAACTCAAAAAAAAACTAAGAGAATGAAAAAAAAATAAGGTGTCCTCCTTTTTAGTGCTTCAGGGCCACACTTAGGTCTACATATGCCAAGATTGTGGAGTTAATCACTGATTTGAAAGAGCAGAGGGTCAAAAGCTATTATCTGATTATGAAAAATATTTGTTTGCTTCAGGCTATAATATAAAGCGACCCACTTTTTCAAGTCTTTTAGAAGCAATTGGGAGTGCAGAGGCTGACAAAGTTCAAAGCACAAAGACAGCAAAAGCTAGTGGATCATTCTGGTAATTTTTAGCTCCATTTTATATTTGTGAACAAACAAACTTGTCATAAAAAAAAACCTGGGTTCAGTTGTTATTGAAGCCTGGATAGCAGCATGTAAACATGGTTTTGAAATACAGATATCGTGAACATGCTGGGTGTTAGCATTATGGAAGCATCAAGATAAGTGCATGCACAGACTTAATGTGACTGCATGGTGTTGCAGGAGAGGAATAGCATTCACTGATCCCATGTCTGCTGGTGAGAGTGAAATACAATATTATTTATTCCCATTTCCTAACCCTTACTTACCCAAACACAGACTTGAATGCGCCTTTGTAATTAATGTCATTAGGATAATTTGCAGAGCGCGTGGCACATGTTGCTGGAATGAGAGCATGCTTAATCTTTCCACCCGCAGTGTCTTTCTCCATCAAATCCACTTCGGGCGCATATGTCTTAATTGAAATGACGGGTTATAGCATCTGTGAAGGCCACGTCACTTTCTGTCTCTGTGCAGCTGTGCCTCCACAACTGTGTGTAAGTGTGAGTGTGTGTGTGTGTGTAAAAACCTAACTGACATTTGAAAGATTCATGAAGCTCACCATCTCAAGGACCTGCTGCTTGCACACACCCCTGTAGGACTATGAGCTACTGCCACGGCTGTCACAGAAATGATGAAATACATTTGAAGGCAGGTAACAACATCACAGTCTAACATTAAGTGGCAGCGATGAAAGGCTTTGCTCACGCTATTTGTGGTTTGTTTTGTACATTTCAACAAAGCAAACAGAGCAGGTTGCTTTTAAAGCTAACACCATAACATAAGATTATATCTGCCAGCCCCATCAACAGCATCTCTCGGAGGTGTTTCTGAGGGGGTCCATGTTGTACAGGAAAATCAAAATTGCATTTTCCTCACGACATGAATGTGGTCGACCCAGCAGGCCTGCTACCTCTTACACACAACATGTCACTGCATGCTGGCTCTGAGCTGCATCACCACAAAGCATGCCATGCCTGCAGAGACACTACAAACAAAGTGATACCTGTGGATGCACAATGAGTGAGACGCTGTGGTTGTAGTTGATGTGATGGTATAGCTAAGAAGACAGTTCCCTTTGCTCCCTCATAATTTGCACAACAGAGGTATGATTGTGTTATACTGTATATGTGTACCATTGTAATGTTACACACATACAGACTTGCTCTCTGTGTTGTATGTAAGTGTTTTGTGTGGAGTTTTTTGACTAGTGTATAGGTTTACACTTCTAAACCATATAAATTTTGGATATTTAGGATATTTTTTTTTTTAATCAAGTTGCTGGTGTATGATTTGTTGTTTTGATAAATAACAATTTAGTAAATTTCTATCTATTTAATTGTTATAGTGTTTCATACAAAGTTGAGAAAGCGATGTGTAAGTCAAGTCTGATATATGACACATAAAAAGATATCCCAGTGCACTGCATATTTATTAAACACTGGTATCGGATTGGCCACACTCAAAGCGCAGGTATCGCTGTCAGGACTGAAAAAAAGGATGCATCCCTTGTTTCCACATTCATGTTATATCCATTTGATACCTGTTTGTTCATTGCCACACCTCAAATGGCATTGTCTCGGTTTACTCTTGAAGTCCACAATTTGTGGGGTGCGTGACTCGTTTTGTACGTTGCCAGTTTTGCCTCATGCATGGCAAAACCATGTTCTCTTTTTATTCAAAACATTCTGAAAATGGTTTGAAAAGCTGAAAAAAAGCAAGCAGCAGCAGGAGTAGCAAACACTGTTGAAAGCAGTGTCACCTGGCAGCTCATTCAAGCTTAGAGGAATGTTATAGGAAGCCCAGAGCAGTGGAAACAGCTGGCAGAGCTGCTCAGTGACTTTCTCCCTCTGTCTTTACTCTGGGCCTGTCGTCCCTGTAGACAGCACCAGGGCCACTGTCACAGCCTGCGTACAGCAAAACAATCATTGCAATGTACTTGTCCTTCGATATGAGACCAATGCATACTCACTCACACACTCACGCACACATACACACCTCACCTTCTGTTCAGTACAGTAAAGCAGTAAAAACATGTGCCAGCAGGCTGAGAAATGGCTTTCTAATAAAGTGGTCTTTTGTTTCACCTAAAGAGCTTCTTGACATTTGAAGACAGCCCGGATGACTGTGTTTATTTGTGTGTGTGTGTGTGTGTGTGTGTGTGTGTGTGTGTGTGTGTGTGCGTGCATGTGCGTGCGCACGTGCGTGTGCATGTGTGTGTGCGCATTTGAAAGATTTCATGATTGACTGTGGAGAAACACTTCATGAAAAAGCCTTCCTGAAGGGGCCTCAGTATCCTGTACATCAAAATGTATCAATTCATGTAACGTACAATAATTTCTACGTTTAAAGATATCAGAGAAATCTTAGTTATTTTTCTTCTGCGTGGTCTTGCATTGAAAATGTTTTTCACAATCAGTGTAAACAGTCCTGTGGTATTGCATGTGTGCATCATATTCTGTCGTCATCCTTTAAAACTGCTCCTTCCTTGCTCTTTGCCCCTTCGTCTGCTTCACTGTGACATTCACAATGCAAAAGCTCTCTAAAAGCAAAGTGCAGCCCTAATCCATTTTTAAAGAAATTAATATTAATGCACTTACAGCTGTATCTGCTCGCTGTGTGGCAGATGATTCCAGGTCTGCACATAGCCCCTCCTTTCAGTCTGGAGCTTCATTGACTCTTAGGGGATCACTCTGCACTCACTGTCACCATGACAACACCAGTTCCATGTCCGAGTGGGTGTACACACTTCATTTAGTAATCCTCAGTGACCAACATGGGAACAGCTGTGTGCGTGCTGAGAGGGTCTGGGCGAGCAATCATGCCAAAATACACTTAATTACTGAAAATGTGGCCTCTCTTGTTGGTATTATGGAGTTAGAGTTCAAGTGGCAGTGGTTGACATCTACTATATACAGTAGTCGCATTTTTATCGGAGAGTAATTTAGCCTTTCCTGAACTGGCACTGTTTTTGTTATCTAAATATAATTACATAGTTTTTTTGCCAAATGTAGGCAAGTGTTTTTTTTGTTTGTACTCACAAAGTTAACAATTTTATTACTGCGACCATGAAGTGAGGCCAAGGGGTCCTGACAAAGTGTCTGCATGTGAAGAGGATGAGAACATGTTGAAACACACACATTGTTGACATACTCTATGTCAGAGCCAGTCATTTTCCTCAGTCTGAAAGTTGAACTGTAATGATAACTCCTGACCCAAGCAGCAGTTCTGAGTAAATGTGTGGCACATTATGACGCTAGTTACAAGCTACGTTATTTAGCTGACTCTTCATACTATCTTGTACTTTCATTTTATTTGCACATTAGGTGAAGAGAAACCTAAAGCAGAAGAACTGCTGTGTAAATCTACGGCACGGTTGTGGCCCCTGTGTTTTCACAGGTGGAGCCTCACCTGCCAGGACTCTAACATGGCGTGTACCGCTCTGACACACTGACAGTGAGTTACATGTACAGATGAAGGCATGGGAAAGGCTGGATAGCCCTTCGAAGCAAGATGCCATCTCTCTTTCTTTTTTTCTTCACAGGCTGTTGAGCAGTTTGAAGAGACAGCTTTGTGATTGACAAAAGATAGACAGTGTCCTCTCAGTTCACAATGACTGCTGCTTATTTGCTGTCATATTTTATTATATATTATTTGTTTGGATGTGTGGAAGCAGTCATTAAAAAACATGTTGCTTTTTGTTGGTTGTGCTAAATAATGTTTGACTATAACATATTTCAAAATTCCAGTGATTCCAGCTTCTTAAATGTGATTTAAGATGTTAATTTCTTAGAGTTGTGGACAAAACAAGACATAATTTTTAATGATTTACTGACATTTTATAGACCAAACAACTAATTAAAAAAATAAGTGAAAATAATCAGTAATAAGTTACTTTCTAGTATGGGATTATCACAATAATGATGATACTTATAATGTATCTTCATATTCATTCAATTTTAACTCTCCCTTTAGTAAACAGAAAACTCCTGCTGCACTACATCATATGAAAATCTGATGCTGACCTGTTGGCTAACTGTTAAAATACCTGCATCCACCTCAGAGATTCATGTGTGGCTGGAAGTGAAACATTTTTCATATGGGGACCAATATAGATTTCTGTCTCCTCCCTGCTTCATTGTTGGATTAGCCTTTCAATGACACTCCCTCCTTCCCTCTCTTATGTTTTGCTTTCACTTTTTTTGTAGGGGGCAACAAAAGAAATTCAATATTTAATGGCACACAGACGAGATATTTCGGGGAGTGCTGTGTTACTTTATGGATCTTCTTTCTTCAATTTGCTCTGATGCATTACACTGTAAAGTCTCTCTAAATCAAGTCTTGTAAAACGAGACAGGCAGTTGTCGCACCTAGATTTAAGAAATCCTGCGTTATTGCCAGCTGCAATTCACTATCCTCAGGAACAATTTTCATAATAGACCCAGCATAATTTGAGACAGTGCTTTTACCGATATTATTATTCAAATTACTTTTTTCTTAATTAAAGAACTATATATAACAGCACATTTAAATTACTTCAGCATTTTCATTGTGCTGACTGTTGGATAGTCACTGAGCTACTGTAGCTTTTGACTTTTAGATGATCCGACTGATTTTCAGTATCAGTCAGAGAAATTTATAGAGACATTTAATTCTACTAGCAAGACCCAGAGTCCACTCTCCAGACAAAAATAGTGGCTGCTGTTAAATATAATTTTGGCTGAATTTCTTAATGCACTCAAAGTCATTATGTGCTGTGTTGACTCTTAAGTGTTGAGGATAATTGCCATGGGCCGCACGAAAGTGGTTTGATTATTGTCTGCAGGAACTTGTGAATTATAATAGATATAAATGAGGCCACCATATTCACATATCTCGTTGGTACTAACAGTTGTTGGCAAGAATGGGATCATTCAGGTGCAGTCACACTACAGTAAACATGCTCAAGTCTTTTGGGATTGTTATTATGTGAAGTGGTAAAGCAGCCTCCAAGTACAGGCAAGTAAAAATGAAAGATTGATTAGGCAGTGAAGTGCTGGTCCCTCTCTGAAATATCACGGCTCTCTCTAAATGAAGTCTAGATATTTCAAAAGATTTTTATACTTGCTCAGAAAGTGGCGTCTTTGAAGTGAGTCTGTCCCTTTGGTGATTACAGTTTTCAGCTGAGGAATATTTTTGTAGGCTCGTCTAAGATGTTCGCACGCATGCTTCAAAGTTGGTATAGTAAAGGTTCATTTCGTGTCCAGACCATCCCGCATAGACCAGGCTCACTGAAAATCACTTTCCACAAGGGATGTCTCCATCTGGATGTTTTTTTTTCATTCTTTTGCTCCTGATCTGAGCCTTTTACTATCAAGAATATGCTGACATTTATGTTCCCCTCCTAATGCAGCTGTGCACATTAAGGCCCATGTAATTTAAAGGAATATGTCAAGATCCGTTTGTCATCTGAAAACTATTGTGTTTAGTATTTTCTAGCCATGTCAGTCTGGAGCTGGTTTGACCTGGAATTTTTCATCCTCTCTTCATCTCCAGCGCAAACAAAATAGTTAATTCACTGATAATTCAAAATGGATCTGGCTTTTTATGAACCAATGGAACGCTTTTTATATATGTCTGTTAGGCCATTAACTCTTTCTTACTGTCACTAATGTCCGTGAGTGTGCTGGTTTCTAATTTAAAACAGTGGTACAGTAGATTGCTATATTCAACACAGAGTCAGCAGAGAAAAACAGAGAAATGCCAGTTACACATAACAGCTGTAAAGTAACAGTAGCAAAAATAGTTACAGCAATGATAATGATAGATTAACAATTACAGCAGTAGGTGTTGGGAGGGAACATTGTGGTCATCATCGGTCCAGACTTTCCAAACAAGTTAGTAATACTAAGAGGGAGAGAGACGCTCAGTGAATCATGGTAAGTCTTCTGGCAATCGAGGTCTATCAGCATAATTAAATGGCTTCAGTGCTCACCTGAGCCAGCTCTCTCTGAGAGCTTTGCCTTAGTCTTAAAGTGGAGAGGGTGTCGGCCTCCCAGAGTTTCCAAGGGAGAGGAGCTCTGGCTCCCGTTCGACTTTTGAAGACTCAAACCACAAATACCCTTGCATTTTGGGAGTGCAGTGTTAGTGCGGTAATAGGGTACTGAAATCTTTAAGATACAATAGTGCCTGATCATTAAGGGCTTTGTAGAAAAGGAGATTGGTTTTAAATTCTATTGTCAGTTTTATAGGGAGCAATATACAGAAGATAATATGGGAGTGGGAGAAATATGACTAAGAAACTCTTTCCCTAGTTCTTGTTGGTGCACATGCTGCAGTATTCTGGATCAACTGGAAAGTCTGAAGAGACTTAGTGGGATCACCTCTAAGTAATAATAAGGAACTGCAATAATCCACCCTAGAAAGAACAAATGTCTGGACTAGTTTTCACACATTTTGAGGCAGGATATGCCTGACAGAGTATCGGTGACATTTTGTTATATGAAGAGTGCCCAAACTCTGCTTTGTTCCAGCTTAACACTAATACCCCTTTTCCACCGGGGTGGTTCCAGGGCTGGTTCGGGGCCAGTGCCTGACATAGCACCAGTTCTTTGTGTTTCCACAGTCTAAGCACCGGCTCCTGGTGCTTAAAACTGGGGCCAGACAAGCACCAAGTCTTTGCTGGTCCAGAGCTAAGCACCGATTATGTCGGGGACTTGGGACGGGGTTACTGCCGATCGGAGTAAATACTTCCTGGTTCGATCGCAAATTAAATGTGTTGAAAGCACTCCCAGGAAGTTTTGTACAAACTGTTACACACTGAAATCCAGAATAATCCAGAAATCCACCAGTACTGTGATCATGGTTGTAATCAGGAAATAGCCGATCTGCGTCTCGCTGGCAGCCACAGGTCGGCTATTTCCTGATCTGTTTTCAAACGGAGCCACTGCTCGAAGTGATTACGGTAACCAGTATCAGTTATATGGCGTTATATTTATATAACTGAGCAAACTGAAGCAGATTTGAACACAGAAATATATTCTGTGCTTCGTAAATTTATTTTTGAACATGCCACAAACACAGTTGAGTCTCAGTGTTTTTCCTGTTCGTTCATTTCTCTCAGGAATGTGGCACAATTTTTTTATGACGTCTTGTTTTGATTTTGCACCGCAAAAGCTTTGCCGGGTGAAAATTGAAAATGTTGTGACGTCCTGATGTTTTGCAGTGACGTAATGATGTGGTTCTGACAGGGCTCCTTGCCAGTGGAAAAATGACCGGTGCTCAGGAGGAACGCAAGTTGAACCAACTGAGCACCAGCACTGAACTAGCACCAGGTTCCTTTTGGTGGAAAAGGGTCTAATAGCTCTGTCAGCGCTGTTGCTGTTGTTTTTACTGTTAACATTGTTAGCACTGAGTCATTGGCTCAGCTGTTGCCATGTAGGCAATATATGAAATGTGAATTAGGATATTTATAAAGGACATATTCTGATCAAAGTTAACTGAGATTTCTTAGTGATGGTCAGAGCGATGCTAACTGTAGTAACTATATTATTTATTTTAAATAATATTGTCCAATAACAGAACCTTGTGGAACTCTGTCTAACTGGTGTGCATGGAGGATTCATCAACATGTACAAACAGAGATCGACATGATAAACAGGACTTAAACCTTTGAGAGTCCCATTAATCTTCAGGGGCCCTGCTGTTACAGACTGAAGGACACAGTGAGTGTAACAATAGGACAGGCACAACAGCACTGAACAAAAAAATGCATAACAACTATCATCTGTTTTCCCCAATTTCAGTGCTTTTTTTGTTGACTTTGAAGAATTGATGGGAGAAATGTGTGCTAATCATCGCACATTAGAAGTTTAGAAGTGGCAGGTAACACATGAACTGTGGTACATTTCCTACTGAGCAACTATTTTAAAGTCTCTACTGCATCCCTGTTAGAGCAGTTTGTAGTCACAAGCAAACCTGCCTGTGCTGGTCATAACGACAAAGAGGTACACATTTAGAAAAATGCCAAGGAGAATAAACTGCTCATGTTTTACTCTTAGTTTGTGTTGCAGAATGCATGTACAATAAAAGTGTGCAGTCTCGTATCATCACAGCACCACCGTCGATAACATCGGCATTTATATCTCATGAAAAGAAAAGCAACCTACAGGATTATTTTAGTTTTGTTTGTTTGTCTCTGCAGAGCCGTCAGGCTCATGGGGAACGAAAGCACGGCCTGAATGGCAATCATCACTCTTTGCTGGTTCATTTGTGTTACTGACCTTGTAGCCCCAAGCTAGAGACCACAACGAACAAATCCTGCAGAGATACTGGGAGGAAAAGAAACTGCTTAAAACCTTTGCTGAGAGCAGAAGCTCATTAACCACTGGTGGAATTGGCAAGATGAGGGTCTTGAAGGATGTGTGCGCAGTGGGGATGTTGTTTGTGTGATAAAGAAGTGTCCTGTTAAATACCTTAATGACTTACTTTGTATGCTCAGAGATGTGTGCTGCTGTGTAGTGTAAATCTGATGTGGTCTGTTTCCCAACAGGTTATTTCTGAAATGATTGGCATTTTATTTCCCTGTCATTGACATATATACATGTCAAGTGAATTGATTCATTCGTTTTTTAACAGGTCAGAGCTGTATGACTTGTGATGTGAAGAATTGGAAATGTGTGCTCCTGACTGACAAATTTGTCTTCAACATAAACAAGACCATCCCTTTTAACGTGTTTCATCAGGACTTGTCTCTTGACGTTTTTCTGCATTCGTTATCATCTCTGCAATCAAGCCTAACCTTCCCGAAGTGCAAGAGGTCCGCTTGTAATCTTTTCTGCCCGTCTAAGGCAGGGATTTATGTGCCTCTTATACCAGGGCTGCTCAGAGATAATAGTATACATGTGTCTGTATGTGCCGCTGAGCAACGCAGAAACACTGAGACGCTGAAATGTGTCTGTCAGCTAATGGATGCGAATCAAGTTAAAAGCTGAGGGTTCTATCAGGAGAGAAAGGAATAATGAAGATAAAGACCCATGGTTCAGGGTTTATCTGCCAGAGCTTTTCAAACACTTATCGCAAAGAGCGTCTTTGTCTAAATATAACATGTATAATATAACATTTCACACACATGCTTTGAGGAGTCCTAAGCTTTAGGTTATAGTACCCTCAGGGTTAAGTTACCCATAACTAATTAACTGCCTTGACATGCTTCTGTTATTACTGCTTAATTAATTAGAATTATTTGCATTTCTCTGTCCATTCAGAAGACAGGGCTTTTTTTATCAGCTCAGAAGTCCCAATAGTTTATAGCAGATTAATGGCCTATAACACCTCATTGCAAATAATAATTGGATTTTGTTGGATTCAGAGAGTCTGTTTTTTTTCATTTAAAAAAAATAATACTCTCAGTTCCTCCAAGACCAAAGGTAAAGAGGTCATATATGTTTTAGTTCACAGAGATAGTGAAGCAGCTGTCAGAGGTTTTTGGAGCTCTACAGCGAGTAACTGTCCTTCCTGTGATATGCCTCCTTAGTTACACAGTGGATTATGTCTTTTGCCTTACAGAAACACAGCTATATAAATATTTATTTCCTGTGGAAGTGTGAGTACACTGGTGAGATAAGAACTGTTTAAATTTTCATGAATTCACCAGTAGTCTGGTTTTTGGCGCTTGCCCACACTCTAATTGGCATGTTTCCGTTCTTGTAGTGAAGAACTTCATGAATTATGCACGAAAAACAACTTACCACATGTCCCATTATAACCACATTGTGCCGTGCAATTTTCAGCCTGCTATGCTGGAAAAAAGACAATACTTCAGACAGCTCCATTCTCATTAAGCCCAGCCTCAGTTTAGCTGAGAATCGCCTTGTTTCTTGCCTCTCCCAAACACAAAACCTTACCCCTGAAGCAACACCAGTGAAATCCTCTTGATTATAGTGGCTCCCCACACATTTTATCTTCCTAACCTATTAAGCAACCAGACAACTGAGAACTAAATTTAATCTATAAATGATTTATGGTCAAGTAGAGTAGTAACATAGCTTAATTTCTTCAGTGGTAAAGTGAGGCTAAGTGTTTTATGTTATGAGCAAACCGTGAGGTGTAAGAAAACACATGAGGCTGCTGTGTTTTCCCTCACCTGAACCATGTTTTACTTCTCAGTATTCATACTTCCACAGGGTTTAATATTTTACTGCTCTGAAATGAGGGCTTTATTCGTATATTTGCCAATCAATGACTCACAGTCAATCTATATTTAATGGTCCACAAATTGAGATTCACCAGCCAATGTTGTTTTATGAAAGTCTGCTACTGTACTCTGAACAGACTGCTTTTGAATAAACAGAAAAACACTCACCATGGCTTCATGAATCATAAGGCCATGATATCGCATTGCAAGCTTGATGACATTTTTTTATGGATTTTCAGGCTTATAGCATGTTCTTATATAGTCCTGTTTCATAAAATTTCATTTTATTGTGCCACTGAAATCCTTGCAGTTAATTTGTGTAAATGCAAAACAGGAATCTGAACCTCAATGCAGAGTTACTTCTTGTTTAGTGATGTTGACCTGTCTTTTTCAATACTCCGAAGGCCAAGGGTAGCCAGGCAGAATGCAGAAGATTATGTTTCTGTCAAGTCACTGCTTAGATTCTCGTGTTTTCCTGTCATCACTCCTATAATTCAATTAAGAAGCTGCATTCCTCTGTCTGGCCAGACCAGATGAGGAGACTAGTGATTGACAGGTAAAGACATTACTATGTGAAGGGGAAGAGAGTACAGGCAGAGATGTGAATATATGAGGAGATGGCATCAAAGAGTCTTATAATTGTTTTTCTATTTACCGTTTCATTACTGAACAAGTGCATTCATTTCAGGCAGTGGCTTGCTCACACTGTCCCCATTGTCTCATTGTGAAGACAAAATTAATCGTATTTTGTATTTGATGATTTTGCAGATTGTAAAAACTCAACTGCTCAGATGCGTGGCAGTATTTATCCTTGTGACACTACTAGAAATGTTGCCAACCATGTAACAGTGTGTGCAGAAGTGATCTTGTGTTGTCCCCTTCCGACAGATGTGATCCACACCGTGGGCCCGGTGGCCAGAGGTAATGCGGGCCATACAGAGGCCAATGACCTCACCTCCTGCTACGAGAACTCGCTCAGGCTGATGAAGGAGCATGACTTGAGCACTGTGGTGAGTACTGTACGCTGCTGCACTTAAACTCATCTAAGGAGACATTTCTCTCTGTTCTGTACAGCTTGAAAGAAATGAATTACGCCCCTCTGTGTTTTTGTCTGACAGTGAATATGCCTTCACTAGGAAAAACTGTGTTTGAAAATTTCAGGAAATTTGGAAAAGGTACAACACGAAAGGGATTTAGCATCTTTCATTTCAGATACAGTTCTGAAAAGCCTTAATCTTCTTTATTTAAACAAAAGCAATGGAGAACAACAAATGGTAATGTTTCATGTTTGTCAAATGAAGGCTTTTCATGAAGACTACTTTGGCTTGTGACTAAATGAAAGACAGGCGTCCACCACTCCATGTTACCACTGTGTATAACTACACAGTTTTTGCTTTATCACTGTTTGAGAAGCCACTTTTAACTTTGAAAACTGTGACCTATCTTAAATCCTTTCAAGGTTTTGACGTAGGTTTTCCAAAAAATTAAATGTCTAGCACCAAAGAGTTAGTTGAGATGTTTCATTATTGCTTGTGACTGTACCACCTCTGCAAGACACATTTTCTGCTTTAAAACACAGGAAAAACACAAGGTTTAGTGAAGCTGATTCATAAGGGCTTTAGATGAGACAGTGCCCACACAATCCACAGCTGGCAGCAGCTGATCATTCACACACTAGCCTATTCTGGACCATATGTTCCAGTCTGGTCCATGTGATATATGGATTTGCCCAGCCCACAGAGGGTAAACAAATCAGTATCACACCAAATAGCCACAAATCACATTTTCTGCACCAGCCTACTGCCCCGCAGTCTCATCAGAGGCCAATCAATGAAAGTACTCACCAACGCAGAGAGGAGGCATAGATGAGTACCAGTTTCATTAAAGATGATTGTGAAGAATTCCTGTTCTGTTGATGACTTATTATGGTACGAGGGAGACAGACACCTCTAGAGAGTAATTAAATGGATTGTGAGGCCAAATGACTGAAGTTGTTTTGGTCAATTTTTTTTCTTATAGTTTTATCAAATACAGTCGCTTCCACTAAGATACAAGCATTGCCTTACATTACAGTGTCATTTAAACACTTGAATACTTGGCTCTGGTGGAGTCAAGGCCTACACTGCAGCATCATTTTGTCTGCTTTCTTCCACAAATGCTCCAATCCTTTCTTTGTTTCTGGCACATTCCGAAGATTTATTTAGTTTAGGCCCATCTCTTAATTTATTTATCCTATCGTCCATATATTTATAATAAACAGAGTTTCTGTTTTTCCTGAGAGCTGCCTGGATCCTGTCTAATGTATTTATTCAGCTGCTCTGTGTTGGACAGGCCTGCAATGAAAACAGTGGTGTTGTGTGATTGACTGGCCTTGTAGGATGAGCCTAGTCATTACATTATCTTAGCCAATGGTCCATTTTGTCTCTTCTTGCTGCAAGGACAACAGGAAGTCTTTTCACCAAAAGTGAAATAGCTGTTTCTTCAACCAAGGATGTGGCCTTGATTCAGTGCTACTCTAGCCTTCCTCAATATGAAAGACTTACTTGAAGAGAGGCTCCAAGTGTTCTCTAGTCCTAATTCTTTGCTAACAGAGTTTTTGGTTAGCTGATCAGCACTAAGCTCATTTTAACTCATCTGAAAGGGTCTGACTGTGAGTTTTGATGTGTGAGAGAAACAAGAGATCCCACCGAAGACAGGCACCCTGCCAAGTGGGTCTACAAAAGTGGGCAACAGAGGGGGGCTGCATTTGGGAATCCTAGACGGCTGGCTCTCTAATGGGGATTCCAGGGCATTACAAAGGAATAGGAGTCAAAACAAAGCCTAACACAAAATAAACTTGGCCAGGAAAGATTAAAAAGAAGCAGAGCTTGGTAGTTAATCCCTGTTTCTTAGAGCTCAAAGCCACCCTTTACGAAACAGTACGGCTACCACAGCCGTCTTGTAAAGACAGGGAATACCACAGAATTTTCAGGATAAATGTATTTCCTTTACCGTAGGGCAGCTCAGTGTGTATGACTGAACATTTTCTGGTATTCCCAAAAGTCTAAAATTAGATAGAAGAGATTTTCCTGCCTTTCTTTGGTGATGCGCTTTTGCTGTCCCCATGTGATCAGTGTTGCACTAATTTACAGCTCTACTGGGACGGAACTGTGGAAGATGGAAAATGTGACTTTTAGACATCCTAAGGCAATTCCTGGATGAGTTTGAGGGCTGTTTCTGAATTTTGAGGTTGTATTCTTGCCTTTACTAAAAAAAAATAATTTGTAAATAACTGCTTGGGTGAATATCCTGATGTCCATAACATCTTTGTTGTTGGGAAGCTCAGATCATGAGGGCATTCAAATTAGTCCTTTGTTTCATTGTTTAAGAGAGATAACTTGGAAAAATTGCTTATTCATCTAAACTAGCCCAGGCCAAGTACATTTTTAATTTCATGTCTTTTTTTATAACACTCAGGGCATTTAGCATTAAGTGTTGCATGAGAAAGTTATACACAAAACAATAGCTTATTTTTATAGAGTTTTTATCTAACTCACAGTCATGAATACTTTCCCAAGCAGATATTGGCTGGAATATAAAGGCAAATGTGCACATTTTGTCTATATGACTACCCCTGGGCCACAGGGCTAACTGTAAGTATAGGATGCGGTTCTAAGTCTTACTGAGGGATGGCCTTCAGATGAAAAATGACCATCAGCCTTAGCCAAGAAACCTGCTGTTTAACCCCCACACTGGAGTTGAGAGCTTTCTGGAACAGTCCAGGCTTTAACACCCTCGCTCTGCCTCACTCTCTGGATAAATATCAAATGGCTGGATGGCCTATTGAGTGTGGTTTTCCATATCATTTGTGTGCTCATGTGCATGCAAACACTTTTGCACTTTTGCATGCATCTTCCTGGTGGTGTATGAATGTGTCTGTGTGGTAGCAACATTCTTTGCACATTTCTTCCCTGCCTAGAGGACTCTTATGCTTCAGTGCTTTTTTTTTTGCTGCTGTGGCTGAAAGAGCAGCAGGCTGTCACAGCTCCCTGGCCTCTGACTGACCACAGCCCATGGCCAGGATGCCGGCGTTGCCGACAGGGTTCTGCAACATCACACAGGGGAGGCATGGGAGCTGTGCAGCCTGTGAGCAGAGCTGCTGCTCTGGGTTGATGATTGTCAAACAGCCCCCTCCGCTGCCCAATGCTTGTTACACTACAGCATGTTGTTTGCTTCCAAAGGAGGCTCAGGTGAGGAGCCAAAGAGGCAATGTAGCTAGAAATATGGATTTTTGGTGGATTGATTCTAGACATGAATTGTGATAATAGCACTGCCTCGCTGGTCGAAGGAGCGAAGACGCTCTCGCAGGCTATCAATATTTGCTTGAGCCAGGACATATTAAATAGGTCTCATCATGGTTTTTCTGATATATGGAGCATGTCATTATTATGATCCATTTGGAAACAGCTGAGCTTGTTGGGGAAACTCTCTACTCAGCAGTGCCACAGCATTGCATTGCATTTCCATTAAGACAATGGATGGAAAAAAAAAAAAATGTTTTCTTTAATTTGTTTGTGTGTCAAGGTGTCATGCAGTGTCGACGTCATGCGGATTCATAACCACTGACTGAGATCTGCCTGCCAATCACATCATTCTGTAACTGAAAGAATAATTTCTTGCAATCAAGATTAAGCTGGTGAAAGACAAATTATCCAGCTCAGCGTATGTGCATTTTAACGATGCAGGGTCTGTTTGTACAGTCAGACCCAGGGGGCCTCCTCTCCAAAGAGCTAGAAAGCCACACAGTACATGGAACTGAGGAGACGGTTAATGCAGGTCCCCCGTCTTGGTTAGTCATGGAAGGCTGCTCAGATTCTTCCCTGAAAGCAAGCATAGCATCTGTCAGGCAGAAACAGACAGGCTGTGTGGAGCGGGATGCCACCATCTGGAGGCCATTCAGCCTTTGACTGTGTTTTGTTTCAGAGACCCTATTAAACACCCCTTAGACTGTGACCTTTAGAATAAAAATAATAACCATGTTTATCGGAAACATTGTTATTGTTTCTTTTGTTAATTTAGCCTTCCCTTTAAGAGTGTGTGATGTCTTGTGTTGAGACAAGACATCAGGTGGGATACAGATACAATGCACATTTTAGTTGTTTACTAATAACCACATAGGCAAGTGAGCCTCCTTTTTGTTCTTAATTCAAAGTTGACAGGCCACATTTTGATGATTTTGGAAAGTATCTGTCATTAAGCTATTTCTGGCAAAGCACAGTGGGCTGTCAGCTGTCAGTGCGGACAGTGACAGGGTCGCACACTGTATTTAGTGGCCTCTTCTCTGACTCCCAAGCGGCCCTGGAAGTGTTTTGTAGTCATAACACACTGGCTTCGAGGACATCCAGCAGGGAAGCCACAAATTGCCCGTTGAGAAAAAATGCTGAAAGCCGAATGCATTGGAGATGAATGGTGTAGAATGATAGGATTAGGCACCCTTCTCTGTGGGCTCATTCCAAGGCTGCTATGAGCCTGAGCTCCCATTCATGTTGCCCTACAGTGTGCCTAAAATGCATTCCTGTGAACAGTACCTTATACTGTAGTGGCACATCAACATGCACACCCTGCTTGAAGATGACAGTAGATAGCCCCTACTAGATAATCTGTTTAACATGGCAGTGGCAGTGAGTGAAGAACAAATAAGCGCTGCATCAAGGTGTCTTCCAGACAGACAACACACTGTGGTTTGGAGGGCAGGTTGACTTTTTGGCTGACCAATTTAAAAGCATCTCTTCTGTTCTCAGGAATTACATGAAACTCACTGTAGATAACTTTTACTGTTCCATCTTTATTAATGTAGGTCACCGTCAGTTTTTACTGCTGCATTTAAGTGCACTGGAGGGTCTTTGTCATTATTTATGTTTCCAAATACTACCATATCAAACTTAATGACTTTGTACTCCACCCCATTCCTTTTTGGTTTGCCGACGCCCCAAGTGATTAATTAATTTTCATTTATGCACAGAACAGATCTTGCACAAAAACTTTTCCTCTATCCTTTCTCGTAAATTATTGTCCGCGAGTGCAAGCGACTCCAGATTTAATTATATAATGGCTGAGAGAAGTAAAGAGGCCCGATTGTGCACATACTTGGCTCCTGATCACAGCAAAGTAAACTGTGTCATTAATTGGGATAGAAGAATGAGAGGTTTACTGCTGATCTGCTTACACAACACAGTTGGTCTTTATGAGTATATCACCCAGAATTCCATGTAGTTCATGCTTTGGGCTCTTTTCAAGACCATTTTACTTCACAACAGTATTTGGTGAATTTAATTTGCAGATGAACTATGGACCAATTTTGTTTCACATCTAAAAGTAAACACATTGATAGAAACTTTTGGCCTCATTCACACACACACACATATATATATATATATATATGTATATATATATATATATATATATATATATATATATACACGTATATATATATATATATATGTATATATATATATATATATATATATATATATATATATATATATATATACATATATATATATATATATAAGATAAGATATAAATTCTGTTCTATCTGGATATCATGCTTTACCCTTAGTGTGTGCTGAACAGAATTTCACCAGGTGTAATCCCCAGTCAGTGATTAGGTGCAGTATGTGATTATAAGCAAGCCCTCTCTGTGGCCTGTCAGCCAGCCACTCTTAGCCCACTTCCACATACAGTACCTGTATGCAACGCAAAGGTTAATTAGACTGAGGCTTTCAAAAGGTCACACCGCCATTTAAATTAGCCAGTGCTATTTATCTGATCTGAATCATTGGCAACACCGGGCCAATTAGATCCAATTACACTGATAGTGGTTGTGGTGATCTGCCACCTAGTCTAAGTTAATAGCCATTGGAACCCCAATTACCCCAGTGCCCTGATTCAGAATGAGGCAACAACAGCAGGAGGGGCTTCACTTCTGGGTGTAGGGGACAGCATTGCCATATCACCTTCCCTTGACATTTCCTACACTCTAGGGAAGACTGCAGAACTTTATGTCAGGTGAAATATTAGGGTATGTAAAATGTGGCATTTCCACGCACCTGGAGAGGGGTAATCACCGTCGATGGGATTGAAGGAGTAATCTTCAGAGTGTATGGAGATGGCTGACGTGAGCATACTGGTGTCTTGATTACAAGCACAGGAAGCTCATAGTAATCATCAGAGATTCAGGATTCTGAGTCTCCTACATTACAAAGGCTACTCTACCTAGATGTTCTTTGATAGAAATGGCAGGTGTTCTGTTCTAGTTTAATGTGCTCTGAGAATGATAAAGGCTCTTCAAATAATTTAAGTACTAAAGCACAGTCAAGCTGGATAAGACTCTGGCTCAGCACTCAGGTTGGTTTCACTTCATGTTTTTCTCTGCTGCTGCTGTACCTGGCTGTGAGGAGCTCCTGGAGACAGTCTCCTGAATTTCTATGAGGCTCGTATCCCTCTGCGGTACTATCTGAGAATAGAAGCGTCAGTTTACACCCAACTGAGGGTCGGAAGGAAGCTGTTGATTAAACAGATGTCTTTCCTACCAACACCATGAGACAAGAGCATTACAATATGTAAGATTTATTAAAACATACCTGAAGAATGTGGGAAATATAGGATGACAAAAGACAGTCTTTGCCGCTGCTTCACAACAGGAATGACAAAGTGACAGTTTTTTTTGCCTCTGGTTCGACTTAGAGAGAGCACAAACAGGAGACAACCTCAGGGATCTACCTGAGGAAAGAATAGTTGAGTGACAATTAGTTCTGATTAGCAGCATCTCATTCAGAGTCATTTGCAACAATGCTGAATTTCAAAGTAAATCTCAAGTCATTTGCCTGTGGAAGGCTACTTTTGGATCACATTGTTTCAGACAGTGACATAGTCCCAACAAAAATAACTTAGTCCTCACTGTACACCTGAAAGCCTGTTTTTTTTCTTTGGTATGCTCCCATTTGTTTAGAGTTGTGCTTGAGTCTGAAACATTAGTGTCATCAAATATTTCCTCCACCACGTGATAAATGCTTCTGCTTTGGTCAGAGGAGTTGAGCAGAAAAGGAGGCTGTTCAATACATTACATGCAAAGCAGGCCTCTCCTGAACCTGACGGGTGCTCCTCAGCTGTGTGAATCCCAGCAATCCCACAGATACTGTAACAGATTGCTCTTCATCGGCAGCAGACCTTGATGGAATGACTTCTTGTTTACATCATTATGGTTAATTGCCATGCAGATTCAGTCCAGTGTGTGTGTGTGTGTTTGTGTGTGTCAGTGAAGTCGGACAGAGCTGTTACGCTCTCAGTCATCTCATTACTAATACAGTGCTGTCCCCGAGGTAACGCCTGGCGCTGCTCTGGTGTGTTTGGTCATCCTTGAATCTATACCAGTGGGTGAGACTATCCATCCAGCGTGTACAAATGACTAACCAGGGAAACCTCATCATATGTAGTCATGTACAAATCATCCAGTCATATTCTACCTCCAAGTAGCCACAAATCTCTATGATACATTTTGCTGCTATTGTGATATGCATGGCAAAGTTTTCAATTTAACACTCACAGATGGATATTTTAATTATTATTGAGTGAATAGTAATGAGAGTGCTGAATCTGTGCGTTCCTCTTAATGCACTTAATTAAAGTTACAAGGCAGGACGTTTAACATGAGTGCGTCAGAAAATAAGCTCCTCAGACAGTTCTGCATTAAGAAAGAAACAGCTATGTGAAGCAAGCAGTCATTGTGAAAATGTATGAATGTGATGTACTGTATTAGCACTGATCAGGTTAGGAGTGAGTCCTGTTTTTACACCAATGTTGTTCCTCAAAGCTCTCACTTACTCGCATTTGTGGCTTTTTATGAACACAGGTGTTGAACCCATTGTCGACCTTGCCAGGGCCGTGTCCATGAAACTAGAATTTCCTGGTCTATCACAGGGTTCCATTTCAACAAGCTTGCACCCAATTATCCTTCAATCATAGTCCCCGGTCATACAGATGTGTTTGTTTCGAAGAACAAGGTCTCTCTGTCGTGGTTTGACACATGGGGGACAATTTCTCTTGCTCCGGCTGTGCACATGAAATGTTTTCAAGGGTATAAATCAGATTGCATCTCAGATAAAGATTAATGTCACCCAAGAAATATTCATTTGGTTATTTGCAGCTTTTACACAGAATAAGTAGCAATTATGAGCAGATATAGCAGAATGTTTTACATTGCCTCCATCAGACATTTGTCAGGCTTCTAAAAGGCCTGCCAGTTGTATTTTTTTCTAATGTGTTTTTTTTTATACACAATTGACATTTAAGCAAATAAAAGCTGCAAGATCAGCTCTGTTTTGGACTTTCCATTACACTGATATTAAATGCTACCCCCCCCCCCAGTTATTGCTTTTATACATTCTCTCAGAAGACACAAATGTTGAAAGATATACAGACTGAAATCTTTGGTGCATTAATTGTGTTGTTTGACAGAATGACTTGCAGGATCATAAATACAGATTTGTTCCTTTTTCAGAAAAAGAGGAGCAAACATTTTGTTCAATCACATTGCCATGAATATCTTCCTAAACTTTATCTTGTCGTTGACACTTTGTTCTGTCTAACTTATTTTGATTTGTTCTTTTTCATTTTGTTTCTTGTTGAGCACAATGTGTGACCTGAATCCTGAACAACCGTACAACCACTTTTAGCCTCTGCTCTGACATTATTTGCAGTTATTCACAGCAGGTTTTCCTCAGATCGTTCACACCAAGCTGTTTCCAAGCTGTTACCATAAAACATACTGAGCACAACTCTTTCCTGTGTTTTGTTAATGCATTGGTTGCGTGTTTTATCAAAGGGAATGCATAAGGCAGCTAGCAGGTATTGGGAGCCTTGGGAATGTTTGTAGTTCTTTGTGTGGTTCAGAAGTTGCATGTCAATATCCAGGGAACGAATAAAGCCAGAAATGAATATTTATAATAGTCCCCATCTGCTTGGCACACATTTATGACCAACATTGTTTAGTTTGACGACAGCATACTGGGCACAGAGCACATTGTGTTGACCAACTGGCCGGCACGTATTTATGCATATTTATGAGAACATCAGGACAGATCAAATACAGACTCAACACAAAATTCCTAACACTTAAGTTTAATCCAAAAGTTGCATGTCTTACCCTCTCACCATTGTTATTGAAACCAAAGTAGTCTTCCTGCAGGCTCAGGTGAATGACCATGTGCATTAGCAGATATGCCAATGTTTATGCTCTATTATAATTCTTTAATCACAGTGATATTACCCCACACATACACCCAGTTTAGTGCCATTATCTCTCAAGGTCACCACTAACGAGGGCTGACGCACTGTGCCTGGCCTGCGCTGATTGACTCACAATTTTTAACTGGCTCAATCTTGGCCTACTCAGCAATTCAGGAAGCAATGCAGCACCCCTCACAGGTTTATGAGAGAGAGATATTAGCTATAACAGTGCAGGATTGTTTAGCTTTGATGCTGGAGATTTCCACAGAGGTGTAAGATGCACTGTGGTACCTGACACATGATTTTGAATGTGCTGCTAGTCCTTGAGTCAAGTCCCCACTTTCTTTATTCTCTCCTGTTCCAGGTTAATTAAAAATTATATAGCATGTTAGCATTAAATCATTATGAAGTAGGTCTACTGAAGTAATCATTTCAGGGGTAATTTTGCAGATTAAACATTTCTTTCATTGTCAACCAGCGACCTTGATATCATAAATGTCACACTTGCCTTTCATGAATGATGCTGCTACTGTCAGGACTGTAGAGCAGATTTAAATTTAAATCGGCTATTAGTGTACCTAGATCCACCCTTTTCATTTCACATGAATCTAGAGAACCCAAAGGTTTAGTCACCATGTCAAATGCTGAATGAGGTGCCTGCCAGAGCAAACACAGGGGTGAATCTTGTTTCATGGTTTGACTTTTTGCACACAGCTTGGAATGCCAGATAACCTCCAAGTCTGCTTACGATCTGATGTCACATCCACAAAACTCTGGTGATGACAATATGCATGGAATCAAATGTGGGGCTCTTTATCGTCAGAGGCCTTGTAGATGGAGGATGGAGAAGACGGAACAAAATATGTGTTCGATAAAAGATATATCGAAGGTTTCAAAAGGTTTTGTTCTTGGCATTTGAAGTTGGTGTTTTATCCAGACTCACTCTGAATGACTTCAAGCAATTAAAAGAACAAACACACTACAGTGTTTCCCATTCGGTGATGTAGCTCCATTGTGAAATTGGAAGGAAGTGATTTGAGATAAATATACACATTAGATCGCTTTGGCTCCATCACAGCTCCAGATTCTTAACGCAACATATTAGTGGCTCCTCACCTGAGCCTAGTCCTGCAGAGTCCTTGGCTTTTCCAGAAGAAGGCTGAGTCATGAGGAAATGTGTGTTTGGCACTGAGCGCCGTCAGGCATAATGATGATGACCGACATGATGGTCTCTTACTCAAACATAATCATGATCCACTCTAAATACTAATCAGGCTTTTTATTATTGATAATGCGATATCAACAAAAACACATATTTGGCTGTTCAGTGTTTACTATTTTTATTTTTTATTTTTTTAAAGAAAAAAACATCCTGAGTGACACAATTATTTCATTATATTATTTATTGTGATGGAATATGAATCCCTATTCCTGTGAAGTGATGCAGTACAGTTTTGCTCCAAAAACATGTGATGTATTTGGTGCAGAGAAAATGGTTTTCCAGTTTTAGTAACTAATTAATGCTTTATCAATATTCATGATGAACTCCACATTTAGAAACCTGTAATTAGCTGTATTATCCTCTGGCCATTTATGGGGGTTGGGGAGAGCAATCCATATAGTTCAGATCAAAGCACAGCAACAACTCTTGTTTCTGACCTAATGCTACACTCACTTAGATGTGAGCTTGCATAGAAATCAGATATCATTCCACACGACACGACCACGTCAAGCCTGTGCTTAGTCTGCATGGGAGATGGAAAGAAGTTTCATAATTCACGGGAGCCACCTGATGATTCGCTCAGTCACCTTTCTGTTTCCTCTCAGCCAGCTGCTCCCTGTACTCCCAATCAATCTGCTGTGTGCTCCTGCAATTCACCATGACCTTGAGCGGCACGTCCCCACCTTGTTTCGTCTGGGGTGTTGGTGGGTTTTGGGTCCCTCCTCATTCCTCCTCATTTAGACCTGCACCTGTGTTCAGACCAAAGTTAGCACCATTTTGCACTGTGGCTCTGGGATTTGACTGCATTTAACGAAAATGTAATTTTACTCAGACAGCAGCAGAGTGGGTCTGCATGCTCTTTTTTCAAAGTACATTTCCTGGGTTGGTTCAAATTGCTTCTTTATATGAGTAAAAGTAAAACACTGCAAAGACAGCACCTACAGTACATGTTGTGGTGATAGCCACAGTTTGTCTGCAGTAGATGGTTTTATGTGTTGAAATAAAAAACATAATTGTGTTCAAGTCATAATGGATGTTTTTTCAGTATTATTTTGCAGCTAGATATGCAATTATAAAATTACCTCAAGAAACAGGTTGGAAGTATTTCTCTCAGAGTCTGTTTCTTTTTTTTGAAGTCTAGAGGAGGTAGGGGATTTGTTGTTCTGCTTGGTTGCCTATGGACATGTATTGTCTGGGCCAGGCTAGGGTGGCAGAGTAACTCCCTTCATGGCCCCAGTGTGTCAGAACTGTCTCTACGTGAAGGTGACCTTCTCTCTCTGGATCCTCCTCTCTGCCCAGCTTGCCTGTCAGGCGACATGGTCGATTAAGCACCTTAATAATGACCACAGTCACATGTGTTCATACAACAGACCCTTACTCCATCATATCTCTGTGTAGATTTTAAAATGCTGAACACATCTGTATGTGTCTATATGTTTCCTCTGTACTACCTTCCTTGTACAAAAGAGTCTAACTTGTACACAGCTAGTGTCTGAGGGAGATTTTGATGAGGCCTGGATGCTCGGAGAAATAAATCTCCTTTGGGATTTAAAGGTGGATACTTTGAACAGGCAATCTTTCAAGAGGCTTTTTACACTCAATAAATCCACTAATGCCCCAGTGTTCCAAAACACAGCTTTTACAGCATCATACTTTATATCTATGTCCTGCACTGTAGTGTAAGAGTGACAGGGCTACTTGAAGATGACAACAAGCCTTGGGGAGCACTCCTACCAACACTTTCACATCTGTTGATCCCCCATATCCCTGTACCTGTCATGACGTTTCCTGTGTGACAAGGCATGCATATTATGTGCTCTCCCCTTGATGTTGAGAAGAGATCATGAAGTTCAGATGGCAGCTGCTGGGCTTGGTGTGTCTACATTTTCAGATGAGTGGAAATGTGGGGAAAGATTAGGCATCCTTGCTGTGGTTCATCCCATAGTAATTACCTCTATGCAGTGTTTACAACTGACAACCACGAGTCCCCCTGATTTTCAAACAGGATTATTATTAAGAGCACGGTGAAGTCCAGAATTTTGAATGTGCATACCACAACCAGTGAAAGTCTGTTGATACATAATTCAATCTTATAGTAACGGGGGATTCTACTGTACTTCTAAGTTGATAAGATTGGCTTTATGTCTTGCTAACCGACAGTTTTTGCTGCCCTGTGAAATCCATGTCTCCAAATTTGGTTATTTAGATTGAAAGGAAGAATTAAGAAATACCATGATAAGCCCAGTTTGGTGAAACATGTTATCCTGGTATCTGATTATTTGTTGCTGTGGTTGCAGGTGCATCATCAGTTGGAGTTGCATTGTAGTGAGCAAGTAAAACAACAAATATTCAGGTAACGGACATGATGATCAACATGCTGAAATAAAAACAAGTCTCATTTCAGTTCTGTCGATCATAACAAGTATCGTTGCTTGTTTTCCATTAATGGTGATCAGACGGCCAGAAACCAAACTCATATGTTGATGTTTCTTGGTTGAATATGCAGGTTTCCTATATTCATAAATAGTTTCAAAGTTGCTCTGGAGCTGTATTTGTTCTTGTGATAACTATTTCTTGTCACCTTTCATAAAATATGTCTGTATTACTAAATTTACATTCACTCTGAAATGGTCATGATTTCTGAGATATAGCTTCATATAAAGAAAGGCGCCCAGAACTGAAATGTGTGTTTACCTTGTCAACTTTCAAGAGCCTTTTCATATGGAGACAAAGAGATACAGGGCCTTTTGTTTTTGCCGTAGGTGTGAATATCATTAGACCTACCGTGAGTGCAATAAATGCGAGGAGGTGCAGTAGCCTTTGCCCATGAGACAATAAAACACATATGGAAATGAGCCGACAGCATGACTAATAGCTTGCAGTTTGAACCCATGCGCCCATCTCAGCAAACTGCCTGTTCTCTTAAAGTGAGCCATTATACAGTTATCAATGAGCCTGCTTCGCCTTTGATCTCTCTTTTTAGAGTTAAGGATTTTTTCACTCAAAAAAAAGAAACACCTCAGAGAAACCATTGGTTTTGCATTCTGCCTGCTGTTACGCCCAAAATGAGGATAAAGTGAACACAAAGGAAGCTGTCGCTCCCCGTGTCCCTCCTGTCCCTAATCCTTTCACTCCTGAGTCTGTGCCTGCCACACCATCATCAGAGCTCAGATCAAAGTGTGAGAGAATGGTCCACAGGTCTGCACAGAGGGAGAGCTGACCTCCTCAGAGCTTACTATGTCCTTGGACCAAAGTCCTTTTAAGGGCTAGACATATTCATTGAAAACCAACTCTGTGCACTATGCCTAAACTGAGCTTTACTATGGATCAGGAAGCTGATTTGTGTACATTTCCTGAGGCAGTCATTGTACCTAAAGTGATGGTTGTTTAAAGACAATTTAATCATCTCATTTGAAAGCCCCTTGGGGAATATTTATGAGTTATTGTGTGTACCATAAATATATTTGTGTATTCAGTGCTGTGATATTTATTACTTACTTAAAGTGCACCAGACCAATATATGCTGTAAATTGAAAAATAGTGTTTTCTCACGCTAATACGACTCGGGCGTTGACCTCTCATCTGGCTACTGTTAATTAGTGTTGCTTGCGCTTACCTCTGGGCAAGCTCAGATTTATGGCTTTATGGAAAGTGCACTGTGAGGCCTAGTCTGCCCATGAACCACATGGAAAATAAGCTTCTATACTCTAAACCAAAGCTCAGCCAGATTTCTTAACCACACATGTGCATACAGTGTTTAGCAAGTAGGTTTCAGATTAACTAATGAATTCAGTATGGTATATATTTGTAGATAGTGCAGTATTACTGCTGTGGTCCTATACAGTTTAATCCATAAAATGATGCATTGAAACTAATTTAAGGCATACTTATATTTTGGGATTATTAGCTGATTTACCGAGTATTACACATAGTAAGAAGATCAATATCAATTTCATCCCTGCACATTCAGTATGGACATAGATCAGTCATGTGTTTAGCCTACCCCAGCATAAACACTGGCAGCAGAGGGAAATAGCTGGCCTCCAACAGACGTTTTAAAAAAAGACTTTGAATTATCCAGGGCTCTGTCTGCCCACTGAGGCGATGCTATTTTTTTTCTCATGCCCATTCATCTCACCCCAGTCTACCTTGGCTCATAAACAAGCTGCAGTCCCACAACATTGCATCATAGGAGTACGCTGGCATATCTATCACTGGCATTGTGCAAATGGGATCAGCTATCATCACTGTTGCAGAACTGAGTGTGATGAAGGCAATCACGGAGCACCTTGAGCCTCCGTTAACAAAGAATTCATTAAGTCTGTTAAATTCCCAGTTGATGAAAACATCCCAGGCTTCAAATTTTGGTGTAATTATTCCTAAAACACAAGGCCAACAAAGAAATCAGGAATAATCAGAGGAATATATTCTGTGTATTTGCCTTAATATACAGGGAAAAGACAAACATTCACTCTTCTAATTAGAAAGTGTGTTCCTATGGTTCAATAATAATTATGTACTTACCATGAGGTCACTGCTGCGCCAGTACAGAGAACTCAATTCGATTTGCAGTTAATGAGGTTTTTAATGTTAGTTTTTTTTTATTTTATACAGTATGTAGTGTTTTGGGAAATGTGATTATGGTCAGTTTTATCATCTTTTATTTTTATGCATTCATGTTGGTAATATTTTACTTATCTTTCCCATTTTCATACAGTTAGATGTATAAAATGAATGAATTAAAAGTAAAACAAAAGAAGTTAAGGGATCTCTTTAGTTTGCGTTAATGTTAAATTAGCAACTTTGTGCAGTTCCTGAAGATCATCACAAACTTATGTTGCTATCTGTGTGAAATCTATTCTGCCATCTGGTTGTTGTGCTGACACAATATGACTTGCAGTCAACCCTCAAAGGTTGGATGGTGGGAAAGGCTGGAGGCTGTAAGGGATTCATATCAATTGTGATTTATGCATTCTCAGAGCTCCTGATGTCAAGGATATCCTTCACCCTTCATTATATTCTTGGTGACCACTGGGCTGCAGCCAAGAATATCCTCTAATTTCACGTCACCTGTATTAATTTCAGCAACCCTGCTGACCTGCATTCTGTTTTACACGGTCTCCTCTATAAGCCCTGCACAATAGCTCTTAGCCCATTAGCGCCAAAGCACAAGCACATCCCTTACCACACAGTAACATATCAATGAACCGTTAATGCTTTCAATAATGCAGGAATAAAGGTCTGTTTAAATCATCAGTCTTCCACATTCCTTTAGATGTCAGTGGTGGATGTTTGGTATGGGTTGATTCAAGCAACCTTTGTCAGTTGGAGGATTTTTTCACTGAAAACAGCCAAGCCAAGCAAGCTTTTATTTTGTAGGATGTCTGAATGCAGACATTAGTATGCAACATGCAGCAGGCATGCTTTTTGTCTCATACTGGTCCTGGCACAAAGTCAGGGGCCATGCAGCAAGTCTTCATATGTATGCTGTGCTGTCACCTCAAAATTGAGTGAGGTTTTGACTTTGAAGACCCTTTGATATTGTGCTTTTGAAAGCTGTAGATGGGGAAAAAAAAACCAAACTCTAATTAGTAGCCTTACACTGGAAGGGAACCGTAGGCTGGCTTTCACATTGCAAATCCAGAAACCTTTATTTTATCCCTTTCTTTGATTAAATGTGCTGTTGAAGTTGATTTATGCATGGAATTAATGTAATATCTCATATAAAATACTCCCTAATTATCGTTTTACTATTGATTTAGATCAACCACTTGGAACTCATCTGTTCTTGCAATACAAATCACGAGCTATATTTTAGGATTACTTATAATTCTAACCTCCCAGCTCCATATGCTGCTAATCTCTACTGAGACAGTTTGACATGGGGTGTGGATATTTGAGAATCCACGCATGCCCTGGTTTTAACTTCCACAGAAGGATATATGACTTGGCTTGTCTCTTTTGCTCCGTTTTAGCTTCAACATTTCAGAGGCTTTCTCACTTTGAGATACCATATGAAACAGCAGTTTGATGGATTCAGACAGAATCCTCCTATTCCCTGCTTTGATCATTTCTTTATGCCCACCTGTAATTTAGGCCTCCGAAATTCAAATAACTTCTAATGCTACACACCGTGCTCTTATTTCTGAAGCACTCACTGGAATAATCACTGGCTCCTGCACTGTACACGGAGTGTTGAGGTTCAGATATTTAAATCAACGATTTTGCTGAATGATCACAGATGCATTTTTTTTCTTCATTTACTGCTTCCTCCATCACAGGATTCAATCAAAAATAAATGCCTGATGCAGTTTATAATGTCATGGCTCGTGTGGTAACTACAATAAGAAAAATTGACCATTAGTGTAGTCATGCCAGGAAGCGGATCTTAATCAAAGTAAAGTTCAAGGCTTTAAAGGAAGCAGATATTAGATACTGTACCACAAATTGCAGACATAAAAAATATATATTCAAATAATGTAAGGGTGAGACCGAGGTCTTTTGGAAGAAATTAATGAAAATTGACCTGTACTTTAATGGCTCACCTTGTAAATAGATAGTGTGTGATTATGTTCACCAGTAGGATGAAGTAGTCATACCACACTGCACAAATATTGCTCGATTGATGGAACATATCAAGGTGAATTTCCATTCACAGCAACCTACGGCAGCAAACAAGAGATTGACAACAGTGAGGCTTCTTGTAACAGTATGATAATGACACCCTGTCTCAAATAAAGTACTGGTTCTTCCTTTAGTTGAGGTAAATGAAGACATGATGGATGCTGATCAGATGACAAAAGCACAGGTCGATTACCCCAAACTGTCAGTCAGTCTCTCTAATCCACAGCGTTTCAGGTCAAGTCTTTATTTCACCCACCGCAATTATGCTAATCTAATCAATAAGTTATATCTGACAAGGAAGTATGCCTGCAGCTGTAGAGATGAGTGCAATAGTTTGAATACATTGTGTTATTGAGTTTACTTGGCATGTCCCTTTCCTTCTCATTTCAGTTCTGTCAATCATGAGCGAGTCCACAGAGGTCAGTCAGTTTGTCACACCAATGTGAATTTCTTTCTCTTTGGTTCTTTAATGCTCAGTGGTCAGTGATGTAATAATAACTGTGACTGAGCTGGAGTACTCGTACAAAAATATGAGCAGATGTCTGGTTTTATTTGTCCAGAGTTCAGAGCAAGGTTATTGTAGTTTGGGATTTTTCATGACAGTTCAATTATCGTACAATTTTATTATAGTTTTTGTGTTAGTTTTACTTTTTTCATACTTTGTGTTATTTGTCAGGTGCAGGATTCAAAAAGAATATAACAGTGAAATACAACACAAAAATGTGTTCATTCACTTTTGAACAACAACTGTCCACAATAACCATAACAGTCCACAGCATAGCAGCCTTAAGTGCAAATCAAAAAAAACGAAGCCGGCTCTAAATGAGAAGTGTCGAGAAGCGATTGAGGTGTCAAAGAAGTGAGATGCCATACGGTGCTGCCAGCTCACGTAAAATTGACGAAAACAAAGGGGTTTTTATCTATGATTTCAGTATGTTTTAGTTAATTTTGTCCAATACAGTTTCAGTTAGTTATTTTTTCTTTTAATTATAGTTTTTTTTCAATTCTAGTTTTTGTCATTTTGTTCGCTTTCGTTAATAATAATAACCTTCCTCCCAGAGTAGTATAATTTTGATGCTGTTCTAACTGCTCCCTCTCTAATACTGAGGGAATCAGTGTCACCAGCAGAAGATATGAAATTCAAAACAGTTTTCTGTACCCAAACTGGAATATTTGTGGGTACTTTACAATTTTATAGTAAAAGTTGCCTCTAGTTCTCAATGTAATGACCAAAATTGTATATATAAATAATCTTCTCAGTGTACCTGTGCTCTGTAGCCTTGGGCTTTAGGGAGAACTGTGGTTGATCAACCATACAGTACAGCTGGTCATGGACCAATGAATCAAGCAGCCATCAGTTCAGTAGCTGCTTGTATGTGCTCAACTGCTCTGCCCTATCCACAGGCTGCAGCATTTACACCTTTTTTCTGCCCATTCATCTCAACTCTGTCATACGTATGTTTGATGGACATGCTGCAGTCTTTCTTCCACCACCTTTCAAACACTGGCACAAGGAACTTTCTGTTTTTTAAAAAATGGCTTGCACTCAAAGAGTTAAGAGCCCTTTTGTGAACAGTTTGAGCCATTTATGCACACCTTCGTCATGTCTGGAGTCCTACGACTGCTGATAACTAATGTGTAGCCGGAGTACCCGGCGAGAACCCACGCAGACACAGGGAGAACATGCAGACTCCACACAGTTAGCACTGTGAAGTGACAGTGCTAACCACTGCAACACCATGCCACCCCTTGGCTGGAATATTTCAACATTAATTACAGGTGAGTGGGAACATCCTACCCACACAATAGATACATGCTGATGCCACCAAAAACAATGTGGTATAATTTCTATGGTCAGGATTGTCATTTCTTTCCTCTGTATCAGACGTTACCTACTGTTGCGGAGGGAAGTGATTTCCAGTATGTCCAGTGTTTTCACAAGTCATCACTGACAGGACCCCAGAGGAGGAGGACAGGAGGGCTCTGCTCTAGTTTATTCATAACATCACAGATTCTCCATCACAAGGTAGCCGAGGTCCATGTATGCAAACAGCCTATTCTTAATAAGGTTTTTTCCAGAGCATCATGGCCAGCAAGTTAGTCCCTGCATGTAAACACAGCCAGTGATGCTGAGTCCTTCATGGACACTCAGGTATTACTGTGATAATAGTTATACTCGATCACGGCAGATATAAAAACGGGTGGTGGGACTCGGGCCATTAGGTTCCAGGTTTCTCGCCCTCTGCATTTCTCCATCCTCCATTTAGCATAATGACACTCAAACAATCAGCTCTCACATTAGAATACAGAGTGTGGTATGACAGTATGCAGAATAAAATGGTGATAATGAGTCATATTTGAATATCCTGATCTGTAACCGTGACATGCTCTTCCAGCAGCAGGGGGTAGCTGATTCAGACAGAGAAACCAGGCATGACCCACATGCTTAAAGAATTACAGCAGTCAACAAAGAGGATTCTCTTGGATTCATATCTTGATTCTCTGATGTAAGCCCACGCTGTCCTGGCATCGGTGGTGAATAATAACATACTTGTGGTTGCATTTGTACAAGGTCTCCCCTTGCTGCTGTGATTTATAAGCATAGCTTCCATCTGCAAACAGACTAGTAGGCTTCAAGCTCCGGGGGCAGCACCCTGAGTCCAGTGCTATTTACTCAGCCAGCCGAGACGAGACACTTCCCCTGCAGGATCCTGCAGGATCCTGCAGGGGAAGTGTCCTGCAGTCTCTGAGCCTGTGCATGGTTTTCTTACTGTACCTGTGCCTGTCTGCTCATGGGATGGTGACAGCTACACTAGGGCAGCTGCTATTTGTCACAGGTTGAGCCATCTTTACTGTGTCACTTCCTGCTGCTTAACAAATGACTGAAAGCTGCAGGCTATCATGCTCTCAGTGGAATAGCAGTGACTTAGTTTTACGAGCACTGTCTTTGCAAAACCCTAGTCACATTTTGAAGTGAATAAATCACTGTTTTAATAAGCACTGATTGTGTCAATTAAAACAAATGCAACCCTTATGGTATCAGTACATGTGAATTATAATTAACACCATTTTTATTAAAAGGATGCACAAGTTTTCCAAAAACGATCGCATTAGCCACTCTGTGCTGTACTTATTCCAAGAGCTGAATAAGTGTGTAGAGATGCCAAGAGGAAAGGTGTTCCACTTTAAGGTGATGTGATAGATTAGGGAGGAGCCCTGGCAACAGAATAATTTCCCTGGTGACCAATTTCTGAACACTCCCTAAGCAAAGAAAATCAGCAACAAGCCAACATGTCAGGCACAGCCTCATGCCGGGGTGCAGGCAAACCTGCTGACTCACTTCTAATGAACAGCCAGAGATAGAAATAATAACCTAAACCACCACGAATTATAGGTCATATATACTGCTGACTGTCCTAATTAACTCTGGACCTTATATAGTGTAAGCAGATGTACAGTACAGGTACGTATGCTAACAACTACTAAAATAGCTTCTACGGTGGCCCAGCATTGATGGAAGACAGAAAGAGAAATAGGCTTTGCAGCTCTGAAAGTGCTTCTGGAATCCACTGTAGCTCCTTATCACATAAACACCATTTTTATTTTATTTTCACCATTTTTTATCACCATTATTGACCATTTTAACAAATTAAAGGCAAATGATATCTGTCTGTGAAAGTTCTGAAGCTGATTTGATTTAACAATCCCATTAAGACTGACCGTCCCTTCTGATTTACTCTGCATGGAAATGAATGCAATTCTAAAACAGACACTACTGCAGCAGGAAACAGGTACTGATGTACTTCACTTGCTCACCTTTAGATTAGGAAAAGTTTTGTTCAACAGCAGAAGCTTTTAACTACTTGAGTGACAGCCGTTTTATAAAACAAAAAGTGCCTTGTGCCAGAGTTTTTGCCTATTTTGAGTCATATTTCAAGACCCACAGAATATTTTATACTATGTCTCTGAAAATACTGTATAGCTCAAATGAAAGAGGAAACACTATTTCATCATGAAAAAAATGTTTGTTTTTAACTTGTTCCATTCTTGTTTTATCAGATGTAGAGGCCACTCCCATCAAAAAGCACTTTTGCTCTCTAATATGCGATCGTCTCCACTTCCTTCTTTGAGCTCCGTGGCGTATACCATGACTTGATACTTAAACTACATCTCCCAGAAGCCCCAAAATTACTCACAGGCTGCAGCAGACCGTGATCAGTGACTTGCTGCCGAAAAACTTTGATGTTGAAACACTGTATGTCGTTGCACTCAAGCATCAGATTTTAAATGATGTTGAAATGCATCAATGGCATTGAAAGAGTTAATAATTTCAACAATAAAGTGTCTTTTGGGGAATTTACAGGTATTATCACCACAATCTATAATTTGTGCAAAGCTTTCTGTGGTTTATTGCAACATGTGGTTGATTTATAGGTGAGTAGGCGGTGCATCTGCCAAAATGCTCTCCAGGCTTTACAGCTTTACCCGATATATGTCTCTTCACTTTTTGTAATAACCGTCCTTTAAACAAGTATGTGACATGTGCGTGAGCCACAAAGGTGTCAGCCCTTTACAGCCTCCAGTTAAGTGATTACCCAATGCATTTCCACACCAGAAAGATCAATACCCTTTAATGGATCAGCCAGGGAACTAATAAAAAAGATTTTAATTGATTATGCTGATGGTATGCCACTGCCACAACCCGAGATGTCTTAAGGTTTAGTTGCCATCCGAGCAGAAGTTCAAGTTGAAGAGACTGACATCGTGGCCTTTCAGCTGAGAGAAGATAACGAGGCTTCTGGCTCGAGACCAGTTTGGCAGCAGAGACTGGCTGGAGGAGTTGACAAGGAATAAGACTCATCTTATCTGAAGATTAAATTCATTTTATTTCCTTCTTATTATTACACAGCTTCAAATTGATTCTTCCCACTGAAGTAAATCTTGATTTCTGTTTGTACTGACTGTTGCCAAATGAGAATTAGTATAATTTAGCTATTGATATTTTCACTGCTCTAAATGCCAAGATGCTGCTAATGAGTCCCCGGATTATATATGAACCCATATGCAGAAGTTGTTAATTTAGAAATCCTTTTCAAATACAAATTTGTGTCCATAGTGTGTCCTCAGTCTCAATATGTACCATGACCAGCTCTTGGCACAGGGCTAAAAATGGCCATGCTTTTCCACGCTTCATCATCTGTGGTTTGTGTCAGACCCAGACAGTCATCTGGAAAGGTCAAAGCTTCGGTAAAAGATTTAAATCATCCTACAGAAGAGAGATTTACCTTGACAGGCGGAACCTGGAAACTGGTAAATAAGAATACAAACAGGGACTCATTCCTCTTCACGTAAAGGAAGGACAAATGACACAAGGCATTGTATTTCTATTCGTTTAATTTAATTTCATTTAATCAAGGCCTTTCAAAATGTATGAATTATGTTTATTTCTTCTCTTAGTTAAGACGACTCACCAGTTTAGAACCCTGACTATGGTTTGTGTAATCACCAACGAATAGACATGTATTTGTTATCTTTCCCTTTCAGATCTATTAATTATACTTTCAGTTCCAAAAATGAAGTGATCTTGGCAGGGCTGAGCGCAACAGCATGTTTCTAAATACAACTTGACAGGGTCAGTGTGGCAAAACAAACTGTTGTGCTTCCTTTGGCATGGGGAAAATTTGACATATGCGTGTTATTCTCTGATGAATCTCTGTAGTGTTTTGTTGTTCTATATTCATAGTTGTGAGCTGCAAGTGGAAATGTTTTCCCTTTTTCCCTTCATTTGTCATCTTATTATATTAATGTTGTGGCCACGCCTTTTGATGAATGCAGGAACTAAAGCACGTATTCAGCGGCTTTTGAGGACAAATGGGACCTCGAAAAAAATCCTTTCTCTTTACTGTTTATTAATACACTTAAAAAGATGAATGTGAAATAGGGAAGCTTACAGCGAGGCCTATGTATCATGATATACAGAAGTAAAGAATAATGAAACTATTTTCAGCTATAAAGCCATGCTTGAATAATATGTCTGCTGCAAAGTGCTACAGAGCAAGAACTATTACAAGGTGGTTACTTTTTATAATCTTTTTGGAAAAGACAGCCATAAATTTATGTAGGTTTTTGCTCTTCAGCTTATGAAAATATGCATAACGTATTCTGATTCTCTGTTTGTCTGTCGTTTTATGAATCTGTCCCTATACGCTTCAGTGGTTGGTGAGATATTATTGATTCCTCCTATTGATCCAAATGAGACGACAATAATGTACTCTGACATTTTGTCATAATTTGGATGAAATGCATTAAAAAAAAACCTCCTGTGATGTCCTTGTTGTCATTGAGACCTAAGGCTAAGTTTACACCAACTTTGCACAGGATTGAAAATAATTGAAAATTATGGAAAGTATTTCCACACAATTATAATATGCTCATTTAGAAAGAGATGCTAAGTAGCTAACCATAGCAACTAATTAAAAGGCTGAAACAATGTTTAAGATGGTTCAGACACTGGTTGAAGAGAAGACCTGTTTTGTAAATTTTGGCTGCAGATGACAGTATTGGTTGGTCTCTTTTGGATATTTGTGTGTTGGATATTAAGTAACAAGCTGTGTGTGTCCCTTTTGAATTCACATGAGTTTGATCCACCATTCCCTCAGGCAACATATGCAAACTACAACTGTTATGGACATCAAGTATGGTCATTTAGTAATAATAGGCCGTTACAATCAGCGGTGCAGCAGTGCATGATAGGATTTCCAACAGTCCAACAGCCTCTTTATAACGCAGCAGTGTTACTGTGATAATCCGTCTCTAGTGTGTTTGTGAATAGGGACGTTCAGGTCCAGGATGAATTTAATGTGCCTGTTTTGGGAAGTCAAGAGGAAAGTACACTGTAAAAGTTTGAGTGTGTGTTAGTAGCTAGAGTATGGTTTACAATACAGTTCCACATTAGCATTGCAGGGATTTGTGCAAGGGATTTATAAATTGTTCCTCTTGGGAATGAAGCAGTGAAGTAAAGAGCAAACATACAATGGTAAACCGTAGGTGTGCTTCAATGGCTACATTTTAATGCAGCTGTAGAGCTGGAGCGCAATGGGATTGATAAAAGTTATTGCTGGTTTGTCCCATTTATTCAGTCTATGTGAGAATGTTTTGACTTGTATTTCTCTGTCTTTTTCTGTGCAGGCCTTCCCATGTATATCCACAGGCATCTATGGTAAGCGTAATCTCTCTTATTTTATCACCATTCCTTTGTATTTGTTTTGTTGTTGTTGCTTTACATACATTTTTTATCATAGCAATCTATACACATTAAGCTCGCGTAGCTGTCATCTGTTGGGTATAATCAAAAAAAAAAAAATAACAACAGAATGAAAAAATGAATTATAAAGTACATCTGATTCAAAATTCTGCATCAGGGAGGTGGATACAGGCTTTGTCTTTGAAGAAGAATACAGTATGCTCAAACGTACCAACAAGTTCACCTTACATGTTGCACAAAGACACAACCTAGTAGAAGGTGAACAAAATGTAGACCCTGAACAATGCTTGTGCTCCCTCATGGGACAAGGCCTGATATACAGCAAGGCATTGCTGGCAAAAAGCAAATGTGCTAATTAGACTTCAACAAAGTCACACTGAAAAGATTGGTCATATAAACAGACTTTGAAGATATGATGGCAAATTATGATGGATGCAGGGATGCTACTAGAGTTTATATGTTATATATAGAGAAAACAGCCTGTGCTGAGATTACATAACTATTCTCTCACCATTCTGAAGTACTATATCCAGTGTACTCTGTTGAATTTGTACATAAGCTTTCATAAACACAGCAGGTGCCAATATGTACGGATTAATTAACATGCTAATTTTAATTTCCTGCCACTAACAGCAACGCAGCAGCAATACTGTACTATAAAAACAGTCACCACTCTGGTTTACTTATAAATAATTCCAAGGTGCCCACATTTTTCCTGTATGTGCTTTGTGTATCACAGTGTTTTTCAGTTGGTTTAAATGCAATAATGAGAACCAGTAACTGTTTAAACATGATCAGGGATCTGTAATTGTTTGGGCAGTCATCTCATGGGAGTCGTTAGGTGCTCTGATCACACTCCATGATCACATTACAGCCTTGGAAATGGAGACCATTCAAAAAGACCAGGTGCTCTCTATGGGGCAGACGCTGCCCCACAAGATTCTCCCATACAGCTATATATGCAAGGATGACAATGCAACAAGTGGTGAAAATTGTGTTCCTTATAAGTAAACCTAAAATAGCCTGTTCATGGCCTCTTCAGGAACCAAAGCTAAATCCTTTATGGGTTAATACCCATCATCACTGAACGTCTGGAAGTTTGCTTCACAAAGAATTATGTAATCAACCTCAGAAACAGAAACAAGACAGCTGAAATCTCTTCTGTGGCTGTAATACTGTTCAGATGCTTGACATTTCGTGCCATTTCCCTTTGTTATTTTCACCTTGTGCATGTTTCAGCTCATGAATCAAATATTTTGTGATATCTCACCCTTATTTAATTGTGTTGAGATTTTGTTCTGAACAAAGTTGCCAACCTGTTAAAAAATGTAATACCAGGGTGTTAATTTACTGTTTTCATTTTGACGTGGTGCTTTTGAACATTGGTGGTGTAAATGGGAATAACCACAGTTGAGCTATTTCAATGTGCTGCCTGCTAATGGAGGCCTGATGCTGGGCTGTTTAACTGTAGACACGGCCATTTACAGCTGCTTTGCAAAATGCAAGTGAATGAAAAGCCTATTTTAATTATGAATTACCCATGAATTACTTTTCTGTGAAATATCAGAACAAAGTGATGTAATTTACATACAAAGCCAACACTTTTCTCATTTATCACTCCTGTGATACTGACACGTGTCACTGAAAACATACACAACATCCACTTTTGATGAGTAAATATCCATCCATCCATCCATTATCTACCGCTTATCCTCATAGGGTCACAGGGAGGCTGGAGCCTATCCCAGCTGTCTTAGGGCGGAAGGCAGGGTACACCCTGGACAAGTCGCCACCTTGATGAGTAAATATCTATGACAAAATGCTGAACAGTCAGAAAAACACAGTAACTTTCCTTAAACTGTTTCCTCTTTCTTTGTCTACCATGTTATTAACATCCTGGATGCTTAAAAATGAATAATGCTGCACTCCAGTTCTGCTGAAGGTCTGTAAGCAAGTGCCAACTCGGCACAGTTAAACTTCCATGCATGTAAATGGGTACGAGATAGTTCAAGCGGTCGTGCATCCTGATATACGGCCTAGCATACACTTGTTAGCCAAGCTCGAAGTGTGTACTAAAGAGAGGCTTCAGGCTTATAAATCACGAGTTGTTTATAATTATGTCCTGTGCCAGATAGAAGAACTCTTCTCTCTTGGGATATTGAACATTTTCCACCCATCATTTTTCGCAATTCGCACAGTTTACTTCACAACAACTCCTCATCATGTCCTCTCACCATCTCTCTCTGCAATATTGCCTCTTTTCTGCCACCTGTTTATGCACACATCTCAAAATGGCTATTATTGAAGTGTTAATGATAAGAAGGGCAAAAGTTATAATTTCTTTCTCACTCTCTCATTCTCTCTTCCCTCTTTTTCATTTTCTCCTTATTTTACTGCAAAGTATACAGTCAGTGATGATAGGTTCAGCAGTCTGTAAATTAAATCCCCTCTTCTCATATTTTCCTGTCTTACATGGTAAATTCATGCTGCACATTCTGCATTAATGTGAACTTTGCTTTATGTTGCACTTTTGTTGCTGTTAATTTTGCCAGCACAGAACATAGTCCAAAGAACTCATTCAAATTACTTTCAATTATTTAGCCCATTATCATAAATCAGATATTTATAATCAGACAAAATGCATCCTCTATCCTTCAACACTTACCCATAATAATTATAAGAACTTTTAGTTACTTTACATCTTTAAAAACTTCTGACTTCCTAGTGGTTGACTCATAGTGGGCTAGCTCATTATCAACTCAAATGATGGACAGAACCAAATTCCAAAGTGCTGTTGTTTTTAAAAGATGAAGTAAATTTCAGTTTGTTGACAGTGATAACACAGGTTGAGTTAAAGAAATAAAATGAAAAATGTCAGGTGATGGATACATACAGGCCTATTTTCAAAATGGATATGTGACATTTTGGAGTGAAATGGCTCTATTGTAGTGACACAAAGGCAGGCCAGATGCATGCAGGAGGGAGAGGGTCACTGATTGTACTGCGCTCTGCAGACGAGGGCACTGCTTATTACTGTTCACTCTGGTGCCGTGTGCTGCGTTGCCAGTAGCAGCCCCTCACATCAAAGGGGTCGGCTGTGCAGAGCCAAGCATGCAGCAGAGGAGGGGAGATTAAACAGCCTGTTCAATAAATGGCTTAGCGCTTCCCCTAGCTGCATCTACACAGAACAATACAGCTGATTAAGACTGAAGATATTCACACAGCAGAGGGCAAACAGAGGAGGGATAGTTAATGGAACTGCAGCATCGTACAGGGCAGTGGTGTTGTTCTGTATGACTCCTCCCTGTGCCCCTTGAGTACTGCCATGTTCTGAAAGGGGCCCTGCTCTCTTGTCAGGCATTTTGACATTTTCTGTACATTTTAGATAACCTTTAAGGTCAACTTCCATTTCAGCAATGTAAACAAAAGCTTTTTAGTGTGAAAGGCATATCTTCCCAGTCTCTCTCTTTCTTTCTGTCTGTCTTTCTCTCTGTGTCTCTTTCTATCTCTCTGTCTCTGTAGAATACACATAGATATAGCCATGATTTTATACGTGCACACAGTCATGCGTCCAGGTACTGTACTTGTGCACATGTGCTTGACCTATTTTCATACTTGAATTGTTGTGGAATAATAAATCCTGTGCCCACAAACATTGTGACAGAGAGGCATCAAGAACAAGCTATCCATAGCCTTTGCGGTGAGAAAAATAGATTTGTCAGGAAAGCTAATGCTAATTGACACTCTTTCTCACACCTCCATATTTCAGGAGACTCAGTCACCATTGACAGATGATGGCAGAACAGAGAAGTTGGGTGTAGTCGGGGTGCGTAGGAGGTACCTTAGACGCTTGGAAAGAAAAATGAGGACTCACACTGCGCTGACAGTCCAATCCCTCAGTCCGGCCCATTAGCCACAAAAAAAATTCTGCGTGGATGGTGTGTCGGAGGTACCACCCATAAACAAACTGGTGCCCACTGTGGGCCACTAGGTCACCCAGCATGGTAGAGGTTATTAAGTGTTGCTCCTGTTTGCACATCAATCACAGCCATGTGACACAGCTTTAAATTGATTATTCCTTCCAACACCTCTCAATGTCTCACAAGATCAGTGCCAAGAGTCCAACTACCTCGACTTAGAGAGGTCATCCCGTACATTCTACCATCCCTTGTAGTCCTTTTTTTCCCCTCACACGCCTTGCATACTCTCACACCAGCTGGGATACTTGCTCAAGCAAAGCCACATACATAAAACTTCCATTTGAAGATGCATTGCAAACAATTTAGCCTTGTGGAGCTCACATCTAAGCTGCCGCTGAAAGAGCACTTTCCAAAAGCCTAGTAATGAGCTGCACCATTTAGGAGGCGTCTGCTGAGATCATTCCTAAAGCTGACTGCCACACTGCAAAAGCAAGGACATAAACATCACGTCTGCTTACCTGACAGATGCCATCGCACAAATACATTTATAATCCTTTCAAAACAATCAGAGACCCACAACGGGGCAAAGCCACTGCTCAGGACAAATATCTTCCGGTTTACTGCTCACCCTCCACCTTTGGCTCATCTGTCTCTGTGACTGATCTGAGGAGTGTTGACAGAGGACTTTTTGCACTGACTGGTGACTGTGGGAGATATGCGGATGTAATATGTAATCCATCCAAGCTCTACTGGTATGTCCACACTGCCGTTCTACTGTGCAGTCAAGATCAAAGGTGTCAAGCAGCTAAGAATTTTTCCCTCCAGCCAGCATCATACTCTGGCTAGCTTCATCCCTGTCCAGGATTAGGAAGGTTGGAGACATTCATGGTACCTTATCTCTCGACAGTGATGGCTCGCCGCTAGCTTGCCAGAGATGGCCAGGGCAAGTGCCCCCCTTCTCTTAAAGCCTAGGGTTTACCACAGGGAGCTTAGCCCAGCTGGGTTGAGAATTTCAAGGTACACAGGAGCAATGTGCTGTATCAGTGGGTAGCAGAGTGTGTGCTCATAGGGAACAGGAGCTTCGTAGCCCATTAAACTGAGTCACACAGTGTTTATTGTACTCAACAATAGCCTTGCACTACCATTTTCATGGGTGATAAGGCAAATGTAAGACTTTGTCTAAACCACAGGACAGTAGATTTAGGCCTATGAGAAACTTGGTTAAGCAATACACTTTTGCAAATCAAACACTCTTCAGGATGTTTTTTTTTATCTGAAATGTCAGGTGTTAATTTTAGCATGTAGGACAAAGAATGGCATCACCTATATGGAACGTTTCCAAGGAAGGTCATCGTCTGTTGTGCCACAGAGGCTGTTCTCTTTCTTCCTACCTCTTTTTCTGCCTGTCTTCCTTACACAGCACCCTCCCATCCCTCTTTGTCTCTGTCTCCTTCTGTGGGCTACAAAGTCGGTCATGGTCACAGCCCTGCCGTGTCCCAGTGTTGGTGTATGGAGGAGCTCCGGGCCATTTGACACCCACGCTTTGGCGTCTAGAGTCCTGGGGCGCTACTCTGTCCTCCACCCCAGGTCACCTCACCTCTCCTCTGGGCCCTGATGGGGTGACAACCCCCTCCCCCCTTTCCAGATGAACACACAGGACTACTGCCCTCAACTAGAGCCCTCAACTGTGCTGCACTTAATGATTTTTCCCCTGCTGCCCACACCACAGCCAACTAATCTACTTTGTAATATATTGAACTTAAATGCTTCCATGCTGTCTTTTTGTTATTATAAAGCTCCTTAGAGGCAGCAGTCACACTAAACATTTTATTAAAAGGAAGATTTCTTCATATATATAAAAAAAAATATTTATAGATGCTTTTAGAGCCCTGTGATGAACTGGCAACTTGTCCAGGGTGTATATCCTGCCTGCGGTAGAATATGGATGGATGGATGCTTTTAGGCAATACTTGTAAAAATAAATTAGATGCTAAATCTTTGTTAAAAACCTTTCAAAATCTGGTTAACATTGTCATTTTATGTTTTTGTTTTGTTGTTGTGTCTTCTTTATTTTCTGTAGCAGATTTCCTAGCTTTACATTTTCAACACCTGTGGTGAATTTACAAGTGCCAGATACCTCAGCCTCAGGCTATATACTGCTTCAAGGTAGACAGCTCATCAAAATGAATGATGAGTGTTGAGACGTGAACTTGACCAACTTCAACTGAGAGGTAGCAAAGTGGGACCAACAATACGATTCTTGCCTCAAGGGTAGAAAGCTGTACTTTGTATTTTTCAAGAATCCAGTCAGCATATGTTTATCAAAGCTAGGCCACATAGTCTTACAAACTATGTGCTCAAAGAAAAACCAACATTAGAAAGTAGAAAGCCCTAAAATAACAGCAGGTTGTGGCATCCTCTTCACAATATAAGCTCACTCAGGAAAAATAAAACTGGTGTGGTCTGCACTATGTGCCTTCAGCCTACCCATAAATTTGCAAACAAAGAATGGGAATGCATCATAGCACAGACATTTATTCAACTTGTTGACTCTACCCTCTACTCACTTTATCAGGGGATGCAGTTACAGTACTTCTCACTCCTTTTCACCACAGCAAAATACCTTAGCTACACAAGTTTGTTGTGAAAGTGAACTCTTAGGATCTGAAAGAGTTGCCATGCTGGCAAAAGAGAGAGCATGCTTGGTCTCAAAGCAAAAAAAACCTCCTAAAGCAGGGTGCACATTTATATTATCTTTCCTACGTTCCAGTTCGGTGGATATTTTTGAAAGTGGACTTTTCTTTCCAACTTTCACAGAGTCTAGACAGAGTTGTCTGCGATGTTAACTTTTAGTTGTTTCATTATGAATTATGCACCCATGTGGAATTTTCAGCATTAATATCCAAAGCAGTGGCTTTTCCCTTGTTTCTAGTTTTATATGAAATACATGAAACTATATTCCTTGAAAGTCACCCAGGGTTCTGCACAAGTGTTGAGGTAAAGGTGTTTTACATATGCTTAAGAGAAGCGCCAGAGACTCTGTCTCTTGGTTGCATCAGAGATTAGAGTCTGCTCTCTTTTTCTTCATATTAACAAAGGTCCTACATGCCCAAGATCATAGGAATAAAATATTTGAATTCTGTTTTAAGATGAATCTTCCCTTTGGCTTAACTCACTGGGCTGACATGAAGACATGAATGAAAATGTACCTTTCATTGAAAAAGAAGAAGTTTCATGATCATACTTTTAATTTTGGTTTGAAATTTGTCAAAAGGGATGACATGATTACAAGAACACTGACTGAAGAGACCAGGTGACTAACTTAAATCTCCCAGGTCACATCTCCAGATTTGTTGAGGTCACAGAACACGTAACTTCTGTTAGTATCACTGGATGGTCGATGCAAATGTAAGCGCACTGTGCCACCGTTATCCTTTGTCTCCACGTGGCACGTATCATAGACTCTCTCTCCCTCTCTGTCTGGATGCTGCGCTCTGCCTGGTGATGAAGTAGAGGAGCCTTCAGCAGAAATAACACTGCACCACCTGAGTCCTCATCAGTGGCGCTGCGCTGCACATATCCCATCAGTGCGCCTCACTAAGACAAATCTCCCTGAGCCCACCATATTCCCAGCATAGGAGAGAGCCGAGCCAAGCAGAGCAGGGACCCTGGAGGGCCCACCATCACTGCGCCAGACGCCGGCTCTCCACCTCCTGACAGATTAGCTTTCACCAAACCCTCCACACAGCAAATGGAGGAAAAGAGAATAAGAAGGAGGTGTTGAGGGGAGAAGATAAAATACTGGACTGTTTTTCATTTTGTGTGTACTTGAGCATATGAAAGAGTCAGCCCACTCAATCCTTTTCTGAATATCATTTTTTAAAACTAAGTGGATGTTGCACTTGAAACAGGGCCACGACTCCGGTGGCCAAAGAGAGGTGACAGAAGTGATGATTGGGAGTTTTTTATTGTAGTGTTTTGTAAGCATATAGATTTATTTTGGCACAAAGGGAGGAGAGCTAAAGGTAGAGGATGCCACGAAGGAGACAAATGATGAGAGGGAGCAGCACTCAAACTGCTGCCGTTGACCTTGGGCCACTGATGTTCCTGTCGAGCACAATCCTTCTGGCAAGCTGCCGCGAGCTGCACCGACCCCTTTTTCCAGCTTTCCATCTGACTCTCTTTATGCCATCTCTTTTCCAACTTTTATTTACATCCATCATTCTGCTTCCCTGTTATTTTCTTCACTGGTCCTACAGCTCACCTCTTTTTACCTTTCTCTCGCTCCATTCAGCTCTGCTATGATGAATAGGTACAGCTCTCAAATCAATAGAGCATTTGTAGAAACCCCACACTGAATAGATTAAATGGCGTCCACCCACTGCTGGTGACCAAAATCACCATCATGTCTTAACATTCTGACCTGGAAGAACCTGTTTTAAGTTTTCATAGGGTGAAGGAACACAAAAAAGGGTCCTGACATCTTTAATAATTTGCTTATTTATTTAATTTGTTTATGTGCTTACTTCTCTGACACCTTTCCCGTTGTGGTGCTCTTCCTAAACAGCTGGTCCTATCTCTGTGGATCTGTTTTCCTCAGCTTTTTAGTCTTCCGCACATCTGTTTGCTTGCATTACTTGACGTGTGATTGGGAGTGTTGGTACACCTGCATACAGTATGTGTGGAAACAGCTTTTAAAAAGGAAACATCACCAGACAAAGTGATACCAGTGAAAAGGTTAAGTGTGTTTGGGAGACAAGGGGAGTCAGGTGACCTGCAAACTGGTTTAGCATGCTGGATTAGGTTCTGAGCACAGAGCTCTGGGGGCAGCCTTTGAAGGGCAGGAGCCGTGAACGGGCCATGCACTGTCTGCAGACACAGCCTAACAGGGCCGTAGCAGCAGACTGGCTGTCACTGCTTGCTGTATGCAGCTCACATATTGCTCCACCCAGAGCTTGAGCAGGAGCTCAGGCTAGGGCTCGGCAGCACTTCAGCTCTTCTCCTCAGCGTAACTCAGCCACTCCTGTCAGACTGAAGAGGAGAGGGGCAGAAAAACAGAAAGAGAGAGAGAGACACAACAGTGGTAGTCCGATAGGTGAGAGTAAAGTGTATCTTGTCTGTCAACCCAGTTGATTTAAAACATTTACTGGATAGTTATAGAGAAGCTCTAACAGCAGGTGGTCCGAGTGAGAGATGAAAGAATTCAGGAAATGTAAGGCTAGATCTTTTTTTTCAGGATTTTCAGGATTTTCATTTTCTTTTACACCTGCCTTAAAAGGGTAAGGGTTGTTGCAGTACATGTAAACCTGTTTCAAAGGTCATACAGTGTTATAGTTGTGGCAATGACCCAGGAAAAGAAAAAAATATTTGTCACCCATGCCACCATAACCAACAGGCTACAACTGTGGTATGACTCTTGTATCAGCTGATGTGGGATGAAATTGAGGTCTTGACTTCTGTCATTAAAGGAAGGTGGTGCCTGCTGCAACCTGCAGTCCCTTATGGAGGTCAGGGGTTGTAATATGGAAGAGTGTTAACTTTTAAATTGAGAGCCAGGTCAATCTGGTCTGAAAAAGTGGGTCATGTTTGTTTGTTATCTGAACTTTAACTCTTATGAGGTTGTACTTGCACATCAACTTCAAATTAGCTCTACAGATTTGTTCAGAGGCCTTAAGGCCAATTTATAGTACTCTGTAAATTGCTGTATGTGGACACGGAGAGCCCTCTGCGTCTCAGGAGAGCCTGTTGGAGAGCCTCTCTGTTCTCTCCGGGCGCATGAAATGTTTTTTAAACTGTACGTCAATCTGTCAAGGCAAGACGGAGATGGCAAGGGCTGTGATTGGTCCTCTAGTTGCACCCCAGCCGTGAAATGCAGCCCCTTGCCCTGCCTTGTGAAACACAAGTCAAATACATTCAACTTGATCAAAAAAATCCATTTAATTATGGCTGGGGTATATTTCCACAGAACAGAATGGTGTTGGTTTGCATTTGCTATTATCCAATTTTGTGTTGAGAAAAACTGTTGTTTTCGCTCTTTAGAGGAGCTTTAAAGACTGTAAGCAACCGTTATTCTTTAATATTCTTTAGTATAGTATTTTCCCCTGTATTGTCTGCGATATTAAGGCGAATTACAAGGGGGTGCATTTCACGGCAGGGGTGCTTACTGTGACACAACACCGGCATCATGACTGCGAGGGCTCGAGGGGTCTTCTGGTTACAGGGTTGGATAACTATTACGCAGTTGGAGAAGTATATTCTGGGCTTTACGCAAAATAAAAATAAAATGCTTTAGTTTTGTGAAAGGCACAGAAGACCTAACGATATTTACTTTGAAACTGAAACACTACTCTGTGACAGAGTAGAGGATTGTCAGCGCTTTTAGTAATAGCTTATATACTCTCCAGCTGTAGCAAGGCTGGCCTAAGGGCTTTTATAGTCAATAGCTCACTCTAAGTGTAGGGTCTTGGGAAGTTCTCCACGATGGCAGCAAATGATCTTTTAATCAGAATCCAGCTCTCCTTCCTCAGCTGGCCTTATTAAAAATTCATCAAACTGCAATCTGTGTGTTTAGATCGATACATTGTGTTAACACACAATTGGGGCTCCTTAGCAGGCACAACTGTTGTTGATTAATATGGTAGTTAGCCACATGCTTCTAAGCCACACTTGCTTCACTACATGTCTGTTCTGACAAACTGATAAAAGTGTAGTAGTGTGAATGATCACACATCTAAGCATAATTTTCCCCTTAAAGACAAAATAATCAATTCTAGCTGAGGTGATAATGAGAGAAGGTGTGATGCCTATGTACTTAGTATATATCTACTCTTCAGAATATGTCTGTATGTATATGTATTTTCAAATCACTGTGCAACACACGTCTACAGCGTTTATCAGACAGCTGGTCTCATCTGCCAGAGACAAGCAGCTTGTGCTGCTTTGCATTGATTTAGGAGAAATGCTGTTACCTCTGGAGATATCGGTTTGTCTGTCTGTTCGCCTGTCTGTTTCTGTCTCCCTCTCACATATGCATGTTGGATACAACCAGTATTGACACTGTTTTTTCTCTCTTCTAGGCTTTCCGAATGAGCCTGCAGCAGAAATCGCTCTGCAAACAGTAAAAAACTGGATCCAAAATAATCCTGATAAGGTAGGACATGGCAGGGTAATGCTTTTTGAAAACATATAGCTGTCAATCTGAATCCACCTATCTGTTTTGGAAAGCACCATCTATTTCATGTAGAAACACAGAGCACTAATTATCATGCGTCTCTGCAGCAGACAGACATCTCATCCACCTGTCCCACCTGATCAGCCGTTTAGTTAGTGGTCTGAATGCATATCAAATTAAAAGCCAGTCTGAGACTTATCAAGCCTTAAATGGTCTGTTGATGATTTAATTGGTCTACACTGGAGAGAGCAATTAAACCCAAAAGAACATAAATACATCAGATGAAATAATCTAAAATTGGTTTTGCATTTGATGAGTTATAATGATGCCTTCCAAGGACTGCTAAAAAAAAAAAAAAAAAGCTCAAATAGTCTGAAAATACTTGTTCAAGTATCCGGTTCTTGAATGTCATACAACGATTTTATAATTATATATATATATATGTATATATATATATATATATATATATATATATATATATATATATACATATACATATACATACATATACATGTATATGTATGTATGTATATGTATATATATACATATATGTATTTGTAAGTATGTGTTTTAATAATTAACACATCAACATGTATATTCACAGAGTTGTAAAGTAAATACAAGTAGATAAGGTAAACTGTCATGATCTGATCTATTGTCCCACCACATTTTATTTTGCAGAAAACACACAAACACACTCATTTCAAGCAAAAAGCACAAGGAATGGTACAATCTTGAAAAGACACCATCATGTTCAATTTGAGGGATTAGCTTAGCAGAAAAACAGTCATCATTTGAAATGACCACTGCAAAGACACACAATATATCATTCTCCCCTTTGGGACAATAAAATAGATGTGGACATTTTCATTTCAAAGTCGCTTTTGCTGTTGGTGAAGATGAGCTGTATGCTGTCTATTTATCTGCACAGTGAGGAAAACAAATTGTGTGTGTGCTAGTTTATAGCATCACTTTGTGGCCTTGGTGTCAGAGTAGACATGATTATGAAGTAACACTAAAATTGTGTAATATTTTGTGCTAGTGACTGTCTTGTCATGTGCCAGCACTAATTAACAAGGTCTAACTCCATGTGAAACTGTTGCAATGGACAAATTATTGCAAGGACTAATTTCAGAACAAGCAATTCTGACTTGGTTACACAGGGCTTTTACTGCAGCATTATTATATGTGACATGCATTGATATTGCCTCGATATATTTTCATTAACAGTTCTTGATGGTAGATTTTTGTCTGGTTGTTAGGAGGCTGTTTTTATAGGACTTCCTTCAGTTTGTGAGGCAGTGAGTGATGGTAACCTTCGGGGGTCATCTCTGTTTACTGTGCCACTGTTTATATCTGTCACTGTGGATTGAGGTGTTTTATAAAGCTCACAGCTTGATGTGCTGCAACATCCCTCAGCTGGTGTTATGGATGTTGTGAACAGGAAGCCAAATGATTCCAAGCTGCCAGATTACTTTCTGGTTGATGTGCTATGTTTTCCGACACTTGTTCACTGCCTGATGATCGCTGTAACATGTACTTGGGGAATCCATCAACACTCTGGCGTAAAGAAGGTTTTATATAGCTTATTGCTGACTGTAAATAACAAGCTAATGTGCAAAGCTGACTTTTGTGGTTGTGTTGTTGCACATCCAAGGATTGCTACTTGCTGTATAGAGGCTGCACTGCCACACATGAGAGACAATTCAGTGATGCACTGACTGATAGCTATCTCCGGTGTGGGTATAGATAAAGTGGAAAATATTGCAATTTATGGAGAGGGGGTAGACGTCTACGGAGGTTTCCCTGAACACTGTTTGGCAAAGCTCTGAAAGCACAAGCCGTGGATCTTCAACTCCAACTAGACTAAGAGTGAGTAAGCTTTTAACGAGATCAGAGAGAATAAAGTGAAACATTTTACCCAGAAGCACAGCAGTATTAACATTGGAAAGGCTTCCAATCAAACCAAAGAACAACATTCACTGATGCAGGAGGCCTTCCACTCCAATCTTCAACTTTTTCATCGTTGCCTGGTGCTTAGTTACCCATGGTGCATCACAAAACAGAAACGAAAGAAATACTTGATGTTGAAAAGTAAAAGTAATTCTATCACTTTAGTTTTTACCAGAGAGATAATTTGAGTCGAATTTAAATAAATGTCTCATTGTGCCTGAGGGAACAGAATGATGGCTTTCCTGTTGGCTGCTGAAGATTTTTCAACACACAATAACGTGAATGATGCCTGCTTTGTCTGATACCTTTAGAAAAACATGTATCACTGCAGCATTTACCCGATTCACACACCCAGTGTCTTGAATTATTGTGTTTCAGGCTTTATGTCAACCCATGACAATGTATTGAGCTGATTGTATGTCATGCACAGAACTTACAATCGGTAAACACATTGGGAATAAAAGCCTTGAATGTGCAGTGCTGAGCAGGTACACATTTTTGTTGTATTCATTGTCTCTTTTTAGTGGCTGAAAAAGAGATGAGATGTTGTGTGCCATACCATCAAAAGAATTGGAAAAGTTCAGCATTGCTGCAGTAGCTCATATCACAGATTGTAACCAGCTTTCCAAAGACAGAACGAGAATGAGAGGTTTGAAGCCCAGTTTATCGTGCATGGAACAATAGGACGAGATTGCTCCGCTCGCTCACCTCCAGCTCTGTGCACTCGGCCCTGAGGAGCCTGTGTTGTGTGCGTCCATAGAGACGAATCATTTCAGGGCCATGATAAGGGCTCTGCTTTGGGGAAGATACTGTGCTATTGTGGCAGAATTTCAGTACAATGAACTGGCCGACGATCTAACACACTGGGGTGGCAGAGTACAACCCCCTCCCCTGACACACACGCTCTCACTTGATGGCATTGTGTGTGTGTGTGGGGGGGGTGGGTGGTCCGTCCAAGTTATCCACAGTGCTGTAATGCAACCAAGTACATAAATTCAAGTACTGTATTTAAGTACAGTTTTGAGGTTATTGTATTTCACTTGAGTGTTTCCATTTTCACCCTCTTTATTTACACATTTCAGAGGGAACTAATGCACTTTTGACTCAGCTACATTTATTTGATAACTTGAGCATCTACATTAGTTGCAGACTCCGATTAATAATACAACATATAATCAACAAATAACTTGTTATGTATTATTATTGGTCAATACAAGATAATACTTTATTTATTTATTTACTTAATTTAAATTAAAAGATACCCAGCAGTATAATAACTTAAATGAGTCTCACCATTACCAGCTGCAAGATTAAAGTGATGCAATGAAGCAAAGCAATGTAGTGTTGTGGTTGTGGACAGGGCCAAGAGCAAAACGCTTTTAGCCACTTAAATAAAAGCCCACCTAAAAAAGGTCTTTCAGTTCAAGTGTACACTATATTTACAAATAATTCACCACTTTACCTTGCCAGCTATAGAGTCTGTGTTAGAGAAGCTGCCATGATGCTCTTGCCAAAGGAACCAAACTCCATTGAAAAAAAACTGTAATTTTACCTCACAGAACACAGCTGTCCTGATTGGTTAGTTTGTCCTCTTATGCAACTTTGGTGAATCCAAACTAACGAAAGTATAGATGGATGCTGATGCTATATACTGATATTATATACATTATATACTGATAGATACTATTTTTTTCAGGCAGGCCTTTCTTTTAGGTGGGTAAGTATGTTTTGCTGCTGGCCCTGTCCACAGAAATACATTTCTGTTTCAATCCCTGTCTGTTTTTCCCCACTACAAACTGTCCCTTTAAATAAAATATATGAGAATTTCTTCCATTGATGGTCATCCAGCAGAGATGTGAGTTTGCTCTAGTCACACACATGGCAATTGTACAAATGGTCTGTAATTGTCCAATGATTGAAATGTGCACACAAGTGGGACCAATGTCTTAGGGCACTGTTATATCAAGGACTTTGTGCACATACACTGTGTGTTAGCAAGATAAGGAGAGAGGAGAAAATAAAGAGGACACAGCATGATTGATGAGTGGTGCATTTATCTCTCAGGCCAGCACACTGTAGTCCTGATGCCCTCACAGCACAGATAGGGCCCCAATGCCAGTGTGAAATTCACTCTTAAAAGCATCTAGACTTCCATTGTAGAAGAATAAACATCCTCGCTGTGGTCAAGGAGAGCTGCTCCTTTAATCTAGAGAGACCTGAGTACAGGAATGATCCTTCAGATCACAATAGATGAAAGAATAAGGGAGAACAGCCTCTGCTTCTATGTATCCTCCACAGAAATAAATGAAATACAATATGTGGATATGTGTAAACAGTAGACCAGAAGGCTCTATTTTTTTTTCAAAAATACATAAGTGGTTGCAGACACAGAATCAGTGACGGCCTGACACAACCAGTTCTCCATATGGTGTTGGAGCAGTTTCCTCCTGCTCCTAGCACACACATCCCTTTGCTCATCTGGATTTGGTTTATTTCTCATTTCAGATCTAATTAGGTTTAATTCAGGCTTACATAGGTTTAATCTGCAGATGAAAAACACGGTCTGACACTTATTTAGCTGCCACGGATGTGCTCTGGATGGCCAAGCGTTTTAATGAAGCTTCTCGAGTGCCCAGCAGTCCAGCATTTCTGATGCCGTCTGAACACTTGAGACAGATTGGGAGTCTGTATTAAGCTGTGCTGCGCTGCTCAGGGCAAAAGTGATGTGTGGCGATTTCACCTTTCAGCATCACTCTGGTCTTGGCTTCAATATAAAGCACTCCACTGTGACTTCCCCAAAAACAGGTGTTTACATATTGTTTCCTTTCCTGTGAATGATATATTTACTTTAGAAACATTTGTCATTTAAGACACCTGATAATAAATTCCAGCTCAAGTCAGGGCAGGAGATTTAACAGTGATTTGTGATGAATGTCAAGTGACTATTAGGAATAAATGCAATATGGTGTATGTTTTGTATGGTTGTGTTTTTCTATGTGAATGGATATCAGTTGAGGAGGCTGTCTAGGTTTTGGCAGATGGAGCTATAACATGACGCATTCATTGTGAATAAGACGGATGGCTTCCGTTATCATGGCTATATTGTATGGTTCACCTTTGGAAAATGTGAATTACATTTTTGAGTATTGTGAGCAGCTTTATCAGGCATGGTAAGCAGAAAGTAAACCACATGTGCCCCCTGTGCTTGTTTATCAGCATCCATACATGCTGGTTAAAATGATGATGAATCACCTCTGAGAACACAAAGACAATCCAGAGCCAGAGTCCCACCTCCTTTTCCAGCTAGCCATTCTCTTCCATTAGCCTTGTCCAGACAGTGTGTGTTTTCAATACAACGTTGCTTTCATCAGTCTTTCTAAAAGGCTGAAACATAATACATGTGATTGTGATACCCTCTACTGTAAGGGACGGGGCAATTTGAGAATCTCCATTATAACCAAAGTAGAAGTGACTATTTTCTTTGTATTCAACAACATCTGAGGTTGTGATAGACAGTAATATGAAACTACAGTACATATGGCAGGCTGGCAAGATGTATGCAAACAGCTCGCTCATGTTTCTGGTGAATGTGGTCTGAGTTATACAGTCAGAAAAAATCTTTCATTGCTTCTATCAGCTGGGAACGAAGACGTGTGCTCAGCATTAATGATAAGTTACCACATAGTTTTTTTTAATTTTTTTTGAGGGGCACATTTACTGCATATTTTTTTTCACTGCAACCAAAACGACAGTATGTTTACTCCCTTTACTACAGATAAATACCTTCCTTCGATCGATGACTGATAATTGTTACAAGTACTTTTCCAGGCTTTTTCTTACACTCTGGACAACCCATTGCTAATGGTATTACTGAGACAACCCAATGGTGTATTTCAGTTCAAAGGGATCTGTGGCAAAACTGTGGGGCGCATAAGGATGCAACTATTAATGTATTGAAAAATGAATGATAATGAAAAAAACATTTAAGCATTACATTTTGTTTAAATGTTACTATCCAGTACAGTGGTACATATAGATTACCCCAGTAAATTTAGAACTATGAAAGAGCCCTCCATTGGAAAACACCTTGAGAAGCTAAAGCTACTGGAACAGACACTAACACTAAGTGTACTTCAGCTCTCTGTTGCTGCATTGCCACTTCACTGTGTTTTTATTGTCTTATATCCAGCAAAAGCACTTTGCCAAGTGTTGCATCTGCAGCTGAGAGAGGCACAAATTTGCTCCCTCGCATGCCTCGAGGATGCCGATACGCCGCTGATGGTTTGTGCAACTGGCATGGTGTTCAAAGGCAGCATTGGTCTTTTGAAGTCAGTGTCTAGCCCCTTTGAGTTGTTTGCTGTGACTGAGAGCATCACGGAGATATGACCAGATCATGAGCAGAGAGCACGACTAAACACTCAACTCTGCCTCCATGTTCTGCACTGTCGCGTGTGGATGGAGACACGCAGTTTGACCTGAGATAGCTGTGTTCTCTCCTCAGCCTCTCTGTAAAACACCTGCACATTTGGCTATGTGCATGCTTTAGAGAGTATATGTGAATGCCTTATTAGTTTTCTCTGTCAGATAATTACTTTTCTGGCACCAGTACTAATGCATGCCATGTAGTCTAATACATTAGTGGCAGCCATTTGGCCCAAGGCAGCAGAATGGGGATTTTATGGCTTTTATGATCTGAGAATTTTATTATCTGGCTCACTCTGGATAATATGATGTGTGCTCTTTGATTCCCCTGACCTCAGGTTGGTGTAGTTAAATACTTCTAGTTTCAGTATTTAAATAGATTTAAAATGATATGGATCCAATTTCTGAATCGACACAAAGTTATTTCTTAAATGTTTAACTTTATGTTATCTGTGGAGGGAAAAGCATTTTGATTAAGCGCTCCTGCTGTCAAAGATAAAGAATACTTTATCATGAGCAGCCAATGCTACAGTATTTTCAGTGTTTATCTGAGTGTTTTGATTTAGCTTCTCTCTTCAGAGCGCAATCCCCTCTGCACGAATGGGGATTAAGCCTATCGTCTCTCTATCTTATCCAAAGACCACGGTGTTGCTTCACTCCTGGTAATTGCAGATTGTTCACCTTATTCTCTGATGTGAGGTGACTTTGAGTCTTCTGTTCTAAGGTGGATGAATATTAAATATTCTTATATATTATTATACTTACAATGAAAAAATAACACTTGTATGCTTATGTTTTGTGATAACAGGCTTAAATAAGGCTTTGATGGAATTGCTATGACTGTTATTGAGGAATACAGAGCAAACTAACAAACACCATCATAAATATGAAGTATGTACAGTATGATTTATCTTTATGGGTCATACAGATGGCTGCCTCTTGTATGGGGTTATGTAAAATGTCTTTTTTTGTGGTGTGCAAGCCCTCAGTATTTAATTATTAGGGACTCTCCTGCATACCCAGGCACTCTTGTACACATGCACTGAGTCCATCAATAAATACAGCCCACTGCACAATAACACATGGACACTGAGATATGATGCCCCCTGAGTTCAGCTCTCTCCGTTCGTGCATCTACTGTAGTCCCACCTCCGTGCTTACCGTGCTGGAACAAGCTATCTTAATGACATGCTAATTGATTTAGTGTAGCACAGATAACAGTAGGCTGGCGCACCGTGATAAAGGAAGAGTGGGTTGAGCTATTGGTTCAGAAGAGGACAGGAGGCTCATCAAACCCCAACTAGCTCATTCACTCTATTTGAACACACTGTTACACTGCAGTACCCCAAGCTGAAGCATGGAGACCTTTACTGTGAGGTGTGTGCGTGTGTGTGTGTGTTCACACTGTTAAGTGTATGCTCTTGCATAACATGACCCAGTGAGCTTGTTTTAAGACTGCTGAAAGTTCAGACAAAGCAAAAAAAACTCTGCTGTTCATCAGAGCCATTAATGATGTTGTTTATCTATTGTCTGCAGAAACAGATAGTGGATGGAAAACATTATGACCACTTCACTGTCCTTTTACTAACTTGTGCTGATATTAAGCTATAAAGTCTGGGACACATGAATAACCTTGCTTAACATTGCCAGTATAATGAACTTCTTGTTATGGGTATATAAACAGTTTGTGAAGCGAATATGTACAGTACAGTTAAGTAAAGATAAAGTTACCTTTAATTAGTATTTTTACACCTGAAACCTCAAGTCTAACTATAGTTAACTGAATCCTTAAAAAGTGCTAAATTCAGAGAAGATTTATTTGTAGGATTGCCTCCAAGTGGCTGTCATCATGGTGAATAGCAACTTAAGATATTACCAGCATGAGTAGTGCAAACAGCAGCAACAGTGCTCATCTGGACAGAAACAAAGGGTGGGCATTATTCTTTTGCAGTGACACTGTTGGCCATGAGCACTAACACACAGAGAGCTGTGACTCTGCTGCATTTTTACATAGCAAATATTTGTTTGCTGAATTATGGACTTAACACCTTTAACATGAAGGCAGTTAACAGTGGATTGCAAATCTCCATACAGGCTGTGCAACTGGGGAAAATGTTTCTGCATTTATCAGGGTAAATACTTAATGGAGTAATTATGTTAAGAAATGAATATTTAGTGCATTCACACAGTAAGTGCTGTGATTCCCAAAACCCAAGACCATTTAATGTAGAGCTTTATGACCACAAAAAGATGGTTCATTTGTAGCCAACAAGGTTGTACAGTTTGTTCAGTCACATACAGAGGCTGCTGTGGCTCAGAGATAGAGCAGGTTGTCCCAGAAGATTTTTGATTTGATGCTTTGCTCACAAAAATTGTTCCCGAAAGCTGTGCCATCGATGTCTGTATGAATTTTTAGAGCCGAGTCTGATGGGCAGGTTGACACCTTGCATGGCAGCCTCTGCCATCAGTGAATGATGAATGTGTGTGAATAGGTGAATGTGGTCTGAACACAGGAAAAGAGTTATATGAATGTCCATCAATTTACCACATTCCCATCTTGTTTCCCAACCACTGTATTATTTCCCATAAACAAATGCTGTGCCTAACACCTGCAAAATGATTTAGCCATTTAATAAAGCTCTCTACTGAGTTTTATTTGAAAAGCTACAAGATGAAATATCTCAAAAATTAAGGTGAAGATTGGTGACATCCACCATTTTGGCAGTATATGTAGTAAAGTACTGCAACATAATTAAAGGCAGCAACAAAATCCTCAACCATTTGTCTCTGTATGTCACAGCTGAGCACCTTTGACTCATCACAGCTGGTCATTTTTGACCACCTCATCAATAAACTTACTTACAGTGTCAATATTGGTCTACAGTGTGTCTGTTTCTGTATGGGAAGCACATATGCAGGACTTCTGAAGGGTTGAGTCTTGGTTCAGGGAGGAGGGGTGTAGACCACCGTGGTGATTACTTTAGCTGTTGCTGTGTGATTGCACAGTCTCTGGCATGTGATTAGGGGGAATGGGCCGTATCTCTTACCATCTCAAAGGGGGATCAAATCAGCCTCAAAGCCTGGCTTCAGGCGGTGGTGCATTTGAAAGTCAATGTTTTATTTCGAAGCATAAATTACTTGATCAGGGCACTTTTTCCCCAAGGTTGTATTCAGATATAAGGGTTGCCACAGTTAGAGGGGCTCTAGTGTTTGCATCTGTCATGTCACACATGACCCTATCAAGTTGACTTTTTATTTCTAAAGATAATTAACCTGAATTAAATACACAACCATTTTGTCTGTGCTGTTAGTGATTTGTCACCCCCTGGATATTGCATCCACACATCTACAATAAACCATATAATAAGCTATTAAACTTTGTCTTTGCGTGAACCAGCAGGATACTGAAAGCTATTCAAGTGGAGATGAAGATGCTCATATTGCTATCGATGCCCAGTTGATTCAGTGAACCATAAATGGTTGTAAATGCTCTTCAAAGTTGTGTTAAAGGTTGAATCTGTGGTTCGGTTCAAGTCATGCTGAGTTCTGAAGAGCTAATCCCCCATGCAGTTTGCCTTTTTCTAAGAGAGCTTTCTACTGAGCTGCAGAAAGAGAGGCATTGAAAGCTGTGGGTCTTTGCCTCACCTCGCCTACGTCTAGTAGGTCTTTAAATTATGTCATTGTTTGACTGTTAACATTGCTGACAAATGATCTTTACAGTGCTGATTGACAAGGGCGTCTTGCTCTGCGGGACACAGCCAGCATGGCTAGCACAGGAGGAGTGGTACATGTTGTAACTCAACAGGGCTTCAGAGATAAGACTGGGCAATGAGGTCAGCTGCATGGTAGAGGAGGGTGATGGATAGAACAGGAGACACTCACCGTGTGAAGATTTTTAGTTCCTTTTCAGCTCTGTTTCTGTTCTGAGGCAGCAGTGACAAAGCCTAGGGACAACTCTGTGTATTTACTCCATATTACTGTGCAAATGCTAAAATGATTAGGCAAATCAGCTTACTTTTTCTGATGTTTATAACGGCTGTGTATGTTAACAAAGTGACCCAAGCTTGAACCTTTGTCCGAGCTGTCTCCTCTTCGCAACTGGCTCAACGTTCCCTGACCAGACACTATGTGCTGGCTCACTGTATCCCCAGGCTGTCTGGAGTAATCAAAGGAGGGCAGCATTAATTGCTTGACCCTGGCAGGAAGCCAGGTGGTCTGGCATGGGTCATCACCTGCCCGGGGAAAGGTTGCCCCTCATCGTCTCATCGACCATGCTCCCTCTCCTTTCTTTCCCTTCACTTTCTTTCACAACCAAGAAACAGGAAGTTACAAACCGTTCTCTCTCGAGGGGTGCTGCAAAGTCACCCCAGCCAAATGCCTGCCTGATTTTCCATGCAGCAATGCATCTAACCTCAAAGAGCAATACGATTCCATTTGAAGCTTGAATTTGAATTGGGCCCTGCCCGCTTTTCCATAAACCTATTTCAGACAATGGTCCCATTCCTATTACACAATGTCTGTCTCTATACTCCGGCATAAACATCTAAGAGGGTGCTGCTGCAGGAGGGGCAGGGGTTTATCTGACATATGGCTGATATGTTCATCAAGCTTGTGCCCAGCCAATATCACACTGTCAGAAGGCAGCATGGCATTCTGTCACCATGAGGGGCTGTGACAGAACAAGTCCTTTTCCATTACTCTCTCTCAGGGCAATCTCTGATATTGCCTCTCATTTCAGTTGTTTGCACTGGTGGATTCCCTATTGTTGGGTTTCCCTCTCTGGACCATAATCAGTGTGAACCTAAATGAATTTGAACATTACTATGTCAGTAATGTATCGAAGAGCATAGAGCTGCTCCCCTCGTGTATTTCTAAATGGCTGTGTACCATACTTATGTTGCATGTTTGTTGTTTAGCCCATATTTCACTGTAAAATGTGGCAAATGATCGATAACAAGTCATACAGTACATAAATCCTGTACGCTGACCTGCTTCCTTGTTTCAGGCAGACTGCAGGGCTCAAGGTTCTTCGACCTGCCTGCTGACAAAAGTGTTTTCCTCCTTAAGCCTGGTTTATGCTTCTGCGTCGCGGCGACGGCGTAGCTACAGCGTCGACGTGGACCCCTACGTGGACCCTACACCGTAGCCTGACGCGCACCTCCAAAAAATCCTGACTACGCGTTGCGTCAATGCGTTGAGACGCGAATGGCAAGGACTGTGATTGGTCCGCTCAGAACATAATTTCCGGCGGTTACTTTTCCGGTCAACAGCTCAACAACTCCGCTATTAGCTGAGCGGCACGAGCGGTACGGAATGGTCGGACAGACCACCTCCGCAAACATCTTCTGTGCTTCAACATTTGTAGCATTTCTTTTTCAATTTTATGAGCTCCACCTCCAGAAACACCCGCTCCATCTCAGTTGTCATTGTTTACTGTCAGAAGAAAACCAAGGAATCCGATATGAGCCCCCAGAAACCACTCAAAGTCACAGCCACACCCCCTAGCAGCTTGGCGGTGAATTGCAGAGCAACGCGTTCCCTCGAGGCAGAGCTTCGAATGCTCAATGAAGGCGTCGGGTCTACGCCGTAGCTACGCCGTCGCCACGACGCAGAAGCATAAACCAGGCTTTATCCCAGACAGTGAGCCAAGCCTTTCCTATCTCTCTGTACTCTGTTTCTTACTTTTTATTCAGCGATAAGGAGCTGTCGTCCTGTAGAGTGGTCTCTAGTATGTGTTCCCCCTGCCTGGACCACTGAATAACTATTTACGTGCTGAACTTTGACAGTACACCACAGTCTGTCCTTCCTCCACCAGAATAGTGAAATCAGTGTTCCTGTGAAGTTTTACTTGTCTTCTGCTTTTTGATTTCCTCTTGGCCTCTTGGCTGAAGAAAAGTTGAAGAAGAGCAAAACATATGAAAATCGTGTGCTTATTAGAGACTGCAGATACTGCACAATAAAGACACAATATATCTCTTTTTGATCGAGCCTCAATGTTCTCCAGTTCCATTTCTAAGCTTAGGCATTCTTTAAATCTGCTGTCCAGTCCCAGCTTGTTTCTTCAACTGAAACAAATCAATGGGATTTGTGCCTATTTTCTAATCACTATTAACAGTCTCTCCTGAGTGCTGAAATGAAAATGCACCCCCTTCGTGAAGCCTTCAGATTAGATTTGTTCAAAGTTATAGCATAAAAAGCACTCTCACTCTGTAATGTGAACACCACAGATACAGTTTTTCATAAAAGCTTTGATGGACATCAAATCTAATCTGAAGTATACAGAGCCAAAGTATTCTGGCAAATCTGGTATGATTTTCTGCCTTTGATGCACAGTAATTCAGCTTTCTCATCTGAAGAGGGCAAACCTCACACTGAGCAGACATAATTTTGCTCAAAGAATGTGGTTATGCTGCAGACCTTCCTTCTCCAATGGGAACTATTGATTATTTCACATGTCTGTCTGCTTTGAGGTTTTTCCGCACTTTCTTAGAGGAATTTTCTGTCAAATATTTGTCCTTATTGTTGCATTTTCATTGTTGCCTGGGGTCATTAATGAAATATGACCATATTTTGATCCAACAGTCTCATAAAGTTTGGAAATGTCACAAAAAAACAAAATGCAAATGGGATTAATTCCCCTCAGCTGTGTTTAAGAGAATAAAAAGGCCCTTTTAAATACAAGAAATCTCAACCTTTGTGAAAATGGCAGCCTTTGAAGAAAAATATATTCTATTAATTGCATAGGGGAAGCTTTTAATGTTTGAATGTGTGATCATTTACATACGTCCCTTCAGAATTCCTAAATACCCCTTGTATCTATTGCTGCATTGTGATTTTATTTTTAATTATGACCATTACTATAAATAATGCCTCTTAAAGGATGTCTCCATACTTAAAGAGAAATGGCATTTTGTGTGATCATTGTTGTTCTATAAATTGTTGGCTTGTTCAGGGTTAACAGAAATGTGCTGCACTGTGGGCATTGAATAAGAAGCTTCAGATAAAGCGGACTCATCATGACGAACAAAGATGGTTGAAATAAGTGGATTCCACTGTGCCAAATGGGGTTATGAGATATCTTGGATATACTCATAATCATACTGATGTTGAGAACTGAAATTATTAATTCATTGGAAGTGTGTGTAGTACTTGCAATCAGCAGGTAAAAACCTATTGTCAAGCTGGTACTCTAATGCAGTAATATCAGTAGTTATCAAGGCTGCATTGTAATATGACTAATATTAATGTTGAGACCTGTAATCAGCCAAATGCCCATGTCTATATTGTTATTAAAGTGTTGTGAAGATCCCTGCCGACACCTGTGCTGTTCTGATTCTGAGCTTTCTGGTCTAATGGCTTCTTAATGCAAACTTCTGAAATACTGCACGAAGTTTTGCTTAGGTTGGCTTCTGGCAGGGAGGCTATGGGCAGCCTAGGCTGTATTTCAATGCATAACAACTATTAAATATGCTGTCATTCTGGCTCTTACTGCCAAGCTCTTGGTCTGAGATGTTGTCCTGTATATCATAAAACAAGACAGGACGTAATGAAGATAGACAGGCTGTCTGAGCCGTGACCTTCATAACACACAGAGTACACTTGAGCTGGTTTCACTCTCCAAACACTGTTTAAAAGAGGTCTTCTCTCCATCTCTGACACATCCTCTTTGCGTCTAGTACCCTCAGATGTTTTCATAGCACACTGTTTATGTAACACTGGCTCCAGACTGCGGAGAAACAATTTACGCACGCCTTGTTTAAAAAAAAACAAAAAACAAAAAACAAACTACAATGCAGAATAATTACCCACTTTGTGTCTGCCGCTGTCAAGGCAAAACTGAATGGCATTAAATAATGAGCACTGGGTATCTTCAGCGTAGGCACTTTTCATACTCATCTGACAGATTGAGAGAGATCTCTGGAAGGCTTTGAGCTTTTTTTGCCATTTGAGTTCACTCAACACGCCCTGATAAGACCCTATTCATCCTCTCCCCCTTCATCAGCCAGCGAGGGGTTGGACCATAACCAAATTCACATCATCACTGAGACTTCAGACATGCTGTTGTCTGTGTACTGTTGACAGAGAGCTCAGTGGCAGCTCGTGGTCTGGCTTCAGCACAGAGATGATTTCTTAATGGAGCTAACAAAGCTATCTTTCAAGGTTAGTTTTAAGCATTGACTGTGCCTGTGTGTACAGTACGTGCATGTTTTGTTTACACTCAGCATTATCTATCTAAATTTCCAATTTCCAGAGTCAGTTCTAACATCCCATACAGAAAAGAAACAGAAAAAAAAACTTACTAAAAAATGTACCGAAATTCATGAATAGCATATGATTTACTCTTGAAAGTGGCGACTTTTGTGATCTTTTCATACAAGACAATAGAAGTATAAGGATATGTATGTATGTATCATTACTGTAATATACTATTTTGATAAATACACAAAGCAGTTTAATTTTGTTTAAATTTACTAAGGATCTTATATTCGGAGTCACAGTTGTATGCTTTTCATGCAAAGGAGATTTCCTTTACATGAAACTTGTATGTAAAGCATACAACAGTGAATGATACATACAATATCCTTATACTTGTATGAACAGAATGCAAAAGTGTCCACTTTCAAGAGTAAATCGTGAATTTCAGTACATTTTTTAAATATATTTTTTTCTGTTTCTTTTCTGTATGGGATGGTTCAAGCTAGGGTAGTGTTTATTTTTTTTTTCTGGGTGCAGGCTGGGCCTTGTACTGGAGGCCTGAGCGGGCTGCATCATCTGACAGCTTTGTGGTTTCATCTGACGGAGCAGACTTATTTATGTCTCTCATCCTCTGTGCAGCTTCTCTGAAGGCCCATGCTACAAACCACAGAGAGTGCACAGCTATTGATGGGGTCTCACATTACAAAGCCCTCACACAGACAGGCAGCAGCCAACCTCCAATTTCCATGTTTCTGCCGCCATTAAATCTGGTCCTTAGCAGGTTCTTGACATGTTTGATGTCAGGACTTATGGTTTATTATCTGTAACTAGTGTGGGACTAAGATCTCAGTCTGTGCCCTTGAGTTTAGTAATGGCTATTAGGCTCAGCAGCAGGTGACATTTCTCTCTAATTTGACTTTGAAAATATACTTGTAATGTTTTCTTCTAATGTTCACTCAACAGCACAGAGAGAAACAGAAACAACAAAATTGCAATTTTTCGGTGCATCAGATTGTTTAATGTTTAATTTCTGTTTGTAGATATGGTAACACTTGGTATCAACGTCAAATATTTCAGAGGCAATCATTGGAGTCATCTAAACTGTTCCATAGTCAACTAATATTTGGCTCTAAGATGTCACACTGACCTAAGAATAATACAATTCATATTACAATCATACTTCAGTCGACCTTTCATTTTGGGGGGTTGCAATTTCAGGAGGGGTTAAAGAGAAAATTAAAAACAAAAATCAATTAAGTGATTTGCTGAATTGGATGGAAATGGCACTGATGTGGAAAAGGCTTTTAATCTTGGTGAGCCACCTCTTGTTCCATTAAGCGTATATCCCCTGCTTATCTTACTCATCATTCCTTCCAATGCCAACAGTCTTGGTGATTTTTAATGAACCCATTATGTCCTGATTCAGTCCACCAGGACTGGCAGGCACACCATACGCTCATGAATTGGACTGGAAACAATCAAAGTACAGTCAGGCCCTGGTGATGATGCTACAGCCCAGTTAGAGACAGAAAATGGCTCACAAAATCCCCAACATGGCTTTTGGGAGATCAAAAAGCCTGCAGCTGGGGCGGAAAAATAAATACTGTGTTTAGAAACCTCTGTAGAGTTTTTCTGTCCGTGTGAGAAGCCACGGTTTCTGAGTTGTCTATGTCAAGCTGCTTGCATTACAATGATGAGAGTGATTCTGCAGCAGAATCTCACATCACATCACTGTATAGATATGATCGTGATGAAGGCCATGGAGAGGAGTGGCTGCTGTTACTGGATAAAAGTAAGGAGAAATAAAAAAAAAAATGTGAACAGAAAAAAGGAAGAGGAGTCCTGTACTGTAAATGGTGATGATGTAGGCAATTTGTTGATGGGATTAAAAAGTGCTGAAATTCTCGGCTGTTTAACGATGACAGCAAAAACTCTTGTCCTCTGTCAGTTCATGTGCTTCTCAATTTTAGTATTGTGGTCTCATCTGATGTTGAGCTGCTGTGTGGGCTAGCACACTTCAACCTTACTGCCTCCTCTGTTTTTAATAGATAAGTGTGGCAGACTTCAAAATGCTTTTAGATGATGCCAGTGTCATTCCAGCACGAGCAGGACACACACCCACGTTTTAGGGGTCAATAATTAAGGAAGTGCTTTATAAAAATGCAGGCAGTTTTATTCAGGTCACACGAGAAAGTAAAAAGCAGTCATGTGATGACTCAATGAAGTTGTTCTCACCGTATGAATGTTCAGCAGCTATTTTAATAACTGACAATATGTAGCCCTCATAACATATTCAGTTATGGAAGTTGTCCTGCTAAATATTCCTTTTCTTTTGTTCTGACCATGACCTAACGTTGACCATAAGGAAGCAGTCAGAGTCTTGTTCCATTTTATTTGAAGTCATAAAATAATAAACAATTGATCACATAAAAAATAATCAATGAAGAGTTTTTGGTCAAGGCTATCTCGGCAAAATGTAATTTGCTTCTATTTTATTTTTTCTGGCCTGTCAACTGTGTGAAACTCTCTTAACTTCAACATTTAATAGTGACGGTTAAATGTTCTGAAGCTCATCTTTGGCTTTTGACTGTTGATTTTGAATTAGTTTGAGTGGATAGAAACTAAATTATCAAATATTGTTAATTTGCTAATTTTCTAGTAATGAATATTTATAACTAAGAAACACTGCTTTTGTGATTATATATTATGGCAACAGTCATTTTGTTGAGCTGTTGGGAAATCAACATGGATGTGAAAACATTAAAACATTTAAAGTCAAGGATGACTGGACTTTATAGAAACCATATTTTCCTCCCTCACGTTTTGAAGCGTGGTGCTGACTCATGCTGTTCAACATGAACACCTCTTTTCCTTATAAGCAAACTTACTTGAAACCACATGCCATAGAATAATTTATTTGTTGATTCAAAAATGATCTTTGATCAGCTGCATTTGACAAGGCCATTAAATTGCTACAAATGTTCCCAGCATGCTGTGCCACATGTTGATATGGTTTTTCGAGCTGTGATAAGAAGTGATGCTGTTCCTTTTGTCATTATTCACGCTCTACAATTGATTCTCCACTATTCCATCCAATTGGGTAACTTGACTTTTATTCATAATTAAAGCTATCTAGATGCAAATCAGGGAACATCAGAGGGCATATTGTGCTGCATGCATATCAAATCTTACTATCCAAAGATGCATCTTTTTTCATTTATGTTGCAAACTCCAAGTAGTATATATAATAAGTAGTAATATATAAATGCTTGCATACACACACACTCCATTATGTTATTGTGGAGATTAAACAATCATTGTGCTAATTTAGAATTAATGTAAATTGAAAATTTAATGTATCCATTTCCATGTTGAGAAGAGTTCATTGATACATTCTGTCAGTCATTTTCTGATCATCACTCTGGATTTCCCTATTGTCCATTATGGAAAATATGATCAGTGTTAAGTATGATGTTTTGTCTCTCATCACAATGAATTAACCCGAGTTCAACAAATTCAAGAGATGCAACATCTGCACAAGTCCTGAACCAAACCATACTCACATGCTGTTGTCTTTCAGTATAAGACAATCTCTGTGCAGCAGCTAGGTGGCCTTTTCTATGTGGACTTTAGTCATTAGATCATATGCAAGGGGAGCTGAAATACTACAATTATATACATATACAGTATATATAGAAAATGTAGAATGTATATTCAAAATGGCAGTAGACATCACATCATTGCTTTAGAGACACAAGATTGTGCAGTGCACTGAAGAATGAACAAACCCACCAAGTGTGATTGGCAAATAATAACCACACGCACCAGATCATGCGATTGTGTCAATCCTGAGTGTGATTGATTATTTTGACAAGTGCATCTTGTTCCCACTGTTTCACACTGAGAATTTTCTCCCTGCTTAGAGGATAACAAGACACTCGCCATGCTACATGTTCCCACTTTGAAAATACCTTCTCCATTTCAGGGTATTTTTCTGACATGAAAACATGCCGAATGCTTTTTCAATCGTGTTCCACCTTGTCAACTTCCATATTGTGAGAAACAATGTATGCTGGCCAACATGTTGATGGCAGACTGTTGTGAAAGCACTCGCGTCATAGTGAGGCCTCTTACAATTTTTTAAAACTTTAATTTTTATGCGTTCTTATTTTCATGAGAAAGCTAATCTTGTCATGAAGAGAAAAGTAATTGATTTTCCTGCTCCAGATCTAATAATACAGTTGAGGGAACAGAAATCTGGAACCTTTGAAACCTCTTTAGTGTTCACAGTCCAATGTAGTCGCTGTGCTACCTGAATATGAGCGTTTATTATGTGATCTGTATCTTCTGTGGTTGGTGTGTGTGTGTGCGTGTGCGTGTGTGTGTGTGCATATATATCGTTTATATATTTATTTGTGTCTTTACTTATCAAGCGTTTTCTGATTTATGCATATTAATTTAGTAGCTGTTATTGCAGTTCATTTGAGAATTAATGTGTGGTGAGAGAGAAATTGTAAGAGGCAGTTTGTGTGTGTGTGTGTGTGTGTGTGTGTGTGTGTACATAGCTCTCATATTCACTTCTGTCTGCTCACAGCGCACACATCGTTAAAAGCATCCAAATAGCACAATATGAGAGTGGAAAAGACAGTCAGCGTGAGACATGAATGGATTAATGAGTCATCTGTGCGTGCGTGTGTGTGTGTGTGTATGCGTGTGTCTGTGTGTGTCTGTGTGTCCGTGTGTATGCATGAGTGCATGCGGGTGGACGGGCATGCATGTGTGAACAGCGTCAGTTACTCTATTTACCCATGTAGTCTTTACGGTGCCAGAGGACCCTGATTGCCGTGTCCAGTCAGATCTGAAGCACCAGATAATTATATCCCAGCTTCCAGCAATACTCTCTCTCTCTCTCTCTCTCTCTCTCTCTCACACACACACACACACACACACACTCTCTTCCTTGCCAATGCCTGCAATGTTTTCTATTGCTTGTCTTTTGTTTAATATTTTTACTTCACAACACATTGTATTATACGCACACCTCCACGCAAGTGGTGACAGCAACTCACATCAGAATTCATCTTTGGTTTATTTTGTTGGCATTTGGATGTCCGTTTCCCATTTTTGTCACGGCACTGGTTTCAGTGCATGCACATTGTGCACATCTATAGTTGACCCTTTAGCACCCTTTATTCTCAGTGTTTTTTCGTTACACCATGATTTCTGTCCACGCCACATCAGTGTTTCCACTGCCCTGAAAAGCCAGTGTGAAGAAATGTTTTAAGAGGTCTCTGACCTGAGATGAATTGTGATGAGGTCCTGAATTAACAAGGCAAAGGTTAATGTTATTGTAATTATCAGTGTGGAGTCATATGGGAGATGATTCTCCATCACTGAAGAGTCTGTGTGATCACATCTAATGCATTAGATTATTAATTAGATTCAAACACTGCCTTATTCATTCTTTATTAATACTAGTGCCATCCAGTTTGTTATTGTTATACCTATTTCAGGGGTCAAAGATGTCAGTGGAAAGCTAAATGGGAATTGAGTAATGACAGACACAGACTGCGGAAGCGGCGTAACAGCTTCCCTGCGGTTTGTTGAGTTGCATGTAATTATCATGCATGGTTTGGCCCATTGGGCCAAGGTGTCAAGGTGTAAAAATGGCCTTTGGTGAGTCACAGCAGTGAGGCTGAGAGCATTTACTCCAGGGGAGATGGAGAGGAACTAGAATAACTGTCCTATACAATATATCATCTTGTTATGTTTACCTATCACCCACAGCCAGTGCGTATGGTTTTGGGACAAGCTAGGCTCAATTCAGGAGTATAATAGGATATTCTTGGACATATCTGCCACTGCAAAGAATTTAAGGCAAGGAGCTCTTTTAAAGGTAGCTGTACAAGATGGAATTACACCTTGATATTTATTTGACAGTCTTTTGCCAGGCCAATAGTAGGAACAATACTAGTGGTACACATATATCAGTCTCTGGATAGGAGTGTGACTGGCTCCTCTGGTACTGCTCTCTGCTGCTGACGACAGCCAGATAGGCAGTGAACTACTGGATGTGTTCATCAGAGTTTGTGTGTCAGAGCGGTGCTGTCAGGGAGGCTTACCCTGACTGGACTTTTGCAGCGTGTTTTGCCACGCTTACCCTGACTGGTGCGTCCATCATCACCTCCCTCTCCTTGTAGGGCAACTTAAAATGCAGAGTCTGCAGGAAATAAAGCCCCGCTGTGAGTCAGAGCACCAGACAGAAGCAGCTGTGATGAATGAGGCCTGGGGGTTCAGGCCTCAGTAGTGACCAAGACCAGAGACATTCCTCTGGACCTGCTGCTGGAATTCTGGGACAGGCTCAAAACTGTATGAAATGCATGTATATGTGAGCGAGAGTTTGTAAATTCAAATCGGGATGTCACTTATATGTGATGGAGTGTCAAAAAATGTGTGGTGATGTTTGCTCTTAGACCAACAATCCTATTTAAAGGCGTCTCACCAAGCATGTATCAGTCACACCTAGGAGTCGTTTTCATGAAGCTAAATTTATTAAATCATAATTCAGAGGAGGTGGTACACTATAGTGAAAATAATCTCATACACTGTTTTAATTTGCGTCATGCTGGGATTTGTCACTGTTACAGATGATGCTGTGTGAAGCCACCAGAGTCTTGTTAGGTAGAGTTGTGTGAGGGCTGACGTGATTTGCATTATTCAGAGCATGCTGCATAAGTGTGTGTTAGCTCCTGTCACTCCATGAGGGCCCAGGGTGCTCTCCCACAGTGCACAAGAGGCTCCCCGTGTAGAGCCTCCACCAAGGCCTTTCTCCGCTCTGGTAGACAATTAGAGACGGCTACTGTTGCCCGTGGAAGGAAAAGATCAATTCCCCTTGCTTCTTACAGGTCCTGGATGGAGAAGAATGCTCACGCATGCCCTCATCTCTGTTTCTATTTTCCCACAAAGAAGTAATTTCAACCTTTTCATTTACAGCCTAGTTAATATTAGAAGTGAAGCTAATGACAGAGGGCAATTGTTTCATCACTTCACAATTAAATCTTTCTTCCAAAAGGAAAAAAAAAGTCACTGTGGGAAGGCATCATGTTGGAATCACCCAGGCTGGCTTTTCCAGTTGAATCAGAGTATTAGCATGACAGCTGTGTGATTAACCAATCCTAGCTTCTCATCAGTATGACCCAGAAGTCAGCGGTAGGCCCGGAGGAGCTGATCACACCCAAGTTAGTCCCAGGATTGTGACAGAAGGAGCTGCCTATACCTTTCTGTGTATCTGGCCGTTCACACCATCTTCAGCTTCACCTGTTCACATGCAGGGCCATAGCAGGAACATATGTCAGATCACATCCCTGCAAATTTGGTGAGAAACTGAACCAGTAAGGGTTTGTGTGCGTGTGCGTGTGCGTGTGCGCGTGTGTGTGTGTGTGTGTCATAGATCTAGGGTTGGTCCACGGTGATGCTTACCCACTTAGTGTGACGAAATTAAAAGTGAAGCCAGAGTGGAAAGCCCTCCTTGATGTGACTCACAATTGATAGTCATAATTACAACGACAAGAAATCAATTATCACAATTCAAAGTGATTTGTTGCTACCTTTGCCTCACTAATTGCATTGTTAAAAGGCCACCAACATAAGCATTAACCTCTTTTTGAAGAAAATCCATACAACTATCAGAGGAAATAGGTTCAGGCAGACATGTCTTTCATCAATCGCATGGCATCAGCTTTTTTTTCTCGCTGTGTTTTTGCAGAAGCATCTGTGTGTAGACTCTCGGAGGACTTTACAGCAGCTGCTAATGCCTCATTTACAGCAGATTCTTCTGAGCTAATGTTTGGTGCGGAACATCCCATGACTCCTCTTGTTGTGTATGTAGACAGAAGAGTTGACCATGGTATCATGTCTGAGAGTGAAGCAGATTTTTGTGTGTATGGAAACGTAGAATTAACTTCCATTGAAGGACCCTTTCACTAGCCTTAAACTAACCCTTAGACTACATCTTGGTCTCTCACCCTGACACAAGGGGGGGGGAAAAGAGACCTTGAAGCAATGCTGTTTCTAATTGGGCCACTAATCGAATGTCACTCTGGCGAGCCACAAGGAGCTGGACGGATTAAATTGCCCAGGACACAGGTGAGACTGCGATAAAGAGAGGATGGCTACCCTGACAGCAGGACCTGCAGGCCTTGTCTTTCAGTGTTGCTCGTACTTTCTCAAGCCCAGAGGACAGAATAATGCTACCTGAATGCTGTTAGTGTACACAGTGTGTACACTAACAGCATTCAGCTGGAACTACACAGACAGCAGAAATCTCTCACCAAATCAACTGTTGGTTAAGCTTTCATTCTTGCTCTTGAATCAGTGTGAATCCTCCTCACCTCATCTGCTGTTTGTGTCTCACCCACAGACAGCTGTATTGTTGTTGACTGTTAAAATACATAACTAGTGTGCAATACAGACGTTACTAAAGGAATGACTGCTTTGAAAATAATAGACCTTCCATCCAATATAACAGACCTACTATTAATTTGTATGAATTATTTACCCATGTATAAAATGAAACAGAATAAGGTGCAATTAAGAGAACACAAGTAATTAGATTCACATCAATGCCAGCCTTTTTTTTTTATTAATAAATAATTTGCCATTTCAGAAAACAATTACATGCACATCCAACAAAGAGATTTAACTGACAAGTGTTTCTGTTTTGCAAATTATTGTTGAACCCATAACATGTTCTTGTTGATTCAGTGTTTGTATAACAGCAATTAATTCAATTCGCAGCTCTGATTCCCTGCAAAGCATGTTGTGTGTTATGTCCTGTTTAAAATACAGCACAGGCACATTGCTGCATCTGTTCTGCACGCGTACATGAGATTATGCGCAGGTATACCAGTTACTTGTCCTTGAATGTAAAGGGAACATGCTTGTATCTATCACAGTGATGTCATTTTACACCACTTGACAAAAAGCCAGGCTGATTTTAATTGTTTAATGGACAAATCGGGCAAGAATGAAATGCATATAATGTCAAGACTGGCAAATGTGATTTAAAATATCATCTCCTGTCGCCATTTATCACAGTAAATGCTTTTTTTTCTCTGTGAATGCCATTTTATTCCCAAAGTTTGCCTTTTCTCTCAGTGTGACTAGATGCAAACAGTACACTTTGCACTGCTGTTTTCCTTTTCTGCTACTGTCTGTGTCGTGGCACAGTGTTAATGTAATGTCAGTTCAGCTTCCTTCAGAGGCGAGTCGCTCCATCAGACGGTACATTCCTCCGTTAGCCGGGGAATCAGTGCAGCCAGCTTCCAGCATTACTGCTGATAACTGTAGCAGAGCCACAACACTGCTTAATCACGGCAATATCAGAGATAGAGTGACAGAGGACATCTTTCACTGCCCCCTTTTATAGCTATAGAGGCTCTGATATGTGAGTCTCATCTGACAGGATACACGTTTTTCCCTTTAATCGAGAAAGACATGAAATTATACCTGATAAATAAAATTCCCTAATCACTTTGGTTCTTGATGATATTTTATGAAACAAATTTTAAGTGCATCCTTGGCAAAGCCAATGCATTAAAATGCTTCTGTCTCAAGTGGTCACAGTCAAATGTAAGGGTTTGCTATGTTAAACCTGACTATGTAATTGGAGGCAGCATCTATTGAATTTTAGAGTTAAATTTGTTGCCTTTGCAAGAAAGGGTTGTTATGTGAGTGGTATAAATGGAGAAAAGAGAATATCTGGAGACGCTAAATCAAAAATATAAATGTTTTAGGACATTGCTACGTTTTGTCCACCTCAATTACAAAATATAAATGCAGTAAAAAACAGTCTTAGTCAAACTGACTGCAAAAAAACAACAAGACCTTAGATTGGAGTTTGTTCTTGTTATATAAAGCATTAGATGAAGCTTTTAACAGAGAACTGTTATGCAACAGTATTTCAGAGCTGACCCACAGCAGTAATTTTACAACCCTTCACAGTTACAAGACATTTACAAGCAAACACCAGCTCTAGTTCAAAACTAATAACTCTAGTGGGCACAGACCACACTGTAGATATGTGCTTGTTGTTAAGTGTTATCAGTTAGTTGTATTTCAGTCCTAGAGGAAATTTTTTTGAGGTTTAGACTTAAATTATTTTGTTGCTTTAACTGATTACAGCCTTTTATACAGTACCAGTAGCTCTGTAAGCTGAATGTTTGGATAAACAAGCCATGTTATATGCAAGTAAGTACATACTGTGAAGGCGATGTGATAGCAGTGTGAGTCATTGATGTTTAAATATTCTTTTTCTTTCTACTGGCTAATGTCACAGTTCTTCTCTGGCCTGCTTCAATGTTAATGGTTAGGCATGGTTAGTCTCTTTAGAGTACAGCACAGTTACAGATGTGTTTTACCACAGCGATCAAGGGACCAGCAGCTCAGTCTTGCTGCGGTGCCCCAGGCTACATGGCAGTGATGACATCCCCTTCAGCAGCAGCAGCAGCCCAGCTGGAAACCAGTCTGCTAGACATCCCCTAGACAACCCATGCTAGTAGCTGGCACTGCCCTCATCCTCAGAAGGGAAGGAGGGAAGAGAAAGAGGCTCCTCGGGCATGATAAGCTCTGAGGAGCATGTGGAAGAAAAGTGGGGCAACTTGGTCCCCTCTGCAAGAGTCACTCTACCCATACCTCATATACATCTTTCCCTGCAGCGTTAGGTGTCAAGACAATAACTCAGACCGAATGAATAAAAAGGCAGGTATTCAATACCAATTTGTGTAGATTTTTTCTAGCCCCAGCTCTCTTTGCAATGCTCTTATCTCCACTTCACTGATCCAATGGTGATGAGGAAAAGGTATGGATGATTCATCCCTGTTGTGCTGTGTTGTTGTCGTCCTCTGGCGGCAGTCCTGTCAGAAGGTTGTAAATCTGCGGCAGCAGGGAAGGTTATATGTTTGGATTTTATTCAGGCTGACCAGCCAGGTCTGTGTGGGCTGTCCTTGGGTGTTGATGCTTCCCTGAATGGTCGACGTTTTATTGACAAAGTGCTTGTGACCAGGGCAAAGAGGAGTAAATCAGGAGGTCACCCTCACTGTGAGGGGACACTAGACCATCGCCTCGTGGGGAAAAACACACTCTGTGGAGTCTTTTTTGGGAATGTTTACTTCAACATTTTATTGATATGTTTGGTTTATTTATGGTGGCTGTTGTATTTAGAAAGTGGAATAAGTATCACACTTCGGAGACAATTACAGAATCAAACAATATGAAATGTGTCACTGGGAAGTTCCTCACAGGAAGTGTTTTGATCCATTGTGCCTTTCATACAGACACACACAAATGTACACACACAGTTATATCATATGAAAAGACAGCCATCCTACAGAGAGGGAATTACTTGCTGTCACAGTCACAACCCCATGAAGGTCACAGAAAAAAGCACAGATGGCCTTTTGCACTAAATCAGCAACTTTTCCAAAGTGCGGTCAAACAGTCTCACATGGAGTTGATTCACACTCTAGCCCACTTACACTTTGTTATCCAAACAACATGTAAAGCTATACATCAAGCACCTCTGAATCTCAGCATCGTTTTATGAACACAATGAAAATGGCAGCGTTTGAGGAATGTCATTTAAAGAAAACTCTTCAAGAATTATCAGAAAAAAGTTACTACTTAAGGATTAATATTGACATGACTAATTTGTTTTTAGTTGAAAATTTGCATTTGAGGAATTAGTCACATTTTAAGTATTGAAGAGGTGAATTTGATCTAAAAATTAATTAATTTTAGCTCCAATGAACACAGGTAATTCTTGTGATATAACAGGTGTCAGGTTTCCTAAGTTTAAGATTAAATTCAAATCAGGACATCTCAAACATAGTTTCTCCATGTCAGCTCTTAAACCTGCAGTCAGGAACTTTCAGTAAATATGATAAGAAGTTATTTTATAAAACTGTTGCTGTATCCTTACAGAAGTGCGGGAGACAGATAATCTTTGATAAAAGATCTTCTCTGTCCCAAAAAAAACCCCAACCAGTCAGAACAGAGCAGTATCTGGGCAGTGGTTAATCACTGCTGATGGTGCTAATGAACTACATATTTAGTGTACTGTTTTGACAGGCTGAAATTATTTATGTTTAATAACTGAGAATCATTATTATCACATCATATTTGCATTGTCATAATCATATTTGCCTAGTGTGACTGTTTGATCAGAGTTCACAAGCTCCATCAGTAGTACTGTAATTGGCATCTGCTTTAGAGACTCCTCGCCTCTGATTGGTTGATTTTCTTCAAGCATGTTGAAACTAGGAATTTACATGATGGAACATGACTTTTTTCACAGACTATCTCATGCTCTACTGTCAGGATATAGTGACCATTTTATAAAAAAATATACTATAAATATAAAAAAAATACTGACTTCAGCTGTTAACACATGATTGCACATTACACGCTATATTGAATTCAGAAAGAATGTTCAAATATTATCATCAAGATTCTCATATTTTCAGTATGTGTTGTGTAATTCCTGGGTGGTAATTCGCTAATAGACTAACATGCAGTAACAACAATAGAATTAGATAAGATTAAAATATTTGAAAAATATGAAAATTGCTAAAGGTATTGAAAAATAAATGTGCATATTTCTCTAAAGAACAAAGGCAAACATTTCAGAATTTTTAGAAATTATATGTGTTTTGTTAATTACACATAATATGTGAATCACAAGAAATCCACTAAATTGTCTTTTGAATACACGGGCCAAATGTGCTGTGTGGCTAGCCTCTGTCTGGCACATAATGTAGTTCGGATTAAACAAACCAACTGCTGCTTTTATTTTAAGCATGTGGAAGTCCCTGGAGGCCTACAGGTGAGGAGCCCAGGCAGGCTGTGGTCTAGTGCTGGTGTCAGGGGAGGAACGCATCAGGGCATCATGGTGGTGAAGGAAGGTGAAGAAATGAAGTGTGACTGGGCAGATATGACTGAAAGACTGTCACCTGGGGGTCTCTGAGGCCCAGCTGTTCCACAGCCGGAGTTTAGAAGAGAGAAACAGTCATTAACCCTGTCACATTGATTCAGCTGTATTCGCTTTGTTTTTCCTGATCCATACTGCAGAATAAAGAGACAGATGAGCTTTAATCATATCTCTCTGCTGTTTTTGCACTGTCTTGGCCACATTCTCTTTTACTCAGTGTGCTTGCATTGTCAAAAGTCCAATTTAGGATGTTTTGTTATTACTGTGACACACTTGATTTTCTCCTCCCTGCATGGCTGCTCAACTGCCTTTTTGATTTTCTGACACTTGGGATTGTTAGGAAATACTGATAGAAACCACTGTTGTGTGATAATGAACGAATGTCCTGTCAGTCAGTGTCAGATCTTTCCACTTTTGTCATGTTGTATGTCAGTCAGAGTGTGTGGAAACACATCTCTCTGTTATATATATATATATACTGAGGACACTGATGATTCTTTCTACCTCTCCATCTTGGTCTACATGCTGTTTGTTCATCAGACAAACCATCTGCTGAAGTTGTGTGTTTTCTCTGCGTGCCGTCCCCCTTGGCACACTCTTTCGCATGGCCGTGCTCTACCAATTATCCGTTGCGCGCGGGATGCCCAGCGTGAGCCGCTGCCCACTGCACAGGCATGAAGTCTGTGTGTTCACACCAGGTAGCCTCTCTGCATGTCTCCGGATAATGGGCAGAGCTGGAGGGAGTCCTCTCCTCAGCGCTCTCCTCATCATTCATTTGGCGAGCTGATTAGCTCCTCTCTGTGACCGTCAGTAATTTACAGTCCTGTGTATTTCATGGCCCATTTCAGAATTAGTGCATCTTTATATGGTCAGGCTAATCTACACAGTTTTGTACTGCGTAATAAACGCTGCTCCTCTGTTTTTGTGCAGTGTACCATGTAAAACAGTAAGGCAGGAGCTGTGAGCGGTTGTAATTACACTCATTCCTCGTTGTTTTATTGTGTAACATTTGGGTTGCTTCAGTGACATTCTATGAGAAGGAGTGTGGCTGAATTTAATGAGAATAGTATGAAATTAGCAATAGTTAGCATAGTTTTGAGTTTGATCATGACCACTAAATTTCACTTGGATAAGGCTATGATTTGGTGTAGTGGATAATAATGTAGAAATGAATGTGTGGCAATCTAGGACACCCAGACAAAAACAATTAATTTCTTAATGAAGAATTCATATGCAGATCATTGTATCTAGCAGGCACACATCACAGCAGGCCTTTAGAGATTCCTTTGTGTCAGAAGATGAAAAACATCTCCCTTTCATCATCTACTGCAGTACTTTCTTATGCCCTATGTCTGTCACCTCTCCACCCACCCTCCCCCTGCCAGCCAATCATTATCAATACTTCATCTAAATTGATTTGAATTCTACTTTAAAGTTGTGTCAGTGTGTTGAGTCAAGCCTGTCACAAAGAGTATCAGTAATACTTTTTGGATTGGTCTTTTATTTAGTAATAATTGGGAGAATTGAATAGGGAGATAAGCGTGGCTGTGTTTTTCAGAGTCTTTATGTGACGTGCAGTCACTGCACATGTGGTAAGAGTTAGAGGAGTGAACTGTCTACTGAACACTGACTGAAACATACAAGTGTTCCTGCAGGGGATGGAGGGGGGGGAGCCTGAAATCGAGAAATGTGATATGGGGGGGTCTGTGGAAGAAAAACAAAGTTATTTAAGCCGCAAGCCTTTCCTCTTATTAAAATAGTATCAAGCTTTTATTGAATTTTACATGTTTATGGTAGGGGCAACATCAGCCGAGCCACTGAGATAGTCATCTTTGTTCACATTTTCACACAAAACGTTACTTAACTTGTGCACGCACTGCATTTAAAACTTTGTGCCCTCGTGAATATATAATAGGGACATTTGTTTTTTCCCCTCATACAGCTATCCAGTGCAGTGTTCCTCTTACTTGTTGCCATTTTTGAAGGTGTTCTCAGTGAGCCCTCTCTTTGGCACTCTAGTTCATTCTCACCCTTTATCTAATAATCTTATCATTTTCCACCACATTTCCTCTACTAAGCAGTCAATTAGTGCCGCAATACTGTAGCTGCCTTCAAAATCCTCCAAAGATTGTCTCTAAAAAGGTTAATGTAATTTCAGAAGCATAAAGTAGATGGAATAGCCTGGATTTAAGTGTATCTGACTCATTAGGATTCATCCTCACACCGACCATCCCAGACTGGAATCTGATGGAAAACAAGCATTGAAGGAGCCAAACTACTGTGAATTGTCTCTATACATAATGTATATTCAACAAAACAGTCATGTGGTAATTAAGAATATATGGATTTAAACTGTGGATTATAAACCTACACACAGAAATGCTTCAGCTGATGTGTGAAGTAGAACCATCTAATCATGTATGTCGTTTCAGCAGAGCCGGAGCGACCACAGCTATTATGTTCCTTGCCGTTTATGTGACATTTATCAACATCATATCTGACAATAAAAGTCAAGATGTTATCAGGATATATTACTGAAAGGTTATGAGGTAACACACAAGAGAAGCCATGTCTCATATTGTATTTGTCTCATATTCTATCAACTGGGTAATACCCCTGCTGTGGCTGATACAGTTTACAGTAAAAGCTTTGGGTCCCTGTAGGCTCTCTGTCTGTATGTGTTATTTTTAAATTGGCACTGTTTCCTCAACCTGGAAAGACCATGGATTCAGCTTCCATCAAGGAAGATGTTTATTATTTTCTCTTTTTTTGCTCTCTGCAGTAAATGTTGACAGATTCAGTGTGCTGTCAAGGATGTCAATCAGTCCTCAAGTAGCCTGTATTGTTAAATATATTAAATATATTGTGGCCCGTCATACAAGATTAACTGCAACATTCAGAACCCAAACACGGGCTGTAATTATTCAAGTCTTATGCGGTGACACCCTGCACCATTTCAGTCACTTCATTTTTGTAGAGGAGCACTTACAAGAGTTCATACAGAGAGCACTTTAAATGTATTTCAGATGGCGAATGCACTTTTCAAGAGGTTAACTTTCATATTGAGTTTAAAAAAAACTCCAAGGCAAAATTATTTTCATAGAAATCCATACTGTACCTCTCAGCGCAAGCCGAGTTGTGTGAACAAAACCACATGAGCTGCCAGCTGCACATATTTACATCAGGTTTCCCCCACAATCCACTTCTAAGTACTATGCTTGCGGCCATTTCTCAAGGAACCGGTTTGCGATGATCTAAAGGACCACTAAAACATACGGCCCAAGTACAGAGACAGAGCCAGAATCCCCCCTTTATCTTTAGAGTCACTGCTTTATGTCTGCATGCGACAGGTCGCAGTTCACTGCATCCAGCTCACGTTATCATCAATATTGATTCATCTCCAGTATGTGTCTTTGTGCTCCTCCTGAAAGCCCATTGGCTCAAGGGTGCAACCTGTTATCCATTGCTAGCAAGAGAAAAATATTTTCATCCCCTGGGCTCACATGTATATCCAAACAGTGGAGATAAAGGCATAACATTTGTGATAGGTTTATATAGCTTCAGACAAAAACTGATAATAAAACAAACTTGCATTTGGCTCGTTCTAAATGCATCTTGAACCTTTGACTCATTGTTGCCCTCCTCCTCCCTCACTCGCTGGAGAGTAGCGATAAGATGTCTCATTTCCGTTCACCTTTCACTATTATTCATGGTTATGGAGGTGTTTTTGTCATTTTGTTCCCAACAGATTCTCAATATGTCTTCACAAAAAGCTTTAGAGCCACACATTTTGATCTGAGAAATAATCATTTTGTGGTCAATACCTGAATTATACAGACAGACATTTGACTTATAGCTACTGACGAAAATCACACTCATAGCAGGATATTACAACACAGAGCACTTCAATCACTCTATTTATTACATCAGACATCACGTGTAATTTGATGGATATAGCAATTAATTAGTAACCTGCTTAGCTGGGCGAGGCATGAGTGGTGATGGCCTGATGGGTGTCCCACCGACGTTTCCCAGACTAGATAACAGGGATGCAGAGTTTGAAAGACTGGCATCCTAATGAGGTCCCCGATGCACGCATGTCCAAGCAGATGAAAGTGGTGACGCCCCAGGTTGTCCTGCATTAGAACATACCCAAATTCAGACTGGCACTGACAGTTTGGATGCCGTTTTTCAGTGCTCTGCATGTTGAGGGATGTTCAACTTTATTAGAGATTTTTTTCTGAGATTGTAGAGAAACATCAAAAAGCAGTCCCATTTTGATCTCATGCCTGCAGCGAGTTAGTGAAGCAGCCAGTCACATGGGAGTTCTCTCCTCAACAGTGCAATAAAAACCTGGGTTACATCCATGAGGTATATACACTCATATGAGGCAGCAGCCGACCTCAGATAAATTTGCTCCTGAATTAACCCATATAGTGTTCACTGTAGACATGTGATGGATGTGCTCCCAAGTCTGCCCTCTGACCCCTTAAGCCTGAGTCTGTTTTGGGACTGTAGATAAGATGTCTACGTCTCATCAGCAGGCAGTCAATCAGAGGTTAAGAGCCAGCATGCTGAAGCAGCATGATGGTGCTTTTATTAGCTTTTAACGGATTATAATTGTCTGTTAAGTACTCGTCTGTCCATCACACAGATGGAAGTTGAACCTTAATCCTCATTCTGGAAGCTTTCCTGCAGTTTTAGGTGAAGAGGTGTTCATGCACGTTTTCATGTGTTTTCATGAAACTTCCAAATCCTCTTTTCCTTCACAAAGCCTCTGGGAGTCCAGTGAATGTCTCCTGACACCTGGATAGCAGGGCATTTTTATAACAGGCTGTAACCTGGGAGGTTTGAATGACACTGACCAAAGCACATCAACTGTCAACTCTGGAAATGTCTCACAGATGTGTGTTTTTTTTTCTCAAGAATGTTGGCAAGCAAATCCACTAAGCACCAAGGCTGAACAACTCTGAAGTGTAAAACATGTGAGACGATTTATTATTCTTACAAAACACGCACAGTCTCACATATGGGTCCTTAGCCTTGTGCCGATGGGATGTCCACAGCTAATCTGAGCCTCTCGTATAAACCAGCTAATTAGAATTAGTTTGGCTACTCTTAAGATGTGCGAAAAGCACATCATGGACGTTTAGCCATTGCTTAATTGACACTGTAAAAAGAATACATATTCATAAACACACACCAGCGACTGCTCAAAGCTCCCTCATACAGAATGTCAAATTTAATTGGGGCGTGCTGAAAGATAGATGAGCCTGCTGATTTGAAATATAGCATATCATACTATGGTAGCTTCGTTCATTTATATTCATACAGTTCCCACAGATTACTACACTGTGCAAATTATAGCGTACTATTGATGAGATATGAATTTCAATAAGAAAAAAAAATGTAAATATGTGTTATCATTCTAGGTAGAGACAGTTTATGCTATTCACTTTTAATGTATTTACATGTTAATGCAATACAGTCAATCCCATATATAACATGGCAGAGGTTACTTCTTGCCTTTTCCTTTTGGTTTTACGAATACCACCTCATCCACTTTTTTTCGTCAACTTTGTATCTTTCCTAGGTATTTTACTTCTTCAAAGATAATATTCCAAAGAAAACAAGGGGGTTTGAGTCTCTGCTGAGCAGCACAGAGGAAGAAGAAATGTTTGTAGTTTTAAGGATCAATGAGAAACTAAATTCCTTCCTGATGGTTCCACCCCCGTTCACAAAAGCTCAATTTCATTTTGCAATAAACTGGTACTACAAAAACAAGAAGACATAAATGTGTCATACTGAATCTTAATTAGAAAAAAATCTGTGACAAACAAAAGGCATGTTATGCACAAAAAAAACATCAAAATGAAATAAGCAAGTGGCAAAAGTGAAAGTGCTGTCAGACTCAAGGCCATATCTGAGTAAGTGAATGCAGGAGATATATATACCTCTCAGGTCTGCACTCCCTCTGTGCTGCTGTGATCTTTTCTCAGCTGCTTTTTCAATATGTCTCGGTGATAAAAGAGTGACCCACTCTCTTCCTGTGTGCGCAGCATGGGCTGCGACGTAAAAGCTGGCTGTTGACCTTGCCGACCTACGGGCACTGCAAAGCAGGAAGTGAAGACTCTATTTGAAATTTTACATCCTGCCATCTGCCATTTTTAAATGTACCTTACTATCTCACGCCTCCATTTCAACACCCCACCCCTCGACCCCCAAGAGACATGCAGCCACCAGCCAAAACAGAGCGAAGACCCGGCACAGGCTCTGCACATGAATTAAAGATTCATTTGCAGGACAGGATGCACACAGGACAGCATGTTAGCGCTGTGTGTGCACTATTGTCAACATGTGCCTCTGTATGTTTAGGTCGCAAAGACAGTGGGACACTGATACACCGTATGTCAAAACAGAGCTACAGCCTCATCCCTGTGGAGAGACATATCACAGCACACCACTGTTACTATAAATATCTGATAAAGAGCTGTGCTGCCGTCATTTTGTGCCAGTCAGAGATCCACCATTTATTCAACCCATTTCCAGAACTTCCATTTTTAATCGTTAAATTGGAATTACATTGTATCCCTGTCTTGGAAAAATTAACAATAACATTGGAGTGGAGATGAGCCGATGAGATAGGGCAGGCGAAACAAAACCATTCCAGGAGAGAAAGGATATCAGACTTGAGATGCATTTGTGGAAATAATTCCATTTTTCCCAGCGCACAAAGATAAAGCACCCGAGTGTTTAGAGTACAAATGTGTCATAGCCCTCTCATTAGCTTGCCATGGTTCCTGTAAGTATCTTAATTAGATTATTGGGGGAATTATGGGTAACTTGTGGCTCTCTTTGCCCTGGGCTTCTTTTGGTTACAGAGTGTTTCCAGCTAATTGTTTTTTCGCTGTTAAATCACAGCTGATATGATATGCATTGAAAAATAAACAATATTTTCTATTTGAACTGTTTTATTCACTACTAATTTTGAAGGAATTTATTAAGAACATGGATGGATAGATGGATAGATAGATAGATAGATAGAGAGAGAAAGAGAGAGAGAGAGAGAGAGAGAGAGAGGGCCTCATCATCTGCCAGGCTTGTAGTGTGGACCCTCAGGTTAACCCTTCATCCTCAGGCTGTCCTGGTTCTAGTAGAAACCTTGTTGTCAGCATAAGATAAGATTTGTGATTTTTGCAGTTACCCACATTTATTTTCATATTTTTTGAGGTTCATAATTACAAATGCAGATATAACAAGAAAAGCACTCAGAGAGCACAGACATCCTTTTTTTATTTTTAGTTACCCTCGCTGCCAGGGAGGTTATGTTTTCACCGGGGCATGTTTGTTTGTTTGTTTGTTTGTCGGTTTGCAAAGTAACTCAAAAAGTTATGGATGGTCAACAAATCAACATACAAATAAACGAACCCCGGTGAAAACATTACCTCCTTGGCGGAGGTAATGACACACCCCTGATAATTGGTGACCAGTCTTGTTCTACACTAGCTCAGCGCTGTGTTTGAAGCAGCCCAGCACCGACATATCACAGACTGATTCAATTTTCAGAGCTCCTGAATAGCATTTTCAAACCTTTTCAAAGCAGCCAAGCGATAGACTTCCTTTTCAGATATCCCTCGAACCGGTCGTGCCTAAAAAGCTTTCCAAAGTGGAGGAGCACTTGAGTTTGAGCAAGGGTTATGTTCTCCGTGCAGCAGGTAGAACAGAGTGGTGTAGAGAGTGGTAATAAATATGGTTCTTTTAATACAATAGGTTTGTAGGTCACTCTGTGAAGAGGCGAGGTGCGCTCATTCAGCCGGCTGCTCCTGCGGAGCCTGTGCAGCCCACAGACACAAGAACACGCAACCTTTCAAGATGGATTTGAAAAGGTCAAAGCACAGGCATGCAGAATGGTAATACAGGAGTGTGCTTCCAGAGGTCATAGGGTCAACGTGGACTTTATTCTTCCATGTTTCTTTCATCCTGGAGAGGTAGCTTTATGCACTGTATTAAGACTTATGCATTTTAGCACTGTTTACCATTGCTTTGTTACATGGTCACACATATAACAGTATCTATATAGATTGCTTTGCTTTCTGTATATATATTTCCTCTGACCCACTTCTGAGGAGTGGCAGCGAAGAGGGAGTGAGAGTGTCCACCTGGATCTGGTTAGAGGTGTGGTTAGACAGACTTACTGGGGCCTGGTCTGTCCCAGCACACCACTTCGATGTTCATTCTTTTGGTTATTGCGTATAGATCTCAAGGTATTATATTAGAGTGTTTTCCTCTTGATGGAGCAGCAAGGATTTCCTAAAGACTGAGTCGACTGGGTCTCCGCCACATGACAGAGTGGGCGCTCTCCCTCTTTACTCCTCAGTCCCATGTGATACCACTGCATGCTTAGTGTCTCTTCTTCCACTGATCTAATTAGTCCCTTGACACATCTTTAAGGGTCCGTATTTATCAGGCCCATTAATTAGCACCTAAGCACCTAGACTGGATATATTACTTTGAAAATAGTGGATGTTCTTGTTTATTAAAGTATTAACAACAGGGGGGAAACACTCTCTCTTATCCCCTGGTATTAGTCACTTAGTGAGCTTGCTCATTCATCATACCCTTTCTACAGTGTGTTTTCCTCTCCTACTTATCCTTGTTTGTCTTTTTGTAAGTGCACATATAAAGCTATGTTGGATTAGCATTATTAATTACAGCAGCATTCTGTGCCACGTTACGATGTCTCACCCTTCTCTTATGGAATCCTCACTGAGCTACTGAGGCTGGGAGATAACTAGCTATTGCTTTGGGTCCCTGTTCCAGTCAGGTTTAAGGAAGCTTACATGAGACAATGTGGAAAAAAGTGCCAGAAATGGGGACGTCATTGATTTTTCTAAGTGACAGCTAGACCGAAACAAATACTGTATTGATTGGAGACTTCCTTGGGATAGTTGTACAAAGCTGGAGGAGAGTTCGGAGGCTGGGAAACATTAGTCTGTGGAGCTGTGCGGTGCGACCGTCCATCATGCGTGACACAAACTACCTCAGCATCCTGAGCTAATGTGGTCGCTGCATACAAATAAACCATCTCTACTCTACAGCTCTTTTCCCTCTAAAAGAAGCACCTCGCTATGCTGTAGTTATTTTCCAAAAGGCCATCCTCTTTCTTAAGCATGACCTCCTGAAACTCCCACCATGACAAAAATCATGTCAAGTCTAACTAATGCAGTATTATGGACTCTCTATCTCAGCATTTACTATCTGCTCACATCTCCTTGTTTATTTGTTTCTTATTGCCCCACAGTTATCCCTCTTAAGTCAACAAGTAATTGGATATATATATTTTTTTTTCCTTCATCTTTTATGTTGCTATTTGATCTGCCAACAAGCAAAACGGGTTGATTCATATTCAAGAGTTGCACAGAGCTTTCTTCTACTAACCATGCTAATTAGACCCACTTTAGCAATTTTATTGTTACTCGAGGGGATCTTTTTTTGTAGATTGGGGTTTGAAAAGCTGCCTTTATTTGTAACACTCTTATATGCTGTCTGATCAGTCAGACAGAATTGTGTTTCTGGCATCAATGGCCTGGAAGGTCCTTATGGGGGTCCCTCCTTGTTTGTGAGTGGTCTATGAGTTAGTAGCATGTGGATGCAGCACAGCATGCATGCACACAGTAAGGACACTGCCATTAATATATACAGTCTCTCTCAAAGAAATAATGCAAATCAGGGAGACTGTGGAGAATTTTCTTTCCCTCCCATCCCCCACTGCACTGGTGTGAATAGGCACAGATGATGACAAATTGTATCTTCATTTATGGTTGTAGGTTAATTTAAATGTTAAAGTTTTAACATCAAACTTTCTGCAAATTTGACTTCATGTGGTTCAGTGAGATGTGTTTTGACCAATATCTTTTTAAGTTATATGGTCTTCTTTTATAACCAGTGGGGAATATAGCTCGACAGTTCTCGACTGGGTTGGCTAATTGGAAGTCTTCCTCCTCAGACTACAAACCCTAATCCTGATTTAGATTATCTTCTACACACAGTGTTTCACCTGACATCAACACCGAAATGGGTAATCAGATTATTTTGAATAGTGCAGATGCAGTAAATCTTGTCGTTATTCATTTTAGCGTCATCTTCACTGTGTTCACTGTGAATTACTAAAGTCATCTAGCTATCCATCTATCTGTCTGTCTGTCCGTCTGTGTAATTCAATGCTGACATAAAAAAATCATAAGGATACACAAGAAAGATAAAGAATAAATATTGTCAGAGGAAATTTACCCTCAAGCAATCTATGTTTTATTAAAAGAGTATCTATGGTGTACAGTATATGCTGGAGTAGAATATTTATTTCAGATTTGCTGTAAATGGAGTCCAGATATCCAGATGTGCATGTTAAGGGCAGCTGTAAAGGTATGACAATACAACAGCCTGTAACTGGGGATTTGAATGTCTAGATGTGCCTTTTACACAGCTGTTTCACATCAGAAAAATGCAGATGATGGTGGATGACACACAAATATCCATGTTTTAAGTCTCCTTTGATGAACCTGCTGTAAACCCTGTGAGCCACTTACTTTTATAATATCTAATCAGCCTCCCATCTCCAGAGCAAACACCTCCAGGCACGTCCCATCAGTCTGCTGCTCCCGGTAACAGCAACACAGAGGAAACCAAAACCAGACAATTTCTCCTTAATCACTGCTTTCAAAGACTCTGATTTGGGTACCTTCTGTGAGAACTGTACTTTACGTACAAACCAGTACAACATCAACATCTGCGCCTGTTCGTTTCCAGGAAATATTCTGCAACATTGTCTCTATTTATGAATGATTTATGTGGCTCGTAATCTTTAACTGTTTCTGTTATTTTCATGGTAATCCTAATCCACAGGCCCCTCAGAAACATTTTACCGTCTGCCAGTCTGTCACTGTTAATAAATATACCCGACATTCCCTACAGCTCACATTGAATGAGAGATTGTGAATTTGCTCCCCACGTCTGACAAAGTCCAGATCAGATCTTCATTCCACTTTGTAAGTTATGTCAAACAGCACCTCTGCTTTGAGGCTTGCTTTCCTGTTTGATGTCGCCCATGCAGCCATATGGTATCGCTCTCAGCATCACTTTTTCTGTTTTTTATTTCCTGCCATTTCACTCATCCTGTGTTCTATTCAGCAGTAAATCTGCCATAACCTCACAGGGGCCATTGTGGTTGTTTAATGTGAAAAAGATCACCTTTTTGTTGTAATACATGTTTTGTTATGTTTATGCTTTTATTTTTGTTGTATTTGCTCTCATTTTTATGGTTTTGTAAAATACTGTACCTATAGGCACTTAAAACCCTCAATATATTGTTGTTATATATTGTTGTTATCAGGGTGGTTTTCATAACATAATGAGAAGATATATTTAAAATAAGAGTGTCTCTATATTGGTGAAAAATGTAGAAAAAGTCCATCTCTAAACTTGAGGGGAAATAATGAGTACCGCTTAACCAATTGTGTTGCTGTTTGAATGTGAGAACTGAAAGGGCTTTAATGAACCTTTTCATCAAGTGTTTGGTGCCAGGTCAATGCAGAGGAGGTCTGAGCAGGAAGAAAACGAACGATTATTTATATTTCTGTATGAATATTGTGTTGGCATCTTGTGTGGCTCTGTTAACAAAGAGGTAAGAGCTTTTGCTAGAACAAAGTGCATGTGAGGCAGAGTACTCTCTAAAGAGTGTTAGGTACCTGACCTTTTAGCATTAGCCTCCACACAGGGAAAAAAAACTGCATGAAATGAAAAAAAAATTAGCATTTTCATGTAGCGAACAATAGCACAGCCCACATACTCTCTCACTTATTTGTATTATCATGTTCAAGTAGGCTACTGACTGAGTTACAAGGCTGGAGAGCGACAAGAATGCACTTGACTGCCAGTGGCTGGAGCACATCCGTTTTTGCAGAAAGAAACATGGACATGTTTGTTAGATAAATTACAGGTCATTGGTGACTCTCCAGATCCAAGCACACATGCAGTTCAGGCAATTTTGCCATGGGGAACTGTGATTGGATTCCCATTCATCTGGCAGCTTTTGTGTAACATTCAAAACAGAGAGGACCTAGCTAGATCACACCACATATTTCCTCCCAGGAAACCCCCTCAGAACCAGTCAAGCCCAGACAGGACAAACATTCTGCTGAAAAGGATGCTGGATGTGCCAAACAAGCACACAGAGACACACATTGAATGCTCCAAGTCCTGCATACTGAAGAGGGAAACATCAAAAATGATTTATATGTGAAATAGACAAGAGACATTTGTATTGTTTTATTTTTCTTAGTGCACATCACTAAATTTCATTTGTCTGAGATGGAGTTCTCCCTATACAGTCTCAAACCCAATAGGGTTTGACCTTGTTGTGCAAAAATTGTTTCCATCCGACAAGAAACATACATTATGTAATGTCTTCATCAACATGAGCAGGACATAACAGTTTGTCTATACCTGGCTGCACACAGCAGCCTCCCTTAGAGAGGGCTGAGTTGATTCTTATTGGCCTCCTCCCAGAGACTGAGCAGGTATTGACTAAATAGAAAAAGGAAAAATGAAAATATGAGTGGATCTGACAACCAGGCAGGATAACCCCTTTGTGATTTTGGAGAGCAGATGAGCAGACACAGGGCCTGACACATCCACCCAAAGCACCAATCCTTCAACTTGACATGTAATACTGCCTATTGGTGGTTAATATGGGAATTGGGGGTACAGCAAAAGTGTCAAAGGCCAGTCATTGCCTTTAGTAGCTCAATAGGATGGATGAATTCATGTAGAGGACTTTGTACTTTGTTTGTTTACAGTGTATGTGCCAACCATGAAGTGCATGAGGACACCCATGAACACCATAAGCATAGGGAAACATCTTACCATTACTGCCAATGCAGAGGGACATAATGTATGTTAACAGTTGGTGGGCCATAAAAGCTAGCAATGAACCAATAAAGAAGCAGAAGCTGAACACTCAAACAAAGGTTTTATGAGGTAGTAAATGCATTCAACATGTTTATCTCCTTAGGGAGAAAAACAGTGCTTTAGAGTGAAATGTAACAAAATTGTGTTTGTTGAAAGCTCCACGATACCTTTAACCAGAGGCAGATGAGTCTGTGATGTCTTTTTCATGTCTCTGCATGCTGCTTTAAGATAGGTACAAGCTGAGAATAGCATAGCTCAGGCACTGGACAATCTGTTTGATCATGTAGCAAGTTATCGTAAAGGAAAGGGAACACGGTGTGTTTCTCTACTCTACTGCAAGATGGAAAGTGTTATATTTAAAGCCTTATTTAAGCCTGCACTTTATCAATTTCTCCTACATTTGAACATAGTTATCACAGGAACCCTCCCTCTACTGTCTCTCTCACTCTCTCTCTCTCTCTCTCTCTCTCTCTCTCATACACACACACACACACACACACACACACACACTCTCTCTCTCTCTATGCCTCATCGGCAGAGGTTGTTATAGGCCAGTGGCTGTCCAGAGGTCAGATCATTACCAATGCAGCCATGGATCATAGATACAGCCCTCATAATAGTCCTTCCTTCATCATTCCCCTCTGACCTAGTCCACAGCTGCACCACCTCTCGTCTTTATGATTAAAAAATGGCCCAATCCTTCTCCTTCACACTCACAACATCCCCTATAGACTTACAACAAGTATTCCATCATTATAATTATTCAACCATCCATATCAATCGACAAATTTGCCAGTGGTGTCTTTTGCACTGTTGGTCACATGCCAAAAATATGCTATATGATTGTGGACCTCAAATCTCTGGAGGCACTGCTACTGACATTTCCTGTAGAGCTCCTCCAAGGTACTTACAGGTCCTCTTAATTACTACGGTTGGTTATGTACGACTAAACATATAGTTGCAGTCAGGCAATGTCAGTAACTGTTCCTGTGGGAAGCTATTGACATTTTGCTTTACTCTACTGGAACAAGCTTGCAAAGGTAAAACATCCATTTCAGAATGATTCCAGTCACTGTGTTCTTATTGGAAAATTTACTGGAGAATTTCAAATCCATAAAGTTTGCCCTCCTCTTTCAGACAGATTAAATATGAAAATAATATGAAATTACAAGAAATTGTGTGCTTTTTTCAGATAGCACAGTGCTTCTGCTGCTGGCAGTGTGAGCTGGCAGCAACAGCTCAAAGCCTGTGAAAGTCAAATGCTGTCTCTTTCACTTTGAGAGAACAATTTTTGAAAATGTGAGCTAAAATGCTTGATGCCCCAAGCATGCTCTACTATCAATCTTGTCTACAGTACCATGCAGCTATGAAGCCTGAATAATACAGTAGTAAGAACTATTTGTTCAGCTCCAATGTGTAAAAATTGTGAGGCGCATGCAGCATTTGTCGAATTAACATACAAATTGCTGATATATTATCTAAAGGATTTTTCCTGAATCTAGCAAGACAGCATTTTCCTGTCAAAATGTTTTACATTCTGTGCAGCATACAGCCTTAGAGGCAGCATGGCGATGTTTTACACTGATGAAATAACCAGGCAGCTTACCAGAATGTTATCACTTCTACTTAGTCACACTGTGCTGAGCACTCATGCATAATTGTGTACATAAGCATTTACCAAAATCTGTCATCTGTTTGGCAATATTAAGCCGACTCCATTGACTATCCTATTGCCCTTATCATGATATAGTGAACATCTAATGTCGACTGGCTTTAGAAAGTAAGAGTTTGAACTCAGCACTTTCTTCCAGGCTTTGGTCGTAACCATGCCTTCTCAAAGCCCAGTGTCAGGCTTCTCCTTTGATGTATGGATGGAGGCGTTTTGTTCAAAAGGATAACCTTTTCTGGGCATTTCTTTGAAATGATAATTCAGCAGCTTGCTGCAGGTGGAGCTGCAGCTCTCTCGGCAGACAGGGTCAATCAAAGTCAAATGGAGGAGCAGCTCACAGCTTCACCTGAGTAGCCATTGCCAGTGTCTGGCTGCAGCTGTCAGCCCTGCCACCGACATAATCCCCACTGCTGGTAAAGGCAGCGGACACGAGGGATGTCACAGTGAGGAGCATGTTTTAAGCGGAATAACGTGGACAGGGTAGTTGTGCTGTCATGGTCACGAAGGAAACAGTAATGTTTATGAGTGTTTATCCTGCTCTGACTACGGATGTCAGTGAGACCCAAGCAGAGCTTTTCCAAGATGCAGGCTGTGTGTATGAGTGGGTGAGGGGGACGCAGGTGTGTGTAATTACATCAGTAATAGGGCCTGGATATGGTCCACCTGCCTCAAAGTGAACTCTCTTTCCAATCCAGTGCTGCTGACAACAAAGGAGACGAGCGCTCACTGATTGTGTCTTTGATGATGCAGCTAGAAGGCTGTGTTTTATGGGGAGATATTTCTGGCTCAGGAATAATTCGCTGAAATTATTCACTCTGTCTCGAACAGTAACATGTACTATCAGCGTATGATCACACACACAGCACTTGTATGTCATATATGTCATGTCAGAGATGACATGTTAGAAATAATAAGTCTGAAACAAAACAGGGTATGTATTTACTGTGGGTACGTGTCAGTGTATGATTCTTACAGTTTGTTATGCCTAGACGCTGTGATAGATTGGTGACCTGCACAGGTTCCTTTCCATCCAGTGCATGCTGGTATTTGCCCACCATGACCTTGGTCATGAACAAATAAAGTGAATGAATGAATTATTTCAAGCCAGTGTTAATTTGGTATATCAGTCTCCTGTGGTTGTTGTCCATCTGGACGCTACCATTCTGAATGAGTCGATGCCGCGGTAACGAGGCAGCACAGGACACATAGACACAAATCTCCCTTGGGTTTGGGCTCCAGCTGGAGCAGACATGCTAGGGCAGCCTGTCCCTGTTATTGTTTGTGACAGAATCAAGAAGGAAAAGCAAGTAGCAAAAGTGCGTGGATTGTGCCTGCACGTCAGATTCTGCTGGCAGTACCCCCAATGTAATTATGGGCATGGGTGGCCAGCTATGACAGCTCATCTGTCAGCCAGCCAATAGGAGTCTGGGGCACCTGGTGAGCCCCGTGCCAGAATGATGAGCCACACATACACACAAATTAAAAATTACATGCACTTTCACATGAAACAAGAAATGTGGGTGAAGGACCCGTGCATTTCATGTGCCATGCAAATGAGTTTTACAGGTAAAGGTTGCACACCTGACGTTTTAATTTTAATTAATCTCATCTTATATATTCAGAGCCCAATTACAACTCAGAAGCATTGTTTTTGAATTGATTAGGCAAGATGATGCATTCTTTAACCTGCATCGTTAAATATTCCATACTACAGCAGTAGTGTTGACTAATAATGTCTGCACCATAAATTAATGTCTCTGCGTTGTAATAGAAAATACAGAATGTCCTGCCACATTGACTTCACATGTTTTTCATCAGGGATGAAATAATAAAAAATGCAATTTTTTTTTCATTTTGATGTTCCTCTTATGAGGAAACACTCTATCAGTTTCTATCAGAATCGATGGATCCATCACACTCATATTTTTTTTTTTAGCTTGGTCTCATAGAGTGACAGGTCAAGCCAACAGAACCTTATTGTGCAGAACACATTGCTGTCAAGCCATCCCTCTCATATGCAACCAGGAGCCCCAATCATATTGCGCTCACTCTTTGGCAATGGCTCTCCAATCAGGGATGAGTAATGACGAGGCAGCCTTGCATGCAGTGATCCCAGCTTTCTAATTAGTCTTCCATTAACTTTTTCAACCTTGGCGGCTGCAGGCTGCTTGCTCAACACACACAGACATACACACATCGCAGCCTCAGACCAAAATATTGGGCCTCTTCTCCAAAATTGGAAATCAAAAATTAAGTATTTAGTAACATTTTCTACTCTGCAGTGTTCCTTTACATCGCACTCACTTTCACCCTAATTGGCAAAAAATTGTGTTTTGTAATATTTGTTTTCCTATCTATTTCACATTTAAATCTAGTTATACTCTTACACTATAATGCCATTTTTTGGATCATGTTTCCCCCTTTGTATGTGTATTCATCAGTATAATGCAGGATTAGTGTGTTATCACTAATCCTCATGATAATGATGTATTTTGCAGTGATTAACATTAGTTTTTTAAACCCATGGTTTAGAAATATGCTCTCCAACTTTTCAAAGGTGCTTCATCCAACTGTAGATGCAGATAAAGTACTGTATGTGTGCATGCAGGAGATGAGCTTGAACATCAAAGCAGACACTACACACTAGTGAAATTTACTTTTACAAAGAAAAAAGTCACAGATCACCTTCTCTATTTTATTTGATTTGCTTTACACTGTCTTGGCCAGCAGTGTTTGTTTAGATACAGACAGAATGTGTTCTACACCAGCATTTCTGTTTTTTATTTAGCATCCTGATCTGGCTGGTACAGTATCTATCAAAGCCCATATGATGTGTTTCTGATCTGTGGAATAAAAGAACTTGCTCAAGCCGTCTGCAGAATGTGGACATGCTATAAGAGAAAGTAAGAGATTGACAGAGAAGGAGTGGGAGCCGGACAGAAGAGTCAACATGACATAGATACTAAGATTTCCTTTTTGTTTCAGCTAAAGTTGTTTACTCAGAGTAATATTTCTCCATTCCTTTATCACATCAATGTAGTTTCACAACGTAGGATAAATGTAATCAACGTCAATGGTGTCTGTGTGTGTGCGTCTGCACTTCTGTGTGTTTCAGTGCTAGGCATGAATTTATGATTCACCCTGTTCTCACAGCGGGCAGTCAGTTTTAGAATGGAGCACCATAAAAGAGTAATGGAAATTCCTGGGGAGCTGCTGTCCTGTGGCCTTCCAGCACCCACTGGTATGCACTATCTTGGCGTATTATCACTTTTCTCACAATCTGTTTGTCAGCGAGCCCACGACTTCAAAGGAGACTTAAAGCTTGCTTTCATTTTCTGCTGGGGTGAGAGAGTGAGTCTACATTTTATGAAAAAAGACCCCCCAAGACATCCAGCAAAATAAAATGTTACCATCGTGAATGCAGCTCCTAACATTTACTCCAAAGCGCGGTTCATAAACTATTAATAGATATATGTCTGTATGAGCACCAGAAGGGTGCCTCTTTTGAATCAGATCCTTGTGTTGGGCAGGGTCAGGAATTGGGCTAAAGCTGGTGAGCTGCCTTTATTCCCCCTTGACATCACTATCCTGCATAGAGGAGGATGGGGGCGGATAGCTACCATTATGGCTGTTGTATATAAAATTGCCATTATTCACTCAAGCGGTTATCTGCCGCTGTGGTGTGTAATGCATCTCTGTGACTGTGACTGATGCCTGCACATCTAAGACTCCACTGGAGAAGGGTGAAAGTGAGAGTGACCTCTTTCTCTGCTATATTTCAAAAGCTCTCTGTATGACTCATTTTTGACACATTATCACAGCAGTATGGAAAGTGTACATGGCCAGTTTGTAACTTTTTATCTGTGTTAATAAACCAAGAGCGCTCTCCCTGTTTCATCTCCCAGTATGAATTATAACACTCAGAGTTGTTTTGGCAAAAAACAAAATGGTTATAAGATTTAAACTGAGCCAAGCCAATAGATGTAAATATTCTGGACGTTAATTCATAAGTAGTAAATTGTCATTAAACACCAAACACCACCAAAGCCAGTGAGTTCGTTCTGAGTTTGTTCTAGTCATCAAACAGAAGCAGACCCCTGCTTTCTAATCAAAAGTTGGATATCAGTGCCAAAAATATAATGCCAACCCCACACAAATAATGGGTCAGTGCACAGCTGGTAGTTGGAGCATCGGGAGCAAAAGCCAAGTCGTTAGAAAGTTTGAAATGTCAGTGCTAGCAGTAAAGAAACAGAGGAGTGACTGGCATTGATCATTAACACCCACTGATCTATTCAAATTAACTGTGACAAGAGCCTGATTTCATCTTTACTGAATCCTATAGACATTCATTCACAGACACACTTTAGCAGACTACAGTACGGTAGAAGTGAACCTGTCACCTCTGCATCTGTCTGAAAGAAATATTGTGTATATAACATATTACCTTTTTTTGCTGGTGTTGACAACTTAACTATCCAACAACTGCACAGATGTGAAACAAAGAAATCTAAGAAAAGAAAATAAATAATTGGCTAATGGTAACTTCTGGAATGTTTGCTTATTTTAGATCTATAGGACAGAAATGTATATTCTTGCCATTGTCTGTATTGTTTTTCATAATGTTGAGGAAAAAAAGAGAATAAGTCACTTTGTTTTCCATTAAATGTTTTCACAAATTGTTTTTTCATGTTTGAGTTTTCAGTATCAAATGTACTTATTCCATGTTGTTTGTCTTTTCAGCATTTAATTATGTCTTTATGATCCTGGGTAGGAGGGTAAAATACTTTATTTGCAATTTTCTCTTGTAATTTTCAATTTGAGTGAAAATATTCTACATTGCTCATCTTTAATGTTGTAATTTCATGTCATTGCACTTTGTTTGATGCCGAGGCATATTACTCTGTTCACACAATGCACCCATTCAATAATACTTATTCTGATGTGATGTGCGGTAATATTCTCTACAATCTGTCTCAGAGGGTCTAATTTGGATGGTTTTGATAGGGAGGGGAGCTAATTAGATTTCTGAATGGCTATGATTGTGATCAGCAGATCTGAAGTTGTCCAGCTAGTTTGTCTACCATGTAATTCACCAGAGAGACTTTGTGCAATCACTCATTTCTTTTCTCTCTCTTTTTCTCTTTTTATTCCTCTGCAGATCACACGGGTCATTTTCTGTGTCTTCCTTGAAAACGACTTTGCCATCTACAAGAAGAAAATGTCTGCCATTTTTCCAGGTGTGTTTATTTCCACCTGACTGGACTGCATATTACTAATACCATTGCATTTCAACATTTTAACATGTTGGAGTTTTTGAGATTTTGTGTATTGTGTGATGTCACCATCTATCTTGCTGCCTTGTTACTCATAGAAAACATTTGCAGCAAGAGAAATGTAGTCCTGGTAGCAGTCGTCAAAGGACCTGTCAGGCTCGGGTGACACCTTCAAATATAAACAAAGTCAATCCCCCTGCATGTCCATTTCTGAGATTAACAGTGAGAGTTATGCTGACAGTTAGTGATACAAGTGTCAGATACTCTCTATGGATTGCCTCAATAGGACTGGAATAGTTAGGCTTCTTGTCAGCAAACCAGCAAGCCGTTATTTTACATAATCATTCATATTCTGATGAGACTTTAATGTCAGATTTGATTGACTGTAATAATAGTCGTCAGCAGTGAATGTCTTCTGCCAAGAACTTAGAAATTCAGGGATTCATAGCAACCACTGATCATCCTCGGTTACTGCTCCTCAATTTTATATGTGAAACAAACAAACATCCATTATCTTCTACTCCCACTCTCTTTTCTGTCTCTCTCTCAATTCCCCGCCCTCCCCCTTTCACGCCGTCATCTTTTTTCGGGGGCCAGGAGCAGTCACTAGCTCTGATGGGGGCTCCACGGAGGATTGAGTTTAATAGCTGGGGAGCTGAAAAAAGCTGGCTGGCTTCACCAGCCTAGCATTACCTCCCATTTACCTCACTTTTCCCTCCACACCTCCCCAATGGAATACCGGCTCTCAGGCCTTCATCTCTCTGCTCCCAGATGTAGAGTGTTTTGTTCCCCCTGTGCTCCTGTCATCTGTCCCGCTCCCCCGCCCAGGCTCTACCCTGAAAGATTACATTCTAGGGAGAGACCTTAATTATAATGTCTGCCCCCATGCACCCAGCACCCGTCTCATCATATTAGTGCTCTGAGATGAGAATCTGGAGCTGTTGTTCTCCAGCTATCACTCTCACTATTTACAAGTGCTGTCAGTGGATAAATGTCCTGTACCACTCTGAAACAGAGAGGAGACAAAATAGCAGGGTTTGTGCGTGCCACAAATGGAAATCAGAAAAGTTCTGCTCCATTATTAGAAGATTACTCTTTAAAAACTATTGTTTACCATCATGCGATGAGTTGCTAATGAGGGAGGCAGAGGTCAGTCTTTCATTAAATGTGGGGTCGTTCCAGAAGGCTACCACCGCACACACCATGTCAGCCCACGCTCGTTTCCACGTCACAGCGTCTCACCTGTCACGTGCCCTTTGACTCCTGGGGTCAAAGCCACCTTTATCACTGCGCTGTATATGTGTGGGCTGGAGAGGATATTAATTCCATTATGGACCAAGTGGCTAAATAAGTGTGACATTCCCACTCAGGGTCATTGTCTGGAGTGAGGCTTCACACCCGCCTACACCTGCTTCAGTCTTTCACCTGTGCTTGTTAGAGCTTTTACCATCTTCTCCCAACAAACAAAACAAAAACAACAGCTCTTTTAAGATATACGTATGATGAGGAAAATTCAAAGATAACACAATTACTGGTGCTGTGATTGCAGACTAGACACTCAAATAAGGGAGTGAATTCGTTGATTTTATCCAGCCAGGATTCATCACGTGGATGAGTTTAACTGTAGCTGATAGGTGTGCTTTGAAGAAAGAAATGCTGATTGACATAATTACACCATGTGGGGAATGCATAACCCTGTAGTGTGAAAAGACTTGCATTTAGCCTGCACGGAGTGGCGGTAGTGAATAGAGGCTGTGAATTAGCTCTGCAGGTGTGCTTGTACGCTTTATGAACTTCCCATCATCCTCGCTGCTAGACACAGACAGTCAGGTAGATCTTGCGGCAATGCTGAATGCATCACACAGAGGCCTGAGACCGTTCTGTCTCATACAGCATGCTTTTGCTTTCAGTAACCCTCTGTCACTTCCACCCCCTGAATTCCCTTTCCCTCTATTCCTCACTCCTTTTCACGTACACCCGTCCTTGCTCCCATGCCTCTAGCCCATCACGTCACCCCTCCACTTTCTGTCATTCTTTCTCATTATGTCAAGGGGGAGCTTCTCCACAGCTTCCTCTATCAGCAAGCTGTATTGTGAATAGTGGCCTTGATCGTTCTGTAATTTGTATGTGTGGTCTTGTGAAACTCAGGATCCTTGTGAGTCAGTATCAAGCATGTCTAGAGATGAGAGTAGGCACAATGGATTTTTTTTTATTGAAGTCTTACTATTCTCATTTTTCATTGTATAGCTGCTTTCCTCATATTCACGCAATCTGTCAAGTGACAATGACTGGAGCAGGAATGTGTAAACAGGACATTTGCATACAGGAAATTGCTTTATTACAATGTGCATTCCCTCAAGCTGTCACTATGAGAGAGCCAAAATATGGCCTGTGCTGACAGGAATACTCGTGCACACCTGCATACAGGCAAGCCCTGCCACGATGCACAAATATGTGTAAAACAGGAAGCTGCACCTAATTTAGTGATCACACTGAAACATTAAAACAAAATATTTCAATGTGGTTTTGTGTCCAGTGTTCATATAGCCTTGCATGAGGAGCATCTGTAGAAACAACGGAGTTCATACAAACAGAAAAAGGTTGTTTAAATGTGTGGCAGCTCAAGGAGTATTTCAGCTGTTTACAGTTATATATTGTATATAGGAGGTCTCTCAAACACAAATACTGAAATATGCAACTAGCTAATATACATAGCAACTATAATGTAAAGCTTTTGCCTCTGTAGTACCATTCACCATCCATTATCCTCCTCACCAACTGAGCTCATAACCAGTGACATAATGACCTATTCATTACTTTGAAAAGCCATAAACCGTACAAATCTCAAAGGTGCTATGACACTATCTGGTTAAGAGGCATAAGTGTTTGCATCGTTCAAACAGATAAACACACCAACAAAACAGCACCTAGAAAATGTCAAGAAATTACCATGGTTGTATTTTTAGAAGAGAAAAAAGTATGACAGAACTTAATCAATGTAATTAATCATATGACATGATTCTGTTAAGTATTCAGATTTGCTCATAGATCGTGATTGACCACATGCTTGCCTTGGCACACATTATTTGCGAGCGTGGAAGCAGTCAGGCAGCTGTGGTTGTAGAGAGTAAAAGCATGTTGAAATTGATTCTGGATACTCTCCTTCGCTAATATGATCCGGGTGGCTGCCCACAAGCTGGGCTCCATCTCTTCTTCTCTTCAATCAGCCACAGTGCTGACAATATTAACACAGCTGACAGATCTGCAGGGGCTGCTGCATTCTCCCCAACTGTTTCTCTGACTTTCCAGTTGACATTTGTTTACATGGCTTTTAATACACTCCATACTCCCTAACCCATAACCCACACACCTACCACCCAATGTCTATAATAGAAGCAACCCCCTTCAAAAGAAGAAGTAAAGCTGTGATATGCACGTGCCTCTGCGCATATCACACGCATATCATATGTGAACAGAGGATGTGAAGGGATACAGGAACCCTGTGAGGGGTGAAAATTAAGTCTGTGTTGCTTTCACAAGGTTATCCCTTTGGGCAGGGAAATGAGGAGGCCATGGTGTGTCAAAAAGCACATTGGCTGAGATTCACTAAGTCAACTTTAGCAGATATGATGATTCAGTTTAGTTCTTCATATGTGAAAAAAATTTGCACATAAATCACAGACATGTCGAAAGTACAAAAAAAACCTACAAAACCATTTGCTATGTGCTTAGCAACATATGAATACTTTTTGACAGTATAGAGGTGCAGAACGTGCTTGGCTGTAGTACAGTTTAAAACTTTAAAGCCTATGTCCTTTAAACCCCTCACTATTCCACGGTGTGAGTGAAAAATGTGACTTATAGCTTTATAACTTTCACTTTCTTTTCAAGAATTTGATGAAAAGATGATCAATACGGCTTTGCAAGAGTTAAATGTGAAGATGAAGTCCACCTTTAGTTTAGCTTTGCATAAAGGTGTGAAGGAAACAGCTGGCGTGGCTTTGCCCAGAGTATAAAAAATATGTCTTGAAGTACTCTTAGATGTCATAAACATTTTCTATCTTGTTTGTTTAATCATACATAAACCAAGTATTTTTTTTTTCTTTGATGTGTCGAACTATCTCCTGGCTAGGTCCTGTAAGTTTTGTCATGATTGTGATGCCAGTGTGTCATAAAACATGATCGTTAGTAAGCTTTGAGCTCACTGATGCTTCATATAGTTAGCAGGCAGAAATGAGACTGATCCTGAACCTCGGAACATAAGCAAATAATTTAGTTTTTCAAATCATAAGAGTTCATTTATTCTAGTTATACACCCATGTGTGAATGGTGCAGGTGTGTTGTGGCATATATTGTTATTCTAGACTAAGTCACATATGTTTCGTGCATTGACAGTGGTGTTGAGCAGTGGTAATAATGTCGCAGCATGTGGCCGTAGCGACATGAGACAGCCCATGTTTCCATTTCTTCACTATTGTTATACTGTATCAGTGGGCCATCCTCTGTTTCCCCAAGCAGGGTTAGATTAATGCACTGTAGCCTTTTATTCACTGTTATACAAAAGAAAAGTCTGTTGCTGGATCCACTGGGACCTTTGATGGTTACACTTCTACAGAACAGATGACAACAGCCTTTCATCAAAGCTAACGCTTGCTTTTTGCTTGTTAACCACAGCGCAGTTATTGCTCAGACTCAAGCACAGCCATACGCACACATATACATAGGCATACATTTGACATTGCACGTACTCCATTAATATAAACCGTGCATATTAAAACTCAAGCACATGCATACTATAAATACAGTGGCTTGACTTAAAGAATCTTTAGTGTGTATATGAGTTTGTGGTATCCACAGTCTGCAGTTCCCCCTGAAGCAGCATCCAACGTCTCTCTCACATCTCCCACTGAGCAACACAACTCATCCACCCAGAAACACCTTTAGTTCACTCTCGTCTGCCTCAAACAATAGACGTATAGAGAAAAGAAAAGGAATATCAAAGGATTTTTCTTAAAGGCACAGTTGTCCACACCCGCCTGCAGTCCTTGTAATTTGAGGAAATGGGAAGTTTTGTTTAATTTATGCTGAGCCCTCCAATATAGGTTTAATTGAAAAAGAATGTCTCATGAATGTGGACCCCCACCCCACCCACACACACATACACACACACACGCACACACAGTCATTTGGTGTAATAACTCACTAGATCCAAGGCCGTCTGGTGGGGGAATTTAGGGAGGCTGTGAAGGGTTGTTGGTAAGATTTTAGAGCGTGGCAGCTGGTGTAGAAGGAGGGGAGAAAAAAGTTTCAACAGCCAGCATTTGGACATGTGAACAGGATGGGAACATACCAAAAGAAAAAAAACATACTTCCATCACATTCTACGGCAGGTTTTAGGTACATCATTGGTTGACTGGTTTAAGCAGACAGAATACATAGTGTCAAAATACGGTGCACTGACAAAATAATCAGGTAGACAATGTGTGATAACTTGCTGCATTGTACATTATAAAATAGCATGGCTTGACACGCTGTCTTCTTCCCCCTCTGCCAGACAATGACATGGAGGTTACAGAGGAGCAGCTGAAGGGAGGTGAGTGACAGAATATTTCATGGTTGCCTTTTCATCTTAACACCTCCATTAAAGCACACAGAGGCTGAGTGAGTGGCGTAGCTTCAATCAGCGACAGTGATTTGCCAGGTTTTATGCAGCAGATGAAATTGAATGTTTATTCATTTGGTGACAAGTTGAATCCCGAGCCTGACACTGCAGTTAAAAATACTTCATGTCAGGTACATTACATTACAAGAGCTTATATCCACAGCTAATTCCCAACACCATTCTGTTCATCCGGCTTATGGGCACAATGCCTTCAGACCACCTAAAGAGAGTGACAAAAAAACAGCAGAACAACATCCCTTTGCAGCATGCGCCAGGCGACGGCACAAACACAACCATCAGCACATAATACTTTTATCACCGCACCATCTTGGCACGCGGCCTGAAACTCTCCGATACTACTTGAGATAAACTATTGACATTTGTTTGTGCAACAATGTCATTAATATGAGATGTCTCAAACAGAGAGCCTCATGGAAGGAAAACGTCCAATAGAGTTAAGTGGCACTTACTTATTTTCGTCCTTGGCAAAACAAAATATTTTTTATGAAACAGTTGATGAAATGCACTGTGTTTAGCAGTTTTCTCCAAGGTACTGTAGGTCTTAGAAAGCACCTGATGGCAAGTTTTCTTTATGGGTATGATGGGATTCAGAGCATCGGCTTGCCAGAGCTAATGGCTGTGTCCCTCGAAGACGTCATAGCACACGTGAAGCAAACTAAGAGGAGAGCAATGGTTTAGTTTTACTGTCTGTCGGAAGTGTTCAGATTACCGTAAATATAGAACCCAAGGTGCTATCAAAATGTTTTTCCTCCAAAAGTTACCCCCATGATTTGCCAATTACACGCATCTGTGTTTTCAATGAGATTCCATTTTGGGTGAACATAAAAGGGCTGTTTTATAAGTGCACTGTAAAATGTGATATTCCAAAGTGAAACAATGTGCAAATAATGGCTAAATCATAAAGACTTGGCTGCGAGGAACTGCTTTGAGGGATTGTCCTATTGTTTGCGCCTGAGCAACTACGTTGTTTTCTGTGGTGTTCCTTTTTATCCTGCATACTCTATAATAACATGGCACCAGACCTCAGCAAGCCAACTGAAATAACCCCTGATAATTCTTAACTCTGTTGTATCATCATGCCAGCGTTGCCCTGGTCCAGTTTGGCCTTGTTTGATGGGTCTCTGCACTGGTGCCAAGCACTGGCCTTTTATTCTGCTCCATCAGCCAGAGTTTGAATCAGTGCAGACTGGAGCCCATTCAAACGTTGCAATGACTGCCATCCTCCCATGGAATAGTGCTTTTGTCTCAGTCTGAGCTCTGGAGTTAGTCTCAAAGCCTCACATTCTTTCCTTCTGTCCCTCAGGAGTCTTTTTTGTCAGGCAGGTTTAAAACAAAACATTGTTAAAGCCACTGAGTTCTCCCACAGGATGTTGTAGGATGGTCAGTTGAGGCGGGATGGCCAAGTTAGAATAACTACGATGAGTTTTACTTGCCAAAAGTCTTTTAATCACACTATCTCTCATCTAACTCCTCCAATCGACAAGCTGTCACACCCTGTGCATCCTGATGGGGTTGGGGTCCAACGATGTGTCACTACCATTTCTTTTTGTTCGTTTGTAGATGACACACCACCATTTACAAAATCCACAACCAAGGAAGAAAGTGAGGAGAGTAACAGAGGTAAGCCTGTTTGTTAGTGTGTGTGTGTGTTTGTGTGTTTGTTTTGTATTCTAATTGCAATCATGATGAATGCATGGTTTGGACATGCCAAGTGAATATGACATGTAGAGGAAACAATTGTACGTTGATGTGTTTACATAATAATTTGTTTTTTGTGTGTGAAGTAATGGAGTGTGTTGTTGGTAGATATTCACTTACTCTCTGTGCCAAGTTCCTCTTCGGGGAAATGAATACAAGATGAAGCTTGGTCTTTTTTAAAAGAATGTTTTCTTAGAGGCAAACTTGTTTAAGAAGCCATTATCTGGCTATTCTGCCATTTCAGCCCCTTTGGATGTGTAATATCGAAACTGTTATAGGCTTCTCCGATACGATGGACCAACGATAATTAGATTCTTACACTGGAGGGTGTTAGTAGGCAATTAAAATCGTATGCCATCCATTTGTCTTCGAGCCTTAAGGTTGCAGGGAATTTTTGAAGATAGCAGTCATGGTTGTTTTCTGTGGGGAAACGGGTGCTCGGCTGATTGTGAGAGGCTGGACTAGATAGCGCAGATTCTTCAAGGGCGTCGATACATTCTGTGCTGTTAAACAAAGCACAGTAAGTCATTTCTCCCCTCCTATTCAACATACCTTTCCATAATCCACAGTGGTAATTCAATATGATTCACAAATTCAATCACCAGCATTAGGAGGGCATAAGTATTTTGTAATAATCTTTATAAATCCTAATTTATCAGGCCCAGCAGCTTAATAGTAACTAATCCATTCACAAAAGGCCTTGGCACAGCTTTCTAGCATGGGAACACTCAGTCCTTGAGACAACCTCTCTCACAGGAAAGGAATGAAATGATTTTGTACTGCTTGAACTGTAAAGGTTAGGATTGGTGTGATGTAGCACAGAGGAAGGTTTAATCATACAAAACACTCAGATGTCAAGATAGCACAGAGCAGAGGGAATGAGAGACTGTTGTGTGGTGTGAGATTAGACATTATAAGATGCTCGAGTCTTATGCCACCCCTGTTTCAGGAAAAACATGTCACTGTCTAGTCTATAGAGCCAGAAAAGAGGTCATCTATTTGGTGTAGTCAATATGTGGTGCACTTTTTTTTTTTTTTAAGAATAAATTACACTGTGGCACAGTTGGTGGAGAGTCTGTCAATATGGCTTGGAATGAGCCATCACATCCATCACAGTCCTCAGGGGATTTACTCTTCTCAGTTCATAGGTCAGACATGAAGGGTTTTTAGCCACGCCACTGATGAAGAGAAAGCATTTAGGCTTTCTCCACTGTTGTTCCATGATAAATAGTGGACTGAAGGTAATCTGTGGCTCTGCTGTACCACACACACAAGTGCTACAACTGCAACTTTGCACCAGCGAAATGCTTCTTTGTCCTCAGTGGACTGAAGGAAGAAAAAGGTAAAAAGCAAACAATTAGCACCCAAACACCCAACTGTACAATCTTATTAGAAACATCACGTGTCTCACATTATACTTTATGTTGCTGTGTATTGTTTTTTTTTTAATTGTATCTATGCTATTCTCTAAGTGTTTATTTGTTATTGCTTTTATCACTTTATTTCTTATGATCTCTTCAAAGCACTTATGTCTCATAAATCTCTAATGAATGTCCTACTTTCATGAGACTTTTCAAATTTAAAGTGCATTATAAATTTAGTTCTAATTATATTTACTTTAAGACCAACACAACAGGGGAGTTGTTCAAATTTTAGCAACAGTATTTCAACACATGGTCCCTCCTCAACTACAAATTATAGTGTATTTGCAAAAGAGGGTCGCAAACTGTGTGTGTATGTGATGAGCTATCTTGTGATGTAATTCACATGAAACATGGACACAGCATGCAGACGCTGTGAGCTATACAAAAAAAAAGGACAAAGTGGGAGACAGAGAGGAAAATGCTGGCACAGAGGTCCAGGAGAGTAGCCTCTTAAGAGCATACATGAGTTGGCAAGGAGCCCCACGGTGTCTATTATTTGATATCAGATTGGTATTAGTAAGATTAGTGGAAGTCACAGGGCACAGTAAAATGTGAACATTAAGCCAGAAATCAATGCCTGGCTGGTCTCTGGGTCTCGGTTGGCATGCTTGAGCTTTCTGGGAAAGACCCGAGGAAGAGAGTGGGAGATGGTGAGAGATGGCACAGAGTGTGGATGGACATGTTGATTAATAACACTACATGTGGACAGACAGTGAGCCTCTTCATGGGACGTTGTCTTTAACACCACGGCACCCTGCCGAGCCCCTCGCCAAAACACACTTACACTTTGCTTACTCACACACAAACACACGTTACGTGCAAAAGGTCTTTGAATGAAAGCTGTTGGTCATCTCAGAGCCCTTTTTTCCTTGATACATGTCTCATGAATTTTTGAAGTTTCATTTTCTTTAAAATCTTTTTTGTCCTTTGTTCATGTTGGCTTTAATGGAAGCTTGCTCTGTGTGTGTGTGTGTGTGTGTGTGTGTGTGTGCGTGCGTGTAAGTCACATTTCTATTCATTCCTGAAGATGTGATGCTGCGTTTACATCTTTGGAAATATCGTTTGTAGTTGCTGTTTACTCAACGGTCACGCAAGTAGGACACACAGAGAAGGTTGCATATCAGCATCTAAATAGTTTATGTACTTGTGATACTGTACTCCTGAATCTGGTGTTGACATAAATAAATCATTGAATGGAGCGTGAGACTAGTGTTTTATTCAGGCAAACACTGTGCAGGCGAGTGCTGAAATTTACCTTTTAGTCGTTATATTTGTGGAATATTAGTGGAATTCATGGGAGTTTTGATGGCACTAAAAGTCTTGAGGAGTGGATTTTGTGGCATGCAGACAAATTGCAGATTTTTGTGGCCGGAGCCCTTACTTATGAAATATGTTAGACCCTGACTCACAGTGATGACACTTGGTGAGTTTTGGGAAGAAAAGCTGTGACAATGCTGCCACCTGCTGTTTGAAGCACATGAATGAGTGCTCAGGTGGAGATGCCCGTTTAGGTTGTATTTTAAGAGAGACAGTTTTTTAATTGAACTTTACTTGGAGCCATTATAAATCACATCTGCCCTACATAAAAGCTTTTGTTGTCTTGTTTGTGTGTATGTGTGTGTATGTTTGTGTGTTTGTGTTTATCCACAATCTGTCCCTTTGCATCCTTCATCACAAATTGAATACTGTTCCATTCAATAAGCCAAATACAAATGATCAAATAACAAGGAGGAAATTACATTCAGGCTTTTGTCGTATCTGATATATTGTTGCTAGTGATCACTTTAGACAAACAGCAGCTGAGCATTATTTTTGAACGCAGAAGAAAGCTTGAGGGTGACCTCGTGGCCAGTGAGGCATTCATCCTAACCTGCTTTACCCAATGAAGTATTCTCTTCAGCCTGTTGTCTGCGGCTCCATCTCAACATGCCAATCATGATTAATAGAAAGGATTGCCATCTACTTCATGTCACCAACATTCTGTGTGATGGACAGTGGCACTTGACTAAAACATGCAGCACTGATAGAACTGGCCTTTTCCCCATTTAATAGAGGCTGGCGTTTTTTATTGTTCTGAGTGCGGGACAAAATTGCATAGATATGAAAAAATGGTTTCTCTCTCCAGCTTGTTAAAAAAGCAATTATAGAAGCTGCACAATAGCCATTGTGGAACATGTTCCCTTATTGGTGTCATGGCTTTCATTTACTCAATTTGTCCCAAATGTCATTGGTTTATGTGCATGTGTTTGTGTGAGAGTCAGAAAAGGGGTGAGGCGGGTAGGGGTAACAGATACGATGCATTAAAGTTGTTTTATGTCACCACTGAAATCTGCCTTTTGTACAGACATGCATTGTGTGACACATTCTGCCATGGTGTTGTAGAGTAGGTAGCTGTAGTTGGGCTGATGCTCTCATAACAATTAAGTAGATTAGCAAGTGTGATATCAGTATGATGAGTGTCATTCTCAGAAACCTCCAATACATTTTTTTTCATGGTTCTCTCTGAAATGATGACACATGATGATATCTTTTATCATATTTATATATATTGTGCTTCATAGTATAACAGTGACACTATTTGAGCCTTGGTTGCCACAATTTTCATTTGTCCAGTACTTAGAAACACGTTCCCATCACCCTCAGCTATTTGTTGTGCTCATGACCAATGTGCCAAAGTTAGCATGCTGGCACACTATACTATGATGGTGAACACTACAGTGTTTCCTGTTGACATCAAAGCGTGCTGATGGCAGTAGGCATATTAGTCATACATCCATTCATTTTCTATCGCTTATCCTCACATAGGGTCATGGGGGGCTGGAGTCTATCCCAGCTGTCTTAGGGTGAAAAGCAGGGTGCACCCTGGACAAGTCGCCAGTTCATCGCAGGGCACATAGAGACAGACAACCACTCACACTCACATTCACACCTACGGTCAATTTAAATTAACCAGTTAACTTAATCCCTGTTTTTGGATGGTGGGAGGAAGCCGCAGTACCCAGAGAGAACCCACGCAGTCACTAGGAGAACATGCAAACTCCACACAGAAAGGCCTGGGAATGAAACCTGGTACCTTTTTTTTTTTTTTGCTGTGAGGCAACAATGCTAACCACTACACCACTGTGCCACCCTTAGGCGTGTAATACACTACTTAATTACAATACATCAACAGACACATTTTTGAGACTACTTTTTCCTTCTGACATGAGTTTATAAGCCTTCAACAAATGAAGTTAAAAGTTGGCCATGTCATAGACATAGCAAATATAGCAAATTAATTGTTATATAGCAAATAAAGTGCAGTAGGCTTCCTTACCAATAGCATAGACCGTGGACTGATAATCGCATTAAACCTCTCTATGTAAAAATACACTGAAAAGTTAGGCTGGTGAAACAGGAGGTACCCATTTTAAGATCACAAGATGAATCCTTTGCCCAGAAATGAACAGTTTGGGATCAGTAGTAGGACTGAAAACCTTCCTTTTTAGTAAAGCTTTTACAGATTAATTTTACCTCCTTGTACCTATATCCTGGATCTTAATTTTTCTTATTTCCTGGATTTTATTTTTGTTATTGATTTTATCAGTTTCTTTATCATCTTGTCTGCTGCTTTTTTTTGTGCACTTTGAGATTTGTATTACAAATGTAAAGTGCGGTATAAATAAACTGTATTATTATTAGTAGTAGTAGTAGTATGACTGTTGGCTTTGTTTGAATGACTGGCTTTATTCCCGCGCATGCTCATGATTTCTTTCTCTCCCTTTTCAGGTGAAGAGGAAATAGGTGATGAAGACAAGGTTGACAATGGTAATGTAGCTCTACGGACCATTAACACATGTTGTGAGCCCTTCAGCTCTACCAGTGCTTCTTGATGTCATTTGTCATCAAAAATTGAATTTTCTATTCGCTCCAGTTCAGTCTCTCCATCCTGTGTGCCACCACTCCAACAAAAAACAAAAAAAAGTTCCCTTATCACAGAAGCTTGGAACAAAGAAATCCCTCAATTATGTATGGTTTTAGAAGTAACATTCTTCCCTTCTTTTTCACTTAATTTATGCATGTCTTTGTGGTTCCATTGCTCTCATGCTGCAGTACAAAGACAACGCTACACAAAGAAATGGAATGAAAGGCTGTTTGAGGTGATTTTGAAAGCCAGGTCAGTTCAACTCCAGGCACTGAACTCAGTGTTTTCCACTCTGCACCTAGATGCAGCTGCAGAAAGTGAAGATGTGGAGATGGCGAGTCAAAACCCAGGTAAAGTACAGTCACAAGTCAGCTGGCTCCAGCGTGAATGGGGGTGTGATTACGTGCAGATTGCCGCTACTCTACACATCACTCAACGAGAGTGAAGGAGCGCACATTGATCTGACTCTTATCTCGAGAGGAGATGGGAATTGTAGGCGCTGAATGACATGCTGCTCAATGCTCTGGTTTTCAATTCAGCTCAGAGTTTGATTAAAAACCTAACCTGATTAGTCTTGTTAGCAGCAGAGGAATAACTACGATACAAAGGTCTAAACGCATCTGCACCACATGGCTGGATGAACAGACCCCGGGATTCAGTGTTTTGTTATGCTGACAGCGAGAGCCTTAAGTGAATTGAGAGGGAGAGAGAGAGTGTGTGTGTGTGTGTGTGTGTGTGTGTGTGTGTGTGTGTGTGTGCGTGTGTGTGTGTGTGTGTGTGTTACAGAGAGACAGCCATTAACTTTGAGCTGGAACCATTTCTCTTTCTTTGAATATCCTCTGTGCTGCTGCTATATAATTAAGATTATCCATTTGCATATTGGCAGTGAGCAGTGCCTTGCCTCTCCTCTGGTTTGTTTTATTCAAATCCTATCCTATTGACAAAGATTTGACAGATTGAGGCTCTCTGAACATGAATTTTGTAGCTATTCTATGAGAGAGTTATAGGAAATGCAGCCCTGGGATGCTATTCCAAAAACCTGAGATATGTAATTACTCTCTCATGAGACAAAAACAGAGAGGTAGGAGCTAGGAGGGGAGAAGATATATAGTTTTAGACAACACCTGCAGACTAATTCAGTCAAAAATTAAGCAGTTTCGTCTGTCTTATCTGTGTCTGTGTGTATTCAGGTGAAAACCACAGACCACAGATCAATATGTTATTCAATAATGTGTTCTTCGTTACTTTGTAAAATATTCTTTTGAATAATGCACAGATTTATTTACCATGAGTGCTCTGGTCATTCGCATTTTGGTTTATATTATTCCTTTTACACACAAATGTTGTTCTTTATCTACTTATGCTGAATTGTTGCTTGTGTTATATCCAAGAGTACTGCAAATATTTTTTTTTTTTAAATATATTATGTTTCAATGTCTGTGTTCCTCCAGATGAGAATTCAGGAAACGAGAAGTCAAATCCAGAAAAGAATAAAGATGAAACCCAAGACAAGGATGAAGATGTAGGAATTAACAACAATGAAGAGAAACATGAGGACAAAGGCATCAACAATGATAAAGATGAAGATGAAGATAAAGGTATGTACTTAAGGGTTAAAATGTTTGTTTTATCCTTTTGTATCCTTCCTTCCTAGTCTGTGCATCTCAGTGTCCAATAAAGCAGAAATGGCCAAAAAAAAATTCATGTCAAATTGAAAAAGGATCAGGTGGTGGTCTGATTTCCTGATAGTACTGTAATTGTATTTTATCACTATATGCAGCAAAATAGCCACGGGGCATTGAGGCAGACATTAATAAGTCAGTTGAATGCATGAAACCAACCAACTGAAGCAATGACACAATATCAAAATGGAAACAGATGTTTACATTTTTGGTTTACCAAAATGATATGGTTGGGAGATGGAACACTACAGATGCACAATAAGAGTGTTCTTTTTTATTTCATGCTGTCATGGTTTGACAGTAAATTCATCTCTCAGCACAGAATGAGCAGAACCAAGTGGGGAGGAATCCGATTGTTTGCAGCATTACATATCTGACATACAACATTCAATGAATACTGGAGCCCTAAAGTTCTCAGCGCAAACTCACACTAATCATACTAACACATAAACAAAGCTGACCTCTCTGAGGACATGGCAGGTGGGTGCGATCTCCTGTCTGCAAAGACACTGAGGTGTTGTGTGAGTGTGTAGAGTAACAAACATCAAGGCTTTGCGTCCTTTTCCCAGCAGAGGAAGAGCAGCCTGCCGCAAAGGCAGAGGATGACGACAACACAGCAAAGTCCACTGTGGAGATGGAAGGTAAGATCTGATTTGCTTGAATTTGATTTGATATGATTTGATTTGACCTGATTGAGAGTCTGACTGACTTTCTGTCAATGTGATTTTCCCATCCAGGCTGGTGTATTTGTATTGAATTAGCATGGTCAGTGTTGTTGTTGTTGTCTGCTGTTTGTCAAACTAGTTTTCCCCTGGAATCAATCTCAGTCTGTCTAAGATTCACTTCTCCCATGTAAAATCACTTTGTACGGAAAGTGATGAGCGCTGCAGAGGCCCTCAGGTGGTGTAGCACATCTCTGATGGAGGTGCTGAGAACAGTCAATCACAACAGCAGCATAACTGTGGATTTGGCATCATTCTTTCTGGGCAGAAAAAAGCCTGGCAATATTCAATATTTTTTATTGTCAACAAATCAGTTCAAGTGTTGTGAACGTCCAAAGCCTAACACAGCTTATTCCTCTGTGCTATAGACTTGTTCAATGTTAAAAATACTTCAGTGAGCCAAATCATTGCAGTGGTTGACCTGCTCATTCATGAACACTGTTTATTTAGACTCAATTTCACTTACACCAACCTGATGTTGTAATAGTCACCAGACTAGAACACTGAATATGTTTTTATGTACGATGGTAAATGGTCCCCAACAAATACACTATTCACTCCTTGTTGCATCTGTTTAAAACAGAAGAAAATACACTATATATGTTTGTGACCTCTGTTCTCAGGAAGAACAAACTGCCTCGAGCCTCAGTGGCACAGATGTAGTAGAGAAAGAATTGAGACAGACATACATTACTAAATTTTTGGTTTTGGTATTAGCAAAAATAGTGAATGATTTTTTTGCAACTTCAAATTAAATTACACGGTACAGCTCTTTTCACCTCTCTCTGTTTTAGCCCAGTTGGCATATATTTATGCTTTATCTTCAGCCACTTCAGTTGAGTGCCATGATAAGGGCAGCCATTTGTTTGGATGAAACCAATCTATTGGTGTAGTGCTCGTTTATGTTCGTTCGTTGACCACATGGGATAATCTGTCTTTATTTATCCCCATCCTTCACTCACATTGTCACTGATCAAGGGTATTGTCTGGGGAATTTGAGGGTAAGATTTGTGAGCCCCAGCCAGCCCCTCTCCCACTGCTGCACTAACAAAGGTCTGAGTCACTCCCTCACCTCCATTTCACTTTCTCTTTGACTGACATTCAATTAATTTAGGGCGAGAGTGAACGTTCCAGATAGATCCATCTGAGATAGCCTTCTCCATCCTCTCTGAAAAGCCATTGGAATACGTCCTACAAACACTACAGGCTTTCCATCACTGGAAAGCTTCACTCCAGCCTGTTGATTGTGTCTTGCCTGAGCCCGCCAGTGTCTGTCACTGTCTAGGGTTACCACGGGCCATGCACTGTGTGGTGGCATTGTCAAGCAGTAAACAGCGGTATCATTCCTGATTGCGGGCAGATTGCATTTTGTATCGAGGAACAAGGCCTCTGAGTGCACACTCAAACTGCCGCAGATATTAAATCTCACGCGGGCTAGCACAGCCCAGCTAGCCATGCGTAACCTGCTATTCACCAAATAATTCCCAAACCAATACCCTTTATTAAAAATAATAACTGTAATCAGGCTGCCTCATCATGGCCATACAGGTTAAATCTGCTTCATTGACAGGAGTAATAAAATGCCTCATAATGGTGGGAGGAATGAGTAATGAATCAAACAATTTGAGGACAGCTGAATATGTGGTTGCTACACACTCATATCCATGCCTAATCATGAGTCAGAGTGCATGTGTGTCTTTCCTTTGCACCAAGCCTTACCTGTTATCCTTTGATATTGTCTTATATTCACAATCATCAAGTAGTAATTTGCAAGAACAAATAACTCTGAGATGGTGATATAATATGTTTTCTTCTCACATAACCTTGTTGGCTGTCTGATGTTGTGTTTAGACAGAAGCAGGAGAGGAGATTAGGAGATTGTCCCTCTGTCCCTCCCTCCTCACCACACACAGCTGCCGTAAATATGCCTTATTCACACTACAAGATTTTAAGCCAGTCGGCCAATTGGCACCCACCCCAGACCAGGGTGAGGCAGTCGTCAGTTCAGCAAGCCTTTGTCGTTAACTGTGAACACCTCAAAGACGCCAGTCATAAGCTCACCGACATCTTGACTGTTTGTGGCCAACATCTAGCCTGCTAAATATATGAATATATATGATGTCCATCTTCAAAGATAGCAGAAGAGGCTTTGTTCTATTGTTTGGAAGGCAATATGTCCATATATTCATTAATATTGTCACTCATATTTACAGTGAAATACAGAAAAAATGTGAGGGACATTTCTTTATCCCAAAAGTTTAATAAATGATGTTCTTAATAACTCTTAAATAAGTCAGCCTCAGAGCCGTTTCAGTGATCACTGTAAACACACGATCATTTGCACATTTAGAAAACAACAAGCGGCTCATTTGACTAGAGGCGGCTGACTGGACAGCAGTACAGCTGTCGACCACGCCTGCTGATGGAGAGTCCTGTCATGTGAACGCTTCCGTCACCGACCAGTCCTGTAGTGTGAACACCTCAGGACTCTGACCAGGGAGGAGAAAGTCACATAGTGTGAACAGCATGGAGAGTCAATGACTCTGACGGTCGTGTAGTGTGAACAAGGCTTTAGAGGAGGTGCCACTTTTAAATCTTGTTAGATCACCAACTGTACCTTTAAAGGAATATTTATACAGTAAAAGTATACAAATTACACACTGAATGTTGCTATGAATTCTTGAAGAAAACTTTGTTTTTCTTGCATACTTCACAGGTGAACTGAGAATCGAAAACAGAAAAGTCTCTCAATAGTATTTAAAGGTCTTATGTTACGTTACAAGGGTAGTAAGTAAATTGTAAAATGTTTGAGGCACTCATTTACTTCAGGTCATCAAGACTTTCCTTTGTGTTTTGATTCTCTGTTTGCCACTGAGGCTTGTAAGTTGTCCTCAAGAATTTAAGGTAACACAGGGCGAGTTATTGAAAAGTTGTTCCTTTAAGCTTCCTTCTGAAACAAATTCATGTATTTCAAAATATTGCCAATCAATTGGACAAATACTGCAGCCTTATCTAAAAGTAATTTGCTGACCTTAATTTATCCTCAATAATACAATTTGTTTTTTTACAATATATTGTAGGATTTTTTTCCATTTCCCTTGGCCAACTTGCGTCCCAAAAGAACTGAAGAAGAGATGTGCTGCCTCTTTGATTCAATAGTGAATAATTAGATAGATAAATAGATAGATAGATAGATAGATAGATCGATCATCTCACAGAGAAATTCACAGTTCCAGCAGCTTGAAAGATGGAAACACACAGGGCATGCAGGTTTCAAGAAAATAAAAAATAAAATAGGATAAAATTAAATATCAAGTACCAAAATATATACTATAATAGATACGTAAGAGGAATGCAAGGTGCAAATTGTGATGAAATCCGAGAGATTAATACAAGGTGCAAATTATGATTTATGATAGAATATGAAGTAATACCAGATGCAATTAATGATAAACTATCATAGATAAAAATACAAATATAAAAGTCTGACAGTTACAGTGCAGTTGTGAAATGAAAATATTAATTTGTTGTTAGGTTATTTGTTCAGTTGTGTGTATTGAGTCGTAGTATTTACAACACTGTAGCTGACATCAGACCAGCTATACTGCTATATATGCACATGTGGCTGAGGACACACTTGATTTCAGTATGACCAGCTTGATACCTTCCAGTCATTTGATCTTTTCATTATGGCTTTGATCCGGGATGCGTCCCTTATGACAATGTTTACGCTCTACATATTAGTGATACCATAGTGCAGAATGTGTGTTATGGAGAAACATGCTGCACATTTATATCCACATGCCCACAGTTGTCAGCAATGTCTGCTGACAGCTTGCTGGTCTCACGTTGCTCAATATTGCACATATGGAGGTGTTTATCACAGCTAAGCATCTCAGTCCCAGCTCAGTCACACTAAATAATACAAAGCTCTGTGTTTCACATTATTCATTATGTATTCATTCTCGCTCTTGCCAATGTTATAACTTGTTAATGTAAGAATCTATTCAGTCTACACATATTCCTGTGTTTCAGGTGCAGGATACTGCAAAACTGAAATAGTGTCATTTGCTGATGTCTTCGCAGTTTCAAACTATTCCATCTGTTGTTTCCATTTGTATAATATGGCAGTTTTGTTAAAGTGTTTAGTCTTTCTGTTTTTAGCCATTCAAATTACTTTTTAAGGTAATTTTATAAGCAACCAAGAGCTGTGAGATCCACACAGCACGTAACAAATATTATATTCTTGAGATCTGTGTGGAGTAGAGATAGGCTGTTTAAGGAGGAGGGGCAGAGGAGAGGTTTTTTATTTTAAATCAAGCTCCACAATATGAATCACAGGCTATATATTAGATATCTCCCTGAACAGGCAATAAGATTCTCAATCTGATAGCTAGGATTTTATAAAGGCTCTCCAAATTGAATCAAAATCCAAGCAGCCTTTATTTATGAATATTCATAACATATTTTAAAATGTAAATGGATATATTGTTATTGTATTTGAGAGATCTTTCTAGCGCGCCTTGTTTTGGTGACTCGTGAGACTGGGCACCCGCTTCAGTAAGCTCATGGAACATCCATAAATTAAAATAGGACCGTCTTTGCCTAAAGCTAGGAATAAATAAATCTGAGTTGTGAACAGAAATTGTTTTTCCTTCATGCATGTGTGATTCTCCTACAGGAGTCGATAGCTATCGTTTTAGCTCCGAAGGTAAGATTTAATGGCTGCATAGATTCAATGCTACAGAGCTAACAGCATCTCATCCTTCTTTCCAGTCATACTTTGAGCAAGTTTCATGCCATGCAATGCACCATTACAAACCTGACCAAGGTGACTGTTCACTGAGCTCCTGCCAGAAAGTTTTGGTGGTGCCTATGGTGTCACCAAAAGAGGGGTGAATGTCCTATAATTCTGCTCTTTAATATATAAAGCAGAACTTGGATGTTCTTCAAATTGTTCAGCCTTTGATAATGAAGGCTAGAGACTGACTATGGAATGAAAGCAGCTTGTTGGCTATGGACGCCATTCTACAGAGAATACTTCAGAGCAGGTACATATTACCATTTGTATTTCTCTTAGTTCCACAACATTTGCAATGATATTGGATGTTAATACCACTGTGATTATACTCAGGTAGCATTTGGCCTCAACTTGATTATGTTTCAAGTAATTGATCTTAGTAGCACTACCAGCAGAAATTTGCAGATATACAGAGTTAGCAGAGAATCTGTTCTGTAGAGAACAGTGGCAGAGAAAATGCACCCAAAAATACCACTTCCAACGTTACTTCTGACGACTCACCCTGCTAAACAGGAAAAGAGAAGAAAGAGGGAGGCAGAAAAGGCTGAAAGACAAAACTCTGGATAAAGCTAAGAGGACAAACCAGAGTGAACATCAGTGGAGACACTGAGACATCTGAAGGGACTGAAAAGTGATGCAGAAGTTTCTGCTTTCTTTCTGTTGGACAGGTAATTATTTGTTTAGCTTCAGGAGGAGTTATATTTGTAGTTATTTATTTTCATGAAATATGTAATGTTTGCCAACTAAGCCACTATTGTAGCGCTTTTTAACCCGATGCCAACGTAAGCTTCTCTGTCGGTGTAAGCTGGTCGTAGGTGCGGCTTGTATTGAAGAGGTTACAGGGAATGACATTTTGAACATATTACACAGTCATAGTCTCCAGTGTCTGCATTAAATAAATAAATAAATAAAGCAATAAATAAATTTGCTCACAGACTCCAGCAGACTGTCAATGGAGCAGAATCTGGATGTCCGTTCAGCTCAAAGCTTCCATTTTCGAGGGCTCTGCCGCTAGTCGTTTCCTGTGAAATTTCTATGAATCAGAAGATCTATGTCACATTTAAAGCAGGTCGATGTGACAAATAGATGTCGAGCAGTGTTTTGTGTGACAACAGTGTGAGCGGAGACTGTGTGGTCGCAAAAATTGAGCTTTGCACTCTCCATGTCCATTCCGCCAGTTATGTTTGGGCCTTTAGCCCTGTACTAACTTATCACCTATCACGCTAGCTTATCTGTGCTTGTAAACTGGTCGACAGTGCAGCATGTATTGAAGAAGTTATAGGATATGACATTTTGACCATATTGCACAGCCACAGTCATCAGTGTCTGCATTATAAAGGTGATAAAATGATATTGATATATTCTCTATAAGGAGGATGTGGTGATGTAGCATAGTGGCTCTCCTCTCCCTGCTGAATGCTACTGTCAGGGGTGGAGCTTTGGATGGAGCACTTGACAAAAGGGGGAGGAGGGGGTGGAGCTCGAGGATGTGCCACTTTCAAATCTTGCTCGCTCTCTAACATCACAGACTATAGCTTTAAACTTCCCAGTCTAAAGCTGAATTTCAGTAAGAGTCTTAATGAACTTACTGCCATGTGTCACAATCATATCATGGTTTCTATTTGCCTAAGCTAATGTGGTAGGAGTAATGGACACAATATGCTTGTTTTATTGGTGCTAATATTCCCTATCTAAAGAGCTCCTGACAGAATCAGAATCACTGTTTTAGAAGGGTGGTCAGACCAGGCATGCTAGGTGAATATAGGGACAAACTGTAATGTCACACCAAAGCCAGGCAACAGGCGCCCTGCAGGGGAGAAGGACAGAAAGAGGATGGAGAGACAGACAGACCCAGCATGCCATCACAACAATCTGAGTCTCAACACAGCAGAGGGAGACGAGGCACCATTACATCAGCCCAGAGGCTCTTGGAGCTGACTCTCCCAGTGCTCATCTCTTCCTTGATTTTGCTTTGTTTCCTTTTCTCTCCTCAGACCTGTTGTTTTGTTCACAGCAACACAAGTAAACTCCAGTTCACACTCATTATCCAAGTTTTCACTTGTTTATGGTTACTTTATTGTCTTGATTTCATGACTTTCTTTCTCCAAGTGTTCTTATTTTCCCCATGGTGGACAGGATGTTTTAAGTATAGATGGCCGTGAGTGCTTTATTTCGTGCTGACTCTGCCACAACCGCTCGCAGCTCACTGTATGTGAGGCTCTGAGCAGAAAGCCCAGCTGCATCCACAAGTGCCATATGGTGTCCAAAAACCCCATTCACATCATGTACCCACCTCTCTCCTTGTGAGATCTACAAACAATAAAAAAACTAAATGGATGTACAACAAATCCCCTTAACAACTGTTAAGAGAATTGTTTTTATTCTCTTGTTTGCAAATGTTATTTGGGGGATGTTATTGATTTCAATGTTTTCTACTCCCTCGGTGGTACAGCTTGAGTATAACAGAACAACAAGCCGATACAAGTGACTCTTCTGAAATCCAGCAGACTTGCCACTGGCAGTATGAAGGTACACACAAAAATATCACAGCACAGTGACCCTGTGGTCGCTCTTTTATGTTAAAGTGCAAAGACTGGAATTTCTCAGTAATCCACCTCAAATCAAAAGAGAGACTTATCCTTTTTTTAGCAGCTTAAATAATTTATCTCCAGATTCATTGGTTTATTCCTCTCAGAATTTGTTATTGCTGAAGTGAGCTTTGCATTCATGGTCCTTCAGCTTAGCAAAAGGGATTGGAAGCTTTGCTTAATTGGTTGTTTTGTGTCCTTTTGTCTTTGCCTTTAGTGAACAATGGGATACTGGTGATGTAAATCTAATGCTGGAGAGCAAAAGAGCCTTTCCTGTAGCAAATAGTTGTCAGCACACAATTAACTTTTGGCATAACATTGTATGCTGTAACACTGAGTGGCTCCTCGGGGAGCAAGCTGCCGCTGGCTGAAGACATTAGGCTATGCTTGTGTTTTATAGCGTTTTACACTGACTGTGAAAGTCCAGGAGCAGCAGCTACACCTATCACAGCTCTGTTGAGGCATTGTGTGAGAGTGCTATGAGCAGACTAACCACCGCTCTTTATCCGTATTATTGCAGCTGTTATTGTTGGATTCCATTTGGCTTTAATCCCTCATCTTAAACTCAGTTTGACTCATTGTTCTGACTTGCTTTGTTAAGTATAGGTCAATGGATATGAAATCAAGTCTGTTTAATGGTAATTTCAATATGGAAAGTTTTACTTTTTAAAGGCCCTTAAGAGTATCTTAAGAAATGTTATTCTTAATTTTCGTGCATTTTCCTATAACTTTCCAGCAACATGTGTTGATACACACGTGTTGATGTCTGCTCTGATCTTCTCAAAATAACAACTTAGGTTTAGGCAACAAAAGTACTTGATTGGATTTAAGATTGTGGCAGAACTCAATTGCAGAAGTTATGTGACAGATAAATATACTGTTTGTTGACTTCTGGTTTCCCACCGTGTGTGAACACGTCGTCTATCCACTCCAATTTTGAGCGATCAAAGACCGATTTTGAGCAAAGACATGGTCAGAAAAGATTGGTTCTGATAGGCTGTTTCATCTGCATTCATATGACTTCTAACCTTCTGACTACGATACGTCTGCTGTCTCAAACATCCATGGCTACTGAGGGAAACATTCCTTTGGACAGACAGATAGCAGTAAGTCACAGCATCGGATGAGTTATTAATTTTGGAGTTTTGTGAACATTTCAGATAACATGTTTGCTGGCCCTAAAATTAAGCTACAGTTTTTTAGCTAGCTACTAGTTTATCTTAAATTATGTCGTATGAGAACGCAGAAGGTTAGAAGTCATATGAATAGAGACGAAACAGCCATTCAGAATCAGTCTTCGTCAGCCATCTGATTGGTTGGTTGTTGTGGCAAAAAGATAACACTGGGCTGTGTTGAGTGAGCGCAGGAAAAGTTGAGCACAGAGTGGAGATGTTAAGGAAGGAGAGAGAGAAAGTGAGTGAGAGCAGGTGGACTGAGCCGGAGAAACACTGAGACTGAGCGGTTATTGTGGCACATTTAAATATACAGAATATATTTCTGTGTTCAAAATCTGCCTTTGCTCGCTCAGGAATGTGGAACAAATATAACGCCATACCTCCAACCCTCTGTTTGAGAATTTGTCAGCCTGCAGAAATGTGTGTTTGAAAAGTCTTGAACACATTTTAATCACATTAGTCACACACACATCCTTTAAAAACACACACACAAAGACACAGGGATGAGTGATCTCTGTATTGGTTGCCTGTCTCCTGGAGGCAATGAAGAAAGAAGATTTGTTGGTAGAGCAAGTTCAGTCAGACACAGGAGTAAACCCTGTGAGACACGGAGAATAATGGTCTTGAGACTCAAGCATAACAGTTGAGATTTTAAGTCTTTAAACTGTTTCGATTCCAAAAGTCACTCGATAGTATTTTTCTTATACCTCTCCTCTCAGAAAGCAGGGTACAATGCAGTAACAAAGAATGCTGAAATATTTTTTTACTATTTTCACTCTTAAGTAATTTATGATAATTGATAAATTGATGGAAACTAAATAATTGCCAACTATTTTGATAATCTGCAGTGTTTATCAGGATTTTTATGCAAAACATATTTGGTTATATGGTTCCACAAATATAAGACTTGTATTCCTTGAATATATCAACAAAATCTTTTAGAGTTTTGGAATATTGGAATGATAAATCTGAATAATAAATTATTAAAACAACAGTACTTGTTAGCTGCACCCCTTATAATGTGATACAGGTCAGTACATTATGTAATGCTATGGCTATGTTTTGATTAGGAAATGACACATTACAATACTGGGCAAAGAACAGCAACCAAAATCATCATCATGTAAAGATGTCCCAATCGTAATATCTGATGTCTTCATTAGCTATATACTTATATTTCTATTAGCTCCTCACAACACTGCTTGCCTCTAGTGAAGGTTACCAAACAAGGGGTGCTCTTGCTGACCTTTCAGTGATAGACAGCTGCTCTGTCAGGGATCCTGGTTTTCATTGCAGTCTAGACGAGCACTAATTATATTGATCAGTCCAATCCATGATCTCCTGAGAGAAAACCTTGAGCTGCCCAGAGGAGGCATCACTTCATAACTGCAAATCAGTCAGCTGACCCGTCATGTTTTCTGCAGCACACAAACATCTTCTGCATCTACACCTCCCTCCCTTATTGTATCAGGGAGGTTAGCTTGAACACCTTATGTCAGATTTACCAGTGCCTTGCAGGACTGTCTGTGCCTTGATATAGTAAACTACAATAGGTAGTGAAGACAGAGGTGGGCAGCCTCCTGCAGCAGGCCCACTAGAAGTGCAGGGAGAATCTAAAGATTATGTAAAGTAATTCAGCGAGTGATGGGAGAGGAGCCGGCCACCACTGACTGCAGGTTTAGCAGGTATGTAGGTCACACAGGGGGCGGCCTCTTTTGCATTTTTCCCCTTTCGAGTCTATTTTTGTTTTGTCTCCCTTTCTCACTCTTCACTTAATCAGTTATTCATTTACTCATCTCATCTCGTGGCATGGCAGTATTCTCACTCTTTTTTTTTTTTAATCTATTTTTTTGTGACTGTTTCACGCTAACTCGGACAAAGAGGAGGACAGAAAAAAAAGCTAAAAAGAGATAGATCAAGAGTGAGAGACACTGCCAGTGGAGACAAACATTTTTATTGGCTTTCCCTGTTTCTTTCAACCCCTTGTTGTGTCTTATCAACTGGTTGCCAGTGGTTTCCATTTTTTTTAACATAAGATGTCAACTGCCCCATCTTTTCTCTTGCCAGCTCTCTGCCCTCTAATCATCTTCACTTTCTCTGAGTTGGAGCTTAACACCAAAACAGATGGCGTCCTGTTCTCTTTTCAGTTATTTGGAGTACTGTGTGTTTTCTTATCTTGTCAAGCATGACCCAGGCCTGTGTAATGAGCTTGGGCCTTTTCAGCCTCTTTAGGGTACCGTGACCCAACGTGGAGCGCAAGCCCCCACCACCAGCCACTACTGCAAGGTTACCCAAACCCACAGGGGAGCGAAACGCTACTTAGTGTCTACAACCCCTCTCCTTTTTCTTAGGGAAAAGAAAGGCGGAATATTAATGAAAACCCTAGGCTTTTCAGGAGGATAGCTGTATAGAAGGGTGGTCACAGTGTTTATTGAGCAGGCTTGTTTTCATCTCCCTAGCCTGTAGGTTACAGCTTGGTGCTCTTTAATTGGTTCATTGTCAAACAGTGTTCCCTCTCATGGCAAAGAAAACTCCAGCATCAAACACTGCAACCAATCACTTATATGTAGTGAGGGGGCCCTTTTTTCCTGTTTAAAGAGCGGCAGCTCATGTAGCAAAGCCACTTCCACTAGCCTGCACTACAAACTTAACATAGGAAAATAGGCTGCTTTTCACATTTACCAGCTCATTAGTTCTTTTGGTTGGGCACTTGTTGAGTTCCACCCGCTCTTGTTTTGTCTGAGCAGGGAGATGTCTTTAATTATCTTTGCACTAGGCATATCAGCCCCAAAGCTATTAGCCCATGCAAAGTTCAGTGAGGGGCTCTTTGATACTTGTTTAATATACATGGCCCAATGCAGACAAGGCCTGAGTTCCTCATAGACCACCCAGTTTACAAGCTGAAATGAATTCTGCTCTCAGCTTCTGTATAGATACTGGCATTGACCTTGACATTTTCCTTGCTCATTCTCTCAAGATGAAATGCTATTGAGAAAGCAGCAGCCCTTCACCTGCTTCATGAAAGCCACAGAAACCAAAGATCTTTACAGGATATTTAATCAAGGCAAACAAAATGTTTTCCAATTGTGATGCATTTAATTTGAACTTACTTATACTGAGCAACTACTTGGAAGTGAATGAATTGTTTCAATGGTTTTCAGTAGCCCCCAGACTGAGATTGTGACAGGTCATGTCCATTGTTTGGGTCGGAGCAGCTGGGCACCTGTGTGAGCTGCCTAGGATCAAAGCTCCAGGACCTGTTCAGACTCAGACGACCAGCCCACCACGGTCTGGGGATCAAATGAACGGAAGAAATTCTCCTGGGGAACTGTCACAGTAGGGCATAGACACTTCTGCACCTCCATCGATTTTTATTCTTTCACCGTTGAAGAATAGAGGATTTGAATTAAAGACAGTGAGATGTCCTGTGGCTGAGGGACAAAAGGAACCTCCTGTTCTGCCCAAGGCTCCTGTCTGGAACATTAAGCAGAGACGGTTTTCCATGCTGCCATGTGGGTGACCCACAGGGACTGCCTCCCCTGTGGGCTGACAGAGCTGGAATGACAAGAACATTAAAAGTGGTGTGGAGGCAGAACTGCTGTGTTTGTGACAAATGCTCTGCGTGGATGATGCAAAATAATGAAAAGTTATCCTACAAAGTATAGTGACTCATTTATTCATATATTTAAAATCTGAACTTGTCGTTGCTGTCCAGATCAAACACATTTTCTCATCACATTGCGGTTCAGTACACCAATGCTGACCAACAAAACACTAACTACCTCTCCTCTAATAAATGAATGGAAGGTGGAGGGAATGTAATTTTCTGCTTGTCTGCATACAAGGGTGACTTATGCCCTCTCGTCCTTCCTCACCCCCTTTCTCATGTGCGCGAAAATGAGCACACACTTATAAATACTCATCCTTCCTCTTGAGCGGCTGAGTGTTTTTCCTCTGGGATATTTTCACTGAACCTCTCAAAGACTGAAGTGACAAAAAAAGAAATTAAGTAAATTAATTAAGAATTGTTGAAAGTTGACAGCTTAAGATTGACGAATTTGGCAAAAGTTTTCTGTGTTTTTAATTACAAATGAAAACTGTGCATCATTTTGCCTGAGGTTGCGTCTCTTCATGGAGCAATGGCATGTTTGTTTTAGTTTAATCCATGAGATATAGAAACTGTAATGTTTAAGATGCTCAAGATGTTATACTGTATTTCCTCTTTTTCTAGACACCCACAATAACACATGCAGGATAAAATTTGTGTTACCATGCGATACTGGTGATTTACATCCCCTCACGGTCCCTGCTTTAAGAACCACTGGTGTAAGCTGTGTACTTTCCTGCTGAGGGAGTCAGTTCGGTCTGCTGTTTTTCTCTTTCCCTTATCAGCCCTCTGTGGACTGTGCCTCTCCTTCACCAGGTCCTTGACAGAGGCCTGTTTTTCTCTCTCCCCCCGTCTTGTTTATGTGTTTACCACAGCACACTCACATCCTCACCTAAATGATAGCCCTCTACTGTCAGCACACAGGAGTCAAATTAGAGCGCAAGACATACCTCAGGCAGGCAGGCAGAGTAGTCTGGTGCCGCAATCAATTGAAATTCCAAGCTTTTTGCTCTGTCTTGATCAACGCTGGATATTGGAGGAAGAGGATGTTACCCTGGCACCCAGACTGTGTTGTTATTACCTGAGAGAGGGGAAGAAATGAGGCCAGCACATCAGTGAGCTCCTGCTGCTGTACACAGACATGCTATGCAAGCTTATGTCGACAGGTAGACATGATGGAGGCTCTGTATATATTTCACATGTCCTACCTTCAGCTTTGATATCCGTTACATGAGCAGGTTGAGAAGTGGTTATGCATGGCACGTCATTTCATGTATATGCATAATTTAATACACCTCTATTGACACTGTATGCCTCGCTCTCCAACACATGTGACAGGCCTGCATCATATGTGAACATGATTCCCGTCGATTTATTCCACTTATGTGATAATCTGACCCTAGTGATAAATCTTCTACAGCATGATGCCATTACAACGAATAGGACTGTCCTGAATATTGAGTCACAAACTTAGTTCTTATTCTTGTGTTTTTGGCCATAATTCATGCTTTGATGCTTTAATTTGACCATGATGCTCACAGATGTCAAAATCAAATCAAAATCAAAAGCCTTTATTGTCATCATATCACAGTGCATACAACAAAATTAGGAGTGCTGCTCCACATGGTACTTTATACAATATAAAAACAGTCAAGAGTAAAAAATAAAATCATAGAAAAAGTTTGTTAAAAACTATAGACATAATATTTACAGTATTAGAAAAAGCACCAAACTGGAGAGCAAAGAGCTGCTGCACCCGTACACTTTGCCATCTTGCTATTACCACTGGTTTAGGAAAATAATCAGCAATTATAATGTTGTTAATACTGATCAGAGTGAAATCTATTGAAGATTTAAGATGTAAATAAACCAAATCATCCTCTAAATAGTTTTGCATAAAAGAACAAGTTATTTCGCCCCTCTACAGCCTTAGATCAAACCGTAACAAAAAGTGTGAGATTGTTGTTGCGTCATCCTTCCTGCTTTTCAACAGTCCCAGTGGAGACTCAGGAAGGAGAAATTTCCTTCCAAAATGTTGCAACAGATTTAATTAGTTGTATGTTGAAGAAGCAGCGTAATGTATTTTCTCTATAGATGGCAGCCTGCAGGTCCAAGCTGACAGCGAAGGAGAAGATGCCCAAACTATCGACACGCTTTAAGAACCTCTGCAACCTTACATGTATATCCAATGCAATTACAACCAAGGCACATATATTTCTATAAGGAATTGAATTAACTTGATGCAGACTTATTAGTGTAAAGATAGAGCGCACTTTGGCGTTTACACATTCTTCTTTCACGCAGCTAAGCAGTTGTATTTGTTTACATCATCACTGGACTGCCTTGGGAGAGCGGTTATTTTTATGGTGTGCTTTGTTTGGATGATTGTTGTTGCAAAGGGGGAAGTGGCATGGTTTGCTCAGGGAGTGACGAAGAAGGAGTTGTGTGACTGCAGAGAGAGGATGTGAAGGGGGGTCTCAGGCTGCCTTACAGAGATGGCAGTGTGTAATTAATTTTGCATGCGTCTCTCTCTCCCCTCTCACGTTTGTTTTGTTCCCTTTTCAACAATAACTCTTTAGGAAGAGCTGGATTTCCAGGCATGAGAGACTGTAAACATCACAACAAATGTACTGTAAATGTGAGGCCATGAGTAGGAAGTTGCTCGTCAATTCTTAGGAAAGTTGTACTTTTAGAGCAGAATATATAATTGATTTAAAAAAACTCATCTGCATGTATGAACTGACATTCAAGATGACCAACATGCCTGTATCTATACATTCTCCACATTGCAGATGTCTCAGATGTGAACAACACTGGCACCAGCAATGGAGGTGAGTAGAAATCTCCCATGAACTGCTTCCTTCCCAGGGTGCTGTGACGCATCACTGCCTCTTACCAGACACCTCCCCGCTGCTCTCCACATCCCTTTCTCCAGTTCTTGCATTCTTGCCTCTTCCACTCACCGGTGGATATTTCTGTCAACATACCTGCCCACATACATAAAATATCACAGTGCATATTAGCGTTCTGATTGTATGTTGGATGCACTGATATTCAACTGGTAGGAGCTCCAGTCAGCATCAGAAGATGAGCTTGATAGGGCAGAGAGATTGTTTAGGTAAATTGATGCTTTTCTGTGCAGGATGGAGTGCAACAGATTGCTTGATTATCAAATCCTCTCCTCTCATTTCCCCTCTTTTCCTCATTTTCCTCTCTTTCCTTCTCTTCCCATTCTCTCCCCTACTCTTTTGTAGAGGAGATGAAAACTCCTGTTGAGAGCTCAGAAGAACCTGATTCCATTCTAACTGACAGCATTCAGTCCAAAGGTAAGGGATCAGGAAGCCCTCACACTCCCCCAATGGCTTGCTCTTATCTTACACACATTTCTATTTATAAGCACATTCTTATTAGTGGCCACAGCTGCTGGATTAAAATTCACTTCATCTGGAGACTCCTCAGCGCTGTGCAGCTGGGTATTACCCAGTTTCACCCTCTTTGTCTTCCCCCGTCGTCTGTCTGCATGTCCTTCTCTCTGTAGGGGCTGGATTGCAGGATATTTTGGTGTGAACGTGTCAGTACGTCTTTGGAGATTGAGTGTGATGAATTGCCTCCAAACTCAACTGTCAGACATTTAATAAATCAAGTGTGCAAAGCATATTATTTTAACATGCAGCCAACACAGACTGTAGAAGCAATAATCATGCCAATAAATCATATTTGATAAGGACACCACAGTGTTGTTATTCTCAGGTCTCCTTTGAGATTTAGGGTAATGAGATAGCGTGTAATTTGAATGTAGACATACTGTATGTGCTAGAGAATGGGTTCCAGATTTGGGCATCGTAGTTTCCAGGTAGAAAAAATATCACTAAGCTGTTTTTTTTAACAGATTGTCAGGGTGGAATTTAAGGACAGGCTGGCAGCATATGAAATGATCCAAGAGGTTTGTTTTCGAACAAGCGAGTGGCTCACACGGTGTACTGTTAATATTAGACATATAGTATCAAAACACATGGCACTGGGCAATGAAAACAGACTACCCTCTTTTCTGAACAAAGATGTTGTGTTGTTTTATCGTTACTAAAGAGAAGAGAGAAAATCGATCAGCCAGATCCAGTCAGACTGTCTGATTATCCATTTGTCTGTTACACATAATTTTCAGTAGATCACAGATTAAATTTGACAAACCTTTTGGAAATGTTGCATGTCACTGCCTGTTACTGGCTTTATAGATAGATGCTACAAGTTCAGTAATATACTAAGAGGTACATACAGCAGTACTGCAAGATATCTTCCTCTGGACCAAATCTCAACTGATTAGATTGCCAATAAATGTAAAGTTATGGTTCTCAGAGAATGTCTCCTGGTGACCCCATAACCTTTGGTGTCACCATCAGGTCAAATATTGTCTTTTACCACTTTTTTCTCTTGATATCCTGAAAAACAATTATTGGAGTTATTGGAAATTTGCTGGATATGTCTTCAGAAAGAGGAATCCTGATGCTTTTAGTGATCCGTCTGAAAATACAGTAAATTTGAGTTCTAGTTTCATGTTTTCATGTTATGGTGTGCATGTTATCACTTCATCCTAGCAGAGATGTTAATCGAAATATCCAGTGTCAGTTTCACAGTTATGTCTTCTGCTTGAGTCAGAGAAATATACAAGTAATATTTATGACACAATTTGTGTACTAAAACGAATAACCAAATATTCAGCCACACAAAATCTAATTTCAGGCTATGTACTTGTTTTCCATCCAGACACTGTTGAGAAGAGAGAATGACCAGCTGAGGGAAGGACAATCAACCTCATCTGACTGCCAGCAAAACTGTGCGAAGGCCAACCAACACTGGTGTCAGACTGGCCCATGTCAGTATGGGCTCTGACACTGGCCCAGGACAACCAGTTACTCACAAGATGCTCACATTTCTGAAATTATTTAGCCTATTCCCTTTGTTAAGAAACTACTCATCCCTGAAGTATGTATGTGCTGTATGTATGTGTATGTATGTGCAAAACTTTACTATAGGACTTGAACATATCAACCAGAAAAGATGAGCCATACCTCACTGTGTGTTAGAGTTGTACATTTCATTTTGCCAGCAGGATGTTATGAGACAAACCCCATCTATGCCCACTGTGAGAGCAGGGTAAAGCTGTCAGAGGACAGCAGCTCCAGCTCCTACATGTTGACACTCCAGGCTGGGTGATGCTTAACATAAACCATCCTTTAGTTCTTAGGGCGCCACATACATGATGACAACCAACAGTGGAAATTTCCTGACAACCACCATCTTTGCAGTGCAACACACTGACACCTGCCATGTCTCCTCACACACTACACACTGCAGCTTGAGTGCCACTGTTTAGTCAAATTGGTCAGTTTAACCTTGATTCAGACCACAGTCTGTAAGGCAGTCTGTCACTCCCCAGCATTTTATCTATGAACATCAATGATCATATCTGATCCCCGTCACTGCTGTAACTGCAGCTTAACTCAACATTTTACCAGGAAACCATTCATTAAGGCCCACATATACTAAAGAGGATGTGAGTGTCTTTTAACAAATCAATAATTTCTTGTCCCTCTTTTTCTTTGCTGTTTCCAGTGCATGCCAGATTGCTTTGAAATTCATCAACATAAACAGGAACTACAGTCCTCTTCACTCTTGCTTGTTTCCTGACCAGATTGTCTATAATTATATTGAAGGAATCTGCCTTATTATCTGCCATATCAAACTACAAAAATCACAATCACAGACCTAAGGAGGTGGTCCGAGTATGACATGTTGGTTGTGTTTTGCTTGCAGATGATTTGTAATTTTAACTACATCATGTAATGGCTAATGCCTGTTGTTAATGGTTTATTGTTTATTTGTTTTTTTTCCTCGGTTGATTTTAAAACATGGTTTGGTATGATTCATGAATTATTTTCAGTGGTGCCATACTAAAAATCGATTAATTACAGTTCTACGAAATGATGCCTTCATACTTTGATGTTTGCTTTGCTAAACTATAACAGAAACAACTAATAAAATTTAAAGGTGGAAGCCATGTCTCAGCTTTTAATGTACCTTGTCACGTGTCTTGTTTTTACTTGTCATAACAGGATTATTTCATTTCTTTCTACTCTCAGCTGGTACAGTTCCCCTCAGCTATGTGTGAAATTGAACAACTGTAAAAGAGCAATCAGTTGTGTGTCTCTGGGTAGACAGAAACAATTAGTGTGTCCTGTGATCTCCTGCATGGTGCCTCTCTGGCCCTCAGGCTCTGTCCTGTATCAAATGAAAAAACAGATCATCCTCTCACCCCAGAGCCCTCAACCCCTCTCTAATGGCCAGAGACCTCACAAGGAGTTTGTTATCAAAGACTCAGCAGCTCCTCAGAGCAGAACCTCCTCGTCAATATCTTGTTTTATCTAGAAAGACAATGTCAGTTCAGCAGATGTTCAAAATCTTTAGGGATTTTTTACTGACGTTCATAATTTCTAAAGTCACACATCATGAGTTAGACTGTCACAAAACTACATATTATTTTAACAATTAGACAGTAAATCCAATGTATTTATTTTCTATTTTCCACTTGCATCATAATTCAACAAACAAAACGAAACGAAACAAACAAACAAAAATATTTCCAGAATAATGCTGATTAATTGAATCCTATAAAGACTTAAAGGTCACCTATTATGCAAAATTCACTTTATAAAGGTGTTCTAACAGTAGTATGTGTCCTCATAGCCTGTGAATGAGGCCCCAGGAGTGCTTGCTCCTCTTCTTTGCCAATGTGTGCTGAAACAAGCGAGTCTAAAATCTCTCCCTTATCTACGTAGATAAGGGGAATGCCCCTCCCTCCAGTAGAGGACACTGCCTTTGAGCCAATTTCTCCCATTCGTAAATGTGATGTCGACAGTCTTACAGTCGTAAATATCTAACACGTTTAAAATAATAATAATTGTAATAATTGTACTGACATAATTGGCAGTAACTGGATCTGAAGGCGAAATCCTTCAACATCACTCACATGCTTTTATTAGGACTGAAGTGCTCAATTTGGACATCAGTATTCATTCAATGTATAGAGTAATCACTTTTTAGTAGGCCACATGCAGTATCCTACTCATGATGCTGCAGCTGTTTTTGCAAACATTTCAGTCCTCCATAGTAATTTGATGCAGGCAGGCTAATCGAATATGGAAATTACTTAAAATGCCATCCCTAGATCTCATCTCCAGACTGTCAACAGTAAATGAACCAGATTAGAATTAGTCCAACTCAATCTGATCAGTCTTCACTCTCAAATGTTATTCATTATGGGTTCAAGAATTGCAATATGTGTCCCGCATTCACTTCTGAGCACAGAAGTGCTGTAGGACTGTAGGACAAATCGAGTTGAAAAGTTTGCACAGTGAACTATTTACTATATATCATAAGTGCACTCCACCAATTTTGCTTTGTGCTCCTTTAATACTGTCAGACTCACAATAAACAGTTTAAAAAGGACCTGATGCAGCAGAACCAGAGGTATTCCAGGTTTTCTTTTTTGTCTTTGTTAAATCCTAAATTACCCAGTAGCCACCATGCAATTACAGACAATTCAGGGAGAGATTCAGGAGTGTTCAGCAGTGACTAATGCAGGAGGCAACAGACATCTGGTAAACTCAAGTCAAGAACTTGATGTCTTCAACCAAAGTTCACTTAAGGCTATTTTTCTGAGTTTTTTTTTCTTTCATTTGATAGCAGTGCAGAGATAGAGACAATAGAGACAGCTAACATGATACTCTACATCTCATTGAATTTGGAGTTGTGGTTATAGTAAGTGTCTTACCATGAGGCTACCAGGACTTCTGTAGTAGTATCTGTAGTATCCTGCCTGCATAAAATATGAGAATACTGTTTTTAACATTATCCTAAAATGAACGAGATTCAGCCATTGGGGTTTTTTTTTGATAACAATGGCAAAAAGCAGATTTCTCATCTGTTGGTGTGAAAAGCCAGCTACCATGTTTACGTTCCATTAACTTGTCGCATGCCAAGCAGATGTCAGGAGTGATTGTCCCCGCAATGGAGACGGTTTCCATTTTAATGACTTCATTTAAATGTTGCATGTCAGAGCAGAGGGTTCCCTGAACTTGAGCAGTAGGTAGTGTCAAGGGAAACAACTTAATCACACAGGCTTGCTGCCACGCACCAGCTCCTTGGCATACAAAGCACTTCAGTGCTAAAATAACAAACCACCTATTCCACAAAAACGACCTATCATCCCAGTTTATACCTGACAGTGTTGGATTTCCAGAGAGGTGAGGCTGTTCAGTCATACTGCAAAAAAAAAAACATCACCCTGTATCTGTACATTAAAATAAGCCTTAAACACATGATAGAGTATTTATATATGTGATGGGAGACCTGTGTGGTTGCCATGTTTTTGTCAGCCTCTATTTGTTGACTTATACAATGTCATGTGCTCCGTTTATTCTATTTCCCAGATGAAAGCTCTGTGGATCTCTTCTTATACAAACATGCATTACCATGTTTCCTCTGCTGTTCTCTTTCTTTAGTCTCTGTTGCTAACTCCTCCCACTGTCTTGTACTCTCTCATTGCACTTCTGCGACCTGGCGCCACACTAGCTGTTAACACAGTACAGACAAACTGGAGGAAAATAATTCCATTTTTTTTTATCTGAAATACAATGTTTGTCCTTCATGAAAATTCATCGCCCCCACAAGAGGCAAAGGCAACACTATAGGTGAACTAAGCCGAGATAAACACTCTAATTGGGATGAAAATTGATGCCATTCATTATGGATAACTGTCTTCAAAGGCAGCGAGAGGCACTGAAATGTTGAAAGGAAATTGACTTGCAGCAGTTGCTGGTTTGCTTTGAACAAGTGAGAATATGTCGATTAAACTCCGCCAGCACAAGACCGTTATGCAGATAACATTTGTTGTCTGACTAAAAAAGCACATTTGTGATGATGGCCCATCATCACAAGAGAAGAAAAAGAGGATTAAAAAACTGATTCAGTCTCTCCCCCCCATTGTTGCTCTAATTATCAACTTAATAATGTGCTTATTCATGTGATAAAGACAATTCTCACCATTATTGCTGCTGTGTGTCCTCTAACATACAGTACCATGGTCCCCCCTTTCAAATCAAAGTCTGTTTTTTAATCACTGAGCAGTGAATTAGACATCCACACTTGAATTCATTTCACTGCTGTTTTTAAAATAAAATGGTTGTGTAAAATTAGACATTTATGGGTTATGGAACTAATGTGTGTGCCAGCAAACATATTTTGTTGCTTTATGAATTGAACCGCTTATCACAAAGACTGATAAGGAACAGCAGAGGCCAATATAAAGTCTTGTGTTAAATTTGATTTGAGACTCATCAACTATTGCTGGTGATAAACCTCAGTTAAATTGGCATCATTAGCTTTGAATTGCCCTCATTATCCAATAGGTCAAAGCTTTTATGTTAGTGAACAAGCTTCCATTTGGCTTACATCTAAATAAATGCATGCAATGTGCAAATGAAATGCTGGTGAAGAAACATTGAAACAAAAGACAATTAAATATTGATTTCATGTGTTTTTTTTCTAACTGGAAAAAAACAACAACTAAAAGAAATCCTAATGAAAGTAAATGAAAAGAAACAGCTCTAAAATTATGAGTAATTAAATTGGTCATTAATTAAGATTCAAGATTCAATTTAAAAGTGTTTATTATCAGACCCTCCTCTCATGTTCACGTTCCTCCTTTGCTATCAACAATGAATGCCGAGCAATAAATCAAAGTGTAAAAAATAGATAAAAAGATCAAAAATAGGTAAATAAGGCAGCTTAAAGGCAAAAAAGGAAACTGTGATAAAAAGAAAAAGAAGAGGAAGAATACCTTTATTGAGCCCTCAATGAGGGAAATTACAGTTTTCACTATTGTACAAAAATATATGTTTTTTCTGTTTCACATCACAACAAGTTGTTAAACACATGCATTAGTGGATAGGTGTCAGAGTGAGGGGGTGGCAAGGTGCCTTGAGCAGTTCGGCAGTGCCCAGGATGATGCCCAGACTTGGTTCAACCTGGACTTGCAATTCTCACCCTAAGTCACTACAGACTGAGCTAAAGTCTTGCATTTTACATTTCTGTACCTCCGTCCTGAGGGGAGAAGTGTGAACAGTCCATGTTGTGGATGAGAGGTCTTCGGAGAGGCAGCTGCGGTGGTTGATGCTCTGCAGTCTTCATCACTCTCTGCAGGTCCATAACAGTAGTGCTGCCATACCACACGGTGATGCAGCTGGTCAACACGCTTTCAACAATACAGCTGTAGAAGTTGCTGGGGATCTTTGTAGACATTCCAAACTTCCTCAGCCTCCTCAGGAAGTACAGCTACTGTTGAGCCTTCATAACCAGATGTGTGGTGTTCAGTGTCCAGGTGAGGTCCTCAGTGATGTGGACGCCGGGGTATTTAAAGCTGCTCTATCCACTTCAAGCTCCCGGATAAACAATGGCTGATGAGGTCTCCTCTCCTTCCTCATGTCCACTATCATCTCCTTCATCTTGTCAGTGTTGAGGCTGAGGTTGTTATCCTCATACCAGGACACCAGACTGTCCACCTCTCTCCTGTAGTCTGCTTCATCCCAGTGATTCATCTTATCATTGCTGTGTCATTCACAAACTTCAGGATGATGTTGTCCTTGTGGGAGGCGACACAGTCGTAGGTGAACAGGGTGTAGAGGATGGGGCTGAGGACACACCCCAGTTGGGTACTAATGTTTGTCATGATGCTGATAATAGGGACGGCATTTCAGCTGTAGAAACTCCACAGTGCTTGTAAACAGTCTGTTTATCTCCACACCACGAGCCTGTGGTCCAGTCTCTTTGGAGTGCGGAGTGAGTCGGTAGCTGAATAGCACATTCTGGTATTTTGTCTGAAAGCCATGTCTCAGTGAAAATAAGAGTACAGCACTCTCTTGTCTCTCTCTGTGCAGTCATCCTGACTCAGCTCATTCAGAAATTTAACTGTAACTTTGTATTTATGCTGATGTCCTGCAACTCATTACAGCTAAATGCCACCTGGATCTGAGTTACCAGGGTTACTGGAAATGAATCGACAAATACACCTTATAAGTCAAGCTGAGGGGAGCACAGGATTTCTTCTGAAGCACTGCTGCTTTACAATCCAGCCCTGAAAGTATTTAAGTGAACAGGATAGAGCAGCAAGGGTCAAAAGCAAAAATGTCTTCCCTTTATAAAATCAACAGGAGACCATCTATTAAATAAATGTCAAGTGTCTTTTATATATTCAAATTGAAGATAAAAAATGGAATTTGTATCTGTAAAGCCCTGGTTTCAACAATGAAGTATAACATACCAAACCTTTCTTAAAATATAAAGTCTTGTGAGGTTTCCTCTCCTTTTATTTCCATCACCTCTCTGTGTGTGTTTGTGTGTGGATGTTTTTTCAAATTTAAAAAAAAAATAATAATAATTAGGAGACAAGCTGTCTCCCGATGACCAGTCGGTCATTTTCCAGTCAAAACGGAAAACAAACCATTTTCTTTTTTCATTTTGATAATGAAACTCAGAAAATGATAAAACAACTCGCTGTTTGACTTTCTTCAATGTGGCTTTAAATGGAAATCGAGGACCAAAATACCTGCATGAAAATCTTGTGTTGTCATTTACTTTTTTTTACTGAAAATGGTTACTAGGAGAAGACCAATTTGCGGTGGATTTAAGTGGCAACTGAGGAGCCATGAGCAAAAATGTCATTGCATGACTATGCAGATTTTATTACAGAAAGAAGAATAGTGGAATGTCATGTAATGATATCACAGCTATGCATATTTGTATTAATGTAGTTCTTATATTTGATGGTGCCTAAATCTGAACCCAGTACCCTACAGAGGCAAATTTATGGGTCACAAGCTGCCTGCAGACCAAAATGAGAAGCTTGCTATGTTTGGGGTGACCCATATAATGGCTATTGATGCTTTCAGCAGGAAGGTTGTCAGTCATTCCACCATGACAATGAAGAACAACATTGTCATTTATGATGAAGTGTTCAGGTAAAACAACCTTACTTGTGCTAAAAATACTAGTAGTTCCCAGACTTATTAGGGTGGGTGTGGAACTTGAAGTTAGCTCCTTATGACCCAGGTTTGAAAATCATTACATACATTATTAAACAAATCAGTCTGTGGTTAAACCTACATCTGGAGTGTGAAAATCAGTAATTGCGATACTATGACAAAACACTTTTGATCTTGTAAATGAATACTTTTGTGCTATAGTTTCTTAATTTTGATTGCTTAAGTTTGATTGCTATCATGCCCGGTGATGAAGTGGAGACTTGTCCAGGGTGTACCCTGCCTTTCAACCTAAGACAGCTGGGATAGGCTCCAGCCCCCCGTGACCCTATGAGGATAAGTGATAGATATTGGATGGATGGATGGATGGATTGCTATCATATCAGTTTTATCAAAAATATGTTGTTTTTTTAATGTTTTAATGGCCTGTGTATGTTTAAGGGTTACATTGTATGTTTCTGCTGTGCTTTCCTATGGTTTATAGGACCAGATCAGAGTCAACTGTGGGAAAGAGTTTTGTCTGGCATTATTCATGCTTGAAAAGCTGGAAGCGCACAGACACAATCTGCAAAGGCAAACCTATATTCAGACACGTTCTACAAGAGCTACAGGTGAATCCTGATTTCTTACAACAGAGTTATGTTGAGGGCGGCAGACTAACACAGAACATGAATTGCACCTTGAAAAGTGAATTCATTTTTGGATGTTTTCCTTTACCTTCTGAAGAAGACAAAAAAATGGACTGACACTGAATTTGGCTCTCACTTTGATTTGTTATCATTATACCAAAATGTGGTTCATCATGACACTTTTAAAGATGCAGCTGGGTCTCTCATTGGTGTGACCAGGAGATGGTTATTACACAGTGTACTGAAATAGTCACTGAAGAAACAGAAGATAGCCTTTATTTCAGAGGCAACTATAAAAACTGTTTTTACTTAGAACCAGCAAGATAACTTACACCTGCATTCTTGGAACTGTTTTCAATAAATATATTGCACTTACGCCATCTCCTATGCATACAAATCATACCAGTAGGTTTACTGTCATGTAGGTTTGCTGTTTTGAATGAATGGGTATAGCCATAAAGAAGAAGGAGGTGAATAGACTATCCCAACATCTTTGTCAAATTTGATTTACAGACGGCAAAATTAGACCCTCCTCTCCACTTTTCATTTACAAATGTTGGTTCGAATCTGTACAACATTCAATTTAAATGAATGCAACTCAAGGTCTGATGACTTTATTTTCTTTCATTGTCTATGGTTGCAGATGGACAGGTGTTTATGTGGTGTGGTAAATATGCATTATGCAGGATTGTCCAATCACTGTGTATCTTTGTAATTTCTTTCATGCATATTATGCAATTCTCCACTTTCTGGTGTTATTGTCATCTTTAAATGTTTTGGGCAAATTGCAATGACAGCTATAGGTTTAACCACCTCCTACCGTACCAGAGTATAATGAGCAAAATCTAGAATAGATCAGTCATTTAGTGTCCCGTAATTTCATAGCATGTCAAAGTTGTCAAAAAAAAAGTAAAAAATTATGAAAGATAAAATTTGAAAAGGTCAAAAAAAGTCATCAGAAAGATGATTATATAGTGTGTTAAATGATTTCATAGTACAATATGTTAAAAAAAAAACAAAAAAAAAAAAAACATTTTATAGCATGCTGAATTTTTTTTTTTTTTTAAAAAAGTCATACTATAGCATGTTGAAAAGTCCAAAAGACAAGATTTTCCTCCATTGAGAACCGATTTCAGACAGGAGGCATGAACTCTGTTGAAGTATGAAAAACGATTGGATCTGATTTTACCCAGTCGCTAACGTTTGGTCATGACGTATGTAATGTGCTGCTAGCATTCAGGCTAGCCAAGTCCTTTGCCACTAACAGAGCTAACTGAAAAATAAGACTTTTCCCGAACCCCGTGGGGAGTAAAGCCATGGCATCTTTGCCAGAAGTAAAACTGGTTAAACATTCCTCTTGCTCCGACTTCAATTGCTGAATATTTGGGAGAGCCAAAACAGATTGAATGGCTTCCTTCACTTCCATTGCCCAGGATGGAAATCAACCTGAGAAATTGAGTCCAAGGGGATCAAACCCAGACGTAATATGTAGGGAAATGATAAATGAGCGAAAGATTACGGCGGGCTATGGCCAGGCTAACCTTTGCTAATACTATGAACATACAGTATATTTATGTGTAATTGTACATCATGACTGTTTGATCAGTATACACAATACAGCAATAAAGCTGTCAAAGGTTGTGCACACTGACACAAACGGCAGTCAGTTTTTGGCAGTGATCACTTTTTGGCACGCCATCCCCAACAGCAAAAATGTATTCTGCTCCTCGTTTTACACATTTTGCTTTACTGCACCAATATAATTGTTTTTGTAAAATGCTTGTTAATCTATTTGATGGCCTGAATTGTGTATATTACCTTAGGTAAATGTAACACAATATATTGATTGTTTTTTTTTCTGTATGATATATATACAACTATTATCTTCAGAATTATGAAAAGATTGGTCCCTGGTGTTTGGTCCCTGAGCATGGCATAAGAAAGCAAATCAATGGTGGACAATAAACATTTCACAGGTGAGCTACAATGGTGTGATTCTCTTCCCACTGGTTGTATTAATGTTAGTTCCTGGTTGATGGTCTTATTGCTATCTTATTATCTTGCTGATTTGCCTACTGAGAAAGGCAGAATATGGATATCAGACCATTAGGTGTTGAAGGTGACATGCTCTTTTCAGAATCCTATACCTACACCCCACCTTTTCTATTATATGGGTGCCATTACACTAGCTTCTCAGTAAGGAAAATCTTCAGTTAACAATGAGGAACAGCCAACAAGTGTGGTAAGCATTTGTTGGAGTGTGCATGGTGTGACCCTTAGGTGCATACTATATGTGTATTTATTAATTCACAGATGAGGGTGGAGAGTGCTGCTCCTTCCCACCAGGATTCATTATTTTCTGTTCCAAACTCCTGCTGGTTATGTTAATGCATCATGAATTTCCATAACAAAATAGGCATCAAGGTAGGCAGGAAAATCACTTCAACACAGCATGCAATTTAAATTTGCCATTTCGCAACCAATCATTCAGCGATGAAGACACGCTAGGCATCTTTGCAAGCTGCTGCAGGGCAAGTGCAGGGTAAAGGACAACATGTAGGGATATTTTCAATGTTTGACTGTCATCAGTCCCCCTGCATTGTCCTCCTCTCAGCCTTATTAAGGTGGATAACTTCCATATGTATTCCTCATAACTCATTAAAAATGAGATTTATTGGGAAACAGTCCATAATGCACACTTATTTTCACCATACGTGAATTTAATTGATAAATAGATTCATAAACTCCATTAACAAATATCATTCATTTATCATCATTTTCAAATTTCCTGAGCCTGTGGGAGAGGTGCTAACAATCCAAACAAGCTGATAGAGCTTGTTAAAATGACAACAAACATCACTTTTTAGGCTTTCTTGTCACAGAACACCTCATGCTGCAATATGCAGGGAGATTTTCCTCATTCACTGTTAATTGCCTCATTTATTGGGTTGGGAAAAAAGAGCAGAGATTAAGCAAACTTGCCTAACAAAGTTTTGGAGCACGTGTGAAACGAGCTGTCTCGATTGAAGAGACACCAACAGTAATGGAGAGAGGCTGGAGTGTCTGTAGACAGTCAATGCCACCCATCCCTCTTGTCTCCAGGCTAAACGCCTCTTGTCACAGCTGACAACTCCTGCAATTGATTAAGTCAGTCTTGCTGACAGGAAGACACAAGGTCACAATTATGATGAATGCTCTGTTGATTCTTTTCATATTATGGAGACTTGGGGGGAAAGCTAATTTTCTTTTGTCGAGGCTATAATTATTAGATTGGTCAGTCAGCAAGTGACAATACTGTTGTTGACAGTAATGTGAGATTCATTTGAATTAATCTCAAACATGTCATCGAACATTGCGACAACTTTTCCCAGTGGCTGTAGCAAAAGTAATGAAAATTCAATTTCTGGGGCTGAATCATTTTATTCGCCACACCATTCCACTGTGCATCTATCAGTTCACCAATCTATTAATGTAGCCTGTCAGATCTAAGCTTAGGTCCTTCTCACCTTCAGCGTCTGTGCGCCTCAATATCTCCCATCTCTCCAGCTCTTCACGGCTCAATACTCTCCACTCTAATATATATGACCGATCCTTTCAGAAGCCAATTCAGAAGCTAACCACCACATTCCCGACTTCTATCGGGCCCTGATAACGTGGGCTTTGACCATCTGTCAGGGCTGTGACTGTTGGCTATAAACTTCACGCTCTGTCTTTTTATTCATCTGTTTCTCAGAGGAGAGGTGCAGCCAGCGCCTCAGAGCCACCAGCAGAATCAGAGAGGAGAGAGAAATCAATTACTGCCTTTGCCTCTGCCTAAAACAATCCCTGTCAGAGACCATCTACAAAAGGAGGACAAAAGGGTGCCAGTGGCCCCTCAAACTCTCAAACCTCAGGAGACGGGGCAGAGAGCATCCTGTCACGAGCTCTGACACACAGCCATCACTGCCACCAGTGCAAAACAGGCCACTGTCAAACCTCAAAATGGGATCTAGCCACATCATGTGCAATCAGGCCTACATCAGTGATTGATGATCACAAAGTGGAAAATAAGGGAAGACAGCAGAGAAGTAGCTAAGGCAGAAAGGTCTAACTATTTTGAGTAGTATGCTAACCTCTCCAAACCCCATGCACTTTATAATCCCTCATAGAAAGATGGTGAATCAAAACTTTGTAAATGAAAGTGTTATAGGAGGTATAAAAGTGACACGTGAGAAGCAATATCTTCCATCTGCAGCCACAAATGGGTATTCTCATGCTGGTGGGGGTTCCTATTTTCACTGACTGGAACGTCCCCTTCTTTTTCACAACCACAAATGGGCATTAAGGTTAGGAAATAAAGACATGGTAAGGGGATAGGAGGAGGGATTTCTCCATGAGAAGAGATGAAAAGTTAAATTAGATTTCAGACATGGCCAAGTGTACGTGTAATTTAAGCTACACTACATTTACCAATATAACGATTAACAGTCACAATCACAGTGTGTATGTCCTTCTGATGGCTAATAATTCAGTTCTGTCTAGTGTGAATATAATCAAGCTTCTTTCTAGAACAATGAATTGAAGTTATTAGCAAGTAATTTTTTTAACTTTAGTTTATGTTATAGCTCTAAAAGTGCCTGAACTGCAGGTGAGACAGTTGAAATTAGAGAGAGAAAATTCAAATTCAAAAAACAATCTTCCTTCCTGAAAATAATCTCTCAAACTAACTAAAAGGCTTCTCCGAATCATAATCCTATGACTGCTAAGTGAGTGAATATCAAGCTGGAATGCAGAATTATTTCAATAATACAAGAAATCCTTATTGAAAAAGTGAATACCCACAGCTACCAGTGATCCCTGATTGCTCCAGGCATATTGAATAACACCTAATTTCTCCAGGCACCTTCTACCTCTATAAAGCCAGAATGTGCTTTGAGGTGGTGAGAGTTAAATGGAGCCATCATTGCCATAGTCCAGCCACTGAGATATGAACTCAGTAACACACTGCTTTATTTTATCCAGCCATTTAGTCCAAACCAGCTAGTGAAGCCAGAGATAAAACACAGCATCTGGCAGGGGGGACTGTGGACCCTTCATCACAGCGTACATATGTGCCTCTGCCTTGGTATGTGTAGATGCAATAGCATGGATGTCGTGCCTGGTGTCTTCTGAGAGGAGACGTGTTACAAATGGCTGCTTCCATCCACACGCCAGGGACAGTGTGCCCATCAGCTTGGCATGATTATGGCCATGAGAGAGGCTCTGATTGTGGGATGCTGGAGCGTGAAGCCACTGGAGAGGAACAGAGAGGGATGTGGTTGGGCCAGAGATGAGGGATGGAAGAATGGATGGAAAGCCCAGCTGGCAACTGCTTCTAATTGGGCTGAGCAGGTTTCCATGGCTGACCAGACCCATATGCAGTGCGAATTTAAAGTGAGAGAGAGGGAGAGGGCCACAAGCAAAGTAGCAGGGTAGGCCAGGCCGGGCTGAAGGGGTGGAAGAGGGGAGTGTAAGGAGGGCAGGCGGGTGGGCGAGAGGCTGGTCACACTCCAAGAGTCACAGCCTCTTTGTGACGGGGGCAGAGAGAGCCAGCTGTCATCCCCTGACAGGAACACACACTCCTCCATGTGTACTGGTAACAAAAGCTCAGTGAACACACAAAAACAGAAGCATAACAAAAAAGCCACTTATGAAACAACTACTTTAATCAAGGCATCCGGCATTGACTGAGGGAGGGAATGAAAAAGGACTAAAAAAATCTCAGCATGACAGACAGAAAGGGATCTGATGAGAGGAACCAGGGGGTACAGGTGTATTGAATTATTCCCGCCGGATATTTACAGCATGCCATTGCAAACAATTAGAGGCGATTAAAATGGAGGTGAACTGACATGAGGCACGTGGGTTCGCCACCACCCCACCTACCCCCCACCATGCCTGTTAGATGGGGGTGTTAGTGCATGTCGTGCTCAGGGGGCGAATCGATTCACTTCACACTCTCTGCAGCATTAATTAATGATCTGCTCTCTGTATTGTACAGTGCTTGGCTGTCACGCTATTCCGTCTTTCCTAACTTCACTCCATCTTTACTCTTTAGTTGCTCAACCCTCCTGAGGTCTCTCCTTTCCTTGTCTGCTCCCTTTTCATTTTACAAAGACATAACACAACAACACCGATGCACTTAAACATAAACGCTGACACAAACAATAAGTGTACCAATAAGGATTATAATATTGAAACAGAATATATGTTTGCATGGAACATAAATTCGTGGAGCGTCATTCATAGGCCTTTGTTTTATTTATTCATTCCCTTTACAACCGAGCAGATGTCTGGAGGGCAGACAACAATCCTGTTTATGAGAAAAGAGCGAGGGAGAACAGAAAGGTAGGAAGTCAAAACTGATGTACAACCCATGGCTCACTGCTGCCCCCTACTGTATGAATAACAGTCTACACACAAAGCCCCACAGATTTATCCTTTACAAGAAGCTTTAATTCTGTCAGCAGGACAAAAGGTAATTTTGTAATTTTTCTTATTCCTAAGGTCTTGATATTGGTTTCTCTGTGAATAAATGTTTTGACACTGCACAAAATTCCATACTCTCTGAATGTGTAACAGTATTTCTCAGACTTAGACCTTATGGGTGTTGTGTTTATTCTGTTAGTTTGACATTTTTGTTGGGACCTTTTAAATGTTAATAAATCCCTGAAAAATGTGACTGTTGCTTGAGAGGTTTGATTAAGTGAAACCCCTGAAATGCATTACAGTCATGCCCGCTTGCACTGACAGGTTTGTGTATGCAAGGAGTTAGAATGATTGGGGGACTGCAGGAGTCTCCAGGGGGCTGATAGAGACAGTAAGCTAAGCTATGACAAAATCAGATCACCTTGAATTTGCATAAACAGCCTTCAAATGGCTGCACAGAGGGTATAAGTGTTAGCCATCCAAGCCTGAATAACTCCCAACCGCGGATTAATGTCGGGTTCACCCAGGTCATTTAACACTTAAGACAGTCTCCAGGGAGCCTATTCATGTTGGACAAATTGTTTTGCCTTTACAGCAGCTCTGCGCGGCACAGGGGTGTTAGTGGCATTCTGAGGAGTAATTTGCCGCCTGTAGTGAGAGACACTTTGCACCCTATTCCTTCCATTCAGAAAGTGGGGCCATATCAAAAATACTAAATGGCAACAGGAGATACCGGTACACCAGCGCCAATTACATAGAAATAGTCCCTGTCTGGGTTAAGGTCTCGAGGATGGGCTAAAGACGCAGAGAATAATGAGCGCTTGTTTTCCTCTTTTTTACTTAAAGGAGAACAGCCTGCTCAGACGAAATATGGACCACAGAACTCTGTGAACCAGCATGGAAAGGTGGACATAGCCTACTGTAGAGTGTCAAGAACTGAAGGAAATCAGAGCATTATCATGAAGCACAAGTTTGTGTGTGTGTGTGTGTGTGTGTGTGTGTGTGTGTGTGTGTGTGTAAGATCTAGAGAAAATTGCTTTTATTGGCTACGAGTCATTTGAGCCTGGCTTTGTGACACTGAAGAGAGCAGGGACAAACATCCCTGCCGCACCCTGTCAAGTGGGAATTGCTGAGTGTTGACATCCATTCTGTTCTACATGCAGCTACTTAAACACATGAAGGACATCTGAGAGGGAAAAGACAAGCAGACATGTTATTCAACTTCTCTGCTTTTTAATGACTCTCATAAGACTTTAGTGCATTTGTTGGTCTCACTTGCATCAGGTGATCCAGCACTACCTCTGGTCCAAAGCAATGATTATTATCCCTGCAGAAAAGCAATTGGAACAAAATGCATCCCCAACTGAATACAGTATGACTGTAAAATAGATTTGTTGCAAACTAATTATGCATTTCCCATGCAATTTATAACACAGCAATGCCTCCAGTAACACTTAGCTTCTGGAGCTTTATTAATGGCACCATGCTGGAAGCCTAGAAATAGGAGGTGTAGAGAAGGAACTCAACATCGCCAACATCAGCAGTCTGGACCGCTCCTTCTGTCACTGCTCTTGCTTGCTTCCCATAAAAGTAAAATGCAGCAGGTTTGGAAAACAGACTTGTCCTGTTTGTCAGAGGGCTTGTCGTAAATGTTGTGTTTGTTAAGCCCCAGAGGAGAAAGCTCTGGTGATAGCACTCATCATCACCCCGGCACTTCATCTGCTGGTGCCAGCCAAATGTAGTGTGAAAGGATGATTTCAGAGAGCGCTAATTTGTTGCACTGCAAGGTGATAAGCTTCAAGGATTTTTTTTCTGTCCTAGTGCACAAATGATTGCGCTATATCAGCAATGCTTTAATATGGTTGCTGATCAATTGCAATTATGAATGATTACTTTGGGTTCTGGAATTTCAGGCTTTCATAAGTCACTTAGAGACTCTGTTTTGTTTTCTGCTTTGATGCTAAATTTCCAACTGATTCACCTGCTCAGTGATGAGGACAGTCCTGCAGTACAAGCAAACAATCAGCATCACAAGGCATTTTGTCAGGCGAAATGACAAACTACTTTTATTACAGAACATTGCATTGGTGATGCATTACCGCCCCTATTTCTGTTGGATCTCTAATTAAGCAGCTTACTCATCTCTATTGTGAATATGGCTTTATTATTTCTTTCAATTACTGGCCTCCATTATAAGCCACGGCAGAGATTGGATTTATCAGCATTGTTACAATTTGTTGGTTGGAGGTTGATTAGTCGATGACCCTTAGCGATAAAGAAAATGCTTTCTTCAACACTGTTGGAACAGGCAGCTCAGTTACATCCCTGAGTACACAAAGTCTAAATTACATTACTGAACAATATGATACCATACAACAATACTGAGGTTATTGGTCATTGACGTTACAGGTAGTTTACTTTTCTGACTGTCTTGAACCACAACATTACAGTTACATCAACTCAGTGACTAACTTGATGTGAGGCATTTGTATTTGTTTCTCAGTGCTGAACAAGGAGGCACCAAAGCAGGAATATGAAGCTATACTGGGAGCATGCTTAAGTTTCACTTGGTCATGCACAGTCCTGTGCTTCCACCATCCACATGTAGAAAAATGGACCTGATAGAACTGAAGAAGTAAGTGAAAAGAGGACAACTCAGAGTCTTATGGACAATTCACTAATCTAATTTAATCGTATTCCACTGACTTTAGCCCCTGAATCAGCATTACCATAGTGATGGCACAATCATTTGCTTCATAATGAAGTGAGAAGTTAGAACCCAGCTGCTGCTAAAATAGAAAATGAACCATGCTGACATGATGTGCATAAACAAGTAGCAACACCATCTGACTATCAGCCATACTCATCATCCAGTAATCCCTCAAGCCTATTTACAACGAGCTGACTTTTTGACTGGACAACCATAAATCAGGGGTCTGAGGTTTACTGAAGGGCACACAACCACAAAATGCCGGGACCAATCACAAAAAAGTTCATTCTGCAAAAAGAAGTGCATGCATTAACATTTCAAAAGTAAATCATTTTATGACCATTGTACATTGATCTAGTTCAATAAACCAAAACATTGTATGGTTATTTATAGAATATGTTGTCTTTGATTCCTCTACGATATACGGTATAGTTGCTGGAATACGTGGAAATCTTTTCAGTTAAGCCCTACTCTTGAATATTTGAAGTTGTGTCTCTTTCTCAGAGGTTTATGAAAGTCTTAAGAAAATCATGTGAAAGCACATCTACTCAGAGCAGCTACTCTTCTGTGCAACGTGCTGTACAGAACCGTCATCTCCTTTTATTAAAACATAATAAGAAACACTTCTCAGGTCTCAAAGGACCGCAGTGCCCTGCCAGCAGCACAAATATGAACTGGGCTGCTGTTTGAAAGTGTTAGCTTGAAAGATGCACATTCAATTTATGAATAAAGGAATTACAGAAAAAGCAACCACACAGGTAATTTGAAAGCTAATTAGTAGTGAGTGTCAGTGAAACAAACTTTTTGTGTCAGTTCTGCAAGCAAAAAGGGGTAAATATCAGACATGTACCCACGGGCAGCATAAAACAGTGATACGGTTGAATATCCTAACTAAACTTAGTCAGAGTTCAGTCATAGGGAACACCTCATTCTCAAAGGTGCAGTGTGTGAAATCTGGCAGTATCTGGCAGTGAGATTGCGACTAACTAAGTCTCTCTCGGTGGTTGATGCACATACACAAATGTCCCTCTCACTAGCTAGTTGTCATTTGTGCATGAGCCAATGTGTAGAATGAGGGCCTCTCTCAAAACAGGCTTTCCCTACTCCCACTGTGTGACAACGTTTGTTTGTAGTCCCTTTCACAGCTGGGAAGGAAGTAGGGTATAAATACAGCGGCAAGCTTTGGCACACACTACCCATACAGAAAAGAAACAAAACTTATGCCTAACTTATATGATTTAATCTTGAAAGTGGCCACTTTTGTTCTTTTCATAGAAGATAATAAAAAGAAGTATAAGGATATTGTATGTATCATATAGTATTCTAATAAACACCCAAATCATACAAGTTTCATTTTGTTTAAATTTACTAAGGATCTTTTATCTGGATTCCCTGTTGTATGCTTTACATACAAGTTTCATACACAGGAGATACAAATTTTATAAGATATATATATATGTATATATATATATATATACATATATATATATATATATATATATCTTTTCCGTATGGGGTAACCTCTCTCCAGCAGAAACAGGGACAATCACAGTGTTTCGTCATCATGGTTTTGTATCAAGCAGCATCAAACTGTTAAACACAGCACTAACAACAATCTCTATTGATTACATTACGCTCTTCAGGAAATAGGATTTACGCCTTTGGAGAAAAATCTGAATCATTTTTTTTTTGCAGAGTAGGTTTTCATATACAAATAATTTGCTTTGGTGTTTCAGTGTACAGTGTAAACAACAATGATAGGCCTAAATATAAAATAGAAAAAATACACTAAAAATATCTACAGTAACATACTAAACTAAAAAATAAAACTTACTCCCATGTTTCTCTTGGAGGTATTTCTTTACTTTCTGGAAACATCTACTTGTATTTAACTGGAGAGTGACAGGCAAGACAGTAGCGAGTAATCAACAGCCCAAGCAGGAAATGTTACCAGTGTTTGGTTTGTCCATTCTGGGTTACTGTAGAAACATGGCGGTGCAACATGGCAGACGTGAAGAGGCCCTTCTTTCTGTGTGGATTTATTTCCTCTTCAATACACACTAAAGAAAGCATACTTATTAATGTTATATTCAATTTCTACCTTTACACACTGCTCCTTCAAGTCTCTATTTCCTCATTCATGAGTTCCATCACTTTGTCTTCATTTACATATTCTTCCATCTCCTCCTAATATCCCTTCAGGATTCAAGATGTCTTCCAATCATCAAATTAAATATGCTCAAAACTCTTATTCCTATTTCCCGCAGGAGGCTTTTTATTAAAGCAATCAGCAGCTCCCATTAATAGTATCTCAAGCTCAATCAGTACAATGACAGCCAAGTTTGAGCCATCATGTGATCAATGGATTAAGACATTTTTCCTAAAATCAGTCTACACATATTTCCATACACACTGATAATCAACATTTATTCAATGAAAACACAAATGAAACCAACTGTCTTCACTTGCCTGCCAATTATGAATTTCTAGAGTGCAACTTGAAAAAAGTTCAGTCAACTTAGTGAGAACAGGAGCTAATCTGAAGATGTAAGGCTGATAATGACACATATAGTTGAAACCAAATAACTTCAAATTCAATAGTGACACTAAATAACTTTATTAGATACTTTATATACAGTATAAGAAATACTGTACAGTCACTTCATCTCAACTTTGACAACAATCAAATCTCAAAAGTAAGTAAGACAGCAAGAAAAAGTATTCATTTCTTGTGCAGATACCAGAATTATCACTAGACTGTTACAAAGTGCTGGGTACAGTCACAATCAACAGATGGTGAGCACGGCTTCTTCCCCCTCCAGGGCAACAGTAAAATTAAGCTTGTGAAATCTGTCACAATCCATGGTGGTAAATGTCTCGCAGTTCCTGCAAACGCAAATGAAGCTCATGTGAGGTCCAAAACTGAGCAAGGGGTGGGCAGGGAGAGTCCAATTTAAAGAGACACTGTATGAAAAACCCATCTTTCTAGAGGCCAGAGTTTTCTCTGGCCTGTGGACAAACATTCACAAATGAGCGCCGCTCAAAGATGCCAGTGACATTCAGGTTCGCCATTGTGTCCCGTCTCCTATGAGACTCACCCCTACCACGTTCCATCAGAGGCCTGGATGAAACCTGCCATTGCTGGCAAACACTCGCCTTCATTAGACAGGAGTATAGTGATGAAGTTAATTATGTTCTGCTGCTTTTGAGTGAAATGACTTTAAAACAGTGGGGATGCAGATATGGGACATTTAAAAAGATCTCCACTCAGCTGGAATTGAACTTAAAAATGTGTCCTTGACATAAAGCCTTCAAATAGAATACTTCAAGAGCATGACTTTGGTTTTAATCTAATGAACTTAACCAGAAGTCCTACTGCCTTATATCACATATGCACACATTACATGCGTTAATAATTAGCACCATTGTTTTAGTCACCAAATTGAAAAGTTTCATTTGCAGAAAAGTTGCTTAATTTCCATCCATCCATTTTCTGCCGCTTATCTTCTCATAGGATCACGGGAGGGCTGGAGCCTATCCCAGCTATCTTAGGGTGAAAGACAGGGTACACCCTGGACAAGTCTCCAGTTCATCACAGGGCACATAGAGACAGACAACCACTCACACTCACACCTACGGACAATCTAAATTAGCTAATTAACCTAATCCCCATGCATGTTTTTGGATGGTGGGAGGAAGCCGGAGTACCCAGAGAGAACCCACGCAGACACGGGGAGAACATGCAAACGCCACACAGAAAGGCCCCGGGCCCGGGAGTCGAACCCGGTACCTTCTTGTTGTGAGGTGACAGTGCGACCACTACACCACCGTGCTGCCTTGCTTAATTTCTTTTAATAAAAATAATATATATCAAAGTTTTATATTTACAAAAAGTAAAAATGCTGAGTATCTTCTAGCAATTAACAATTACTCAACCATTACTTGAAATTTCCTACGTCTACCTCCTTGCATCGGAGCAGCCATTTTAAAACCATGTCAATCCAATGTGGTCTGTCCATTGTTGTGTTATAGCACTGTGTATTAGTATTTTACAATCTCTGTCAGTGAGCATAAAGTGTTTATGACAACTCATTGTGAATTGAATTAAAAGTGAATATATGATACCGTGTTCATGGACATGTTCTGGACTCATAGTGATGATCCCTTTAAGAGATGCACCTCATTTCCATCTCTCTACTCCTTTAGTGCCCAGCAGCACTCTCAGGATGCCTGCAAGGCAGAAGCAAAGACTCAATCAAAGGATGGCAGAGAGAAGAGAACTGATAGGCCATGGCAAAATGAGATGAGCTGGTACTCAAGCAGTGGCTTCTCCCAAGTAATAATTCCAGACATCAACTGTCACACCTGCTTTTTTCTTGCTTGTCTTTATCTACTAATCTACCCATCTATCATAGCATTATACATTTAGTTTGAAACAAACATTTGTATGAAAATAACTATACTGTACATGCAAACAGTGACACACACACACATACACTCACACACGCGCACACACATACACAAATTTCAGTTCAGTTAAAATTGATCATTGCAAAACGGAAAATTTTAATACAGCATTTGCACTTTAGTATGTCGACCAAGATTCAAGCAAGAAGGTACTGGGTTCGATTCCCGGCCCGGGGCCTTTGCATGTTCTCCCCGTGTCTGCGTGGGTTCTCTCTGGGTACTCCGGCTTCCTCCCATCATCCAAAAAACATGCATGGGGATTAGGTTAATTAGCTAATTTAGATTGTCCGTAGGTGTGAGTGTGAGTGGTTGTCTGTCTCTATGTGCCACAAAATTGCCTTTATCCACAGGGGTTTGTCTCTGCAAAGCAGGACAAATTCACCCTCAGCATCGGAAAAGTTCTTCGCTGATCTGCTGGCCTCTTTTCCACAAGCACCATGTTAAATTGGGAAGCCAGCTTCTCTGAAAGATTTGTTCTTGGTTTAACAAGATCTTCTTTTTTTTTTTTTTTAATTCTAGAGAAAAGCCTATTTTGTAACCAGGAAAGACACTCGAAGCAAAAGAAACAGAGAAGGTGGGGTGGTTCAAGTGAACAAGTCAAAAACAGATTTAAAATCAAAACTATGAAAACATCATCAGGAGCAATTTACACTTAAGCTGTAGGTTGTGGATTAGTCTTCAAAGCCTATACGAAAACACATAACTGATTCATTGATTTTTTTGCGTGGATGCTATATGGGCAGAATGATCAGTTTGACATTAAAAACATTCAGCCCATGAACAGCTAAGTAATGAGAGAACTGACTGGGTCACGTTCACAGGCTTCCAAAGGAGGAGGTAAACAAATTATCCTGTTATGTGCTGTCAATGATGGTGCGTATTAGGGCCCGAGAACCCAGTGGGAAATCACACAGAGTAATGATTAGAGATTCAGAGCTTGCTTTTGGGAACGTGTATCTGCTGTCAGAGAGTGAACACTTTTCCTCATACAGGCTGTGCCCAACAAGCGGTGTCTATTTCAGACACAAACCAGTCAGTGAGCTAACAGGTTAACACATTTGCAGTAGTTTGCTATTTGAACAGAAAAATAATCTTGAATTTTATCAGGAAAAGGATAGTCTCTCATTTTGCAGTTTATATTAAAATCATTTCAGAAGATCACATTACGATATGTGCCTTTTTGTGTAATATTCATCGGAAGGTGAGATACACAGGAGATGGTTTGAATGCTAATTAACTGTCTGGAGCAAAAGGGAAAAAAACCCCCAAAGATTTTACATCCCTGAGCTTTCATTCTGACTAAAACCTCACCGCAATGAGGTGTGATGTGTTTCTCTATTCAAGGCCAAATTTCAGTCCCTCAAGCTGGAGCAGACAAGAGGACTGATTGCACTATATCACCCCTGTGATTTTCCATGCTGAATGCAGTCACTCAGTCAAGACAAGAGCAAACAGTAACTGACTCAAACTCCTACAGTTTCTGGAGTTCTTTTTGACAGATGTGGTTTGAGCTACCCATTCAAAATTTAAAGCAATTGTCATGACCAAGTCAGGTCCAGGAGTGTGAGACAACCTGGCAGGGATAAATCCACTAAGTGATTGTGCAGGTAGTAACTGTGCAGAGGAGACTCACCTTGAGTGAGTTCAATAATTTGATCGGAACACAGATTCAGGCTTTCTAGACAGTGAAGGAGTGGCTGAAAGAAAAAAAAAAAGAAAGAAACTGATGCCAAAGCAAACAAGAGAAAAGAACAAAAGCCAGATGCAATATGAAGAAAAATTATTAGACCTTAGACAAAGCAGTGAAAGAGCTCTCAGAGCAGCAGTGGACTTACTATATCTTCCTTTTATTTTAACAAACATATTCATCGATTTTCATATAAAATATGTTAAATATTATCATTTACGTAAACACGACAGGGAGACAATTTGGTCAGAATCTAAAATCCATTACAATTATTACAAAGCCTTGAAACAAATGAAACTGCCACAAACATGTCTTTAATACTCAAAGTTGGTCTTTCAACCCATAATTATTTAAAAACATCCTACACTAAGCTGACAACATCTTTGACAAAAATAATGGGGGGCTAGAGGTTAAAGAACAATAACAATGCAAGAACAAAGGAAGTCAAGGGTTTTAGAGATAAAAGTACTAAAGCCATGCATTATTAAAATGACAAAAAAAAAGCCAGAAAAACAAATCACTACAGAAACTTCAAAATAAGTCACAGTTTCACTGTCATTTACCACTGAAGCTGTCCTTTGCATCGTCTGGTTTGGATGCACTTTGGCTCCCTGTGGCTGAGAGTTTTCAAGCTGGGCTCTTCATTACTGTTCAGTCCTTGATCAGACATTTGACAAGTGATTAATCAGGCAGGCGGCCTCAGAGGAGCAACTGAAAGTTAATTTCCACACTTCTGCATGTGGAGATGAATTTGAAGCTTGTGCAGGCGGGGCAGCTGCCTCAGTCACGCTTTCAGGGTGACCCCTGCCCCTCACACTTGCTAGGATAACATCCAGACTGACAGCGCCGTGCTTGTCTTTATCATGCACCGGCACACAGCGCACATCTGTGCGCTGACGGAGAGTTAAGACATTGAATTGGGGACGGCAAGGCGCTGTGGTGACACAACATGGAGCTGGGTGAAAGACAGTATCCTGCAGTACCAGGCCAAGTTGGGTATCAGTGTGGAAAAAGCTGGACCAGAGGTACAGTGTGGGCGCTGGAGCTGACGCACATCCTTACACCTGTGTACAGTAGTATCTGCACCTCTCCAAGAGTTACAGTTTCTAGACCTATGTTACAATGAAGAAGATAAATCAAATCAGCAAGACTTTTCTGAAACTGTCAGCAAACCCTTAAACCAGCATCCAGAAGCAGGCCAGGTCCACACTCATGCCAGCTTAAAGACAACTTCATCAAGTCTCCATGGAGCAGTGGGTGCTCAGAGGTCCTGGTGTCCCCAGGACAGATGACACCAAGTATGGCCCGGTATAGCTCTTTGGTAAGCTGCTGGCTGTGGGTGTACACACCCAGGATGCTCTCCTCTGTAGTGTCCATCAAACGCAGACTGGCCTGCTAAGCCAATATTGCACCTCTTTCAGCTGCAAGAACGGGAGGTGACGGAACAAAACCACGAGCCCAGACTCATTGGTCAGGCTGTAGAGGCCAGTCTCCACCAGGATCATGAGGGCAGGACGGGGCTCAGGTTCGCTGCATTTAGCAACATTCAGCCAGTAGAGAGCTACTATCTTCTGGGAGGGAAGCACAGGGGTGCAGATGATAGACTGCAGAGTGTCAGTCATATCTAGCAATGGTAAAGTGTGCAGGTTCAAAAGGGAATCAGGAAATTCCATTATTGTATAGACTCATCATTAACACAGCTCTGAATACACTGAGCCATCTCCTCAGACTGAAGGTTTTGAGTTATCTTCAGCTGAATGTGCTGCATGAGAGGTAGCTCTTTCACCATAGAAAAAACATGACTATCCTTGAACAAAGAGAATATGACGCTCCCTTTAACCACGGCGAAGACCTGGCTGTCCTTCACCACAGACAGAAAATTACTTCCTCTGACCAGAGAGACAACATGACTGGATCAGCGGGCTCCAACAGGCTGTAATCCCTCTTTCCTGACTTGCTGCAATACTGTTGGAGCACTCCAAAGGAGATGCACTGCAAAAAAAATCCAATCCAAAAATCCAATCCTGAAAAATCCAAGAAACTCTGACCAAAGAGCCCAGCCCTGAGCGTTGAACTGTGGCTGCTGCAGTCTCTGTCACACACACTTTTGGGATCTCCTCTGAACCTCCAGATTCATCCATCTCTCCACAGTCAAACAGGCTCTCAAAGGTAGTTTCCTCAGGTGGGCAGCAGGCTGCCTGACTGCTGAGAGGCTTTTTGCTGAGCTGAGAAAGAGTGCTGGTTTGTGGGAGGACAGGTGTGGAGCAAGTTCCTCTGCTGCTCTGCAGGTGAGACATCCAACCTAATGAGCTCCCACCAGAGTCAGGTCTTTCCTTGTAGCAGTCAGCCACGATGCCTTTGATCTTGTTAGCATTCCCCTCTGGTTTTGTGCCACATCCATCACCCAGGCCCAAGACACTTGTCTGCTGGAGGCTGGCATCCCCTGACCAAACCTCCTCTCCCTTAGAACTTCCAACTCCAGCCCCACTCTGAGCTCTCCTCCACGGCCACTCAGACACGTGCCCTGGCCCTGATTTATGACATGAGTCCCTCTTCTGCTCCTGGCCATCCCTGGTGCTTTCCCCGCTCTGCAGTGTATCTCCATCCAACTCAACTCCAGTGTGAGGGACAGGATATTTTCCAGGTCTGGCCTACTTTATGTTGTGTAAATGGGTGAGAAAAAACACACAATGAAAGATATTACCATTCTGAAATATTTTAGACAAAGTAATTCAAATCCCCCGTTTTAGAAATAACTAAAATGACTATTTCACCCAGGCCCCTGCATGTCTTTATGTATTCAATTATATTTGAATACATAAATACATGCACAAGAAAATGGAGTGAAGAATAACAAAGTAAACATACATGTATAAACAGAAATACTTCAAAAGTGCTCTCAATAGCAACATGCTTTCACAGAATGAGTGTCATTTAAACCGTATTACACTTTCCTGATGGGGGTTCAAAGAAAATATGTGCATAATAAACAAACAGAACAAGCCAAGGGAAAAGGTATTTCATGCCTCATAAAAATCTGGATTGGGCTTGGCTGGAGAAGAGGGTAGTTATTGACATTTGCTCTGTTTTGCAAAGACAAAAAGGGACTCGCACTTCAGCTCGATAAACAAACTGCAGCACAAAGTCTCACTGCATTTTGCCTTTCATCAATTTCTTTAAAAATGCGATATTTGATTCCATGCAGAACTTACTCCCCTCACTTACTGATTGCATTCTATTATGTGTGATGAAGATTATGTATTCTTACTGTAGAACAAATAATGTGAATACATACTGTAGTCATGAGTGTCTCTATTGTGGCAGAGGTAAGGCAGTTGGTTGGCACTTTGGACTCCACTGCCTCTGCAGCCATCGCATCCATCTGGCTGAAAAAAGGACACAGTGAAGAATGAAATAATATATTTGATCATAAAACAAAAACAGTGCCTTAATGTGAAGAGGTTTGTGAACAACACAGCAGGATTTATGTGCTTATACATGCTGCCGGGTGCTTTGTTTTCAAATTTAATCATTTGCTGTGGTGTGACACTAGAGACTTCAAACTGTTTGCAGGCAAAATACAAGACTGCAATAACCCCCAAACCCCCATTTCACAAAAACCATCCATTAGATTTGAAAAGCAAACAGCCCAAATGGTTGGATGAGATTAGAGCCACTCTACTAGCTGTGAAATTAAATAGAATCTGTGCATGTTGATTTGAGGATTTACATACAATACCGAGCACTCTAGAGGGGGAGCAGAAACAGCTCAGAATGATTTCTGACAGTAAACAGGGCCTTTGGCGGAGCTTTGTGCGTTGCAGCAGGTTGGTGAGGAGGGAAAGCACGAGCACTAAAGCATTGACAACATCAACAAGAGGGATCACAGTGCAGGTCCTCGTGACGATTAAAGGATTTTTGTGGATCCTGAGGATCAGTGCAGAGAATGTCCTGTACTCAGCAAGGTTTGTCTATTCACATGAATAAACAGATTCCCAATTTGAGGTGCTGATCACATTTTCTTCATAGTGTTACACACTTTGCTCACATACCGGGGTTTACGGTGTTCTTGCTGCGGTACGACTGCAAACAAAACTGGTACACAAACATATTCATTAAAATCACCACAGAGAGCTCAGTTCGCTTCCCCTTAAACCAATGACGGCCTCTTGAATCTCTGGCCCTGTTATCTTCTGTTCTGCTAGCCGTTGATTGGGAGCCCCACTGTTTTCCTTTGAAAGTCTTTTGATGTCCCCACTGCGTCTGTTCAGGCTTTCTTGGACCTGCTGCCATTCCACCTCCTGCTGGTTGAGCTTCTCTTCCATCCTCCTAGTCATCACATCATACATGCACACAGATTTTATAAGAAGTTCTATATCCTTTCATATGCATCCTCATACCATATCTTCAAACATTTCCATGAGTGTTTCATGAAACTTCAACCCAGATATTTGAAAGAGACACCTGGGATGTTTACTGCAAGAACAGCTTAAAGGGTAAATTTCGTGTTTTTCAAACTGGACCCTATTTTCCCAGGTTTGTGTGGCACGAATGAAGACAAGAGCTTTTGAAATTGAACTTGTATTACATGTAGCCAGCAGCTACTAAACCAGCTATGAGGGCATGTGAGCAGTATCGCTGTAATGTTACGTTCATTAAAAGTGCTTGTTCTTCCACTGACTGTAATAAAGTGTCACTTGGCGAGAACGCTGCAGAGAATGGATATGATTATCATACCTTTTGCTTGATACCTTTGCTCTGGTCTGTCAGTATATCCAAGTCCCTCTTAAGGAAAATTCTTGTGAAATGTGAATACCAGTATACTCAATTAAACACATGGGTAGCCACTGAATTCAAAGACCTTAACACTGATGAAATCATCTAAATATCCCACCGTGTATTCCACCGTTGTCTGGTGGCAAAAGATTTCAGAACAAGACTTGTCCTTGAGCAAGACTCTTTCCATACTGTCAGATACTTACAGTAACAAACAGAGCCTGTCATGGCAAAACAAGCACTTTAATGACAGTGCCAGCTTGCCCCAGTAGCACCATATTGCAGTGTGTGAGCAGCTGCTGTCTACAGCGCTCTCCCTTAATACTAGACCGATTTCTGATGTTGTTGTCCCTATTGGTCATTTAGTGACAAAATGTGGGAAAATAGGTCCTGGTTGAAAATTATCCTTTATAGTAAAATGACACAAAATGGGGGGGAAGAAAACCCTCGGAGGTTTGTAGGTAAGATTGTTCAAGCTGCATTAAAGCGAATGGTGGGAGGTTTTAAGTGGCACAGGTGCTCCTCGAATGATGGACGTTAACCAATGTAAAAAAAAACATTTCACAAGATTCATAACAGCCTGTCAGTCGTCAGAGGAGGCAAAAAAAAGTAGTGGTTGCTAGATGGCACTGAGAGGTCTGTTAGATGAAAGACTTTCAGCGTTAAGGTGGCCATTAAAAGCTGCAAGCGCCAAACGCCAGCTGGCCTGCTCAGACTCCAGGCATGCTGGAGCTTTACAACTTTGCTCCAGAATATTGTCCCATACTTTAAGTGCACTAATAAAGAATGAATCAAATAAGTTTTTTGTTAATACAGTTAGCCTCTTCCTGTCCCAACTCTCAAAAAAGTCTTTGATCCAACCAGTGTTGGCAATAATGGGCTTTCCCTCAAGCCACAGTAGGTCACATCTTTGATATCTCTCTGAACAGCCATTTGCTCTTCTTTACACTGAGGGTTATTTCCAAGATGAGCGAGCAAATTCAGATCAGTTCTGTCCTTGCTGCGAGGTAATACATGCTTCATCAACAGCAAGCAGAACAAGGATGAAATACAAGCAAAGAGAGAGCAAAGATATATTCAGTGAACAGATGATGAGAGGAGGTTAAAATATTAAATATTATTAATTATATTCTATTATTTTACAGTGTATGCTCAGAGGAATCAACTAACCAAGGTGTATTTTCCTATGAACAATACTGCAATATTCCCACCTGTATATTTCTACAGTCGTGTTGCTGATCTGTCATTAACATCTACAGACAGCTGTCCATGTTTCCCTCCACCACCAACTTCTACTGTCTTCTATCTTCTATGACTTTTCACCCACTCTGTAATACCATTTTCAGAGACAAAGTGTTTCTTGTGCAAAGTGATAAACACAGTAACTGTTTTGTTGACTACTAGCAGCTTGAAATGATCCTCTACATGCAGTACACACACGCATGTACAGCTCAACATTATGTCCACTAACAGGTGAAGTTAATAATACTGAGCTCTTCATCATGGCATCTGGGATATATAAGGTGTCAAATTAGCATTTTGTCCTCAAAGTTGATGTGTTAGAAGCAGGAAAAATGTCCAAGCTTCAGGATTTGAGCACATTTGACAACAAGAACCAAACAGTGCTGGCTAGAGGAATGGATCATATCATCTCCAGAACTGCAGCTCTGGTGGGGTGTTTCTGGTCTGCAGTGGTCACGATCTATCAAAAGAGATCCAAGGAAAGAGCAGTGGTGAACCAGAGACAGGGTCATAAGAGGACAAGGATCACTGAAGTAGGTGGAGAGTGAAGGCTGGTCTTGGTGGTCTGATCCAACAGACCAGAGAAGTTAATGCTGGTTCTGATGGAAAGGTGTCAGAATACACAGCACCGCAGCTTGTTACACATGGGGCTGCACAGCTGCAGTGTTAGCAGAGCAGCTGGGTACAGCGGCAACTCGTTGTGAACCCCATATTAGCACAGAATTTCTAGAAGAAAAATGAAAAGACGAGATGTTCTGCTGATCGTGGCACTCACACTGCAACTGCGATCAGCTGTGTGTAGGAGGCCCTTTTATTAACCACGTGTCCATCACAAATTAGAGCTAAGTTAACGAAGTTTTCCTATCATTAAAGAAAACATAAACTTTCAATAACTGAAAGCACCATTCAACATGCAGACCAGTGAGAGTGTCCATGCTGAACCCTGTCTACTGCCGAAAGCACCAAAAATGGGCATGTGAGCATCAGAACAGGTCCAAGAGCAATGAAAGAAGATGGCCTGGTCTGATGAATCATGTTTTCTTTTACATCATGTGGGCGGGTCGCTTACCTGGGGACCACATGGCACCAGGATGCACTATGGCAAGAAGGCAAGCCAGAGGAAGCAGTGATGCTTTGGGAAGTGGTTGTGCCATCCATATGGACATTATGTTTCATGTACCACCTACCCAAGCACCATTGCAGATCATGAACACCCTTTCATGTAAAAGATATTCCCTGATGGCAGAGGCCTTTGGCAGCAGGATAATACACCCTGCCATGAAGCAAAAACGCTCCAAGACATGGTTTGAGGAGTATAAAACAAATCTGAGGTGTTGAATTGGCCTCAGAATTCCCCAGATCTCAATCCATCGAGTATCTGTGGGATGTTGGACAAACAAGTCCAATCCATGGAGGCCCCCACGAGGTATGAATCACCTGAGCGGAAGTACTGCTTTTTGGGAAAACTGCACTGCGAAGGAACTTACACAGGCAGCTCCACATGTTGTAAAACATCAGGGTTATCAGATTATGAGCAACCGAGGGGTGTGTCTCAAATTGCTCACTACTTCAGTCAGTGGTGAATCACGAGAGATTGAATTGGATTTTGGGCACTAATTCAATGAACACTGAGACACTGACAGATCAGTGATGTGACCAATGATCAATGTCACACAGTTTCAAGGCAGTGGCAAGGAATGAAGATCAGTCAGTCACATTAACGTGTCCGTCTAGTGTTTAAAAAAAAAAAAAAAACGCGCTGACTGTAAATATGATTTATGTAAGTATAGAATCCTTTAAATCATCCCAATGATTGTTATAGAAAAAAACATTCAAAAATCAATGTCACAGTAGTTTCAACTGTGTGTACACATCTCATTTCTTCTGCATTAACTGTGACATGAAGTCAAAAAAAATACATATTTTGCCCTCGCTATAATGGATTTTTATGACACAATTTAATATTATAGAAATGTGGCAGGATCTTATATAGAGAGAGTCAGTGCTATTGTACAACAGCCCACTACAAACATGACCTTTAAACTTTATCTTCAGCTAAATTAAAATGGACAAGAAACAAATTAGATTTCCTGAAGTTAAGTGACAAAAGGCTTTCCAGGATAAAACTGCTTTTGGTAACAAAGAGCTTTAAATTAGAAAAATGAGCTGCCTTCACCACTAAATATGTGCTGGGACACTGGTCTACTCTAAGTTTACAAAAGCCATCTGCAAAACAATCCTTGAGCGAAGGTGCAGAGAAAGGACTACGGTTGGACTGCAAACTGTGGACTTAGCATTGGGATACTATTTGGGCCATGGCTGATGACATTTCCCGAACAGAGACTAGAACACAGATTGAGCAAGAGCAAGCTGCAGTGGCTTTGGAAATGGGATACGGTGTAGTTCACTACTTGCACAACTAGTGGCTGTTTTGGGACATGCCCTTGGGCTGTAGGAGACTTGCCTGCAGTGATTTCCACTGAATGGCTTTTTTGCATGTTCCCACCTCTCCCTACAGAAACGCTGCCATGATTTATAGCTTTGATTTGGTCTGCTACGTGCTCCTTGAATGCTGCTCAATAAGCGGGCACGCTGAGGAGATTGAGGTGGACTGGGTTCAGTTATGCTTGGGTCACAGAGTGTAGAGAGCTATTACACGTCTGCATCTGTCTCACCCTGGGTTTTGCAGCATCACCTTGGACAGATTTTCATCAGACTTGGACATGTCAGTCAAGGGCAGGCTGAAGACAGACAGCATCCCACTCTACAGACAACAGAACAAGACAGCACTGTGAAATGTAAATCTGTCAGACTGAGAAATAAGTGACATGATGTGCAGTTATGCAATGGTTTAACATTAGTATGTTCATATTATCAGTATTCATTACACTGTTTTTCACACAACATAAAGAGGGTAGACTGAAAAGTGTTGACAATGTTTGCAGAAGTGTCAAACTGATTGGGTTTTGCATTTTGAGAGATGTACCAGGTCCATTTATGTGGTTTCATGAATCCATTTTCAAACATAAAACATTATTGAACATAGGGAGAAATTAATTAGATTGCAAGAAAATTGATATTAGACCATAAATTAATTCTAAATTATGAGTGTGAATATTATAGCAACATTTTTAGATTATGTAATTATCTCAAACAACAAACTTTGGACTGTTCCATTTGCACTCTGAAAAACCCTAAATTGTCAAGAGCTTTTTGGGGGGAATATTTTTCATAGACAATAATTAGACTTATATTATATGTAATGATAATCTGAAGGAGTAGTCTTTGGTTGAGCTTATAAAAAGGCACAATCACAGAATGCTTAAAAACAAATGAAAGTCAAGAGGGAGCTGTTGCAAGCTGGAGGAAAAGCAGGCAGTTTTTAAAGTCACTGCACCTGACCACCTTTAAGGGACAACTGAGAGCTTCTCCAGGGTTAAAAACAGGTCAATTTTGTGTAGACATTGTTCATGAAATGCAGGTCTCGTGTTTTTTTTTGCAAGCCAGAACAAAAGAAAAAGAGTTTCATGCTAAACAGGTAAAAACAAGCAGAGGCAGCTGGAAACCAGGCAGTAGTTCTTATTCTGATCAGAAAGTATCAGCACAGATCTCATCATGTGGCTTTTAGATTGTCGAGTGAAGTGTGAATTACAGTTCAGCATGAGCAACGGTTGCTGAAGGAAGCAGATATTAGAGTTGGTAGTTATGGAAACAAAGTGGATGCTAACTTGCTTTTACAAAATTACCAGAAAATGCAGTCATAGCAGCATATTTTCATCAGCTTAACAAACAGCAGGATAGTATAAGAACACAATAGGTGGTCTAAGGTGATTTTGGGTCCTGTACCTGGCGTTTCTCCCTGAGCTGGGCAGCTTCAGTTGGGTGGTTCAACCGCAGTATCGTTCGTCTTCCTAGCTGTGTTATGGTACCTAGAGGAAAGGAAACGGGAGGGTAACTCTTGAATAAACACCATCTCCACCAACACCAGCTTAAATTTTTACAATTTGGTATAACCACTACATAAACATGTGAGTGTTCCAAGACAGATGCAAGTGACAGGTATGGTGCTGCTAGGTAACGTTTGGATGTGTGGTACAGTACCTATAATGCATAGAGGGTGAGTTTGGTCATGTGATTCAACCTGTCATTGTGGGATTGCAGTGAACCGTCTCTGCACTGAACTTCGAAGAAAGTTGATAAATGACACAAAAAGTTCTCCAACATTTTCTCTGGATGAGGTAAAGTGAATTAATTGCCATGGAGAGCACAGTCCTGGTGTGATTGTCAATGACATAGACCAGAGGGATGATTTACCAGAGAAAATGGTCCGAGGAAACTTGAGAAGTCTTGTAAAGCTATAGAAGTGAAATGATATTAGGGTTTATATCGGACTCATGCTCCTATGGCCACATCCACAGATTTTCTCTAGGTCTCCTCTTCATTCCCTTTCTCCTCTCTCAGCACAGCAAATACTAATCTTTCTACTACTAATGACTTCTGACGAGTGACAAAGCACCTGAGAGGACACTGTGATGGATTCCGGCTGCTGTTGGACTGAAAATTACTATCATTTGTTCAAGAAAATAGCTTCAGATGCAGCCATTTCTGAAGGGGATATTGGATAAATTGAAATGGTTATAAAAGGGACTAGCGTAGCCAGGGCCTGCACCGCCTGGTTCTGTGTGCAGTTATTATCTCTGTCTCTGTGGACGAAGAGCTACTGAAAGTTCCCGGCTCTAGCAAGCAGGGTGTGGGGGGGCAGTAGTTCCAGCTCCGCTTGGCTCTGTCCTTTGAAAGGTTAATGCTGTGGCCCACTTCAAACCTGTCGGCCCTATCAACTCCATCTGCCAATTAAATGGAGGGCCTGGGGCTTTGTCTGTAGCTTTGTCTGTGGTACCTCGCCCTTCAAAATGTTTAGTAAGAGAAATGGCATCTGCCCTGTGGAGAGCCGTGTTCACAATCCACTCATGCGCCGAGTGCGCTGCCGCAGGGGTGGGTGCCAGCAACATAAAGTGGATTTCATTTGCAGATGTGATGCAGTGATCTCATAACTGCATTCAAAATGGATGAGCGTGTTATTGCCTCCCACTGGCTAAATAACTGGGAATCGAAACGAGAAATCTTCATTATTAGAGACATGGCTCCCCCCCCCCCATGCTCATTAAAAATATCAGGCGCATATTAAGCTTTGCAGAAATTCTTACCCTGAGTCAGCTGGCAGGGATCCGTTACCACAGAGCCATTGACTGAACACAGTGCACCGTCCCGAGGGATCAGAGTCACGGCCCCAGCACGGTTCTCCAACACACAATGTTCACCAAGGAGCCCCGGCTCATGAAGCACTACAATAAAATTAAATATGAAAGCAGAAAAATAAATGCTGCTTAATGCCACAGCTGGGAATTTAGTGAAATAACCTTGACTCATCAATATCCTGACAGCATGATGCTTCATCACTCCCGATCAGGGTCCTGCCCTCCTACAGGGAAGATTGAAAAGGTCACGATACAACATGCAAGCTGTTTGTTTGGCAATTAACGAAAGCATTGAACATGGACTGGTACTGATTTGAAACAAATATGATGTGAACTGTTTGAAAATAAAATTATCTATTCACTTTCAAATAATACATGACAATTCCAGAGCTGAGCAGGTCTTCATCAATGCCTATCAGATGAGGTAACTGGCAATCCAGGGCCACTCCAGTCCCCTCCTTCCTCAGAGTGACAGTCTCCTCCTACAGAGAATATACAGAGAGAATATACCATGATGGAAAAAACTGCAATGGCCTGTAGCTGGAATGGCACACAATATAAAATAAAAACGCTGACAGACATTTAATGGCAACCAGCAGAAAACTGAATTCTTTATGACTGCTCTTCCTTGCCTGAAGGCCAAGCAGAATAGCAGCGATCCAACCATGTGTCGCCACGAAGCGGCAGAGTGGCTAACGGCAAGAGAGACACCATAAATCATTGAGATTATCATGGCGAGAGTCAAACTGTACATTGTGTTCAGCGAGGAAAACAGACGCAGCGCTGGCACACTCACACACACGCACGCGCACACACACACACACGTTGTATATAATGCACCATTGCCTTTACTGATACACTATCAACACTATATGTTGCTGTTAAAATGCTCCTCAGCTTGTAAAGTACACGTCAACTTTAGATAACAGCAAAAAAGTCTAGGGAGTTGTGTGTCATTTACAATGTGTCTGGTTGGAGTATTGTATGGAGGGTCAAACTAAAGTGAATTCACACATGAAGTGGAAAGCATGTCATGGCTTTTACACAAAGCATTTCTTTTCCATAAATAGAATACTATTTATTGAGGAAAGTAAATAAATGTAGTAAAATTAGACATTATTGAACTATTTCATCGTAATATTTTCATCCCAACCCCCACAACGACACGCATTTGCATACTCAATAAATAGTATTCTATTTATGGAAAAGAAATGCTTTGTGTAAAAGCCATGACATGCTTTCCACTTCATGCGGCACACATGAAGTGAAAAGCGGGCCCTAACGACATTTCTAAAGCACAGGACAGCCACACTTAAAAATCTGTGATCTGCTCCATACGCCACTTCACTGCCTCCAACAACTGCTGCTGAGGAAAAAGCATGAGTCACACCACCTTACAGCATGTGTCTACAAAGTGGTACGATTCATTTAACTTTGTATAAAATGCCATTTAGTTTGATTTCATTTCTAACTTAAGCTTCAGAAAAGACCAGATGGGTGGCAGACAGAATGACTTTGTAGAGCAGTTAATCTGCCAATTATTCAACAAGAAATAAAATGCTTAGCCTTGGATGACCTGCAGGGTTCAAAAGAAACACTGAACTATGCCAAAAAAAGAAACTCTCTCGGAAAAGTGTTCGAGGCCGCTAACCTTTTCCTCCCAGGGTAATGGCTATGGTTCAATAACCTAGAGTCTACCCAAGCATGAGTGGGCCCTATCAGAAGTATTCTTCTGCTAAGCTGGTGGACTAATGCCTCACATTGCCATGGATTATCATAAGTACCTCCCAAAGAGGCAGAGCAGAAAATCTCACATGTGGAGGATTCAGAGGCAACACTCTGCACCAACTCTTTCAACCTCCTCCTACTCTCTTCCGTATAGATTGGACCGTGAAGTGAGAGACACGTCCACCACCAGCACCACCTCACTCATTGGCAGTTGTGAGATGGGAGAAATCCTTTTTTCCTAATGAAGAGGGAAAGGCATCGACCCCAGCCCCTGTACTTAATTAAAAGGGATTCTTCACAGACTTCATTAGGTGGTCAGGAGCAGCCCGGTAGATTAATGCACTGTGTCACTTTCCCCACACAACATGAACAGATGAGAGACTCTTATTTTCTCCTAAATTTCACACACATAATAGAGAAAGTTGCTCATCACCACACCCAGTCAGTCAGTCTGTGTGCGTGTGATATATGAGGACAAAAAAGTCTGCTTTCAGATTGAGGCAGCTGGTGAACATACTGTAATTAACTGTGGCACAGACCTTCAGCCAGGCTCAGGCAGCATTTAGGCGTCCATTAAAAGCCATCATCTGTGGTTGGGCAGAATTTTTAATGGATTTTTCTCAGCACTTTGACAGTTCAGGTTCCAGACTTGGTTAATATGCATCTCAAAGCACTGCCATAAGCCAACCAATCGTTCTTTTCCGACTGTCCATCAGGCTTGTCAAGTGGAGCAACTTGCCAACAGAACAGATAAGCAGGTAGTGAACGCAGGCCAAAAGAGAAACGTCTGCATTCAAATTGCTCTGTTACATTAAAAGGTTAATTTACATGAAGATTTCTAAAAGATCAAACAAATAACACATGAAAGGTAAAGCAATTACATGGCCAGTTTTCAAAATGGCATTCAGCTTTTTGTTTTTAATGACTGGTCATATTCCACAAGGGTAACCAACAGAAAAGACTCTCTGCTTCTCATTCACCCCTTCATGTTGTGCTACACGGAAAAACACAATCTCAACCAGAGACTTTTCTGGTAATAACATGAATGCTTTGTGTAACTGGCTTGATATGCAGCCATCAGCATGTTGCCATGCATGCATGATTAAGAGGCAGTTGAGCTGATAAAAGGCTTCAGAGACAGTCAGTTAAGGCAGGGTTCCCATGCATCCTGGAAAACCCTGAGAAATTTTCCAGTCATGGAAATGAGAAAAATGGTCAAACGTCCTTGCAATAGAAAATTATTTATCCTCCCCACCCATGCCTAGTGAGCGAATTCATAAATATTTCCCAGGATAACTTAACCATTTCCAGGACATTCAACCTTTTTTTCTCATTTTCCATGACTAGAAAATTGGTCAGTCATTTTCCAGGTTTTCCAGGATGTGTGTGAATCCTGTAAAACTATTATTCTGTGTCATTTCTTTGTCTAAAGAAGAGAAACTCAACTAGACCATTTGTGCAGTGCTTTAGTCCTTGTAGAAATGAATGGTACCTATAAAACATGTGTGCCATATGTATTATAATTTCACACACAATACATTCACACTGGAAGGATAACAAATGATTTTCAAAAAAATAAGAGTCAGTCAATCTATTCTGTAGCAGAGTTTTACTGGCTGAAGAATCAAAGGCAAGCTGCTGATGTGAATAGGTAAAGGTCATGAAATGTAATAGTGACTACCTGTGATGTATCTGCCTACAGTACAGGTAACCTGATATTAAACAGAGCCAGGCTCAGAGCACTCTAGGCTTAAGTTGTGTCATTGTGCTGATTGCAGCATGTTCAGGTCATACAAAGACTACTAGGATCAAAGAAACACTGTTGTTGATGTTATCTTAGTGAAATTGCAGTTCCTCCCACCACTGTGTTACAAGCAGACCTGTAAGGGTGGCTGGGGAGCGGAACTCCACTCACAAAGTAGAGCTACTCACAAATTTGTGTGCGTGCGTGCCATATACCCCTGAAGTAGAACAACATTTCACTTTACCCTCTTCCTGCCTTTTTTGTTCTTTCAATCTGTTGCCGCCTCTGTCTGGTAAAAGGCTGCTGTGGAATCCATCTCATATTAATTACTTTCTCTTTCCCACATGCCCTGTAACCAATCTGGGAAGCTGACGATGAATAACTTTGCATTCTAAATCTGCTTTGAATACAAAATTCTAAATTCTGTTTACACCGCTCTTGGTCAGCTTGTCTCATTGCAGCCCAAGCATCTAGCTCTCAGCAACGGCATCAACAGAATTAAACCAAATATATGAGACTTGAGGAGCTGGAGAAGGCAGCTTTTAAGTTAAAAACCAGGTGCTTAGAGATAAAGATATAGAATAGAAGGCCATTTGTCAGAAAACAAAGAAGAAAATGTACTTTAAATTATTTTCACTAATGTAATTAAAGCTTTGTTTGTAAAGCATGTGTGCTGAATTTTTGTTATGCCCGAATTCAAACCTTGGCTGGATGTGCTTTGCTGTATTGAATGGAGCAAAGACACTACCTCTGATGTCTGGGCAGAATGCAAATGCACAGGAAGACAAATGCCAAATCCATAGAGTCATTCATCAAACACTTAAGTGTTTCAGCAACAACAGAGGACCTGCTGGTCGCCAGTGCAGTGGCCTTTTCGCCTAAGTGTCACGTTGCATCATGCATCAAAACAGGTGCTTCTACATGAATGGCCACAGCTCTAAATAAGGCATATTTTTCACCTCTGCCAGTAGAGATAGACCATGTTTCCTCAGAGCACAAAGCGCGACCTTGCAAACAGATTTCCACACACTGTAACTTTTATTAATATGCCACATAGTCATAGATGAAAGTGCCATATGTCAATAATCAAGACCTCTTAATTAGGAGCAGGGACTGTTGCTCGCGAGCTCCAATACACTGTCATGAATAAATGGCTGTCAAGCCACTAAATGTCACCTGCTAACCACCATACACGATCAGAATGTTAACTATTCACCACGCAGATATAGCTAACATTTTAAGGTATTCAAAATCCAATTTCTTCTTAAAAATGCAGCTTTACCCTGGTATTCTTGTGTAGGATCATTGCCAGCTGCTTTGACTCAGAAATGCACAAATCTTTCAAGGACTATAACAACTAAACTGTTTAAACCCATCCCAAATCTGCCAAAGACTGGAGACATGGATACAAGAAGTCACTGCACACTCTTCATGACTGGCACGCTTCACAGTTCAATGCATAATGCAATAGGCTACTTGGCTGAGAACAACGAGTCCCCAACAGATGACATTTGGTGTTATTTGGGAGGTTGGGAACAAATTCAAGAGAGGAAAAATGTTCAGTGTAAACTCTGGGGTTGGCACGCAGTGGCATTTTTTGTTGCAGCCCAGGGTCTTGTAAAGGATGCTGCCACCATGTCCCTGCTTCAAAGAAACCACGTGGGGCAGAAGGAAAAGACACGTCTGTTCTGTTTCTACTCATCAGAGTCCCCAAATACTGTCTCTCACATACACATACTCACACTAACTTCACAGTAATTACAAGAACTCAGCTTTTGGATGCCATTTAAACCTAAATGGATGGAAAATTAAATTTAAATGTCAGGTTGACTCTTCTCTCATTAGCCTTTCCACACCATGAAGTGGCTGAGTTTACTTACAGACTTATAGTGACGCCAGCTGGTGGGATGTATTAACTGCAAGCAGCAACATCTGTCAAAACTGCTGCCAAATAATAAACAGGATTTTGGCCTTGAAAATGAAATACAAATTTGCTCTGACATATTACTAATTTAAAAAAAATGGGGGTATGGAAAACAAGGCAGGCCACGAAAACATAAGCAACAAAAGAACCCTAACAAACTCCTAAGCATGTATGGCAGTAGTATGGAGATGGATAAATGAGCTGGTGGGCTTAGCCATGCTTGTAGGTGCTGAATAAAATAAGACATCACAACTACAGTTTAAAATCTGTTAATCTGTTGATGTTGTTGTTGTACCTGCAAAATACTCTGAGTCTCACTCCATTTGATGGTCCACTGCTTGGTGAGTGCTCAGACCTGAGGAGAAGAGCAGTTCTATTGTTTACAGAGAAAACATCCCTAAAACCCTCCCCATGTTTTCCATTCGACAGAGGACGGCTCACCTTTGCCTCATTCTGACGCAGCTCCTCCTCTACCTCCACAGAGGAACACAGTGCCCCTCTGGAAAACTGAAGTATTAGTAAAAAGACAGCCACAATTAGTTTGAATGACTAAATGACTGTCAGCAACATTCATGTTTTAGTTTCCTTGATGGCCTTTTATGTGAGCTTGAACATATGCAGGACCTGATTGGCTTCTTCTAGTAGCCTCCTGAGTCTGGTGACCTCTTCCTGCAGCTCTCTGATCACCTTCACGCTTCCATCTTCGTTCACCGTGGGCAAGTTTGTTATGTTTTTAGCTCGACTGGCATAGTGCAACATGCTCAGTGTCTCCACATATCAGCAGGAGAGACGGCTGTCATGAAAGGCCACCAGGTAGGATACACACAGGTTGAGGAGGATTATGTGATTAACATCATCTTTGTCATTTACAAGAATAGGCAACTAAAAAAGGGGGCAACACACTCCCTGGAAGCAGCCTGAAATATCTTTGTGTCAGCAGAGATGTGATTTACAGTATACATACTTGCTAACATAGTAGTCACGGAGTTTCCTCCCAGGCTGTCTTTCAGTAGCCATGTCAGCAAAGAGTTTCTGTAAGGAATGAAGATCTGCTTCTTCCTTTTTGTTGACTTTACTCCCACACTAAGATCAGCTGGGAGGTCAACCACAGAGAGAAAACACTGACTCTGAGAAACTGGAGAGCTCCAGTAACATATGAAATCATTGTTTGGTTTTTATTACCTCTGCCAAGGAGGTTATGTTTTCACCGGGGTTTGTTTTTTATTTATTTGTTGGTTCACAAAATAACTCAAAAAGTTATGGCCTAACTTAAAAGTGACTAATTTTTGGTGGTGACCGGATCCGATTCAAGGTCAAATGAAAGGTCAAACCATAGTATTGTATGGGAGATTTCACCTATTTCTGAATGCTCCAGGGTGTAAAATTTTCAGCCGATCATCACCTAATTTGGTATATTAACTAATATAGGAATCCAGATGTCACAGATTCAGTTTGGTCAAGATCAGTAAAAGGTCAAGGTCACCAAGGTCAAATATGCATTTTTAACCATAACTTCATGTAGGAAGGAGCTAGAGCAATGCAACTGGTCTCAAAATATGCAGAAAAGGATTCTCAATATAATCTTAGGAAAATAGGAATCAGAGTTGTATTATCGAGCTGATTACTAGATAAAGATGTGGTGTCATTGTGTTTTAATCATGCTGTAACTGTCATTTACCCAGAGCTGAGATCACACTGCCCAGGGTAACAAGGGATTTGTTGATGTTGGCTCCTTCCTTCAGCATGGTACCTGTCACACGTGTGGCATCGGCTCTCTCACTGTCTGCCAGGTCCACCTGGATCTTACTCTGCGGCTTACATGGCAACTCTGCATCAAGCCATGCTTGTGGCAGGAAAACATAACTGAGTAGTCTGGTAGCTCAAAAGAGGTAACATCCCAGAGGAATACTTTCGGGTGGTATCACAACAAAAGTGCTACTTAAAAGGGGGAAATAAAGGGAAAAAGCCTTTGAAGATGGAAAAAACATGGTGAAAAAGATAATTATTACACAAAACAAATAAACAAGACCAGTTGAAGCTTTTGAGGGATGGTCTTTACTAACACCTGAAGTTTGTAGGGAAACTTTTTTGGGTTACCCAATTCAAACTTGCATAATGAGATGTGACAGCAAGGATACATTTAAGCACTGCAGCTCACTCGGGTGAGGTTGATGGTGAAGATGGCGTGGCTGCTGACATCATTCATGCCTTGCTGGCCGTGGTGCGGTTGGCATTGCCGAGAACGATCGGGTCATCAATGATACTGGGGTTGTGCACCAAGTGCTTGGACCAATCTACACACAAAAAGAAGTTTACATTCGATTTTATCAATTTTATCAACACAGCATCAGATGGTCATGGCTGGACAGAAGCCCCGGTCTTACTCTCTACATACGGTCCATCAATGGGATGCTCTCTCACTTCCAAGCCTCCATATGTAGGTGCAGTTCTCTTGTTGAGAAGGTCCTGCACACGTTCATTATAGATCTCCAAGTAGCTGAAATGCAAATGCAAAAAAAATTACTCCAACTTTGCACACAAGGCCACAGAGGCACAGACTAATGATGGGATTCAGTGCTGGTAAATAAATGGAACAGCACCAAATGAAAACAAGTTGCAATTTACCGTCTATTATGAAAAGAGATGCACTTAAGATTTAAAGTCAAATTATTGTGCATATCATGCATCCAGCTCTCTACTTGCATTGGCAATGAACAAACAAACATATGCAGAGTAGGTTTCAGCAGTGCACTTCACTCAATGCCGTGCATGTGAGAAGCAAAAGGACTAGTCTGAGTGGCTGGTGCGAAAACAATGCAATGCATGGAGCAATTAAGCTTTATGAGAGTGTGACAGTGATGGAATGGCAGAGACCATATCCTGTGGGTGTAGCCATTCAAGTTGCTTTCTGCCACAGCATTGAGAGCTCAAACGGGTTGCCATATTTCATAATTTCTGAGTGACTAGAGGCCGTATTATTACAATAATCTGTACAAACATGTTATGCATTATGCTGATTTTGTAGGCTCACGTCCAAGATTTTGGTATCCAAAGCCTTCTGGTTTACATGACGACAAACAGTGTGGAGTGCCAAAGAGGCAGAACATGAATGTAATCTCTTAACCCACCGGCTATTGGCTATTTTATTGGTTTAAACTTAGGTTGTAAACTGGCATGAAACAACCCTACATGTTATCTCTGACCTCCAACCGCACATACTGTGTGATTCCAATTACTGTAAGATACTGACAAATACATTACGTATGAGGTTTTATAATGTGAATAATGAGATAGATGTGAATCTACCTATACATCAAAAACAAAAACAGTCACAGCTTTCATTCATGGCCAGCGAAGGAGACCAGTGGCTTCAAATCAATACCAAAAAATAAATATAGAAAAGCACTCACAGAGCGCAGATCTCCGCCAAGACAGTGGCAGCAACTACTTTTTAAATTTAAAGTTACCCCCACCACCAAGGAGGTTATGTTTTCACTGGGGCTCGTTTGTTTGTTTATCGGTTTGCAAAGTAACTGAAAAAGTTACAGACGGTTTTTGACAAAATTTTCATGATTGGCCAGAAGTGGCCTGACTTAAAACTGATAAATTTTTGGTGGTGATCGGATCTGATTCAACTGCACCACCAAAAATTAATCAGTTTTAAGTCAGGCCACTTCTGACCTACCCTGAAAATTTCATCAAAATGTGTTCACAAATTTTTGAGTTATTTTGCAAACCAATAAACCAACAAATAAACAAACCCTGGTGAAAACATAACCTCCTTGGCAGAGATAAAAATCAGACACCTTCTCAATTTATTTGAGGTTGTGACCTTTAAAACTAAAAAAATATAGCCATATGCTGCTATGGTCATTACATATATGATGTATGCATTAGGACTGACAAAGCATTTTACCATATTCTGTCCACTTGAACCAAACATTTAAAGCACATCTGTGTTTTTCATGTTGTCTGCATGCAAATGTATTTGGTAAGTAATTTTTTATTCATAACTCTGCTGGGTATAGACCAAAACATGAGGTGCAAATATGTTATTTGTAAAAAGGCATCCTGCTGTCATTTTCAAGCTATTCAACATCTCAAAGCAGACCTGGCTGGCAGACCTAGTTCTAGAGATGAATAATGTGCCAGCAGCACACATGATACAAAATGGCAAAAATAATGGGTTTGACAGTAGCTTGATGGGCTCCAAATTTTCAACATAATCATTTAGGAGCTGTGACATGTAATCATAATAATCATAAAACGGATATAGTCATGAGACTAGATATCATCTGATCTTTACCTGGGTTTAAAAGGACTACATTACAGATAGGTCATGGTGTCATTAACTATGTATACAAATAAGGAAAAACAGGACAACAACTCATTCACCATAAAAGGCATCAACTTGTCTATTCAGACAGAGGTCTAGTCACTGTCATCTAGAGGTTCAAAGTAGGTTCAAAGTAGTACAAAGTGCTCTTGTTTTATCCATGTGAGGTGTGCACTACTGTTGGGAGGTCACAAAGCCTTTTTGTTACACATCAAAATATACTGCAGTTCTCTGTATTTTTTAAATAATGAAAATAGTCTTTCTGGTCATTTTCACCATTGTATCTTAGGCATCAGAGACAAACTGAGGCCTTACTGTTGTACTGATGTGACAGCTGAGTTCTACAGTATATGGTTACATTGCCAAGGCACATTTGTCACATCAAGACAAATGTTTTGAGTTTTACCTTGTTTCTCTCTAGGGGCAACAAATCAACATATCTGAAGTCTTGATCCCAAAGAATATCATTTAGAAAGCAGTTAAGACATCCTGAAATCCTATTTTACATAATGAATACACATTTTTAAACACACTTTACTACAATTGTCATATGGTGGAAAAAAGTCTTTCAGTTGTAGTACTCTCTGAACAGTTACATTTAAAGATCTGTGGTTTAATGTTAGTTGAATATTTTGTGTCAGAGGAGAAAATAATTTGAAGTGTTGCCAAAACAAAAAAAAATGCCTTTGGATTCAGTGCAGTTACCAGAAAAATCTTAAATCTTGTTTGCAATATTAGCAATTGATGTATAGATGAAGCTAATAAAAGTATTACTTACCTGACCTCTGTACAGAAAGTCATTCCATCGCTCTTGTCTCTATGCGATATCTCGGAGAACAATCCTTCACAGATCCGAGGGATTAAACCTTTATCTTCCTGGTACATCACAAAAAAATTAGATATTGACAAAGTTAGTCTTACTACAAACTTATTTCTCTACACATTGTTTTACTTTTAAATGGCAATTTATTTAATTGGTTCCTAATGTGGGTGACTATACTATGCTGTGACCACAACTCGGCACATGCAAAAGCTGCTGAACAACACAAATGGCAGCTCATCTGATATGGAATACTGAAGCACAAACGCAATTCCACTCCGTGCTGCATGTCCTCTTGTTTTAATTACAAAGTAACAGATAGTAAGCATTAAGAGCATATATAATTATCTGGGATGTTGACAGCAGCTTTGCTGATGACCTTGCACAAGTCTCCTTGTAGACAAGCAGAAAGCCTGCTTGTAATGTCAAAGTTCCATTGCTGTGCAAGGTGAAGAGAGAAAAACTGTGGGTTGCTACCCTCATCACAGTTTCTGATTAGTGAGAAGAATTATGGAGATAAATGAGGAGACGTCTGATGAGGCTACCACCAGAATAATGTGAGGAGTCAGGGCAGTGTGCACACTGGGTTAGCACTGCTGGGTATTCTGCAATCAATGTAAGCTCTATGAGTGAAGATTGTGACATCCTGGGTGACCCTGGACATTAAGGGGATACTTTACAGGGTTCTTTTAGGATGCAAATTTGTCCTTCAAATGTTCATTTTACAGCTACCATCCATCCATCCATCCATTTTCTACCACTTATCATCATAGGGTCGCGGGGGGGCTGCAGCCTATCCCAGCTGTCTTAGGGCAGAAGGCAGGGTTCATCACAGGACACATAGAGACAGACAACAACTCACACTCACATTCACACCTAAGGAAAATTTAAATTAACCAATAACCTAATCCCCGTGCATGTTTTTGTATGGTGGGAGGAAGCCGGAGTAACCGCAGAGAACCCACGCAGACACGGGGAGAACATGCAAACTCCACACAGAAAGGCCCCGGGCCGGGAATCGAACCCAGTACCTTCTTGCTGTGAGGCAACAGTGCTAACCACTGCCACTTTACAGCTACCGCTCAAGATAAATTAGAGGTAAGTGCTGAGAAAAATGAGAAAAGACCATACTGTGTCACCCATCATGGTGTACGATTTTCCTGAGCCTGTTTGGTAAACATGTTTGCCATAGGCAAACACACATGCATTGACCCCCTCAAAGGCAGCTTTCAGGACATCAGAACCGAAAGTCACGAAAAATCTGAAGCAACAAAGAAAAAGTGAAAACATCAGGTCAGTCTCCTGCAATAAAATTCAAAAGAAGTGATGCATAATGTTGAAACCGACAAGGCAGTGAACAGAAGAGCTCTACCCTCTCTTGGGATATAAATGTGGGTTGTCCTCTGTCAGTTGAATCATATGAAAAGTCAAAGAAAAGGTCTTCCCTCTGTCCTTCAGCTCGTCCTTTCGAATATGTGAAGGCTAGTGTCAAATGCACAACCCACTCTTAATAAAAAAGTAATTACCTGCAGGATAATGTAGCCTTTTGGCGAGAAAATACCTTGTGAATAGATGTAGAGTTCCCCTTCATGCGAATTATCACACTGGATGAAAGCTGCTTTTCTCTGTGGAAAAGTGAACGTCAGTGGCATAGTTCATTCAAAGATAAAAATAAAAGCAGTGATTGTACCTTTTGTTCAATGGGCGGACTCGGACCTCTTCTCGCAATAAAGCCATAATTAATCAAAAGCAGACAGAAGACATCAAACGACCTTTTCTTTCAGCCTGTTTTCTCCTTCTTTAAAAGAGAGGTCTGCCCTCCACTTGAATATCTATGCAGCGTATTTCACGCCTAATTATCACACCTGGGGCCTGCTCACTTGCTGCACTACACAAAAATACCACTAGGGTGTATTGTGACTCAATAAATATATATACTTTACTCATGCGCTTTTGTTATGCGGTTCTGGGTTCACGATGGCAGACTGATCAGTAAATAAAATCTACAGTTAACGTGAATAGAGCTCAACAGAGAACGGAAGTGAATTTCCCATTAATTTACCCGATTGACGTTTAAGTTTCTTCTACAGTGTTTTAAACCAGTCGGCTGAACCGTGACCGAAAAACATTTGATTCGGCACAAAAAAAAAAAAAAACAACAAAAAAAAAAAGTACGAGACGGTACATAATTTTAAGAGTTAAGAAATTATTGTGGTTAATGTATTATTACTTAATGGCAACGCGAAAAAAACGTATTTTCTTCTCTCGCAGTTCGTGGTGGATTTAGCTTGAATGTTTAAAACGTCTTCCCAAATAATCAAATTCAGAAATTAAATGGGAATTTCACTTCCGGGTCCTCGTTATGTTGCATTTTATTAATTTATACCCACCAAAACAAAAGCAGGCGTTAACACAGCACCAGACAACGCTGCTGTGTGGTGTTATTATATTACAAAATAACATGAGTCATTCGAAATAGTGATTTATCTTTAAAATTCAGTAAACTGTAAATATGTGCGAATAAATCGTATTAACACACGTATGCTATGTAATATCTGTTTATAATCGCCGGGCGAACACACGAGTGACAATATTTTCAAGAGGGAAACTTGTTTTTCAAATCTTTTCATGTGACTTTGAACGCAGCTGTAAATCGATCGGGTGTTTTTCCCATGATGCAGTGCGGAAAAGACCCGGCGGCCGGGGACATTCAAAATTATGGCAGACGACTCGACTATATTTACACCAACATTAAACTCTGAAGGCACGGAAACGGCCATTATTAACAGCGGAGACAATGTGGTAACGAGGCGATTGACGTTTTCACCAGGAAAAGGTGTTAGCCCGCTTGAGGAACCGAATATGACATGTAAAGTCCTGATGTTACAAAGTGTTCCCGACGTGACAAATTCATGCCGACCGTCCGCGGAAGTCGCAGAACAACCACAACCACAGGCCGTAAACACATGTTTAAAGGCTAAAAATGCAATAGAATTGAAAGATACCTCCTCTGAAAATCGACTAACTTCAAAAATGTATAATGTGAACAATACTGAAGACAAGGAAAACACCTCCGTGCCTTCCACAACCAGCACTCCGGGTAGGTGTGTGTAGCGCTACCCATGTTCTTCTAATGGGACCATTAAGATCAGCTGGTACAGTCATTTCAGCAGTGGGAAACAAGTCACCATTAATAACGTTATGCATTTAACACAGGGGAAGAAGAAAAACACACTTAGTAACCTAATATTTAAATGTTTGAAGACTCGTGTAGTGTGTGTTTATATAGATATAGATATATATATATATATATATATATATATATACAGATATTGCTTCTGCCTTTGTACTGTACTGTTGCTGCTAAAACTTTAATTTCCTGGAGGGCTCTGTCTGAAAGGATCAATCAATTTTATCTAATCTATCAAAATACTGCATATTGACATATAATATTGCTTTAGTACTTCACTGAGATACTGTGTTCACTATTTAGTCCTGTGCATTTATTTAACAGCAGCACTTTACAGCTGAAATAATTATTGTCTGAACAGATAACACCCAAGAAGAGGACATGTCTGGTCAGACAAGTCAGCAAGATTCCAGTGTGACTGCCAGTAAACAACATGGTAACTCAGAGGACAATGATTCTGAGGTCATGAGGAGAGCGCAGGAAGAAGGCCGCGTGAACGTCGTTTTCCCAGGCACTGTGACTCAGGACGCTTGCTGCCGCTTCGTCAGCGAAATTCTCAAATGCATTCTCTATCAGAGACAGCAACTACCCATGACATATGACCAGCTGGTGTATTCCCAGAAGAAACAACAAGCCTCAATGCAGGTGACTAGAAAAAAATGTGTGCAGTACACACACTGTGCAAATCATTTGTTCATAATTGAAGAATTTTGAGATTAACTGAAAGTGTTGGCTGAATGTTTTTCAGGCTAAAGACACTCTAAGCCAGAGGCCAGTGAAGGCTGCAGACATGGACTGGCGCAAGTGTCAACAGACCCTTCAGGAGCTAGAGGAGGTGCTGCAGCAGCTGGAGGTACTGTTTTCCCTTAGCAGGGTCCCTCGTGTGCTGCTGCTAATGGGTGGCTCCCTCATCCTCCCCAAAGAGCTGTATGAGATCAACATGGAGGCTCTGGTGCTGGCTGGTGGAGATCAGTGTCTACGGGTATCCTCATGCTTGAGGCAACTTTTCCGCACTCTATTTGTGGCTGACCTTTTGTCTGACATCAGACCTGTTCGTTTAATGTCCACCACAGTCTTGGCACTGGCTCACAGGGATTGCGGTGTAGGCTGGTTCCGGCCTAAACTACAATTTAAAGTACCAACCCGTGTAAACAACCAAATTATTGCTCTGTCTACTGACTCTAGCACATGTAAGGAAAGTAGGGCACAGGGGTCAGACTGGCAGGATTATGTGTGGTTTCAGGCACCCATGAGTATCAAGGGCTTTGGCAAGTGACCATTTCTGCGGCCTGTATACTATAATTGCATTTTAACAATGGTTCAACTGAATTTTGAGAACTTGAATTTTGTGCTGTCCATATTTTAATGAATTATGAGGTTTTTTTTTCTTATGATTAAAAGCATGCCATTTGAAACAATATTGACACAAGCAGAATGGTGTATTATCCTTTTTAAAGTCTTATAAAATATTGAGAGAATGTGTTCTCAAGAGGCTTTTGTTGGCATAAAATCAGTTTCAGAACAATGTGGTATTGTTTTTGTATTTATGAAGAATGTTTTACATGTTTTCCATTAAATAACTCACATTTTTAAGGATGTTAAACACAGGACAATACACTTCATGTTGGTGCAATATACTTTTAATGAGCATAACTTGAAAGGTTGAATGCGTTATATTGCTTTCTTTAACCCAATTTTTGATACAGTGCCAGTATGTACATGTTTACATTTATTAAAATAGGAGAAGTATTTTGAAAGTGCTTTCAATTTTGGAGGCAATCAAGCAAAGAGATGGATTGTAATGGGAAAATCTGGAAGTGACCAATCAAAACAAACATAAGCAAAAGAATAAAGAACAGATGTACCATAATTACAGTGGTCTGAGAGTGCATCAATTGGTTCAGAATCCCTCCACTTTTTTGACAAACTGGACCAAGTCTTTGGCTAGCAGCTGGGGCTCCTCAAAGGCAGCAAAGTGACCACCTCGAGGCATGAAAGTATAGGAGTAAATGTTTCGGTACCTAATTTGTGCCCAGGATTTAGGGCAGTGCATCAGCTCCCCAGGGAAGGCAGCAAGCCCAGTAGGCACAAATATCCCTGTCCTAAAACAGAAGAGGAAACTTGATCATTATAGTGTTATAGGATAATAAGAACATTTTTACAGAATTTGTTAAGCCAAGGTCACATATGACCAGATGAGTATTTAGCCACATACTTTGCATCCACTCTATCATCAGGGTTAATCCTTAAGTTTTCTTTGTAGAAGCGCATGGAAGAGACGATGGAGCCTGTGGTCCAGTAGATCATGACATTTGTCAAGAGGTCATCCAGGCTAAATTTCCTGTACAGATTCAGATATTACAGCCAGCTATAATCACATACACCTTGTTGAATCAGTAATAAAATTTCTGTTCTGAAAATAAAAAAGGCAAAAGTGAATTACCTCTCCAAACCACCATCCACCAGATCTTTGTTCGTCAGATCAGTCCAGGTCGAGAACTTCTCCAGAATATAGGCTGCCAAGCCTACAGGGGAGTCATTCACTCCACAGCCTGTGCACACAATTTAAGACATTAAATGTAGAAATAAGAGTTCTGAGATTACAAAATGCACAAAGCAATTGCATATTTGATATGATAACCAGAATCTGTTTGTTGGTGGTCCCTACCTACAGTGTCTGGTTTAGTTCCCTGGATGTGAAAATAGCCCGATTCCTTCAGGATGTTCCAGACATTCTTCTCAAAGAAAGGGAACAACCGGCGAACATCTTCCCGACTGAAGCCCACCAGGAAGGGCAGATAAGGACCAATCATGAGGGACAACATCACTTTGAAGCCCCTTCTTGATGTGAACATGTTTAAATGGAGACCTTTCACGCATCTGGAAAAGAAACCCCCAAAAGAAATATCTAAATTATAGGCCCGACAGTGTTTTTATTGCCATAAATGCAAGTTTGTATCATGTTTATCAGCATGTCCTCCATTTGCTGCAGCCTCCAGGAATTTGCAATGTCAGTAGTTTTGTTCATTTGTGCACTTTGCACACTGCAGCCACTGTTGCACAATTTAAGTAAGAATGTCAAAATGCTCCCTTTTTAAAAAAAAAAAAAAAAAAACAAGCGGGTGTTGGAATGTGTAAGGGCTTGTTTTGTTGTCTCACTGAGGCTTCATCTGTGCCATGTTGGTGGTGATGAAAGCACCCCAGTCTCCTCCCTGCAGATAGAACTGGGAGAATCCCAAACGCTCCATCAGTATCAGGAAAATTCGGGCGGCAGCGAGGCTGTCAAATCCTGGAGAAAACACAAGAAGCACATCTGTAAACTGCTGCTCAAGCTGAAAAACACATTTATTATGAAACATCAACCTTGTTTGTGAGGGGCTTCTGAGAATCCGTAGCCAGGGATGGATGGGCATATGACCTCAAACACAACACCATCCTGGTTCTCTGTGAGAAGTGGCAGAATCTTGTAGAACTCATAGAAGGAGCCAGGCCAGCCGTGAACCAACATGAGAGGCAGAACCTTCTGATTCCCACGGAGTGGTGGTCGCACGTGGATGAAATGCACATCCAGTCCTGCGTTGGTGTCAATAGAAAATGTGGATATTTGGTCAAATATTCAAATTATCACTGTTGGCTCAGCTCAGGGCTGTGTTTACCTTCTATTTTAGTTTTGAAGTGTGGATACTTGTTGAGCACTGCCACCTGCTTTTTCCAGTCAAACTTGTGTCTCCAATAGGAAACCACTTTTTTTAGATAAGTGGAATTGAAGCCATACTGGAAGCAGCTATCTTCTAAAGGATCAGAGTAGCGGGTTCTGTCAAGGCGCTCGTGAAGGTCCTGTTGAAAAAGAGCACAGTTGATTACCTCACATGAACATGTTGCTGTCTTATTACTGACAGTTGGTAACTAGTTATAAAACTTTAATAAACAGCTCATAAGGACCTCAATCTCTGCATCTGAAGTTTGCACTTTAAAGGGATAGATTTTATCATCCTCTGTCAGTGTCTTCTCTCCGGCTCCCCACCATCCTTCACCAAGCGGAATACTTTTGACCTGTCTTCTTTTGTATATTATGTATGCCAGTATCCCCCCTGCTGCCACAGCTGAGCCAATTAGGAGCTGCTGCTGAACCACATCCAGCCCACAGAAAGTTCCCCTGTAAAGCGCGTGAAAACATGAGAAAACTGATTATCACAGCTCTGCTATCGTTGCAAATATTTACAATAAGTCTTATACACCTACTTACTTCAACACCTGTAGTCTTTGCATTGTGCAGATCCAGAGGTGCGTTCACCGTAGGTGTTTGTTTTCGGGCCTGTACAAGGACAAAGGTAAACAGGAAAACAGGTTTCCGGCACCGCGGTTCAAAGGTTGTGAACAAGCACCTACGTTCCAACCATAGACTATTTATGAAAAGGAAAGGCAACTTACCTTGTTGGTCTCCTTTAAACTTCCGATATTATGAGTTCTTCAAAAGAACGAAGCCGCAGTACGGGGTTACACGGTGTCCGAAACGAGCACCCTCACGACTTCTTCTTCTTCTTCTTGTTTAATTGGCGGGTCGCAAACAGCTTAAAGGTGCATACCGCCGCCGACTGTACAAGAGTGTGTAGTATCACCTCACATACCTCAGATTCTGTGTATCAGCCTTGTACTATGAAGAAAATTAAAGAGAGCCTTTCTCACCGCCCTCACTCCTTCACCTCCTCCCTCTGTTCCTAATATTCCCAATAGACTCCATTCACACTGCCTCCTTCAATACCTCTCTCTCCACTATGTATAACCTAATAATACATGTCCCACACTTTCTTTAACATCACACCTGTCACAGCGGTTGAAACACCTTTTCCCCAATTTACATCATGTGTCTTTAAACCCGGTGTGCCCCACTCTTAGTCTAGTCATAATAATCTCCTGTCTTCTTTCTCTTTCTTTGATAGTCTTTGTTGTTACTGACTTTTGTATTCTATAAAACTATCTTCCTTTCTGATCCCCATCCCACCTCCTCTGCCATATTTCCATCCCTGTCTTCTTTATTAGTGCTTTTGTCTCTCCTTTCCCGAGAGGGATTGGGACTGTTATATTCCTTTCCAGTGCTTGTTTTGCCAATTTATCGACAATTTCATTGCCTTTTAACACCCTCACGACTGGACTAGTGAGACGAAAGAAAACAAATCAGATCAGATGAGAGATAATCTGATTCGCTGCGAGAGGCGTCACTCAAACAGCCGTGACGTCATGGTTATATAGAAGGGGGGAAACGCTGAACCGCTACTTTAATTTTCGTCAGTTTTCCAGCACGAACATGATGTGGAAGCTCGTCCTCCCTGTTTTTGCGGTGGTTTTCGCCGTGGGGTTAGGCTTTATGACGGGGGGGTTTCAAGACATAAATGTCAACGACGAAGCGGCGCTTCAGGCGCTCAAATATGCCGTCGACGTGTACAACAGAGGCCTCACCAACGAAGAGTATCTCAGGCAGGCGGCAGAAGTGATCAGTATAAAGAGACAGGTTAGTAAAGCTTCCTTTGGAGTTTAAGTCGGTTACAGTTTAACCAGCTGTGTGATATCAGTCGTTAATCTGTATTAATTATCAGGCCTGTTGTGTCTAAAGGTAAATGTCTCTTTTAAAACCTCAAATCCTAGAAGATGTCTGGCACTTTCAAAAATAACAACCACGATCCAGAGAACTGGATTTAATCCACTGCTCTGCCATGATCCAGTCAAATCCTATCATGTGATGTGTTTTTTAGATGGGGGGGGCAGCCTCAGGTCTGCCGAGGCTTTTAAAAACAGGAAATAGCTTTACACACACAAATAGCTGACGTTTGGTATCTCAATCAAAAACAATAATGTGCTATTTTTTTGTTCATGAAACATTGAATCTTAATATTAATGGCATTAATACAATTTGTATTTCAGCATTAAAGATATAATTTTGAGGAAAGAGTTTGCACATACTGGTGGATTAACCATTACAGAAACATTACTATATTAGGGTAAGCAGCAATATTTGCTATTTGGGGCAGCAGTGGCAAACACCTTACACTGAGTGGTGGGCAGATACTTTTGTTAAGCACTGTATAGACTTTTAATAATAAGCTAATAAATTATAAGCTCTTATTGAAATTCTAACAAGTTGCACCAGATCATTGTGACGGTATCTGTTGGACACAAGGATAAACAAATAAGTGTTTTGTGACATTTGGCTGGAATGTGATGGCTGCCAGATTTTGTATTGTCCATAAGTGTGCTGCAGGATTGCTTGCTACAGTGCTTTCTCACTCAGGTTTCTCCACTGTTCCTCCTCACAGGTGGTTGCTGGCTTAAAGTACCTCATAACTGTGAAAATGGTGAGGACTTCCTGCAGAAAGGACAGGCCAAATGAAGTGTGTGAAATCCAGGGCCCAGCAGAGGCTCAGGTAATGACTTTATTTAGAGCCTCTGAAAGAAAATCCCACATTTTCGGAGTTATTAGACTCAATGTTTTTTTTTTTGTCACACAGCATACTTAACAGTACTTCTGTTTTCAACAACAGCTCAAACTATCAAGGATTGTGAAACTGTTATACACTACTCCTCTATGAATCATCAAGCTTTGTTTGTTACCACAGAGCGCAGGGGAACTGACTGAGACAAATGCAGTAATTCAACATTAACCTAGTAATAATGGCAGTCCACTGAAAGAGGAGACTGATGGCTTGAATGAATTCTGCTCCAGTAATACTCATATGGGGGATGGCATAATCTACAATGCTTTAAGTGAAGACATTAAGATCATCATAAAAACACCAAATTGTTTCTTTGACTATGATCATCTATCACATACATATACATATGATTTGTCCTCTTTTCTTCCTCAGTGCACATTCACAGTGACGACCCGTCCATGGGAAAGTATGACCACTTTGGAGGAGCACACTTGTTAGAGTGAGAGCTGCATGGGAGATCTTCAGTGTTTGCAGAATAACAATCATACAGAATGAATATATATTGCAAATGAACTACAATGGAATTAACATCTGTATTTTCTGCCAATGCTACTTCACTCTACCCTGGATTGAATAATCTTTGAAAGTCCCAGTGTCTCAGTACAGCAATGTAGAGGTATGTTAACTTTGTAATTTGCATGATCACTAAACCAAGCAAATAACAAACAATGGTGGGTTGACCTGTTGATTAGGCAATTAAAAACAATATGCTGTTTTAAGATGAAATTAAAATTAAAGTCACATGTGAATTTAAATTAATGTGTCCATGTGGTAAATGTAATTAGGTTTAAAAACTCTTGATATCTAGACAATAGCAAAATATATTATATTTGGTAATTGGAATACAGAAAAGGGCGGCACGGTGGTGTAGTGGTTAGCACTGTCGCCTCACAGCAAGAAGGTACCGGGTTCGAAACCCGGGCCCGGCGCCTTTGTGTGTGGAGTTTGCATGTTGTCTGCGTGGGTTCTCTCCGGGTACTCCGGTACTCCACCATCCAAAAACATGCATGGGAATTAGGTTAATTGGCTAATTTAAATTGACCGTAGGTGTGAGTGTGAGTGGTTGTCTGTCTCTATGTGCCCTGCGATGAACTGGAGACTTGCCTTCTGCCCTAAGACAGCTGGGATAGGCCTGGAGCCTATCCCAGCTGGGATAGGGCCCCCAGACGACTCTATGAGGATAAGCGGTAGATAATGGATGGATGGATGGAATACAGAAAAGCTTGTTTTGTGTGCTTCCATGTATTCAAATCTGTCATCTGATATTGGTCATTATGGGTATGAGTGCTGAAGTGTAGTTCTCTTATTTAAAAACAAAAAAAAAATCACTTTTTTGGTAGTTGGTATGAAAGTCTTCTTTTGGGGCTCAATAAAAAACAAAACAAAACTGGGGCTTTAAAGTACATATGAGGTGGCATCTGCAATGAGCTACTTTCAATCATAAAAACTGCTCAGCTGCTATGAGACATTCAGTAACATGACATGACTGGTAAAGACCAACTTTCAATGATTTATAGAGATTAAGACGACTTATTTTGGAACAGGCCTGGGCACATAAAATAAAGAGTCAGACCAAGAAATTCTCTATGCCAATTTCTCCTCTGCCTGACAACGTTCTGAAAGAGGGAGGAGAAACCAGCAGAACAGGACAGCAGTCTTCACAAAAGGCACGTCATTTTTGTTTGCAACAGTGCAGCATTACTCCTCAAACATGAAGGTCCTGAGCTTAGACGAGCTACAAATCGCTGAAGCAGTTCTGCTGAAACACTTACCCAAGAGCTTAAGGGTAGATCTGTAAGCCATTAAAAATACATTCTTCAACATTTAGTACGTCTAACTACAGTGTTGTGTAATCTAAACTTGTGGCGTTTTTAGGTTTATGGTTTCCTACATGCAATGAACAGGAAGAAACCAAGCTCACTGGAGGTAATCGTTGACACATGGCCTGATTTTAAAGTCATCATTTGCCGACCTGACCCAAAGGTGAGTTCACATCCTATTTGAGAACTCTCTTGTGTACTTTTGTCTGTGTTTGCTGGATTTAGTGTTTTTTTTAACAGAACAAGCTCGCCTTGGAGGTCATGAAAACTGTTTCATATTACAGCATGGATGAACAGATTTTAAGGAAAATGCTGGTGGAAGAGGATGCAATAGACTGGAGCACTTATTTTCTTATTGGGGGTGAGTTCAGATCACTGCAGACGGTGCTTTATGATTCCTCAGGCAGCACACATTAATTGTCATAGTTTGTAAATCAGTGCTGTAATGTTACTAAGCTACCAGTAAGTAATTCTACTGTACATTTACTGTAGTAGGCTTTAACCCTGCCTTCAGTTTAACATAATTGTACTTTACCTGAGAATTTATTACATTTCATACCATTTCATATTTTAACTCCACTAGAATTCAGAGATAAATATTGGATCTTTCACTTCCCTACATTTATATTATTCAGCAGCTGCAGCGATAGTTTCTACTTTAGTACAATTTTAAACAGGAAGCACAAGCTAATGAATTAGAATGGTGCTAAATTAGCAACATGTGAATCATTTTTGTCCTGTAGGATTTGACAGTACCCATGCCCCCATGATCAAAGAATTGTCTGCTGAAAGACAAGTCAACAACCGATGCTATTCTGCACTGCATCTTCTGTATTTGCCAGACAGCAGCCATCTGCTCACACCAGCAGCTGACAGGTGGGTCTATCGTCACATCTTTATAATTATTTTCTTTAAGGTTTAATGACTGTCACAAACAAGGACGTTCATTCTCTGACACATGGAAAAGGTGAGCTGGTACAAGACAAGGGAGACAAGACTATTTATACATGATATAATGGATCAAGGTTGATAACAATCAGAGCAACTACAGATAATCACAAACACACAAGGACAAGAAGTCAAGTGATTTGAAATGAGAGGGACGTATTACTTCAAAATATAACAGGAGATGACAAAGCAAAAGTAAAATGATATTGTTTCTCTGCTCAGGTGAAAGATGATCATTACCTGTTTCTCTACACAGTGAGCTTGAATCAAGGATTGCATCTCTTGACCTTTCCCATGTTGATTTGGTGAATAAAACCTGGAAGTTTGGGGGGACCAAGCAGAGTTACATGAGCATTAAAAACTACATCAGCAACTTCCCATCATGCTGCATCACTGACGGCCAGGGTCAGCCAGTGTCCTGGATTCTGACGTATGATTACTGTGCAATGGGGCTGTTGTACACTGTGCCAGAGCACAGAGGGAAAGGCTACGCCAAAGTCCTGGTCAGCACCATGGCCAGAAGACTCCATGATGAGGGCTACCCAGTGTACTGCTTCATAGAGGAGGAGAACGATGTCTCCTACAGGCTCTTTAAAACCCTGGGCTTCACTGAGGAGCCCTCATACAGAGCACTGTGGTTTGAGTTTAACTTCTGATTTTCTAACCATTGTAATTGCATGCTATCAAATGATGTACACATACACATGTATGAATGTAGAGTATCTTCACATCTTTTTTTATTTTTTTTTACAGAAGGAAGAGCTCTTCAAAGTCATGCTCATTTTTGCAAATGATGAAAAAAAAATCATAAAAACATCCTCTGTTGACTGGACCCACTTATTGTTAATAATAGCATGCAGGTCAGAACATTTATCTTTTATTCTCTTCTTAGCACATTGCTCTTAAAAAGTGACCCTTTCCTCCTTGAAAAAAGATCAGGTCATCAGTGATTTAATGTTATTGTCATAATAAAATGATGTGAATAACCCCCAAATTGTGTTTCTGTAAGAACGTGGCTTGACACAGAACCCAAACGCACAACCAAAAAGGATTTATTTACAAAAGGTAAAATAACACTACAAGGAGGAATAAACAATCAAGCCTGTCAAATGCAAAATCACTTATATGGAAGGCTATGAAAAGGTTAACTGTAGAAAATAAACACTCTGACTAGAAATGAAACAAGGGTGCTCTCTGGTGGAAACTAGACTATACTAATGCAGAACTCAAAACGGTCACCAATGGTGAGGAATACAAAAGAAACTAATCTCAGAAAAAACGCTCACCAACAGCAAGGACTAAACTAACACTACACTCTCTACACTAAGGGGACAAGGACTACACTAACAAGTCTAACTAGAAAAAAAATCTCAAAGAAATTTTAATATTTGCCTGCATATATGATGCCAGACCTACATGATGCCGGGCCTACATGGCCCCGCCTTGCTCGCTGACCCTCTCCTGCACAGAAGCATGCAGCGTGCCTGTCCCACATTCATGTTGCAAACAAAGACATAGAGTCTTGTCAAGTCAAGTCAAGTTTATTTGTATAGCCCAATATCACAAATTATGATTTTGCCCCATTGGGCTTTACTGTCTGTACAGGATATGACACCCTCTGTCCTTTACAAATGACCCTCGCATCGACTAAGGAAAAACTCCCCCAAAAAAAACTTTTAACAGAGAAAAAGAAACGGAAGAAACCTCAGGAAGAGTGACAGAGGAGGGATCCCTCTTCCAGGATGGACAGACGTGCAATAGATGCCATGTGTACAGAATAACAACGATGAAAACACATTAACACTACATACAAAATTGTATGGAAATGTCCAACTCAATATAACAACAGCTAATATACAGTGTGTATGTATAGAATTGTATGAGAGTGTCCAAGGGGATGAAGAGCATCATCAAGCTATCAGCAAAGGATGAGAAGCACGTCTTCCTCTCTACCACACCAACCAGAAGAAGCCTGGGCAGCACGTCTTCCTCTCCACCACACCAACCAGAAGAAGCCTGGGCAGCACGTCTTCCTCTCCACCACACCAAACAGGAGAAACCTCCACAAGATGACCTCGTCACCACCACGTCGCTCTGAACCAGAAGATGAAGCCTGAATGGTCTGCACAACCACTACTCCACCAGGTAGACTGGATCCATGGATACCTGTGAGATGAGAACGCACAGGGACTACGAGGCACAAAACTAATCTGCAACATGTGTTAAAGGGAGGAAGAGTAAACACATCCTCTTCTCCACTACCCTAACAGATACAACCTGAGCAGCATCGCCTCTTCTCCATCTCACCACCGTCACGACAGACGAAGCCTGGATGACACCACCTCCTTCTCACCAAGTAGCCTCAGCTCACGGACACCTGGGAGCTGAGAGCACAGGGACTCCGGGGAAGAAGATGAGTTTGTAAAATGACTTAATGGAGGCATCAAAATGAAGAAGGAGAGAAGCTCAGTGTGTCAGAGGAAGTCCCCCGGCAGTCTAGACCTATAGCAGCATAACTAAGGATTGATCCAAGGCAGCCTGAGTCAACCTTGGATCAGTCCTAACTATAAGCACTATCAAAAAGGAAAGTCTTAAGCCTATTCTTGAATAAGGGGATGGTGTCTGCCTCCCGGACTGAAAGAGAGAGTTCGTTTCACAGAAGAGGAGCTTGATAACTGAAAGCTCTAGCTCCCATTCTACTTTTATAAACCCTAGGAACCGCTAATAGTCCTGCATTCTGAGAGCGCAGAGTTCCAGCAGGATTATAAGGCACTATTAGCTCTTTAAGATAAGATGGTGCCTGACAGAGGCACGCACTATTTGCTCATTTCCCCTAGTTTCCTGTGAAGATTAAATCAGATTTTAGGGCTTTCATTTCGAAAAAACAGACTTTTATTTTGAAAGAAACAGCCTGAGTCTGAGCTTCCCGTCTGTGTGTGATCAATGATGTCATCCATTCTCTGTATCTTTGGTAATGGCCAATCAGAAGTCTGTATCATATCATCAACTAATCTCTATATACTTGTGTCTATGTGGATGCCCCACCTGTCACACACACACACACACACACACACACACACACACACAGCTTCTCATTCACACTCTACCACTGATTATAAGCTGAATAATGCTATGTTGATGGAGGCACATGCATATCATCTAATCCTGCTGGCCACCCTTGACTTAGGCCCCACTTGGACCACCCCTATGAAAATGTCTGGACACGCCACTGGCCTGTCTCCCACACTGGCTCTCACTGACTGCCACTGATTTCAAGCTGAGTCAGACCTGTCAAACTCCTCTGAATAAATCAAAATGCATAATGAGTAGAGCTTTGATTTTTGGACGTGAGGTGGCAGCAGATCACGAGGGATGCAGCGGTGCAAATTTTGTGTCTCTACTCCACTCAGAAAGCCATCAGCATGAGGTTTCCCAAAAGAGGATTCTCTCCTTTTTTAGGTTTGTCCTCTAAAAATTAACATTGGACCCTGTGGAGAGAATCTTTGAAGGTGGAGTACTAATTGAGGCCATGGAGTAAAAAGTCTAACCCCTAATTTCCACTGGATGCGGAACGACGCCGACGTTCGTCGATGTGCGTTGTCCGTTGTTCGTCAATACCTGCTGGACAGCTGACATCACCAGAACGAGATCTCGCGAATTCGCATATAATCACGTGATATAGCGGGTTGTAGTGGGGTGTCAGTGAAAAGAGAATCACCCTGTGTCCACTGAGTAGAAGAAAATCAATTATATGATCCGCCACGAACATGGATTATTTTATTTTGAAAATAAACCATATGCTTTATTTTGTGGCTGGACACGACTTCCTGTCAATGTCCGACAAAAACAGAAGCTTGTCGATTTCTTCTGGCAGGCGTCGGTATGTCGGCGGCATTCCGCATTCAGTGGAAAATGACACATTGATTTGAATGGATGCCTATCGGGTCCGACAAAACAGCACATTTAAACATCCGGTGGAAATTAGGGGTAAATCTCACAGACATAAGAGACACATCACTACGACTGGGACAAATTTTCCTATATTTTGGTGAAAAAATGTAGGAAATGGAGTGAAGGTACCCCTCACAATCACAATGACATTTTACATGCTATGAATTACGTGATCTGAGGGACAACCAATACATTTTATGACATCACAATAAATATGACATATGTTGTCACATATGTTGTCAGGTAAATTTGCTGCCTCCGGGCAGGCACATAACAAAGTAACAAATCAAGAAACAGTTCAAAACAACGACAGACACAGACCAGAAACTTGACATGGATGGACATGGAACGAATGTGGAACTGGTGGGTAGCTTGGTCAGAACACGCAAGACGTACTGGCACACAACAGTGGGAGAGGCAGACATTAATACACTGAGGAATAGGAAACAGCTGGAAACAATCAGGGACGGAGTAGACAGTTACCAGACGTGGGAAACAGGAAGGCATGATGTTGTGAAGCTGAAATGAGAGGGAGACAGTTAATTTCAAGATAAAACAGGAAATGACAAGACAAAGTGACAGGACTGAAATAAAAAAACATAACTTGACCTGACAGACATGACAGTTTCACCCAGTTGGAATCTCCAGGTTCTGCATTCGTTCTGCATTCTTTCTGCTGAACCGTGTTAGGATTTTGTGTATGCATTTAGTCAGATTGTAGCTATATTTTTATTAGCATGAGTTTAAAAATCATATAACCAGAGGCATTGCTTAAATGATGGTTTTTCAGCTGCACATAAAAGCTGCAGACTGGAATTATCTCTCTTTTTAAGGTCACATCATTCTCATCCTACTGCCTAGGTCTCACACACTCAGAGTGCATGGTAAAATGACAATGTATTCTTCTCCAGACTCTTGTTGATTCAGCCTGTACAGTTCCTAAGCATTTTGTAACCAATAAATTTGTGCTCATTGTGGTTATGTATCTCCAGGAGACAATAGGAAGGTTTCACACAGCGGGAAAAAGAGGTTCTGTTTTCCCTAACATGATAGATAGGCCCTGTTGAAATGTGACAGGTCACGCTTGTGCTATTTTATGATTTGTTTTAAGCATAGACATGTTTACTAGTTATGGTTTGTTATTATCAGATATTTTTTACTAATTATGGTTTGTTTTAATTATACGCACACGTAATGATGTATTCAGTCATATACAGTTTTACTAGTTGTGAGGTTTACCATTTTATTCTGATAAATATGTTGAAATGCTTTATTATGTATAATGAATAGTGTAAAAGTAGTTTCATGGTTTTCAGACAAAGAACAGAGATTCACAGAGTACAGAAATGTGTCCTTATCTCCTTTGGCCGGAGATATCTGCAGTGGGCACACAGTAACACTTTGGAGGGCCAGTGTGCCGCCTCGGGACGCACTTTTGCACCAAATATCAACCACTGAAGAGAAGAACTGATGACATCCAACACCCCGAAGACCTGAAGACAACGCCTAGTTAGAAAGTGAAACTTGTCAGCTATATAAAGATTGAAAATAGCCTTGTGCGAGGTCTTTGAGCACCCAAGCCTCATCTAGTTTTTTGTTTGTGCGATCCAACACCCAGATCTGTAAATCACACTTTTGACTTGCTGAAATCATTAAAAGTGATTTCACTTTGGACCTCCTCGTCATCTCTTCCTCTCAGATAAGACCACGCAGGAAAGCAGGTGAATGGTAGGGCAACTCGTCTTGGGAGTCAGGCACTTGTTATCGGTTTAATACTGCTTATAGTAGGGGAACTGATTGCGAGGTACCTTTCAGATAGTGAAGTGCGGGAAGAACTAGAACATGTACCATTTACATAGAGATGTAAAGAACGGGAACTTCTAGGTATGTACCATTCACATTTGTTAGGTTAAGTTAGGGAAATCACATGTACCCTATAAGGAGTGATAAACCACCTGCTTTTTCCCAACAACCGTAACATTACTTTAAGGTGCAGTTCTTCACAGACAAACATGTGTTTATCCAGTATTACACAGTTACATGATCCCAGAGAGCCACCGTTGTTTCAGCTTTATGATCAGATCTTACAGATAAGGAAAGTACAAACTCTTGACAGTTCATAGACAAGTTTATCCAATATTACACAGTTACCTGATCCCAGAAAACCAACTTCATTTCAGCTTGTTATGATAATGATTCTGAAAGGAAGTGCATTGCTTAATTTTGAGCTCAGCATTATTCCACAACTGAACCCCTTTAAAAGAAATACATCTTCTTTTAACTTCTTTTTCAGCTTTTGTTACCAAATTTGCTTCCATCTCTCAGCTCATATTTACTGACAGACACTATGAAAAACTTATGCACACTGTCTGGTAGTGTTTTTTATATGCTTGAAACACGATTGCCTTGCCTCACAGCAAGAAGGTACCGGGTTCGAGTCCTGGCGCAGGGCCTTTCTGTATGGAGTTTGCATGTTCTCTCCGTGTCTGCATGGGTTCTCTCCGGGTACTCCGGCTTCCTCCCACCATCCAAAAACATGCATGGGGATTAGGTTAATTGGTTAATTTAAATTGACCATAGATGTGAATGTGAGTATGAGTAGTAGTCTGTCTCTATGTACCCTGTGATGAACTGGACACTTGTCCAGGGTGTACCCTACTTTCTGCCCTAAGACAGCTGGGATAGGCTCCAGCCCCCCCGCGACCCTATGAGGATAAGTGGTAGAAAATGGATGGATGGATGGAAGATTTGCATTGTTCTATTATAAACCAAGTCTCTCAACTTCAAAACATGAGAATTTAAAAATAATGGGTTAGTGTGATCATAATATCATCTTTGTTTATGATGCGTATGGCTCGTTTTTGTTGTAACAATTTTATCAGTTGTGGTTTTAAAATTCGATCCCCATAATTCCACATAGTATGTTAAATAAGGAAGTATCAGCGAATAGTAAATTACATGTAAACTTTTGTGATTTAATCTTTGGTTTTGTACATGATTGCAATTGATTTTGAGATTTTCCCTTTCACATACTCAACACATTTCTTCCAGTTAAGTTTATGACTGATCACAACACTGAGGAATTTGGTCTCCCAAACCCTTCCTATTTCAATATTAGAGATTTTTAATTTGATATTACTTCCAGATTTGCTTCCAAACACCATGAAATTTAACATACCACTAAAAAATTAAGTAAATGTGTCATTGATTGTGTCATTAATTCATTAAAATTGGAATTAAATGTGTCATTAATTCATTAAAATACCAATTCATTTTAATGTAAAAAACACATTTAGTTATTTCAACTCCATCAAAGTCAGTGGGCGGGGGTAATGTGAATCTGGTCTAATCCATTGCTTTGGTCTGAAGTCTTGAAACCGAAAGAAGAAGTCTTTCAAAACATGGCGGCTACGTTGATGGAGGATCCCCATGAACTTTCTAGTGAGCTAGTGAGAGGTATTTTAGACCTTGCTGAGTATATGGAGGCAAGACCCTCTGACCCAGAGCATGTAGCGTGTAAAGCAGAGGATTTATTGAAGTTGTTGGATTTATATCGGCACTTTCCAAGATTTTGACTGTACAGTGACTGCAAATTTAGAAGCACTGTTGCCACAGTTACTTCTAAAAACTAATCTGATTACTGATTATGGATTACTTATTTAAAAAGTGACTTAGTTACTTAGTTACCTTACCGATTACTTCATTTTAAAAGTAAAAGTAAAAGTTAAATTACATTCAACCATTTTCTTTCTAACACTCACTTTATTGGAAGTGTACAGGAATGTCAAAAAGTCATTTTTTTTAATAAAGATAGTCTAAATATTTTTTAATGAAATATAAAATAAAGACGTTTTTTATTGGCTTACAAAACACACTTTTTTATAAAATATAAAATAAATTATTTTATTCTATGAAATTCTTTGTAAGCATATTTTGTGAACACTGAACTTGTTGTTTGCAGAATTAGAGCAGCAGAGAGTGTTTTAACAATAAAAACAAAAACAGTTTATAACACCATATGTAAGAACCAATGTCTACTTTTGTTACTTTGGCCTAAACTAATGTTGTGAAAGCACGTTATGGGTGAAGCTGTTTTGTGGGGCAAGTAAAGCACTGGTTGTACCTCATTATGAGAAGACTCTCAAATCTCTTTTCAGAGAGTTGATTTCTTTTAGGCGTGAACCTAAAACTAAATGTTCTTTATGTTTGGAAACTGATGCAGAATCTGAAGGTCAAAGGCTGACCTCAGGTAGTCCATGACTTCCTTTTCTTCAGAGTAGGTCTCCCCCTCTGGCTCTTCCTCAAAAGTGAAAAAATCCATCTCACTTAAGCTGACAGATGTGGAAGGTACATTTGCAGGGCTCTGTGCGGTAGGAGCAGTTGTGTGTCACTCTGCTGTAAGCTCTTTCACTTGCTTACTTCAATTTTGGACAACTGACAGCTGCAAGGACATCTTTGTCATCCAACACACTGGAAAAACGAGTCTGGATAGCCTGAAAAACATAATCGACATGTTTAAGCCTACAAGGCCAACAATTTATTATGTTATTAAATTACTTGCATCCCTAATATGGGATCAATATTATGGATTTCATTTTGTTTTAGGTTAATTACTAACAGTTTTGTGATAATATTCTGTTCTATCATGAGTAGTGTGATGCAAGAAATTATAAATAGTTTGAAGATGGAACATACCTGCACTATGGCATCTAGAAGGCCTGCAGTCATCCTGGAGAGGGTCTCTTTCACAGCCAGGGTCTTCTGCATCAGAACTTCAGGTGTGGGCAGTCAAGTCCCATAAGAACAGTCACCTTGTAAAATGTCCAGTGCTACAGTCAGGGGTTTCATAGCCGTGCAGTACTCATGGAAAAACTAGTACTCTTTGTCTATGAAGCACTTGACCACCAGCTTGCTCTTTACAGCATCAAAAAAAGAATTCCACCTTGTAGATGTTGATACAGGAGATTTCTTTTGCTGACTGACTGTCTCTCATGTAAGGTGAGACCTATTTGATTTAGTCGAAAGAGCTGTGCATTTTGCTGTGCTGCTCCTATACACAGCCTTACTCTCTGTATTGATAGTCAAATATTTCTCCACATCACTTGTGGAAATTATGTTTATGATGTGTGAATTACACCTGCGGTGTGGGGAACAGACAGCTGGCCTTCACTTTCATTCTCAGCTGAGAGGATCTGTGACATATCTGAAAAAAGTGACATCATCATTATCACCATCAACTGTAGGGGTGGACTCTTCCATCTCCATCTCATCATCTGACTCTGTGACAGGCTAATAAACTCTAAATGCCTTTACAAAGTTAGATCCATTGTCAGTCACTGTTGCAACGACTTTGCTGAGTCCATATGGAGAGTGACTGTTTTCAATTTCTGCTCCAATGACATTGTACATGTGTCTACCGTATATTCTCCTATATGCCAATGCAGCCTTTTTGCGTTCTAGTGTGGATCTGCTGATTCAATGGAGCATCACTCCCATATAAATCCTGTTGTTAGCAGCCCAGCACAAATATACATGGTAGTTGACACAAAGTCAACCTCATTCAGCGTGCCCTTCAGATTTCTATCCATTTCTGCATATGCTTTCTCCAGGTAAGAGGAAAAGGCTGTTCTATGAGGCAGCTCAGCATCGATAGAACCAGGGATCTTGCGTATTGCGTATCTCTTTTTGGATGCTTTATCACCGCGGTAATAAAAAATCCATACTGTCACAGCCCAAATCTCCATCGAATGGAGATACAATGGAGAAGCTGGAGTAGAATATGGTCAAGATTCTTGTGATCAGTCCAAACCAAAAACAGCTCCTGAGCCCCCTCCAGCCAGTGATGCCACTCCTTTAGCGGCAACTTTACTGCTAGCACCTCTCTGTTATGTCGTACCAACGTCGTAGTTCCTCTCTGCCTTGGACAGCAGGGATGCATCTTGCCATCAGCTGCTGATCTCTGGGAAAGCACTGGACTGAGGAGAGGTTAATGTATACAGAGGCGCTGCGAAGGCACTATATTTCTGAATAAACTGATGGTAAAAGTTAGCAAATCCAAAGAACTGCTCCACCTTTTTCCGGTTGTTTGCATCTGGCCACTCTGTCACAGTTTTTACTTTTGCGGGATCCATTTGTATCGACTATGATGAAGCCCAGGAAGATAGTGATCCAGCGTAAAACCCACATTTCTCAGCCTTAACGTATAACTGGTTGTCTAACAGCTTGGTCAAAACCTGGCAAACCTGACATACATGGGACTCAACATCTGGACTCGATGTCGACAAACACAAATTGGTTTAGGTATTATCTTAGCACCTCATTTACAACATTCTGGAATACCCCTTGGGCATTGGATAATCCAAAAGACATTACCAGATATTCATAATGTCTCGACGAGGTGTCTCGACGAGGTTCATCTTCCACTCGTCCCCCTCCCTAAGTGGTAAGTATTCTGTAAATCCAGCTTGGTGAAAATCTTTGCATTTTGCAACTGCTCAAAAGCAGATGACATAAGAGGGAGGGGGTACTTGTTTTTGATAGTGATGTCATTCAAGGGTGTGTACGGTCTGAGTGAGCTATCCTTTTTACCCACATAGAAGAAACCTGCCCCTAGCGGAGACAAGGATGGTGATGATGCCTGCCCACAGAAATGATTGGATGTAGCTAAGAGAAAGCATAGATCCGATCATTTGGCAAGACCACTCACGCTCGCAGCTCAATGGCACAATCAAAGGCTCTGTGGGGAGGCATTGAACTAGTCTCCGCCCCCTACCCCACCGTTACCCACTTTTCCCAATTCAAACACTGGTCCGACCACCCCTTTACCCCCCCAATTTCCAATCAATGACCGGATTGTGTTTACATAATCATGGGAATCGTAAAACAACAGTATGGTGAGCTGAATAATAGACATGAAAATGCAGTTCTTCCCCATGGTTATCAGTGGTTACAGTCACAGACTCAGTTAACATGGGTAATTTTAAAAAGTTTGTTGCCGTTCAGGGCCTTAGCCTCATGTGGTCTCAGTGTTCAGACCCAGATTCCAAACCACCCCCCATTCCATAAGTCTTTCATCAGCCCCTGCGTCAATAAGCAAAGCATGAGTCAATATAGTGTCTTTAACTGAACACGTTACCTGGGTCAGTGGAGGGCCTTCTGCTGCCACAAATAGGCTCACCAGTCCCCTCCAGTTTACTGGTGAGTCTGCTCTTTTGCCAGACAGATGCTGAGACGGTGGCTGGCTTCTCCACAGTCGAAACAAAATCCCTGCTGCAGGTGCTGCTGTCACTCCTGGAGGGTGAGATTAGCCCGGCCGACCTGCATTGGCTCCTCCCGAGTGGCCAGAAGGACTCGCTGTCCACTGCCACTGTCTGCTGCCTGACCCAACTCCCATAACCTGCTGGTCTGCGGTGATTGTCCCGCCCCTCCACGTCTTCTGTAGCGGCAATTCCAAACCCAGTTGTTGCTGTTGATGGCTGCGTCAATCACATCGAGGCAACTTCTGTGGTCCAATCTGGTCATGGATATGATTGTTGAGTCCGTCCAGGAAGACTTTCACCAGGTTTGGTTCCGCCCAGCCACTGTCCCTGGCCGGCAGGCAAAACTGAATGGCACACAACGATGAGTCCCATGCCCATTCTGCCGTGGCCCAAGCTGCCGCTCTTCTTGTGATGTGTGAGGTTATGAAGGTTACTCGAGATTGTGGAGTGGGGAAAGCATTGGGGTTCATTCTGGAGTGTAGGTCGCATTGCACAAGAAAGGGTCTGCAGAGCTCTGACTCGCTGGCGTAAGCCATGCTGATGTTTGTTTCACCTGCGAGCAAGCTGATGGTGCAGCATATCTCATCTGGTTGCCATGGTGAGCACTGTGGAGAAGACGCCAGTATGAGGCTTACAGCAGCTGTTGCAGAAGGTCCAGTCACTTGTGAAATTAGTAGTTCTGGAAAGATGTGGCGAATCCAACAGCAACTTAAAAATCAGACGGGAGCAGCACATATGAAGTGTGGATTGATTGAAGAGGAGGTTCTCAGGTAAGCCTTGAGCCAGACAAGTACACCGGTGCATTTCCCACATGTTCTAGTGCTCTTTCTCTGGGGAAGTTGGAAAGGCTGATATTCAATGCTGAGGGAGCATGACTTTTGGCCACATTCTCTCCGGGGACAACACAGGTAATCAGGCAGATAGCACAGGATGAAGTGTTTGTCAGTCAAACAATGAACGATCAGACAGAAATAAGGTCTCTGATGAATCTCTGATTATGAAGACAGTTTGGCGATGCCAATAGATCAGACACATCTCGGTAGGCATGAAGCAGCACGAATAGGGCAACAGAAAACACAACAGTGAGGGAGCGAGGTGGACAGCTAACCCGGGCACCATCTGGACCAGTGAGGAGAACCCGATAAACCTACCAGGGGAAAAGATGCTCCTAATAAAGTCTATACCAAAGGCCAGTCATTGACATGACCATTACAAAACTGGACCAAACTGAGCACTCAAACGTAATCCTCTCCAATCCCTTCCCTATCCAAACCTAATGCCCAACTACAATGTGTAATTTTGTAACACAGATACCAACTTGAATTGAACTTGAACTTGAATCACAAACACAAACCTTCAACTACAACCGGTAGAACTGGTAGGACTATACTGCATGACTAATCACAATAATATCTGTAGGATCAGTGAAATATAGATGTATAGGGGTGAAAGGATTGCGTGCCAACCAAAAACGCAAACCAAATGAATGCTCAAAGAGAAGGCATGCTGTTGGTGGAGAGAGAGAGAGAGAGAGTGACTGAGCAGGCCAGATTTTACAGTTTTTCTCCAGTGGTTTGGCTAATTTCTTGAAACAGAAATACATTCTCTCAAAGATAATTTGGCAAAGCCTTACAGTTCAGTACCATAGCTCAGCAAAAGTTCATGTCTCCCAAAATTGTTCACTTATAACTCAGTTCCTTTCCCATATAAATAGTCAGTGCCACCAAAATGCAAAGATTCTTCTCAATTGCTTTGGCTCATTTCTTGAAACAGACCAGATATTCTCAACACTCATGGTGCTTTTGCCAAAATAATTTGGATGGTTCAGCACAACACCATATTTTCCCAAAACAGTTCATTCGTGTGTCAAAACTAAATTCATATAAACTCATAAACTTCATATTAGTTCAAATAAATCGGCAGTGCCCCAAAATACATCATCCCTTTAGCATTGTGTAAACACTGCAAGTCAAAATGTTTAGATGTTTGTCACTATGGCAGAGGACCATTGAAATATTCTTTTTGTCCACCTCTCAGATTTAGCCTTTCATTGACAATGGTCCTACACAAATTTTTGAATTTGAATACCATTGAGTGTGAAATTGAAAGAGTAGGATTTTAAGGTAAGAGTAGCCTACAAGGTTTGACATCACACATTGACTTCATATCGCTAAGGAAATTGTCACCATTTTTATTCACGCACACAATATTCTATAATATAAACACATAAACAAAAAACAAAGAGGGTTATACATAGCCTGCAGTGCTGTAAATACTACTAAATATCACTGTCCTTGGCCTCCTGGTGGTCCACACACTGCTGTCTGTCTGGCCACAGATTCTGGTCCACGTCATAGCGTATATTCTCCCTTGCGATGCAACAAGTGAAGAAACGTGGCCCAGCCCACGGCCCAGGTGAACTGCTTCTCCCTGCCAATTTCTCTTCTGCCTTTCTGAAAGAGGGAGGAGAAACCAGCAGACAAGCCAGCAGAACAGCACAAGAGTCTTCACGGCACATTTTTGTTGGCAACAGTGCAGCATTACTCCTCAAACATGAAGGTCCTGAATTTAGACGAACTACAAATCGCTGAAGCAGTTCTGCTGAAACACTTACCCAAGAGCTTAACGGTAGACATCTGCAAGCCATTTAAAATACATTCTTCAATGTTTAAGTATGTCTAACTGCAGTGTTGTGTAATCTAAACTTTTGGTGTTTTTAGATTTACGGTTTCTTACACGCAATGAACAGGAAGAAACCAAGCACACTGGAGGTAATCGTTGACGCATGGCCTGATTTTAAAGTAATCGTTTGCCGTCCTGATCTGAAGGTGAGTTCACATCCTATTTGAGAACTCCCTTGTGCACTTTTGTCTGTGTTTGCTGGATTTAGTGTTTTTTTTAACAGAACAAGCTCGCCCTGGAGTTCATGAAAACTGTGTCATACTACACCATGGATGAACAGATTTTAAGGAAAGTGCTGGTGGAAGAGGATGCAATAGACTGGAGCACTTATTTTCTTATTGGGGGTGAGTTCAGATCACTGCAGATGGTGCTTTATGATTCCTCAGACAGCACACATTAATTGTCATAGTTTGTAAATCAGTGCTGTAATGTAACTATGCTACCAGTAAGTAATTCTACTGTACATTTACTGTAGTAGGCTTTAACCCTGCCTTCAGTTTAACATAATTGTACTTTACCTGAGAATTTATTACATTTCATACCATTTCATATTTTAACTCCACTAGAATTCAGAGATAAATATTGGATCTTTCACTTCCCTACATTTATATTATTCAGCAGCTGCAGCGATAGTTTCTACTTTAGTACAATTTTAAACAGGAAGCACAAGCTAATGAATTAGAATGGTGCTAAATTAGCAACATGTGAATCATTTTTGTCCTGTAGGATTTGACAGTACCCATGCCCCCATGATCAAAGAATTGTCTGCTGAAAGACAAGTCAACAACCGATGCTATTCTGCACTGCATCTTCTGTATTTGCCAGACAGCAGCCATCTGCTCACACCAGCAGCTGACAGGTGGGTCTATCGTCACATCTTTATAATTATTTTCTTTAAGGTTTAATGACTGTCACAAACAAGGACGTTCAATCTCTGACACATGGAAAAGGTGAGCTGGTACAAGACAAGGGAGACAAGACTATTTACACATGATATAATGGATCAAGGGTGATAACAATCAGAGCAACTACAGATAATCACAAACACACAAGGACAAGAAGTCAAGTGATTTGAAATGAGAGGGACGTATTACTTCAAAATATAACAGGAGATGACAAAGCAAAAGTAAAATGATATTGTTTCTCTGCTCAGGTGAAAGATGATCATTACCTGTTTCTCTACACAGTGAGCTTGAATCAAGGATTGCATCTCTTGACCTTTCCCATGTTGATTTGGTGAATGAAACCTGGAAGTTTGGGGGGACCAAGCAGAGTTACATGAGCATTAAAAACTACATCAGCAACTTCCCATCATGCTGCATCACTGATGGCCAGGGTCAGCCAGTGTCCTGGATTCTGACGTATGATTACTGTGCAATGGGGCTGTTGTACACTGTGCCAGAGCACAGAGGGAAAGGCTACGCCAAAGTCCTGGTCAGCACCATGGCCAGAAGACTCCATGCTGAGGGCTACCCAGTGTACTGCTTCATAGAGGAGGAGAACGATGTCTCCTACAGGCTCTTTAAAACCCTGGGCTTCACTGAGGAGCCCTCATACAGGGAGCTATGGTTTGAGTTTAACCTCTGATTTTCTAACCGTTGTAATTGAATGCTATCAAATGATGTACACGTACACATGTATGAATGTAGAGTATCTTCACATCTTTTTTTTTTGACAGAAGGAAGAGCTCTTCAAAGTCATGCTCATTTTTGCAAATGATGAAAAAAAAAATCATAAAAACATCCTCTGTTGACTGGACCCACTTATTGTTAATAATAACATGCAGGTCAGAACATTTATCTTTTATTCTCTTCTTAGCATGTTGCTCTTAAAAAGTTACCCTTTCCTCCCTGAAAAAAGATCAGGTCATCAGTGATTTAATGTTATTATCATAATAAAATGATGTGAATAACCCCCAAATTGTGTTTCTGTAAGAATGTGGTTTGACACAGAACCCTAATGCCCAACTCCCAGACAAAGTGTCAACCAAAAGGATTTATTTACAAAAGGTAAAATAACACTACAGGGAGGAATAAACAATCAAGCCAAGCCTACATGGCCCCACCTTGCTCGCTGACCCTCTCCTGCACAGAAGCACGCAGCGTGCCTGTCCCACATTCATGTTGCAAACAAAGACATAGAGGCACGCACTATTTGCTCATTTCCCCTAGTTTCCTGTGAAGATTAAATCAGATTTTGGGGCTTTCATTTCGAAAAACCAGACTTTTATTTTGAAAGAAACAGCCTGAGTCTAAGCTTCCCGTCTGTGTGTGATCAATGATGTCATCCATTCTCTGTATCTTTGGTAATGGCAAATCAGAAGTCTGTATCATATCATCAACTAATCTCTATATACTTATGTGTCTATGTGGATGCCCCACTGACACACACACACACACACACACACACACACACACACACACACAGCTTCTCATTCACACTCTACCACTGATTATAAGCTGAATAATGCTATGTTGATGGAGGCACATGCATATCATCTAATTCTGCTGGCCACCCTTGACTTAGGCCCCACTTGGACCACCCCTATGAAAATGTCTGGACACGCCACTGGTCTGTCTCCCACACTGGCTCTCACTGACTGCCACTGATTTCAAGCTGAGTCAGACCTGTCAAACTTCTCTGAATAAATCAAAAAGCATAATGAGTAGAGCTTTGATTTTTGGACGTGAGGTGGCAGCAGATCACGAGGGATGCAGCGGTGCAAATTTTGTGTCTCTACTCCACTCAGAAAGCCATCAGCATGAGGTTTCCCAAAAGAGGATTCTCTCCTTTTTTAGGTTTGTCCTCTAAAAATTAACATTGGACCCTGTGGAGAGAATCTTTGAAGGTGGAGTACTAATTGAGGCCATGGAGTAAAAAGTCTAACCCCTAATTTCCACTGGATGCGGAACGACGCCGACGTTCGTCGATGTGCGTTGTCCGTCGTTCGTCAATACCCACCAGATGCGCCTGTTGCAGCTGACATCATGAGAATAATATCTCGCAAATTCACGTATAATCACGTGATATAGCGGGCTGTAGTGGGTGTCAGTGAAAAGAGAATCACCCTGTGTCCACTGAGTAGAAGAAAATTGATTATATGATCCACCCCGAACATGGATTATTTTATTTTGAAAATAAATCATATGCTTTATTTTGTGGCTGTACACGACTTCCTGTCGATGTCCGACAAAAACAGAAGCTTGACGATTTCTTCTGGCAGGCGTCGGCATGTCGGCGGCAGCCCGCATTCAGTGGAAAATGACACATTGATTTGAATGGATGCCTATCGGGTCCGACAAAACGGCACATTTAAACATCCGGTGGAAATTAGGGGTAAATCTCACAGACATAAGAGACACATCACTACGACTGGGACAAATTTTCCTATATTTTGGTGAAAAAATGTAGGAAATGGAGTGAAGGTACCCCTCACAATCATGATTTAAGAAAAAAAAATTCAGACGATTCTGAAACTGCTCTCCACTCTAGGCATGTAGTTCTCTCACTCTAGTGCATGCAATAGACACCCATGTTAAGCTCTGATTTTTAACATTTTACATGCTATGAATTAAGTGATCTGAGGGACAAACAATACATTTTATGACATCACAATAAATATGACATATGTTGTCACATATGTTGTCAGGTAAATTTGCTGCCTCCGGGCAGGCACATAACAACAAAGTAACAAATCAAGAAACAGTTCAAAACAACGACAGACACAGACCAGAAACCTGACATGGATGGACATGGAACTAATGTGTAACTGGTGGGTAGCTTGGTCAGAACACGCAAGACGTACTGGCACACAACAGTGGGAGAGGCAGACATTAATACACTGAGGAATAGGAAACAGCTGGAAACAATCAGGGACGGGGTAGACAGTTACCAGACGTGGGAAACAGGAAGGCATGATGTTGTGAAGCTGAAATGAGAGGGACACAGTTAATTTCAAGAACAGGAAAACAGGAAATGACAAGACAAAGTGACAGGACTGAAATAAAAAAACATAACTTGACCTGACAGATATGACAGTTTCACCCAGTTGGAATCTCCAGGTTCTGCATTCTTTCTTCTGAACCGTAACATTACTTTAAGGTGCAGTTCACAGACAAATATGTGTTTATCCAGTATTACAGTTACATGATCCCAGAGAGCCACCGTTGTTTCAGCTTTATGATCAGATCTTACAGATAAGGAAAGTACAAACTCTTGACAGCTGGCCAGAATGCTGATACTGTTAAAATGGAAATCTCCAGGCCCAGTTCATAGACAAGTTTATCCAATATTACAGTTACCTGATCCCAGAAAACAAACTTCATTTCAGCTTGTTATGATAATGATTCTGAAAGGAAGTGCATTGCTTAATTTTGAGCTCAGCATTATTCCACAACTGAACCCCTTTAAAAGAAATACATCTTCTTTTAACTTCTTTTTCAGCTTTTGTTACCAAATTTGCTTCCATCTCTCAGCTCATATTTACTGACAGACACTATGAAAAACTTATGCACACTGTCTAGTAGTGTTTTTTATATGCTTGAAATATGTTCTTGAGATATGTTCTCTCCGGGTACTCCGGCTTCCTCCCACCATCCAAAAACATGCATGGGGATTAGGTTAATTGGTTAATTTAAATTGACCATAGATGTGAATGTGAGTATGAGTGGTTGTCTGTCTCTATGTGCCCTGTGATGAACTGGACACTTGTCCAGAGTGTACCCTGCTTTCTGCCCTAAGACAGCTGGGATAGGCTCCAGCCCCCCGCGACCCTATGAGGATAAGTGGTAGAAAATGGATGGATGGATGGAAGATTTGCATTGTTCTATTATAAACCAAGTCTCTCAACTTCAAAACATGAGAATTTAGAAATAATGAGTTAGTGTGATCATAATATCATCTTTGTTTATGATGCGTATGGCTCGTTTTTGTTGTAACAATTTTATCAGTTGTGGTTTTAAAATTCGATCCCCATAATTCCACATAGTATGTTAAATAAGGAAGTATCAGCGAATAGTAAATTACATGTAAACTTTTGTGATTTAGCATGTCTTTGGTTTTGTACATGATTTCAACTGTTTTTGAGATTTTCCCTTTCACATACTCAACACATTTTTTCCATTTAAGTTTATGACTGATCACAACACTGAGGAATTTGGTCTCCCAAACCCTTCCTATTTCAATATTAGAGATTTTTAATTTAATATTACTTCCAGATTTGCTTCCAAACACCATGAAATTTAACATACCACTAAAAAATTAAGTAAATGTGTCATTGATTAATTGTGTCATTAATTCATTAAAATTGGAATTAAATGTGTCATTAATTCATTAAAATACCAATTCATTTTTATGTAAAAAACACATATAGTTATTTCAACTCCATCAAAGTCAGTGGGCGGGGGTAATGTGAATCTGGTCTAATCCATTGCTTTGGTCTGAAGTCTTGAAACCGAAAGAAGGAGTCTTTCAAAACATGGCGGCTACGTTGATGGAGGATCCCCATGTACTTTCTAGTGAGCTAGTGAGAGGTATTTTAGACCTTGCTGAGTATATGGAGGCAAGACCCTCTGACCCAGAGCATGTAGCGTGTAAAGCAGAGGATTTATTGAAGTTGTTGGATTTATATCGGCACTTTCCAAGCTTTTGACCGTACAGTGACTGCAAATTTAGAAGCACTGTTGCCACAGTTACCTCTAAAAACTAATCTGATTACTGATTATGGATTACTCATTTAAAAAGTAACTTAGTTACTTAGTTACCTTACCGATTACTTCATTTTAAAAGTAAAAGTAAAAGTTAAATTACATTCAACCATTTTCTTTCTAACACTCACTTTATTGGAAGTGTACAGGAATGTCAAAAAGTCATTTTTTTTCAATAAAGATAGTCTAAATATTTTTAATGAAATATAAAATAAAGATGGTTTTTATTGGCTTACAAAACACACTTTTTTATAAAATATAAAATAAATTATTTTATTCTATGAAATTCTTTGTAAGCATATTTTGTGAACACTGAACTTGTTGTTTGCAGAATTAGAGCAGCAGAGAGTGTTTTAACAATAAAAACAAAAACAGTTTATAACACCATATGTAAGAACCAATGTCTACTTTTGTTACTTTGGCCTAAACTAATGTTGTGAAAGCACGTTATGGGTGAAGCTGTTTTGTGGGGCAAGTAAAGCACTGGTTGTACCTCATTATGAGAAGACTCTCAAATCTCTTTTCAGAGAGTTGATTTCTTTTAGGCGTGAACCTAAAACTAAATGTTCTTTATGTTTGGAAACTGATGCAGAATCTGAAGGTCAAAGGCTGACCTCAGGTAGTCCATGACTTCCTTTTCTTCAGAGTAGGTCTCCCCCTCTGGCTCTCCCTCAAAAGTGAAAAAATCCATCTCACTTAAGCTGACAGATGTGGAAGGTACATTTGCAGGGCTCTGTGCGGTAGGAGCAGTTGTGTGTCACTCTGCTGTAAGCTCTTTCACTTGCTTATTTCAATTTTGGACAACTGACAGCTGCAAGGACATCTTTGTCATCCAACACACTGGAAAAACGAGTCTGGATAGCCTGAAAAACATAATCGATATGTTTAAGCCTACAAGGCCAACAATTTATTATGTTATTAAATTACTTGCATCCCTAATATGGGATCAATATTATGGATTTCATTTTGTTTTAGGTTAATTACTAACAGTTTTGTAATAATATTCTGTTCTATCATGAGTAGTGTGATGCAAGAAATTATAAATAGTTTGAAGATGGAACATACCTGCACTATGGCATCTAGAAGGCCTGCAGTCATCCTGGAGAGGGTCTCTTTCACAGCCAGGGTCTTCTGCATCAGAACTTCAGGTGTGGGCAGTCAAGTCCCATAAGAACAGTCACCTTGTAAAATGTCCAGTGCTACAGTCAGGGGTTTCATAGCCGTGCAGTACTCATGGAAAAACTAGTACTCTTTGTCTATGAAGCACTTGACCACCAGCTTGCTCTTTACAGCATCAAAAAAAGAATTCCACCTTGTAGATGTTGATACAGGAGCTTTCTTTTGCTGACTGACTGTCTCTCATGTAAGGTGAGACCTATTTGATTTAGTCGAAAGAGCTGTGCATTTTGCTGTGCTGCTCCTATACACAGCCTTACTCTCTGTATTGATAGTCAAATATTTCTCCACATCACTTGTGGAAATTATGTTTATGATGTGTGAATTACACCTGCGGTGTGGGGGAACAGACAGCTGGCCTTCACTTTCATTCTCAGCTGAGAGGATCTGTGACATATCTGAAAAAAGTGACATCATCATTATCACCATCAACTGTAGGGGTGGACTCTTCCATCTCCATCTCATCATCTGACTCTGTGACAGGCTAATAAACTCTAAATGCCTTTACAAAGTTAGATCCATTGTCAGTCACTGTTGCAACGACTTTGCTGAGTCCATATGGAGAGTGACTGTTTTCAATTTCTGCTCCAATGACATTGTACATGTGTCTACCGTATATTCTCCTATATGCCAATGCAGCCTTTTTGCGTTCTAGTGTGGATCTGCTGATTCAATGGAGCATCACTCCCATATAAATCCTGTTGTTAGCAGCCCAGCACAAATATACATGGTAGTTGACACAAAGTCAACCTCATTCAGCGTGCCCTTCAGATTTCTATCCATTTCTGCATATGCTTTCTCCAGGTAAGAGGAAAAGGCTGTTCTATGAGGCAGGTCAGCATTGATAGAACCAGAGATCTTGCGTATTGCGTATCTCTTTTTGGATGCTTTATCACCGCGGTAATAAAAAATCCATACTGTCACAGCCCAAATCTCCATCGAATGGAGATACAATGGAGAGCCTGGAGTAGAATATGGTCTAGATTCTTGTGATCAGTCCAAACCAAAAACAGCTCCTGAGCCCCCTCCAGCCAGTGATGCCACTCCTTTAGCGGCAACTTTACTGCTAGCACCTCTCTGTTATGTCGTACCAACGTCGTAGTTCCTCTCTGCCTTGGACAGCAGGGATGCATCTTGCCATCAGCTGCTGATCTCTGGGAAAGCACTGGACTGAAGAGAGGTTAATGTATACAGAGGCGCTGCGATGGCACTATATTTCTGAATAAACTGATGGTAAAAGTTGGCAAATCCGAAGAACTGCTGCACTTTTTTGCGGTTGTTCGCAACTGGCCACTCTGTCACAGTTTTTACTTTTGCGGGATCCATTTGTATCGACTATGATGAAGCCCAGGAAGATAGTGATCCAGCGTGAAACTCGCATTTCTCAGCCTTAACGTATAACTGGTTGTCTAACAGCTTGGTCAAAACCTGGCAAACCTGACAAACATGGGTCTCAAGATCTGGACTCGATGTCGACAAACACAAATTGGTTTAGGTATTATCTTAGCACCTCATTTACAACATTCTGGAATACCCCTTGGGCATTGGATAATCCAAAAGACATGACCAGATATTCATAATGTCTCGACGAGGTGTCTCGACGAGGTTCATCTTCCACTCGTCCCCCTCCCTGATGTGAACTAAGTGGTAAGCATTCTGTAAATCCAGCTTGGTGAAAATCTTTGCATTTTGCAACTGCTCAAAAGCAGATGACATAAGAGGGAGGGGGTACTTGTTTTTGATAGTGATGTCATTCAAGGGGGTGTCGTTGGTGTACGGTCTGAGTGAGCTATCCTTTTTACCCACATAGAAGAAACCTGCCCCTAGCGGAGACAAGGATGGTCTGATGATGCCTGCCCACAGAAATGATTGGATGTAGCTAAGAGAAAGCATAGATCCGATCATTTGGCAAGACCACTCACGCTCGCAGCTCAATGGCACAATCAAAGGCTCTGTGGGGAGGCATTGAACTAGTCTCCGCCCCCTACCCCACCGTTACCCACTTTTCCCAATTCAAACACTGGTCCGACCACCCCTTTACCCCCCCCCCCAATTTCCAATCAATGACCGGATTGTGTTTACATAACCATGGGAATCGTGTACCAAACAACAGTATGGTGAGCTGAATAACAGACATGAAAATGCAGTTCTTCCCCATGGTTATCAGTGGTTACAGTCATAGACTCAGTTAACATGGGTAATTTTAAAAAGTTTGTTGCCGTTCAGGGCCTTAGCCTCATGTGGTCTCAGTGTTCAGACCAAGATTCCAAACCACCCCCCCATTCCATAAGTCTTTCATCAGCCCCTGGGTCAATAAGCAAAGCATGAGTCAATATAGTGTCTTTAACTGAACACGTTACCTGGGTCAGTGGAGGGCCTTCTGCTGCCACAAATAGGCTCACCAGTCCCCTCCAGTTTACTGGTGAGTCTGCTCTTTTGCCAGACAGATGCTGAGACGGTGGCTGGCTTCTCCACAGTCGAAACAAAATCCCTGCTGCAGGTGCTGCTGTCACTCCTGGAGGGTGAGATTAGCCCGGCCGACCTGCATTGGCTCCTCCCGAGTGGCCAGAAGGACTCGCTGTCCACTGCCACTGTCTGCTGCCTGACCCAACTCCCACAACCTGCTGGTCTGCGGTGATCGTCCCGCCCCTCCACGTCTTCTGTAGCGGCAATTCCAAACCCAGTTGTTGCTGTTGATGGCTGCGTCAATCACATCGAGGCAACTTCTGTGGTCCAATCTGGTCATGGATATGATTGTTGAGTCCGTCCAGGAAGACTTTCACCAGGTTTGGCTCCGCCCAGCCACTGTCCCTGGCCGGCAGGCAAAACTGAATGGCACACAATGGTGAGTCCCATGCCCATTCTGCCGTGGCCCAAGCTGCCGCTCTTCTTGTGATGTGTGAGGTTATGAAGGTTACTCGAGATTGTGGAGTGGGGAAAGCATTGGGGTTCATTCTGGAGTGTAGGTCACATTGCACAAGAAAGGGTCTGCAGAGCTCTGACTCGCTGGCGTAAGCCATGCTGATGTTTGTTTCACCTGCGAGCAAGCTGATGGTGCAGCATATCTCATCTGGTTGCCATGGTGAGCACTGTGGAGAAGACGCCAGTATGAGGCTTACAGCAGCTGTTGCAGAAGGTCCAGTCACTTGTGAAATTAGTAGTTCTGGAAAGATGTGGCGAATCCAACAGCAACTTAAAAATCAGACGGGAGCAGCACATATGAAGTGTGGATTGATTGAAGAGGAGGTTCTCAGGTAAGCCTTGAGCCAGACAAGTACACCAGTGCATTTCCCACATGTTCTAGTGCTCTTTCTCTGGGGAAGTTAGAAAGGCTGATATTCAATGCTGAGGGAGCATGACTTTTGGCCACATTCTCTCCGGGGACAACACAGGTAATCAGGCAGATAGCACAGGATGAAGTGTTTGTCAGTCAAACAATGAACGATCAGACAGAAATAAGGTCTCTGATGAATCTCTCATTATGAAGACAGTTTGGCGATGCCAATAGATCAGACACATCTCGGTAGGCATGAAGCAGCACGAATAGGGCAACAGAAAACACAACAGTGAGGGAGCGAGGTGGACAGCTAACCCGGGCACCATCTGGACCAGTGAGGAGAACCCGATAAACCTACCAGGGGAAAAGATGCTCCTAATAAAGTCTATACCAAAGGCCAGTCATTGACATGACCATTACAAAACTGGACCAAACTGAGCACTCAAACGTAATCCTCTCCAATCCCTTCCCTATCCAAACCTAATGCCCAACTACAATGTGTAATTTTGTAACACAGATACCAACTTGAATTGAACTTGAACTTGAATCACAAACACAAACCTTCAAATACAACCGGTAGAACTGGTAGGACTATACTGCATGACTAATCACAATAATATCTGTAGGATCAGTGAAGTATAGATGTATAGGGGTGAAAGGATTGCGTGCCAACCAAAAATGCAAACCAAATGAATGCTCAAAGAGAAGGCATGCTGTTGGTGGAGAGAGAGAGAGAGAGAGAGTGACTGAGCAGGCCAGATTTTACAGTTTTTCTCCAGTGGTTTGGCTAATTTCTTGAAACAGAAATACATTCTCTCAAAGATAATTTGGCAAAACAGCCTTACAGTTCCGCACCATAGCTCAGCAAAAGTTCATGTCTCCCAAAATTGTTCACTTATAACTCAGTTCCTTTCCCATATAAATAGTCAGTGCCACCAAAATGCAAAGATTCTTCTCAATTGCTTTGGCTCATTTCTTGAAACAGACCAGATATTCTCAACACTCATGGTGCTTTTGCCAAAATAATTTGGATGGTTCAGCACAACACCATATTTTCCCAAAACAGTTCACTCGTGTGTCAAATCTAAATTCATATAAACTCATAAACTTCATATTAGTTCAAATAAATCGGCAGTGCCCCAAAATACATCATCCCTTTAGCATTGTGTAAACACTGCAAGTCAAAATGTTTAGATGTTTGTCACTATGGCAGAGGACCATTGAAATATTCTTTTTGTCCACCTCTCAGATTTAGCCTTTCATTGACAATGGTCCTACACAAATTTTTGTCTAGTTAACAGAATACCATTGAATGTGAAATTGAAAGAGTAGGATTTTAAGGTAAGAGTAGCCTACAAGGTTTGACATCACACACTGACTTCATATCGCTAAGGAAATTGTCACCATTTTTATTTACGCACACAATATTCTATAATATAAACACATAAACAAAAAACAAAGAGAGTTATACATAGCCTGCAGTGCTGTAAATACTACTAAATATCACTGTCCTTGGCCTTCTGGTGGTCCACACACTGCTGTCTGTCTGGCCACAGATTCTGGTCCACGTCATAGTGTATATTCTCCCTTGCGATGCAACAAGTGAAGAAACGTGGCCCAGCCCACGGCCCAGGTGAACTGCTTCTCCCTGCCAATTTCTCTTCTGCCTTTCTGAAAGAGGGAGGAGAAACCAGCAGACAAGCCAGCAGAACAGCACAAGAGTCTTCACAAAAGGCACATTTTTGTTGGCAACAGTGCAGCATTACTCCTCAAACATGAAGGTCCTGAATTTAGACGAACTACAAATCGCTGAAGCAGTTCTGCTGAAACACTTACCGAAGAGCTTAAGGGTAGACATCTGCAAGCCATTTAAAATACATTCTTCAATGTTTAAGTATGTCTAACTGCAGTGTTGTGTAATCTAAACTTTTGGTGTTTTTAGGTTTACGGTTTCTTACACGCAATGAACAGGAAGAAACCAAGCACACTGGAGGTAATCGTTGACGCATGGCCTGATTTTAAAGTAATCGTTTGCCGACCTGATCGGAAGGTGAGTTCACATCCTATTTGAGAACTCCCTTGTGTACTTCTGTCTGTGTTTGCTGGATTTAGTGTTTTTTTTTAACAGAACAAGCTCGCCCTGGAGTTCATGAAAACTGTGTCATACTACAGCATGGATGAACAGATTTTAAGGAAAATGCTGGCTGGGGAGAATGCAATAGACTGGAGCACCTATTTTCTTATTGTAGGTGAGTTCAGATCACTGCAGACGGTGCTTTATGATTCCTCAGGCAGCACACATTAATTGTCATAGTTTGTAAAGTCATGTATAGTAGGTGTAATATTACTAAGCTACCAATCATTAAACTTACTGCCCATTTACTGTACTTGGCTTTAAGACTGCATTCAGATTGACATAATTTTATTTTACCTGAGAATTTATTACATTTCTTTCCATTTCATACTTTAACTCCTCTCCTCTACAATTCAAAGATAAATATTGTATCTTTCATTTCCCTACATTTATATTATTCAGCAGCTGTAGCTATAGTTGCAACGTAAAAGCACTTTTACACAGAGAGCATAAGCTAATAAATTAGAATGGCATTAAATTAGCAACATGTGAATCATTTTTGTCCTGCAGGATGTGACAGTGCCCATGCCCCCATGATCAAAGAATTGTCTGCTGAAAGACAAATCAACAACCGATGCTTGGTTGCAGGGCGTCTTCTGTATTTGCCAGACAGCAGCCATCTGCTCACACCAGCAGTTGACAGGTGGGTCTACAGACATCTTTATAATTATTTTCTTTAAGGTTTAATGTTTGGCACAAACATGGACCTTCTTTCTCTGACACATGGAAAAGGTGAACTGGTACAAGACAAGGGAGACAAGACTATTTATACATGATATAATGGATCAAGGGTGATAACAATCAGAGCAACTACAGATAATCACAAACACACAAGGACAAGAAGTCAAGTGATTTGAAATGAGAGGGAAGTACAGTATTACTTCAAAATATATCAGGAAATGACAAACCAAAAGTAAAATGATATTGTTTAACTGCTCAGGTGAAAGATGATCATTACCTGTTTCTCTACACAGTGAGCTTGAATCAAGGATTGCATCTCTTGACCTTTCCCATGTTGATTTGGTGAATAAAACCTGGAAGTTTGGGGGCATCAAGCAGAGTTACATGAGCATTAAAAAAATCATCAGCAACTTCCCATCATGCTGCATCACTGACAGCCAGGGTCAGCCAGTGTCCTGGATTCTGACGTATGATTTCTGTGCGATGGGGGTGTTATACACTGTGCCAGAGCACAGAGGGAAAGGCTACGCCAAAGTCCTGGTCAGCACCATGGCCAGAAGACTCCATGCTGAGGGCTACCCAGTGTACTGCTTCATAGAGGAGGAGAACGATGTCTCCTACAGGCTCTTTAAAACCCTGGGCTTCACTGAGGAGCCCTCATACAGGGAGCTATGGTTTGAGTTTAACTTCTGATTTTCTAACCATTGTAATTGAATGCGTAGCTGCCATATTATTAGGTAAACGTCTCTTGCAACATTTTTTGTGAATGAAAATTTGATTAAAATGTTTAAAGGAGAGATCCAGATTGAACTGAGCACTGAACAGTTATCAAATGATGTACACGTACACATGTATGAATGTAGAGTATCTTCACATTTATTTTTTTTTTTTACAGAAGGAAGAGCTCTTCAAAGTCATGCTCATTTTTGCAAATGATGTAAAAAAAATCAGAAACACATCCTCTGTTGACTGGACCCACTTATCGTTAATAATAACATGCAGGTCAGAATGTTTATCTTTTATTCTCTTCTTAGCACATTGCTCTTAAAAAGTGACTCTATGCTCATCAGAAAAGATCAGGTCATCAGTGATTGAAAGTTATTGTCATAAAAAAATGATGTGAATAACTCCTAAATTGAGTTTCTGTGAGAACATGGCTTGACACAGAACCCAAATGCACGACTCAAAGACAAAGTATCAACCAAAAAAGGATCTATTTTCAAAAAGGTAAAATAATACTACAAGCCTGTCAAATGCAAAATCACTTCTATGGAAGGCTATGAAAAGGTTAACTATAGAAAACACTCTGGCACTATGGCTATGAAAACAATGTTCTTTTAACACCGGGATAGCAAGTGAGGCCAGATGTATGAGCCACAAACAGCCGGTTGGGAGGGCAGCCCTCTGGTGGCGGGTTCTCCCATTTAATTGTTTCACCTCTTTTATTATTTGCCAAGATACTGCTGCTACCACACAATTACGTGGCAGGATGAGTTCAAGTTCCTTGGCAGCAGGCTCGGGATCGTAAAGCCATGAGAGAGCATCAGGCTTGATGTTTTGACTCCTAGGCCTAGGCCTCCTAGGTAAGACAAGGAGAAACTAAATTGATTAAAGCACAAAGACCACCTGTCCTGGCATGAATTCAGTCTCTTGGCCTGACAAATGTACTCAACATTTTTGTAATTAGTCCAAACCAAAAACAGCTCCTGAGCCCCCTCCAGTCAAGGATGCCACTCCTTTAGTACCACCTTTACTGCTAGCAATTCTCTGTTACAAACGTTGTAGTTCTTCTCTGCCTTCTGTGAAAGTAAAGCACAGGAATGCATTTTGCTGTCAGCCACTGATCTCTGGGAAAGCATTGCCCCTAGTCCCACGTCCCATCTACTTCCACCACAAATTGACTGGTCGGATCCAGGATGGTGAGGATGGGAGCAGTGGTGAACCGAACCTTGAGCTGCTTGAAGGTGGTGTCAGCAGGTGTGCTCCACTGGAAGGTGGACTGAGGAGGGGTTAATGTATACAGAGGCACTGCGATGGCTCTATAGTTCTGAATAAACGGTAAATATAAATGGTAAAAGTCAGCAAATCCAAAGAATTGCTGCACCTTTTTCCGGTTGTTTGGAACTGGTCACTCTGCCATAGCTTTTACTTTTGCCGGATCCATTTGTATTGACTATGATGAAACCTAGGAAAGATAGTGATCAGCACAAAACTCACATTTCTCAGCCTTAACTTATAACTGGTTAACTTAACTTATAACTAATAACAGCTTGGTCTAAACCTGACAAACATGACATACATGGGTCTCAAGATCTGGACTCGATGTAGACAAACAAATCGGTTTAGGTATTCTCTTAACACCTCATTTACAAGGTTCTGGAATACCCCTGGGACACTGGATAATCCAAAAAGCATGACTAGATGTCCCAACAAGGTGTTGAAGCCCGTCTTCCACTCGTCTCCCTCCCTGATGCAAATTAAGTGGTGAAAATCTTGGCATTTTACAAATGCTCGAAAGCAGATGACTTGATGACATAAGAGGGGGTACCTGTTCTTGATAGTCATGTCATATAAGAAGAAACCTGCCCCAAGTGGAAACAAAAATGGTCTGATGGTGCCTGCCCGCAGAGATGATTGGATGTTGCTGAGAGATGGCGTAGATCCGAACCCTTGGCAACACCACCCCTGCTCGCAGCTCGATGGCACAATTAAAGGCTCTGTGGGGAGGCAGAGAGGTGGCTTTTGCCTTGCTAAAGGTTTGGCCTAGGTCATGATAGCACAGGGAAACAGCAGATGAATTGACACAGTCCATGGTGGGTGCAATCGCAGAGGCTAAAGGCACTGAGCTCGTCTCTACCCCTAGTCCACCGCTTTTCCCAATTCAAAAACTGGTCTAAGCATTCGTCCGACCACCCCTTTACCGTCCCCGATTTCCAATTGATGACCAGATTGTGTTTATATAACCATGGGAATCCTAAAACAATAGTATGCTAAGCTGAATAATAGACATGAAAACACAGTTCTTCCCCATGGTTATCAATGGTTATAGTCACAGGCTCGGTAACATGGGTGATTTTAAAAAGTTTAAAAAAGTCAGGGCAGTGGGGAAAGCATTGGGGTTCATTCTGAAGTGTCACTCACACTGCACTAGAAACGATCTGCAGAGCTCTGACTTGCTGGTGTATGGCATGCTAATATTTTGTTTCACCTGCGAGCAAGCTGATGGTGCAGTGCATCTCATCTGGTTGCCATGGTGAGCACTGAGGCTTACGGCGCAGCTGTTGCAGAAGGTCCAGTCACCTGTGAAATTAGTAGCTCTGGAAAGATGTGGCGAATCCAACAGCAACTTAAAAATCAGACATATGAAGTGTGGATCGATTGAAGAGGAGGTTCTCAGGTAAGCCTTGAGCCGGACAAGCACACCGGTGCATTTCCCATGTTCTAGTGCGCTTTCTCTGGGGAATTTGGAAAGGCCGCAAGCAATGGTATTCAGTGCCGAGGGAGCATGACTTTTGGCCGCATTCCCTCCAGGCAGAGCACAGGTGATCAGGGATATCCGATAGCACAGGAGGAAGTGTTTGTCAGTCAAACAATGAACGATCAGACAGCAACAAGGTCTCAGATGAATCTCTGATTATTTGTTCAGTTTGGCGATGCCAGTAGAACAGACACATATCGGTAGGCATGAAGCAGCACGAACAGGGCAACAGCAAAAACAACAGTGAGGGAGCGAGGTGGACAGCTAACTCAGGTACCATCTTGACCAGTGAGGAGAACAAGATAAACCTACCAGGGGAAAAGATGCTCCTAACAAAGTCTACATCAAAGGCCAGTCATTGACATGACCATTACCACACTGGACCAAACCGAGCGCTCAAACATGATCCTCTCCAATCCCTTCCGTATCCAAACCTAATGCCCAACTACAATGTGTAATTTTCCAATACAGATGCCAAGCACTTGAACTTGAATTGAACTTGAACTTGAACTTGAAGCACAAACACAAACCTTCAACTAAAACCGGTAGAGCTGGTAGGACTATACTACATGACTAAATCACACTAATATCTGTAGGATCAGTGATGTATAGATGTATAGGGGTGAAAGGATTGTGCCCCAACCAAAAACACAAACCAAATGAATGCTCAAAGAAAAGGCATGCTGCTGGTGGAGAGAGAGAGAGAGAGAGAGAGAGAGAGAGACTGAGCAGGCCAGCTTTTACAGTTTTTTCTATTGGGTTGGCTAATTTCTTGAAACAGAAATACATTCTCTCAAATATAATTTGGCAAAACAGCCTTACACTTCAGCACCAAAGCTCACTCGCAAAAGTTCATGTCCCCCAAAATTGTTCACTCATACTTCAAAACTCAGTTCCTTTCCCATATAAATAGTCAGTTCCACGAAAAGGCAAAGTTGTTTCTCAATTGCTTTGACTCATTTCTTGAAGCAGACCAAATGTTCTCAACACTCATGGTGCTTTTGCCAAAATAGTTTGGATGGTTCAGTACAACACAATGTTTCACCTTGATATTTCTCCCAAAACAGTTCACTCATGTGTCAAAACTAAATTCATATAAACTCATAAATTTCATATTAGCTATTTCCCCTTGCGATGCAACTGGTGAAGAAATCCAAAGGCCAGTTGAACTGCTTCTCCCTGAGGACTTTGTGAAAGAGGGAGGAGAAACCAGCAGACAAGCCAGCAGAACAGGACATGAGTCTTCACAAAAGAAACAGGACATTTTTGTTGGCAACAGTGCAGCATTACTCCTCAAACATGAAGGTCCTGAATTTACACGAACTACAAATTGCTGAGGCAGTTCTGCTGAAACACTTACCCAAGAGCTTGATGGTAGACATCTGCAAGCCATTTACAATACATTCTTCAATATTTCAGTACATCTAACTGCAGTGTTATGTGAGCAAGGGGGGAGTTCTCGTCCGGCCGCTGGGGGCTGGCTCCAGAAGTGAGCAATTCTCCATTGACCCCCATGTTAAAATAGCCGACTTTACAGCTTAAAAAAACATATTTATAGCCTGGCACATTTCAATTCTTTGGTCTCAATCGATAGTTTCTACCGCCGTGTGAGGGGGGTGAATTGTTTTTACCACAACCGTTTTAGTGTTATTTCGGCTTAAAATTCTTGCATAAATTAGGGCGTGGTTACATTGAGTGACAGGTTCACAGACAGCTACCGGCAGTTAACTCTTTGCTAAAGCATCGGCTGAGCTAGGCTAGGCTACACCCAGAGGTCTGCGGCTACATCGAGCAGTTAATAGGCACTGCGGTGTGCATGTTTTTTTGAATATTTTCAGTGTTTTCTGGCAATATGGTGTGTTGTGGGCGGCACGGTGGTACAGTGGTTAGCATTGTCGCCTCTGTAGCATATCAATGAGCATAAAATAATGAACTTAACTCTTCTCATTTCTGAGTATTTCCCCAGGAAATCCATCTGGCACTATGTGACACCTAAGTGCTAAAGGCTTAGGTTTTATGACTGACAATAAACAGATAAGACCAGTTCCTCCTCTCTGACCCAAGAAACTCCAGGACATACACCAGGAGGAGGAGTTTTATTGCCCACATTCCTGCTTTAATCCTGCCAGACCCATCCAAAGCTTAATGTGGCCTCTTCCTTTCTCCCTGCCTGGAACAGAACATTACATGAAGATTTTAATTGTTAACTATGCTTTCATTCCTCAGTTACTGTCATATAAGTATCACTGTTACAATGTCAAACATCAGTCTCCACATAGATCCTCTTCCTTTTCCTCCTTCTGATAAGGACTAAATGTGACATGTGGGATTGGTTGTGGATTAAGTCTACAGACACAATCATACATAGATCTGCCTGTTGTAGTACACCTTCCTACATGCTCTGATATCATGGTTCATCTGTGTTGGTTAATTTGTTGATTAATTTTGATTCAATTGGTCAAGTTTTGTTCTGTGGTTTCCTATTATAGGGTGTTTAGTATTGATCTGCAGCGGAGAGAGAGAGCTTTCACATAGAGAAACTTTAATAAAGTAAAACACAGCAGTATTAAGATTAAATAAGTTAAAAGAATATCATCTCAGTTAACTTGGTGGATGGGGAGGGACCAGTGGTCACACCCCCACTGGCCCTTCAACAAAGATCATAAAAAGCCTCAGCTGGTCTGAGTGCTCTCTCTACTCTTCTTCAGCCCTTCAGCCAGTCAAGTTCTGGTCTTCATCCTCTCCACTGCATCTCTGTTCTCCCTCTCCCACATGCTGGGAGGGGGAGGGAAACAATGATGACCCAGAGACAGAGACATGCTGTCCCACCACAGGCCCAGCGCCTCATGGCATGAAGAGCAACCTCTCCAGAATCTTCACCCCGCTCCAGATAAGACTGAAAGACTCTGAATGCTGCCTCTGAATGGCCTCCTCAGGACCCAGCACCTCATGGCATGAAGAACAGCCTATCCAGAACCTTCCAACTCTGCATCCTGCCTCAAGACCATCTTGTCTCCTCTCTCTACTCCTTTGCCCCAAAAATGTGAGCCAGCTCCTCTGCTCAGACACAGGCTGCAGAAAATGACTCCAGCCATCATGAAGAAACTTAAAAGAAGAAAAGACTGTCGGTCGACACGTTGGTGTGAATCCAGCCGACCTCCCCCACCAACAAAGAGGGGGTGGGAAAATTGAAGCAAGGGCACAGAGACTATGCTGTGAAGAGGAGAGACCAACCAGAGATGTTCAGAGATGACCAAAGATGTCCAGAGCTGTCCAGAGATGTCCAGAGATGACCAAAGGTTTCCAGAACTCCCCAGAGATGTCCAGAGCTGTCCACAGATGTCCACCAATGCCCGAAAGAGCCACTGGTGAAGTTCAAGCCGAAGTCGCCCGCAGAGATCCAGCAGATCCAGACTGAACCTGCAGCCACTCCTCACTCCCATCCATCCAGGAACGGTGATATACTGCATATACATCTTACAGATATTCAAGAGTTTGATGATTAGACGCTAAATGAAATGGCCTGAATTTAGGGCTTAATCCAGCAAACTTAATAATATTTGGTAAGCTATCAGTAAAACACTAAAGCAATTCTGAATAGTAAATTACTCACAATCTTCTCTGATGCCTCTCAAACTCTCAACTGCTGAACGGTACACCAAACCTAAACCAAATTTTGGTAACAGCCTAATTCTTAATTTGGTCTAGATAACCACCACTGAATTTAACTGGTCACATTGAATCAATTAATCATTCATCCTTTAAACTTTTGTGTAATCATTCATTCTATTTTGGTCACGATGAGTCAATCCCATGTTTTCACCATCAATCTTCCTTTATTCTAGTTTTATTATTCTATTTTATTATTTCTGTTAGTAACCTGGTCATTTAGTTTGTCAAACTAATCATTTATTATTAGTTATTTTCTGTTACAGTAATAGTCTGGTTATAGTTTGTCAAATAAACTTCTCATTTATAAAGAACTTGGTTATTTGATTTGTGTGTGTATATAAAGCAATTGAATCACTGTACACTAGGTCAAGAACTCCGTAGCACCTGAGATTAAGAGACTCTATTAATTAATGTCAAATTCACAAGTTTTCCCTGTTTTAGCAAAACTGGGTGGCACCCTGATAATTTCAACTATTAAAAATAATAGTGGCTTATACACGAAGCTGAGTGTTATCACTCTCCTTCACATTTTTTGACCATTTATATTTTATGATCAATGACTTAAAAGTTATTGTTTATAAATACATAATTTGGTATTAATTAACGATTGACTATTAACTCTGCTCTAGAGTATTTATGCTACAACTAGTTAACTAGTCACGCAATACACTTTTACAAGGTATCATGTTTAGCGGTCACACCATGTCACTAGTTAACTAGTTGAATTAATTTTACTCCACTAGCTCACTAGTGAGTAAAATATGTGGTACTGGTGAACTTGTTGCTCTGTTGGGCCATATTAGTTCACTAGTGAGGTGATTTTAACATTAAACAGTCATACATATACTGTATGTCTAGTAGTTAACAATGAAATTATTTTACCCTTATAAGCTTACTAGTAAGGGCAAACAAGATATAACTAGATAACTAGTGAGCCTGATTGCTTTGCTATAATAATAATAATTATTATTATTATTATTATTATCATCATCATCATCATTATTATTATTATAATTATGACTTCTCATATGGGTGGCATGGTGGTGCAGTGGTTAGCACTGTCGCCTCACAGCAAGAAGGTACTGGGTTCGATTCCCGGCCCGGGGCTAGGATTAGTAAAGTAGCTGACACGTAAACTAGCTGATTAGTAAAATAGTAAACTAGCTGACGTGAACTAGTAAATTAGCTGACTAGTGAACTAGCTGATAAGAAAACTAGATGAGCAGTGAACTAGTAAACTAGCTGACATGTAAACTAGTAAATTAGCTGACCAGTAAAATATCAGACATGTAAACGTGAAGTGAAGGCTGAAATGCTCAGTGTATGTTTTTGACGTGATTTGACAAGGGTAGCTAAAAATCACCATCAACACAATAAAACTGCAGCAATCATGACACAACAGTTATTTAATAGTGATTTCATGGCTGATTTCCTGGCTAAAACATTATGTTAATACAAGGAAGATATTTTATTAGCCACAACCACTCTTCAGCTTCTACAGCAGAAAGACTAAAGAAGAAGGGACACAAAAAGGACCAGACATCACCAACATGTTGTCATTAATCTTCATTCCTTGTAGCAGTTACAGAACACCTCTAAGCTACTAAAAGTGCCACTTTGTCCCCACATCTTCATATTTCAGAACAGCTGTTGTATATAATTCCTGAACTTATTCTATCCTACTTTTACATCCATTTTTGCATAAGAAATTGATCAACTTTTATATTTACCGTTCTACCCTTTCAGATTGACTATTATAGGTATGTTATTAAAGATATTTGTTGATGACTGCAATTATTTAAAGTAGCGCAAAATCCAAAACAAATATTTGACTACATTCCAAATAGCATACAATCTGTTTATTCAATTTATATAGATGGGTAGATTCATCTGAGCAGAAAAAATAATGCTTTAGACAGCTTTGTCATAGACCCGAAATATACCAAGGTCTGCACAGCGCCCAGTTGAGAGGATACCAGTGATTTTTTTTCCAGGTTTTATAGGGTTAAACTTAAATTGGGTGGGACCCTTGCTGGAGAGCCAATAGGAGGCTCACACGAACAATTAATCTACGCCCCTTTCCTGCCTTCTGTATAATTTAACTGCCAGGCTGCATTTGTTCACTAGTACATGTAGTGACAGTACATATTCAGTAAACAGAAACATTCAGGGCAGGGCAATCGGAAGTACAGAAGGGCAGGAAGCAAAATCTGAAACGAGGAAGGAAACAGCATAGGAAACAGCATTACTTCAAAATAAAAGCCGGAAATGACAAGAGGCATGAACAGAAGGGACAAAAATAGTGAAATTATTCAAACCAGACATTAACATTTGTATTTTCTGCAAATGCTACCTCACTGTACACTGGATTGAATAATCTTTGAAAGTCCCAGTGTCTCAGTGTCACAGTATAGCAGTGTAGAGGTATGTTAACTTTTAGATGCGTAACTTTGTAATTAAAGCATGATCATTATGGGTATGAGTGCTGAGATGTAGTTATTGTCTGAAAAAAAACAACCATTTATTTCACTTTTGGGTACTTGGTATGAGCGCTGCTTGGTCTTTGTGGTAATCTTTGGATTCCTCAGGTGCACTAGGTCATTCAACGCAACGTGTTGGTTATTTTAAGTAATTATTGCCATGTAGAGTAAAGCCTTTTAAAAAAAATAAATAAATAAATTAATTAACACTGCAGTGTGCCTTGTATTGTTTTTTTTGAGCGATAAGTGCATATTATATTTTTCTGAGACTGTCCTTCACTCATGCAATGAGCCCTTCATGAGATTGAATCACATGTATACAGAGCACATATGAGCTGGCATCTTCAACAAAATTCAATCATTAATAATAGCAGAGAGAAGACAAAGTAATAATGTCCTTTTAATGCTGCCCTGTTTTGAGTAGACATGCTCAGCTGCTATGAGACATTCAGTAACATGACATGACAGGCAATGACCAGCTGTCAATGATTTATAGAGATTAAGACCATTTATACTGGAACAGGGCACATAAAATCAAGAGTCAGAACAAGAAGCTTCACTCCTCAAACATGAAGGTCTTGAATTTAGATGAACTACAAATCGCTGAAGCAGTTCTGCTGAAACACTTACCCAAGAGCTTAAAGGTAGACACCTGCAAGCCATTTAAAATACATTCTTCAATATTTCAGTACTTCTAACTACAGTGTTGTGTAATCTAAACTTTTGGTGTTTTAAGGTTTACGGTTCCATACATGCAATGAACAGGAAGAAACCAAGCACACTGGAGGTAATCGTTGACACATGGCCTGATTTTAAAGTCATTGTTTGCCGACCTGACCCTAAGGTGAGTTCACATCCTATTTAAGAATTCCCTGTGTACTTTTGGATTTGGACTACTGGATTTAGTGTTTTAACAGAACAAGCTCGCCCTGGAGTTCTTGAAAAAGGTGTCATACTACAGCATGGATGAACGGATTTTAAGGAAAATGCTGGCAGAGGAGAATGTAATAGACTGGAGCACTTATTTTCATATTGGGGGTGAGTTCAGATGGTGCTTTATGATTCCTCAGGCAACACACATTAATTGCAGTAGTGTAATGTAACTAAGCTAAAAGGACCGAGGGTGTCATATCCTATATATATTGTGAAGCCCTCTGAGGCAAATACGTCATTTGTGCCCTCCCCAGGGGCGCGAGCACAGGACGAGAGAGGAAAAACAGACTCATTAGTAGCTTACAAAATAGATGCCTATATCCTCCCCTGTCAAAATGTAAGCAGCTGGATTATAACACACAAACAAATCAAACACAGTTTAATTTCAAATAAACCAAGGCAGAGGCAACAGGCGCTGCCGTGAATCTCTCCCCATCCTAAAGCACAGGTGGTCAGGTTTACAGCACGCTCGACCCACACTACTACGCGTCCAGACCCCTGATTTCTCCTCTCTATTTCAGTCAGCATCTGAGCACTTGTCAAAGATGAAAAAACAATTTGCGACGTACTTCAAAGAGGATTATCGCTTGTTTGCATGGGTTAGGGATCAATCAATTTGTGGGCGCTGCAAATGCGACCAAATATCCTCTTTTCCACGGACATGTCCACTTTTACGTCCCGTCCGGGGCGTCCGGGTTTTGTTTATTAATTGATGATAATGTCCGGTTTTCCTTCTGTGTGTATTAGCGTACAACCCTCCCTCCCTCAGTTGTCAGTGTTTGACTGTTGTTCGAAAGAACAAATCTTTTGAGTGAACGAACTGAACTGAATCACTTACTGAACTGATTCGTTCCTTTCTCAGTTCACTTGAGCTCAGTCTCAGCGTGGTGGCCGGGAGCTGAAGTGCCCCATTCATTAGTTCATGACTCGTGAATCTTCGATGAACTACCCAGCCAGCGAGGGGAGGGGAGGGGCGACTCACTGACCGAACAAGTGATTCTAGCAGGAAGCTGCAGCGATTCGTTCACTGAACGAATCTCCCCAGCTTTCCTAGTTTACAACATTAAGTAAACTTCGCAATAAAAGAAAGAGGACTGACGTTCACCTATGGTGAACGTCCTGCTTGCTGCAGTATCATGGGTGGGGGGGATCTCTGTGATTCGGTGAACGAATCTTTTGAACGGATCTTTTTAATGAACGATTCGTACAGTTTCAGTTCACTCAAAAGAACTGTTTTGCCCATCAATAAGCACAACAGACAGACAGCGACTTAACGAGTAGAGGAGACGCGGAATGCCTCAAGTCAGAGATTTACAAAAGAAAAGAAAAAAAAAGCTCAGACAGGAGAAAGAAGCGGAGGATCGACAGTTTGTCACCCAGTTCTTTCGTAGTTAAGGTGGGTCTGTTGGTGGTTCATGTGATGGAAAGTTCTGGAACATTAGCCTGTTAGCTATTCCTAGCTTTGTCCATAGTTTATGAAATAGCTCACTTTTCTCCCCATATTAACTCATATTCCTGAAGAAAACTGTTTTATTTATTCAGCGCTTCCCCTACCAATTTGTTCTTTTCACAAATATGGGAATGATGGTCAAAAATGTCATTAAAATGTATCGTTTTATGTAAAACAACACAAAAGACTTAGGGCCTAGTAATGATAATACCACTAATCATAACAATAATAAAGCCAAATTCATATCATAGGTCTGGTGTCAATTTCCAATTATATCGATAGTGTAGTAATGATAATAGGACTATCACTACCCATAAACATACTAATTAATATCAATAATGGCCTGATAATAACAATAAAAAAGTAAGTAACATCATAATTATAGCAATAGCCTCGTAATGATAATAGGTCTACCACTAGTCATAATAATAATAATAATAATAATAATAAATATCAATAATAATATCAATAAAAATTGGGTAACATTATATAATTATTTTAGCAATAATGATAATAGGCCTACCACTACTACTAATAATAATAATAATTGTTATTAATAATAATGATAATAGTGTGAGCCTAATAATAACAATAGCCTAGCCTAGGGCTATCTATCTATCTATGAAAGGTGGTGTAGTTGGAGGGTTGGGGGGGGTGATGAGTGGGTGGATTAATGGTAGTCAAGTAAATTTTATTTGTATAGCCCAGGGTTTCTCAACCTTTTGCAAGCTGGGCCCCAACTGCACTGAACCAGCTTTGTGGGGCCCAGCTTGCAAAAGGTTGAGAAACCCTGGGATATACAAATAAAATTTACTTGACTTGACTACCATGAACTAAACCTATTGTACATTTACTGTGGTATTTTAGCTGCGAATGTATTACATATGGTCTGTGATGAGGTGGCGACTTGTCCAGGGTGTACCCTGCCTTCCGCCCTAAGACAGCTGGGATAGGCTCCCCCCCCCGAGACCCTATGTGAGGATTATCTCTACAATCCAGAGATAAATATATTTTTCTACATTTATATTATTCAGCAGCTGTAGCTATAGTCACTACTTTAAGTACAATTTTAAACATGAAGCACAAGCTAATAAATTTGAGTGGTGCTAAATTAGCTAAATTAAATGTGAATAATTTTTGTCCTGTAGGATTTGATAGTTCCCATGCCACCATGCTCAAAGAATTGTCTGCTGAAAGACAAGTCAACAACCGATTCTTGGCTGCAGTGCATCTTCTGTATTTGCCAGACAGCAGCCATCTACTCACACCAGCAGCTGACAGGTGGGTCTACAGACACATCTTTATAATTATTTTCTTTAAGGTTTAATGACTGTCACAAACAAGGACGTTCATTCTTTCACACATGGAAAAGGTGAACTGGAACAAGACAAGGGAGACAAGACTATTTATACATGATATAATGGATCAAGGGTGATAACAATCAGAGCAACTACAGATAATCACAAACACACAAGGACAAGAAGTCAAGTGATTTGAAATGAGAGGGACGTATTACTTCAAAATATAACAGGAAATGACTAGCCAAAAGTAAAATGATATTGTTTCTCTGCTCAGGTGAAAGATGATCATTACCTGTTTCTCTACACAGTGAGCTTGAATCAAGGATTGCATCTCTTGACCTTTCCCATGTTGATTTGGTGAATAAAACCTGGAAGTTTGGGGGGACCAAGCAGAGTTACATGAGCATTAAAAACTACATCAGCAACTTCCCATCATGCTGCATCACTGATGGCCAGGGTCAGCCAGTGTCCTGGATTCTGACGTATGATTACTGTGCAATGGGGATGTTGTACACTGTGCCAGAGCACAGAGGGAAAGGCTACGCCAAAGTCCTGGTCAGCACCATGGCCAGAAGACTCCATGATGAGGGCTACCCAGTGTACTGCTTCATAGAGGAGGAGAACGATGTCTCCTACAGGCTCTTTAAAACCCTGGGCTTCACTGAGGAGCCCTCATACAGAGCGCAATGGCTTGAGCTTAACTTCTGATTTTCTAACCATTGTAATTGAATGTATAGATGCCAACCATATTGTTAGGTAAACATAATTTAGTTTAGAGGAGAGATCCAGATTAAACTGAGCACTGAAATGTTATCAAATTATATGCCATACACACACACACATACATATCTGAATGTTTTCTTCATATCTTTTTTTTACAAAGTCAAACTAATTTTGCAAATTATATTAAAAAAAATAATAAAGACATCCTCTGTAAACTGGGCCCACTACTTCTGTATTTGTAACAGTAATAATCACTTATTGTTAATAATAACATGCAGGTCAGAACATCATTATCTTTTAGTCTCCTCTTAGCACGTTGCTCTTAAAAATTGACTCTATGCTCATTTAAAAAAAAGATCAGCTCATCAATGATTCAAAGTTATTGTCATAATAAAATGATGTGAATCATCCCTGAATCATCATTTTCATATTGTACCAATACTTGGAACATTCATTATTATGAATGTGTGGATGAACATTTAATGAAATCATCACTCACCTTTTTAATTACAACAAATTAGTAATAAATTAGTAATAAATGTGGTCCACTTTGGTGTGTCTGCTATTCACTGAGGATGTTGTGTCAGCACTAAAGTCTGTATAAAGATGTCATTAGAGTCTATTTGGAAAAGCTCATCAACAAATGATCATATCACTAATATGTTTGAAATGTAAGTAACTTCTAAATACAGCCCGGCAATTGCAGTGCAACAGCACTGTCCATGCAGAGGCTCTCTCACTGCATTCTTGACACAATTAAGCAGGCTTAATTGGATGTCATCTGTCATTCTACCAGGGGCGTGACCACACCCTGAGAGGGCTGCTGCTCTCTGAGATCTGTGCGGTGGTGTCCTGGATAGCACCATGCACCTTCTCAATGTTTTATGTACACTGTAAATATTTTGTATTCACATTATTATCACTGTATTCTCAACAGTTTCTTACTGTATAAACTATTTACATTACGTTACTGTACACTTTGCTGTTATTACAGTATTTTTACTGTATCCTCAACATTTCTGTACACTATAATCTAACACTTTACAGTCATTCTGGGAAAGCATTAGTGTAAATCTAGATACAGTAATACTAAAGGCCAATTTATAGTACTCCGTTAAGTGCCGTACGTAGAGACGGAGAGCCCTCTGCGTCGCCGGAGAGCCTCTCCGTCCTCTCCGGGTGCAGGAATTTTTTTTAACTGTCCGTCAATCCGTCAAGGGAAGATGGAGACGACAAGGGCTGTGATTGGTCCTCTAGCTACACTCCTGCCGTGAAATGCAGCCTCCCTACACAGAAACAGACAGACAGGTCGCCTCTGCAGCAGCGCGGACAGGACAGGAACTAAAGTATTGATTAACCTTGTGAAACGCAGGTCAAATACATTCAACTTGCTCAAAAATCCATTTAATTCATTTAGTAATTATGGCTGGGGTATATTTCCACAGAACATACCGAAAGGTGTTGGTTTGCATTCGCTATTATCCAATTTTGTGTTGAGAAGAAAGAGGAAGAGGAGTTTTAAAGACTGAAACACAAATAATTAAATCACAAAATAGTATTTTCCCCTGCTTTTATCTGCGATATTAAGGTGAATTGCTTCACTTTCCGAGGCGGTGCATTTCAGTGCAGGGCTGCACAACACGCATCACGATGGAGAAGTGTGAGGGCTCGAGGGGTCTCCGTAGCTACGGAGCCAGATAACGTATTACATAGACGGAGAAGTATATTCCAGCCTTAACTGACCGCCAAATTAACCCGTGAAAACAACTGTGACCATCCATTAGCCCTGAAAGATGATTATTCAATATAATATAATGGTTTTTAGTTAATATTAACTTAAAAGCTCAGAAAATTTTCCTGACAGACTGTATGTTAAATGGTTAGCAATCTTCCAGCTCTGTTTTCTGCTAGATGCATTTTCAACAGCCTGCTATCATTCCCTGTCAAGACCTGTGTAAAACTGCCTCAGTCATTTCTGGTAAGGCCTGTGTCTTAATATTTATATATTTTTATGCACAAATTGCATCCATATAATGTTATTGTTCACCTAAAAGAACTGCCTGTGTCGCTCGGTCTGTAAAGTTACAAACACATAAGCCAAAGCTAAAGTTAGCTTAACATAGCATTAGCTGTCTGATGTTTGTTATAAAATATTACTGTCAATCTAAGTACAGTAATACTTAATGACCGTGAAAATAACAGAGAATGACCATCTTCAGATTAAGGACTGTCTTTGAGTGCAATATTTTGTTTTGTTAAGTTTTAACATGAGGAATTTTTCACAACACGTACTCCGTGTGAAGTTCTGGAATGTTAGTTAGCCACAGCTAACGTTAGCTTAACTACATGCTGTACAGTTTAAAAGCATTACTGTAAATCTAAATACAGGAAAACTATCTGACACTAACCTCCATCATCAAATAAAAGACTTCGCTGGATGTAATGTAAATTAGCTCTGGTGTTTTGGCTTATCGTGTTAACTGGTGACCTGCCGAATGCATCTGTGGTTGTCATAGTTATGATTATGAAGGCAGAGAAATAATACAAAAAAAAATGTGAATCATAGTATTCTTTTTTGTCATTAACTAATTTCCACGTTTCTTGTACACATAAATCTGGAAAATTCCAACCACTCACCCCGGTTCCAGGTGAGCGAGAAGACTGGGAAGGTGGTTCAGAGGAGAGTCCAGTTTTTAATGTACTGTGCTGTTAATGTGCGTTCATATTAATGTTTTTTTTAAATTGCAAATTAAATGTTTTGTTTTTGTGTAGTTGGGTATTCAAATGTCATTTTACATTAACAGCAGCTAGCACTTAAAGAAATTACAGTAACAGTAAAAAAAAAATAAAAAAAAAAATATATAAATAACATTATAATACTGCAGTTCATTTTACAGTGTGCCAAGAACTGCAAATCAACAGTACCTGACTGGCACTGTTAATTTTCTGATAAACATTTAACAGTGTGGCTCCACTCCACACTGGCACCGTTATTCCGTTGGCATCTATGGTTGACCAGTGGTGAGTGGCCGCTTCCTTGTGACACTGCTGGTATGAGTCATCCACTTTTGACATTTTTCCACTGCACAGTAACGGCACGGCATGGTACGACGCAGTTTTGTTGCTTTTCCATTACAACTGAGTAACTCCTCGGTGTGGACAGGGTGTCAAACGACAGCATGAAACTGCCGTAACTTCATTTGCATGCGACACAAAACCGGGAAGAAGAAGAACAACAACAATGGAGGACAATGAAGCGATCATGTATTTGTTGCTCACTCTGTGACTTTTTGTCACGCACAAAGTGAGAGAAGAGAGACAGCGAAGACTCCAGGGAGTGTAAAAATAGCAAAGCAGTTGCCGGTTTTAAAAATGGCAGAGTCGAGTTGTTTTTGGTTATTACAGTCCAATTGGACGATCCGCATCTACGCTTCCAATGACAACACTCGTTGTCGCTTCGGCTTGCTTGGAACCAGGGCTGAGGACGTACGAAAAAAGTACCTAATACTAGGTACCAGGTACTAGTGGAAAAGCGCCAGAACCATGTAGAGCCGTGCCATACTGTACCGCGCCTGTGGAAAAGCAGCATTTGTTCACTGTCACTGGCAGTGAGGACTGAATGGAACAGAATGTGAGCTATGAAGGTAACTATGGTTCTGTGAATTCCTGGATGACTGCCAGTGACAGTAAACAAAGTGGATATGTCTCCTCACGCTCCGGGCAAGTTGAGATGACTGGCATCATCCAGGAATTCACAGAACCATAGTTACCTCCATAGCTTACATTCAAGTGAGTGTCAAGGGTGTGAACAAACTTAACATGAGAGTGAGCATCATCTATGTAAGTTTCTAAAGCACAATCATAAAATAACTTCCACACATCAGAGTAAAAAGAAAATGTATACAGCATAATATACTGTAATATAAACGCATAAACAAAAAACAAGGAAAATTATATGTAACCTGCAGTGCTGTAGATAAAGCTGGAGTTTTACATCTTCTTCACTGGTTGCTGTCCTCACACTTCTGGTTACTGTCCTCGGCCTCCTGATCGTCCACACATTGCTGTCTGTGTCGGCACAGATTCTCGTCCATATCGCAGCGTATATTCTCCCTTGCGATGCAACGAGTTAAGAAATGTGGCCCAGCCCACAGCCCAGGTGAACTGCTTCTCCCTGCCAATTTCTCGTCTGCCTGAGGACTTTCTGAAAGAGGGAGGAGAAACCAGCAGACAAACCAGCAGAACAGGAGAGCAGTCTTCACAAAAGGCGCATGACACTTTTGTTGGCAACAGTGCAGCATTACTCCTCAAACATGAAGGTCCTAAATTTAAACGAACTACAAATCGCTGAAGCAGTTCTGCTGAAACACTTACCCAAGAGCTTAAAGGTAGACATCTGCATGCCATTTAAAATACATTCTTCAATATTTAGTATGTCTGACTACAGTGTTGTGTAATCTAAACTTGTGGTGGTTTTAGGTTTATGGTTTCCTACATGCAATGAACAGGAAGAAACCAAGCACACTGGAGGTAATCGTTGACACATGGCCTGATTTTAAAGTCATTGTTTGCCGACCCGACCCAAAGGTGAGTTCACATCCTATTTGAGAACTCCCTGTGTACTTTTGTCCATGTTTGCTGGATTTAGTGTTTACTCAACAGAACAAGCTCACCCTGGAGGTCATGAAAAAGGTGTCATACTACAGCATGGATGAACAGATTTTAAGGAAAATGCTGGTGGAAGAGAATGCAATAGACTGGAGCACTTATTTTCTTATTGGGGGTGAGTTCAGATCACTGCAGATGGTGCTTTATGATTCCTCAGACAGCACACATTAATTGTCATAGTTTGTAAATCAGTGCTGTAATGTAACTGAGCTACCAGTAAGTCAACCTACTGCACATTTACTATTTATTATTTAACGTAATAGTACTTTTCCTGAGATTATATTACATTTCATACCATTTCATATGTTAAGTCCTCTATAATCTAGAGATAAATATTGTATCTTTTATTATATTTATATTATTCAGCAGCTGTAGCAATAGTTACTACTTAAAGGTGCAGTAGGAGTTTCCAAGCTATATTTTGAAAATCCACACACCCCTGCCCTTTCTTCAGACCTCCCACTGAAACCCGTGTTGCTTGTTCCCGAGCGTTCACGGAGGTTCATGAGCACTGCATTGATTAGCTAAATTTAGCTAACTTCTACCTATGGCGTCATCACAGGGAAGACTGTACAACATCATAATGAAACTAAACAACGAATATTATTATCATTTCAAGAAATATTTATTTGTATACTAGATTGAAAGTTGACTTTTCACTTGTTGTTTTGATACGTATTCTACATTATTTCATTAGCTGCTTTCACACTATGCGCCAAAGCCGAGCCAGCCCGGGCTTGCCAGTGTTTTTCTCAGTCATCGTTGCTGTTGTAATTTGATTGCTCTTTGCCGTCGTCCCTCACGTAGCCTCCGTAACAGCATAACTGGTCTGATGCTGCTTGCTCATATACAAATCGTCTTAAATCCATGCCTGTGCTGATGAATTGACCGCCTATCCTCTATGAAAATGTGTTCTATCATAACGTTTTTGCTAACAGGGGCATAACCCGGAGGAGCTAGTGGCCCAACAGTGTGAACACAAACTTCGGTGCATGGGGCTTGTGGCCCAGCGCTATTAGCACTGAGGTAGCTATAGAGGGGTCTATTCATTCACGAAGGAGTGCACATGGAGAGGAAGCGGACTGAAGTTTGATGGACATGTCAGGATCCATTAATTTTGAACGGTCCGTTCAATATGATTAGATGGTGTTTTTCCATGATTTTGCGCTCTAGAGTGGACTGAAATACTTTGTTTTTGTGACAAACCTTCTATTTTCCTGGTTGCAATGCGGGTGTGAAGAGGTTTTCAAGCTATATGGTAAAAAATGCTCCAGAAAAAGATCTCCTACTCTACCTTTAAGTAAAGTTTAAATAGGAAGCATAAGCTAATAAATTAGAATGGTGCTAAATTACCAACATGTGAATCATTTCTGTCCTGCAGGATTTGACAGTTCCCATGCCCCCATGCTTAAAGACTTGTCTGCTGAAAGACAAATCAACAACCGTTTCTTTGCTGCAGTGCATCTTCTGTATTTGCCAGACAGCAGCCATCTGCTTACACCAGGAGTTGACAGGTGGGTCTACAGACACATCTTTATAATTAGTGGGAATGCTGTTCAGCAGTCCCACTATTGTTATCCTTTTCTTTATTCAGCTACTTCAATTACTTCAACAACTTCAACTACTTCAACTATTTCTTCCGTACGTTTTTTGGACTACTTCAGCATACTTTCAGCTACAGAAACCATTCAACTCTCAAACTATTCAGCTTTTTCAGGACATGTGTGCTATATCTTTTCTCATTTCAACTCTTTATGGTTTTTCAAATATTCATCTTTATTCATATATTTTTTAACAATGCAACTCAATGAAGAAAATCTTCAAATCCTCTCAAATTTACACCTTTTTGAAATGCCACTATTTCCGCCATACTTTCACCTAGAAACTCCATTCAACTTTCAAAACGCAGCAAATTTACCTGACTACATCGTCATAATCATCATTTTTTTTTCATAAAATGTATCGTTTCATCAGCATTTCACTTTCTTTCAGACCATGAAAACTTAAAAAATAAATAAATCAGAGTTTAACATGGGTGTCTATTGCATGCACTAGAGTGGGAGAACTACACAACTAGAGTGGAGGGCAACTTCTGAATAGTCTGAAAAAAATATGTTTAGATCATGATTGCGAGGACTATGTACACCCCACCGACATAATTTTTATAGCAAAACGTTGGAAACTTTGTCCCGGTCGTAATGATGTGTTTGTGGTGTCTGTGAGATTTATGGTTTTGGCTCCAGACCCTTAATTAGGGCAACATAGCATCATTCACATCCAAAAATCTAAGCTCTACTCTTTACAGTTTTTTTTTAAACGAGAGGTAATTCGACAGGTCAGCTTATAATCAGTGGCAGAGTGTGAATGGATGTTGGTGTGTGTCAGGTAGGGGATCCACATAGGATTAACTGCTCTGAACCAGACTCGTTTTTCAAAATAAAAGCCCCAAACTTCTTTCAAAATAAAAGCCCCAAACTCTGATTTAATCATCACAGGAAACAAGGTCAAGTGTGTTTGTTTGTAATTTTCGAACAATCAATGATATTCACACAAATCATAGTCATTCATACATCTTCAACTATTTATCCTATTTATCATTTTATCAACTTTACTCCATTCAAACAGATTAAACTCAGCATTAATAAATTAGTTAAATCATATTCATCCAATTTTTACTCATTAATACTTTAACAGCATTCAGCTTTTAACTTAAATTCAAATATTTTCAACATTCAACTTTTAAATTTAATTCTAAACATTTCAACATTCAACTTTTAAATTTAATTCTAAAATTTCAACATTCAACATTTAAATTTAATTCTAAACATTTCAACATTCAACTTTTAAATTTCATTCTAAAATTTTCAACATTCAACTTTGAAATGTAATTCTAAAATTTTCAACTTTTAAATTTAACAGATTTTCAAAAATCAACATTAAAATGTAATTCTAAGATTTTAAACATTTGACTTTTAAATTGAATTAAATTATACATTCATCTTTCCTGCAACATTCAAGCCAGCATTAGCAGATTAGTTTAAGCAAAGCAGCATTCAGCATTAGCAGCGTAGCTTCAGCTATCAGCATTCCCATGCATTTTCGGCAGGAAATGCATTTTCTAGTTATTTTCTTTAGGTTTAATGACTGGCACAAAGCAAACCTTGTAGCTTCATTTTGGCCAAAATCTGGCTGGTCATTTTGGCAAGGTTATGGTTGGGCTTCTGGGCCCTAAATGGCCCAAATTAGACAAGCCAAAATCACACCAAAAGGTAGTCAAACTTCAACCAAAACTAATTGTGGACCTCCAAAATACAGCCATAATTATCCCAGAAGAGCCCCACAACCTAGCTAAAAAGTAGCCAAAACTGGCCCAAAAAGAGGCCAGAGGGGGGCCAAAATTCACCCAGAACTAATTGTGGACTTCCAATATGGAGCTGTGGCAAGAGGGAGGATTTAGGAAAGTCTATAACTTTAATGATTTTTATATCTTTAACCAGATTGTTGCTAACAATGCCACCTGGGGAATTTCGCCCCAGGAAGTATTTTTTGAACCACTATACTTTCAAGACACACAGATCCGTTTTACTCAAGGCAATAGACAAGTCCACTTGTAAAAGAGATGCATAGGCTTTATTACTACTGATGAATAATAAAAAAAAGAGGATGACACAATAAAACACCATTCACTCATGGACAAACTAGTGGGAGAAAACAGGTAATGAGGCTTACCGGTGCGTAGGGAAGTAATGACTGGTGCAGGAACACCCAACCAAAAAAACAAACAAACAAACAAACAAAAAAACAATAAGCACCCAACCAGTCGTGACAGCCACCTGCATACATATACTCTCTGTGAGGGGAACCCAAAACCCAAGGGAGCACAGCACGCAAGGGGGACCACCAGCACCACCACCAGGCCTCAGTAACTGGAACAAAAGAGAAACAGGGGGGATTCGCGGGGTTTAACTAACACACAAACACATCAAAAGCACCAAAATCTAAACAAAGCAGACAGTTGGCAAACAACATAACTTAACAAGCCAAAAAAAATAAACAGCCAACTACTAAATCTAGAAAGAAACTGTGTGTTCAGCTCCTCCAGATTCAGGATGGGTCACCTCTGGGGCGCACCATGGACTTTCTCGCACTGCTTAATAACAAGGACTCTCTTTCTCTGCCTACCAGCATTAGTTGATATCCAACTGCAGCATATGGTGCAGCAATACCTTCCTCTACTTCAACATCTCATAAACACAACACCACACTACAACTGCTGTAACACAGGGAACTGCTTATGAACTTTGTTGCAACACACACATCATGCCATCATCAAAGGAGAAATTTTTAGAAAGAAACATATTAGTAGTTGAGGCCAGTATTCCCTCCTATGGTCATATCTACGTGTAGGAGAGTCCACCTCACGATTATTCACTATTACTGTTCTCATTTCACTTTTCGCTCATTATTACCTCCGCTAAGGAGGTTATGTTTTCACCGGGGTTTGCTTATTTGTTTGTATGGATGTTGGTTTGCAAAATAACTCAAAAAGTTGTGGACGGGTTTTGACGAAATTTTCAGGGTTAATCTGAAGTGGCCTAAGCGGCCAAAGCAAGCTTTGTACCAAAGCAACAGCACTGTTAATTCTAATGCAGTAACGGCGCCAGAAATTCTTAATTGGGGGAGCTGGGGGGGCTGTATTTTTCACTGGAGGGTCTTACGAATTTTAACGGTCTGTCAGTCACACATAGACACACACATGCTAGCTCTCTCGTATGTGCACATGATCAATCACACGCACACAGCCACTCTGTGCTCTTGCAGGAAGGTTGAGATGTCTGCGGATGACCTGTCAGAGCATTCTAGCTGCAGCTTTCTGCTCATCCAACTCTCCACTTATTCTTAGTAGATCAGTTTTCCTAAGTTCCTTCAAAATAGTGGAAAGAGCCACCTGCTAAATTTTCCACCACATGATGTGTCCTAGGGCATATTCACACCAGGAAGGTCCGTTTGTTCACTTGCTTTGGTCCAGACCAAATTAGTTTTATTTTTTATTTTTAGTGTGGTTCGCTTTCACACTGTGATTAATTGCAACAGGACCAGAATTAACATATGCTAAGGTTGTTAAACCACTGGACGGTAAATGTGTGGGTGGGGTAAAGCAGGAAGCCCAAACATGAAAGTAGGCCAGCGTAAACAATGGAAACTTTGCGTGCTGTTCTCCTTATCCTTATGGCAATATGATTTATACAGTTACAGCTTTTTACAGAAATAGTCAAGAGTCAAGATCGTTTGATGCAACATGAGTTTTCCAACATCATTCTCGTAATTTTGCAACTACAAAGACGTGCAGCATAACAGTGGAGGAGAGCTCTCATGTGTGAATACACCCTTTGTTTTCAGCAAAGACAGACCATCCTTTGGGAGGCTAGGATGGTAAACCCTGAGAATGGACAGCAGCGTTGAAAGTGCAACTAAACACATACCAAACTGAATGACCAAGCTGGGAGGAGAATCACTGTCATCACTGGAACTTTTATCAGTTCCCACTTCACTGCTTAAATTCGTCTCCTCAGACATGCTCATATTACAATGTGAACTGTTAGCTGTACAGTGTGCCACATCATTGTCCTAAGCTAGCTCTATCCCAGAATTCCCAGGCATTTCATTTTCCAAGGAGCTGAGCTTAAGATAGACTCTTTTCAAGGCCCTCTTGCAAATGATACATGCATCACGGTATGCCATTTTGCACTGAAAACAAAAAAAGGAAAATAAGGGGAAAACATAATTAGATAGATAGATAGATAGATAGATAGATAGATAGATAGATAGATAGATGGATGGATAGATGGATAGATAGATAGATTATTCATCTCACAGAAATTCACAAAAATTAATTAGTAATAATTAGTTTTATTGAAGGAAAACATCCATCCATCCATTTTCTACTGTTTATCCTCACATAGGGTCACTGTCTTAGGGTGAAAGGCAGGGTACACCCTGGACAAGTGGCCAGTTCATCACAGGGCACATAGAGACAGACAACCACTCACACTCACATTCACACCTACAGGCAATTTAAATTAGCCAATTAACTTAATCCCCATGCATGTTTTTGGATGGTGGGAGGAAGCCAGAGTACCCGCAGAGAACATGCAAACTCCACACAGAAAGGCCCCAGACCGGGAATCAAACCCAGTACCTTCTTGCTGTGAGGTAACAGTGCTAACCACTACACCACCGTGCCAGCCTGAAGGAAAAACAAACAAATAAATATGAATCCACAAACAATGCCAAAAATTATTGAAGATAATCTTAAGTATAATCTGCTCAGCACATGTGCTCCTAAATATTTGAGAAAATTAAAAGCCAAGCAATTTGGTAGCAAAATGAAAAATGTAACACGTTTAACCCTTAAATAAAGATGAGAGTCAAACCTGACACTTTTTTAGAGAAGTAAAAACTCCTAACCACTGACAAATGGGCAACATTGAAAATGAGAGGAGTGATGTAGGCTACAGTATGCAATAAGGACTATGGACTAAAGGACTATGGGGAGTTTTGGAAAGCTACATTTCCCATGAGCCTCCGTGCGCACAATGAAATTCTTGGACCGGCGCAAGACGACAGGACAAGATTCAACCACATTAATATGACTCTTTCATAACAAAAAAAAATCCTCGGTGTCCATTTAAGAGAGAGGAGAGACAGCGCGAGGGGAAACCAGATCTCACACAACACCTGTTTGGCACAACACTGGAGGGAACCGTGCCTGTCCGCGACGCACATACGCACGGACAAGTAAAGTTGAACAGTAGTTCAGCTTCAGAAAGGCAAAGTCACCCACTGTTTACATTTCAGTCTGACTTTATACACGGTTGTTATCACGTTAGCTAGTCGTTCACCGGTCTCCAGCTGCTTTGGGCTCCAGAGACGGAGCGGAGATGCATGCAGTGAACAGACCATACCATCCCTTACTTGATCCCACTCTTTGTCTAGTCTTTTGGTTTACCAGACACATGCCATAACTCAGCCATATATTGCTGTGCCTACTTATCTATTATGGACAACCTTAATCATACCACAGTTAACCCAAAAGGTTTTCTTGATGCCAAGAGGATGCCAAAAATGCCAAATGAATGCCATAACACAGCCAATATTTGCTATCGATGTTCGTTCTCACACATGGGAAAGATGAACTGGTACAAGATCAGATAATCATAACAGGGAAACACACAAGGATAAGAAGTCAATTGATTTGAAAGAAGAAGCAAAAGCAACTATAAAAATTGCATGAAATAGACACATGTGTAGACTAGGTCTCTTGCTTAAATCTGCACAAGCCAAAAATAAAATTAGTCTTTGTTCAGGTGAAAGATGATCATTATCTGTTTCTCTACACAGTGAGCTTGAATCAAGGATGACGTCTCTTGACCTTTCCCATGTTGACTTGGTGAAGGAAACCTGGAAATATGGAGGGGACGAGTATGCTTACGTCACCATTAAAACCCTCATCAGCCACTTCCCATCATGCTGCATCACTGATGGCCAGGGTCAGCCGGTGTCCTGGATTCTGATGTATGATTACTGTGCAATGGGGATGTTGTACACTGTGCCAGAGCACAGAGGGAAAGGCTACGCCAAAGTCCTGGTCAGCACCATGGCCAGAAGACTCCATGCTGAGGGCTACCCAGTGTACTGCTTCATAGAGGAGGAGAACGATGCCTCCTACAGGCTCTTTAAAACCCTGGGCTTCACTGAGGAGCCCTCATACAGAGCACTGTGGTTTGAGTTTAACTTCTGATTTTGTAACCACTGTAAATCATTGTCTCGCTGTTAAAGCTCAGCAGTTTCTCAGTGTCAGTTCTATTACAGCTCATTTACATATCTGTACAGGTACATACATACACAAAATTTAACCTCTGCATTTAAAGGGATATTCCAACCCTGTGTGAAATTTAGTCATTCCTTGCAGTCCCCAGAGTTAAATAAGTGAGCAAAAGCATTTTTTAGCTGGCTCAACCATTGCCCTAAAGTGGCAACGTTGCTGTTAGTTTAGCTTTGCATAGGCACTTGACTCAGAACTCTATTCCGGCAAAGCACCGCTGCCAGGGGCAAAGACACCATGCAGCACCCCTCACTTCTGTCAATAAACAGAGTGAAGTGCACAGAGTTGTTGTTAGTAGTTAGAAATCTGTTTCAAGTGGAATAAGAAAAAATGGTTATTAGCTGTTTTGCAAAGGGCTGCGAAAACAAGCAGAGGAAATACACAAACAGATATCTGTTTCTCTACACAGTGAGCTTGAATCAAGGATGACGTCTCTTGACCTTTCCCATGTTGACTTGGTGAAGGAAACCTGGAAATATGGAGGGGACAACTATGCTTACATCACAATTAAAACCCTCATCAGCGACTTCCCATCATGCTGCATCACTGATGGCCAGGGTCAGCCGGTGTCCTGGATTCTGATGTATGATTATTGTGCAAATGGGGCAGTAACTTATACAATAAACCAGGCAACAATAACCAAGGCGACAATGTGAGCCAGACTACACTGCAGTTACTAACGTTAGAAAAGTAAGTTATAATCCAAAGGATAGAAATTATTATTGATGATGCACTTCATTTTGGCTCTGTTCTGAAAATTGATGGGACTGTTGTATTCTTCAGACTTTGTAATGTCTCTGTTGTAGCATACTGCATCTTTTCTTCATAGTCCCCAGGTGTGAAATGCTCCTTGCAAACACAATATTGATTTAGTTTAGGGCAATGGCTGAACCGGCTAAAAATGGTTTTGCTCACTTATTTAACTCTGGGGACTGCGAGGAATGACTAAATTTCACATAGGGGAGGAATATCCCAGTGGGCTGCCACACAAAGCACATTGGAACAGCATTGGGGTTGTGTCTCGTCCAAGGACACCTCAGTTTTTCTTTTTTATTTCCTGTTTCCATAGTAATAAGACTTTACAAATTTATTAACAAATACAAATGATCTAATTATTCTTGAGGAAATAGTGAAAACATCCTCCTTTGACTGGATGCAGTTTTTATGTATTCCGTATTGGTAACAGCAATAAGCATGTAATATTAATAATAACATGCAGGTCAGAATATTTACCTTTTATTCTCTCATGATCACATTGCTCTTAAAAAGAGCCCCTGTGCTCATTGAAAACCCATCTTTGCAGTCCTAAAGCTTACCTGACACCTAGCCTATGTGATTTCTTCACTGCTGACTTAAATTTAACTGTTATCTTCAATTTTACTGTGTGCAAGGTCCTCCCATTGTTAAAGCAGTTCGTGCCACTATTTGACATCCATTTCTACAAAAAGTGCAAAGATCAGTACCTCAGTGCCAATATATTATCTGAATGATTATATGGCCACTTGACCAGAGTTGTAGAGCAAAGTGCTTGTAAAACAAACAGGTAAATTAGACAGGAGAAGTTAGGGAGACTAGATGTGATGAGAGGGGATCAGAACTCCACTGTTTTAAGATGATGTAAAACTATAGGTATTGACTGCATCTCAAAAAATAACAGAGCAACAGCAAAGGTTGAAATCATGTCTGAAAGACTGAAATATTTAATCATGTTAAAAATAATAAAACCTTTTTTTTTTCTTCAATCCAGTTAAAATAATATATTTTCACTCACTCATCTTCTGGTAACAGCATCTTATCCTGTATTCAGGGAACTCAGCTGACACTGAGTGAAGTTGGGCTAGATCGCCTTCACAGAGACAGAAAACCATTCACAACCCAGAACCCAAACAGAACCCACACTACTGGATTTGAACCTTCAGTAGAAATCCACATTGACATACTCAAAGCAATGGCATCACTATTGCTGTTTTCAGGCTGGCCAGAACGGTGCCAGTGCCGGTTCCAACCCACGTTCATACCATTTAAACGAACCCATGATGTGTCATCAACAGAGGGTGATGGAGAATCATGGATTGCATCATTGACTACCAGCGAGCATTTGTACTCATACAAATACACTAAGAGGCATTAAAACGCAACATTGTATTTTTTTCGACATTAATTTGAATTTTCATCATTTATTGGGCGACTTCACTTGGTATGATACTGAACATGAATGAACAAAAGCAACAATAGAAAAATTAATCAACATGGATTACAAATGTCAGTATCTTGTGTGATCGTCGTGGCGTAGACATGATGAGCGCGTTGATTTCGGCCACTGGAATCGTTTCCCACTCTTCCAAGAGTGCAGTACGGAGATCAACAACCGTCACCGGCAGTGGAATACGACGCCGTACACGGCGATCCAGATTGTCCCAAAGGTGTTCAATCATATTCATATCCGGAGAATAAGGCGTCCAGTCCATAACCTGCACATTATGTCTGTGCATAACGTGCCTGCAGGCGTGAGATAGTGCATCTGTGGACGCCAAAATGCCTGGTTACCCTCACTTCGGTCATTCTGGATCTCAGCATACCAATGGCCTGCTCCCTCATGTTTGCTGCTAAGCGTGGCATGGTGACCGTCTGTGACAGCTTGCATTTTTCCTCCGGGTTTTTAAAGCCTTGACCAGTTGAGCTCAGATCACCAAAAGAACTCATTGAAAGCTTTCAAACAATGTCCTAACAAATCACACATGCAAAAACAGGGATTGGTACCGTCTGCCATGTTAATTTATTGTTTGAGCTTAAAAATGTGGCTCCATAGTTTCAATAGCCACGAGTGGTAGTAAACAAAACATTCTTTTGTATACAAAGTAGTTGTATCCAATTTTATTTTACATTGACTTTGTTGCGTTTTTAATACCTCTTAGTATAATTATTTATCTGCGCCAAGCTATGCTACAACATCTGCTGCCACCATATTCCACACACGTTTTCTTTGTTTGTTTATTTTGCTGCATGTGACATGGATGAACCTGCTGATGTCTACTTTGTCGTCACGGTTGGCTTATAAAAAACCTCAGGAACCAACTTTTTTTGGTTCCCGAAAGCTCTCATTTTCAGCATGAACACGTCAGTCAGTTGGAGATTAGGTGCGGGAACCGGCATCAGCGCGGTTCTCAGTCAGCCTGAAAATGCCAAAAGAGGAGTGCACACAACTGGCACAATGCCACATGATGATACTGTTTCCAACTTTGTTGTTCACTTGCTGTGTCAGAGTACAGAGGGAGATGCTTGGTCTGAGTTCAGTGATTATTAAATACCTCAAAAAGTCCCCTATATGATAAGTCACTCTCAGCACAAAAAAAGGGTAAGAAATAAGGTTTAAAAAGAGTATGACTTTTATCCTCCTACTGCAAAGGGAGAATGTTATATTTCCAGTTCAGTTATCTTAATCTGAAAATATCTGCTTTACAGACATGCCCTCATCTCTGTTCCACAAAGGCACTTGAAGCAGGACTGGATCTGAAATAAAAAGAAAAAGAAAATCTCCATGTAAATAATGTGCATATACTACTCTATGTCAAAAACACACCCATCCAGGTGTCTAAAAAGGTCACAAATATAATGAAAAATTGCTGCAAGTAGCTACAGCCAAAAATTATGTTTAAAATTTGATTAATAAAACAATCATACAGCATTAATATATTTCTTTCTGAAAACAAATACATAAAAACAAAGTGGAAATGGAACTGAAATTATTTTGAAAGAAATATATAAACTGTTCTGACTGCTTCACCTTTGTTCTGTGAACTCTTCGAGACGAATCAGCCAAGTTTTCCAGTACTCTGACATAAGCTCTGAGCTCAACTGATGTGCATGGGCAAGTGAGCCATCCTTGTAGGATACTACAATGAGTCCATGTTCAACCTGCAGAGAAGAGATCAGTGTGGTATGAGGATGTTCTTTTGTGACACAGACATACAGACATAGTCATCAGAAAATAACAATTAAAATATTCTGTAATTAATCAAGGAGACAGTTAAACAAGCTGGGTGTAAAGCAGATAATTAAAAGATGATCACATTATTTATATCAGTAGATCTAATACCTGGTATTTGTAGTTGCCATCACTGTTCAAAGCCCCTGCGTAGGCTGCCACCTGAATGGGGTTGTCATATGTGTTGCTCAGGAATGGTTTGGGCTTCTCTGACGTCTTCCAGTCAATAACACAGAGTACTCCCCTTCAGACAACACTTGGGGTCAATTTACATCAAGTCTGGTATGGATAAGTCTGCCTGTCTCTGCAAAGCTGAAATTTACCTGTAGCGAGCAACACAATCCACAATCCCCAAATAATTCAGGGTGTGGTGCTGCACGGCGCTTTCGATAGCTCTCACTGCAGTGACATCCTCCAGTACGTGAGCAACGCTCTCCATGTATCCCTGTACCTCAGGTGGATAATCTGCTGCCTCCCTGCTCTTCCATGTTGCACCTGATGTCAGGATGTCATCCAGTGCTGAATGGAAATGCTTCCCCTGCCTGAGTAAATCTGACAGAACACCTAAACATTTCAGTTGTCCTGCCTCACATGTACTGTATGTTACCTCACCATACATAAATCAACATTAGCCTCCACTGGTGTTACAAAACTTACTCTGGCTGTGTTGTTTGAAGCCTTGCTCTCCAAGCTCCGCGATCATCCTCCTCTTCCATCTCTCCAGGTAGAAGATCTGGTCTGGGGAAAGCGTCTGCTGAAGGATACGGGTCACACTCGGGACAGAGGATCCTCCTTGGCCCCGTTTTAACAAAATCCGAGCTGGAGGTCCTGACTCTGGCTCCTCTATGTTTAGAGTCTCTTCGCATAAGTGTGAGAAAGGATGGAGGGTTTTGGGTACCCTCGTCTCTGGTCTGGAGGAGGGCGTTTGAGATTTGACAACAGGTCCATAAATGTGCTCGTCCTCCGCCTGGAGGGTGTCGGGGGTTTGGGAGCTGATTCTGGAGGACATGACAGACTTCACTAGAGAGGAGTAGCGCTCACTATCAACTGAGCTGTACGGACTGGGTCTCTTTGGGGAAGTTAGGCGATGGCAAGTAGAGAAATTGCTCACAGAGAGGGAGGTGCGTTGAGGGGCAATAATGCCTCCCACTGACACCACGCGTTTAACAATGAACATCGTGACGACTTTTACAAAACAAACATGTTTGTTAACTAACTAGACAATAAGATAGAGAAGATAACGTTACACGTACAGTGTTTTTTAGACAATTCTTTAGACGTTCACCTTCATTTTGACAACAATACTTGCCCCAACATGTCCCAAAGTGACTCATCCAGATAAACACAACTGTTTCTACACGGCGCGCTTCTACGGTTGCACAGACATCCGGGTTGGGAAGTTCCGGTTATGAAACAGTTGAACCAGAGCAGCTCTGAGTTGAACAGGTGGAAACTGCAATACCCTTAATGTCTGGCGAATCACTGAAAGGTAGATGTAAACAATTAACGCAGCAAAAAGGAAAACATGGAGACTGTTCTGTACAAAAACGTGTTTGGATATTTGAGAAAATGAGTGGGAAAAATACATAATTAAATATATAGTTAAATTCCTGCACTTGCAGTTGAACAATTACAGATAGTGAAAAAGCGAGTAGAAAAGAGTATTTGTCAGTGTCCATAGACTTGGTTACTTTTGTCAGTGCCAGTACTTTTTCCCCTTTCTCTGTCAAGTGATACTTGTTTGATTATTGTTAATTAATGCACTTTATTTTGCCACTTTCTGTGTGAGTTGTGCTATTGGCTTCATGTTTTGCCCCAATTTTAACAGTTCTATTGACTAAAACAGTTAAATACTTCCTCTGGCAGGAACCTCATGCCACAAGATCAGTTTCTTCTCTGCAGCTGCTGGCTTCACTAACAAGGCCCACAACCCCCACTGACTCTATCTCCAAACCCACCTGCCCAGACTGCACTGGAATTTATGTATGTTTTTCTGGTACTCAGTTTCACTTGATTGCACATCCCTGAACCTAACTTTCCATTCATTCAGGTAACAGCCATATTGCATAATATTGTGTCATGCCTCACGCTCCTAGTTTTTTTTTACATCCTATATTTATGTTTAATTCTCGCTTTATCTTTTGTTTCTTGTTATACTTCTAATATCTGCACCATGTTTATATGCCATCCACCAACATGCCAAGTCAAATTGTTTGTTTGTGTAAACTTACTCAGCAATAAGCTTGTTTCTGATTCTGATTCACCTCTACCGGTGTGTAACCTCTTGCAAAGATAAGTAACAGACATGTAAATCATTTTTGTCCTGCAGGGTTTAATTTCCCATGCTCCCATGCTCAAAGATGTGTCTTCTGAAAGACAAATAAAATGCAGAATTTTTCTGACGACTCTGCGGTTGTTGACTGTATCAGCGAGGGGGAGGACACTGAGTATAGGGATGACGTGGGCTCCTTCATCCAGTGGTGTGAGGTAAACCACTTGCAGCTGAACACCATCTAGATGTAGAAGCTGGTGGTGGACTTCAGCAGGAGAAAAACACCCCACACACCTATCTACATTTAGGGGTGGCTGTTGATACTGTACAGTATTACTACATTATAAAATACCTGGGAGTGTACCTGGACAATAAACTGGACTGTACCAAGAACACTGCTCCGGTCATTAAAGGTCTGCAACATCATGCTGAGCATGTTGTACCAGTCTGTGGTAGCCAGTGCCATCTACTACACTCTGCCTCTCTCTTTTGCTCTCTCTTCATATATCAGTGCAGCTCCTCACAATAGTAGTACTTCATGCTATCTTATTAGCACATGTCACTTTGAACTACTAAATTGGCAGCTCATTCTTATAATGTTCTTTTTTCTTTAGTGTTTTACATGTTTCTCTTCGCACAACATGCATTTTGCTCTATTTTGAATCTGTTTATTTTTCCCACTATTTTGCATCTGTTACACAAGAATTTCATTTGAGACAAATAAAACTTTATCTTATATTATTAATCCTGGAAGTCCTCATCAGGAACTTCCCACTGTGCTGCATTACTGACAGCCAGGGTCAACCAGTGTCCTGGATTCTGATGTACTGTACTACACCAAAGTCCTGGTTAGTGCCATGGACAGGAGACTCCATGCTGAGGGCTACCCAGTGTACTGCTTCATAGAGGAGGAGAATGACGTCTCCTACAGGCTCTTTAAGACCCTGCCCTCACACAGGGCACTATGGCTTGAGTTTAACTTCTGATTTTGTCACCATTGTAATTGAATGTATAACTGCCATATTGTCAGGTAAACATAACTTGCAACATTTTTGTGAATGAACATTTTAAAATTAAAATGAAACTTTAATGAAAATTAAAGTTAAATTAAAGTTTGCAAATTGTCCAAAAGCATTGCATAAAAACCTGGGGTGTTATAAGTGATAGAGGCTGTCATTAATGTCATAAACTGTCATAAATACAATTATGATGTTGCCTTTTCATAATGGCTACAGATGTGGAGAGATCCAAATTAAATTGAGCTTCTGAGCTTTCAGTGTTTCATAAAATTATTTGATGCCTTATTGTTGGTATTATTGCTACCTGCTCCTTGTTCTAGAGTAACTTTCTTCTTGTTCTTCGGCAGGCTACAAACTAGGCTTTACTTCAACATTATATTCTAGAAATTAAACCAGTTTATTGTATGTATTAAATACGGTATACAATAAATTAAGCCTTGACTAAATAGTGTATTTTATAACACTACATACCCTTAGATAGACAGACAGACAAAACAAAACTGTTTTTGACGAGTCGCTTCTAATTACTTCCTTACTTTATTTGCTTTTCACTCTTATCTGAGTGATTAGGCTAAACACCAATCGTAACATTTCTAATTTCGACGTTGTCCAATAAAATTTACTCTAAGGCGGGACTTAATCTTTCAGCGGATGGAGGCGAAAAAACGGGTTGACAGCCCGTCAAGCAGCAATCCAGTCAGTAGAGGGAGAGCTTCCTGTGTATAGTTTAGTTGTTTGGGTCGTTGGCCTGTTCCTGTTGTATCGTTGATTTCAGTCCCATCATGACATCCACCATAGATGAAAGCAATAAGGAAAAGGTAAGTTAAATTTATCTCCCACCAAAATTCAGCCATTCTATCTTTAATGTACCTACCAGTAACGGTTGCTTTCGTGCTAACTTGTTTCTTCTCTACATAACGCTAGCCTCTGGCTTAAGCTAGCTAACGTTTTCAACCAATCAAGCTATCATCAAGTAGGCAGCGCTAAACCAGTGGTGTCAAACGGCATTTATGCAGGAAATACAGGCGTTGTTGTTTGCTAATGTCAGCGCTGCGTAATATATCGCTCTGATGTGTTAAACACGCAACGGGTAAGCTAGTACAAAGTGACAGAAAAGTACTTTAACGTTAGCCTGTTTGGCAGTTATGTATTCTAACGTTACTTAACTTTAGCTTTGCTGATCTTTGTATCACAGTGGTCTGTGGCAACTCAGTAGACTTAAGTGAGATAAAGTTATTAGCAGTCTGTCAAGAGTCCACTTATTACTTAATCATGGCCCTTTTTATATAACTTTTGTCTACTTTTGTTTAGTTTTTAAACACTATGGTCATTTTGGAGGATGTAGTTTGTGGTTCCGTTGTACTGTGTTTTACACAGAGGAGTTACTAAAATTCTTATTATATAGACAATAACGGTGTTTCAATACCTCAATTGACTTAGTCAATTGATTATATAGATTCAAGAGATTTGTCACATATACTATTACATATCATTTTTAACAGCTTTTTAATTCCAAATAGTAACAGAAGATGCTTTAACAAACTATTAAAATGTATTTGTTTACATGTGGGTTACTTTGAAGATGATTATGTTAAGTGCTTCTCACTGGTGTTTTGAGTGATCTGGTGATCCCAAAAGGTAGGTAGAGTTCTGTTTTTGTCTCTCCACTTTTTTTCTCTATTTTTATTGATGTATGGGTTTATTTTTCGTCAATCAAGAAGTAAATAATAGAGCTACTGTGTGAAAGGATTGTTAGTATGACTGTTTTGCAAGTATACTGTCTCTAAGTTTATGTTTAGGATGAAAATATCTCAGAAAAATGTAATATGAGGACCCCAGAAAGTATAGATAATACATATCTAATGGTGGATCCAAATGAATACATCAAAACAAGGGTGTGCAACAAGTTCTTGAGCTGAAGCAGAACTGGAGTCTGTGCATACTGGCGAAAGCTGCTAGCAAAACATTCCTCTGACCTGTAACATTTTTGTAGTCATTGGATACTGTTAAGAATGATACAATCATTATTAATACTGGTATTAGTGATGATGATGGTGATGATGATAATAATAATAATAATAATAATAATAATAATGATAATAATAATATCCATAATCCGGGCGGCACAGTGGTGCAGTGGTTAGCACTGTCGCTTCACAACAAGAAGGTATCTTTCTGTGTGGAGTTTGTATGTTCTCCCTGTGTCTCCGTGGGTTCTCTCCGTGTACTCCGGCTTCCTCCCACCATCCAAAAACATGTATGGGGATTAGGTTAATTGGCTAATTTAAATTGTCCAGTGTGAATGTGAGTGTGAGTGGTTGTTTGTCTCAGTGTGCCCTGTGATGAACTGCCAACTTGCCCAGGGTGTAAGACCATAAGTCAGCTGGGCTAGGCTTCCCCCTACAACCTTATGTGAGGATAAGCGGTAGAAAATGGATGGATGGATATCCATAATTCAACAGTCACAAGCCGTGCTTGATAAGTGTCTCTACCACATGCAATCCTATTTTTCACAGCTTAAATTCTCTGAACCGTACAGAGACAGAGTAAACCAAAATTCAATGAATCAATTGACATTATAATATAATTTAATTTATTTTTGAAAGTCAGAACTCACACAAACAGAAAATTGCATTTGTACATGATAAGTGATATTTTTGGTGTGCACAAACGATTAGCCAGCTACTTGGTTTGAATAAGCTTGATGTGTTTTTTTTCTCCTTAGATGCGCTCTGTGTCTGTGGATCTAAACAATGATGCCTCTCTTCTCATCGACATTCCTGATGCGCTCTGTGAAAGGGACAAAGTCAAGTTTACTGTCCATACAAAGGTATTAAAATGTTATTGTCCTAGCATTAACATACGCATGAGGAAGTTTGTTATACTGTATGTTGACAGGTTACTTCACAAAATAATATAAAATTGTGTTCTCAGACCACACTTAGCGCTTTCCAGAAGCCAGAGTTCTCTGTTCCCAGACAGCATGAAGACTTCATCTGGTTACATGACACTCTGGTTGAGACAGAGGACTATGCTGGCCTAATAGTGAGTTGGACTACTTGCCCATGACACACACAGTGGGACCATTTAACCTGTCACAAATCTTAATGCATTTTTTTCATCTGTAGATTCCTCCAGTGCCCCCAAAGCCTGACTTTGAGAGCCCAAGAGAGAAGATGCACAAACTGGGAGAAGGTGAAGCAACTATGACCAAGGAGGAGTACACTAAAATGAAGCAGGAGCTGGAGGCGTGAGTTTGACAACAAAACACCAAATATTGCTTTTATTCTCTAGACAGTGTCATATTAGATCCTTTACAAAAGTCATGGAAATGTTTTTTTACAAAGAGACATCTTCTTTCTGTATCTGTTTTATTTTATTTGCAGTGAGTACCTGGCTGTGTTCAAGAAAACTGTACAAGTGCACGAAGTCTTTCTGCAGAGATTGTCCTCCCACCCCATTTTGAGCAAAGACAGAAACTTCCAGATTTTCTTAGAGTATGACCAGGATGTGAGTTCCCCATAATGCTGAGTTGGCGGTTGGAGAAGAGGAAGCAGAGTGTACTGGAGACTGGTGACACATGGCTTACATCCTGCTGTGATCAGCAGTTGTGCTGCGTTGTCTTTTTCTCAGTAGCTGTGGTGTTTTGTTAACAGAACTTAACTAAGAGTTAAAACTGTATAGACATAAATACTAAGCTGCATTCATTTCATCATGACACAAAACAATCAAATATTGGTACACCATAACATATTAAGCATTAACAAACAAACCATATTCTTCTGATTTAATGTATTTAAATGTATGTACCCTTCTGTCATTTTAGCTCACTGTTCGAAGAAAGAATGCCAAGGAAATGTTTGGAGGATTCTTTAAGAACATGGTGAAGTCAGCTGATGAGGTCCTTATCTCAGGAATAAAGGTGATCTGCTTACATTATATTCACAACGGCATTACAGACACAAAGTTGTGCCACTTCCCCAATTACCTCTGTTTGTTTCTGTCCTACACAGGAAGTGGATGACTTTTTTGAGCAGGAGAAGACATTCCTGCTTGACTACTACAGCAAAATTAAAGATTCCACTGCTAAAGCAGAGAAAATGACCCGTTCTCACAAAAGTATAACATGAATTTAACATAGCCACATCAAATTGGATTTTTGAGTTTAGTAGTATAAATTTATTTACTTTTATTGCAGATATTGCAGATGATTACATTCACATCTCTGCCGCTCTGAACAGTCTCTCTGCTGATGACAGCACAGCAAATAAAAAGTGAGTTAAATTTGTAATTTGATGGCTTTTATGCAAAGACTTTGTGCAGAGTTTTCCATGTTATGGCTTTGCTTTTTTCCCCCCTCAGACACCTGGAGAAGTTATCAGACTTGTTTGAAAAGCTCAGAGTAAGTAGAAATTAAATGACCAACAAACTGAGATAATTCTGTAAATATTTCTTCTGATTTGTTCTTAAATTTTGTTCATTACTATATGTATATTCATTTGTCACCCTGCAGAAAGTAGAGGGAAGAGTAGCGTCTGACCAGGAGCTGAAGCTCACAGAGCTGCTCAGATACTACATGAGAGACATCCAGGCTGCCAAGGTGAGATATATTGTCTGCCTAAAACATGCACAGGTTTACAACGTTAATTAAGTTCACTTATTGCTGTATTTCAAACACTATGCTACCACTTCTACCCAGATGGAACAATACTTAAAATCACAAAGGCTCTGGTCAGCACCTGGTATTGATCACTGTCCTTTTCATAAGTAAATCTAATGAAGATTTGGGGGATTTTATGATTAAGAGAAAATAAATAGTCTGCATTACTCAGCAGCATAAGGAGTATTTCAACTCTATCAGTCTGTCATTTTTTGTCCAGCACATATTTGGTTAAAATCTGTCATTTGCAAACATGAAATAGGATGTTAAGTTTAATGTATTGCTAGATACTTTCCAAATGAATACATGTCATCCTTTTATTTGTCATATTAAACTGTCTGGAATACATCAGGACCTTCTGTACAGACGAGCCCGGGCATTAGTTGATTACGAGAACTCTAACAAGGCTTTGGATAAGGCTCGGCTGAAGAGCAAGGACATTTCCCAGGCAGAGGAGCACCAGAAGCACTGCCTGCAGAGATTTGACAAGCTCTCCGAGTCTGGGAAGAAAGGTTAGTGCATAAGAGATCCAGGCTCTTTCTGTACTTGATTCTTTGTGTGTAAAGTGGAAACTTGCACCATGCAAGCAAGTTTTTAACTGGACACTGTTATCCTTATAGAACTCACCAGTTTCAAGGACAGGCGTGTTGTGGCATTCAGGAAGAACCTCATAGAGATGGCTGAGCTGGAGATAAAACATGCCAGGGTGAGCTGCGCAGTACAGCCGATACACTTTATCATCTTTGATGCTCACCTTGATACTCCTTCTTGTGGATTTCTCAGTGTCACACTGACGATGTTTTCATGGCTTTTCAAATCCGCCCAGCAAGCTTAGAGACATTGCTTATTAGGTTAGTTTCATGTCTAAAATTATTCTGTCAACACAGACATTTACATCGATAGTCTGGCATTATAACTGATTTGCCTCAGGTGCACTGAGTGGGTAAAACAGTATTTAATGGCAGACTAAACTAGGACCATTGACTTGCGCTAGCCTAGCACCAGTGAACTCTGCAACTAGAAGGACTGAATGAAATTAGATGAGAACTGTCTCCACACGTCTCCAACACTCCGGCTCACTTGGAAATGAGCCCCAATGCCCAAAATTCTGAACTATCACTTTAACATCAGGAATACAATTTGTTCAGGTTTCCATAAGTACAGGTTTGGTGAGATACTGGATGACCTCATGACATGAGAACAGACTGTATTCTGCAGGAGTATTGAGGCTGTTTTCTCATTTCTCCACAGAACAATGTGACTTTATTGCAGGGATGCATTGACCTGCTCAAGAGCAACTGACAAGTTTTCAAGTATTTCTGTCCTATCATCGCCAAGTGACCAGTTATAGAAAATGGAAACGTCCCCAGGCCTTGCATGGACATGAACCCAAACCCCATCTCTGCTCCCACCCATGGGTCTGATGCCACTTTAAAACCCTGCAGGAGACCAAGTGTCTTGTAAGCAGAATGTCTTCATGTTTACAAAGTTCCTGTCCTTTGGTCCATGGTTCATCCTTTTACATTATTTATGGAAGTCTTTCTTGATGTGAAAGCCGCTTGACAATGAGGCTGTCAGCATTAAGGTATTCCATTCCTTTGCAGCTCCGGTGGGTGATCTATTTTTTTTTCCTAATTTCTGGGTTTTTTTTACTTTTCCATCTTATTTTTCTGCACATTGAAGATCTTGCCTTTTCAATCATATTTTGCCTCCATAAATTCTGACTCTGTGCTCTTCTCTCATACACTTTTAAATACTTTTTTTAAAGACTTAGTGCATGTTTTTGGCATAGTCATAACCTCAACTGTTTGATTCATATATTTTTTGGTTTGCTATTAGAACAGTTTCACACAAGTAAAAGTAGTGCCTGGAAATAAAAACATCCTCGTTCTCTGCTGCTCTGCATTCCTGGGTTCTGACATTTAAGTAATACCCAACCAACCCTTGAGTAAGAAAAACACAAAATAAGCCGATACAAGAGAAGATTATCTTCAAGTCACCTTCATCTTTATCCCAGGAATGGACAGTTGGTCTGGTCCCCACATTGTAGACTGTAAGAAGTACCTTCTGAACCCACGGTTTTCAAAGATGCACATTAGTTTTGCAAGTAAGGATCAGTTATAGAAGATTTCAGCAAGAGATTGGTGATGAGAAGTCAAACAGGTGGCTTTTCAACATCCTTGCATTTTTATCAGTACAAGCTCAACATTAATAATGATTCTGAATCTACATTTTCCTTTTATTTACTCTGTACGCCCTTGCATGTTCACAGCAGCTTCTTTACCAGCCATTGCTGCCCATTTCCTTCTCAGTGTGTAATTGTTGTTTTTCTTTATTTTACCCTAAACTGCTCATTGTTATTGATATATTTACCAGATCGTCTTCACATTTTTTTTATTTAAAACCGTTATTAAAAAAAGATGCACTAAGATGATGAAAGACACTTTGCAATCATGACCAGGCACAGTGGAGTGTTAAAATGCATTATAGTTTTTTAAGAAATTGAATGTATTGCTATTGGATTCCAGCTGTGTGAATTCCTCTACATTATGCTTTTCTAACAGAGCATTAGCATTTTTATAAATTTGTAATAATGGCATTGAATAAATCCAACTTTCCCAAGATTGATCTGTGCCATTCTGCATTTGTTTATGTGGTTTGTAGCTTTTTTTTTTAAGCAAAAATACAAATTTTCTGTTTTGTGAAAATTCTCTGTATTTTAAGTCCTATTATTCCACTAGGTGGCAACATCTATCCATTGCCTGTTTCCACTCAGTTTCAGTGTGGGAAGTTTTAGGTTCAACATGGCTGCATGCGCCATCGTTTGTGTTAAATCCATTCACCACAGTGGATCCTGTGATGGGACTGTGTCGTGTATTAGGCAAGGCTTTTAGGAAATGCCAGCATGCTCATGGGAATCACCACCACCAGAGTGCACATTTTATGTCTTATTTCATGAATAGCACTAAGCAACATGACCGAAACAAATAATCTACAGCAACATTACAGCCCACGTGAAACTCCTGAGATACATATTTTTATGCTTGACGTGTCTATAAAGACCGAGGAATACTTATGGCAATCCTTTGAAGCTGTATTTTATTACATTACTCACACACATTCAGCAGTGAAAGGCTACACTGAAATGAGACAGAATATACCTGCTCATGATGGATTTGTCAATATTGACATCAGCAGCAGTGCAGTCACAGTGACCTTGTAAGGTCGATTCACTGATTGGATGAAACCACAGGCCAGAACCAATGAGATAATAACACATTATCAGTGCAAACAGGATAGTTTGTCAACTGGGATCAGAGCAAACAGTATTTGAAAGCAAGGCATTAAATAGCTATTGCTGTGATAGATCCACAGAACGTGACCCAGACGTTGAGATGATGTGTCTGTTTCAAGAGGCTGTGGTCGAGGCATTTACTATATGAAATAATCCAGTTACTAATCTGAGTATGTCAGTGTGAAACAGAGAAGTATCAGTGCTAAATTTACTTTTTTCATGTTCCCTTTGTGTCACTGCTGTGCTATTATGACAGATAATTTCCTACATTCTCACTCTAATCGCCAAAATAAAACTTCTGGGGCAATAGTCCACTGCAAAATTTGCCTGCATTGATGTAAAGGATTAGTTCCTTTACACTGCCTGCTTCAAAGACATACTGCTGCTGACTCCAGGAATTTCCTAATTTGTGGGCTCTAAATGTATGATAAGGAGTAAGATTTTACACATTTGCTGATATTATCAGTGTTTGGCCATCGATAAATACTTTTGCTCCATCTTGATGATCCCAAATCTTTTAGAATCATCAGTCACTGATTTGACAATCAGGTGAATGAATTTCAGAATACAGAATGGACATAATGATTTCATGCCCTGCCATGTCATAAAATTAAGGTGTTTCTGAGTATTTTACCACTTTGGTTGAGATCATGGATAGGTGAACTATAAAGAACTAACATCTTACTTCCGACTGACTAAGCCTGAAAACATCTGCCACATGCCCCACAGCTGTACACTGTTCAACTGAAAGGTCAAGATAAATGCAGACAGAAGCCTCAGAGAAGGACTGAAGGCATGAAGCATGAAGGCCTCCTCAAATAGAAACCATGTCCTCAGAAAGGAATTTAAAAAAAAGAAGTACACCTGCAGGACTTGCTGACATAACTGAACTGTCAGTGCTTCCTTAGTGAAAAGGAACAGGGTGCTTATTCCTGTCGCCCATCAGGTAAAATTTGCACACAGCTACAGTTTTTTTTCAAATCCCTTGTCCTTCATTTCAACCTTCTAAGTTGCCTGGTAGCCTAAAATAAATGTAATAACAGACCACCAGCTCTGAGGCTGTTGGATTACACTGAATATTAACTTTACAATTAACTTAATCCACATGCATGTTTTTGGATGGTGGGAGGAAGCCAGAGTATCTGGAGAGAACCCATGCAGACACTGGGAGAGCATGCAAACTACACAGAAAGGCCCCGGGATTCAAACCAGGTACCTTCTTGCTGTGAGGCGACAGTGCTAACCACTACACCACCGTGCCGCCCAGGGCTAAATATCATCTTGTTATATACAAATAACTAGCATTTTAGTCAAAAAGTTTTATTGGTGACTTTCTGAATCGCCATGAGAAAAGAAACTGAAAATGCTTCACAAAAGTTACAGCAGCAATGCAAAGTGAAGGAAAAAAATCACTGTGGTTCATGTGCATCAGATGAAAAACATTAGCTGTAAGTTTCGATAATTCATGTTTGTTTCATGAACAGGGAATGATTGAAATTTTGTTATTCACATTGTCAGTCATATGTACTTGGTACAGCAGTGCATTAAAATCACACTTGGTTATTATAAATGTTATAATTAGTTTTATTATTGTTCACAAAGCAAATGCTTGCTATTACTGTGTATTTCTGAACTTCTGGAGATGCTCCGTTCAGAAAATAGTTAGAGCTCACATTGGAAGTCTCTTTTAAGCAAAGAATCTGGTATATTGTTATGTACGGTATGTTTTTTCTGTCTTTACATTAGTTTGTCGATGGCTGACGAGGACAATCTGCTGCCGTAGTTGAGCAACAACATTCTTATTAAGCAGTTTGATGAGATGTTCTGTCAAGGATGAAAATGTTCATAATAGATGGCTACATGTCATAATAGAGTACTCCAGTGATGACTTAGAATATTTAGGAGCACATGTGCTGAGCAGATTATACTTAAGATTATCTTCAATACTTTTTGGCATTGTTTGTGGATTCATATTTATTTGTTTGTTTTTCCTTCAGGCTGGCATGGTGGTTAGCACTGTCGCCTCACAACAAGAAGGTACTGGGTTCGATTCCTGTGTGGAGTTTGCATGTTCTCCCCGTGTCTGCGTGGGTTCTCTCCAGGTACTCCGGCGTCCTCCCACCATCCAAAAACATGCATGGGGATTAGGTTAATTGTTTAATTTAAATTGACCGTAGGTGTGAATGTGAGTGTGAATGGTTGTCTGTCTCTATGTGTCCTGTGATGAACTGGAGACTTGTCCAGGGTGTACCCTGCCTTCCGCCCTAAGACAGCTGGGATAGGCTCCAGCCCCCCCACGACTCTATGAGGATAAGCGGTAGATAATGGATGGATGGATAATTTAAATTGCCCATAGGTGTGAATGTGAATGTCTGTGGTTGTCTGTCTCTATGTGTCCTGCGATGAACCAGCGAATTGTCCAGGGTGTACCCTAAGACAGCTCCAGCCCCCTATGACCCTATGAGGATAAGCGGTAGAAAAGGAATGGATGGATTATAATCGCCCTGTGCTGGTTTTACTGGATGTAAAAGGGTGTGTTAAACAAGCCTTCCAAGAAGGACTGTCCGTCACTAGTGCTTACAATGTTATCTTGCAATTTGCACACTTTCAGGTGTGGCTAATTATGATCATTTCTGGGAGGCTTCTGGCCTTGTTTGAAAAGTTTACTTTGGATGAGAAATGAATGATGCACTGGAATCTAGTCATGGAAACAAATCAGATACTTAGATACTTAAGATAAAGGACTGACTATAATAGGAAATAATAGAGATCAGTATAGCCACAGCAGTACAGTGTATATCTATGCAGAGAGAGTGGTGATACCAAACTTTCCTGTTTCATATTTTTAGTGAGGTATTCCACATACAAATGTGAATACATGGTGTCAGTATCAAATGTGTATACACCTTCAAATTTAGATATTTTTTTTATAATTATGTGAACATTAAGAACAATAACAAACATACTGTTTGGATACCAAACTTTCCAAAGATACAAAAAGTGATGGGCTGTAACTAATTTGTATAGGCTAAACTCATGGAAGAGATGTCATGAATATTTGAATAATATGGAATAGTGCAACTACAATAAAACTTACTGAGCATTTCTTTCAGTGTAAAATTGTATGCCGATAACTTAGGAGAAGAGCTATTCCTGAACAAGCTGACACAGCATATAAATATATTAAACTGACACTAATGATGACTTTAAAAACATGATATAATCTAAGGAGTTTTTGCAAACAAAACTATGATTGTTGCTGCTAAATGCAAAGAGCCGTCTTGTACCATTAATGGAGTAAAAACAAAGCATTGTTCATTTTGAAAGTTACTAAGTAGTCTATGATGTCTCTCAAAATCGTTAAAATGCAGAAAAGCTTAAAACACTTAAGCACTCTTCTTGAGTAAAAGTAGGCATACCTACAGTTCCTCTCCATTTCAAATGACCTTTTTGTTTGACTGAAAACGACCCGACTGAGCTTTTTCAGAAGAATACGTTGCATAGTGCGTGGAAGACTACAACCCCCAAAGTGCTTATTTCCGGCTTGAGTCCATTCCAGCCAATCAGAAGCCTGCTGGATTCATGGTAGCTATCTGGGGCACGGGGCCAGCACGTCTAGCCAGCTCGAAGTGCCACGACTTCACAGCAGACCACGGATTCTCCAGCGGGGTGAGGGGGATAGCATTGGAAAGAAGCTAGTTAGCTAGATAGCCGTATAGATAGGTAGCTTTGTACTTTGTCTCTTCACATAACAGTTACACCTCAAAGCTGTTTGCCCTCTCTCCATTCCCCCGAAGCAAGCAGACGTAACGTTAGCGACATCACCAGCGAGGTAAGTGTGGGAGTCTTGGAATCCTTTTATTCATGTGAGCCAACGTTAGTTAGCCTCGGAAGCTACCCACTGCTAACTCTTGGTCTGCCTATCAGCCGAAAAAAGTTAATTTAAACATGTTCGCCTTACAAGCTATTTAGTTTGTAGTCTTGTTATAGCTTCCGGAGCGCAAATCGACATCATAATGTGCAGGACCATAGTTCATTGATTTCATAGCGTTAGCTACAATGCTACCTCGAAAGAAATGACTGAAAATATAGCACAGTAAAATACATAAAGGAGGGTTCTTAACTTATACATCTTCGAGGCTGTTGTTTTACTTGTGGTCTCAGTATTCGTCATATTTTTAGTGTTGGCAGTAATTATGAGTTTGAACTTAAATCAACTAAATCGAAGTCGATATTTTAACTTATGGACTTATGAGAGTCTGCGCGTGTGTGCTGCCCTTTCACGTATGTCTCATACTTACAGTATGTTTGAAACTAAAAGTGATGAAAGACAATTGCTGCCTTCAAAGGAAAGAAAATCTATGTATTTACATATTTTGCTTCCATGCCTTAATAAACTTAAGTTTTCCTCTTAGCTGAAGACTATCCCATACTAATGCACCCCCTGTAGGTATCCCACTGAATAAATGAAAGCCAGATATTTGAAACTTAAAGGGCAATAGAGCACGTTATGTAACTAGTACGTTTCATCTTCTAGTCCTCCTGTCTGTCATGGACATTGAGATGCACTTTAATCCTCAGAAAGTAATTCTTGAAGTCCCACTTCTCTGTTTAGTGGAGATGCACTGATGTGTGACATCACAGATAAGGAGGCTGTACAAACTCTTTCACATCCAGTGATTAGACCCAGCCATGAACAGGGACTCTGGACTCTGTTTAGACTACGCTAAAGGAGCTACCATGTCACCATGTCGGTTTGTTTTAAAACAATAAAGCTCTCCTATTCTCAGTTTTATAACTGATGGTGCTTCAAGAATAAATCAAAGAAGGGGATTTAGTGCCCCTTTGCTGTGACTTATCTTTCCTCCCCTGCAGGCTAAACATTCTGGTTTGTGACAGGAGCCTTAAGGGGATAGTTAAGATGCTTCAAGGGCTTTTTTTGTTTGTTTGTTTTTTAACAGGGCAGGAAATTAATACTAACCACCAGCCAACTGTTGGACATTTTTGCAATTTCTGGTTATATATATATATTTTTCTTAATCCCTGTTTGTCTGTATGAAGTGGATTTTATTCCCTACCATAAATTCATATTTATGTTGTTTGTTTTAAGGCGTGAGTAGTTGATTTGTTTCTCACACTTGCACTTTACTTCATAATAGCTCTGATAATTTTACCAACATCCATCAAATGTGAACAATTTTATGTAATGTATCGCACAACTTATTACACAATTTTGTGTAACAGGATCGAAACCTTTATATAACTCCCTATGGACATGAATTATTGCAGTTAATAATAGCAGGTATGATGATATTTGTCGATGTACATCAAATCATCTTTATATTATATATTACCATTAAATATGATGCTTACTCCTCACACTCAAAAGGTTGGTTGCATTATAGTTATACCCATCATCTTGTGCTATGTCACAAGGATATAATAATCCACAAATTATATATTAATTAATTAATTATTATTATTATTAATTATATTAATCATATGCAGTGAATGGATTCTTAGCCAGCCCGTTTTTAGTTTAGTATTTACTTTGGCTTAGTTTGAGTCAGTGATTGTACTTAACTCAGTGCTGGACTTTAAAATGAGTCCATCATTGTATGAGATTTAGCTATGAAGGTGAATTTGAGCTGCATGAACACATAGGTTTTAGCTGACGTAGAAGACTTCATGGCAGCTGCTAGTTGTCTCACAGTTTGCTGATAAGATTTGCTGGTCTACCTCATGTAGCCAGCTCCAATGCAAACTTTGAGGGTAACAGTGACACCTTGAGGCTTTTAAACGGAAAGACGGGTTTTCCCCTCATCTCTTCAACAGCTGTCGGTTCAGTTATGTTTCTTCTATGCACAGAGAAATACTGTTGGCGGTATTACAGTTTTGCCTTACCTCTCTCTCTGAATTCATATATGAACTTCTTTCTCCCCTTGTTAGAAATGCCTCATTTTTGGTTGTCCATAGCAAGCAGAAAGAAATGTTCTTTTTAGTTGTTAACTGTACTAACAAGTCCGCCACTCTCTTTTTAGGCCAACTGAAATTGAACAATGGATATCTATGACCCCCAGACCCTTGGGATAATGGTGTTTGGTGGATTCATGGTGATCTCTGCTCTTGGGATTGCTCTTGTTTCCACCTTCTCCATGAAGGAGACCTCTTATGAAGAGGCCCTGGCTAAACAGCGCAGAGAGTTGGGTAAGATACAGTCTACTCGCTCTGACAAAAAGAAGAAGGACAAAGTATCTGAGAAGAAAGGCCGTGGAAAGAAGAAAGAAGAGAAGCCCAATGGAAAGATCCCAGAGCCTGAGAAAATTCAAGAGGAAGTTGAAGCTGACGCAGTTGTTGAGCTTGCTGCTGCTCCAGTCGTAGCTGCTGCTCCTGACCCTGAACCTGCCCCTGCTATTGAGATTAAGCCAGCTGCAGCCCCAGCACCAGCAGCTGCTGAACCAAGCCCTGCTCCTGCTGAGCCCTCACCTGCACCCTCACCTAAAGAGAAAAAGAAGAAGAAGGTAGCTAAGGTTGAACCAGCCTCTGCCCCAGTGGCTCCACTCGTGGCTGCCTCCGCACCAGCCAAGTCTTCCACAGGCCCTGCCACAACCCAGACCCCGGCATCTGTCCCAACTAAAGCAACTGCCCCATCTACTGCATCTGCCCCACCCAAGACTGCCCCTGCATCGGCCAAGTCTGCTCCTGCATTAGCTAAGTCTGCCCCTGCGCCAGCCAAAGTTCCTACAGCCCCTTCCAAAGCTGCTGTAGCCCCAGCCAAGTCTTCACCTGCTCCACCCAAGACTGCGTCAGTGCTGGAAGCTGTCACTAGGGACGTCCCAGTGATGGCAGTGCCCCCAGTCGGGTCTCAGCAGGCTCCCACTGTCACCGGAAAAGTACAGGAGCCCAAGAAGAAGGCTTCCAAGAAGAAAACTGAGCCTGGTAAACAGATATTTAAATTTGCATACATTTTATTTTTGACATATTTTTGATTTTTTTTTTTTTTTTAGACAGGTCATGGTTTTGAAGTGTTTAAATGTTTGATTGTATGGTTATGTATAATCTCATAATCATATAGCTCTTGTGTGTAGTGTGGATGACCAGGTACAGCTACACACTATATTTAAGTGCACAGTAACTAGAAATTTTATAGTGTGTAGTTGGAGCCTCGGTTAGGTCCACATCAGTGCATCTGCATGTCTCTGTATACTACACCACCACCCTCTCTGTCTCATCTGTACATGTCAAGGCTCAAAGCCTTATCAGTATGTTGTTCCACTCAAGCCATCGTTGTTAAAATGAGCCTTTTCCTTTGAAGTGGAAATGGTTGTCTAGACCGGAACTACATTCACCATAACACTAGTGATAGCAATCAATCAATCAAATCAAATCAATCAAAAGCCTTTATTGTCATTGTTTGAGAGTGCATACAATGAAATTAGGAGCACTGCTCCACATGGTGCTCAGTCAAATGTAACAAATGTAAAAAATATAGTCATCTTAAAGGGACACTATGTAATTTTTTAAGTATTTTATTACGTCAAATCAACGTCTTATTTCATAAATAGATCCTCATTGGTGTAAAATAACATATGCCAACAATCTGACTTATCCTCCTGGGCGAAGAATCAGTTATCTGTCTTTACATAGAACAGGTCGCTCATACGAAGGCTTCCATGTCTTTCCAGTCTATCAAAAACTACGAACTGCCGAGAGGGACATAAAGCACTACCTGCTGGTACCCATAGGACAAAATGCATTTCCGTATTTTGCGATTCACTTTTTCACAGAGAAGCAAGGTGGAGACGCCGGTTCTACTTACCCGGCACTAAACTAAAACCTGCACTGCACTTTTGGTCATAATTCAAGACCATACTTATGCCGCGCCAAATCCTCATCGCCAAAAAAAATAAAAGGGCCACAAAATGACCGGAGCTCCAGGCTGGTGATCCACGGTGAGTTGGCGCCCGGGAGCATCCCATGCCCTGCCACGGCCGGCCGGGGCCCGCTGGGAAGTCCTCTGGACCGGTGGAGGGCTATGGAGTTTCGGGTAAAAATGACTGGAGCTCTGGGCCGGGGGCTGGGGATCCACGGTGATAATGGCCGCCCGGGAGTTGACCATTCCGCTTACCATAGTTCCAATAGTTACAATGCATGCAAAGTCAAATTTAACCACTAGATGGGAGAAAAAATTACATAGTGTCCGTTTAAAAATAAAATAAAAAAAAAAACATAAATAAAAGTTATGTAAGAAATAATACACTATTGACAGTAGTAAGGATCTCAAGTGTTTGGAAGTGGAGTGGGGGATGGAGGCATGGCTTTACAGTTGAATCATAGTTGCATATACTCATGATATTATGCAGTAATAGCTTGTCAGCATTGATGAACTTTTAGCTGTGCACCCATAGAAAGTAGTGCCAGTTGCTGTTGTGGGTACTGTTTGGCACTCAGCTCTGGAGGGCATAGAGCACGTCAGTTTGTTCACCACTGCCCTGTTTTGTTAGCTGACAATGGCTCTCAGTGACCTGACAATGGGTAGGGAGGGGAGTGGAGTCTTCCTTTGCCTGAGGCTCGTCGCCGCCTGGTGCCCCAGTGCCCCATCATTTTGCCATGTGAAGTTGTGCAGGGCCACCGACCCAGAGGACAAGTTGCAACCATATACATTTTCTGGGGCATTGTGGGTTCTCAAAGTCAGTGTGGCAGCCTAATGAAATTTAAATGAACAAATAACCTCTGAATTGATTCTATTACACCACTTATTATGTGTTTCAGTGAAATGTTTTTTTGCCTCTTTAGTGGCAGCAGTGGATTCTGCTGATGCGCCTCTGTACTTGCCCTACAAAGCTCTGGTGTCCACCATCAGTAGCATGGTGTTCAGTGAGGGAGAGGCCCACAAGCTCATCGAGATCCTGTCTGAGAAAGTCGGTATTATTCAGGACACCTGGCACATGGTAATAGTAGACACTACTGTCAGTGATGAAGAAAAAATACATGTTAAACATAAGACTTGAAGGGAGACCCTTATTTTTGCTTTCTCTTTGTGTTGTCAGGCCACTCAGAAAGGCGATCCCATGGCCATGCTGAAGAAACAACTGGAGGAGAGGGAGAAACAGCTGGCGGCAGAACAAGAAGACGCTTCTGCAGCAAAGAACCGTCTCCGAGAAATCACAAAGGTTAGACGTGCACATAAGTGAAGCTGTAGATGGCCCCAGAAAATGTGAACGTTGGATGGCTTCTTAGATCCTTTTTACTCGTGGAGCAAAAACTAGTTTGGCCTGAAGGTGGCAGCAGGGAGTAAACATGCTGTTACCTGCTTTTAAAGGGTTAATTCTCTATGTGAGCAGACATTTGGATTGTAGTCCACTTTGTCCTGAAGGTGGCACTAGAGGTTGTAATATACAGGCCACATTAATTTGAGTGAACCCTTAATGCTTAAGTAGCTCATGTAATATCTATGTCAGCCTGTGGGTGGCAGAACATCAAAGGGTTCATACTTACAGTCACAGGAAAGGTTTTTTTGTTTTGTTTTGTTTTTTTCCTACACTCAAGTGTCATCTAGGCACTAGAAGAAACAATATAGAAACATTGCAGTGGGGCTGAATCTGCTCTCGGACTGTCGCTTTCTGTTCCTCAGGAGCTGTCTGCTGAGAAGTCCAAGGTGGCCAGTGTGGAGACGAGGCTGAGTTCCCAGCTTAGTAAGAGGGAGCAAGAAATGATTGCTCTGCAAGCACGCATGCAGGCCAGTTACCAGGACCATGTAGCGCAGACCCAGGGCCTCAATGCAAAGGTTATTACTTAAATATTACACAATTTAGATGAGTACATTTGTTTCCTCACCTGGAGATTTTGTAATTAAGAGTGAAGATGCAGATTTTCCATTTTTTGTAATTCAGTTGTCTTGACAAGGATTGAAACAGCTGCCTGAGGTGGTTGGTTTATTAAAAAAACTGTAAAATAATTTTTCAGATCGTCAGCCTGCAGGACCAGCTGGAAAAGGGCCCCAATGCTCAGCTGGCCCGTCTGCAGCAGGAGAACTCCATTCTCCGTGATGCCCTCAACCAAGCCACAAGTCAGGCTGAGAGCAAGTGAGTGTCTCTCTCCAACAGTAAATGAGCAGTAGTGATATGAAGTTACCTCTTTCATCTGATACCAATTAAAATGACAACTGGAAAATGGTCAAACTGACAACTTCATTCTGTCCTCAGGCAAAATGCGGAATTGGCCAAGCTGCGTCAGGAATGTGCAAAGCTGACCAAGGAACTTGCAGAGAAGACAGAAGGTCTGCTGGCTGATGAGCGCATCAGGAAAGGGCTGGAGGCTAAGGTCTCCGCTACAGAGAAGCAGCTCTCCCTGCTGCAGGTATGCCTGGCCTGTGGGAGAACCACATTGTCTCTTTTTGTAAATCATTTCTTTTCAATTTCTTCATGCTGTTTCTCATTTGAGCAGTTGTGAGCCTAGATTTTCCCACCTATATGTCTACTCTCTAATGTTATTTGAAGTTTAATTGCCTCATAATCACGTAGGAATGTTGCTTCGCACTAATGATGCTGCAGGAAAAAACACTTCTCAGCAGCACCAGCTGGAATGTGTGCATGTCCAAGCACCTCTCCTCTCGAGTCGTCTGCAAAAGCAGCTGTGAAAAAGCAGGAGCGTTCTACTGTTTTTTACAGTATGAGACTTTCAAATGTGAAGTACATCCCTATCTTGTTATTTGTTAATTGTATAGCTGCAATAGCAGTTCTCATACATATACATATATAGCCCACGTAGTCACTCACTGATGGAATGCTGTTGGACGAAACTACTTCAGGTTATGTGGCGCAAATGAGTCAGCACTTCCTGACTGTCAAGTGTTCATTAGTTTGGTTTAATAATTTGTATGTGTCCTAACAGTCTTCAAACATTGTTATGCAATGACTCAAGCTGTCACCTGGTATACAGTACATATACAAAAATCATGTAAGTTGGTTAATTTCTAACTTGAAATTAATTTTGTTTTCTTGTAAAATATGTTGTCTTCTATTAGCTGCTTTGTCTGAGCCCTAAACACTCTCCCTTGAAAATGCCAAATCAAATATTTAACTCTTAAAATGGTTTATTTTCTTGATATACAAACTGGAGCCAAATCACATTCTGACATATTGATATATAAAGATTATTATATTCTGCGATGAACTGGCGACTTGTCCAGGGTGTATCCCGCCTTTCGCCCAAAGACAGCTGGGATAGGCTCCAGCCCCCTGTGACCCTATGAGGATAAGTGGTAGAAAATGGATGGATGGATGGATGGATGAATATTGTATTGTCTTATAATCTCTTTGAAATACACAGATATTAATGCTGTCAATTTGGATCATTTTGTGAATCTTTGCTGCCCCCTGCTGATTGAAACTTCTTGATCAATGTTGTTGACAGGTCAGCCATGGAGAGAGCGAGCAGGCATTGCAGAAGAGATTGGAGGAGGTGTGTGAGGAGCTCAGAGAAACGCAGAGTAGAAACAGCAGTCTGCAGGCCACTTTGGACAATACCCAACAGGACAGTAGCGCACTTTCAGGTCAGAGAATGGGTGTTAAGAACAATGTTGTAATTCTTACCAAGTGTCCATATTTCTGAGTTTCTTAGTGGACTTATCACAGGATGTGTAATATGGAATAATTGATGAGTTCTGTGACTTGTCCCTGCAGAGTTTCAGGTGCACATTGGTTGTCTGGAAGCTGACATCAGTGAGCGCTCTGCTCAGGTGGAAGCCCTCACTGCCCAGCTGGAGGAGACGCAGGCAGAGAAAATCCAGCTAGTTCAGCAGGTGGCCTCAATCAACACCCTGCTAGAGGCCAGTCAGACCAAAAAGGTGGAGGACAACGATAAGGTAGGACATACGTTGTCAGTTTGACCATTTTCCTGAAATGGCCAGGTGCTTGACCATCCAGTCATCCACAGTCATGTTTGTCTTGTCTGAATCGACAGGTAAATGCTGCTGAACTGGAACAGTTGAAGCTCAGGTAAGTATGTGAGCGTCCTTTCTTCAGAGTCAACATGAGATCCAGACCTGTTCTATGTAATGATTGAAATGCTGTGCCTGTTCTGCAGCCTTCAGGAGAAAGACAGCCAACTGAACACACTCCACGAGGATATGAAGCAACTGCAGATGAAACAGGAAGCTGCTGTAAGTGTTGCAAAGATCTGTTCTTAGATATATTATGATATATATATATATATATATATATATATATATATATATATATATATATATATATATATAGAGATACTCATATATATATATTTATACATTTATATATATATTTATTTATATATAGATATATTCATACAAATGTGTACAGTGACACTGCTAATGACAATCTGTTGTTCTAACAGGAGAACACTATTGTTGAGCTAGAGCAAAGAAATAAGAGGTATGGAGCTTTGATGAATGTCAAATCTTATAAATTTTCCACACCTTTGTTTGCTTTCCTCTTGTTCATAGTTAATACAAATTGTGTGTCCCTTTTTAGTGAGGATGCTGGGCTTATCACATCGCTTCAGGATGAACTTAAAAACCTCAAAGAAGAGATGGTGCAACTCAACAGCACACCAGTAAGTTTGCCTCTTGATGTGTTGTGTGATTCTACTTCTTCCTTACTCACTTATGTCAGTGACTCATGTGCATGTCCACTCTGTTTCAGAAGTCAGATAGCTCCTCAGAGCTGGAACTACTACAGAGCAGGTAAATAAATCTTAGCATATGGGGGTAAAGATCAGTCTCATATATTGTCAGGTCAGTTATGGATTTCAGTTATGTTGATTCCTTGTCTAGCCTGACTCAGAAGGATGCCCTTGTCACATCGCTACAAGAGGAGCTGAGAGAAGTGAGAGAAAAGACGACCATTGATGCAGTAAGGCTCCCTTTCCACATTAGTGGCTTACTTGAGACAACAGTCCTCTTAATCACCTTCCCGATTATGTCATCCATTGTTTTTTTGCAGAGCATCATGGCAGAGCTGACAGCTTTTCAAACCCACACCAAAGAAAGTCTCCAGACACTCTTCCCACAGATGTCTGTAGAGATGGAGCAGGTAAGAAAAATGAGGCTGAATCATTTCTTTTATTATTGATCATTTCAGTCATTATTCTTAATATTAATATTAAAATAATACACACATTATGTCTGCTTTTTTTCTCACTTAGTCCAACTGGTTAGAAGTATTTACGCAGAAAGCTCAGGAGGCTCTCAGCCAGCAGAGCCAGGAGTCTCAGTCAAGCGTAGCCTTGCCTGTAAGTCACACTTTTATACACTTATTATAGTACCATATACTGGTTTGAATTGGCCCAGCAGAGTATGTTCTGAATATTGATTTTCTTTGACTCAGGAATTGCTGGAGAAAGTGAAGGAGGCTGAGGAGAGCCATGTCTCATTGCAGGCTGAATGTGAACAGTATAGGACTGTCCTGGCTGAAACAGTAAGCGACTCAGGAAACTGTGATCTGGGGATATGGGGTTAAGTTATAGTTTATTTAATCCCATTTCCCTTCTCATTTAGGAAGGGATGCTGAAACATCTGCAGAAGAGTGTGGAAGAAGAAGAGCTGGTGTGGAAATCAAAGATGGCTAACTCAGAGGAACAGCTTAGGGTGGTATGTTATTTAACCTCCTTGAAAGTCACTGTCCCCCTTCTTAATTCGTAAAACCTCACTGTAGTCCCTGTAACACCTTACCAGGCTTTGGAGAAGGTCAGCATGCTTGAGGCAGAAAAGCAAAGTGTAGAACAGGTGAGAAGCTTTGCACACACACACACACACACAGTTTGAAATGGACCCTTTGAATGCTAGCATGCTCCCATGTAAACTGGTTTATTTTTGGTTTTGGCTGTAGTTTAAGGAGCAGATGATGCTTTTGGAAGCTCAGCTGGAGAAGCAGTCAGACAACCAGGCGACCTCAGAGGAGCTGGAGCAGGTACACAACCTCACTTGGCACAGCTGCTAAGAAAACATATTTTACGTACAAATTTACATATTGAGGAGATAGACATACATATTATTTGTAAACATAATATTGTTTACAAGTTGTGTTAACAAATGAAATATACTAGAAATAGGAGTCGTAAAGAATTGACCATCTACACTCTCAGTCCATTTTGTGAAATCAACCCTCTGGTGGTGCCTTCAAAACCTGACCTGACATCTGTTCATGACCGTGCTCTGTATTCAGCTGAAGCTGCAGCTGTTGGAGTGTCAGAGCCAGCTGGATTTGGCCCAGAAGGAGGCCCAGGCACACAAGGAGGAGCTTGCACAGGTGACTTTACTGATTTAGCCTGACTGCTTAGCTATCCTCCAGGCGACAATGTTTACAAAGTCATATATCCACATAACTGAGATGAGAGGGAGACATGCTATTTATGAGATTCCACATGCCAAGAAATTTATGGGAATCCCTCCTTAACCTACATAACCAGCATGGTTTGCTGTCGGCCGTTTGACACAAAGGGGTGGTTATGTAACCAGTGACGGCTTCCTGTTTCAGGTCAGAGAGCAGCTGGGCGAGGTCACGATGCAGGCTCAGCAAGAACACAATGGTCCAGCTGAGGCTCAACCCAGTCAGGTCAGGGTGCAAAGATCGCAGGGCACCCTTCACTTCTTGTTAGAGAGCACTGGATGGCGACGAGGGCACTTCCTCTGAGATCCCATTTGTTACTGTTCATTTTGAAACTACTTCTCAAATGAGCCATTTGTTCACTTTAGTTCAAAAAGTAAATGTTACCATATTTATTCAGACAAATGGCTCAACATTTTGTCAAAGCCATGGCCTACATCAAGGAAGTGGTCACGGTACACGGATAAGTAACACCGTGGCAAAAAGCCGTATTTCCAGTCTGTCCAGTATTCATCTGACACAGTGGCTGTAAATGTTAACCATTGTTTGCTTTGACTGAGTGTACATAACTCTAACCACTGCTTTTCTCACCTTTTCCAGCATGCTCACTTATCTTTTGTTCTCAGAAATTTGGTTGAATGATTCTTAACTGAAAGCTTGTTTGACTTTTCACTCAAAATAATCTGAAAGGCAACTAACTTGGCACACAGGTCGAGCAGCTTTTGTGTGTTGTGTAAGCCATTTTTTTGTGTGAGTGTATTTACTGTGTATGTGTTGTTTTGTTCTTCTATCAGTTCCAGAATGAGTTGAGTCAGACGACGGAGAAGCTGCACGAGGAGGTGGCTCAGAGACAGCAGCTTTCAGAAGAGTTTCAGCAGGTAGAATCGTTGATACATTATTTTTTTGTTTTCTCCTTATCTTTCGTGACTAATAAACTCTCAGTGGATAACATCAGTGTGTTGTCAATGTCTAGGCCCAGAAGACTATAACAGAACTTCAGGCTCAGTTGGATCTTCTGAACGTTTCTGCAGAGTCACCACAAGCGGACACAGAGGATGTTGCGCAGCTCAAGGTGCGGTAAAAAGTGACACCCAGAATCCAAATGTGGTTGTTGTTTGACTCTCCTGCTTTGGCAGTCCTTTTGATGTTATCTTGTGACCTGCAGAGTAACGCTAACAAACGAAAAATCACGAGCTTCATGGTGTAACAGCATGATTCAAAATGTATTGAAAGTTGTACTGATCACCTTCGGTCACTAATCACTCTTCTCCAGCAGTTAAGTCTTTAAAGCATCCAACGTCACTTATTATATGGAGGCCAAAGTGTTCAATATAAAATAAAACCTTAAGAAAAAGCAGATAATACATATATAGCCATAAATTTGAGCAATAATTAAAAGCATTTTTAAAAATGTTGTTTTCACAGTACCAGTAGCAGAGTTTTTTGCAGGTTGATTTAATTTAATCCAGCAGTTATTTCAAAATGCCCTTTCTCAAAATATGGTTTTAGAGCACTATATTTCCTATGGCGGTTATATTTCATAATGTCAGTGTGTGTGTAATAATGTTGCTTCAGACTGAATGAAGGAACAGTCATCTCCTTAACTGACTGTTACTGTGTGATCAGAATTGATATACTGAAATTTGAAGTTAATTAGGGAAATGGTGCTTTGAAACAGACTTTGGAGGAAAAATGTCATCACCCGCAATAAAGTTGTGTTGTTAAAAGAAGCAGGACTGAGTCTTAATAATTTGGCAGTTACATGATGTAATGTTTTTATAAAAGTCCATATCGTAATTAGTTTATATTGAGCACTTAAATTGGTCTTCATGTTAAGTCTCCTTTTTGCCTGGTGCTTTGAAGTCATGTTTGCTTCTGCTCTTGGAACAGGAGCGCCTGGAGAAGGAGAAGAAGCTGTCCAAAGACCTGGGCCAGGCAGCCACCAAGCTCCAGCAGCTTCTCAAAGCGACCCAGGAGCAGCTGACCAGAGAGAGAGAGACAGTGAGAACACTACAGGAGCACCTGGAAGGCAAGGTGAGGCAACTGATGTGGTAAAACTATGCATGCGCACCTCTGAGCCCAGATCATTTCAGTGTGCTTTTTAACTTTGACACAAATTTTCTGTTTTCAAGGGAGAATACGTGGAGCTGAAGGAGGGAACATCCGTCTGAGAGGAGGTTCACTGCAGACACTACAAAAAACCTGCCAAATATGCCTTATGATTACCGTAGTTATGCATTCCAAAACTATTTCTTTCTTGTACTGTAGTTGATTGCATTTGTTGGAAGTGTAGGAGTCAAATGTTTGACAAATGTTTGATATTATGAACATTTTCATTTTTATTTTTATTTTTTTTTTTCAAATAAGATTTATTGGAGATGATCCTGCTACAATCTTTATTGAAACCCACATTCCATCAACAATTCTGGCTATGTCAGAAGTTATTTATCCCTCGCCTTATATTCCAAACATTTCCCCATAGTTCAGTGTTAAAAAAGGGAAAATGATTGTACGTCAAACGTACATCAGCCTGTGCAATTACTTTGTATGTCTTTTCTATGTGGTTGAATGATTAGAACATTTTATGGTTCAATGTTCCATTACCGTTAGGGCCTGCTTTCCTCTGTAGCCGGCTGCCAATTACATGCATAAATTTGTATGAATGAATAAACTACAGTGTAGCTTGATATAATTCCTGTTGAGTGTCTGTGTCACAGTCTCTATAAAGGTGCAGAAAGAAACGTAAAATGTAGAAAGTTGACTGAGTGTGGTAAATTTTCATACAGATTCAGATCTGGTGTCAATCAAATAGGCAAATTTGCAGCTGAACAGAACTCTCCCCCAGATGACTGACTTATAACATCCTGTCTGGGGTAAAAAAAAAAAAAAAAAGCTGAACAGACTTGGTTTCTGACAGGAAGCGTTGATACATGGCAGAAACATCTGCAGTGATATCAACTGTAGTTGCTTCAAATCTGTTTTATTGTTTAAAAACAGTAGGCCTACTTATAACTACTGTTAAACGTGGCATTGCATTACTTAAAGCTTTCCACACAGAAGGGTTCAGGTTCCATCAGTTGTTACAGACACACAGGAAGTATATTACAAAATGGAGTTTGTTTGCGTCTCTTCAACAACAGCTATGTATGGTTTTGTTTTGGGCATGTCTCTGTCATCCCTCCCCCACAACACACCCACATCACTAACTTCCTGTGAAGAAAAAAAGAGGACGATGGTGTGTGAGCTAACAAGCAAAACTTTAGTCCTTAATTCACTATCGCAGATTGCATTCATATCAAGGTTTGATTCAGAAACTACACAACATGGATGGCAATAAGTATTACAGGGTGATTAATCAGGCAGTATCTAGTATACTAGAAATAGCTGAATCATAAGCAGACAGGCTTGTAAGCAATTATGGTGTGGATATGGTGTTGGTGGATTTGTACTGTTGTTGTAAGCAACACAAACATCCTTGCTTCATATATCAGCTGCTAAAACCAAACCACAGCTACTGCAGTTGAAGCATTAATCCATATCTGCTTTCTGCAGAAAAAGGAAAAAAAAAAGCATACACTTGCACAATTGGTTGCATTGAATTTATTTGAATACTCAGACAGTGGCGCAGCAACTACTGTATGTTAAATGAAACATTGCTTTTTTTTTTTTTATATGATCATCAAATGTAACAGTCAGGAAACAGATTTAGGTCAAACAAACAGGTGACTGAGTAAACACTATTCCACTAAGATATTTTACAGGATATAAAATTATGTGCAGTGAACATACAAAGACAAATGTTGGGGACTGGCTTATGCTGGCAAATTGTGTATTTGAGACATAGAATTGTCACAAGAGTAAAGAGTCAAATAATATCATTGTGTGTGTGTGTGTGTGTGTGTGTGTGTGGTGTGGATATGCGATATAATGAATAAAATTACATCTGAACAAAACTAATTTCACAGCCACAGTGGTGTGACTGAACAGTATATAAGGGCATAAACATCAGCTCAACCAAAAGTTGATTTGGAAACTTGACCATTGTACCCTCATTTGGAACCCTTTGCAGCAGCAGCATGATCATCATGATGATCGTGATGATCGTCACGGTGATCACGATGATCGCCACAATGATCGTCATGGTGATCGCCATGACGATTGTTGCGGTGATCGCCATAATGATCCCCGTGATGATCGCCATAACGATCACCGCCACGATGATCGCCATAATGATCCCCGTGATGATCGCCATAATGATCCCCCTGATGATCGCCATAACGATCACCGCCACGATGATCGCCATAATGATCCCCCTGATGATCGCCATAACGATCGCCGCCATGATGACCGCCGCCATGATGATCGCCGCCATGATGACCGCCTCCATGATGACCGCCTCCATGATGACCGCCTCCATGATGATGATCGCCGCCATGATGATCGCCGCATGCATGGCCCTCCAGTGAGCAGATGTGTTTTCCAAGGTCTTTTAAAAAACAGTCCTTGCTGAAATCAGCAAGGTCATTTACCTCAAAGTTATGCTTGACACCTGTTGGAGAAACAAGAGTTATCTAAAGCGATAAACACCACACAACCTGATTTCTTTTAATTTAAGTAATGGTATGGAAAAAAAAATAACAAAACAGAACAAAAACCTTACCATCCATGATCTTGTTCAGACACCTTTTTGAACAAGCATAATTCATTTTGTCTTTGATTCTTGCATCCGGGGGCGCCCTGATGGAAAGAGAAATCATTATTAAAATTGCCCCACTCAGGCTATTTACTTTAAGTATACACAAACACAAGAATATGCATCTGTAGAATAAACTCTTAAATCCCTGTAAGAACTTTACCAAGCTCATAATTCTAGTTCTTCTCAGTCAGTTGAGGATGCAGATAGAAAAATAAATTCAGGAGTGAATAAGCATCAATTGAAATACCAGTACTTACCACAGAATAAAGACCAGCTCCTGTTTATTAGCTGCTTCAACAGTGTCATAGTGGCAGTCATACAGAAAGTATCTGCAACTTTTGCTCAACTTGCCCTTCAGCATACCCGTCAAGAACTGGAAGACATCCTTGCCTTCCATTTTATCCACATCATCTTGTGTGAATAGTTCTTCCACATTGACATCATCCTGGACTTGTAGACACACCAGTCTTATACGCGCCTTCTCATCGTCTTCATTTTTCACTACTTTCATTTTATTGAAGATGTCCATCACATCATTACGGAGTTTTGCTCCAGATGCCTATTTTGAGAAAAAACAAAATGTTGGTATTTACCAAAAAAAAACACATAAGAAATAAGAAAACTCAAAGATGAGTTAAAATAATTTTTGCGACTTCAACAGTCTTTACTCGAAACTCGTTAATTTGAGTTTTAAATGACCAGAGTAGATGCAAATAGATGAATTTCATTAAAAGAAAAAAAAAAATGATGCAGTAGCAGTTTTTCCTTTTCCTTATCATTTTAAACATGGGGTTTGTAAGGTTGGTACCACGTTCAACAAATTTGGTTTTGGGACAGAAAGCAGAACTGAAAAGATGAAGAAACAGGAAGTTCTTCGAAACTAGAGACTTTTCAGCAGTCATGTAACATGGGCGTAGCTTCCCTAGGACTTTTCAAGGCTTTGGCTCTGTCACATTCCAGTCATTGTGGAACACGTTAGCACAAGAAAACCCGCCCCAGGGGATTCTCTCAGAACAAGTTTGAAGCACGAACAAACCACCCTCCATTTTGAAGACAAAACCACACCTTGAACAAGCCCTCAAACACTAAACTCACTTTCCACTCAGAAACCATTTCCTCAAAGAAAAATCAAATGGAAATCTTACTCTCTAGATACAATGAAAACCAGGCTTCACTAATTTACAGTTTGTTTTGTTAACTTTGTAAAAATGAGGATATGGCTCTTCGAAGTTTTATCATCTCTCTTTATACCACATCCCACAGGACATACAAACCACAAAGCAGTTGTTAACTGAAATAAAGTCAATCGAGCCACATTCTTTTTAGAGAGCTACTCACCATTTTGCTTCTGATGTGTGAAGGAAACAAGCAGCAGGGGAAAATGGCAGTAGCAGTCAAACTGCTGAAGGGTCATATTAAGGAAGGAGAGCAGGTTGACTCATAGAGGAGGGGCCAGGGTAAATGAGCACACCTCCAAAAGTAGGTCCACCCCCTCTTTCCAGGTGTGACATATTTTCATCTGCAACCTCAGCATTTGCATTTAATCATGTTACATTTGAAGCCTAAATCACAATGGATTGATGTAATTCATTGTCAGGCACAACGCAAATATTTTTCATACCCTTTCCATCATTCGGTTTGGTGGAGGTAGAGATCTTCCTTTTTAGGTAAAACTCCAGGTGAGCTTGAGCCAGTCATTGGTAGCCGCACCTACCATCCTTATATGGAGAGCAAACCTGTTAACTCATCTGCTGTTGAGATGCAGTTCACTGTCCTTATAAGGTATAAAACAGGGTGTGTGCACAAGGATGGCAAAAGGATTTATCCACAAAAAGTGAGTGGTTAGACCTCCCATCAGATTCCAATAGCAATAGTCAATAGTTAGATGTGCTAAACCATGATTGGATCAATCCAGTCCTTTACCAAATACAGCAAATATGAATTACTAATAGGTGCTACCTGGACCAAGAGTAAAGTTTCATTTGTCAGCCCAACTTCTTGGGTAGATGTTTTCTCCGGTCACATTTTCTGTGATGAGTCAGTGCAGATTGAATGATTAATAAAAAATGACCCTGGTGCACACAACATTGATATGCAGATTCATTCAGAGATGATTCATGTAAAAGGAGCATAATTCCACGGATCTGCCATGACAGTGTAAGTTTATTGGAAAACTGCGCAGGGAGTAAACAGGCACAGGTCTGAACACAGGTTAAAAAAAACAAAAAAAAAAAACTTGAAACATGGAGGAAAATCCATTTAATAGTCCAAGGGTGTAGCGAGGGATTAGGGGCCCAGTTCACAGAAGGGGAACCTTGCCCCCCTGATATTTTCCTCCTTTTTCCAGTGATGGAAAGTAACTAAATACATTTACTCAATTACTGTTTTTAAAGCTAGGGTTGATAATCTTCTTCATGTTTCAAATTGGATTTTGCTTTTTCATGCATTTTTTTTGTTATATCTGTTGAAATTCTGACCAAAATAGAAACAGATATGGTTTATGTAGCAGGGCTGGAACCAGCCTGTGCAATCATTATATTTGTCCTACATTAAAAAATTGGACAACTTACCTGTTCAACTACTTGCCCTCACTAGCTGTACACTCATTGCACGTTACCTGAGTTTTCCATAAGCAGCAAGCTTGACAGCTGTGAGTACTAACAACAGACATTTTGGTTGTTTATGGTTATAATGATAACTTTTGGGGGAGGGTGGTGGCTTTGTAGGGAAGCCTGAAGGGGCAGGCTGTTGCTGATTTAACAACTTCCTTGCCAGATGTAGTGACTTTTGGAGCTACTTCTAGCTACTTTGATTGGAAAAAAGTTGGCAACACTGGTCTGCGTTATTTTGATTTTTATATATAACCTACTTTCGTATTTCTATTGTCTAACAACTCTGTCTCTAAGAGTTTAATGATCTCCAAGTTTCCAAGCAGGTGGAGCTACATTTAGCCCCACCTCAACTGTGAGGTGAAAAACACTACAAGTAACAATGACAAATAAATTATTTCCTGTGTAAACTACTAAACTGGCTTCATCTTTTTTATATGATAGATCCTTTTTCAAAACTAATTCTGATTGAGCATTTAATGCCCAATAAACCACCCTCTACAATGACTATTTTTAAATACATATGCACTGTTTCAGCATCACAGTAGCTTTGCTTCATCTGTGTGGATCAGTGGTTTACAGAGTCAGAGTCCCGCCCCACATCCGGACTAGCTTCTGTTCCAAAAAGCAGAGGGCCTAAATGTCAGCACATGTCAAAGCTTGCCTGCTAGCACTTGCATTGCGAACACTGGAATCTATGACTTGAAAAGAAAAACAGAAATGTATGTACATGTCAAATATTTGACAGTCGGTTCAGCAAAAAGTACAACTTAGTAATAGAAATTACTCCTTTGTTGGCCTGAGTGTTGTTGTTTTTATAGATTTATCATGAGCTGTGCACTTATGGTAGTCAGCAACAACTTTTGAAAGAAGTAAAAGGGGAAATACACCCTTAACCACGCAGAGCAGGAACTGGTTGTCGTCTGTGCTAGTTGAAAACTTAATGCTGCTGTATGCACATTGTAAATTTAGCTACAACCTAGTAAATGAGGTTGAATCAACAAACCCAAAAATCTATGTAAACTCTGACATCTACTGGAAAGTTACAGATACTGACTAGACCATCACCATTTGCATGTGTGTTGTCTAAATCTGTTGCACTGTGTGGAGACTGCCACCAAGTGCTAGTATGTATAAGGAGTTAATGAATAAGACAGCAACATAGCAATTGAACTGTTTAAAGGAAGGATTTCATTTCAGGCAGACCCATTTTTTTCTGTTATAGAAAAAAAATCTTGTTTTACTGGGTGTGGTTAGTAATATTCTATTACAATTTTGTCACATAATACCACCAAAACAAAAATTCAAAGACATTGTTTGGCTTGAATAGGTGTATCGCACAGAGTCAAAAACAAAGCTGTTAATGTACTAATTTAATTACTATTTATTATTATTATTATTATTATTATTATTATTATTATTATTACCTCACGGCAAGAAAAAAAAATTATTGTATTTCCCCAAATGCTGAACTATTAGTACTTGAAATAACAGAGAAAGCAGGAAGAAATCATTAATTCTCAATGCAGTATATTGCATAAAATAGGTTTATTGAATAGTGAATAAACAACTTTCTTTTTATGGGACATGTGGGATAATCAAACTCATAGATATTTATTTCCCCTCATGGTCAGTATTGATTGATTCATTTGTACACAACACACAAACTGACATTCACTGTATAATACACCATAATATTAATGATTTTTCGGCACAAGTCTGGATTCATCAACTGTTAACAGTCAGAGTCCTTTTTACAACATCACCAGTTCCAGCCACTGTGGATGAAAAAAAAACACACAAGCAAAAATCACCTTGTGATGCATAAACCACAGCTTTATATTTTCATGTCTTTATCACATGGTCTCTTACCTGCATAAAATCCAACTCTATCTGACCAGATCCATTCTTGTCCAGGATCTTGAAGGTGTCTGTTGTAAATAGAAGAAGACATCATACTGTACCTAATGACTGAACAGCTGTAGGATGTAAAAAAAAACAAAAAAAACAAACAATGACGAAAACTCACTGAACAGCGACTCCAAGCGGATCATGCAGCACACAAAGTTGTCAAAGTCAATGGTGAGGTTTGAGTCACTGTAGCGGGCCACAATGATCTGATGCAGAGGGTTGTCGAGAGAGAAACCTACCGAAATGTGGAGAGAATTTAGAGATAATATATCTATTGAATATCTCTGCATTTAGTCAGTGACTTTCCTCTCCCCTCTAACTCCTTATAGAACACTGACTGTAGAGACATAAGACGTGAATTGAACTTCTCACCAACATCCTCAACAGCCATCCGCATCTCAGAGGAGCTCATACAGCCACTCTGGTCTGTGTCTCTGTCTTTGTACACATCCTGAAGGAGACCCCAATGAGTTAATATGTGCACTGTCACTTTATTCTACTAACAGCCTATACACATGATATGCTAATGTCAATATAAACAAGTAAGGAACACACCAGGAAATTCTCAATCTTTGTCCACAGGATCCGAAATTCGACCAATCCCAGCTTTCCGCTTCCATTACGCTTTGAAGAGTATGTCGAGGAAAGTAGTAATGGAAGGTGTGTTGCCCCTAAGGCATATATTATGTTTCTATGTTACACTGCCGTAAAAGAATTAATAAACATGTCATTTAGGTCATGATAGCAGTAAAAATGTCTTAAAATTCACATAGTCTATATTTTCTATTCGTTGTTACAGTTTTCACTTCTTGTTATTGAAGATCAGTGAGTAAACGGTCAACGGTCGACTCTGTCTGAAGTTCAGCTTGGTGTTTATTCAGGGTTATTACACTCTGCTGAGAACACTACAGAATGAGTTATGTAGGTTCTGGTTCTTTATGAGACATGACCTGGCTGGTGGGTCAGTAAACGCATGCTGTGCAGTGAAAATGTATAAAGCACATCCTCATTGAATGAAAATATTTCAGTCATCATATCCATCACATCATAAAGTGTCAAAGAACATTTAGGGTTAGAAGTAAAGATAGGAATGAAGGATACATCCAGCAGGCTGACCATGTTGCGGCAAGTCATCAGAGTAAACCCACTGGTTTTGATGTCACCTCCTGAAAAAAAATACAACACAAGGCTAAATTGCAGGGAGTGTCAGGTGAACATGAACACACAAAAGGAGAAAGGAATCATTTCTCTTACTCTTCACCACCACTCGGTTGAGGATTTTCTGCAGCTCAAATGCAGAAATCTCTACATCCTAAAAAGCATGACATGAACACTTTGTAGATCATAAGAACAATAATTTGAAACCAAATAATAAATAAAGATTAATAAAAATAATCTATGTAATCGTGAGCATACGTACATGTCCGGCAAGCTGTCCAAACAGCCTCTTGAACCTGTCACTGATGTCATCTTCATCTATATTCATCTGAAGATGACAAAGTAATATTTTTCTTCTTTGTTGTAATATTAACATAAATAGTATATGAAAAGACATGCTGTTACCTCCTTAATGTGGCAGTCTACTGGATCATCAATCTCTCTGAAGGCAGCAACAAGTCATAGTTATATTAATAATTCAATTATTTGTCAAAATGAAATTAGACTTGAAAGGAACATACTGGAAAGAGGCCTGTTTCTCAGAGAACACCCGCACATAAAAGTCTCCATTCTTGTTGGGCAGAAAGGTGGAGGGGATGATGAGGTATTCTCCAGGGGGAAGACAGAAGTGGTTGCACACCTCTCGCAGGTTAATGAAGGTCTCAGAGCGCGCTTTTGAACAGTTGCGCAGGAAGAAGTTTTTCTTCAAGTGCACTTGTCTTTGGCCTGAGTACTGTGAGTTGACACACATTCAGTATGGTCACATGAGGGCGCCCTTTGCATTTCCTCTCGCCTACTACCTTTTTAGATATTTGTGTAATCAGAGAATTTTTCAGGGCTGAAAACTGAAGACCAATGCAAAAATTTCTTTTAATACTCATACTCCATGTGTGCTCTCAGCAACAATGCGATGAAGTGTCTTCATCTTTGTATACATACCTCCTTAGGCAGCTAGACCAAAATGAAAAAAATCAAATGTCAGAATAGGTGTCAATGTTAAATACAACCACTACTGATATATTGAAGGCAGCGCCTTACCTCGTAGATGGCAAAGCCGATGGTTTCCATGTCCTGCCCCATTTTCCTCATTCTGCGCCTGTTCTTCTGCATCAAGCCCACGATGAAGGTGCAGCCCTCCTCTCCATCATCTGGGTCATCATCCACCTCTTCCAGCTTTATGACAAACTGAGGATTCATCCAGAAGGTATCTAGGAAGAGGGTCAGCAGGGAGCTGATCAACAGCATTACAGAAGTCAAGACGTGTTGAATATTGGTGTATCAGTGGAGACGGCCATTTATTTTCCAGTTATAGAGTGGATCAACTTCTCTGCATTTGTCACAAAAAAAATAAATAAAACTATTGCAAAAGATTATTTTAGAAAAACACATTTCATTGAGTAACCATCATCTCAGTGATAATCAGTTCACCTCAGTGGCAGCAATGAAATAGGTAGAAGAGATATCCAGTTACTTATGATCGTGGTTTATTAACGAAGAAAGTGAAGTAATAGAATAGAGGGATAGCATATTTGTGGCTAAGAAGTTAATTTAATGGTAGATATCAATTTGTACTAATAAATAATGTGGAATTAAATTTCTTAAAGTTTACTGGTGGGGTTCCACAAGGTTCAGTGCTAGGTCCTAAATTGTTTAGACTGTATATAAATATAGGAGTGGTGTCAAAATCTGGAACAATCTCTGAATAGGAAAGGCAATTTTCTAGTTGTCCCTGTTTCGTAAAACCTAGTAGTCAACATGTTGCCTTTTAAACTATCTTATATGAAAAGTGTAGGTTAGCTTCCACCTACACCTACACGTTCAATATTTTTAGTTTCTCCTTTATTCAATGCCTTATGCTTTATCAGTTTGCTTTTATGTGCATTCTTTCTAGAGTGACAGAGGGAAGATTGTGAAAGCAATCATACCTGGATAGTTTCTGCAGCCGCCAGCTGACACGCCTCTTCTCCATGTTTCTTCAAACTCAGTCTCTGCCCATTTCTTAAACTCATCACCTGTCAGTGCATCAGGGGTGAGGTTGCAGATCTCAAGGCGAGAAAACTGACGTAGGAAGTCAGAGAATGACATCCTGTGGAGGAAAATTTAAAAAGAAGCCTTTAAATTCTTATTTCCTCTCTCTGGTGTATTAATAAAATAGCAACATTATAGAAGAGTGAGAAAAGTAGTTTCAACGAGATTCACCAGAACTCCCCATCCTCAGTGCGATTGGTCAGCCTTGCTCGGTCCTCATCACTCACATATCTCCACTCAGCAGACCTGGGAAAAGTGAAATCTTAGTTTAGGACATAAATGTGACCAAACCACGGACCTTTGACTAAGTGTCACATACTCCACCCATCACTTGTGTAAGTTCTAATGAGTCTGCATAACAACTTTTCACCACTGGATATACCAGTCATTCCACTGGGTGTGTATTTCTCTGATGATGTATTGAATGACAGATACTTTAATTTCCTCAACAGTGTGATATGGCCTCCATCTCCAGGAGCCTGGTGAGTGGGGTCAGGTCATCAGGGTGATTCCGCTCACCTGATCTGGATGCAGGATTACATCAGTTTATGGCAGTCAGTCAGTCCTTCCCTGTCCTGGTCTTCCATCCTGATCACCTTAGTTTCTCATGAGACTACACTAATTTTCCCTTACATGCTTTTAAATCAAATCCATATTACAAACACTTGACTGCTGACAATAACAAGGGAGCGTTCATTGCAGTGTGAAATGGCTTCTCAGTATAGCCTACTGAAAACACATGGAGGTGGTGGGGATTACATTATCTACGTCCATACTATGTGGAGGCCAATAATAACCAAATGTTGGTGCTAGATAGAAAGTTTACAATTCATCCCAATTTACCTAATATAATGTAATTTCACTACAATCAATCCATCCATTTTCCAGACTTTTCACTCAAGCTCACAAACGCCAAACTTGTGGTGGTGCTAGAGGACGACATTAGTACGCATCAGTTAGAAGCCACAAATGATAATGAAAATCCACCCAGTAGATGATTCCCCTGGATTTGAGATATGTCTACTCATAGAGCTGAGTGCACAATACCCACTTGTCGCTCCAGGCTCCATTCCACTCCACCTCACCCCAAGGGTTTCTAATCCTGATGAGCTGCTCTGTGTCTCCTCTGTACTCCGCCTGACACAGAATAAAGTGTTGATTACTCTCAACCAGAAAAAATACACCTTCAAAATGATATAAATACTTTTGTGTGATATGTATATAGTCACAAATGTGTCCTCACCAGCTCAGCTCCAGTCACAGAGTAGGCATGACCCTTTACGAGCTTGCGATATGTTACGGCTTCTGAGTCAGACGCACTGGTGATCTTGGATGAAGAGAGAAGCTGGTGAGATTAAAACTGCCAGATATTACGATAACAACAACCTCCCTACATGAAAGTGAAACGAGCTCAAACAAACATCAATGGAGCATCCTAGCAAAGAGCCTCTCTCCAAGGCTTTCCTAATGATTCTGAAGAGGTGGGGATCTGCCCGGGCCAGATCGTGCCTCTCAGCAATGCCTCCAGTGAAATCCTCGAAGCCCTCAGTGGTGCTGCCTCCAGAAAGAGCCTCATAGGATCCATTTATCCTGAAGAGACAAGGAGGTTCATGAGCAGAAAGAAGAGACACTGACACAATCAGAAAGATATCCAAATGCTGCATTCCTCCATACTTGGCGTAGGCCTTCTCCAGCAATGCGCTCCAAAACTCTGAGCCCTCTGCTGAGTGAACAAACAGCAGCTTTCCCTCTCTGGTGGGTAAACGGTCATCGACCACCACATCCACCCACTCTCCAAACTGCCAGAACTGAGAGCCACAGAGGAGATGAGTGATGAGTTAAACCTCACTTTAACTCTAAAAGAATAAGGACATGGTGTGTGTCAAAGTGCTGCACCTCAAAATGAAAGATGCCGGCATAGTTGTCCTCAAAGCTTTGGTCATGGGGAACAACACGGGACAAAACCTGTTTGTTGAGAGTCAGGGAGGCGACAGCTGCTAGGAGCCAGCAGTCACCTAAACACAACACATTACCGGTGGATGAATGTGTGAATGCTGGTTTGTGTTAGCACAATTTGAGTGGTCGCTGAGACTAGAAAAGCTCTACTGTATATACTGTAAGTGCATGATACATCTCCAAAACATACCTGGTATGTACACACACCTATGTTGAAATTACAAAGCTACTGTATTGTGTCACATTGTGGGGACTCACACTGACAATGTGGGGACTCACCGTACTTATGGGGACAAAGTGCAGGTCCCCATAATGTAAACTGTTAGATTTCAGGCTGAAGACTTGGAGAACATTTAATGTTACTGTAAGGTTAGACTTTGGTTAGGGTTAGGATTAGGATTACATGGGTAGTGGATATGGCTAGGGTCAAGGGAAGTGTCTAGGAAATGAACGCAAGTCAATGTAAAGTCCCCACAATACACAAATACACAGCTCTGTGTGTGTGTGTGTGTGTGCGTGTGTGTGAGAGTGTGTGCGTGTGTGTGTGTGTGTGCATCTCACCAAGTGCGCCTTGACAAATGTCAGTCCTAGTGGCATTTTCAACAATGAATTGTGGATTGGAACACAATTCCTGAGGGTACAAAAAGGTAAAATGGTGTCAAATGGTAATGCATCCTCACACTAGCACTTTCCTTCTTGTTCTCCTATGTTATACTGTAAAACTGTAGCTCTGTGTGTCCTGACACACTTTACATACTGTAGTCACACCCAGACGTGGTCTATGAGAAGTTTTTTTCCTAATATGAAACATCACATTGGTTGATAAAACCTCAATAGTTGGACAGGATGAATGTGTTTACATGACCAAACAGCAGCTATAATCTATTATTTATAGAGAATATTAGTTATCTAATAGAAGAGAGTTCACTTCTATAAACATCCCTTCAAAATAAGAAGACACTCAGTAGACATGATACTGTCAACAAAGCACTTAGGGACATGTTCCACCTTTAAATTCCAGTGTAAGAAATAATATTTGTGTTTCCATCCACTTGTTATACTTACTCTGGGTCTTTTCCAGGTGATGTCCCGAACTTTGTTGGAATTTGGACCAAGTTCATTGTAGCCCAAGGATGAGGGAAGAGGCTCAAAGCAGTCATCCTGAAAAAGCTGTCCTCTCTCCAGACAGCTTCTCCGCAGAGATTCAAAGTCCTGGTTGAGGTATTTCACCGCATGACAGTTGGATCCTATCCCATGTGATCTCTCTCGTTTGTGCTGAAGTTTACCTGCAATGCCGGACATTTTCAAATAATTCTGTCTGCTCTGTGTTTGACAGGATCTGTGGTTTATATGCGCCTCAACTGTCTCCACACCCTTTACTGTTCATGTCAAGCAGAAATGCAGTTTGCTGAGCCAGCCTACTCTACACCTGGCATTGGTTGATCAGCCCACATGTGGCTCACATAGTGGCAAACTAACAAAATGGGGCACACACTATATAAGACTATTTTATCTATATATTGCACTATTTTAACCATTTTTATTTATCTCTGTGCAAGATTTTATAAACACTGATTGTCCAGAGGCCATAGTTTCTTTATTTCCAATCATCTGACAAATATTTTGCAACAGAAAAAACACCAAAAACACCAGTAAGACAAATATTTCTCCTCTGCACACAATTTTAGCAAAGCCAAACAAAGAACTTCAAAAACTGAATTGTACACTGTGCGTGATATAACTATATTTCCTTGTATATTTCTAGCAAATATCATTTAAGTTTAAAAATGCACTTAGTCCTTTTTAAAACATTGAGAGGAACATGAATTATTTCATTGGGTTTATATAATTTGAGTCATCTTCCTGCAGATATCACAAAAGGGATCCTCGCTTGTTTCCAGAATTAGTAGATTGCCAAGCACAGCCACTAAAAGAGGAAACAAAAACAAAATTTAAAACTAAATCAAAATTCAGACAAGGCAGCAGCTTGTGTTATTCTCTCACACACCTGTTGCATATCCAGCTCAATCTTCCCTGTGTCAGCTCTTTCCAAAGCCTTAAACATTTCTGGTTGACAGACAGAAAAAAGATGTTGGTAATATAAATTTGCCACAGATCAATATGTGATATACTGAATTGGTATAGTCATGTTTGCCCAGTACTTACTGAAGAGCATTTCTAGTTTAATGAGACAGCCGACGAAACTGTCAAAGTCTACGGCATATTGAGCATCAGCATAACGGCTAACAACGGCCTGAAGCACGGCACTGTTGATGTGGAAACCTGGGGAAAAAAGCCGTCACAGTGGTGGTTTATTTCTGATCCTGGGGGAAGTATAGTGTCTGAAAGGTGTCAGTTATCAGCAGGGTGATAATGAATGAGTGAAGTTACACAGCCTCGCCCATGCTTGTTTTGTTCCTGCAGCAAAGTGTACATGAATAAAATCCTCGATCCTGTAGCTGGTTTATCAAGTCTGCCGGGTACTGCCTTCACCGTGTCACACAGCATTCAGCTGAGCCAGCATGGTGTTATTTGATCCTGCAGGGCTCAGTCATCAGATACAAGCCAGAAAAATAAGCATCATAGATGAAGTAATGTTATTGGCCTTTTTAATAAGCAAGTCATAAAGTATTTCTAATATGTGAATAATAATTTTGTAAGCTTGTATGTCATCTGTAGTGGCCCACATATAACTAAAGGCAATACATCTATAGCTAATATTGTTTCTTATAATAATGTAGGTTTTACAGTGAAGTATCTCTGAAGCAGTAAGGTTATAATGAATAATAACTGAAGTATAAGGCTGGCTGACCAGGCTAACATAATATGAGTGTATGAGATACCTGCTTCAGTGGCGGCGCCTCTCATCTCATGGGAGCTCATAGTGCCAGAATTGTCGTTGTCGTGATTCTTGAAGATCTCCTATATGACCCAAGCACCCATGAGTTGTGTTAACATGCACAGCCAGGTATTATAACCCGGCCGACACTCATTTCAAACCACATAAATCATATCTTACCAGGTATTTCTGGATTTTGCTCCAAAGCAAATTGAATTCCATCAGTCCCAGCTTGGCACTTTCATCTTTCTGAGGAATGTTAAGGTTTATAAAAGTTCATCCTGGATTACGAGGCTACTGATCGTTCACATATTTGGATTCAACAGTTCAACAGTGGGAGGAGAGTTCATTTCTTAACGAGGATACATCTAGCAGACTAACTATAAGGCGACCAGTCTCAAGGCTGAAGCCATCTGTCTTGATATCAGACCCTGCAAGAAGGAGGCAAAACAGCTAGTCTGCTGCTTTGAAGTATTGAAAATTAAAAGTCAATACATGTAAGAGTGAGTTCAGTGTACTCACGGTGGGAGACGATGTTGTTCAAAATTCGAACCAATTCAAAGACAGAGACCTCCATGTCCTGTTTTTAAGAAGTCCGATTATAAATTTGTTTGCTTTATGATTTAGATTTAGAGCTGTGTACACACATCATTTACTGTCAGGCAGTTCCTCTACCTACATTTCCAGCAATCTGCTTGAAGATATGCCTGAAATGAGGATCCACATCACTCTCAGATACCTCCTCCTGTGAGATAGAGACACAGATAAGCTCATAACACTAATGCCAAAAAAACACTGACTCTTAAGATTGTGGGCATTTTCAAGCATTGGTGAATGTTGAATTCAATACAGAGTACATAGAAACAAACAAGAGTTTAAAATGAAATGTGGCACATTTACTTCAATCTCACTACCAAGGTGGAAAGAAAAGAATGACTTCATAATGCATGTAAGAGAAACTTCCTTCATTTTGTGGATTTTTTTACCTCCTCTATTTGAGCGTCAATGTCTTCCTCCAGTGGACTGAAAACATACAAATGCAGAGTTTCAGCATACGCTATTGGCATGCAAGAAAATAGCATTCACAGGAAGTCTTGACTGAAAATTGAAGATTTTTCTGTGACCCAAAAAGGAGCTTGCATTTCAGCTTTGTCCACCAGATGGCTGTATAAATTAAGCTCCATATACCCTGCAGACATTAGTCAGTCAGTATGTTATTGTAACACAGATACCTGGTTGCAGCCTGTTTCTCTGAAAACACCCTGAGAATGAAGCTGCCATTCTTGTGAGGCTGGAAGGTCGAGGGAACTATGGCATAATCTCCTGGAGGGAGTTTGAAGCGATCACACACTTCTCTTGTGTTGATGAAGGTGCTGCTCATGGCCACAGCTCTCTGCCGCAGCAGGACATCTGGACCGAGGTGAACATTGCTGCGGCCTTTGAGCTGAAGATTTATAGGAGAAAGGGGATTTTATCACTGGAACATCAAACAGCTACCCGGATAATCATCGGCAGCATGTAACAGCACAAACACAGACCTCATCTGGGACCTGTAAAAAGGAAAAAGACAAAAGAAGTATTTTAGATTAAAAAAAAGAAGCCAAATCTTGATTTCATATGAAATACATAATTATTCTAGGACACCTTATATATGGCAAAGCCGATTGTCTCAAGGTTGCGGTCAAGCCTCTTCTGCCGGCGTCCGTCTTTTTGCATCAGCCCCACAAGAAAAGTGCAGCCATCCTCCCCATCCAGGGGATCATCATCCACAGCCTCCAGACGCACCACAAACTGAGGGTTGGACGAGAATGTAGCTGGAATGCACAAAAGTGTCAACTTTCATATGAAGGAGTGTAACAGAAAGTTTTGCTCAGACACACACATGGTTTCCCTGTTACCTGGGTTGTTGCGGCAGCCGCCAGCAGTGGAGCCCACCGTCCACCTCCCTTCAAACTGGTAGTGGTTCCAGTGGCCCACATCATCACTCATGAGTGTGTCTGGGGTCAAGTTACAGATCTCCAGTTTTGAGAAGTGCCTGGTGAAGTGTGAGTAGGACATCCTGAAGAGAGAAACACATTTATTGTCATTGTTTGATTTGATGATATCCATTTAACAGGAGTGAAGCGGGAACTAAAATGCAGCCGTGCATGTGTAAACAGACTCTACTTCCTGTGTATTATAAGGACCCCTAGTGCCCACCTATGTGGCCTTCAAAGTGCCTAAACTAAAACAAAGCATGTATGTGTATGTGACAACATCACAAATAAGCATTTTAGTTCGGACAAAACTATGATACACAGGAAGTAGAGTCAGTTTACAGATTGAATTTTCTCAAGTTACGGACAACTCTGGACTCAAACGAGAATAGTAATAGTGTAGCCCATCTTATTAAATGTCTGTTATTTGAGAAATGGTCAAGTTTGTATTATTTACTGGCTGCATTTCTGTGCCCCATTCACTCCTGTCAAATGGATATCATCAAATCCAATATCATCAGAAATACTCCAAATGACTCCAAAGTGGCATGGGTGAGTAAATGACAGTATTTTATCCCAGAAATAAGGTCCAATTTGTAAATAACAGCACATCCCCTTAAAGGCAGATTTACCAGAACTCTCCATCATCAGCCACATGGTTCAACTTTGATTTCTCATCTTCACTGACGTGGTTCCATTCATAGGACCTAGTTGTGATTGAAAAAAAAAAACTTATCTTAGAAAATAACTAATAGTAGTTGATGGTAGATGGATCTAGAACACAATGATATACCCATCGCTCCAAGGCCCTGTCCACTCCACTGTACCCCATGGGTTTCTGATGCGGACCAGCTGAACCGGCCTACCTCGAAAATTAACCTGATAGAACATTGAGCAATATAATTTGTAAAAGCACAAAAAACAGCTCATTGTTGTAAGTTTTAGATTTAAATTTAAAAATTACACCTCTTCTGCCCCAGTAACTGAGTATGCATGTCCCTTAACAAGTTTGGAAGCTGTGACTGCCTCGCTCTCAAGGTTTCTGGTGATCTGAAAAAAAAGAAATACTTCAATCTGATGATGCCAGTCTACTATTGTCAGTGTGTTTGCTTACAGATCTTTATGCAAATCAGTATGAAAATAAGACTTACATCAATTGAGCAACCCAGCAGTGAACCCAGACTCAGGGCTTTCTGCATGAGTCGGAAGAGCTTCGATGGAGCATTGTGTAAGGGGTGTATTTCTGCAATCCCTCCTGTGAAATCCTCAAAACCCTCAATGGTATTTCCTCCTGACAGGGCCTCATAGGACCCATGCACCCTGTCAGACACAGAGGGATGTGAACTATACATTGTAAACTGTCAGCGCATTAATGTTTTTGATAAAGACATATGAGCAATGATCCATACTTGGCGTAGGCCTTCTCCAGCAGTGCACTCCAAAACTCTGAACCCTGTGCTGAGTGAACAAACAGCAGCTTTCCGTCTTTGGTGGGTAAACGGTCATCGACCACCACATCCACCCACTCTCCAAACTGCCAGAACTGAGAAGAAAATAGTCTCAACTCAATGTCAGATCAATTTATAACTCATGAGCAAGACAATAGTGTGATCCTTGGTTGCTCTCATGTAACTCAACTTTTAATAGATAGATAGATAGATAGATAGATAGATAGATAGATAGATAGATAGATACTTTATTCATCTCACAGAGAAAATCACAATTCTAGCAGCTTGAAAGATGGAAACACACTGGGTTCAAGGAAATAAAAAATAAAAATGGATATAATAAAATATCAAGTACCAAAATATCTACTATAATAGATACATAAGAGGAACGCAAGGTGCAGATTGTGATAAAGTCAGAGAGGTTAATACATGGTGCAAATTATGATAGAATAGAATAGAACAGAATATCTATATGGTGGTGCTAATGCTGAAGTCAACTTTGTGGGGGGACTAATTTGCAATATGAATGAAACTTGTCTTTAAGTGAGGAACTTAGTGATTGTGATTCAACCAATACAGTGTAAAATGTTGATATTTTAATCAACGCTGGTGCTGGATGGATCGTTGTATTGGCTCTTAAATCTGTACTTGAGCATCTTGTTGTCCTATACCAGTGTGCAAGTTCTCATTAAAATGAGTAAGAAACACCATTTGTCTGACCTGGAAGTGAAATATCCCGGCATAATCTTCAGTGAAACTCTGTCCATGGGGCACCACTCGAGCCAGGATCCGCTGGTCCAGAGTCAGTGAAGCTATTGCAGCCAGAAGCCAGCAATCACCTACAAGTAAGAGTAGAGACATGTTCTGTGCTTGGGCAACATGTTGCTTTAACCTCAGTGCAGCAGTGTGGCCTGAGGTGGTTAGTAGTGTGCCAGCTAACTACCTCTGTGATAATTCCTTCTTACAAGCTTAATGGGTGGGTGCTTCAGACATGCTTGTGGTTCCCATTGGAAACCAAATCACCCCATCATTCATCTGTTCATTCAGTCATTTTTCATTGTCTTTCCACTCACTCACCCAGAGCGCCTTGGCAAATGTCTGTTCTTGTGGCTCCGTCATCGATGAACTTTGGGTTTGAGCACAGCTCCTAGAAACGCCACCGAACAATCACCAAAAATTGAACATTGAAAGCAGTTTTGAGAAACTTGTCCAGTATCACATATACTAAGATGGTTAGAGGAAATGCCATTCAATGATTTTGATCGGATGAATGCACACAGTAGTATTACTATGATCCAACACATTTGGGTAAATTCTCTCCCAGGGATTATTAACATGGTGAATCGAGGATTTAGCAAATTGGAAAAACAAAAAATAACCCAACAAATTATAGTAATGAGCGTGTTTTTTGTTGTCACTGCAGTGTGTCTCTTCTCAGTGGCTTCTTACCGTTGGCCTTTTCCAAACAATTCCCCTGGTTTTGAATGAGTAAGGTCCCAGGTCATTGTAGCCCAAAGATTTGCACTCAGCCGGAAAGCAGTTGTCCTCAAACAGGCGCCTACTCTCCAGACACTGCTGGCGCAGAGTCTCATAATCCTGCTGGGAGAACTTCACTGCTTTCTGGTTGGTGCCAATGCCTTGTTCCCTCTTCTGCTGATGGGCCAGTCGGTCTGCTGTGGATGTCATCTTGTAGACTCCCTGGATGTCGATTTCCCTTTTCGTGAAATGATTTGTTTTGACTTGTGAGCTGACCTTCCAGTTTAGCACAATGTAGACGTGTCTTTGTCCCAGCCACTTTATAGCTGCCACAGGTGAGGGGAGGATTTAGTGGGATCACAGACAGGGAGTGGCTGGCTCCAATGGACAGGTGTATAGAGCAAAAGAGATGGCAGCAACCCTAAACAAATCTGCAGTTAGACATTCTGTAACATGAGCATAATAAAAAAGGTTGAGGTGTTATTGGGAGGGATTAAACGTAGTCATGCAGCTTAGAGTTGTGGGCAAATTGAGCAAGAATAAGAATGGGATGTAAATAACATTGCAACACTGAGCCTTTAGGGTGTCTGCCAGGAAACAATCCACTTTGGGTTTTACCACGCATATATACGTATGACAGAGCACACACTGGGTTAATTTAGGATATATTAACCAGGCAAGTTGAGTTGTATTATTATTTCACTATTAATGTAGCAAGGGCACGACAGGACAAACAGACCAATGCTTTAGCTACCCAAACACTAGGTTGAGTCAGTTTAGGTTGTATTATTGGGTTATTTTTGCAGTCTTAGGTCATTTTTGTGCAGCCTAGCCTGCTGTGTTATCTGAGGCATCAAAAAATTTTTGTTTTAACAAGCGATATTTTAGACTACAACTCTCTACAGCAGTCCTCCACCTATGCAGTGGCAAGGGCAAATTAAATTTGTGTTTTAAATTCTGGTTAATCACTGGCTACAAACAGTAATAAACTGCTTCATGAGATCATAAACCAGTAAAGCCATAGAGGTTATTTTTTCTGCTTTGCCCATATTTTTGGTTTAGTTTGTACTTATATACAGATGAAACAATTGATCTCCTCGTAGTGTGTCACATGGAGAAAGGAGGGGTTTGATAATTACTGACACTCATTTGTCACGTCAGTGTACACAAACAAAGCTGTAGCATTCAGTGGTTTATGACCCAACCCTTCTTCTAGCTCAGTCCACTGGGTGTGGAGGGATGGAAATGTGTGGTACAGAAGCATTGCAGCTCTGAAATCAAGTGAAGTCCTGTTAATCTGCTGAAATTTGAGGCTCAAAACAGATAAACACTCCAGCACTATCAACATACCCAAGAACATTCTGCAGAAAAAATGCTTTGGTTTTGGCTGATTATCTGGACTTCTTTTGATTTTGGAGCTGCAATGGTTCTTTACATACCATATTTCCAAATGTCCACACCCAATGGACATATGAAGTCTGAGGTTATTCACTCTGCCACCAAAAACCGCTAAAGCTAGAAGAAGGGTTGGGACATAAACCACTGAATGGTGGTTTGTTTGTGAACACTGACATGACAAATGAGTGTCAGTAATAACCATGCCCTTCCTCTTTTCATGAGACACAATAAGGACATCAGTTGTTTCATTTGTATAGTGCAAACGCAATTAAAATGTGGGATCAGCAGAATAAAAACCTCTCTATGATATTCTTGGTTGCTGATTTTATGAGGCAGGTTGCTGATATATTGAACAATGACTGTTAGTAGTCAGTGATTGATCAGCATTAAAAACATCAATAGCCCTCTAATAAAGCATGTAATGGGTTCTTACCAGGAGTTATGTCTTATCTTATGTTAGTAACTGCTTCACTATTGCTATACTTTAATGGCAGTAATCGAGTGCATTATTACTGGGCTTATATGGAATTACAAATGATTAATTATGCATGCAGTTTTAAACAAACAATAAATAGACGTCACCCATTGTCATTATGGAAGTAAAAGATACCGTTAGCCTGAATGCAACATTGCTTCAGAATCTACATGAAAATACTGTTGTTTGACAGCAATCACCAAATATTGCACAATGTTTTGTCAGATTCTGATTCAAACATTACTAAACACTAAATGATGCCCAGAAGACCATGACACGACTGTTTTTCAAACTGGGATCCGTCAATGTTGAACTACTAAGAAAGCAAAAATTGCTTTAGAAAATATGTTTTCAGGTCCTTGAAATAATGTCATATTTACTCTGCCAGACAGAGTTAAAAACACACCTTGTGTTTTGTGTTATTCTGTATGATCCAGAATAAAATCCAGTCTGTAGCTAGGGTTGATTTAGTTTTTCTGGTAATGGGGTTCTTATTTATTTAGAGTTGCTTCAGTCATCTGCAAGCATTCTGACAGTAGGAGTGAATTTCAAGCAACTACCTTATTTCTAAAATAGTATTCATTTTTTATTCAAATTATTCGAGCGACACAAACTCATTAGAACCAAACAAAGGTTATATTGCTCATATTGTTGACAGTCAACAGTGTAACTTCTACTGCAATAATGAGATTTGTTGAAGTATGTTTCAGTTTATTAGTTGCACTTTCCTTTGCACATGCTTCCATGGGTATTATAGTTGTAATTCCATTTTATATTATTAAGACAAATATTTGTAAGGTGTTTGCCACCACTGCCGTAGTAGTGTTAGTATTACACATTACCAATATATTTTAACATTCATCCATCCATTTTCTACCACTTATCCTCACATTAGTGCATATATCACAACCACTAGAAGTACAACATATGAAACTTGCAGAACTTTATTGTTATTGTCATCAAACAATGAACAGCAGTTTAGCAGCTTTCTTTCAATTTACTAGCATGACACAAACATGAAATAGACAGTATACATGACATATAACAATGTCAACAAACAAGAATAGAATAGAGTAGAATCGATCCATCCATTTTCTACCGCTTATCCTCATAGGGTCGCGGGGGCTGGAGCCTATTCCAGCTGTGTTAGGGTGAAAGGCAGGGTACACCCTGGACAAGTCTCCAGTTCATCACAGGACACATAGAGACAACCACTCACACTCACATTCACACCTACAGTCAGTTTAAATTAGCCAATTAACCTAATCCCCATGCATGTTTTTGGATGGTGAGAGGAAGCCGGAGTACCCGGAGAGAACCCACACAGACACGGGGAGAACATACACACAGAAAGGCCCTGGGCCGGGATTCGAATCCGTTACCTTCTTGCTGTGAGGCGACAGTGCTAACCACTACACCACCACCCAATAAATAATTATAACAAAATAAAATAATAATGACATTTATATAGCACTTTTCTCTATGCTCAAGAACAAAAATAAATGAGAAAACAAGTAACAGCTATGAGATGAGAGGAAGAAGGCCAGAAGATTTGTAGTTTGTGGTTTTGCATATATTCATATTATTCATTTAAATTCAGTTTAGCTATTATCATATGCAACATGTTATAGGAGCTATATGTTGTATGTTATGTATGTATACTGTATACTGTGGGCAGAGGTGTGTATAGACTTTTTGAACGGCAGGGCAAAAAGAAAAAAGAGCATCTTCTCGCCACTGAAGAGGGCAAGTTAAGTGAGCATTTTTGCCACCCAGGAGGGCATTTTAAAATGTTTTAATCAGCCAAGAGGGCAATATCTTATGTTTTTCCACCCAAAAGTACAATTTAGTGTTTTGCACTAAGACAGATGGGATAGACTCTAGACCCGCCTATCCCATCTGGGGGGTGGATGGATGGATTATTTATTCTAATAATTTCCGTGTAGCGCCTCTAGCGGCAGGATGTGGTGGTGCATACTAGCTGAGCTCGGCGGCTCCTCCTCCTGCAGGGGGCTGGTGCTGGTCTGGTTCCTTCTGCAGTTTGTGTGTGTGTGTGTGTGTGTGTGTGTGTGTGTGTGTGTGTGTGTGCGAGCGTGCAGCAAAGAGGGCTGGACCAACCAAACCAGTGTCCCCCACAGATTCACTCTATTATCACGATCTGATCTGTTTTGGAGGAGAGGAAGTTGCCTTTAAAGCGGTGGTGAGTGTTGTCGTCTTGTTTATTTCACTGCACTGAATCTGTTCCGTTAACCAGCTTTGAGGTAAACGGTGCCTTACGTTTTTTTTTCTTTTATTAGCGCAGGCAGACCACCGTGCGGTTTGTTTGATCCAATATACTGTAGCACTAATAATAATCAGCAGCTGTCATATTCACATTCAGCGCAATAATTCAGTAGGGACATCCAGTGTGGACTGAACGTGATGGTGTTGTAGAAAGATCTACACTGCTTAGAAACGACAGGCCTACTTGTACTACTGAACAGGTGCTATAATCTGAGCCTGCATTACGTGCTTGACGTGCTGTGACTTTTTGATAATAACGCGCCTAGGAATTGACAAGCAGCCAACATGTACATGTGCAGCATTACTCTGTCCCCTCTGAGGGGACCCCAGTGTTTTGACAGAGAGGCCTGGGTGGTTGTTTAGGGCATTGTTTAGGTTGAAGTCCTATGGATGACATCATCAACATCACAGGAATGCCTGGATCAGCTGTTCTCTGCCCATTGAGAGAAAATAGAGATATCCTTTTGGTCATTAGCCTGCCTGGTGTCTGTCTAGCTGTTCAGACAGAGCAGAGGGACATTCCTGCAGACTCTAATGAGAGGCCTCAGGGTTGGGGGTGAGGGGTGCACAAACAATACCCTTGCCTGCAGAAGTGTCTCTAACAAAGCATAAACTGTTTTTCACACCAACACCTCCTTATTTGGGATCTTTTCATCTGCCACTAGCTCCTTCCAAGTTTCCCCCTTTCACTACCTCACTGTTTACTGAACTCAGTCCATTAATATTCCTGTCCAGTGGAGCAGAGCGGTATAAAAGATCATCGGATGCCCCAGTGTTTCTTGCACTGATTCAGAAAGGGACAGACAAGAATCAAATTTAAATCCAATATTCTGCTTCTTGGTATTGGTATTTCCTTCCTGGAGACTAGACTGAAAGTTGTGAAACTGTTATATAAAAACAAGTGCACTCAGGGAGGAGAAAAAGCTGCTGAGTGGAAAACGCTATAATCCATTATAGCTGCGCAGACCTCTGCAGTGTAATTCAAATTATATTACCAGTGCCAAAACATGAGTGAATGACCAGTTCCTCCCTCTGTTTTGTCTCACTCTCTCTCTCAGCCTGCATATACAGACAAGGTATCATATTTCTAAGTTGCTTTGTTATTTCTGGGTTTGCTGCTTTTCTTCTGTCCTGTCTTCTGTATTTATCAATTACATTTCTGTTGGGCTTTCTCAATGAACTTTGATCTTACATGACAGTTATTATTTGCAGGACTGAACCAGGACATTAGAAATACTGAAGTGCCAGCAACGCAGCACCACAACTCTCTGGAAAGTTTAACTGGAGACCAAAAATAAGGTATAGAATTATTTTTCACAACATTTATTTCATGACTTCTGTTGTGAACAAAATTCTAGAAAATGCTGAATCGTTATTCATTATTTTGTTAATCGCAAACATATTTAGCTGATCATGCTGTTGTTAATTGTAGACTTATCCTACAAAATCCTACAAATTCAATGAATTGGGGGACCTCAGTGTCCTCAATGGCCTTTATGTTTAGTTTTAATTTTCCAAAATATTCAGCTTTGTGTTTTTAAAGGCAGCCTCAGTCAAATCAGTGGAAAAACATCTTTATCACTAGCATGAACATTATTTTTCTCCACACCTGATTGCTGTGCTGTAACTCTGTGCTGCCGATTAGCTTTCTGCTATTTATAGAGAGCACTGTGCATACTCACACAGCTCCATATTTTTATCTCACTCTCCAGTATGTATCCAGCGGGAGGGATATGTGCAGCCATACAGGCCAACAGGCTGCGGGCAGAAGGCATGGGCTCCAAGGACCAAGCTGTGCACTTCTCCAACCAGGACTACGAGGCACTAAAGCAGGAATGCCTGGAGTCCGGCTGCCTATTTGAAGATCCCTGTTTCCCTGCCGAGCCTCCATCCCTGGGCTTCAAGGAGCTCGCCCCCCATTCCTCCAAAACTAGGGGTGTGAATTGGATGAGGCCCACGGTTAGTGACTCAGTAGGACACAAGATAAATATATTTTTTATACCCCCATGTATAGATTAAAATATCCACTTTCACTTTCACTCCAGGCCGAAAGCTGGACATTGAGTGGCAATACTTCATTCTTCATTCTTTGGTTGGCATTTTTTGGACCCCAACAGAGAAACCCATCACATAAACAAACATATCATATGACGATATGTTATTTCATGTCTGCAAACTCACACAGAATAGGACAAGTAGGGGCAGGAACCACAGCCCACTGCAGCTGTTGGCATTGCATGGCAGTCTCTGACCACTCCCTCGCCCTGACATTTGTTTACAGTGCTTCAATAAAACACAGGAAGTTGACGCGTAGTTGCAAGAATAGCAGTGGTTTGAAAGATGCGCCGCCTTTCAAAGTAGATCATAAGATGTGTCTGAATTGTGACACTTTGATATGATTGTTTTTGCTCTCCCTAGGAAATGACAGATGACCCTCAGTTCATTGTGGATGGTGCCACCAGAACGGACATCTGTCAGGGAGCGCTGGGTGAGCCCTTGTTTTTAATGTTGTGTGTGACTTTGACCTGAAATAAAATGTCAGAATACGCTAAGTGCTTCTTCTCATTTACAGGTGACTGCTGGCTCTTAGCAGCCATCGGCTCTCTCACGCTGAATGAGAGGCTTCTTCATCGGGTTGTCCCCCATGGGCAGTCCTTCCAAGATGACTATGCTGGAATCTTCCACTTTCAGGTACTTTTTAAGATCATCCTCTATGCTTAGCACCTACTTTCAAGTGTAAAGCAAGCAAATTAAATGGATGGATTTGTCGCTCTGCTTTGCAGTTCTGGCAGTTCGGTGAATGGGTAGATGTTGTGATAGATGACAGACTGCCTGTCAAAGATGGGGAACTCATGTTTGTCCATTCTGCTGAGGGCAATGAATTCTGGAGTGCACTCCTGGAGAAGGCTTACGCCAAGTAGGTATCGAAAAGAGCCTGCCCAATGGTTGAATTATTCAGCATGAGTGTATTTAGTAGGAAGTGGTAAATCACATTCTGAAGCGCTGCTGTTGATGGCAAGTGTGGTTTCTTTAATGTGGCCTCAGGCTGAATGGCTCTTATGAGGCTCTGTCCGGAGGAAGCACTACCGAAGGCTTCGAGGACTTCACAGGTGGTGTGTCTGAGATGTACGAGCTCCGCAGTGCCCCCAGGGATCTGCACAAGATAATTGGCAAAGCCCTCGATAGAGGCTCTCTGCTCGGCTGCTCTATCGATGTAAGTGCTCAACACACTGGCACACCACCAAGACACGCAGATCAATGTTGCACCGTCTTGAGTAAGCAATAACATTAAAAGCACTTCTATTCATTCCTGTGCCAGACATCTCATACTCTGATGCAGTAATCATGTTTTCATATTAATACAGATCACCAGTGCCTTCGACATGGAGGCTATTACATTCAAGAAGCTGGTGAAGGGCCACGCCTATTCAGTAACTGGACTGAAGGAGGTCTTTGTCATTATGACTTTGTTGTCTTTAATCGTTTATCATTAAATGAATAATATTAACAATCATAAGTTGGCTACCACTCTGTGTGTTATGTAGGTTGATTTCCGCGGCGCCATGGAACGTCTAATCCGAATACGTAACCCTTGGGGTCAGGTGGAGTGGACTGGTGCCTGGAGTGACAAGTGAGTTAATAAATGTCCCTCTGCACTAAACATGTTTCTATTTGTAGTTTTATTGCGTCCTCTTTTATGAGTGTTATATCTCTTACTGAATGTTCCACTCTTATTTGTCTTGTTGTGTGTGTAGTTCTTCTGAATGGGATGAGATTGACCCGTCTGAACGAGAAGACCTGCATCTGAAGATGGAAGATGGGGAGTTTTGGTAAGATGCCCAGGTGCTATAGTACTGCATAGCACTTTAGATATAACTGTAGGTGTTTTATGGGACTAGTTGGACATTTTATATGCTTATGCACTCTTGCAGAATGGTACAAGATACAATTCATACCACACAGGGTATTATTTTACTCCTCAGGATGTCCTTCAGTGAATTCAAGAGGCAGTTTTCTCGGCTAGAGATCTGTAACTTGACTCCAGACGCCCTGAGCGAGGACACTCTCAGCCACTGGAACACCATGAAGTTCTACGGCACATGGAGGAGAGGCAGCACCGCTGGAGGCTGCAGGAACCATCCCAGTGAGTCTCATCCTCACAGGATAAATGCCTTTCATGTAAAGTCTACACACTGACATAGATGAGACATGAAACAGGCTAACACAAATGCACTGTCTGTGTAGACACGTTTTGGATCAACCCTCAGTACAAGATCACGTTATTGGAGGAGGATGACGACCCAGATGACGATGAGGTGGCGTGTAGTTTTTTAGTAGCACTCATGCAGAAAGACCGCCGCAGATATCGGCGCCAAGGTCAGGACATGCACACCATTGGCTTTGCTCTTTATGAGGTAAGAACAGGAATGGAAAATCTACGTTGTCCCTTTGCCCTTCTCATGATTTATTCACACTAGATATTTTAAAATCTTTAAACTTTGTGTTAGCTCATTAATGTTTTTTTCCCTCCTTTCTTTTTTTTGTGCAGATTCCAGACGAGGTAAGCAGAGCATCAATTACTACTGTTGTCTGTATAACCACACAGGTTATACACAGGTTCAGTTCATCACATCCATCATTGTCTTGTTAAAGTCACATATTTTATATAAGAAACAGCACACATTCACAAAAAGAAAAGCATCCTATTGTGCTGCAGTTCTTTGCATAATAGGATGAGTTTCTTTTTTGTATGAATGTGTTTTTGTAATTCCTTGTGTTCGCATTAATGTAGCCTATGTATTGTTGTATGTGTTTTATAACATGTTTTAAGGTGGTGGCTTGATGTTTTATAGTATGTATCGATGAAACCAAGTATATATGGTTTTGATTAAATGGGCCTAAAAGCATGCAGTACACGACAGTCCATGTATTGTTTCCTGCTTCTTAGTTCAAAGGCTGCCAGAATGTCCATTTGAAGAAAAATTTCTTTCTGAGCCATTCATCGTGTGCTCGCTCAGAGACCTTCATCAACCTGCGAGAGGTGAGCACGCGCCTTCGTCTGCCGCCTGGAGAGTACCTCATCGTCCCCTCCACCTTTGAGCCCAGTAAGGAGGCTGACTTTGTCCTCAGAGTCTTCACTGAAAAGCAATCGGAAACACAGTATGTGATTTTAATGTCAGTTTATTGATTTGTAAAGTGCAGAAATTTAAATCTCATGCCAATATGCTTTTGCTCATTGCAGAGAACTGGATGATGAAATTTCTGCTGATTTAGGAGATGATGTACGTAACAAAAGAAAACATTACATACTTAGAAAATAATAGTAGGAAACCAGTGCCTTTTACACTTGTGATTTCCAACAGGATGAAATAACTGAAGATGACATTGATGACTCTTTTAAGTCCATGTTCGCCCAGCTAGCAGGAGAGGTAAGTAATAATATTAATAACATTTTTCTAATTATATCTAAAGCTTCCATTATGATATGTGGACAAGCTGTTCTTACTTCACCTTAAGACAAATTGTCTTTTCTTGTCCTCTGTGGTTTCCAGGACATGGAGATCTCTATTCATGAGCTCCGGACCATTTTAAACAGAGTCGTCTCCCGGCGTGAGTTTTCCATTTTATTTTTAGTTAACAATTCATAACAAGTAGAAAATTTACACATCAGTAATACATCTCCCACCACTGTATTGGATTCCACTGTAGAGTGTACACTATCCATTTCTTTGACTGCCTCTATTAGCCCCTGTGCCACTGTGTCTTTGTAGCCCGAACTGTTGTGTTGTTGCTATTTCAGACAAAGACCTGAAGACTGATGGCTTCAGTGTGGAATCATGCAGGACCATGGTCAACCTGATGGATGTATCCTCTTGAGTTATCAGGCATGAATGGATTATAAATGTAATTATGTTTTCATCAAAAAATCGATAAATGGTTTCACCCCTTGACTCTGACACCAGAAAGATGGTAGTGCCCGTCTCGGGCTGGTGGAGTTTCAGATCCTCTGGAACAAGATCCGGAAGTGGCTGGTAAGAATGATTAAAACAATGTGAACATCAAAGAAACAGTGTGATTCTCTCTATTTCTATTTACATGTTTGTTTCTGTCTTCCAGGTCATTTTTAGAGAGTTTGACCTTGACAAGTCAGGGGCCATGAGCTCATATGAGATGCGTCTTGCTGTTGAGGCAGCAGGTACAATGCTTTTAATCATCATGTCCACAAGCAATTTACTGTATACACACTCTCAAATAATACAACATATATTTTTATTATTGTCCTGCATAGGTTTTAAACTGAATAACCGACTGAACCAGATTCTGGTCGCCCGGTATGCAGAGAATGAGATTGTTGACTTTGACAACTTCATCTGCTGCTTGGTCAAGCTTGAAGCCATGTTTAGTGAGTATCATTTTGATATGTATTGTTCTCAATGTAACTGTATGTTTTCAGACTATGAAGTATTAATTGTGAAACTTTAACAGGGTCTTTCCAGCAGTTTGACAAGGAGGGCTCAGGAGAGGCTGAGATGAATGTGACAGAGGTGAGTTCTGTTAAAAAGGAAATCAGAATACATTTTGTCAATCGTTACTGATTATCTAACTTTATTTCTCATGATGCCAGTGGCTTTACCTGACAATGTGTGGTTGAAGACGGCCATCTTTACCAGAGGAGAGAATAGAGCGAAGCGCACTGTGCCTGCAGACTGCCATGAACCTGGAGAAATGAAAACCCCTCTGCCTTAGTAACCCAAATGATCCTTTTAACACATCTCACCTCAGCCTACTCAAGTAGTAAAATAGCTGTGTAACAGTAACCTATGCAAACCTGCATATGAAGCAGTCACTGTGCCACAGATCTGTCGTCTCTGTAAAAACAGCATGAGTCTGCATGATAAAGATCACTAGCTGCAATGTGCATCATTTGACATTTTATGTTTTCTGTCTGAATGAATTTCTACTGAATTATTAATATTTTCACTGGTCTCATTATTTTATTTCCCTTAAGGAACACAAACTGTATAAGAAATTTGAAGTCTGTAACTGTAATGATTTGGAATGTGAAGTCTTTAAAGTTTTTAAATAATAGTTTTTAATTCATCCTTCTGCAGCCATGCTTCCAGGTTGTGCTGATGTTAGAACAGAACGATTTAATACTGGAATTCATTACCTCTGTGTACCTGTAGATGGCAGCACAGATCTGATGTAATGTCAATGTCAACTATATACAGTATATGACACATTCTTTTCTGAAGTTCAAGTCAGGCAGCTGCCCTTTATTTAGTTGATTTGTTTTTAATTTGCACTGAGATATTAGTTTAAGGAAGCTGCTACTGAGGTTGCCTCTCATTATACAGAAATACTGTATTTCAGTCCATTCAAGTGACATTGACAGGGATCACATGATACTGAGCACCTTGTACATGGCACATGATGCTAAAACAGCTGTTAAACTATGCCAGTCATGTGGTTTGTGACTGTATGTTGTGCCTTTAGTAAATATTTCCCTCATGATTCATGTTTTCTCAATTTGTTCACTGTGATCATGCTAACATGATTTTGACCCACATTTGGCTGACCCAGAAGCTCCTGTGCTATGCCTTTAGGTAAAGGTTATGTTTATTGTAAACACAGAGAGGCTTAGGCATAACGCCAAACATGTTTACAAAGTCTTGGGTCTGTTACATACCTTTTAACAACAGAATACTGGTCAGAGACACTAACTGTGACCAGGTGTGCTCTAAAGTTTAAGGTTTACTGAAGAAAAGAACATTTACAAGCATAACACTTAATAAATGATGTGAAAATTTCAGTACAGAATACTGTTATTAAACAAATGAACTAGCAATAGCGAGGACTTTGGAGTAATCTCCTTCCACTTTACGTAGATGTGTGGGTAAAGGGACCTTAATCCTTGTTCCTGTAGGGTTCCCATTGTCCTCAATCAGAACAACATTGTTTGAATCAAAGCGTGGAGCCATGCGTTCTCCAGGCATTTTGTGTCCAACGATAAGCGCTTTCTTCTTCTGTCCTTTGATGGCAAGCAACACTTTGTCACCAACTTTTCCTACACCATTCTTGGTGTAGACATGGATCACTCTTGGGGGACGGTGATATGGTGTGTTTCCAAGAGAGCTGTTGTCCACTACGCGCACTCGTGTCATTTTTTGAATCGCTGCAGCAACAGGGGTTACACTGAGGAGACAAAAAGTACATTTATAGATTGTGAATTAACTGTGCTATGTAGTAAGATAAGGACATGGTCACTCACACAATAATACAACAATAATAACTAATGACTAAAATTAAATGAAATAATTTAGATTCACAGTCCACATCTTATAATCTATCCCCCACCTATTTTGGAATGTGACAGCATCTACAGTGACTTCAGTGAGATAAGGTGATATTATTGTTATACCAGTATATCATAAAATCAGGCTGATAAATGCCATGATTGTATTAAGGAGAACATCTACGTCTTGAATTAGATTTAAAAGTGACCACACAGAAAACAGCAGGTAAAAATAAAAAGCTTTATAGTATTTAATTTGGTTCATACATGATTTGCTCGCTGAAGGTCAAGTGAAGGGGGCTTTGGTAAATACCAGATATGATACCTATCATAGATATATTGCCAGTAAATGGTTTTGATTGATTTTAGTTGGTTGAAATTTGATAACATCCAAAAATCTAAACTGCCAAAATAAAGAAAATTTGACAGAAAAACTTCTTACCTGAAAGTCCTCTGATGAATTATGGACGATGACTCTACAAAGAGCCCAGTAATGGATCTTGAAATCAGTTTGAGAGCCATAACTACAGCGAATAGTAGGTTAGCTAGAAAGAGAAGTTACATGGTTAGCATTTAGTAAGGCTTTGCTAATGATATCATTAGCATTGGCTAACAATCACATGGTGGGCGGACAAGTCCAGCTAACGAATCATTTTGGTTTCTACCAACAAGAATAATGACACAAATGCAGGAATAAACATATTTAACGTCTTCAAGATTGAGGGTTAAGATATCAACATCAAGTTTCAATCTCGTTAATGTTACCCTTCTATGTTCTATCACGCTCCATGCCAATGTCAAAAGCAGGCGTCATCCTTACGCGACACTACACCTTTAGCCGAACTAGTTAATAAACAAATGAAGCATTAGCAGATAAAAAATAAACGCTACAAATAAGAAGACGCAGGTTTTAGAAATGAACTGTTAGTGCGCGTCAAAGCCAGAGTACCTGAAGAAATCGCAAAAGCGCCTACAAGGCCCAGTTATCTTGTTTGCTATGTTTTGTACGTCATAAAGAGGCGCTGGAAAAACACATAGAATGACAGAAAAATAGAAGCTAAACAACGAAGACGCCATAACACCACCGTGACTAACCAATATGTGTCGTCCTTCTATGTGATCTACTTCTACTTACGTCACGCTCTAAACCTGACTGCCTTCGCCTCTTGTTGGACTGGTTGGGTTAGCGATAGTTGTTCAACTGGCTGACAGTCACCACCGCAGCAGCTGCGACTGCTCTACCTTTGCTAACCACTAGACCGTTTGACTGACTAGTTTCGTCTGGTTAGCTTCAGTGGTGTGGTCAGGGAGGGTTAGCGAAATCTAATTTGAAGTGGGATTTTGCCGATAGTCGTTAGTTCTTGATACGTCCATGCGTTAGATAGCCTCCACCTGTTATTTGCTACGTCGAAGGGTTAGCTAACGTTAACGTTTGGATTGAGTGTTAGCTCACATTGGCTAATTGTGTTACTTTCTGCCCCTGTGCGTATCATAGTAAGGTAAGTTGTTTTTCTTATTTGACGTTCATGTTATTTGTTATTTTTTTGGGGGTATTTCACGACAGAACGGGCTTGGTTGTTTCCAACAGTTGCGGCAGCTAACAGTTAGCTTGCGGTGCTTCGCTGGAAAAATTAATAATTGTTGTGAGAATTATAAACGAGTAAACACAACCGTTATCACGGGCTTAGTGATCCAACGTTAACGTGCTCCAGCAACAGTAACGTAAATGGTGACGTTAATTTGAGATACCATAATTGATGGAAGTCAGGTTTAGTAAACACAAGCAGGTTAGTCACTAGTGAAAATTCTGGTTTTGTTTAAATAGCTAACTGTGACCTTCATTATTATTTTATTGGTTGAGCCACAAGCCCCAGATTAAGTTCGCCTGCTGGTACTCATCAGGGTGTTGGATGTTTGGTTTGTTGTTTAGTCACTGTTCATACATTCACGATGAAGGAAACGTACGAATATTTGTGAAATGATCTCGAAAACAGTTTGGACCTCAGCAATGCGTGACTATCTGCATTTGGGAGATCATTATAATGCAGCTATATTTTTGATGTTTGCCTTCTTAGCTGTAGGATTCATGCCAGTATTTTGACGCACCTTTAAACCAGCATAATATCAGTAAGTCCTAGCATATCGTGGTTATCTTTTGTGAGTTGTGCAATGCTGTATCGAGAGAATTCCTTGACAGGTTACAGTCTTACTGACCTGGGCTTCATGAACTGATTACTACTCACATTAGTGACACTTAATGCTTTAAGTGTTTCCTTGCACATGGCCTGTAAAGGGATGAACACGAGGCTGCTAGCAGTCTAAATTTTTTTGTTCAAGAACTGGGCTGTGGTTCAGTGACATTAATTAATATTGATGGAAAGCCTTCTAAGAAGAAGTCTGACACAGGACTGGTCATCATATTGATTTCATACAAGAGTAAAACAATATAGGGCCTTACTAGAATGCCTCCTTACCAGGTGCTCAGCGTATTTGTTTCTTTCCTACATGAATAATGATTTTACATTGTACCATTTTGTGGCATTAATTATTTGTGGTATTATTACTTCATAAATGGCTAATACAGTTAATCAATCAATTGTGATCTTTTAAATTTAAATCAGATCAAATATCAAAAAATATTGGTAGAATTTAATTCTTGAATCCTGTTAGTTTCAGAGAGTTTACATTGATGTTGTGCTGTGGGTTTTTAGCTGTTGGGCCAAATTGCACTGGTAACACTTAATAATACTTGTTACTAAATCAATAACATGGTAACATATCTAAAGTTGCAGTTGAAAAGTGTTACCACTGTAATTGTGATCTATGCAGCAAAATGTTCCCTTATAATATGACAGGACTATGACTTGTCATCCATCTAATCGTGCTGCTGGGATCTCTCTGTTGTTGAATGTCTCATATAACAACTGTTGATTTGATTTTTTTTTTCTTCTGTGTGTGGCCTTCACATTCATGTAGTGACATGATCATGAAACTGTTCTCTGATAGCATCATAATCTGTGATAATCAAAGCTCAGGCACTGAGCAGTTGTCAATGATTCACAGGCTAATACCAGCAGAGCTATATATGTGTATCTGCTTTGTCAACCCTCAGCATTGCTTGTGGAATGTATGCCCAGTATGACATTGTTTTAAAGCTGGTTTGCAACTTCACAAGATGAACAAGGCTCATAATAGATCCAAAATAATACTTATACAGTATTACTAGTTTGACATGCTTTATGAGGTGATTGATTTGAACCAGTACCTGTCAATATTTGGAACTGAGTTGTTTTTGCAGGACTCACAAATGTTTTCCTGCAGGGAAAAAACAGTATGTGTCTATTTTTGACTTAACCAATCAAGGTTCAAGGTTCTTTATTTGTCATAATGTAATGGATAATACTGATGACATATCACATCACATATTACACTGAAGGCTTCTCTTCATTGTCTGAATTACAGGTTAATGGAGAAATGAAAAGAGAAAAGAGTAGAACAAAACCGATTCAGCTTACTGTTGGCACCGAACATGCCTCACTCCTTTGTTACATTTGGTGATGTTTAATAACTGCTAACCTAAATCATAACCCATTGTTTCAAGGTATTGAATGAAGCCTGTGCAAATATTCAACTTAAGGAAATAATGACTCACATAGTGTAGATATGAACACACAAGGTCATGAATATGTGTGAGGCCAATTTCTCCCAACATTAAGATGGAGGTACACTTAACAGTAAAAAGGTTTGCTGTATTATCAGCTTATAATGAACCTGCAGTTGTGTGCGTGGACGTGAATGAGTCAGTGTATATTGTTTGACATTTTCATGCCATTTGTTCTTAGTAGACGTCTAATATTGTTTGTCTAAGTAGAAATAAAATGTACATGTCCCCAGACAGTTAGACAAACCATATTGTTTTCCTGCTTAAGCTGTAAACAGTCAGCTCACTAGATAGAGTTTTAAATGGACAAGCGTCAGATTTTCAGATTTGTATTGTGAGACTGTGTGGCTGACTGATGGTACCATAGCAACTAGCATCAGGTTGAAAGGTGGCACAGTATTTCTGGGCTGCTGCTGAGTCATGCACTCACAGTGCTGTTAAAATGGCTCTAGATATTAAAGATTATAATAAAATCTTTGTTATTTTCAGTCTAAAACTTTTTTTCTGCAATATTGGCTGTTTTAAGCCAATGATTGATTAGGGCCTAATCCTCACTGAAAAATATGTGATTCACATTTGAATCACATATTTGGAATGCTGTCCAAGCTTGTAAGATTTTACCCTTCAGATTTAAGGTAGTTATTGCCTCTTAACCAACAGAAGCAGACAGCAAATCTCAGCAGATTTGACGGCCATTTTGAGTTTAGAATACATGATGGTAAATGTGTAGGATAATATTTTTATCTTGTTTGTTTGCAAGAAAACCCGGGACACCTAAGCTCCAGACACATGGCCAGCAAAACAAATTAAAGGCGAAAATAAAATATTATCCTCCACATTTAACACCATGTGGAGGATAGTATTTTATTTTGTCTGTTTACAAGAAAACTCAACAGGACACCTAAGGTACAGACACATAGCCAGGAAAACAAATTAAACAAGTTTAAAACACAAGTTGGGATATAATGCAGTTCTATAATAATAAAAAAATCAATCTTACAAAACAAATTGTGCTCAACTTTTGAGTGAAAGGATTGTTGATCGACTATAGGAGGCTTTTGTTGTAGTGCTTTTTCCACTGTATTGTCAGGTGTTTGTGTCCAATCCCTGTAATAGTAAATGCAAATAACATAGCAAGAACTGCCATTGGTTCTCACGGGCTATTTTGAACTTACAGTACATACAAGAATACATTTGCTTTGCTCTGTTGAAGAAGTGTTCAGTAGATTATGCCAAACCTATGTGAGTGCCTCACAGTGGAATACAGAAATACAGACAAATGTTTTGCCTGAATTTTAAAGTCCTTGATTTGTGAATCCCGACATTTATAACATATGGAGACAAAAGATTTAAAATTCTTCTATTTTCAATTACTGCAGCCATGAGCCATCTATAAATCAGGTGTTATGATAAGTTGTTTGTCCATATTAAGATATTGGTGGTGGATGTTAAACTGTCTGAACTGTGGCAATGGGTACAGGATGTGCAGCAGTGTTGTTGAAGGCACAGGGGGGGTATGCTGTGTCCTCCTTGGGTTGAGACCGGTCCATTTGAACCCTGCGGTCTCTATCGGCTTATTGTTCAGCTCTGGCTGCATCCCTCTCCAGTGATGTCACAGCATTCCAGGGAGCGGATAAATGAGTTAGTGTTAGGGCAGATGAGCAGCATCGTGATTGCTTCTGGTAGTAGTGGGTCAAAGGGCACAAATATAGCAACACAACTGTGCAAACACTTGACAGTACTCACCAGAACACCTAGGCCTATGTGCCTTCCCCATGAACCTCTGTTCATTCTGTATACATGAAATATGAAACCTGTAATAAAAAAATTGAAGTGTGATAGTCTGTAGATTGGGATGGGTACATTTTTATAGTATGGAGAAGGTATTATACTTCTGCTTTTAGGTTATTTGTCTCAGCATTCATTCGGCCTTAATGAAATGATAACACAGACTGCCACAAGCTGCTAGCTTGACAGCTTTGAGTACACACAATAGCTTTGTTCTTTAGTTCATTATTATATACTTACATTAATAATGATAATGGTGGAGTGACTTTGGATGGAGGCCCGAACAGACAGTCTGTCAGTGTTGCTGACTTGGCAGTTTTCTTACTATATTCAAAGCCTAGATCTAGTGCTGGGTTTTTCGATCAGATATTCAGATATTATTTTAAATTATATATATTATATTTTAAAAATCTACTGTACTCTTTCTCTGTGTTACTGACTCTACCTTTAAGTCAATAGGATGCACGTTTTGCGCTGCCATGATCACTGTATTGATTATTGGGTATAATTTCCAAAACACATGTTGTCGGGTATTGATTGGATAGATAGTGTTTTATCTAAACAATGTTTTTTTTCCCTTCCCCTGATGTTTGCTATGGGGTTTAAATGATTGTTTAGGCCTTAGAAGACTGTAAAGTCACTGGCCACATCACTTGAGCCTGACTTACAAGTGATAGACAGTAGACAGTAGTTTTCAGCAGCCATCTTCAGGTTGGTTTTTTTTTGGTCCAACTTGAACAGGCTGTATGGTTGAGTCACAGGTTGCAGCCATGTCTATCAAACAGGCTCAGGCAAGCTGTGTCTGCTACTAACTTAAGACAAAAACAGTGACAAAGCATGTCAGTGACTTTTGAATTTGAGCACCTTGCTAGCCGAAGACCTAGATTTCCAGGTGTTGGGAGACAGAATCAGAATTAAAATTGAATTTTGGACTATATAACTATAATATTGAATTCTCATTTAGCGAGAAACTTATCTCCTGGGTTGGCTCTTTGTCTACTGGATCGGGATGAGGAGTTGCTGGTTGGCACTGAACGCTGGTTCTACACCTGAAAGCCTAGGTCCTCAGACTGTAGACTTGTACTCACTACTACATTCTTTAAATTCAAAAGTTGAACTATGTGCAGATGACACAGTTCAACTTTGGCCACAAACAAGGAACAGAAAGTGTATCATAATTTAAAACATGAGAGTTGGCAGTTGTCATGCATGTGGTCAGACACAACAGCATGTGACTAATGACAGGACAGAGTCGGCCAGAAAATTGAAATAGCGTTGTTCCATTTTGCTCCATTTCTGCAAGCTCAGGGACAGGTTCCTCTTAAGAATTTATCCATGTGCAGCATATGAGTAAGTGGTTTGTCTCTTCTTTACAGGTGGTCAACATGTTGCAGTGAGTAATGCGCTGTGTTTTGATATTGATAATGGGCATCTGGAGGGTGCAAGGATGCCCCAATTCAGTGAGCTGCCTAACGCCGCTGCCCATGTCCCAGTCCTCCTCCAACATCTCCAAGGACTACTGTTACTCTGCCCGAATTCGCAGTACAGTCCTCCAGGGTTTGCCTTTCGGCGGGGTGCCTACAGTGCTTGCCCTTGACTTTATGTGCTTCTTGGTGAGTCCGTCTGTCAGTATTTTCTGACTGACAAAAGAAAATACTAGAATTTATGTAATATTTGTTTTCTGAGCAATGTGAACAGAGAGACTAGAAGGGTTGACAGAGAGTGTTTATTTTGTATTTCTAGGGGCTGCTGGTTGTGTTCTCCTTCTTGAGAAAAGTAGCATGGGACTATGGACGCCTTGCTCTGGTGACTGACGCTGACAGGTAATTATAACACTGGTCCTGTACCAAGGATGTCAGACTCCTTAGGTGTCATGCAAGCAATAACACGCCAACATGCTCACTCGTATATCAGTGATGATTGATATTACATGTTAGTGTCACAGTTCATTTAACAAATGCTGAATACACAGCAGTTGTCAGTGGTTAATATTTGATACATGTAATTGTCCAAACTTAAAGACTTGGTAACCTAAATATCCATGTCCAAATATTTTTTTTTTGTCAGCAAAAAGCATAAATTTTAAATTTTTCAAAAATACACAATATGAGAAAAGCCTTGTCTGCATTAAAATGTCTCGCGGGTACTAGCCATTTGTGCTGGTGACTCATTGGTTTATCTGCCCAAGACAATTTTTATTGGCATTTTAGCACAATCCTGGATGCTAGTTGACACTGAATAATCCAGTCTTCTTGACCCGAAGAGAGGCAGACATCACAAGGATGTTACACTAGGCAGGAAGCCAGTGTCAGCAGTTTCCCCTTTTAATGGCAATAATGCATTGTCAGGCTTTGTCACTTGTTACATGGTTTGGCCAGTTTGTGACAGAAAGGCAAGGTCAAACTGCATTTGGGAAAAACCTGAAATGCAGAGAAAAAGAAACAGCTTATTTGTATTAATAATTTAAATACCTCTCTAGATCCATTTCCCAGACCACTCTAAATCCACAGTCTGTATCTAAGCCTCATGGTATGTAGTTATCATATGATGATATGCTTCCAGATATATTGGAATAATTTGAGCTCTATGTCTGCACTCTAATCAGATTTTGAGAATCCTTGTAGAGGCAGCCAAAGAGGCTCTCAACAACAAGAACTGCTCCTTTTAAACTGTGAGGTGAAACAACATGACTGGTCAAGTTAGAGAGGGAGAGAGAGAGGGAGAGACATAGCCACAGAGCTCTCTGACTGTGAACCCTGGAAATACATGACATTGTGCTCCATCACCTACACTGCCCTGCTGTGTTTTTGTGATGTTGCAGCTTCACTATTTTTGCAGCTGCATGTTAGCAAAGAATGAGGTTGCAGCATGGTGGGAGGGTGGTGGGGTGGCCACATGGGACATTTTTGTAAGGAACTGTAGTTATTTTGTGACTTGTGTTCAGCCGTCTGTCTTTTAAGTTCTTCTGAAAAGTGAATGTAACCTTGAAGTTTGATTATTACTCATCATTATGGTGTACAAGTGATGTGTCTGCAGCTACATAAGCTATGACGCTCAACTAAAATGCATGAAAGTGTCCATATGCTGCAGGCTATACATGCATGTATGGCTGTGTAATGTATATCAGAATGAATGAATGAACCTTCATTGGTATTCCTGTTGTGTAAAAATGTTTCCCCAGTTTTTCTCTGAACCAGCACCCTTACTGGCCAACAGGGTCATTTCCTTTTAACAAAGCTGAATGGCTTTGTTTTGTTTCTCTTTTCATCAGAAGAATGGATCAACGTTACAGTCGTCTGGATGATCGGGAATAGTATGTTATCTCTCCATATCGTAGACTCACTATCTTTATCTTCTCTCCTCTCCCTTCTCTGTAGTCAACCTAACTCATAACTCTTGCACACTCTGCCCAGGCCACTGTGGGTTTCAGCCTGTTTTTTCACTCTTGATGGTTTAGTTTTTTCTTCCTCCTCCTCCTCCTCCTCCTCCTCCAGGCGTTTCCCAGTGCCAGGCTCCTAAATATTCTCCCTCTCCTTGTCACTCTTGTATTTCTGCTGTTGGGTGAGCCTGTCCTCTCTCACTGTCCTAATCAGATCTGTGTGTGCTAATCTGTGTACTGACCTCTTTTATGAAGCACGGACTGCTTTAGTGTGAGCGCACTGCATGAACAGCACAGGCAGGATGCTTACAGGGAGAGGTAATACTTCTCTGCTGCTGTTCATAGACAGGCCCTAACATGGTGCAGCTACAGTATATCCTGTCTACTAGAGTTGAGAAGAGCCATTCTGACTTCTCACTGGAATGTGAGAGAGGAGGACTGATGGTGGAAAACAGCCACAGGCTCTCTCCTCATTCCATTAGAGATCTCTTATAGCCCTGGGTGACGTCACCCTGTCATGTAGTATTGAACACTGAATTAGTGTTGAAATTCCAGCAGCGCATGGGTCCACATCTATATTTTCCTGCTAAGTGTAATTTGACATTACCGTCCTGGAAAAGCAATCAAGTGTTTATATAATAAAGACTTGATGCTGTATTATATCTGGAGAACCTGTGGCCCTGCTGGACAAACTCCATAAATCTTCCTTATTATAATCGCTGGGTTTCTATTTTTTCCTCTGTGAATGTTCTTTTGCCTTCTAACCTTTTCTTCTGACAGTGATGGTGTACTCAACCTGTGTATAGTGGACTCACAATGCTGCATGAAATGAGGCTGCAGAGATTGTACCTGTGGTTGACTGGTTAACCAACCTAAATCCTGCGTTCAGCGGACACAGAATAAACAGGGGCGAATCTCTTCAGTCCATTTCAGGGCGTGTGTTTGTCTGTGTGTCTTTTGTCGTTGACTCTTCCATATTGATGATTATCCCACTGCCCCACAACACGCAAAAAAAAAAAAAAATAACATCCTCATATGGTCAGGGGTGATGTTATGTTGCTGTGTAACATCATGCAAATGCTGTGTTGTGTTTCCTGCACACAGCGTGGCCTCTGCCTTGACATCAGAGCCACCAGATCGCTATGAGCGCCTCACTTCGGTTTCTAGCTCTGTGGACATTGATCAAAGAGACACAGTGAGTATGCCATTTTTCTTCCTGGGTAAAATAGTGTGCCCTTTCTAGGGTATCCTGTGTTATATGTGGTAACAGGTACACCCTCACCTCTCTGCTCTGTGCTTTTTCAGGGCTTCTGCTCCTGGCTAACAGCAATCTTCCGCATCAAGTGAGTCAACCTTTACACCATGTTGGAAGTGAGGAGAAATTGGTGGGACTCTGATACTGGATATTACATTATTCTCAGGTTTGAATTGTTCTCATGTTGTTTTTTTTGTAGGGATGAAGAGATAAGGGAAAAGTGTGGTGAGGACGCAGTACACTACTTGTCTTTTCAGCGCCACATCATTGGCCTGCTGGTAGTGGTGGGCGTTCTGTCTGTGGGCATCATCTTGCCCGTTAACTTCTCTGGAAACCTACTTGGTGAGTTGATTGGAAATTATGATCGGAATCTTTGAAATTTAGAGAAGTGAATTTAAGTGTTTTGCTTGGAGATTCATTTTTTTTCCCTTGTTCTCCTTTCATCTGTGACTTTTCTTTCTTCTAACTGGAACTGCATTCTCGTAAACAAAAGTATACAAAGCTTTGTGACTTTCTTTAGCATGCAGATCATTTAAAGAAAGGTCGAGCATTACTCAAAAAGCACCCATATTTATTATGTAGGTATTCTCAACAATACTTTTTATTTGTTTTTATATTCAAACAACACATGATATTCATCACTTTAGCCAAAGTGAGCTACAAGCGAGCAGAACGCTTTGTGAATGATAACTAATTGCCTTGTTTTGTTTTCCGACAGAAAACAATGCCTATAGTTTTGGGCGAACGACCATAGCAAATTTGGATGCAGAGTAAGTAATTCTTTCACTGTCACTGTGTTATGTGACATACTGTACCCTGAAGCTTTATGTTGTCTTTCACTTTTTATTTCCCTCAGTAATACACTACTGTGGCTGCACACCACTTTTGCATTTCTCTACCTGTTACTAACGGTGTACAGCATGCGACGGCACACCTCCAAGATGCACTACAAGGAGGATGACCTGGTGAGTGGCATGTTTTCACAAAATAGCTGCTTTATACATTCCTCGCAGATACACAGGTTTGAATTGTATCAGTAATTACTTCGGTCTTCGTCTCTGCAGGTGAAACGTACTTTATTTGTCAATGGGATCTCAAAATATGCAGAGGAGACTGAGATAAAGCAACACTTTGAGTAAGTTCTCCAGGGGTATCCTGGCCCCACAGTTAATATCTTACAATCCAGAATTGAGCATGCTGTGCTGTAACTGTATTAAGGTATATGAGAGCCATGCCTTTTCCTGTTAAAAGCAGCTGTCATGTGCTGGCTCATATGGCTGGGATCAGACAATGATGGGTCTATATGTGTCATTATCCATAATGGAAGCCAGAGGAGCAGGATCATGGAAGTCTTGTGTCAAGATAGTTGAAGACTGAGGAGAGGGTGTTTGGCCTCTATGCTTGAGTATTTTAAAAAAAAAAAAAAAAGAAAAGAAACTTGAAGCTTGTTGCATTCATTAAACTTATCAAGTCACTGTCTTTCTCCCTCCCTGCCCTTCTTTCATAGGCAGGCGTACGAAAACTGTGTTGTACTGGAAGCTCGTATCTGTTACAATGTGGCCAGGCTGATGTATCTCAACTCTGAAAGGTAATATTACTTTACCCACAAGTGTGTGAGTGTGTTTGTGAGGTGTCTCATTGGCTCCATGACCTGAACTTGTTTCAGTGGATTAGTCCCTCTTCAGTATGACACAGCTGATGTTTTGCACACAGAAAGAAGACAGAACGCAGCAAGAAATTCTTCCTGGACCTGCAGGCCAAGGAACATATTCCCACCATGATCAATCCAAAACCCTGTGGACACCTTTGTTGTTGCATCATCAAAGGCTGTGAGCAGGTCAGACTGATATGTTGTTGATATGTGTACTTCAATGTATTCATTCAAGCTGGTACTAATAACATTTTTGAGGGGAAGATAAATAAGGCACCTGTCTGACCTTACAGTGAGCGGACTTCAGGTGGAGAACCAGGTATCTGCTCCACCAAGCGATTTATATTTATATTTCCACACCAGCATCAGTAAACCACATTGTGGTTGCCTGTAGTTTGTTACTGTTGTTATTTCTGTTCCAAATGTTACACATTTTTATAAGCATTACTGATATGCGTAAAGGAACACAAATAAATAACATTTAAAATCACACTAATAACCTTGAACCGAGGAAAATTTACAAACTAAAACCAAAAATTAAAAAATGACTCTTGAAATATGATGTACCCAATGTAATTGTTTTCTTTCTAATTGTATTTACTATTACTACAATGTAGAAGACAATGGCAAATCTAAACTTAAAAACGAAAATCTGGATTTTCTTTTTCTTCACAGGAAGAGGCTGTGGGCTACTACACCAAGCTAGAGGCACAATTAAAAGATGAATACAGGAAGGAGAGAGAAAAGGTTAACAGGAAGCCCTTAGGAATGGCCTTTGTCACCTTCCAGAATGAGTCCATGACTGCCATGTTAGTACATTTACAGATGGTAAAAACTGTGAATGTGTATCTGTCACTGGTTTTAATCTTACAGAGGATTTAGCTCCCATTGTAATGTCTGTTTCTTTGTTTGTTTGGATGTTTCTTTGTAGAATCTTGAAAGACTTTAATGCTTGCAAGTGTCAGGGCTGTCATTGTCGTCGTGAGCCCAAGAGCTCTCAATTCAGCGGCAAGCTCCACACACACAACTGGACTGTCAGCTACGCCCCTGATCCGCAAAATGTCTACTGGTAAGAACATGTTCAGGCCACGTATTCTGTCCGCAAACTGGGCCAAATAAACATATAACAGGAGAAAAGGGCGGATACATTTCGACAGAATTAAGTATGTAATGCTAATAACCCAGATGGATTCTGTGGATATAGACTTGAGGTATAATGCTCTTAATATCACTACATTAGTCCACTTTGAAGAGACTTTCTTATTTCAGATGACAAACTGGTTTTTGAGCTGCAGTATCAGTTTACTGGCCAGCTGTGTCCATAACGGCGGGTCATCGCCCAGTGTCAAGTTAACCGCTACATAACCTTCATCCCACAGGGAGCATCTGTCAGTGGGAGGATTCTGCTGGTGGATCCGCTGCTTTATCATCAACATTGTCCTCTTCCTCCTCCTCTTCTTCCTCACCACCCCAGCCATCATCATCTCCACAATGGACAAGTTCAATGTCACCAAACCAGTGGAGTATCTGAATGTGAGTGTTTTTTGCAGTCAGTTCAGGCATCCTTATCATTGCCGTACTGAGCGATTAAGTCCAAGCCATCACAAGTCTGCATGCTGTTGTAGAGCCACAGGAATTCAGTTCCCAATTCTTGACACAACATGTCCACATCTCTCTGATCTGTCCTCTAGAACCCCATCGTCACCCAGTTCTTCCCAACCCTCCTTCTGTGGTCCTTCTCCGCCTTACTTCCTACTATTGTCTACTACTCTGCTTTCTTCGAAGCCCACTGGACCCGGTATGGTTTACTGCATATTCACAGTCATGTTGTCTTTATGTATTTCAGGTTAAGACTGTGTTCTGTCTGTTTTTTTTAACACATTACAATATCCTTTGGCCTTACAGATCAGGAGAGAACAGGACCACTATGCATAAATGCTACACTTTCTTGATCTTTATGGTCCTGCTGCTGCCCTCCTTGGGACTCAGCAGGTATAGACTATTTTTTTTTCTGCCATACACTTCAAAGAAATTTGAAGTGAAACGTTAATTCATTTTTATGTCTGAATATTTGAGCTGACCTTTCTTTGTCTCTTTGCAGTTTGGATGTTTTCTTCCGCTGGCTTTTCGACAGGCGATTCTTGGCAGATGCAAAAGTGAGATTTGAGTAAGTAAGCATGATTTCTGGATGTTTCTATGCAATTCTCCAGCTCTTAAATAACCATTTAGCAATAACCCAGCTAAGGTATATGCATGTTAATCTGGAATTAGATGGGCTTTTGCACCGATGTATTTTCAAACTTCAATGTGAGTTGCACTTAAGTATTTCAGAGATAATACTTATTTCTTTGCTCTTCAGGTGCGTGTTCCTTCCTGACAATGGAGCTTTCTTCGTGAATTATGTCATTGCATCTGCATTCATCGGTAATGCCATGGACCTGCTGAGGATACCAGGTCTACTTATGTACATGATCCGCCTTTGTCTTGCTCGCTCTGCAGCAGAGAGGAGGAACGTCAAGAGGGTAAGTGTGTCCCCTGCTTACCATGTTTTCATCATTCACAGGTCCATGACCTAATGTTAAAGTAGTTTAAGGAACGAATAGCTGGTTATTATAAATCTCTAACACAGAACATCTGAAACTGAAAACTGGGGGGATTAGTTGTCAATGACGTGCAAATCATTAATAATGTTATTAATAAAAAATTAAGTTATGCTCTTCTTAAGAAACTGATGGCGGCAGCTATTTGCTAGCCAATGGGGCACAAGAGAAAGACTTGCATACATTAAAAAAACAAAGCACAGAGAAGCACAACAGTGACCTCATTCTTTCTCTTATTACTCCACTCTATCTTTACATAGCAAATAGCTGTTTGCTGCTGCATTAATGCTCTGGATATCAAATTGAACACCTTTAATGTCATAAAATCATGGTAAATGTTTATCTCTGCTAAGATTTTTTTTTAAAAAATCTTAAGTCTGCGTGATGTGATGTAGACAATGAAATTTTGATGTATAGATTATTTTTTTCTTTAATATCCTGTAATTGTGTCCTCACAGCACCAAGCCTATGAGTTCCAGTTTGGCGCAGCTTATGCTTGGATGATGTGTGTCTTCACTGTGGTAATGACCTACAGCATCACCTGCCCAATCATTGTCCCTTTTGGTGAGTTCTGCCATTTATTACCCCTGCTGGGAAAACTGCTGTTTCACGTCAAGATAGCGTGTTTATTAAGTTACCACAGGAAAAACAGACAGAGGGCAGGGTGCATTCAGAGGCTCAGTTCTTTGTATATAAGCTTATCAGCAGACCTAATTGGATTAGTTCCACTGATCGTTTTGTCTCCCTTGTCTCTGCACAGGGCTAATGTACATGCTGCTGAAACACTTAGCAGACAGGTACAACATGTACTATGCCTATCTGCCATCCAAATTGGACAAAAAGATCCATTCTGGAGCTGTAAACCAGGTGGTGGCTGCTCCTATTCTCTGTCTCTTTTGGCTTCTGTTCTTCTCCACTGTTCGCTCGGGTAAGAGGAGGTCGCCATCTACAGGCAACTGATGTCATAACACATGCCCACATTGACATACCGTGTCTGCCACCTTCACTAAAACATTATAAAGTATGAGTACCTGATAAGCAAATATTCCTCCGTTTTCTCTCTCCCAGGGTTTTCAGCTGCTACATCGATGTTCACATTTGTGGTTTTGATCATCACAATCATCATCTGCCTTTCTCACGTGTGCTTTGGACACTTTAAATATCTCAGTGCTCACAACTACAAGGTAACAGGATAGTCATCCCTACATGCCTGTTTTCTAAGTTCTCTAGCATTTGAGACCAGTTTTATATTCTGCTGCTTATGTTAAATACTTGATTTCTGTCCTAGATTGAGACCCAGGCAGTGGATGGGTTGGAGAATGGGCGTCCTGTGTGCACTTCTGCCGCCAACAAAGCAGCAGTATGTATTGAGTTATGATTGTTTTATAGCAATAGCCGGTTTCACACTATCGAGCAAAAGCCGGGCCAGCCCAGGCCTACCAGTGCTAAGTGCGTTCACACTGCAGGGCCAGGTGCTAACTGAGGGCCACCTCCGGGCCGTCTTGGTGCTATTGCCCCAAGATTTCTGGCCCCACCTAAACCATGGGCCAAAGCGTGGCTAGAGGCGGTGTCAAAGAAATGGAAAAGCTACGTCAGTTCCATGCCAAGTAAAACAATGACGCCAAGTTCGTCCTGTTTGCTGTTAGCTGCGTAGCCTACTACTATCGATGTAAACAAATAGCCTGTCAGTTAGCAAGGTATCTTTTATACAGCCTCGTGACGATGTGGTATAGGTAGCATTATGAACGGATTGTTTTATGGTTAACATAACTCAGTTCTTTTGTGTTTCCATGCCTTGACTCTCAGTCGTCGTGCCTGTTGTAATTTGATTGCTCTTTGCCGTCGTCCCACACGTAGCCTCCATAACAGCTGCTTTCTTTCTTTATCAAACTTATCAAACCTATCCTGTTTCATAATGTATTGTATGAGTGACGTTTTCGCAAATGGGGACGTAAACCGGAGGAGCTAGGAGCCCGACAGTATGAACACAAACAGTTTCGGGGTATGGGGCTTGTGGCCCAGGGCTGTTAGCACTGAGGTAGTCCCCTAATGGCCCCGCCTGGTCGATAGTATCTGTACATTTTGTGCAGCAAAAACAGCTGAAAGTCAAGCTGTTGAGTGTGTGCTTATGTTAAGAGCATGTATCGTGAAACACAAAGTAAACTTATACACTCTATTTCATTTTCTCCCCTCCAGCAAATGTACATTGCTCAGGTACTTCAAGACCCAAATTCAGAAGAGGCTGGTTCAGGCAGTGGCGAAGACGACGGGCAGGGGTCCTCGCAGGACGAGGAAATAATTAATGTGGAAAATGGCCTGAATGAGGACTTCCAGTCTGGAGAGGACAGCCTCATTGATAACGAAGTGCGGCACTGATACTATCTGGAACAGGAAAAATACACCCTTAGTTTGACTTGAGGAGTGCACTGAATATGTGAATTAAACAAGGAACTGAGCCAACAGTTCTCCAAAGCATCTCAACCTCCATTGAGGGACTTAACACTAACATAAGCACACTGTCTGCTAAGGATTGAATGGATGATGGCTCAGCTACTCTTGCATTTCATTCCCTGGATCTCATCAAACCATGTCTTCTTTTCTGTGTTCTATATACCTGTAGAGGGAATCTACTCTGGTGATGCAAGGGCAGCGACATCCTTCTGTTCTGTTCTAGCTTAGGCTTACCCCATTACACTGCTCATGGACCCATGAAAGAAAGACACTGATGCACAAATGAAGAATAGTTTGCCTTGTTTTGTAAGGGAAGTGATATTATGTCTGTATTTCCTTAACATTATTGCACTTGAAAGAGAGGATCTAAGGATGAGTCTCATTGAGGTACTGTACAGCTTGCCTTCAAGTTCAAATGGTGGAAGGATTTTTCCCACCACACCACTAGACAGCCAGGTCTGTGCAGATATGATGCTCTCAAAATGGTTCTTCCAATTCCATAAAAAGCTTTTTATAAAACACAGAAAGAGAGGAGGAAAAAAAGATGGCTACTAGCACTCCTGGATGCTTCGACACTGTACAGCTACTTAACTCTGGATTTGTAAAATAGCCTTTTTTTGACGTGGTATTTATTTGTAGGCATTTAATTTGAAATGCTATTAAGCTTGATACACCCCTAAACTGTGGAAGAAAATAATTAATATCTTGGCACACTACACTGATCTTTTTGGCGTTCAGTCTCTGAGCCTTTGTTAGGACTGCTGCTACTGATGCCGCCCCCAGGAGGGTGAAGTCCTCGCACAACTGGACTGAAGGCCAGGAGCCTGCTGGTCCTTTTTGTGTTGCTCTGAGGAAGGAGAGAAAGGCCTTTTTGGGGTTTTCTGGGTCCATGTCATATGGTTCTCATTTTGACTGATTCTCTTCATCTGTTGTTTCACATTTGTATCTTTTTGTCCAAATGTTTACGTCTCACTGTAGAACATTCGGTGTAGGTGGCTACTGATAGGTATACAAATAAGCTAATCTATACTGTCTCACTTAGTCCCCTGCCAGGTCCTCTCCATTTTCATCATGTAGGTAGCATATTGTTCCAGCAGAAATGGAGCATTGTTACAGTTTCCCATACAGATTGTTGAACTAAAATTTTGGTGATAACATATCACACCTTAGGCTAGGCCACTTAGAGAGTTAAACCAGTGGATGAGGTCCCCGTCACTCATTTTCAAACCGTAACTTTATACTATTAAATACTACTACGCCCTTTTATTGAAATAAGAAAGGAAGATGTTCTCACAGTTTTTTTGAATCGTGCAATATATCATTTACAAGACGGGTGAGGACAAAAACACAGACAATTGACAGTAATGAGTCATGTGATACTGATGTGCCAGGTATCTCAAACCAAACGCATAGCTGAACAATACAAACACCACTTAACAAATAATTACATGAAAGAAAGTGCCCACACAGTTATGACCTCACACTGGATTGATCAAGCTTATTGTTCCTGTCCTTTCATTTTTTCCCTAGACAGTACAACACTATGAGCTGCCCTGTTCATTGGTCAACCAAGGCTGCAAACAGAGTTTCACTACAGTCTGTCAACATGGACCAGTTTTTGTTAATGGGTCATAATATGAAAAATGTATTATCCAGCTGCTCAGAAAACCATTGTGGGAAATGTGCACTAATCTTACTTTCACTTATATGATTGACGGAGGAAAGCACAATGAAAATGGTGAAGCTGAACTTAGTTTCCATAATTTGTCCATGGGTGTATTATGGCACTAACAAGAGAAGTGTTTGACACCATTGAGTCTGGTGCTCTTCTAGTCATGAGAAGGTGATTTTATTTTATTTTTTTTTTTATACCTCTTCATTTTTATACCTCTGGGATGTCTTGAAATATCTGAATGTGTCCTGTCAAACTAACATCTACTGTCCAGGTCTGAGGGAAATATCTGAAGATCTCATCTTGTCTAACAACTCCAGTGTTTAAACACTGAAAGTAACTGAAATTTTGTTAAGTTGAAACTTGCTAAAGAAAGTGTGACGGCATTTTACACGATACAAAAACTCACTGGTGTCCAGTCCCATGGCATGGCATTTTATTTGTCTGATGGTTGCAGTTATTCATGGTTGTTTTCTTTTTTCTAATCCCAAATTTACGATCTTTACGATGAATCATTCTATTACAGCTTATCCTCATGAGATCTGTATAGACAATGGGAATCCATTGAAAATATATGAATTGGTTTGTAAACAGCCAAGCACTTTCTAATAGAAGTTCTCAGCTTGTTACTACGATGTGCTCAGAATGGCTAGTAAAATGTCTCAGTGTCTCAAAACTGCACAATTAGAATGTGTTTTTGTGTGCTTTGCCTTTTATAGTTTTACACACTTTTCTAGATAGGAAGTGTAACAAGAGCAGATCTCAGCATATGACCGTCTCATTTTATTATTTTTTCCAAAGGGCCGTCTCTACAACAGATATATACTGTGTATATCTGTAACCCCCCCCAGCTCTTTGACCAATAAATCTGTATTTAATCAAGTTTGCCAACAATAAGGGTTTGTTTTATTCCCATATAATCACTCAAAACAAAATGTTTGATTATTAGGGAGGATAATGTTAGCAATGTGAAAATGGTCACCTCTGCTGGTGACTTACAGCATTAGCTACAAATACAAAACAGTACAGCACTTACTGGTCGACAAGGTACTCTTTTAGTGTTTTCACATTTAATGCCGGCAGGAAATTATACAGCAGCATCATTTGATTGATATCATGCTACAACCTCCAAGTGTTTCTACCAATTAAACCTGAAAAAATTAAGACTTGAGATTTGAGACTTAACTTTTTTTGTGCATCTCTACAGTGTTAAGTTATTTTTTTCTCGCTGTGAGCAATTCTTCTATTATGTTTGTGTATTGTGGCAGAATAGTGTATAAAAACAGCTCACAAATCAAAAATTAACCACTGTTTGGTCTCTTTTCCAGTGTAAATTTTCTGGTTATGCACACTTTAACCATTCATATTTGTATTTTAATTTTAGACAACATTTTCTCCTGTTAAACATCTTGTACTCTTGTGGTTGTCCTGACTGATAATGTTAGGAAACAATTAAGGAGAAAAGGAGAAATACATTTCTGTAGTTTAATTAAACATAGCTTAAATATGATTTTCTCCTGATAAATCCTGTGACCCTTCAGAGTTTTCTGTGGGGTTGCGGTTATGAAAAAAATATTTTTTTTTTGTTTTTTTATTTAATATATTTTTCTATTTTTAGAAAGGATGTACCATCATCATCTTGAAAGGTAAGCATTTGAGAAAATGTAGCATAGTAGATATGATTTTCTCCTGTTGTTTAAAGATAGATAGATAGATAGCTGATACTTTATTAATCTCGAGGGAAATTCAAGTAACCTAGCTGTAAGTATAGATATAAATACAAACTAAACAAATACACAAAAATCGTGCAAATAGAAAAAATAGGGTGCAGGTAAGCAGCAGATAAGACTTAAAAAGGTGAAAAAGTGAATGTTAAAGTCTATCTCTGAGCAGCAGACCCCTCAGATTTATCTGGCGACCTCTCGTGGGGATCCTGACCTCCAGGTTGGGTCTTTCAGGTCCGTTTCTGTGGTTCAGGTTCTCTGTGCTGGACTGACCGCAGATCAGGAGGGGAGGCTGCAGTTCTCAGTGTCTGACACTGGGAGCTGTGTGAGAGGAAGTGCTGCTGCTCTTGTGTAAACTGACAGACCGAGGTGCGACGTGGAAAGCCTGAATGGCATTTCAGTTTTGACCCACCATGAGAGCAGCCCGCCGGCTTTCAGGGCATCTCAAACATGGCTGTGAGTGAGGAGCCAGTCGTCGCCATGGAGGGCGGGTTGACCATCACTGTTTTATCCGTCGCGATGTTTGTAGGTTGTTTTATACTCGGATTCATGCCACTGTTGTTCAGACTCTCTGAAGTAAGTGCTTCTTTTCTTTCTCCTTTTGTTTCTACCTCCCTCAGTCCTCACATGATTCACTCAACGATGAATCAAGCTGTTTATCTTTGTGCCATTGTTGACTCTGCAGCATTACAGTCATATAATGCTGTTTTATGTTTTGTTGATTTCACTGTAATGGGAATTCGCTGCCGTCAGATGAGAAGTAGAGGAACAGTTGTAGTGATCAGCTGAAATGACATGTTGATCTGCAGAAAAGCCTGCAGTTTGTCTCCATCCTGGGAGCAGGACTGCTGTGTGGGACCGCTCTGTCTATCACCATCCCAGAGGGAGTGAGTCTGCTGGAAGAGTCATGGAGAGGTCAGCAGGATGTTTTTTTCTTCTGGTTGTCTTGCCAACTGTTCACACATAATCCACACCATCCTTACCCACTGCCTGTGTCTGAGTGATGAAGGGGATGAAAGCAGGCTTCTGGTGGTCTAAATGTATTCTGCTCTGCCTTGTTGTCTTTTATGTTTGATTTGATCAAAAGCTTCTCCCACCTGTCATCTCTTCTCTGCAGCGTCCTCGTCCTCTGATGTGCAATCTGGTGTGAACGCCAGTGAGAAAAATGAAAATGGGTCTTCCACAGAAAGAGGCCCTCCACCACACTTCCTCATCGGGGTTGCTTTAACGTTGGGGTTCACCTTCATGTTTGTTGTGGATCAGATCGCTAGTTACCTCTCCACGCATGGCAAGTTGGCATTTTTATACTGTGGGAGTTCAGTTCTACACACTTTTATTTTTTTGTATTTTTCTCACCATAACTTGCAATGTCATTTCAGACCGAACAACTTCTTTACCCAACAGCATCGGCATCACAGCCACTCTGGGGTTGGTTATTCATGCTGCAGGTACTTTTGCAGTGTTTACTCTACCTTTTGGTTTGTGTTAAGTATTTCAGTCCACAAAGTCCCTGGAGTGGTTTGCTTCCTCATGTGATTCAACATGTGACTCCTTCACTGTGTGTCTTTTATGTAGTAAATCACCTCATTTAGAGTCTCTAGAACAGCCAGGAGGCTTCAATTCAGTGGATTTTCATGAACGTTAATAAGGTTTTTGTTTGCATTTAGCTGATGGATTTGCTGTGGGTGCAGCCGTGGCCACTGGACAAGTGACTGTGCAAGTTATAGTATTTGTAGCTGTCATCCTACACAAGGTGAGCTTCCCTTTCACAACACTCAGTGAAGTGTATATAGAAGGATCACAAACCAGATGTAATACACTTGATAATAACACGTGATCATCTTATATCCCAGGCGCCTGCAGCCTTCGGTTTGGTCTCCTTTCTGATGCATTCAGGCCTTGAAAAGAAGTACATTCAGGGACATTTATTGGCCTTTTCAGCTGCAGCACCAATACTTGCCATCACCACTTACTTCATATTAAATGCAGTAAGAAACCTAGCTTGTGTCGCATTATACAGTTTTCAGTTGGTGATTTGATTTGATTTGATTTGATGTGTTTGTGTCTACAGTCTGGCAGTTCATCTCAGAAGCAGCTCAGTACGACTGGTGTGGGAATGCTCTTCTCAGCTGGGACTTTCCTCTATGTGGCCACGGTGCACGTTCTCCCTGAGGTCAGCAGCAGCAGAACGGGCCGACCCTCTGACCTCCAGTGTCACACTGGAGCTGAGGACCACCATCAGCCACACCTGGGGCTCCTGGAGAGTCTCACTCTGATCCTTGGAGTCGGGCTCCCGATGGTCCTGGCTCTTGGACTGCACCATGACTGAGAAGGAAACAATTACGTGAAGTCCAAAGGGCACAATGACACCACACCTGAAAGCAAAACACCTGTTGAATGTCCTTACAGCGTTTACCTCTGGAATGACAAAATGTGCCTTGCAAGAGAGTTTATCTTGTCGTGTTTTATTTTCATTGAATCCTGCCGTTGAGTGCAGAATTTCATTCCAGGACTGAAAAAGGTGTCATTTGTTGTCAATTCTGAATTTAATTAGGCGCCTCAAGGCCCTTTAATCTGTGGACATGGCATGTTCAGTGGTTTAGTACTAGATCCACCAGAACGAACAAATACTGTAAGAGCCATAGTTTGCTGTATAGTGTTTCGAATTTGTTCCTTAAATTTTGAAGCTACCAACACCTGGATGTTGGATGTGAAGTGGAACATCAGCAGCACTGTAGGAAATCCAGCAGCTCTTCAAATTTATTAAATAATACACAAGACACGGAAACACGTGGCTGAATTTATGTCTCTCTAAGAATCAGGGTTATCTCTTTCAGCTCCTTTTTTAACGTACACAGATATTTCTGCTCATGTTGCTCTTTTTAGTCTTTGTGCACAAAAATTATTTTGTTACAGTCGTAAACGAGAGAAGCATGCCAGTGTTAGATACAGACATGGAAACAAAAGGCATGTTAGACTTTATAGTATGATTTATTCATTAAGATGTAATAAACCAATAAAATGCACAAAAAGTTACAAACACTTATTTTTTCATTATCTCCAAAACAGAAGTGACACATTTGTAATCAGGTGGTGGAGCAGTTTCTCTTCTTCAAGTCCATGGACGACGGTTCTGCTTTTGTCTCATCAGTTAGGCTAATTTAATCTTCAACCTCTGTACATTTTCCCATAACTGCTCTCTTATCTGCTCTCCACTGGCTGCTGTAATGGCCACTCATATCAAATTAACAACACTGATGTCAGCCCTCATGCAGACCATGATTTTAACCCCTCACTGTCTGGTCTGCACTGCTCAACTCTGCATGTGTAAAAGTCCATTGTTTGTGTCATTGTGTGGGTAATTCATCACAAACTGCTTGAGTTGATGCACTTGTTGCAACAATAAAATCATCTCTGTGTAGTGCAAAATATTAACTAAGCGAAACAATGTTTTTGTCACTATATATGCAAGCCGGTTGTACCGTAAATCACTGGTTGCAAAGATAAATCATCAGCTTTGCAAGATGATTCACAGGATGCAGAAACATTGAACAAAGAAACATTTCTGCCGTGTAAAGTTTATTCTGCCTGACTTTTCTCTAATTTTGCCTTCTTTAAACAAGATATTGGTTATATCTAAAATTCATTCAGGTTGAATGATTTAATAATATATCCAGACATATATATAATGCATCCAGACATGCGGGGTCACAAAAAAAGAGTTTGAACCAGTGCTGTAATTAATATCCTGCTGGTCACTATTAGGTCACCTTTAAAGTGTCATAGTCAGCCTGTAAAACTGAAAATAAAAGGCACAGTGCCAGGGACTCTTACACAACATCACATGGAATGAAAGTGACACTATCATGATGCTGTGGCCTGCTCATAACATATTCACATGATGGTAGTTGGGGCCACAGCTGTTAGTGTGTGAGGTGCACTGAAGCCAGAGGAGATGCTGGTGAGGGAGGTCTCTCATTCCTCTCATAGCTTCATGCGGCTCATGGAGGCGGTCAGCTGAGCCTCCAGAGCCATCTGATCAAAGGTCCTGCTGTGTGTCTGCTGTTTCACTCTCTCCCTCATGTGATAGGAGGCCCGGGCCAGCCTGCGCGCCTCCTCCTGGATCTGCTCCCTCTGCCTCCGCAGCCTCTCCCTCCTCCAGTCCTTCATGAACACGCAGCTCTCTCTGACCTTCCTCATGGCCTCCTCCTCTCTCTGTATCTTCTCCCTCAGCCTCTGGTGGCAGAGCTCCCTGTATCTGTTCTGCTGGCATGCCTGCTGAGCTCTGCTCCTCCTCTGGGCGGAGGCGCGCCTGGCGGCTCTCTCTGCGCGTCTCTGGCTCAGCTGAACCAGGATCTGTTTGTGTGTGAGCTGCTGGTGGATCAGCAGCCTGGCCCTCTGCTGGGCTCTCTGGATCTGCACCTCCTCACGGACCGCCCGCTCCTGCAGCTCCTTCAGCCGCACCTCCTCAGCCTGGGCGCGTCTCTCGCAGGACAGGCGCAGCTTCGTCTCCTGTGTACTCCTCATCCGCGCCTTCTCCTCTTCCTGCTGCTGCTCCGCCTGCTGTTTCAACAGGATGTGTCTGAGCAGCTCCTTGCGATTCTCCTCCCGCAGCCTCTTCCTCTCCTTCTCCTCCTGAGACACCCTGCTCCTCCTCGCCCTCTGCTCTTTTTTCTCTGCCACCCGTAGCTCCCTCTCTCGCTCCCTCTCCTCCACCCCCTCCTTCTCTCTCCGCAGCTTCTCCTGCTGGAGTTTGCGGCCTCCTGCCTCTTTGTGTGCGGCCTCCGTCTTCTCCCTGCGTTGCTCCTCCACCTCCTCCTTCAGCCTCCTCCAGCGGTCCTCCTGCAACTGCACCTCCAGCTCAAGTTGTTGCGCTTTCTCCTTCTCCTGCCGCTCCCTCAGCCTCCTGCGGACCTCCAGCTCCTCCTGCCATCGTTGCATACTCTGTCTCAGTTTCTTCCTCCTCTGTTTCTCCGCCTGGGCACGCCGGGCCTCCTCCTGCCTGTGGGCTTCCTGTCGCTCCTGCTCCTCCCGCTGACAAAGCTTGAGGCAGGCCTGCTGCTCGTGGTGCTTCACCAACATCAGAGCTGCTATCTTGCGGTCCCTCTCTGACACTGAGACACACATGTCCCTTTTAATGTCCCTGGTGAGCCTGTCCATCTTCATCTCAGTAGCCGGAGTGTGTCTGAGGTCTCCCAGGCTGAGGCTGCAGACTGTGCTCCTGGCTCTGGTGGAGCAGGAGGACCTGCTGCCCTGTTTCCCCCTCATGCACAGATCTGCATACGGGATAGACCCCGCTGTCAGTCTGCTGGGTTTGGATCCAGACACCGATCCCAGGCCTGGCCACCTGTCCCGGATAATCCTCTCTCTCTCCTCTCGGCACATTTGTAAAAGCTTCATTCTCTCCTTTTCGTAGGACTCGTGCATGACTGTGATCGCCTCAAAGGGCAGGTCGTGCTGCTCGGTGATGAACTCATTTAGTGATTTAATCAGCAGCTCAACAGGTTTGACACCCAGTCGCGTACAGGACTCCAGTGATCGGGGACTCGTTAAGACGTACCGGCTCCTCTGCGCTTCGGTCGAGTCAAAGTTGTTCAGGTCCAAACGAAGAGCAGGAAAACTAGACTTCAGCTCCCCCATGATGAAACAAGCGTTCATTCACCTGGATGCTAGTTTCCCTAAAGTGCTTCTGCTCCCTGCTCATCCCATGGAGGCTACTTTATAGTCGGCTTTCAAGCTCTGAGAGGTCATGGAGGGATTATAGCTTTGTCTCAGCTGCATCTCAGTAGCCTGTAGTGAGAGAGACAGAAGCTGCAAATGTTTTATATCAACATATTAAGACAACTTTTTGACAAATGTGAGAAAACATAGATGTTATTGGAAAATGCTCTATTTTTGCTTGCAGTCAATAGATTATGACTATATTTTAACATTGTAATAGGCATTACTTTGATACACGTGACATGTAGCGTATATTACGACGAGTAAGATAATATGAATAAATAAAGTAGGCTAGGTATGATAACTTAATAAAATGGCTAATAAGCCTCTAGCCTACTTGAAATAAATTGTACGCAATTAAAATAATTAAATGAATATATGTGAAATTTAAATAAACAAATGAAATGTTCAAATACAACAGTAACCACTTTAAATTTAAAAGCATAAAAAAAATAAGTGCGAACAGCTGGTCGCGTCCTATTAGATATTCACAGCCGCAGACACTTCTGGTTACCCTGGCAACAAAGACAAGGAATTCAAAATGAAGAGCGGCTCTGACGTCAGATCCGATTTGATATGTTAGAGCGCCATCTGCCGGTGAAAATGTTCACTACTACTGAAGATAGTTCCATGTTCGTCAACGGAAAAAGGCAAGCCAGTGGCTATTTGTCAACAAAAAAAAGGAGTTGTCCGAACAAAAATCAGTCAAACAAGCATGCATGATTCCATGCTGCTTTTCTCTTGCTCTGGTAAAAAAAAAAAACACTTTGTGTTACATCACCTGACACAATACTGATAAATAACTAATGAAATGAAACTAATTATATAGCTCAACCAATCTGAAATATCTGATTTGAAACCTCAACAATTTAGCAAACATTTTCTGTGTTGACATTAAATTGTGTGTGCACAAAAGAAAAAGATAGGATTTATTATTTCTACTTATATTGCCGTTGTTATTGCAAATAGTCCAGTATCCATAATACATTTATTAAGGTTTTCAAGCAGAGCAGTATTGGCTCCAGTGATGATGTTACCCGGGGCCTTTCTGTGTGGAGTTTGCATGTTCTCCCCGTGTCTGTGTGGGTTCTCTCCAGGTACTCCAGCTTCCTCCCACCATCCAAAAACATGCATGGGGATTAGGTTATTTGGCTAATTTAAATTGCTCATAGGTGTGAATGTGAGTGTGAGTTGGTGTCTGTCAGCAGGACATAGACCTACTGGCAGTGTTCATGACAGACCCACGAGTGATGGACCGCAGTGATGACCTAAGCACCTATGTACCCAAACATCGTTATGCAAGGGGCTGGAGCCTATCCCAGCTGTCTAAGAGCGAAAGGCAGGGTACACCCTGGACAAGTCTCCAGTTCATCACAGGACACATACACGAGCAACATCTGACTGCCTGCAACTGACCTGAAGGAGCGCTATGGCCAGGTGGAGCTACATGCCCGTTAAGTGATGTTGTGTGTTCATGGCTGCTTGAATGATGAACTGGGAATGACTTACTGAAAATACCAGCTTTTTATACCCCCAGAATGTTCAAATTGATGCCACATTGAAAAGGGTTGTCCTTTTGTAGTTTTTGGTAGTGGCCCCATATGTAAGGCACATTGTACACAGTGAGACCATTATGTGGAAAACACAGAAAGAGTTGTCTGTCAATCTAATATAATTGCTTCCTTATTCCAAAATCACTACAGTGAAACCAACACCTCATGTATGAAATCCACTGAGGACCTCACAATATCCACAACTTACTGTGAGTAGTTAGAGATTGTGTGGCAGTATGACTGTCAATAGCTCTGTTTGCTATCTCTACTATTCTTGTCTTGAAAGTAAAGTTTTACTTTTGTTTGTGTGCTTTTTCACGAGGAAACATTTTTATACAGTATATATAAATTTTCGTTATTATTGTTATTAGAGTAGAAAGGTCCATTTTATTGCCAAATTCGCTTTCAGTTTCTTATCAGATGAGGAATGAAGTACCAATATGAAACTAACTTCGTCTTCATCAATTCTGCTGAAACGCTCCTGGCCCGCCTTCTGTCTGCTGCGCAGGTAGCTGTGTTGAATTTATCTGAAGAAAATATTTAGATATCTACTTAAGCTACAACCAGTGCTTGTTGTGTTTCCTTTCAGTGCCTCTTGCTAGCCCAGCAGGAGAGACACAGGGTTTTCCGTTGCTGACACAACCGATCTTGCTAGCTGGCTAACGTTTGCTAGGTGGTGAAACAAGATGGTGATCTGTTCAGCAGTTCCGTCCGTGTTTGCATAAGTCGCGTTTTCATTCGGGTTTTATCTGATAACCGTTTTAGCTGCTTTGGCATGTTTGAAAACCACATATTAGCATGTTTTCACTAACACCAAGGCGGTGCATAGTTGAAATGTAATGTTACTCTGTCGATAATTAGTTGTTGTCCCTAATTTCGTTGTAAGCGCTATCACATAATGACAGTACAGGCTTCATGAATGCCGGTTTGCAGTGTCTATCTCTACGATAACGGACAAGTTCAGTGACTTATATTAATCACATTGCGTGAACTGACTTATAGTTAATCTGCTGTATGCATCACTTAACGCTTGTCTTAGCTATCATGTAACGCAGCAATATCAAGGGATTATTATCTTGACTTTTTACGACGTCTTTGGCTGAACGTACAGGAAACCTCCTCCTCGTTTAGGTTTCTTTTTGAAGTCTATGAGGTTCACTCGTCTCAAAGTAGTGTTAAACATCGTGATCACTTGATCAGGTTCTATTAAACTCTTTATTTGAGAATTGTCTTTAGAAGGCAGTCGATTAAACTAATATCACACGCTCTGTTTAGATTGTTTCGGTGGCGTATTGTCTTGTTACCCTTTGACAACACACAGCTCGTTCACCAACTGACAAACGTTGAAGATGAGGAGGGCCAGTGAGGAGGACGCTCCCCGCCAGAATGGCTCTGCTAGTCGAGGAGATCAGCAGCAGAGTGACGGGGACGAAGGCGACTGTAACCTCGGCCCAGCTGACCTGCAAGACGACGACAATGACCCGGGACTCAGGAGAGAGATAAGGAGCAAGTACAGAGACCTCATCAACTCAGTGCAACGTGAGTATAAGACGGACAGGTAGATGTTGTTGTTGTTGTTGTTATTTAACTTTATTTGTTGACACTTCTTTGATGTGTTTCTTCCTTGTGTTTTTCCACTTCCCAGAGAGTAGGGAAGACATGCTGAGTCTCTCCAACAACAAGCTCACAGAAGTTTTAGAAGAAGCAAACAGGCTTTTTAAAGATGGTAGGTGTGACACAACCTCAGAAATGAACTGAATTCTGGCTGCAGTCCAGTGACAGTGCCTGCTGCATGAATGCACTGCTGGGTTATGCATACAACAAACTGAAAGTGTGTATCTGTGCTGTGTTAGAATCCAAATCAGGTTTAGTTATTGCCAAGTAAGTGTGCGCGTACAGTTACTTGGTATGTCACAGTGCATTGCAGACACTCACCGGCCACTTCACTAGGAACATCTTTCTGGAGTTGGACGCCCTTTTGCCTTTAGTACTGCTTGATAACATCATGCAGTTGCAGCTCAGTTGGCTGCACATACATGATGCCTCCCATTCCACCACATCTCAGAGGTGCTCTGAGATCTGGTGATTGTGGAGGCCACTGGAGTGCATCGTTTTGTTTTTTTTTCCACGCCAAGCCCTAGAGATGTGTGTGAAAATCCCAGTAGACAGGCAGTTTCTGAGATACTCACACAGAGAGCCATCTAGCACCAAAAATCAAGCCATGTTCAAAGTCACTTAAATCATGAATTGATTTCGTCTTGTCATGTCTACATGCCTAAATGCATTGAGTTGCAGGTGTACCTAATGAAGTGGCAGATGAGTGTATGAACATAATGCAAGTATAAAATGTATGTTAAGAAAAAAGATAATAAAAATGAGAATGAATAAAAAAATATATAATAATATGAGTGAGCTAAATACTGTACATTGGCCAGGTATGTACATATGTATCCAGATATGTGCAATTAGGCTAAAGGATGTGCAATCAACAACAACAAAAGTAAATATGCTTCAGTGGTTGCGTGTGTGTGTGTCCCTGTGCTGCCTGATCGTGATTCCTGGGTGTAATAATGCTGTGTTTGCAGTATCCAGATCACGTAGCACTACATTTAGTTTGCTTTCACTGTGATCCCTGGCAGTCCGGCAGGCTAGAGAAGCGGCTCTGGATGCCCAGCTCCTTGTTGTTGCCACCGACCTAGGAAAGGAGAAAGCCAGCCAACTGTTCGCTGAAGGGATTGCTTTCGACCCCACTGCTTTTGCTGGGCATCTTGTGAGTTTATTGTTTATGCACATGACAACTGTACACATAAAAACCCAGGGAGAAGGGTTTTTCTCCTGCATTAGTCAGATGTGTCAATAAAGAGCAGTCACATAAATGTAATGTGACTTGAATGTATAGATTGCAGTGGTCATGTGGAGATCTCTCTTCTCTCAGCTGTCCTTCATGGGTCTCAACCGACTGGAGGGCGAGGAGGATGAGCAACAGAATGGCGGTGCGATTGATGGCTACCTTCCATCTGATGCTTGGCACCGACTGGCCAGGAGAGCTGAGAGCTGTTTCAGGGTAGCACCCTCCTTCCACTACATGTAAGTGCCTCAACATCTTATGAGCAACATTATTTTTATTTTCATTGACATTCAGTGACATGAGTGAATATCTACAGAAGTTGTAATTTGGATTAAATCTACCTGAATGTCCTCGTTCTTTCTGAACAAGAAAGATCATAAAAAGTAAAAACAAACAGAAGAAAACATAACGTGAACATCAGCATATAGGGACTGTTTCATGTTGTTATTCTGTGCTCATGTGTCTACATATACACACACGTAACGTTCTATCCCAGGTCTGCAAAGTCTGGTCTGCCCGGTGATACGTAGTTAATCCATTTCTTCCAACCTGACACAAACCAGAGTAACATTATTACTTGAATTTCACAATTAGAAATCAGAGCAGAAAATATGGATTAAGCTTACAATTGCAAACTGATTATTACTTATAAGCTGTTATTATTGCATTATTCTTATGATCTCTGTGTCAGACTTTTTCATTCCTGTGATTGTTTTTCGTCAGGATGGGATCGTTCCATGCAGAGCCGCCTCCTCCAAAGCAAAGGATAGAACGGCAAAGGAAGGCACCTAGCAAGGAAGCCAAAAGGATAATGCCTACTCAGGTACTTAAACCTACATTCCTACGGCTTCACTTATATGCAGTTATGAGCGTAAGCATAAAAGCATAAAGAGATGGTATACGGCCACTGATCACAATCACAAGTAGAGAGAGAACGGACTGATTCTGGACAAAAAGTGGTGTTTTAGTAGGAGTGGCCTCTACTCTACATCTGATAAAACAAGAATGGAACAAGGTAAAAACAACAGGTTTCTTTCATGATGAAATAGAAAGTCTCTTCTTTCATTTCAGCTATTCTGTGTTTTCAGAGACAGTACAAAATATTCTGTGGTTTGTAAAAAATGACTCAAAATGTTCAAAAATCCTGACACAAGGCACTTTCTCTTTTATAAAACGGCTGGCACTCAGTGAGTTAAATAAGGTAGTCTTCTCCATTTCTTTAGTTACTCAGAGCAGCACTGAGCAAGGAGCACTGTGAAAACTGAAAGTATGAGAGACACGTTATAAAAATACATTCTAGACTCAGAGTCTATCAAATTAAATACAAATGTGCAATAAAAAAAATATTATACACCTCGCTCTGCTTGCCAAGGGAGCAAAAACATTTTACACAGTAACACCGTCATTTGGAGTCACAAACTTGTTCAGACATTCCCTAATTTTCCTTCACACAGATTTCCTGGCAGCAGCCTGCGCCAGTAACCTTAATAACCAGTGATGTAGCACAACAACATCACTACAGCGTCACTTACAGATTATATTTTGAAACTTCTTTTGTTTTTAGAGTGATTTGATGACTTTTTGCATCATGTTCATGTTGTCTATCAGTTGAAGAAAATGGAAGACTCCCACCAAGAAGCTACAGAGAAAGAAGTGGAAAGAATCCTGGGATATCTGAAGAGTTATCACCTAGATGATCGTGAGTTGAAAGCCGACCTTATGCCCATCAACATGTCATCGTTGAAATGTATAATTATTATTTGCTCATGTCTCTGGTTTCTGTTTCACAGCATCGTCGCCAATATCATATTACGAGTTTGTCATCGATCCCAACTCATTTTCCCGGACAGTTGAGAATATTTTCCACACGTCTTTTCTAATCAGGGTGAGTTTCCTGTGCTGTTGTTGTTGTTTTATACTGAGTTTCTCTGCCCTCTAGCGGCTGTTAACAGCTGTGACAATGTTTGTGTTTCAGGATGGGTTGGCACGAATGTACTTGGATAGTGACAAATTGCCTTGTATAGGTGAGAACATGTAATATTTTTTGTATTATTTGGAGGAACAGGAAGAAATGTCTTTTAGGTGATTTATTTTACCGCTGTGTTTTTGTGTCTCAGCGCCTGTAGATGAGGGAGAGGTTGAAGATGGAGGATCACGCAGCTGCAACCAGTGCATCATCTCTATAAGCCCCAAAATGTGGAAGGTTAGTAGGTTTTGAACACAAGACCGACATAAAAAAAATTTTTAGTCTCTGACCATGATTTCATTGTTCCAACAGGAGCTCATAGATGTCTTCGACATCAGACACACAATGATTCATCCTCCCAACACGCAGAATGAGTGATGGACCCTTTATGTTATGTTAGCTTTATGTTAGCTGACGTCAAACATTGTTTTTAGGTGTGTTACTGTCTTTTTAACATTTCTAAGTAATAAAGACAAATTGTTCTTAATTTGCCAAAAAGTGAATTAAATTTAAAAGCCAATTTCTGGCATAGGTCACTACTAAACACAGCAGTTTGTTGTTTGGACATTTTGTTTTAATTTCTACTTTTTACTGTTTTTAGAATAATAAAAGAGGAAGAAGAGGACACTGGTGCTGTTTTTATTTATATGGATTTATATTTATATGGAAAATGAGTGAATGTTGTTTGAGTAGTTTGATAAAGCCCAGGTTAGCTGGTCAGCCTCATGCATCATTTAGTCAAAAGTGCGCCGTAGTTCCGGCATGTGTATATTAGGTCCTTGAACCATGACTGACTTATGAGCCGCAGACATGCAACTGGTGAACACAAGTAGAGATTGCTTCATTGCAAGGGGCTTAAAAGGCTGGGAACCGCTGCCTAACAGTACTAATGAAGCACACCATTAAACATATATTTATGAGAGAATGAATGAATGCAAACTAGCTCTGGCCTGATTGCGACAATATATGTTTAAAACTCTACTCCTGAGACTTGTATTTGTATGTTAACCCAAGCAGCAGTACATTTAATTTTCCACCAGGCTGTAATCTGTGCTGGTTTACTCTTTCTGTTTGTGTGTGGTGCAGTAATGGTTTGCAGAACATTCATCAGCATTTTCATGACCATTTTGCTGCTCAATGATGATTACAAAATAGGGAGAGAGAATTTGTAAGTCCAAATAAAATAGCTGTGTTAATTGTGTGATTTACACAAATGTGGCTAAACAGAGTCATAAGGGAATAAAAAATGAAACAAACATATTTTTTTCCTGTAATTTCCCCCTGCTCTAGTTTGGCTGAGTGAACGTCACTATGGTCAGAATTATTTGGATGAACACACTGATATCACTGTGTTCTCATCATGATGATGTACCACCATCATCCTTGCCAACTCCTGGCTCTCTTAAAGGGACAGGCACCTCTTAATGCAGCATCCCCATCACTTCCGCCCCCCCCTTTGAGTGTTTTTTCCCTCCAAAGCAGTGCTTCACACATCCATGCAGTGATGTGATGCTAAGCTGCATGTGACGATAGAAATAGAAGCTCTCTTCTTCATACTCATTTGATTAGGTTGGATTCTTTGTGTAATGTAGATTTTATATAACAATGGCTTGAAAATACATGTCACAGGCGTACCTCGGGCAATGCAGTGCAGAGCGTTTATTAGTCACTGAGGCGTGTGTGTGTGCACAGCTCGAGCAGCGATCCACCAGCCCTGGTGATGCTCTCAGTCTTGACTGATAACGATGCAGTTCTGCAGAAAGGTGCTCTGCAAGCCATGTAGTGCCAGAGTCACTTCACCAGAGGAGGACATGGAATACAAGATGGGGAGCTGCATTGGAATCTCACACAGACAGGTAAACGCAAAGGAGAGGGAGGATGCTGAGCAGTGTGGCATCACTGCCTGTCTTACCGGCGTAGAAGAGGAGACAGGATTGATCTCCTCAGGGTTTTACTGGTAAAGAGTCTTTACTCAGGCAAAGGCAGAGAGTGAGAAGGTGTACTCTATAGTGTTGGAGGAGGGGCGACGTCAGCAAGGAAAGAGCTGGTGAAGAGGGAGGAGCTGGGTGTAAAAGTGAGAGTGGTGCTGATTGTGGTGGAGGAAAATGGAAATAAGAAAAGTGTTCATGTTCATGTAGACAAAGCATTGCATGACAGTTAAGATGCAAGAGAACATGCTGTGATGTCTGTCAGGAACAGAGTGGATCAAATCTGGGTTATTTATGGGGATGATAATAAGGCTGCTGTGTCCACAGATGATGATGGCAGATGAAACAGCACCCAAAATACTTTTCCATCTCTCTGAAGTCCAAATATATCAATTTGGCTCCTGCTTGCATGTTGCTTTGTTGTTCTTGCTATTGGTGGTTTTGTTAGAGCAGGTTTGTGGTCAAATGGACAGAAGGGAGAGAGACCATCACCTCATCCTTCTGTCCATGCAGCGTTTGTTCACTGTTTGTTTACAGTGTTGCCTTAAGACTAGTGCCCCCCTCTCCATTACCACCCTGAGCAGACATGGCTTCCCCAGCTCCAGTTCGGTTCTGTCCCCTCTTCTGTGCCTGTCCTGTGTCCACCCTCTGTCCTCTCCTCCCACTCGGTGTGCAATACAAAAATAGCAACAGAGGGACCGGGGTACCTCAGAGGAGAGGAAACAAACATTGGCCTTGAGTCCGTCAGTAAACACTGAGTGGATTTGGTCAAAAACTTGACACTGTGAGTGGGAGAAGTTTTCAGCGGTGAGTAGTCAATGAGTTTGAGCAGCGGAAGAGATTTTTGATTACTTGTTTTGTTCGTTTTCATCAACAGTGTATGGAACTTGAGGACATAGGGTAAATGATTGGTATTGTATTGAAATGACTGTGGTGTCTGACTGGTGGTGTCTGTTTTTGCTTTTATTACCATCTCATTTAATGTTAAAGACTGATTCAGTGTAGTGGGATGGGATGGCTTTAACTTATCTACAATACAGTATTTTCACCTGCTTTCCTCTGTCTCTTATTGCGCTGAATTGTTTATAATCAAAGAGATGGATCATCCCCAGTACAACACTGTATCTCTTATGTTCCTGCAGTAACATCATACTGTAGTTGTTGTAAGTGAAGACACACGGTGCTCATCCAAACCCAACATGATTAAATGATGGCTCATGCTGAATGATTGACAGGTCAATAAGAGGTGAGAAGATACCTCGCAACAGTCTGATCATAAGATTTGCTCCAGTGCTCTCTGTGCTGCCAAAGTGCACACACGTCCACAGAGGGTTGAAATTACACCCCATTCACCCCAAATAGCAAGCAGGCAGGGATGGGAGAAGAGTTGGCACACCACAGAAAATAAATGAGAATTAAGATGTAAGGAGAAATCTAAGTATTTCCTCTTAATGTTAGGAAATATACATTTTCTGGATACTCATAACTGGAATATGCAGCCTTTATAACATTTGTTCTGGAAGTGTGCATGACAAATTGTGCACATGACTGGATAAAGTCTAACAGCAGCAGACAGGGTAGATCTCTATTTATAAAGTCTTGCATATTCAGGTCAGTGCTTTCTGACTATACACAGAGCTGCCGTACAGTCCCTGCAGTCATATATGAGGAATGCACAAACAACATTTCTCTGTTTACTGCTCAGCTACAATTCATACAGCTAAGAAGTGAGTATTTGAGAGCGTTATCAGAGCAATTCCAGTGTCCAAAGTCTTTAATTAATTTGACAAAAAAATATCAAGATTCAAGATTCTTCACTGTCATTATGCACGCATAACGAAATTTTGTAGCATCTCTCAGCTTTAGGACACACATAAATAAGGAATAAAAATATCTAAAATATCTAAAATCTAAAATATACTGTGTGGCAAATTGTATTAGAGATGCTTCTGGGTGATTTCAATAGCTTCAACTCTATTTGGTGTTTACTGGCAGAATGACAGGAAGCCAGGAGACACCACAATCTGTTATTTACCACAGGAGGATTACCTACTGAGCCTCAGTGTGTCAGTGTGCTACAAACAGTCACTCAGTCACATCACATGAACAACCACAAAGTGGCACAAAGCATATGGAGCTGATTTTAATACTAACAGGCAATGCCAAAGACGGTGGCTCGCTGGTCATCCTCATTTTCTGCAGCAGGAGTTGATTTCATCTAAAGAAGTAATCTCTAGAATGAACTTTTATAATCACAAGATGCTGTGAGGATGCTGTTCCTGGCAGAGGTGAAGCCTGCACTTTGCTCTGGCAGGGAGGTCTTGCATCACTAATCTTTAAAACAAGACACAAACTCAACAATTCTCCTCCCAGTTAGTTCAACCTCATACCAGAGACCTCTAATCCTGTAGACTCTGTGGCTCCTGAGGGGCAACACATCTCTGTTGACCCTGCGTCTTTCTGGAAACAGTCGAACACTAACGGTCTTTCTGTGCCGGTGTGTCTTTTCAGCCGGCTGATGTGAGTGGCTGTTGGTTTGGGCAGTTGTGGCCCTGCAGCTGGATGAGCCATGGGGAATGAGAGCAGCACTACTGAAGCATTGGTAAGGGCAAACTCACTGTCACTGGATGGTTGGGATCGCCTCTTGCTGCACCCCTCCTCTGCTGCTACACATACCTCAACTTCTCTTGTGCACGAAGGACTAACAAAACTAACACCGGCTTGCATGGTTACTAACTGTTGGCTTCAGTAAAACACATGGGATGTGCATGAAGTTGTGTGCCCATGTTTAAGCAGAGATAAAGATTAATATTAGATGTTTATACCATCTGAAAATGTGCCATGATCTGTGTTTACTGCTACACACCCTGACACATCCAAGTTTGCTTTCTTTCAGTTTTTAAAGTATATCACCCTACATGGAAGGCTGTTACATATGGCTCCAACATACACAAAGTTATTATTAGTTGTTTTAACAATCAATATTTGCTGTAATTCTGTACTTTATTATTTACAAAAGACAGCGATAGAAAAACAGCCACATGTGACAGGACTTCAGCAGTGGAATTCAGGATTATCTTAATAGGATTAACATAACCATTTGTCTCATCATGCGCTATAGACTTAAACCATGTAGCGGACCTCATTAGATGTGATTGCAGAGTGAAGCTTAACATTGTTACTTTTGCCTTAAAAAAACAGAAGTGATTTGTTTTCAGTTTTTCCATTCAAATATCTCCTGTTGAACTGTCATTCCTTGTTACAGCCAGAGGAGGGCGCTCCAGAAAATGTTGTCCTGTTTCCACCTCAGGAAAATCAAAATGACTCCCTACAGGTACAATATTTGTGTGTGAGAGAGAAAGAATGTGAAATCCTATCATAAGACATCTTCTCACAGTAAACAGGCAACTTCAAATTTATCCTCCTGTTCGCTGTTGATATTTCAAAACTCTAAATATAATGTGTCCTAAATCTTACCTTAAAAAGGCTGAAAGAGTGTCTGTGCCTGATGGTTACATCTTTCATTATGAAAAGCACAGCAATAATGCTTAAGTTCTTACTTTCATAAGCGCCCTTTGATGAAAATGAACAGATCCAGAACTTCTTATACCATCCACATTGATATCAGTATCATCTCATGCAACAGATTTGCTTTTGGCTATACTTGACTGTATACAAAAATTTCCATTATGGCTCTAACGTAAAGATGGACAACATGACAGTGAACAGCTCCCCGAAAGAAAACCAAAGTATGAGTTAACTTTCCATAACAGCAATGAGTCTCTGTAATGTAACGTGCGTCAGTTTTATAATAACTGCAGTGACAGATACATTATTATGGCCAAACAGCGGTTGCAGCTCGGTGGCTCAGACCATGCCCAGCTTTGGCTCAGGTGGTGTGATCATTGCTGCCAGGCTCTGGTTTAAGGTGACATCAAAGTCTCAAGATGGCATACTCTGGTATACTTTCTCTTTTGGCTTTAGTTTTTTGTAAAGTGGGAGGGAATGGGATGCATCGTCCATCTATGGGCTGTACAGGTGTGCTGCAGTAATCCAGTCAGTGGCAGTGGTCAGTGGTTTATTGTTATCCCCATTGACAACATAGTCAAATATGCCTGCACATCCTCTGGAGGCCCATGTTTCCATGACTGCAGTGATCTTTACCACACTTGTGACCTGGTTGTACATTTTTTTTTTTACATTTGTTTTCCTGTTGGAGATATTAAAAGATATTAAAGGTCCCCAGAAATAATATGCTTACATGCTGCTATAATATATAACATAGATGTTATGTTATGCTTTATTGTGGTTAACTTTAGACACTAAACAGGTAGAAACAGTCAGTTCTCTGACAGGTGTTTGTGTTTTTGTGTTTATTACCTTGGAGTGAGCCATTTCTTTTTAAATGGCCGAGTGGGAGTGTATTAATGAAGTGTGCAGGAGAAGGTGATGTCATGTCCACGTGAACTAATGATGTCACACCTTAGCAACAGGCAGAGGTCAAAGTTGGAGGAAGCAGGAGTTTTTTTTTTTCATTCTGCTTTTGTGTATGTACCAAATGTGTTTGTAACCAAAGCTTCTTGGAGTGTAACTTGATCCTGTCTCAGAGGTCACTGCAGGCCCGACCCCTGGCCCCGTTCCCAGCATTCACCTGCAGAGGCACTGTCAGTCAGGCAATGCAAACAGCAGCTAGAGGAGGGGGGAGGGAGGAAGAAAGAGAAGAGGGAAGGGAGTCAGGAGGAGGGAGGGAATAGACAGAGAGTGTAAAGAGTATACAGTAGAGGGGGAGGGAAGCTCCATGCACTTCCCTTTGGACAAACCGGTCAAGTCGGTAGCTTGTGTGTGTCAGTGCGTGGTAGTGTAGTGTTTCTAGACTCCACACAAGCCGGAGGAGGCTCATGGAAATTTAACAGGGGAGCGGCAGGAGAAGGAGGAGGAGGTTAGCTGAGTCAGTGCTAGGAGAGGAAGAGGAGAGGGAGCGTCAGCAGCATGTGTTGCAGCGTGTTTGTGTCATCCCCCTTGAAAACACAGAGCCGTGCAGAGGCTGCCTGCACAGTGAGCACGGTAGAGAGCTAGCAGAGGAGCTGCACTGCACGACAGTCACCTTCAGCTCACTGCTGGTAAGTAAGGGCTGCACAGGGCCGGTGGGAGGAAAGTGCCAGGGAGAGCTGACTGGAGTGTTTGTGTATGTGTTCAGGTAGTGACTGTGCTTTAGCACCGCCTCCTGCCTGTTTACCACAGTCATGTGTAAAGCATGAAAGTAGTGTTAGCACATGGGCACTGACTGTTTGAATTAGCAGTAATACTTAATGAGTTTTGGACAAGTAGCAGTCACAGCTCTGTGACGTTGCTGCGGGTTAATTAATAACAGACAGAGCTTTCTGCTGGGGGTCAAACTAAAGTGAAACAAGGGCTGTGCTTTTCCACTCCACTGAGCTTCCTCTTCTTCATTCAATGACCACTTATATGGTGGATGAGTGCTGGCTGGTTTGTCTTTTTTCTTCCCTCAGAGTCAGTTGTTTCTTCTGGTCTTGAAGACAAGGTGAGAAAGTTCAGACAGGAAACAGGAAAGCCCAGACACGTCAACATACATCTCATCTCATGATAAAACTCCATTGTGTAACATTAATGCAGGAAACGACAGCAGATTGGAGATCAGATTTATACAGTTTCTTTCATGCTTTTGTTCTTGAATGTTTTTGGCAGCCAAATATTTGCGAGCAGGAGTAGTCTAAATTGGTACATTTAAAAATAACCTTTGCACACACAGAAAAGGAGTTTTAAAGGCTGAGTACAGTCAAGATTTTTTTATTGATGTTTGTGAATGTGTCACAAAGGATGTGAGACCGGTGACTCCCCACTATACACACAGTTTTACTTGTTAACCTGCCTCCAGGATCCACATCCAGTAAATACACCCCTGAGGTGAGAGGAAACGTTTTGTAATAATGTATGACAAGTGTGTAAAAATGTGAATATATATATATATATATATATATATATCAGCACGGGTACATATCCTAAAAAAGATTCAATCATCATTTCCTCTTGTCAGTTGTGAAAGTCACCTCTGCTGCTTCTGTGTAGCCTTGCTGTCTACTACTGGTTCATAAATAATGGATGAATGGATTCAATTCTGAATCTCAGCTGGTCTTAAATGGACAACGCCACAGTAGTGTTTTATCCCTCTACACTAACTGTTAAATCAACTCACGCAATTCTGTTAAAAATGGACCTCTGTGTGAGAAACCACTCATATGTTTCATGTTAAAGAGTTCTGTCAGTACATGTGCCTGTGCATGTGTTTTCACCTGCACACCTCAGTTTATATCTGAGTGAAAGAATGGAAACTTTCCCTGCTCTAAACTGAGGCGGCCTATGTGGGAGGAATTCCACTGTTGTGTGTTGTGAGGGCAATGTTGCTGCAACGTGATGCCACAGCCAAGTGTGGTGGTTTGTGGTTGGATTCTGTCTGTCTGTCAACCATAGACTGTATGGTTTATGCTGTCAAGCAGTGCGACAAACAGCTAGGAAACACAGCTAAGGCCAAGTGTCTCTAAAAACCATTTCCCACAACCTAAGGTGATGTCTAAATGTCTTCTCTTGTGTAACAACTATCCAAAACCCAGATATAGTCATTTTTGAAAATTTAGTTGACAATAATTTTTCTGTCAACAGCTTAATCAGTTAATCAATAGCTTCAGCTCTAGAACAAGCCAAAAAAGGGTTGGGAACCACTGCCACAGACACTGATTGCACCACATCTGATGATACTGTTACTATACCAGCAGGACTGGTTTGTCTTTAATGATTATTCCTACTCACTGGGTAAAATGTTTTACTGTAACACACTTCCTTGTGAATTGTGTCTAAGGTGGAAAATATGTAATGACATATACAAAGTTTCAGAAAGTCTGTGGAATTAACCCTTTAATAAAAGTAGAAAAGCACTCAGAGAACGCAGACCTCCGAAAAGTTGTGGACAGTTTTTGACAAAAATTTCAGAGTTGATGAGAAGTGGCCTGACTTAAAACTGATTAATTTTTGGTGGTGCCGTTGAATCTGAGCCGATCACCACCAAAATTAATCAGTTTTAAGTCAGGCCACTTCTGACCAACCCTGAAAATTTCATCAAAATCCATCCATAACTTTTTGAGTTATTTTACAAACCAACAAACAAACAAACAAACCTTGGTGAAAACGTAACCTCCTTGGCGGAGGTAACAAGAAAAGCAAGTTGAGAGACAAAGACGGACACTCCAGTCATTATGCATTACTATACAAACAACACTTCAATAGTTAAACACATGGGTGGAGTTAATTATTGGCTTTGAGTATTGAATATGTATCCCCCATGTTTGCCTGCACACGCTCTAATCATGTGTAGTGCAGCTGAGACTCCAGCATCTACTTTACTACAAGTTTTTTTTGCTGCCCCACAGGCTGAAGCTCACGCTGACAGTTCAACCCAGAGGGATGACAGAGCGCTTCTGACTGAAGCCTCCAGCAGCCGACAGAGTCTGCTGTCTCAGCCAGTGCTGCCAGACGTGCCGGTCCTCTCTGGAGTGGAAGAGAGCAGAAGTGCAGCTGAAGATCAGGACGAGCTTGAGTTTCCTCTTGACCTGCTGCCCAGTCTAGACTTCAGCAGTGAGCTCAACATCTGGGAGTCCTCGCTGGGGTAAGTTGAAGGGTAACACACAGACACACACACACACAGGCAGTTATGCAGGTGTCATGGTTTTTCTCTTAAAGTCGAGACTTGTTCTCACAAGGGCTCTGAGTAAATGTGAATCATGTTAATGACTACAGTTTGCATTTCTTGTCTTCTTTAGGAAGCACTTTGTAATTCTCCTTGTTAGACTATAACAATAACTTGGCCCCACAGAATACCAAATGTATAGGTCAGTTTTTTATCATAAGCAGTGGGGTCCTGCATGAACCCACTGTTTTCTGCTGAAGTTGTCCAGGACTGGGCTCAATAGGGAAAAGCTGACATCACATATTTCTGTGCACTAAATCAGTCTCCTAAACGTTACTGCAGTATAATTTACTGGATATTCATTTTTGATTTATGACCGTAAGGGAACAGATTTGTACCAGTTATTCAGTCAAGGTGAAAGTTAATGTGTTTATGTGTGTGGTGTGAATTTGTGTCAGCAGAGCTCAGCTGAGCTCATATGAGAGGAAAAGTGAGCAGGTGAACCCCCTGCTGGCAGGCCTGAAGCACCACATGGAAGTCTGTCCACCACTGGTGGCTCTAGATACAAGGTACACGTGGACCCACTCAGCATGCTGGGGGATAAACGGGGCATCTGCTGTGGGAGTCGGGGATGATAAAGAGTTAAACCAAGGAGCATGGAGTGGGACAAGTGTGTGATGAATGTTTTGTGTGTTACCTGTCTAAGCAGACATGGCTTGAGGTGTGGTTGTTCTTTTTCATTCCTGGATAAATTATCTGCAAACTGACTTCGTGGCATCCTGCTTTTGTCTGAGTGGAGGTTGATTGCACTAATTTGTCTGAGGCTTGAATGTGTTCTGACGACCTGACTCATTGCAGTAGGGTAATTATTATTGCTCAGTGTGGACGTGTAAAACTATGACTTTGAAAGAAATGTAAAACAGGGAGCAAAGTAAAGTAAAGAGTAACTGACAATTAAGAGAGTAATGAATGAGTTTTCAGTGGTTAATTCATTGTTAACCATAAAATATATCCCAGGCTGTTTTCTAGTAACTCCTCATTATCTATTGTATAGTCCTCTATTCAGAGTTAGTTGGGAACTACTATTTTTGTGTACCATATTTTAAAGGCTTACCAAAATAAGTCACTGTTCAAACTTTCACTGGATAGATTCTCAAACTACAGAAAGTAAAACTAAAGAACTTGAAGTTCCTGCTCTTTAGGCCAAACACTGCGGAGTAAGAAGACAGAACACATGCAACAGTGTGAGAAACACCCGGCTCATTCCAGCTCAGGTAGATAAAGCAGGCAGCAGCTTGTTGCACAGTGAAACTTTCCAGCGCCTATGACTTCAGTCAGTTTTGCCCTTGAGTATGGAGTGCCAAGCAAATTAGAGGCAGGCCAGAGTGGCAGGTTGGTGAGGGGAGTGCAGTGCAGAGGTAGTGTTTACAATACAAGCATGTATGGCTAGAGTGTGTCAGCCAATCATGTGCAGCATCTTCTCACTTTATTTATTTACATCTGAATATGGATAAGGACTTTTTGTCATGGTGGTTGCTGCATGCATCAGAAAAATAGATAAGGATGTGGTTTGTTACAATATTGCAACTGATGGCATGAGTAGGAGTGTAGCTGATCTGCTAATTAAATAATGATTGTGGATCTGTACATGCAGTGAGGCTTAAAGCTTAAGAGGGTCCCACAGCTTAGTCCTTTACTGCCTGCTAATGGCTTAGCAGTGACTCAGCAGTTACAACTGAATAGCACAAAGCTAGCCTAATTGTTAAAGGCATTGTATTCGAAGCAGCCTTACAGTATGATGCCAGCTGTGTTTTGCAGGGTTAGTGTCACTGGTTTAATGTCTTTTGATGTACAGTGTTTATTTGAGAACATGAGCATGTTTTGGTTGTTTATGGACACCCTTTTTTCTTAAGGAAATAGTAATGTAATGTAGCTTGTCACATCTACATTATAGAGTATTCATCATCGTATTAATACTAATAATAATACTACTAATAAGAAAATAAATATTAATCTATTAATATTAATATATGATGTATTTGTTTTGTAGCTTTCAAACACATAATGCTTAACAAGTCAGACATTGCATACAGTGCTTCACATGAAAATGAACAGCCATGAATAAATAATTTTCATAGTGATTACTATGGTATAGTCTGCCAATATTTAGTGGCTACTGATAGTAGTTACATTTATGCTACTAGTAGGCTACTAGGGTCATACTTTAAAGGTTAGTATGACAAATAGTAGACTTAGTTCCAATAAATTATTAACCAATCAAATTATTTGAATCAAACTTATTGTAAAGCTTTAGGAATTAGAAAACTGGGCAGTCTAATCAAAAAGGGAACTTGCTATATTTATCTTACATTAAGTTTGTTGCTATGTGGGGTTTGCAATAAATGCTGAAATTTATGATGCACATCAGAAAATAGTGTAGGTTGTTAGTATAATGACAAAATAAATCACGTTTTGGGGTGTATGAACAGACGTGCATGTTCATTAACAACCATATGCCAGTATTATTTCTTGTAGGGGAATCTCAGTATAGACAACCTGTGTGCAGTTGTGTGCTGTGTGTTCATATCATGGAGTGCAGTGTCTGAGCATGGGCTTCTGCTCGGCCAATAGCAGCGCTTTATGGCATCGTGGAATGACCAGCTGTCTGACTCTTAACTGTGTCGCCCTACCCTCGTCTCAGGCCTCATGACAACGACCCAGTTCTCACAGATGTCCAGCCTTCGCCTCGGCCTGTTGCCACACCTTACCCGGGTGTTCGACCCGTGACCCCTCCCCTGTCAGTGCTCATAGAAAAGGAACTCCAAGAGGCCTTCCAGGAATGTGAAGAACAAATGGCCTCACTGGGCATATTTAATCCCACAGGGCCCCCCAGCACCACGCCTGAGACAGTTGATGATGTCGGGAAGAAAACTGGAGAAGGGATGGTTAATAAACCCGATGAGTCATCGTCACTGCCTCCAATCATTGTCCAGCCAGGGCATAGCAACGGGGACCATGGAAACAAGAGTACACACGGAAACAGTGAGGCAGCAAATAGTCAGATGGATACAGTTGTGTTTAGTTTCAGGAATTACATACTGGGCATTGAGAATAAAGCTGGGGCAGCAGGGATAGAGAATGAAATAAAAGCAACCCAGAGCCTGGATAAATGTCCAGAGATAAAGACGGAAAAAGACACAGAGATAGATGAGCAGAAGGAAACACTCACACATGCACAATTAGAAACAACTACAGATATGATTGAAAAAAATCAAAAGGACATTATGTTTTCTGAGCAGAGCGGTGATTTTAGAGAGGCCATTGAGGAAAACGACACTCTTGATTGTCGTACAGTGATTAGGGAGACAGGACTCACAGAGGTAATGATGGAGATTGCAGACATCAATGAAGAAAAGTGTGATGACTCCAGTATTAATGTTTGTGTAGTTGTAAATGGAAAAAAATATGATTCAGTCAGTGAAAGATCAGAGTGCAGTGAAGGTACATTATCAGAGGTGCAGTCAGAGACTCAGACAGGAGCAAACGAACACTGTGAGGAGGACGAAGAGTCAGAAACAGAGAAATGTATGAACTCACCATGTGACAAAAAAGCAAAGAAGAAAGAAAAAAAGAAACAAAGGAAAAAGAAAAAGATAGTAGAGAAGAATGCGGAGACCGAAGAGAAAGTTATACAAGCTGAAAATGATTTACAGGCTGTGTGTCTGTTAAATGCAGGAACTCACATCGAATCACCAGCAAATGCAGAGTCAGAAGCGCAAGCGGATGCTCAGACTGTGATTTGTGGGGACGAGTCTGATAATGGGTTTGACTCCACACAACAGCTGAGTCCCGGGGGAAAGCCCATCCCCAGCCCCCCGCCATCATCCTCTCTCAGCACACAGGATCATCTTACTGATTTGGCCTGTTCACCTGCGTCCACTCAGACACTTTCACAGAAGCCTCATCAGTTCAATAACCACAACCATTTGGGCACCCCATGTGGCATGAATTACAGCTCAGAAAACAACCCACAGCAGAAGCAAAATGGGACGGGTAGTGTCATTGACAGCCAAAATACACTCATGTCATATGTCCAAACTACTGCCATCAGTCCCAATGCTTCTGCTGATAACATATCAGATGCCCAAACACAGGAGGCTATAGTTACCTCAGAGGCAGTGATACTCACTCATGAGAATCAGAGCCCACTCTCTAACAACCCAAATTGTGTGGGAGAAAGCGCCATGGACACTGCCCTTGAAGAGGCTTTAGTGGTGGTTGCTGCGTTGCCACTGGCAACACCCACGATGCCAGAAGTGATAGAAAGCAAGAGAGAGGGAGGAAGCGTGAGGTGTGATTCACTGGAGAGAGTAGCTACTGTAGCAATCACAGAGAGTGAGAAAGCAGTAGGAGAGGAAGATTTGGGAGGAAGAGTAAAGTGCCTCAGCTCTGCAGACAAAGAGAAAAACGGACTCCTGGACAACCCTCTTCAGCTCGCATTAATCTGTTCGCAGGGGGAATGCTCACTTGGATTCTTGACCAAAGAGGGACAGGCTGCATCTGAGGAAAACTACAGCAGCAAAATGCCACACAACTCGGCTGAGAGTGAAGCGAAGGGACCAAGAGAGAAAAGCGTTTGCAGTGCAGAGACGGCGAGCTCACCAGCTGAAGAGGGGGATGGAGAAAATGATCCACTCCGCCTAGAAGCATTTATCAATACTTCTCCCTTTGGGATGCTTACTGGTCCTGATTGCCAGAATCACAGTGCTGTGGGATTGGAGGGATCAAGAGGAGGAGGAGGAGGAGGAGGAGAGGATATGAGAGAGAAAGGAGGGCTGGCCAGAGTGCACTATTCATTAAGCCAGCCAGAAGGCTTTGCTAGTGGAGTGTCATCAGACGAGGCTGAGACGTGTCCGCCCACTGATGTTGCAGAGTCACAGCTGAAGTCACAGAGCTGGAGTGAGCCGATTGCTACTGTCTCTGACTGCATCTGTACTGAACAGGACCGTCTCTCTCACCCCTGCCAGGAAGAAGCAGCAATTTCACCCTTCTCCACTCACCCTGAACAGAGCTCCATCAATACAAGTGGACTGGTGAAGTATTTGGTTTCAGAGGAAGCACCATCTTTGGGACAAACTTGTGAGGAGTCATCCATCACAGAGAGGAACTACAGCCAAATCGTCCTGTCTTCAGTCTCACCTCTGCCTCTGACTTCTTCACAACTAATCCCAGCCGAGCGACAGGCCAGCAACAATCAACAGGTCCAGTCTGGAAGTAGCATAATAGAAACCAAGACAGGTGCTAAAACAGCCAAGTTCAAAGCTCAGGCCCAGAGTGGTCGAGGCAACAACAGAGTTCACTTTGCTGACACTGTGAAACAAGAGGGCAGTTCCTCTGTGCATCTCAGGAACATGTCGGTGTCGGCTATGGACTGCGCCTCTTTGCCTCCACTGACTGTGCATGAGAGTTTGCACCATCCCGTGGTTGAGGCCAGCTACACCTTCCCAGGTCTCCTCGGCTTGAAGCAGCCAGAAAGCCCCACACATGCAGCTCCTGCCAAGGATGAACTAGCAATATGGAGCTTGTCCGACTTTCCAAAGCCACAGAAAGATGTGCAGTTGGCTAAAGGCGATACAGGGACAGAAGATACTAAGGAAAGCATTAACATAGATCAGTCAGGTAATGACAACTTGGAAACACTCACTGTGGATTTACAGTCAGTGGCTGAGGCCAGCTCAAAACAGCTTCCATGTCCTAACGAGAACAGTCAGGCTGGTGACAATTTGCAAATAGCAGCAAGTACCATCTCTGAGGCTGGTCATTCAACAGGTGAACAGGTGTCAACAATGGTGACAAAGCAACTGGCGGCGGAAACAGGGAAATGTTTGCTGACTGAGAAAGAGATGGAGTCTGAAGACTCAGTCAAGACTTGCCAGCCTCAAGAGTCACCTCCAATAAGTGATGAAGGTAACCAACAGCCTCTCTCCTCATGTTCTGTGCTTCCAGCTTGTGATGTTACCTGCATCTCTTTAACTGATGTGTCCAATGATTTACCTGTTGGGCAGCTCTCTACAGACCTTGACTCCTGTTCAAAACCTGAAACTGTGACCTTGACCTGCATAGCCTCTCTTCAGACAAAGACTACTTATCAGCCTTCCACCCAATTAAATCAAGTTACCACAGATCTCATTAAGCCCACAATTCACTCTGCTGATCTGACAGAGGAAGAATCTGCGACTTCAGAAGTGACAAAATCTGAGCCGTCAATTTCTGTTAGTGAGCTGTGTACCAGTAATTCTTCATTTGTGATGCGGCCTCCTGGTCCAATGTTGAGTCACTTGGAGTTCACTACTGACTGTGATATCTCTCGTCCTGAGCAGAGTGATAATGGCATCATTCACGGTGATGGCGCCAAAGTCTCTGGAGATGTGGATGGCGACAATAGCAGGGAAATGACACAAATGTCTTTATCACAGGATCTGAAGCATGGTGATGTCACCACTGAAGTAAATGACACTCTGAAACTTGAGGATGGAAATGATGCTATGGAGCCTGTCGTTGAACTTGGGAATTCTGTTATTATCAATGTAAATATGAATTTTTCCCAAGAGGAAAATCTGTCCATTGCTCACCCTCCTGGTGCAGAGGGTGCACTGGCAGAGGGTGGGTATGATAATGCCATTTCTCCATCTTACACTGAGCCAGGTCCCACTGGCATTAAACACAGTGTGTGTGAAGCATCCATTAAGGATGACCTCATTTATATTAGCTGCCCACGCAGCTCTGACCTGCCTACCAATGAGGCTTGTGATAAAATGAAATGGAACTATATGAACAAGAAACAAGAAGAAATGGAGGATCGGACCTCTGTGCTGTTTGCAGAGGAAAAGAAAAAAGTTGAGGAGCAAAAAATGGCTAATCAAAAGGAAACAGCAGACAGCAGCAGGTTGCAGACAGGAAAGACAGGCAATGTGGCAGATGAAGAGGCAGAAATTGGAGACCTGCAGCCACCACATAGGCATAAAGTACAAAACACTGACTCATCAATACGGGATATAAAGGAGGAAGGAGTAGGAAAAAGTGGCACTGAATCTAAAAGCCAGACAGAGACGTCTTCCTTATCAACTGAAAAACCTGCAGAGTCATCTGAGGACAGACTAAGAGCTGAGGTGGACTCTGGTTGTGAACCTCAGACTGTTTGTGACCAGAGTTTGTGCCTAACTCCGACAGCAACACTGGATTGCAACTCCGACAGGGACACGGCACCAGATTTGAGTGCAGCTCTTGACCAATCACAGTCCACATGGGGGCCAAACTGTTTTGCTCAGCAACTGGAGCAACAGCAGCAGCGTCTGGCATCCAGACATCCCACAGAGGGATTGTCAGGTGGCCGTCTAGAAGGGAAAGAAAAGACTAACCATCAGGTCATGCAGACCAGAGCACTGAATCTAGGGGTGAAAGGGGTAGCAGAGGGAACAGACAGCTCTGTTGGAAGGTTGTGTCAGTCAGAAAGCAGGGATGAGTTGACAGGAGATGACAACAGTGACAGTGAACAAGCATTAGGTTCAGAGAAAGGCAGGGTCGACAGGGTTTATGTGCTTTCTCACCTTGCCAGTGATTTAAAAGAGAGAGGAAGGATTGCTGAGAGAAAAGCCTCGGATGACATAGAGAGAGTAACAGCTTGCTCACATGTAGGTGAGACAAGACAGGAGACAGATGAGACTAAATGCCCTGCATTGGTTTGTGTTGGTTCAGATGCAGATATAGTGCCATACACTGAGTTTGTGAGTGATCTGGGTGGTAAAGGTCAGCAAAAAAGCAATCTATCAGCTGCCTGTCAAGATCAACATGGAAAACCAGAGACCTCAATGAACAATGCTGTATCTGTTGAGTCTGCATCACAGGAACATGAAACTCCACCTTTTCAAATCTCTGTTTCAGCAAAGGTCAGCACAGAGAACTATGGCATTCATATAGCAGGGTTTCCAAGTGCAAATCAGGCTGCAAAAATATGCAGTGCTTTGGTTGGGCAACAAGAAGATGTGGAAAAGGATTTCAGCACTGTCACGGCTGTGAAAAGAAACAGTAGTGAAACTGAGGAGTGTGAAATTCTGAATACAGGATGCAAGCCTCTCGAGCTACAAAGCTGCAATCAAACATCAGCCACTCAAAGCTCCCCGGCAGTACAAACACCCATAAAAGGCCCTGTTGTAGAGGAGATCACAGAGGAAGATAAAGCAGCTTTGGACGAAGCAAAAGGTAGCAGCCAGGGGAAGGGACAAAGTGAGATAAAAGCAGTGAACAATGAAGAAATGAAAAAACAGGAGGTCATAAATCAAACTGCCAGTGCTGAAGACAGTGACTCAGTTGGTCTTTCTAAGGCAACGGAAAACGATAATTCCCACTGTGAAGGAAGATCCCTTGAAAAAGCTCTTGTGTCTGTGAAGGCTGCTGATGTGTCAGAGAGTCCTGCTCCTGGACTAACAGCCCCTGAACCAGACACAAACTGGATTCAAGCTCTAAAAGAAGCTGCATCCAACTCCCAGAGAACACAGGAGGCCCCAAGGTAAACATAGAGTAAGAGCATGTTTTTGTGTCTGAATTTATTATATGAAAAAAATGCCTTAAGAATCAGAGATCAGAGGACCACACATGAAACTCACTGATAAAAAATATGTAAGTAACAGTGGTGGCTGCTGGTCTTTCAAAGAGGGGAAGCTCATTGTCAGCTTACATCATAAAATTCGATAAAAAGATCTAAAGAAACGATATTAAACTCGAACAAGGAAATGTTGAAATTATGTTAAACTGAAACAAGGAAATACTATGAGTGTGTTTTATTTATAGTGTTAGAAATGAACAAGAAATTTCACCGAGCAAATACCAACAAATGGGTTGCAGTTTGCCTTTCAACTTCGCTTGCAAAATCCGTGATGGGACTGAACTGAGCTGTCAGGTGACGGTGTATATCTCAAAATCCTGTCAATTAAAATGGGATTCAGCCTTCTGACTGATCCTCCAATCATCTTGTGGAAGATCAGTGTCCAGGCCAGCTGACGCCCGCCCACAGCTCCATTCACCCCCAGAGATGCTGAGTGTCCAGGGGCGGGACAAAATTGTGGCATTTAGCCAATGACCACTGAGTTTCGAGGCAATGAAAAAAAATTGCTCCATGCAGTCCCATTGAAGTACATGGACGTTCAGCTTCTACGGGTAAATGCATTGACCATAGACCGTATAAGAAAACGGTGCTATGGGAATCGATTTGTGATAAGTAGCTGATTCTGAACGAACTCATCTTCAAGATGGCCGTGTTGTAACACATTTGTAGTCAGTGAAATGGCAACCGTACATATCTGACCATTTAATTTCTTACATTTTAGGGGAAGCTGAGCTTCCTTTGCAGCAGAAATCGTCTCTGGTAAATAAATGCCATGTAAAAAGATGTGAAAGGTCAAGGGGGTCATCATAGGCTTCCCCTTAATGTGTCACACAAAGTAGCCTGTTACTATGCTATTAGAGCACATCACAGAGAGAAAGACTCATGTGTAGGCTGATTTATGTTTGTGTCACCAACCACAACTGAAGAATCGTGAATTGGGGAGAAAATATCTCCATTTATTTTGAAGTTTCTATGGGTTGTAAATCTGTGATGTTCAGCCAGTTTACCAGATGTTTAGTATTCATAGATTGCTGGAGTTGCTTAGCATTCCTGTAGTCCACCATACCAGGGCTTGTTTGGAGTGATGTTACAGAGAGCAGCGTGACAATGAATGTGAATGAGGAGGTAAACACAGAGCAGTACTTTGTTTTGACTCAAGCTCGGGTCAGATGACAGTGCCTGTTGAAGTCTAATGGAAGTAATGCAGCCCTTTATATTCAAAGGATGACATCAGCTGTGACATCGGCCCTGCTCTCCAGGGCAAGAATGAGCCTTTTCTCACACTGCTAAGCACAGTGCGACAACAACACAAACACACACACATACCTACAGTACATCTGCACACACACACACACAAACACACATTTGTCATTTGTCAGTCATTTCTTGTGCATGTGCTGTAAAATAAACAACAAATCCCCTCCACTCTTGTGTTGTTTTTTCAGACCCCTCCCATCTCTGGAGTCTCCTCAACTGGAGTTTCTTATTCCGACCAAAGACGAAGCCGCTTCTCTGAGACAGGAGGAGATACCACTGCTGGAGCGAGTAGCAGAGATCACACCTCTGAATGAAGTGAAGAAGCCAGTGGATCTACCTGAACCTTTGAAGACGACCATAGAGATCCCAGAACCGACACCCAACACAAAAAACGAGCTCACAGAACCATCCAAAAGAGAAGGAGAGCCTCCAGAAGAGCTCCCAGAACCAACACAACAGACAGTAGAGCTCCCAGAGGAAACCAAGAAAGAACAAGCGCCTCCAGAACCAACACAGAGCACAAATGTAGAGCTCTTCGAAGAAGCAAAGAAAGTAGAGCCCTCAGAACCAGCCAAGACAGAAGAAGAGCCTCCAGAAGAGCTTCCAGAACCAAAAAGGGAGCCGGTAACTTCTTTAGAAACAGAGAAGCAGCCAGCTGAGCTCCTATCAACAAAGAGCACAGAAGAGCTCCCAGAAGCAACAAAAAATGAAGTACAGTTCCCAGAACCAACAAAGGCAATAACAGAGCCTCCAGTGCCAGAGCTGATCAGTGAGCTGCCAGACGAGCAAGTGGAAAAACCTGTAGAGATCCCACCTGAGGAGCCATTTAAAGTTCCAACTGAGGAAACTGCAGCAACAGAGACAGTCCAGGACCCTGCTGAGGAGCTACAGGACAGTGGGTGAGTGCCTTTGTTAAAGTCATGAGATTAATACATAATTAACTGCAATAGCAAATGGTTTCCTGGAAATCTGTCTTTTAACAGCAACATATATATATATATATATATATATATAGTGGTTTCTCTATGAGGTCACTGCAGAGGCACTTTTCTTTTTCAGAGCTCAGCCAGTCTGGATTAATAACATCATGTCCTAAAGTCGACTAAAATCTAAGGATTATAGCCTTTTACCTTTAAGAACAACAGGTTTTACGGGGAGCCTGGTAATTTTGTGGTTGACTGGTTTTCCAACAGGAAACCAGACATCAGAATGATTTGTATATAACCTTTCAGATGCGATAGCTTTCCTAAAACTTATCATAACATTTCCATTGCAGTGATGCAGTGGAGACATTGTGTTGGAGTACTTTATTTGTGAAGAGGGACTTGCAGGGGGGGGCTTTTGCTTTACAGCTCAGCAGCTTTGCCTGTCACACATTTAAAACTTATTTCCATGTGCTTTGAGAGTCCCTTTTACGCTCTTGTTTGGTTCACACCTCGAGGGTGTCTGTTGGGTTGACAGTGGTTTAACGGCGACCAATTGGACTCACAGATTTGTACCGGTTGGTGAAATGGCAGTAAACACGTTATGTCGTTAAAACTTTTGACTAAGTTAAATACACATGGTAAACCGGTTTGGCATTCAGTGCAAACTCCATGTGAATTCAATATTTGTTTAACCTTTTTAAGAGCTTTGGCTAACTTTCCATGCATGAAAAATGGCACATAGAGTATTCACTGTGCATCTTAGTGATTCTTCCAATTTACTATGTGAATTGATAATTTAAGTTATTGCTGTTTTCACATAGCTTTAGCTTTTTCTCAGCCTCCTCAGTTATCTCCCTTCGTTATCACTCTCTACTGCTATTTGCTGCATGTCCAGAAGCCATCCCACATGCCGTAGTAGCATTTGCTGGCTGTCAGTCACAACACTTGTCCCATCACTGCTGCTGGAGACATAAAGGTTTGTTCAGAGTAAGTGGGAGGAGGAGAGACAGTGCTATTTCCACTATAGTTCTCATCAATAGATAAAGTTACACTTGAGTGCCAGAGACAGAACTGTGACTATATGGTCAATGTGTGTGTGTGTGTGTGTGTGTGTGTACATTTAGTTTGTTTCCCCGCCCACAGAGGCTGTCCTAGCTGTCAGTCCTGTTCAGTCTATGCGGCTTTGTGAACTGAAGCCTGTAGTGGGAGGAATTTAGGCAGGCACTCAGCCCCACTGAAGTCATTTGCACAGACCAGACAGAGTGGAACAAAAGCCAGAGTTAAAAGAAACACTTGAGCATGTGCTGTGGCATGAGTGTGTGTGACAGAGTCGGTCTCAGTCACACACAGAGGAGACGAGGGCTGGGACGTGCACTTATTGGATCTGTTGTTTTGGAGTTCAGCGGAAGTCATTTCCATCTTCCTTGTTTGGTTTGAAGTTGCGTGATGGATTCCTCCATGGCCCAAATCTGGGTAGGTGCCCTATTTTTTTTCTGTGTCTACAGTAGTTTGTGTTTAAGTCCCTCCAGGTGGATGCAACAGATGGTCTGTAGGTGACTAGTGCTAATTCCACTCTGTGTCTGCCGACCTCACCAGATGGGAGGAGGAGAGGGACAAAATGAAAGACCAAGCGACAGGAGGTGGAAAAGCAGGAGCGAAGTTGCGAAATGATCGGTGTACTTGTACTTAAAAAATGTTACAAGTTAGAGCATGTTCTGAAGATATCTCAGCAGTAGTAAAACTAAACTGCCTGTGAGTTTTCCACGCATCTTGCTGGCATAGAGAAATTAGGAGTTATTTTTGGCCGACATATGCTGTATGACATATGGCATATAAGTGCCATAGTTATTTTTCTGAAAAATTTAATAAAAAGCTAAAGAATCTAAAGAACGCCATATTTAATCATGAAACACTGGGGACCATTCAGCTTGGTGTGTAGGATAATTGTCATCCATGTTTTCATGGTAAAATAAAAATAGGATGTGTTATAGCCCACACTGTACTGTAAATAGACTAGTTGCCATGGCAATTGTGGGTTGATGTGCTTTTTTTCTGGCAGAAATTAAGTAGATAATCTCATTCATTCAACAATTTAAGATTAATCTGTTAAATAAAAAATTAATCTCTGTAGTGGCAGAAGATAATTGGTACGTGATTAATTGATTAATTTTGTTATTGTATCATGCATATACATACAATATGCCCAGCCCAAATGGGCTTACAAGACACCACTAAAAAGAAATACAACATGTTATTTATTTATGTGTTCTTGAATGTTCAGTAGGCGTGCGTTTGTGCGTCTGGACAGAAAGAGCTAGTTGCTGGCTGCAGGACAGAAATGGTCCTCCCATTATTTCAGTGTTAAAAACACTTTTCTTCAGCTGGTTTTATTTACAACTCTCTGTTTATCATTAAACACCCTGCCTGGACTTTTGAGTCCAGCTGTTTCCCGTAGATTACGCTAAGTGTGTGTGTGTGTGTGTGTGTGTGTGTGTGTGGCTTGAATACAGACACTTAATACTCAGTCATGAAAGGTTGGAGATTCAGTGTTATTATTTGGACTGGGATAGAAAATGACTACTATGTACCACTGGGCTGGCCTTTTAAAATCTAGATTTGCCTCCCCAAGAACTGCCTGTGTGTTGCCTATGAATACTGCCTTGCATACTGCTGAATTAACCAGTAATGAAAAAGTGTATTGGGCAGCCTCCAAGTTTTAATGCCAACAGTAAAACTATACTGGCGTGAAGAAGTGTGTCAGTGAAAATAGCACATGTGCTCTCTCTGACTTCTCCCATTCATTTTGTTATGGTAATAAATCATCTTCCAGACGTTCTATCTGGATTCTGGCAGGATAAGAAGTTTGGTCATCCCCACCTAAAAACCACTGAACCAGTTTAATACTTAACACTTGTGTTATTCTCGGCCTCTGTTTCTTCTGCTAGATTTATTTTCTGCTCTGTAGAAGTATTTGTCCATCTTTAGAGGCAGCAGTGAGTCTTATGACAGTTCAGACTATATTGTGACTTGGTTGTTTCTATTTTCAGGCTGCTTGTACTAAATTGGCCACAGATGCTGATGTATGTATAGCTTTGTTCTGCTGGTACAAGTCAGCTGTAACGAGAGGAATTGGACCAAATAAAAATTCATTTGTTGGATTTGTTGGAGGTTTCTTCTTCACACAGCCATCCTGTATCAATTAGAAAAATCTACTTTTATAATAGCAACCAGATTTGTGTTAGATGTATACTGTGACTTGCTACACCCCTAAAAAAAAGCACACGCCCTCATTAAACGTTATTAAGTTCTGACTTTACTGGAGAGAGGAACATGGAGAATAACAGAGCTCAGTTTCAGGCTGAAATGAGCTGGAAGGGATGTTCGGAAAGTGCAGCTCAGCAGACAGTTGACTTGAGGACATGTGCCCTCTAGTTGATGGTGAAGCTCTCTTCTTCAGAAGAGGCTACTGGGGTATTTTAAGAGCTAAACAGGAGGTATGCCCCAAGTGGAGAACAGCTGCATGGGCATCCATCGCGTTGCCTGTCAGATTAGAGAGCCTACCACTCCTGATAAAACAGAACTGGATTGAGGCCAAATCCACTCCACCAGGTGGCCAATAATGACAGAGACAGACATCCTCGAGCAGGCTACTTCACTGCAGTAAACTAAAGGAAACATGGGCTAAAGAGAGGAGCTATTGTTTCATGTAGTTTAAATGACAATGATTTTCTTAGTGTAGTTGTAGTAATGAGTCACTACTAGGTTTAGGTGACCACACATCTCTCTCTACTTTAAGGTAAGTTTCTGTTATGGTTCCAGTGGAGGGTGTCCTCACTCAAAGGGCTTTCTGAATCGCCCTCCATGGCCTTCTTGTTTCTGTCTGTGTTGATGTTTTATGTTCCCTCCCTTGCAGGTCCTCCATTGCTGAGAGATCTGATCGTTCCATTGCCTCTCCCCCACCTCCTGTGCTGCCTCATCACCTTCAAGACGCCACAGAGTTTCCCACTCCTCCTCCTACACCCCCAGAGAGACCCATTCCCGAAGCTCTACCCACTCCACCTGCATCTCCCTGCTTCCCTCCACCTCCTCCTCCAGCCCCTGCCCCTGAGGACCACTGCCCTGCTCCTGCACCCCGCCTCCCTCCTCTAAGGTATGAACATGAGCTCTGCCTGACGGTCACTGTTCCTCAACCAGTTCATTTAGTCATTTGTTGTGTCCTAACATAACGATGGAGAAATGTGCTGCACTATTTGATGGCTGGATGCCCTCTAAGTGTCTCAGGAAAAGAAATAGTACTCTTTATCGAATGAGAGGAGAAAATATTTACACTTTTCTGTGTTAATGAAACAAGATATAATGTGTTGATTAGTGGCAGTTATTTGGATCTCTGGACTGAACCAGGCAGAGTTCATGCTAAGCTAAGCTAAGCTGCTGGCTCATGCTTCATATTTACTGCACATAAGCACATTTCCCATGAGGAGTTATGAAATATACTTCACATAGAGCGTTATTACCAGATTCAAAGTGAAATCCAGAGCTACGGTCTCATCTGCTATTTCAGCAACCCGTATCGCCACCTTATAAAATTACAGATTAGCATTGCTATGCATGTCTACCACATGAACTCATAGGAAACAAGGATTTGCTAATGTATGAGCTTAGTGGTCATGGAAACTCAAATGAATACTGTGTAATTGTGGCTTGTTACTGGTGGATATAGAAACAGCATCAGGGTCTTTATGTATATCTTTTAAACATTACAGGATAAAGAAGAGCACTTACGCACCACATTTTTTCTCAATAAGCCCTATAATAACCACTTGACACACGGCTGATTTGTTGCCGTCTGAGCTGTTTTGCGTCACTCTTGTTGTGGCATGAAGCTACAGAGCATAATGGTTTACATTCATAACACTGATGCTGATTGTATTCAAATGCTGCTCATTATTTTGAAGCTTCCTCTGATAACATTTCTCTCCAATCATTCTTGGCTTTGCAATTTACTTCATAGGCCTACTTTTATAATATGGAATGACTCAGCCACTTTCACACTGCACTGTTATTAACAACCAGCAGAGGGTATTGTCCCTTCACAGAGACCAGTGTTCATGTTAAACTGCCAGCCAGTGTCTACAGTTTATAGTCTGCACCCAGCTGTCTGAATGCTGCAGGTATATGAAAGAAACTCACACCAGCTCATGTATCTCACTATGCATCAGTGTTCATCGGGAAGATACCCTGCATTGTTTTCTTCATAGAAGATAGGAGATAAGATAGTCCTTTAATCGTCCCACAGACAGGGAAATTTACAGCATTACAGCAGCAAAGTGGATAGTGCAACATTACCAAATGTATCAGGCAGAATAAGTAGAAACATATGTCACAATATAACAAAGTAAGTATGTGAACTAATGTATCTTAAGTCAGCAAATATAGGACATACATGAACAAAATTAACAACTGTAACAACTGGTGTGATAAAGATAACAGAAATATTATACAAGTGAATCAGGCAAGAATTAAGGTTTTAGAATGGCCTTCTCAAAGTCCTGACTTAAAGCCCATTGAGAACATGTGGACAATGCTGAAGAAAAAAGTCCATGTCAGAAAGCCAACAAATTTAACTGAACTGCACCAATCCTGTCAAGAGGAGTGGTTAAAGATTCAACCAGATCTGTTGTTGGACATCTGACATCCCTGAACATGAGGCACCAGTATGGTTACTTATGGAACAACACTCAAGCTCGCCCAGTTCACTGGCTGCCTTGGCGTGTGCGCCGATGCCGATCAGTAAGCGCTACCACACAAATAATCCAGTAATTGGGGGCTCCCTCCGAATTTGGTCACAATTTAGAGTGCATTTTGGACATAAGAAACTGCTTTTGTCAAGTCCCATTCTCGCCAACCCCTTCTTTCCTCCCTCCCTCATAGACCCAGTGTTTAAGTTGTGGAAAAGTAGAGGTCTCATATGTGTGGGGGATTTCTTATAAGATTGCCTTTTCATTTCATTTGACCATCTAAAGGTGCATTTCAACATTCCAAACACTCATTTTCTCAGGTATCTGCAGGTTCGAAATTACATTAAGACATGTTTTTCACCTTCCTTAGTAGCCGTAGAGGAAGACTAGATTCATAACAGAGATCCACAAACAAAAGGCTTTGGTGCATTTGTGTATGACACGATCCAAAATGTAGCTGCTCCTTCTCTTCACCATGTAAAAACCAAACGGGAGGAGGCTCTTAACCTGCAGATACTGGATGTGACCTGGCAACTGGCAATGAGTAGAGTGAATGCATCCTCCATCTGTATCAGACATGGTCTCATTCAGTTCAAGATATTCCACAGACTTCACCTCTCCCAGAGTAGACTAGCTAAACTATATCCAAACGTAGATCCAGGATGTGTAAGATGTCACCAGACCGAAGCCACCCTCGGCCACATGTTTTGGTCGTGCTCGAGGTTTAGCTCCTTCTGGATGTCTATCTTTGATGGCATCTCTTGTGTTTGTAAAAAAAAGGATCAGTCCCAATCCAACTATGGCAATATTTGGTACCTCACCTGAAGGGATTACACTTTCAACAAATCAAGCAAATATGGTTGCTTTTGTCACACTCCTTGCCAGGAAATTAATTTTGGTTAATTGGAGAAGCTCTAAGGCTCCAACACATAAATGCTGGCTTGAGGAAGTACTGGCCCATTTAAAGCTGGAGAAATTGAGGTACTCCTCTCAAGGCTGTACTGAAAAAATTTACAATGTGTGGCAGCCATTTATGGACTATTTCAACAAGGAACTCCCTATGCCTGCACAAGATAACCCTGATGCTTAAACCCTCACCACCCTTCCAACCGCCATCCCATTGTAGTAATGTTTTTTTTTCCCTCTTCTCTTTCTCTTTTTTTTCTCTCTGTTTTTGTGAATGTGAGGTTGTGCGTATGTACACATAACGTGATGTTTGAATTGTTATGTTTGTAATTTACAATCCACATAACCGGAAAAATTCAATAAAAAGATTTGAATAATAAAGATTCAACCAGAAGCTTGTCGATGGCTACCAAAAGCGCCTAATTGAAGTGAAAATGGCCAAGGAACATGTAACCGAATATTAGCATTGCTATACGTATGTATATTTTTGACCCAGCAGTTTTGGTCTCATTTTCAGTTGACCCATAAAAAATTAATAAAAGAACCAAACTTCATGAATGTTTTTTGTGACAAAGAAGTATCTGTTCCAATCACTCTATCAGAGAAAAATCAGAGTTGTAGAAATAACTGGAAACTCAAGAGGGCCATGACATTATGTTCTTTACAAGTGTATGTAAACTTTTGACCACAACTGTAGATGATGACAGATTTGCAGCACCCTCTCAATAGGAGTGTTATTCTACATTGTGTCCGTTTTTGGTTTGAGTGAGTCTAACCACTGCAGGAAAAAGAGATATGCAGAATCTCCCTGTAAGACAGCAGGTGAAGAATTATACTGTTTTGGATGCGACTTCATACTATTTGGCTTTTTAGACATCTCCCTTGCTCAGTGTTGACCAGAATTTTGCAAAGGTGAGGCTAGCATAGTGTTGTTATTATTTATGATATCTGAGAGATCTCTGTAGTAGTAGAGTAGAGAGGAGTACCAACAAGTACAACTTGGAGTGAGTATTCTGAGTGGATGCCTGCAGTCACACTGAGGTGCTGGTGTAAACTATACTTTTAATTTGTTATATAAATTTTAAGGCCATGCTTTGCAATGTAAAGGACAGTGAAACACACAATAGTAATACAGTGTTGTATCTGTATATTACATTTACTATAGCATTGCCCTCAAGTGCTCTTCAGCTGGACAAATGCTTGTCAGCACATGGCCTTCAGACTGCTTCCTCCAGTGTAAAATTGGAGGCAGTCTGATGAAATGTAAGTCATCCGAAAACAAACATATTTGATGTGATTTTTTTCTGACTGACACATTGAGAGTTGAATGACTACTATTATTATATTCTTCTGTGAATTACACAAAAAAGTCAGGCTTCTTCTTTTAAGTTAATAGTGAATCAGCCAGTGATTCCTACACATTTTATACTCAAGCTTGCTCTCCCCAAGACAGTTCCTGGATAAAAAGCAAAGAGTGTCATGATTCTTTTTTTTTCTGAATTCCCCTGAAACTGCCCAAAACCATCAGCTCCTCCTGTCTACTTGTTTTATTTGTTTTATTCTAATAGCACTCTCTTTCTTCTATTTGAAACTGTAGGGAAAGCCAGATATATGTGGACTGCATTTCACAACAGCAATCCCTCCTCATTTACTTGTCCACATGCCCAGTGATGCTTTTATTGTTTGCTAAAATGAAGTATGGATGTTTTGTAGACATAGGTGTGATATTTATGGGAGGGAGCAATGCAGTCTTTTCTTGGCATATGAGAAGCAGAGCTCCAAGCTCTTACTCTTCCTCATCAGCAGCTGTTCAGCAAGAGGATCAGAGGAAGCAGGATCCGGTCACACATAAAACTATAGGATCTCCTAAAACACATACCTTAAGTGCATTTCACTTGCAGAGCTGCTAGACTGTCATAGTGTATTTTTCATTTGGTATGTTGGTACTCTTTTGGTATTGTGGTCCGTCCTGAGGTTTGTTGCTTTTTTTTCTTGTTCAGTATTTAGCAGTGCCCAGTTAAGGAGCATATTTTTTGTTTTTCTTATTTGATTTGAGCCTTTGGCAATCTTTGAGACCTGTGTTTAAGGTACAGTCTTGAACTGCCTTCACAATCACAACCCAAATTTCCCTAAACACTCACTTTAACTAACAAAGGTTTACCACCTAAGCTTCATCTCACACCCATAAGACCACAAACTGTTAAGCATTCAAACCCTTTCAGGCCACACTTATGTGGATCATAGTGACCTTGGTTCCTCTCGAGCGTCTTTATGAATCTTTCAGATAAAACTGCCACAGCCATATCTTCCAGTGCCTGAGTTTGTTGAATTTTTTATTTCTTCTTTTTTTTCAGTCTAAAGTTGAAACGGCAGTCGCTCTCCAGGCTTCTAAAGCAGCAACACAGGCAGGATGTTTGGTCAGTCAATACAATAGGAACTTGTACTTCACATATGCTTTTCTGCCCTAGATACATCTTTGAACTGGTAGGGGGTAGAGATGGTAGTAGCAATCAATATTTTTTGCTGTAGTGGGGGTTTGTGTTGGGAGATTGCATTGGAGTGGGCATTGTTTTACTTGTCCCCTTGGGCTGTGAAACATCGACCAATAGGCTCATCAGAGAATAGAATTGCATCAATATTCTTTATGAACATCAGTTAATGGACTTCATGCAAACATGCAAACACTCCCCTTTTCACATATGATGTTAGGTTGGACATGAACACTGGGTTTTATGTTCTAAGTGGAACTGGAAATTCAGTCTTTTTATCCACACAGGTAGAGGTACGACAACCTGAAACCTTTGCACAGCAAGTTTGTGTCACTTCCAATGCTTCAGGCTGGTTTTGCTAATGTAGTGCGCCCTTGTTTCCTCACTTTCCCATGAGTGTACAATAGATTTATTGCTCTCATATTTCCAGCGTCTCTTTTTACCATTGCTCCTTGACAGTCGATGGGAAATTTGCAGAACCTGTTCCTGCTTTTATTACCATCCTGCAGGACACATTATCTCTATCCCTCAGACACACACACACTGATGTCTGAAAAGAAAAGAGAAAATGGAGCAACAGGACTAAACAGAATGTCATTACTGCATTATTCAAGTCTTTGATGCGATTCAACATTTGATGAGAGGGCCAGTAAATTAGATCTCCAATGCAGCCTGCTGCCTGCCTCTTCAGCAAATAATGACACCTCTGGATTCTTCAGTTCAAATATATGTGTATATCTTTAACATACACATACTTCTCTTGTAACATAGAATTTAAAATTGAATACTGATCTTCTTTTAGGTCTTATATTTTTTAGGTTAATGTGTTGTGGAGTAGCTTGAATGAAAGGGAGTAGAATAGGGTTAGACTCACATAGTTTCTCAGAGTCTATTGTTTACCTCAGGCATCACTCTGGTTGGCTACGCTGAGTGCTGGAAGCTTCCATTGTGGGAAAAGGAGGCACAAAATATTATGTTGTTTCAGTGCAAGTTACTGGGTGAGAGAGGGGGATCCTGGCAGGAGAAAGGCGGCATGGAGAGATACAGCTGCTGTGGGGAGGAGGAAGAAGGCGCCCGGTAGAGAGAAAGAGAAAGGCTGTTAATCAGTGGGGTTTTAGGGGATCTGCTATTGTTCAGCTCCCCTGCATAGGACGAGAAAAAGCTGCTTGTCTTTTTAAAGGCACAGGAGGCTGGAGTCAGGGGAGAAAGTGGTGGAGAGAGGGGGGAGGAGGCAGCAAACACAGCTCAGCGATATCAGCAGCCAAACAGAGAGGAGGCACCTCAGACACTCATGTGAGACGGCAGGAAAGCAGGATTGTTATTCCATCTATTTTTTGGGGAGATTATTATCCTGAATTTTTGTTCTTGAAGATTGTATTCCTGCTGGTTTTTTGTGTATGATTTTTACCTCCAGTGAGAATATTGTGAAAGCAGCAGACACAGGGATGCTGATGTGCATGAAGTGAATCATCCGCTGCTCTGCTTCCAATGTGAGCAGGACTCGCTCATCTTCTGCACTGCAGCACAGAAAGCTCAGACGGTGCTCACCTCCTCTGGCACAGGCTGCCTGCTCCTCTGTAGGGATCGGACCGAAAGGAGAGGGTGTTTTGGAAGGGGGTGTGCAGTGTGCAGGTTGATGTGGAGGGTGGCTAGAGAGCAGGAGAAGGCAGGGGGGGCAGAGCTAGCTGAGGATGGGAGCCAACGAGTCCATGGAGCAAGGAGAGACCCCCTGTCCCTCTCAAGAACACATGTGAGTTTGACTTGCACATTTGATTTAAAAGCTCCACTGTTGATTTTATTTATTTATGGCTTTAAGCTGTGCCTCCATGCAGAATAAATGTTCATGTGGAGGATGATTTATTATGCAGAATGCAATCACCTATGAGTTTTATGGGCATGTTTGCCATGATTGGTGTTATTTACTGTTGCAGACTGATGGCTGGCAAATGTGTCTGTTCTGTTGCCTCGCTCAGTCTCTCCATGCGTACTGCCAGAAAACCTTCACAGTCAAAAACAAAGCAACCACAACGTAGCACGTCATCATTGTTGTTGTTTGCTTTTGTGATGTAAGCCATGATGACAGGATTGGTGCATGTGCGCAGGCACATATTCATCATCAAAAAATACTGTATGACAGGATGAAAGATGCTTCGAGGGGAAACTGTGGGAACTAGAATTAGGCAATGAGTACAGTAGGTGTCCCTGGGAGGCTGGTGGGGTGATGTTTTGTTCTGTGTGAAGGAGGACGGCTGTCGCACTGGGAGCAGGAGCTGGTGACGGTGTTGAAATGGACCACGTTGTGGGGGGGGTGAAGAAGATAACTCAGGAATATCAGTGGATGAGAGAAAGAGTTAGAGAGGGAGAGGGATGGAGCAAGAGTGCCTCACTTTGCTGTGTTTTATTTATATCTCAGAAACACTACTGCACAGGGAAAGAGGGATCAGGGGAAACAGAGGAGAGGAATGAGGGAAATGAATGATTTATAGCATAATACACAAGTCATTTTTCATCTCAAAGCTCTGCTGAGTTCAGACTTGAGAGGACTGAATACTTTTGTAAGAATATCAGCAGCAAAGTGCATGCTCTTATTGCTGAATCAGTAGCTGTTTCCCCACAGCTATACATGAGGAACAAGCATGTGTAATGTCCACCATCCCAACCATCAATAAAATATTTTTTACTACTAAGTTCACTCCCTGAGTTGTGTAAAACTATTAAAGTCACTTACACCATGTAAAATTTACACACTGAAGAACTGTAGGGCTGGACTAGAAGTGTTAAATGTTGGTTATGGACCCAGTTATGTTAGGGATTTCTTTTCATTTTTTTTCTGAAAAAAATGAGGGGTTTGTTTTGTGCTGCACTGAAGGGGGGTTAGGATACTAGTGAGTAAACCTCACATCGTCTCTCATCATCAAAACGGAGAGATATTTTAACCCCCTCCGTGCTGGTGCTCTGACCTACAGACCTTGCCTGTTATTGTTCAATGTGCCATCTGCTTGCGGTCAAAGTCTCAGATTAGGCTCGCTGAGGTATTACACATAGAGATAATCTTAGTCTGACACTCTTTTTTTCAGTGGCTTCTTTGTTTTGAGACTGAGTGGATTTCTTGGATAAAGGGCTGCCAGACTTGAGAGTTGACATCAATGTGGATTGCTCTGTTTTTGTGACCTGCAGAAGGTGCAGGGTGATTCATTTCCTGAACCTGAAAAACCATTTGCAGAAGACAAGAGCAGCTTTGTGCTCTTTTCCATTACAATCCCTTTCTGAGTTGCTCTCTGCTCCCCACATCACATCTGTGTAGAAACTTGAGATGCTGTAAAATGAAAATAGGATGTTGTGGTGCTTCGCAGGGTGTTGATGATGTAATACTTTATATCCAGACACTGATTCATCAGGGGGATGAAAGCACAGGAGCTCCCCCTGTAGGTCTCATTTACACCTCATGGAGAGATCTATAGACTGTATGCAGTGATGGGTGAACTAGTTGATCTTTATGACTTCTCTCTTAAGACAGAAGAAAACAGACATTTGCCTTTATGAACGAGCAATCAAAGTCCACACTGAAATTGTTTTGTCACTGACATTAGGTTATGTCAAACATGTTAACATATGTATAGTGTACTAGACTGCTGCAGTTCTTTTACTTTTTTTCCTGACATACAGGATTGTTACACATCCAAAGCAGATCAAACATCTACCTGACATGATAAGTCCAAAACAGCCAAGACAGAACATATAATTAAATGAGATGGAGCAGGAAATGAGGGAATTGAAGGTGAGGGAGGAATGGAATGAAAAGAGATGATGGTCAAGTCCAGACAGAGAGGGTTTATAGTTGTTTGACAACTGAGAGATGACGGTGGGAGTATGCAGCAGTTAATCCTTTGAGGCTAATCACAGAGCTGCTTGGAGACCAGCAGCCTGCCATCACTCATCCATCTTCCCTTCTTCTTTTTACTGTAGCATTTTTTTAAAGTGCAGATAAATTTGCAAAGCCAACATCGTCAATGTTTTTGAAGAATGTGTGTGTGTAGGAAATACAGGTGGTGTTGCATTTACATGTCAGTGTAGCCCAGTTTTCTTCCCTGGGGGGTGGCGATGGCTCCTCCCCTGGTACTGTGAAAGCTGTTGAGACAGTTGGATTTGGCTGGAAGCAGAGACACGTCTGGCTGTCTGAAATGCAGTGTCTCCCTACCTCGTGCTGCAGAGTTTCTGTCTCCAGGCAGTCATCTCAGCCTGTGAGAGGCTGCTATTAACTGCTGCTCCCTTTGTTTATATCGCCCCCATACCCTGACTGCTCACTCACACGCTTCTTTTACTCTATCCATGTTTTGTCAGCAACCACATCACATAAGAGCTGCAGAAAATACAACAGCATTAACACAGAAGACATTCACAGATTTATTCACCTTGTTAATTTCTTTAATTACAGCACTCCTTTAGTGTCTGATCTCATGTCTATTAGATGACATTCTTTAAAAAGTGTATAATGATGATCAATATTAAGCATTTTAGAGATGCAGAAGAAAGAGTTTTTCTTTTATCAGTCTAAACAACGGGCTATAAAGAGGATAATGCTGATGCAGTGGCTGCTTGCCTCATAAATCTGCAACGTGCCTTTATTTGTTTTCTATGTCATGTGACACTTCACTGGACCTCGTTGGTTCGGCAATCCTCAGTTGTGTGTTTGTGTTGGGCTGTGCACCGCCATTTTTTTTCTCTCTTCCAACGTGGAACATATGGCGTGAGCAGCCTCCTGTTACCATAGCAACACAGTGTTTGCAGTCACATGAAAAATGTCCTCTGTAAGGACATAAATGGAGCAAAATGCCCTTATTACCTCGTTATCTCACAGTTTTCAGCTATATTTCCATCTGTCCTCAGAGAAACAGCTTTTATGTGCTAATTTTGATGCAACACATCAAAACAAAATCTCCAAAAAGCTAGATGTCTTAGGTCTTTGTGGATGGTTTGGTGTATGCTTATTTGCTGTGGAAGTGGGTCCTGTCTTTAGAGCCGCCTGTCAGGCCATCTGACACTATGATCTTAATTCCCAGTGACCGATCCAGATTGATCTCTAGGCAGACCAGTCTTCTCCTGCTGGGACCAACTGAGTCCTCGCTGAGATTACAGATCTGCCTCCCTTCTTTGCCTTTTCCTGTCACGTTTTTGAATCACACCACCCTTTGAAGTACAGGAAGTGTTTCTAAGTCATTCGATCTGTGAACTTAATATATAAAATTGCAATAAACAGGCATCACATATCATGTTATAGCTTGTGTTGACTGATGAATTGTTTAGAAGCACAGCGAAGCACATTACAGCACAAGTAAAATGTGTTACTCCTGCTATATTATTGGCTCAGAGGGACCTCCATCTCTGCTGTGATGTGACCCCAGGGACAGTGGACATATCGCCCATGACAGCAAAAGACATTCATTACCAGACTCCTCCATAAGAACTAATGGTTCAGCTCTTCGTTTTTGTTGCAATGGCCATATTGATGGCTAGATTGTGTTTCAGGACCTCCATGTCTTTCATACTACATTAGATCCATGTGTTCATGACAAAGGACCTCCACATTATTCTGAATGGCCTCAGCAATGCCTTGAGCTGAGTCAGTATAGTATATACATGATGGGCCTGTTAATATTCTGCATCTGTACTCAAAAGCATCTTTTCAGGAATCAGTAGTTTTCAAAAGATATGTCTATTCAGTTTCAGTGCATCTGTGAAAATGACCCAGGTTTGTAGAGCATAGTCTTGGTGTGTTTTCACAATGACCAAAAAAATAATGCACAATGGTAGATATGAAGGGACAGGAAATACATATCAGATGCAGTGGTGGTACTGTATGTAATGAGAGAGCTTTATCAAAGCAGGTTTGGCTGGTGGGCAATAGGCTGCCTCTTTCTGCTGTGGATACAGCAGCATGGTTCAGGAGAGATGTAGAGGGAGGGACGAGAGGGAGAGAGAGAGAGAGAGTATATAACAGGATGCAGGCGGTGGGCTTCTGCAGCCAGTCTCATTTAAACTGTGAGACATCATTAACTACTGGGGAGGAGTGGAGACCGAATGATACTGATGGGCTACTGATGACACAGAGGAGCAATGAGAAAGGAATGAGATTGTAGATTTGAAACAAAGAGGTATTCAACTGTTGATAAAAAGAGAACAGGGTCTTTTCTGGTGGTCTTGGTCGTCATCTTAGGAAGAGAGGCGGTGTCTACCTGTGTGTCAGGCAGTAGCATCGCGGTGAAGCCCACCAGAAACTATGGCAGTGAGTACGTGGCAGGCTCTATCTCCACTGCAGTGGGCTCGCTGGGGCTGGGACACACTGCTGGGTGGGGCTGGAGACAGGCACAGCCCGAACTCGGATCCGGCTCTGGGGCTCCTCCGGAGTCTCTCCTGGGGCTCACGTCATGACAGCATGATCGGTGCTGCTGTGGAGTCAGTCAGACAGAGGTGAGACAGGACGGGAGGCTGAAGCCACATACCATCAGATAATACATTGATCAGCGGAGCATGGACCGTTGTAGTCAGGTTGCCTGATGAGCTTATCTGTGTGTGTGTGTTTGGTGCTGAGGAGAACCAGTAATATGGTTTTGTTAAGGATGATAACAATAAACAATTTCTAAATCCATCATTTCTCTGATTTCAAGTCAGTGTTCCCTTCATTCCCCCTCTATATCTATTTCATGTATGTGATATGGATCTTGAGATGGTCTAGTAGTGTGTGTGTGTGTGTGTGTGTGTGAGAGTGTTTTGTGCGTGTGAGGGTAATCCTGTGTTTCAGATGTGTCATTATCTGTCACCTTGTGGCTGATTCAGCGTTTTCATTTGTACCCATAAAAATAAATGAAAACATACTAGCCTGGGGCCTTTTTTTCCAAACACATGCAGGTCATTGCACCTTCTGGAAGCTACTACTGGAAGCACTAAAGAATACTATTATACTATTTCTTGGGAAATAGATATAATTCAGCTCTTTATCGTATGATGTCAATAATCCTGATACAGTCAGTGCAGTCTTTACAATGGTACCAGTCTGATGTATGCTCATCTTTTGTTGTAGGAGTTCAGACTCTGATGGAGCGTTTGAGACCCCTGAAGCCACAACTCCAGTGAAGGCTCTTTCTCCTGTAGATCTTCCAGCCCAGCAACAAACATCCAATGACAAAGGTAGAGTAAGAAAATTATCCCATGATGTCCATAGCTCTGATACAACATGGTGCTCCTAAAAAAGCAGGTGTAAGAAAGTCTTGTTGCACCATCTAGTGGATTAAAGCACTATATACCAGCTGGCTTTGTTGCTGATACAGGCATCTTTCCACTGGACATAAGTGGGGCTTCTGACTGGGATATCTAGGGAAGGCTGGCCAGTCAAGATACTCTTAAATTATTTATAGCACATTCATCTCTATAATTAGATGTGTTTATCTCCATGCAGGCTTTCTTGTTCATACCTGCATCTCACCCACAAACCAGTTTAAATATATGATGATTCCAGTTTTATTTCATCATTATTTGATCAGCTAAATCTTCTATACTCTACTTCTCTCCATCTTTTGCAGTAGCAGACACCTCAGTCAATGATCTTGCCTCTGATTTGACTGCTGGTGCACCATGCCGTTCCCCATCCATTGGTTTTGATGAGGACAGACCCATCGCAGCCAGTGGCCAGTACAACTTTGACTTTGATGGAGATTCAATCAGTCACACTTTAACCCGTTCACTCAGCCTCCAGGGAGGAGAATTAGACAGCACTGGTCTGTTGGATGGATCAACAGTGGGAGGCTTCCGTCCACATTCTGAATCCTTCAGTGTCGGTACCGAGAGTGCCCCAGGGACACTCCGCAGGCCCAAGAAAGTCCGTCCTGGGTCAGTGAAGAAGAAGCCTCTTCTCAGACAGAACTCCAATCCAGAGAGTCCAAGGCCAGCCTCATCCAGCAGTACTCCAGAGACAAAGAAGCGGGCACAGCATCAAACTACCAGCCCTCTCCAGCCTAAAGAGGAAGCAGACGGAGGATCAGCAACCCCCAGCCCTGGAGGAACCCTCCGCAGGACCAGAAAGAGCCGTGTGGAGACCCCACCTCCTCTTCCGGAGGAGACCAATCATACCAGCCAAGAGGAGAGCCTTGTCCTCCCTCTCTTACCCTTGTGCCAGGAGGAAACCCCTCTCCCTGGTAGTCCAACGGCTAGAGACGAATCCCCAATCCCTCCTAATTCCTCTTACAAATGGGATCCAGATAACTTTGAGAACATCAACCCTTTCAAGACTGGGGGTAGTAAAATTGCCAATTCCCCTGATCTGACTCGCAAAGCTCCTGTGGGTGCCCCCATTGCCACCCCTCCAGAGAGTCCCTCTGTCTCTGCTGTGGAGCCGTGTCCCCCAGCTCCCCTTAAAGAGCCAATCACCAACCCTGAAGAGCAACCCATCATCCCCAAACGTCAGTCAGTAAGGCTGGAGTTTGACTACTCTGAGGAGGGCAGCGAGGCGCCACATCAGGCCCCTCCCCCACCAAAGAAAGTGGGCAAGAAGCTTGGTGCGAAGATGCCTCTTAGGAAACCAAAGTTGGGGCTGAAGAAGGCCCCTACAGGGCAGACAGAGCAGCTGGACAATGACCCTTCAGTGACCCACAATGGCAACGAGGAGGAAGTTCCCGTTCCTGTGGGCTACAAGTTTGAACCTGACAAGTGGGACGATCCGAACTTCAATCCATTTAATTCTAGGAGAACCATCGCCAACTCCCCCAAACTATCCAGGCCGTCTTATTCCTTTGATGCCAATAACTTTGATGACTCTGTAGACCCTTTCAAATCCTCCAATAAGATGGCCAACTCCCCCCCTAAGGCCTCTGCCTCTTTTGAACTGTCATCCCATGATTATGACAATGAAAATGACAATGACAACATTGGGGAACTGGAGGACCAAAATCAGAACAAACCTGCCAAGAAGAAGAAAACTCCTATCAAATCGTAAGTTCACAGTCTGTTGCCACAGTGCTGTGCGTTTAAGGGAGAGTCCACTTTCTCTCGCAAAACATGGTAGTCATGTGTAGCAATGTCTGTTTCTCTGTTGGTGAGGTTAGTCTGTGTTTGTATGTGGTCTTTTTGTCTATTATGCCAGTGTCCTCTGTCTGTCTCTCTGTCACCGGTGTCTGTGTGTTTTCATATGTCTCAGGAAGTCCAGGGGTGTGTCTTCTCTATGTTGTCTGTTGTAAGTACAGGGACAACACAACCATCCATCCATTTTTGACTCGTAATTCCATGTGGCTCCTATTAAAGCAGCATGTTGCCCTGTTGTCCTTCCTGTTAACAGAAACATCATTGTCACTTGTGCCACTGTCAAACAATTACATTTAAACTTTTTTCAGTTCTGCCCATTTTAACAGGATATAGCTGTTTTCAGTTTTAACTTCTGTATTATTTACAGTACAATCCCACCTATGAAACTAAAAAAGTAGTATATTACTTTTAGGTAAAGACAACCTTTGTATGTTAACTCAGTAATTGCTGAAATAAGTACAAATAAATGTACAAAAAGCATGTAGATACAGTATAGTTTACTACAGTTACTGCACACACCTATGCAGCCACTTTCTGCATCTACTAGAGCAGATTCTAGTAATTATCTATGAGCACTTTCTCCAAAACAAAAGTGCAAATATTCAAAATAAGTCTGTTTTTTGTATTTATATTCCACTACCTTTTTCTACTGAAGCTGACAAAATACTGTTTACTGTCATGCCTCAAGGAGGGACATGTGCTCCCTCTTGTGTTCATTGTTGGCTATTATTGAAAACACACAAACCATATGGGCTAAGAATGATGAACCTTTTATAGAAATACTTTTTATTTTATTTTATAGAAAATTTTACCTGTCCCTTTGCTGTTAAGCTCAGTGAAGAATTATCTCTTTTTTCATTCAATTTAAAGGCTGGAATATTATGATACATCCTAATAGTTGTTGTAAATTGCTACAAACCCTCTGATACATGTTTTATAGGATCTATAAATTGAAAGTGGTGGTAACAAAATTAAAATCATTTCACTAACAGTTAATCCTCAGTAATAAATTATATTTGCATAAATGTCCTAACTAACCTATAACATTACCAAATACATGCCTGTGAAGGATCTGTGTTATTTGTTGATTTGTGTGGAAAAATCATACATATTCTTAACCTGACATCAATTTACCACTACTACTGTGCAGTTACTAACCGAACATTCAACCCTCCTCACTCTTCAGTGTTATTTAGCCACACATAGACTACAGTAAGTGGTCATGTGGCACATAGCAACACTGCTCTCTGCAAGTTAAGTTTTCAATGACTGTTGGATCTGATAAAGTGTCATGTACTGGTGGTGCTCAGTGACTCTTGCTGACTGATACTATTCCTTTTCTTAGTAATACTTTCAGAGTGAAGAGGTCACCAAAGAAATCCCCATTGTCTGACTCATCCCAGGTGTGTACCTAATTATCTGTATATTGTCCTTAACTCTCTCTGGTGTCTCCCTTTGACCTTGTGGCCTCCACATCCTTTGTGTTGCAGGATCCTACGCCCGTGGATGAAACTCCGTCCCTCCACCCACAGGACGAGCACGCCACAGACGAGGAGAAGCTGGCCTCCTCCACCAGTCATAAGTGGGCAGCCCTGGATGCAGATTTGAACTCTGACCAGCAAGACTTCCCTCAGCCGTGTGACCTTACTTCCTTCGTTAACGAGAACAGTCTTCCTCATCAGGCTAAAGGTGAGGCTTAGCTGTGTGGCATTCTTGGATCCCTCTTTGTACCTCCACCCACCTGTGTCCAAATAAATGCACACAGAGAACAAAGCATGCCGCAAAGGGAATTCAAAGCTTATTTTGGATAAACTGTCATGTACAGCAACCAGACACTTTACTCTTCATTCATCCAACAGCGCTATTGATTTTTTTTTGTTGTGGCAGTGAAATAAGCCTGCTGGTCCAGTTCTCTACTGACCCATGTGGGTCAGAAGCATCAGTCCAGAGCCAGAACACTGGCTAGACATGTCTCTCCTTTTCTTATTCTGCCTCTAAAACTTAACTTTGTCTTTCTGTGTCAGTGCAAGACTATGAAATCGAGTACATGGAGAAACTTGGCTCATCTTCACCTGTGAGTATTTGATGTTATTTAAAGAATTTATCAAATGCTTGGTGCTTTCTTTATTTTCTCTGGTACGCTTCATGTTTAATTCTCTTGTGTGTCTTGTAGCCACTGTCTGTAAAGAAGCCATCTCTGTACCTTAAGTTGGACTCCGCATCTGACAACTTAACCAAGAATACAGGTGTACATGGATCTGAGCCCAGCTCCCCCTGCACAGGGTACAACAAACTCTATTACTTTATTGTGCGCTTTTTTTTTTTTTTCCTGTAATGTGTTTTAATGCATTTTCCAGTGCTGTACTGGTACAGTATACTATCTAGTTTGCTCGCTGTAAACTGGAATGATTTGAATTGCATAACGCACACAGTTCAGCTGCTCCAGCAATATTTTTAATTAACACTCTCCTCCATCATATACAGTACATTACATGCCATGTCTCCCTCCCTCTCGCCACGCTTTCTCTCATTCTGAGCAGGAGTTTTGAGGAGATGGAGGCCCAGATAACGGCGGGTATGAAGACACCAGTGCTGTGCTCCCGGACTGGTCCTGAGGGCTCTGCTGGGGACAAAGGCAGGAAGAGAGAAAGCGAGGCACTCAGCCGAACACAGAGCACAGAGCGGGATGAGCAGGTGAGCCGACTGCTATTATAAATATTCAAACTCACATCTGTTTTCCTGTGTCTACCGTCAGGTAGGGATAATATGTCACCTTTGTAACATTTACATTGTTCATTGTTCAGTCACAATCATAAGTATCGTAAGCCGAGACTTGGCCCTCCAACATCAGTCATGGTGATTCTCATTAAAGCCTTGTCACTGATAACACATAACCAGTCTGCCACAGTAGATTCCCAGCTTGAACTCAGGGACTCCCAGTGCTGCCGTGCAAACACTCAGTGCTTTGCTTTGACATGCTGACCCCTGCCCTCCTCCCTCCCCTCTGCCAACTCCTCCTGGCGCCCCTGTAGCCCCCTAGCGAGGGCTTTGTGGAGGCCCCTGCTCCAGTGCTGGCCATGCCACTGTTAGACAGACTGTCCGAGTGTGACGACCTCCTGCAGTACCTCGAGCCTGACCTGGCTGAGACCAACCCAACTGCGTTCGCCCAAAAACTACAGGTGTGTTGGACAGAGCACCCTCATGATAAACCTTATAAGCCTTTCCTCTGGTGACGCCAATGTGTGATTGTGTTTCACATTGTTCACATTGTGTCACCTTACAACATCCTGCCTTTTCTATTTTCCCATTTTCACCTCCTTTTTCCTCAGCTGCAGTTTTATTTTTTTCTGTGTGAAATAGATCGATGGTGTGTGAAATGTGGACAGCAGCAAGTGTGTGTGCTCAACTCAAGTTTCTATGTTTTCCTTTGCTCTCACATCCTTGGGCCACAACCCCCCCGTCCCTTACCTTTGAAATCCATCACTCCCTACCCCCACCCCACATGAGTGCGGCCCAGGAGGAGCTGGTGCTTGCTGCCCTGAGGATAGAGGCTCTGCAGGTAGCCAAAAACATCTCTCAGTGCCCCTCCCTCTCCACTGTAAACCCCCAGGTACTGCGCTGAGTCCTGCACCTGCTGTATGCAAGTGTGTGTGTGGGTGTGTAGGAAGAAAGATGCATCTCTTGGATGAGTGATTACGGAAAAGCAGGTGTGTGATTGTGAAATGCACGTCTGTGCAGCTGTAGTGTGCGTGCATGAGTGTGTCTGTGCCTCTCACCCTAAACACACCATTCTGTGTGATTCTGAGCTCATGATTTTCAACATGGTGGCTGCACCACTACATCCGCAGTCCTCTTCAAAGCAAACCCCTCATATGAAATCTTTAACATGGCTTACACGTCCAGCTCCCACCCAGACTAGCAGCGAACTCTACCAGGTTGTCTCCTCAGGGGCAGATTGCTGTGCCCTCTCAGTCCTTTTGCCTTTGTTATGCATGTTGGGCAACGTGCATGTTGCCTGTTCATGAGAGGCTTACACATCATGAGCATGAATGTGACTGGGAATGTCTCCCACTAGATAAGAGCAGCAGCTGAGAAGTTATGTGGATATAACTCTCACAGATGTATTTGTTGATGGTTTGATATCATCATCCCAGTCACATTCTTGTTTTGTGATTTGGTCCTATTCCCAGACTAACAGCACTAACAAGCAGGTACATCAGGTAGGTGTCAGTATTCAGGTTGGCTGGATTCTTAAGTAGAATTTGGGAATTTTGCTGGTTGGCAAGTGTACAGTTTGCTTGACAAATCAGGGGGAAAATGAATCATAACAGCTGGAGCAGGGCAGGCCCTCCAGTCCTCTTCCCCTCCATGTCTCATGCTGTTGTCCCACACATTTTTCAGTCTCGACTCAAGAAACCCGGCACTCGTCGGTGGAATATCAACGGTTCACCTTTACTTAAAGTAAGAGTGGTGTTTATACCCCTGTAATCTATCCGTGTCTTAATCCAAGGCAGTCCACGTATTTGGTCATGTAAACACATTTTTCATTGTTTTTGGCTCAGTGCACTGGCATGCTAGATTATAAGTAACTATTCAGATTAAAGTCCTGAAGGTGGATGAAGGCATTAAGGAATAACAACCCTTTTAATACTTTAAATAACAAAATTTTGCATAGTTCAGGAAATAATTCCTAAGCTTTTACGCAAGTTGAATGTAAACACCATCTAATTGAAGCTTAGCACTTTGCTCTCCTAGTGCGTGAGTACAGAGCCAAAAAAATGTGTCCAAATATCTACAGACTGTGCTGTAACTCTAACTCCTGTAGACACCAGATCTTTTGTAAGGTCTCCCTACATTTTAGCCTGTATAGCTGTACTTTGTCCGAGTTGTGTAATCCTCTCTCGTAGTCTTTTTTAATCGCCCACTGGCTTGTTTTTGTTTGACTGTCTTATGAGTTCAACTTTTGTCAAGGTAGTTTTTCCTCAAGTCTGTGTACTATTGAATAGTGATTTTTGCATATAGCTATTCTGTAGGAGACACCATTGTTTGCTGTTTTTTTTTTTTGTTTTTTTTTTATGAGATGATGTGCTAAAAGTTATTTTTGTACTGAAATACCAACAGGGCAGTTTCCCACTGCCCTTTAGCTCATGTTGTTTATGGGGCAAGTACTTGGTTGTAATTTGATTAATCACAAAATTGTTTGGTTATATGCAGCACTCAAATACAATCAAGAATTGTGCCCGAAAGTGGCTTCTGCATTTTCACCCAATCTTAGGAGAGAGGAGGGGCCTTTCTTTGGAGTCTTAAAACATATAGCACATACTTAATCAGCGAACCTGAATCTGATAGTGCTCCAGTGTAGAAATGATGTGTGGTCTGTGGGACTCTGGGACAAATTTTTTGGGGTTAATGTCAGTCTGTCATTTTTACTTCTTGCCTCATAAAGCAGCAGCTAGTGTAAACCCAGTTGGGACACATTTATTCAGCATAGCATGTTTTATTATACTTAATTCAAATTCATGGTTGTGGCATTTTATTGGATTTTGTTTGGGGTACTGCCTCTGTGGTAGAAAGCTTTAAACGATTTGCTGCAAGTCACACCACCTCAGGACCATTTTAGGTAGATTCCCTTAAGTATTCTGCTTGAACCTCACTGAAGTGTGAATGTCATCCCTATCAGTACCTGCCTAAAAGCAAAAGAAGTCCATGCTTACCTAAATTTGATTGGACTGCATATTATTGAATCTTAGTGCCCTCTGAGCCCGCACAAATGCTCTTATATTCCGGCTCACCCAAGGATGACTAAATCCCCTTCAAGGTAGAGTTTAGGGGACCGAAAATGGTACTAGAACAAGGATTGATTTTGCATTTGATGTGATGTTTTGTGTTAGGACTTGCCGATGGTAGAGCATTGTTACACTATAGGTTGCACACATGCTTTTGTTATACAGTATGCTATATGAATGAATAAACCTAAACCTGTTTGGTTTGTAGACTCTCTCAGTACACCTCTCACTGTATTCAAAGTTTTTTTTAATAATGAATCCAGTGAATTCCATGCTTCGTCTCATGTTATATTGTTGTAATTGTAAAGAATTGGCCACACTATGAGTCTAGCCACAGCAGGTAAGACCACTGTGTTATGATATGCTTTAACATGAGACTAACATCTATTCCCATGCTGCCAAGTCTGCTAGCCCGTCCTCCCTCTCCTGTATATGATGCAGTTCTTGCTGTATCAAACCGCTTCCCTCCTTCCTGTGTGCCTTGCCTGGACCCAATTACATTCAAGCTATTGCGATGAGCAGGTGATCATGACCGCTCAGCTGGGGGCAGCATCAGCCAAATCACTTGGCTAATACTGTGGAAATGAAGACTGTATCATCCACTCATGCTGCAGCTGACCAAGTCTTCAGGAACACCACCAGCCTGCCTCATTTACATATTGATTTTGCAGTGTGGTACATTGATGTCGTTTGATGCTGCCTTGCGGTTTTGGTTCAGGAATGCGTGTGGGCCTTTGGGGTGAGGGTGTCGCCATTTGTAGCACTGTCTAGTTTGTAACTGGTTATGTTTCCTTTCCTCTCCTACCTCCCCTTTGGTTCCTGGGAGCAGCACAGAGACGTGTCATCACCAGTAGAGAGTGGAGTGTCCAAGAACTCACTGTACGCCAGGACCACCACCAGCTACATCGAAGGGGAGAGTCCCCACCTGCCCAGAGAGCTGGACCACTCGCTGGGAATCGCACGAGAGGAGGTGCCCCTCACAAATGTTACTTTTCTTTTCCTCTAAGAGAACTTATTGATTCTCACACAATTTCCCCACCTTCCTCAGATTGTGACAAAGGAGAAAGAAGTGCAGGAGTGGCAGAGGAAGTACGAAGACAGCCGACAGGAAGTGGTGGAGATGAGGTGAGGAGTAGCACCTTGGGTTGGCATCACTTGCATCACAGTGAGGTCACTACAGCATGGATTTAACACCTCCCTGTGTTTCTGTGTGTGCTCTGTTCAGTGGTCCTGTGTCACGATGCTTACTGTCTTATTTTCAGACTCCACCCATCACCGTTTAACCTCTCAATTGGTTTATCTTGCTTTAAGTGTAAAACAAAGCCACGGTAAACTGCAGAGTAGCGAGCCAGTTAAAGTAGACCATCTGAGTCCTACCGTCAGCATTTCTGTTAGTGGTGGAGAATAGAGGAACAGATGTGGTTGATATGATAAATTATATTTTGGATTATGTCACCAACTGCCTAACAACAGCTGAAAACTGGGACAAACTACACTCATTTATGTTAACAGATGATTAATCTATGTCGGATAAGTGTGGGTTCAAGGAGATGTGGTTCCCTGTAAGCAGGTGGTGGGCCGGGGTCCAGCTGGCCACAGCTCAGTTAGTGTGGATAAGACAGAGCTTACTTCATTTGACTGATTGGGCTCAGGATAAGGAGGGGCTAAGAGGCTAAAGGGGAGGCATGGCTAATCAATCCTCTTACCTCTGGCAACCTGCTTTTCCCAAAACAAGGCTTCCTATTGGGTCCGGCTCCTCTTTGGCTTGCAGTGTGGGGGGACACAGTGCAGATAAATAAAAGATGCAATGCTAAGGAGAATTTATGGTGCTTAAAACTCTTCCTCCACAGTAATCCTGTTAACTGTTTGTAGGTGGGACAACAGTTTATGTTTGATCTCCATTTACCTAAATTTTTAGAAAAAGCACAGTTTGCACAGTTTGCAAGTTATGATCGCAACCATGACTCAGATGTGCCTGATCCACAGTTGTCTGTAACTATTGTCCACCCAGTTCCAGCTATGTCAATCAACTTTATTCCATACTCAAGGTCCAATTTTTTTAAAAAAAAAAACGTGTGCTTTTATTTTGACATCTTGTTGCTAACAAACAGACTGCCAGGAATGTAAATAAAAACCTTATTTATACCATGAAATAAGTTGTTATACTGATATAAACACCGGCCATATACTGATGATCTGCGATTTCTCATCTGTAGGAGGATTGTTGCTGAATATGAGAAGACGATTGCACAGATGATAGGTGAGTGTTAAATACAGGATTTCAGTTGCATACAAAACCTGAGCATTGATTCAAGTTTTCCCCCTTTTCTGTGACTTTTATTTTATACCAGCTACTTTTATTCCCTGACCTCTGCCACTACTTGTTGTTGCACTTCATTTTATGGTTTCGGAGAATTACTCTGTGCCTTAAGCTAGCTTTGCCATGTGCTTGCTGTCATGTTTGACTGATGCAAACTGAATCCTGATGTCACTGGAGGCGGAAGAAATGCTCACCATTTGCAGACACGTGTCCAACTTCCCTGGACTAGTTAAATCTTGCTGCAGGCTCACTCTCTGCATTACTCCTGCTCTCACCTTATTCGTCACCTGAAGATATGATTTCTGTCTAATTTAATTTCTTACTCTCATTGATGCACTGTCACAAAAAGGAACAATCTTTCTCTGCTTGTGTCTAACACTCGGCTCTCTCACTTGTCTTGCCCTCCCAGCTTGACTTAATACAGTCCCTTCTTTTCTGTTCTGCTCCCATCTTTGCTCCCTTTACTATTACTATGATAACCCTGACAGGCATGCCAGGTGAGTAAGGCAGAATTGTCCTTCACTTGTTTGTGTCAGCTCACATCTGTCCACCCGTCTGTCAGAGAGGGGAGCAGAGTTGCTCGCTTTCTTCATCTCATCCAGTGACATTTGTTTGTTCATTTCATTGCGTTTCATTCTGTATGTTGAGATACTGTATTTTTTGGAATGGGTAAAAATAATCATTTGACTTCAGTTGCTGATCGAATACAGCAGAAACACAAAGTAGGTACCTATACATGCACATCTGCACTGTGCATGGTTGCGAAAGCCATTCATGCAGAATTAGTGAGTTAAGCAGGTTGGTCATCGTTAAGCTTGTGACAGGAAAGGAAAAGGAAAGCTGAAGAGGGGCTGAAATACTTTGTCAGCTTTGTCATTTAATGCTGAAGGGTCTGGAAGCTTCTACCAGCTGCCAGCTCTGTTTCTATGGTTTACATGTCTCTTTGATGTTCCCATTGTTAAATGTTGTTTGCATGCTACAGAAATACTCGTTCAATTTAGTGTAAAATGCTGTTAAATCATACTAACCCACAAAGTAACCCATGTTGTCAAAAAATGTAGTTTCCATTTATGCATATGTGTGTCGGTACATGTGCCCAGACTCTCAGATTACATATAAACTGATTTGCACTGATTTGATTGTGTGTGTCCATCAGAGGACGACCAGAAAGAGAAGTCTCTCTCCCACCACACCATCCAACAGCTGATCATGGAGAAGGACCAGGCCTTGGCTGACCTCAACTCTGTGGAAAAGTCTCTAGCTGACCTCTTCCGACGTTACGAGAAGATGAAAGATGTGCTGGAGGGCTTCCGCAAGGTGACTAACGCACAAATTATTCACTACTCATGAGGATTTTTAGCACAACCAGCCTTGTCAGTCATCAAAAATTTAGCTTGACAATCCTTGTGGTAAGTAATTAATTTTCTCTCTCTGTTCAGAATGAGGAGGTTCTGAAGAAATGTGCTCAGGAGTATCTGTCCAGGGTCCGCAAGGAGGAACAGCGCTATCAAGCCCTGAAGATTCATGCAGAGGAGAAACTAGACAAGTGAGTCTAATTATCTTGAGTTTGTTCCTCCATGACTGTGTTATTTTCCCCAAAGGGAAAACACCACAATACACTAATTACACAATAACTCAATGGCCAGCTGGAATATGTTTGGATATAGGCCAGTATAATTAGGTGTCCTATAGATTATTCATATTCCATCTGTATGCAATTTCTAAAGATTCATTCTGCATTGGCTTTGCAAATGTAATGTTGCACTTTCATGGCTTTTTAGACTTCTAATTGTATCTGCTGTGTATTTCCAGGGCCAATGCAGACATTGCTCAGGTGCGGGCCAAGTCGAAGCAGGAGCAGGCGGCCCACCAGGCCAGTCTGAGGAAGGAGCAGATGAAGGTGGAGTCTCTGGAGCGCACTTTGGAGCAAAAGGTCGGTTACAACTCCTCAGTCCTGCCGGGGTGTGATCATAGACACATATCCATGTGACCAAGTATAAATTGTTTGTATTTTTAACTGTTTTACAGAACAAAGAGATTGAGGAGTTGACAAAGATCTGTGACGAGCTAATCGCCAAGATGGGGAAGAGTTAGCGACCACACCACAGCCAGGCCAAATCTCACAGAGAACAGGAGTGGTTATGGGAAAAAAATGGAATATGAAGCGGATCGGTAGTACTTACCACAAGGACTGATGGACTTTTTAGGCCATTAAATGGTCTTTGGGTTAAATTTCCTACTTACTTTGTATACTGGATCCACAGGAATGGCTTCCTTCTAATCACTCTGTACATTTTTGATGTGTCAGTGTATCGTACTGTATCAAGATACTGGTTTAAAGTTTTAGAAAATGTATCATATCACTAATGAGTGTATCTGTGTGTGAGTGTGCGTGTGATAATGGGAAAGCAAGAGCGTTATCTGTTATGATGTTGCCATGACAGCCACTGAGGGAGAAGACTGTTTACCCGTTCCTGTTGTTGTCTCCTCTCGATACAAGAAAACAGATCGACTTTGAAAAAGTGTACCAGAGATTTAGTTTCATTCATAAAATGTTGATACACACCACCAAGAGAACAGAAACTTATCACAACAGTGTACTGCATGTGGGAGAAAAATGAGGACTTATAATCTTATTTGTTTGTATATACTGTAGGAAATTCCAATTATGAAAAAGATTCATCTACATTTTTGATAGTTATTCTGTCATCCTCATCATCCTGTCATAGCTTTCTCAATGAAATTGTGTGACTATTTTTTGGGATTTTATTTTGATAATAACTAATTGTGACGTCATTGCAGTTGTGACCAGGAGTAATTTAATTTTGGATGGATATGTCCTAGCTCTGCTATGATTGTTGTGTCACACTGAAGAATAACTTCACTACACAGCTGCTGTACAGCATCTGCTTACAAAGTGCAATAAAAGATGGCAATACAGTACACTGACATGTTTTCTCATGACTCTGTATTACGACAAATCAGAATTAAGATGTGAATATGATGCGGTGTGATGCACTGGTGCATTGTAGATGCATCTTCTTTTTTTTTTTTTTTTTTTTAGATCTGTTTCCCAGTCATGGGTATGTATACAACAGTTACTTATTCAGTTGCCGGGGTGATGTGGAAAGATGCTTATTTTTAAAAACAAATTATTGTAAAATATACACATTTGAAAGAAAAACACAAATATAATTATAAATTGCTGTGGGGCTGATCTGAAGCATATTTGTTACGACAATAACCACACAGGACATACCTTCCCGACAAGTGTTGCAATTCCTTGATGTTAAAATAGATCACTGAAAATAATGCAGAAATGGTTAAATTTATTCAAGCTTCTGCCACTCTGTGTGAAAGTAGTAGAAATGCAAACCTCCAGTTAGACTAAACATCAGCAGTTACAGGATTACATAGATGTGTATGAACTTATTGTATTCATGTAGTATATACTAAATAGTGGTTAATAAAATCCAGTTAAAATACATTAGAAAGTACTTATTGAAGATTATGAGCGGATTCACTAAGGGAGTATTTGAGTTCATATGACAGGACTGCGTGATGATGCAATAAATGTTTTTGTAAATAAAGCATTTTTTATCTTGGTAGCAACATAATATAACATTGAATACCAATGCAGTGTAGACAGATGACAGCCAGTCTGAAATGATTACGATAAAAATGAAAAAAAATTAAAATTTGTATCTCACAAATACTTTTTCAAAATTTCCAACTGATATAGCTACACCATTTATAATAAGTACATCCCTGTGGAATTAAAGCATATCTACATAAGCAGCAACAAACTACTAATATCACACTGGCAAACATGCATCACAGCATAACAAGCATCCTGTGGCAAATTAACCTCTGAGGTCATGTTTTGTCGTGCAGCTGGGAAGGAAGAGCCAGACTCAGGATGGGTGTGGCTAGAGCTCATTGGTGAGGTGAAGAGGTAAAGGACAAATCCCCCGGGCCATACAGGCAGAAGAAGCATCTCCTGACACTCACCACAGTGCTGTGTGCCCCAGTGGAGGGCTCTTAATCTCAGTCCAGGAGGGGATATTAGCTCATCTGATAGCTCAGATCAGCTCAGGGGGCTTTAGGAGCAAACAACCTGCTTTTCATTGTGCAATCAGGACGACCAAGGACCACCTGCACCATGAGAGCTGTCCAGTGCTGTCCACTGCTCCTGCTTTCTTTGGTCCTGCTGGCAACACAGAGTAAGGACTATGTTTTTATTTTATTAGACTTCACCTCATCATTTGCTTTAGAGCTCTCTTATAACTCTACATCTGCACCTGTCTTCCTGTCATTGTTGGTGTCTCCATCAAGGTCCTCCTCCCCCTTAAATGGCCACTCATGGATTTCCAAGAATAGTTCTTGTTTTTCTGTACTTCAGTCTTTTCCTGAGAGGAACATGTTGAGACTAGACTTCGCTCTTAGACACTCTAACATCACAACACTGCAGTTATCTTTATTTTTCAGGAAGTGTCTTGCAGGGTTTCTATAAAAACAATTTTACGCTTATACTTTCAGATTTCTACTGTTTTGTTACAGGCCTTCCTTCAGCGTGTCATTCTCCTCTGTAACTAGCATGCAATCCCAGCAGATTATCTCTTAATAGGCCTGGATGCTAATGCTTATAGCATGTGTGTGAAGTGGCTGTGCTTTGGAAATATACTGGTATCAATTATGAACAGCAGGGGGCATTCATGTGTCATTATCAGGGATGGACTGTCTTTTTATTTGTTTTGTATTATCATGTTTTATCTTTAGTGTGTTTTATATTATATTTTATTATGTCTATTTTGATGTACATCACTTTGGAAACCTTTGTGTTTATTTGAAATTGTGCTTTATCAATAAATTGGATTGGATTGGATGTCAACATACAGAGAAGCACATAAGAAGCAAAAAAAAAAAAAAAAAAAAAATGGGACCAACTACCTAAATACATCCCAAAAAAAAAGTGGGTTTGCTGTTTTACTGTCGAAATTTTGCTATAAATTATCAGAAAAATGACTGTCAATAATTTTATAAATGTATTACTTTGTCTCATTAAGTAGATTTTCTTGTTTGAGTGGATAACTTCACCTCACTGGTTAAGTTATCTACACTTGAATGGACACAACATCATCTTCTCTGTCTTCCCCTCCATAACTGTATGATAAAAGTCTAAATATTATTTCTTTTATGTCAGAGACGAGATGTGTTGTTACAAAGCATGTGTGAAGCTTTCAGTGATTCTTATAAATCCAACTCAGTTTGATCCTCTTAGGAAACTGCATTTAAGGCTGTTTCTGAAGGGCCATTTTAGAATTTAGGAGACAGATGGAGGTTTTCAAAAAGAAGTGCTATTTTAAAGGTCAGCTAGTTCTCAAATAAGCGCTCCTTCCTCAGGAGAGCTTTAGAAGGCAATTTAAGTGTTTTATGTGCTGAAGTGGGCCCCTGAAGCTTTAGCTGAAGGTTAGAAAGATGTGTTTTTAAATCAGATTTTAATTCTTTGCTCGATTTAGGGAAGACTTGTGTGAAGGAAGTGATTAATTAGTGCTCTCTCTTCACTTTGCTCTCACTGTGCCTGTGGGACAATGTCATACATCAGAGTCACCCACATGTGAATTTACCATGTCTGTGTGTGTATATGTGCTTTAAAACCTCAAATCCTCTGTTGATAAAGGGAAAAATAAGAGTCAGGCCACTTTCTAGACACTGTACAATCTTAACTAACAATTCATGATTGAAAATCCTGCATTAGCAACTGAGGAAATAACACAGGGCAGTCTAAGAATAAGAGCTGGCATTTAAAATATGCTCCAGTAGCAATCTGGTCTGGTTTAATAATATTTCTTTTTGTCTTCCCTGGCACTGACTTGCTGTCATATAAAATACCAAACCAAGAAGATCACTAAACGCTTTTGTGTTTACTGCTTTAGAAAGAATGCATTGCAAGTCTTTTTCTGTTTCGTTCAGGTGAGGCTCTGAGATGTTATACTTGCATGGGCTCCAATAACGACGACTGCAACCGACAAGGCTCCAAATCTTGTCCCAGTTACTCTGATGCCTGCGCTGTGGTGGTGGGCCATGATAGTGAGTCCAACGTTAACAGTGTAGTAGCTTTTCTTTTACTGGCTCTCTTTCTACCAACAATAAAGATGCACAAAGCTGTGCTTGTATCTGTGTGTGTCTGCTTAATGGTGGACAGACTGCTGTCTGGAGATACATCCCAGTCAGCAGGGGGTCTAAGGCTGTTAAGGAAATGAAGAGCGTTGCTGCTCCTACTAGATCAATAGTCTTAATTAGGATGCCATGTGTTCATGTGACACAAAATTAACTCAACTCAGTTTACTAATTTAACTCTGCAGAAGGCAAGATTTCTACACTTTATTAATCATCATAGGCCAGCAGGACAGACCATCATCCTGCTGTTTTTTGTGAGATACACCAGTTTGTATCAGACACCCACAAAATGAAAACTGGAAAACAAGACTAAATTCTGTCAGACAGCTTCTACACAAGTGTAACTGACTTTCTATTTCTGTCCTGTCAGGTGGGGTGATGAAGTCATGCTCCTACAAGTCGTTTTGCAGTCAGGCCAACAGCCATGGCTACAGAGCACCAGGTGTCAGAGTTCACTGCTGCTACGGTGATGACTGCAATGTCACGAGCTTTGCCTCTCGGCTGATGAGACTCAACTATCTGATGCTGTTCCTGCCTCTGCTGTTCCACTGCTTTTTCAAGTAGATATACTGTCTCAACTTGACGATGCCAACAAGTATCCATCTGCAACACAAATGCCAGCTACTCATTTAGTCCAAATATGCCAAATAACGCAGCATAATTACACACCACATGCTGTGCTACCATTCAGCTCTACTTAAATTGACCTTATTTATCCAAACAGAAGCCTGTGCATCAGGGAGTTACTGTACATAGGAAAGCTTGAGGTGCTGTGCGACTGCGTGGATTATACACGCAGTGCTGGATTGACTCCATTAAGCAATACTCAAGAAGATGCGTCTTTCAATGGATTTCACTAAGCCAATAACTGGAGGATCCTTTGGGAAGTGTTGGAATAACAGGCAGAGATAATTTACTATTTGCTTCCTACATTAAAGAGGAAGAGATGCTGCTCATCAGTTTCCCCACACTGGCTTTGATGCTCAGCACACAAAGTGGGAAGCTACAGGATAATAGACAACGCTGTCTCTCTTTGAGTAATCACCTTTCAGCTTCAGTTTTATTGCATCTGTCTTCTTTTTCGCTTACATAACTATACAACCGAGGATCTCAGCATAGTGTTGCAGCAGATGTTCATGTGGCTAAATATGGCACCAAGAGTTCAGTCAGCGGATGTGTTGTTACATCATTAGCCTCCAATCTGTCAATCACATACCTGATGAGCTGTGCAAGATATTTTGGAAGGTAGTAAAAAAACACTTCTCACACTGCAAATCCACATAAAACTTTTACATGCCAGAGGCAAAGTTTGTGACACTGACCAAATTAATCCATTGCATCTGAGGTCACATAAAGAGTCTCAGCATGGCTCACTGGAGGATGACCTTTACGTAGAAGCCACTGTACATTTTGTATAGAAAATTACATTCAAAATGGAAGTCCATTTCTTGAAAAGTATTGTTTATTGTGTCATGGAACTTATGTTAGGAAATTGTGTGTGTATTTCTTGTGTTATAAAATACATCAACATGCAGCTGCTAAATGCATAGCAGGAGTCAGAGTATAAGTTCCAGAAAACGGCATACTTTTGTGGATTCTTTTATTTATTCATACATTTTGCATTAAATATGAAAGTAAAATTCAAGTGTAATGTAATCCAAAGAAACTAGCTCTCTGCTGTATATACCAAAATAATAAAGGCACCACAGAGATACACCTATACAACAATGAAAGTGCCGACCAATGATAAAAATGTTAACACAAAGAAATGTAAAAGTGTGTCTGTTGCTGCCTCTGAATTGCGTGTGTAATAATTTCAGTCCTGACATGAAAATTATTATTTATTATAATTTCACCATTTTCATAATTTCTTTTGTTGATACAGACTGAAATATTGCTACAAGTACTGACTGGATTACCATTACATTTGTTTAATAATAATAATAATAATAATAATAATATCACTGTTGTTAATATTGTTACTTTTATTCTTAATAATATGAAGGGAAAAAATGACGTGTCGACTTATGTCGACCTTATTTAATTAATCATTACAGGTCAGCACGTGAAAATGTATTTATCATTTAACATAATTATTATAATTTATCTGTGAATGGGATAAACTATGGAGAGAACACTTTCCCTCCTTTTTTATCTCTTGTGTTTTTTTTTTTTTGTTTTTTTTTTAATTTGATGTGACGGTGATTTGAGTGTTATTTACCAGATTATCCAGTAGCTGGCGGTAAAGCAGATTTTTGGACATGAACCACACCCATCAGACACACCCAGCAGGTCCGTCCAGGTGTGGCCAACATGCTGAAGGTGCAGGAAAATGTTTGCTGATAAACCACGAGGAGTACAGAGAGACAAGGTTGTACTGGTTTTACTGGGACAGTAAAGAGTGGACTGGACACGTTATGCATGAGAAGTTGAATTTGGAGGACTGAGAGCAAACAGGTGAGTTCACGAGACAACACAGAGGAGCACTGTGTGCGAAATAGTTTGCTCCTTTGCGTTAATATGCGTAACATAACATATACACAATATTGTACATCTATGTTTCATGGTGTATGCTTCATTCCTGGTGATTATTCCATAAGTGGCATGTTATTTCAGTTATGAGGTTTAATATGTTTGCACCTGCCTTGGTGTCTATTTATGTCAGTGTGAAATTTAATTTTCTGCTTAATTTTATTAAGGCTAGAATCAACCTACACAGAGGAAGATGGTTGAATAAATTGACACACTGTCAAATATATAGACTGTAGAAAGGAATATAGACTATTTAATTTATATAATTTTATAATTATATAAATATAATATAATTTTATATTTGATTTATATAATCATATTTTTTTATTGACATCAAACATATTTGTATAGAGTACATTTTTAAGATGATGGTTGACTTGAGATGTTGCTGGTTAGGACATGGCTCTGTGTGTGTGTGTGTGTGTGTGTGTGTAGACTGGCTGTACTTTTTTATCGTCACATTGCACACCCTTTAGTACATTTAAATGCATCCTGACACCATCTTACTATTTGCAAACACTATATACAACTATAACAGCTGGGAAACAGCAGCTGCTCTCAGACTGAACCCTGTTTTACATATTATGATCATACTTGGAGAAGATAAAAGACTGACATCTGTTGCTTATTTAGACTCGTTAGTGAACCGTGTATAAAGATGCATAAACTGCCAATGTAAAAAACTATAATAGAATAGACTAGCAACATTAAATATTGTAAATAACGTACAGAATGTTATGTACATAAAGCCAAGCACAATTAGTACAGTTTTTATAGTTAGGAACTATAAAGTGCGAGTGGGTAGTAATATATGAAAACTCATAAAACTCATAATAAATAACAATTCACAATTTCTTACATGACAATATACCACTGGCTCTGCCTTTATGTGTGAGTGCATACACTAACCTGCAGTAGCGTCTTCTTCCCAGCATGCCTGCTCTTGTAGTTCACACAGCCTCCACTGTGAGGCAGTCTATCCACACTTTTGACTTTAGCCAAATCTCTACTGATGCAATTCATATTGACCAACCACGCCTCAAGGGTACTGCTGAGATTGGCTTGAGTCAATACTGATAATAATTGCACTGTTTTATTGCCATCTGCTGGGGTTTGTACTTTATTTAAAAACGTGACAGTGCTCTCCCGCTGCGCCTTGTGTTGACTGACTCTGCGTCGTTGGGTTCCCTCTCTCTCCTGCTGCTCTCTCCTTTGACAGGCAGGTGTGAGAGTGTGAACAGTCTGCCCTGGAGGGGGTTGGGCATTGACCCCGAACCGTGAGTCTCCAGGCCCGTTCAGCCGGAGCCTGGTCTGCGTGCTCACATCCTCAGACAGCCAAGACAACAGCCCTGCGTCGACCCTCATCAGCTTTATGTGAAAGGCTTTTTTCGCCTTAATGAGGACGTGAGAGGAAGGTTTGCATAAACCTGGAGATCTGATGGGTCAAGGTGCTGCTGAGGTGTAGGTGAGGGTGTCTTAATTTGTCTTTTGGGGTTCATAGTTCAACTCGGAGTGTTCAACAGAGTTACAATCATTTCTCATTGAAGTGGAACCGTTCTCTGTGCAGTTTCCCTGCTGTCGTTTAGTGTGAAATCTGTCGTCTGAACTTTTTATCAGTACACATATTGTGGGAAGTTTCTAATTTGATGGAGAACCTGAATGTGCAATCATCAGCCGCTGTATTCCCCACATGTACACCATCTGAGCTAAAACTGAAGGTCATCGCCATGGCAACTTAGCTGTTTGAATTGGAGTGTATTTAATCCCAATCCTCCGGCACCTGAAGACATTATCACCACAAATCCCACTGTCAGTCATCAAAGGGATGCCAGCTGCCCTTTAAGGGAGTAAAGTAAAGTTAAGTAAACCAGACATGTTTCACTCCTTGTGAATGCCACCGAATGTCCATCACACTGACACATCTGTGATTATTTTTTGGTGTATTTTTGTGTTTTTGCTGAGGACTTATCTGTTGTTAAGAGTATGCCCTGGAATGATTGACGTCTCTCTGAGAAAATTACTGGCCGTCACGAACCGCCGTGCTTCTGCATACAGTATTTGCTGTGAGATTGTCTTTAAAGGCCTTCCTTGCATTTCTCTTATAATATTTATTTGCCTGGTGTATTGACTGTGTGACCTGTAACGACAGCCGGCTGCAACAGAACTGATTAGACTGGTCAATACATGCGGTACGAAAAGTTGTTGTTTTAGCAAAGTGTTTTTCCATAATGATCAATTTGTGGTTGTGCTCAAATCACCTCAGAGTAAATTAGGATGATGACGTCAGACAGATGGCTGTGATTGAAGACCCAAACTTAAATGGACTTAAGCAAACCAACAGTTCATCTAGGACAGCTCCCCCCAACAGTGAAAGAGCAGCTTTCATTTGTCCCAGCACGGCTCAGACTGTCTTGGCAACACTGAGATTTGGATGTAGTCTTAACCTTAATGAGTTGTGAGTCTGGGGCGACACTCCTTTAAATCATTGATCAGCTGTTCTCAGCCAAGTGACAACCAATGTAACTGACTGGAATGGACATGATGACCAGTGGTTTTAAAAAACAAACACATCAGAGCTAAAAGAACGCACTCTGCTCAACATCAAATGCTTGTGCCACTGTAGGGAGAGAACAAAAGCGCTCGGGTGGAATCAGAGCGTGTGAGACGTTGGCTGTGTTTACAAGCGCTCGGGTCCTGGCTGGTCGGCCCGGGTTCATCCAACGGTCACCGGTTCTGAGGTCTCCGGGTCTCGGGTCTTTTTGAAAAAGACCTGTGAAGCAGAATTAAGGTGATCTACCTCCAGACGGAGGACCGTAAGGGCTTTTAGTCTTTGAAACAGGGAGGAGAGATACAGACTGAGAGTTGGGGGGACTAAAGAGGGAACCAGGGTGAAAGAGGAGGAGGAGAATTATGTGTAATGAGTGTGTTGTCCTGCTTGAGCTACCTTGAAATGTGACTAAATGGCCCACCTTCTGTGAGGCCGGTCCCTGGCTTGAGGGCAGCGAGGAGAGCCTGGAGCTGACAGGAAACAAACTCCATGAGGTGTTCAGTATGTTTAGACATGAGGACTAGACAGCATTTCCTCTGATAAACCTCGTCAAGACTTGTAAAACAACATGATTAACATGGAAGTAATGTGCAGTAAAGATGAATGAAAATGTAATCCCCACTACATGAATTTCTGTCAGTGAAACTCTGTTTGAGACTCTGTGTGAGACTCTGTTCACAAATTGAACCACTGACTTTTATAATGCTGAACGTATCAGTAAGTTGTATGATAATGACAATATGATAATTATTTGAACCTGTAAATAATTTCTTTTAAAAAAAACTGGCAAAATTGGCAAAACAGATTTTATGAGCAATTTTCCCTCAGACAACATATTTCAGATGTCCTGGCTATTCAATAGTGGATAAATTCAAAGTAAACATCCTTTGAGCCAATATACAGCATCTAGCATCCTCGCCATATGTTCTCTGCAGTTTTCACCTCCTTCCCAGTCACGTCTCTTGAGAAGACAAGTGTTTGCACCCTCTCCGTTTCAGCTATAGCTGTGGTACAGGCTGTCTATTTTTGCTGTCCCCCACAGAGTGAACAAAGGAGCAGGATAATATGGAGAGAGATGAGCTTTTTGTAGAATTACCACCGTTCTGCTAATTCTGTGTCTTAAAGGAGCAACAACATCTACATCCATAGGCACAGGCTATTAGTTTTTAATGGGAAAAAGTGTGTGAACAACTTTAAAAGTGCACACACAGAGGGCTAACAAATATCAGGGAGAACCGTGGAAAGGGAAGGGGTGAAAGCGAGATGGTAAGTTTGACTGTGCTGAATGAGTGTAGAGGGAAAGGAGGATGACAAAAGAGAGGAGAGGAAAGCAGGCCTCAGAGCCAAAACCAAATCACATCAGTAACCACTGCGCCCCAGGGTGAGGGCAGGCTCAGTCAGCCGTACCATGCAACTGGGATAATTAGTTTTGGAAAGGAATATCAACTGATATAATTGAGCATTCTCCACTAATGAAGATCCTCTGTGTTGTCACTGGTGAGGCGCTAATTGACGGGAGAGCGATGGGGTGGGTGCAGGGAGGGGGTGAAAGGCTGTGCAGGATATGATGGTGGAAGTGCTGCCTGCGCTGGCAAAAGTTCGTTGATCTTTATCAGACAGGTTTTATTTAGTCGTAGCGGCTCACCGTCTGCTGTCGTTCGTATGTGTGTGACAGGCTCATTCACCTCTGTTTGCTGTGCAGCGTTGAGACAGATAAGAGAGTGGTAAAGAGGGGGTTGGGGGCTAAGACAAAAAATCACAGGAGTCCACAGGATGGGGCTGGAGGGATTTTAGGGGTTGCACAGGTCGTGTTGGGAGTTTTGATCGAGGGAAGCAGAGGGTCGAGGATTTGTGGAGGGAGGGGTCATGGTGGAATCAGTTGAGGGAATAATAGGAAAGCAAATTGGTTTTGACAAGTTTGGGGAGCTGGAAGTAATGCAGGGCTTTTTAAAGGGGAGATGAGGGGATAGCCAGCAGAACTATGAGATAATCAGGGGTACCATTCAGAAGGGGGGTGAGGGGAGGGGCCTGCTGGTGACCCTGATGGAACAGGGTCATGTGTGGCCTACAGGGGGCGGCAGGTCAAAAGCAGAGTTGAACAGTGAACCAGCTTTCACAGGATAACCTGATAACCATCAGTCTTCTAAGAAACCATCTTCAAAACCTTTTAGGGGATGCATTTTGTATTGATTAAGTATATTTTCATGTCATGAATAAATCAAACAAAGACCATCTTACCAAATGAATCATGCTTTTTATGAAGATGTTTAAGACATCCTTGTTAACTCGGAGACGGACTGGCAGGCAGACAGTGGAGTAGACGTGCACAGTAACATACAGACTGATATTCAGACCGACAGAAAGGCAAACAGACAATACTGATCCGCTGTCACACATCTCTGCAATCAGGCGTCATCCCCAACAGCAGGCTGCCTGCCAGATCAGCTCCACTGGCAGCCAGCTACACAGACTGCTCACAGCAGCCAGCGTGGAGACAGGCTGACGCAGAGCAACCAGCTAAGGTGTTTGAACACAAACAGAGGATTATCAGAGTTCTGGGTGCAGAGGTGCCGATAAATAAAACACCAATAAACCCACTCCAGGGGACAGCAGGCCCAAACAGACAAATGATTTTACACTCATTTCAAATTAATGTTGGTGGGTAATTGTTCAGCTTCATGGGGTCCAGTTTTTCAAAGCTGATTTAATATGGAGGAGAGAATGCATCCAGAAAAAGGAATATTGTAGTTTCCCCAGCGAAAACAGAAAGGCAGGGGAAGATCTTTTGTTGGCCTGAAATGGAAAATTCCTGATGGTGTCAACATAGAAGTAAACGGTTGAGATAAAGTCAAATATTCTCTTTGCGCCTGCTGACACCTGCATAGCTTGATCTCTCTTTTCAGATAACATCATACACACACAATCACACACCTGATAGGAGAATGCTGCCTCAACCTTTCAACCCCTACATGTCTGATTCAGAACGCAATTTTCTGTTGTTGTCAACCTTGACAATTTCTGAATACACATAAAACACCCTCACACACACACACACTGCTGTATTTGCCCACACAGCCCCTTTAAAGTAAAAAGATTTAAATAAGTCACTATGAGCTAACACAGCAGTGATGGAGCGTATGCTCCACCTTACATTCGCAGAATTGCAAACTGGGTGTCATTCCTGGGAAAAATTGCAACTTGTGCAGAGTTAGTGACACATTTTCCATCACCCCGAAGTCGCTGGTCTGCCAGAGAGGGCTGGTGGCGCTGTTGAAACATGTTTGCTCTTTTTAACTCACCTGTATGAGAAACGGCATGGTTGTCTGTTTTTCATCAGTTTCTGATAGTGGTTAACAGTTCCAATTGCCGAACAAACAAAGAAAAGACGGATGGCTCCAAAGGCGATATAAAGTAGTGGTTATTGCCGTAGGTGCTGCTAAAACTGAGATTGTGACATTAACATCCTGCTGCATCTTCTCCCAGCTCTCCCTTGTCAACAGTGTTTGTCCTCCTACATGGACCTCCAGATTTATGACAGGGTTTTTGTTTTTTGCAGGAAATGGACACTTATACACTTTTGTGCTGCTAAGGGCTCAATACATTATCATTTGAATTATTTTTCATCAAAAGGAAGGATGATTTTACTACCCATTTTACTTTTCCTGATGTTTGCCCCTCACTTTCTGCGAACCAGCCTCCTTCTCCATGTTTTCCATGCAACTCCATATCTCTTCACATTAGTGCAATCTGCCGCAAAGTAGCTGCAAAAATCAGCACGCGGTCAACTGTGGCAAGGGAAAAAAGAGGGGAAGAAAGAGAAAATATTTAAGGCCTTGCTCCCTCTGTCAGCCTTCACCTCCTTTCCCTCCTTGTTCTTGTTTTCACAGCCCTTAATCCTGGCGGCTCCAACGCGGAGCGGTCACAGGTTTTGACAGCAGACTGTAATGACCTAAGCTGTTCTCTGCGGGGGGGGAGGAGGGTTGTTGGGGTGGATGGAGGAATGTTTAATGAGAGGTTATTTGGCTTTTATTTCTAGTTGTAATGCAGTTTCTCACCTTGGCCGCCAGGGGCTGAGCAGATAGGGATTTGTATGTACGAAACCTGGTAATACTCTCAATAAATCAAGCAACACGCAGTCCACAAGAGAGTACCAAACTCCTGTTTATTGATGTACAAGTACTCATGAACTGATACAGAGTCTGCACCTACAATATAGTTGTGTTATCCTGACAATTTAATGTTGAAGATCAATCTTCAGTGGAGTGAGTCATATTTTCCCTGTTATTCTCAACTCTCTTAATATAAGTGTGAATAAATTCAGTACAGTAAGTCACAAGTAAGTGATTTGTCACAGTAGAGCTTGCCTTATTTTACAGGTCACCATGTCACTTCTGCCAATGTCTCTTCATAGCTCAATACACTTTAGATGAACTATCGTTATGTATTTACTCTCTGAAGGTGAAGCTGAAGGTGTGATGTGGGCGGCACGGTGGTGCAGTGGTTAGCACTGTCGCCTCACAGCAAGAAGGTACCGGGTTCAATTCCCGGGGCCTTTCTGTTCTCCAGGTACTCTGGCTTCCTCCTACAATCCAAAAACATGCATGAGGAGTATGTTAATTGGCTAATTAAAATTGTCTGTAGGTGTGAATGTGAGTGTGAGTGGTTGTCTCTGTGTCCTGTGATGAACTGGAGACTTGTCCATGGTGTACCCTGCCTTTCACCCTAAGACAGCTGGGATAGGCTCCAGCACCCCCACGACCCTATGTGAGGATCAGTGGTAGAAAATGGATGGATGGAAGGTTGTGATGCGCTAGATTTCTAAATGCTCAGGACACCACAGATACAGAACTTTGCGCTCGTTTCACCACCTAACAGCTTGTGATTGAAGAGGAGAGCATCAGCGTGTCTGCCAGAAATATCATTCACCAAAACAATAACATGAAATAGTTGTTTGAATAGTTGGGATTTGATAAATAAGTGCATAAAACATTGAATAATCACTTTTATTATTTTTGAAAGTGTCCAAAAACTACACCTTTTGGATTATATACAAGCAATGGCTCGTTGTAACAATTTAGTAAGATTACGTTGTTTGATATCAATATAATTTAAAGTATGTCACTACATGCATCCATTTTAACAAATATTAACAGTGTGAAGTTACTGTTTGCAACCACCACAGATGGTTCAAAATATATATTACATGAGTATGACCTCTCTGTCCCATCCATACATCCATCCATGTTATCTCTGTGAAAAAAAGGTTATGACTCAAACACTAATTAAAAATGCCATATAGAGAACAGAATGTGCAGCTGGTGCCCATGTATTTTTTTCACTATTTTTGATAACGCTGCATATAGTTAAGTCATTGTTGTGATGCTCTCTATGGTTTTGAAAAAAGGTTGCACCTCTGGCTATGCTTCAATCAGTGATGTGAAGGCAGCTGTTTTCCATCAGCTGATTTTAAAACACCTGCTGCGAGGTATGGCTGAGAGAAGAGTATTTTTAAAAGCTACAAAGAGCAGTGCAGCAGCAGTTTTCTTCTCTTTGGGATTCAATGTTGGTTTAACCTTTGAAATACTTTTTTAAAAAAAAGTAATGCTTTAATAATTACTCATTGCTGAAAGTTTTTAGTTATAGTCACGTGACTTTTGGTTCACTCTGTAACGTCACCTGAGATGCATGACTACGCAACTGCTAAGTAATTTAAAGTTAAACCTTATTTGCCCAAATACTTAGGAGGACAGATAGGCAGAGCAAGCTTTTCGAACCTGAGCAAATAATAATAATTCGCATAGGAGATAACAATCTCCTATGAGGATTGAGACAAGCTGTGAGTGACCCACCGCTACTCAAGCATGATGGTCAAGAGAAAAAAAAACAAACAAACCTAAAATTTAGCCACAGAGCAACAAGCAACCAAACCAAAAAGCTGTGCTGTTCGAGGCACATTACATAGAAGTTCTAAATTTAAAAAAATTACATCACTTCCCAACTATTTCATTTTAGAAATTTAGTGTTGTTCACCTTCAGAAGATTTGTTCTTTCCTGCTGTTAATGTAATTGCTTTTGCCCTGCAGTTCCCCTGAAATAAAATGTCTAAAATAATGCACCTTGCCTTTCTTCCATCGTGTGCAGGTGTGAAGGCACCGTGATTCAGCCCCAGACAGATGCATTTTTGCATTATTTCATCCAGAAGGTAAAAAATATGAGAATCTTTGTCGGGTCTGAATTGCTCTCTTTTGTTTATCATTTTCATTCCACCTTCTGTTCCTCAGTTCTATCTTTACTCCCTCCTCTGTTTCACAAACCCCATCTCATTAGTTTCTATCCCTCCACAGGACGGAGGGCTGTCTCACCTTCTTATTATTAAGCCTCTATCTTACACGCCTATGCAAACTATAGCACTCAGCAGGCCTGATGTTGAAATTATAAAGACCTATTCCCCCGGGACAAGCCCCAATATGAGACAGACTTAACCCTGTCCCCTCTTATATACCAATCAAGTAGATAAATAAAGGTTTAATTAAGAAATGCTGTTCAGTGGGGCTATGGGGCTTGGGTTTTGTGACTGAAAGGGGGAAGGGGATATGAAAGGCACAAGAGAATGCTTGAGATTCACCTATTGAGTAAAGCACAATAAAGGGATAGTTATTAATTTCTGAGAGCCCACAGGCTTTTGAACGTCACAGACAACATAGGGCATTCATGATGAAAAAACTCCATTAAAAAGAGAGAACCATTACAGTTTAGTCATTACAAAAATATATTAAATAATCAGTTCAATTATTTTGCATTTTATCACCTCTCCCAAAGAGCCGAATACATCTTATAGGTGAGGCATCAAGATTAATTGCTGTGGAAATTAATTTGGAGAGAAATTCTCATCATAAACAAAATTACATTTTTGCTTTATCAGGATGAGTCAGAGCAGCAATGTTTGTTGTGCAGATGTCCTCTCTCCACCGCAGCTCCTACTCTGTCGGCAGAAAGACAGAATCCAATCTGTTATAAGCTTTGCTATTAATTTGGGTGTTTTGAAATGCCTGGATGAGAAATTCATCTCAGTCAGACATGCACATTTAATGAAAACTCACAGGAAAGCAAACAAACTAAAACATTTTCCTCATGTTTGCAAGTGGTAAAAACAAGACTACCAAATGCAAAGACTACGTGTTATAAATAGGCCTACTTAACATCCGGCTGGTGTTTCACAAGTGAAGTTAGATCAGGGGTTTCCAACCTTTTCCCTCAGATTGATGAGACAGAGAACTGCTCATAGTAAGCAGCCTAATTGATGTCTTTCTTTTATTTTTTCTTTTTATTCTTTTATTAATGTTTTTTATTGCAAACTTGCCATAAACAAAGGTTTTTGCATTTCAATAGGATGCTGGTAAGCATGGCAACCATTGTATCGAAGCTTAATGATAGACTTAGCCAACCTCTCTGCCTTTTTACAGTATTTTCCATAAGTAGGCTTTCTGCTCTAATGTGCTTGGTGATTACAGAGCCTGAGCAGTTGGAAAAGAGTTATTTTCTCCTGATATGACTACTGCTCCTAGCTCAGCTACAAGTGAAGTGTTGTGTTTTTTTTCCTCCCTGGCATACACATGTCAGAAATCTGATGTGTTATCTACAGTATCTATCTCTGTATCCAAGGTGAGAATAGCTTCCTATTGCATCCTTGCACATCCAAGTGTTCTCGCCTATTTCCAATCTGGTATCTATTGGAAAATATGTCCTGAGTGAAACTCAGAGGTGATGCTACAAAGCAAGTGAAATGACGTAGCCAATCACCTTAAGCACTGTCTGTGTCTGTCTCGCTCTGTCTCCTCCATATCTCCAAGACCACCATGCATTCAGCCCCTGAAATGAGTATTGTGTGGTCAGATCAAACCGCTGCATGTGATGCAGTTTATGGGCCTGTTAGCTTTTAAGCGGCCTTTTAAAATGTTCTGCTGAGCCATTAGTAGCACTTCACCATAAAACGACATCATTTAGGGAGCTGAATCACAGAGTCGTGCCTGTGCCCTGATAGACTGGGGTTATCACATGAGGTCTGGAAGTAGGTCTGTCCTTCCTGAAGTGAGTTTGTTCTTGTTCACACTTATTTCTGCATGTGCTGTGAGTCAATGCCTGTGTGTGTAATAGATATAGTGGGCTATTTTTATTTATATATTTAAGAGCAGAGAAAGTGAACAAATGGCCTGGCCGGCCTTTGCCTGAGGGAACGATGGTCCTCCATACGTAGCATGCCCATCTCATGGCCCTCAGTCCCCGCATCATCTCCACCAGGAGCCCCTTGGGGTCCAACTGACCCACGTCCTTTCTCCGTTCTCCGTCCCTCCATCTCCGGCCACACTACCAGTAGCACACTCCCGCCTGAGGCCACAATTGACTTTCGCCGCAGTTTGCCGTGATGCAGCACAGACAAGCCCTCTCCTCCATCCCCCCTCAGAGAGGGGACTGTGCTAAGGTTGACTGATTTAACAGCTGCTGGGTAATACACAGAAAGTCATTTGTTAAAATCTAATTGATCGCTCCATTTCTACCTCTACACTTGGTGGATGTTCTATCCGCTGTATGAACATGGCTGAACAACAGATGCTGTCTGTCCTCCTATGGAAGCAGGAAAAAGTTGCGCATGTAGGGAAGCAGAGTGAGATGAGACATTATGAACATTGTGATCCTGTGTGGCTTCATAACATCCAGAGCCCACAAGTATGAACTTGTTTTATTAATGCAATAAAATAGCTGATGCTGAATTGTTCATATTCTGATATTCATCTAATTCATGTACCTTGGATCGTACAGTCTTTTATTCACTAATATTGAAGGGCCATTTCTTTCAAGGACTGACCCTTCCCAGAGAGACCTTTTCTCCCTTTTTCATTTTCTCCTCCTTGCCAGGATTGTGCTCTTTTATCTTGAGGCGTTACCTGGAGGTATAACCTGCAGCTGAGTTCTCACTCCACATAACAACATGTGTGTACCAACAGCTACATCTGCCCCCAGACCTCTGGATCCTTGGGGAGGCGGTGGGGTGCAGTTCTAGCTAATCCAAGCCAGGCTGACAATGAGACCAGGGCCATGCTGGTGGTCTGTGAACCTCAGAGCCACAAGAAGCACAATCATTCCACATCAAAGCAATCAGCCACCATCCCTAGGCACAATTCTCACCCGCTGAGCAGTGGATGGCGAACACTATCTACATGCGATCACAACCCCGCCCAACTCCATCTCTCACCTTGCTCCAGTGTGTTACTGTGACCTCAAATTCAGATTCAGACAACTGTATTCATTCCAAGAAAGGTGCAACAACATGTGCATTCTGCAACGTTACCCAGTCCACACGCTTCATTACTGAAGAAGAAAAATGTAACAATCATTTAGAAATGACTGATACACATTATATACAGTATATCTAGCTACATACATAAGTAGCCAGTTTACAAGATAATTTTAAACAACAAATTTTGTTGGGCGATAGCTGGTGGGCTCCCAGATTGTATTTCGGCAATAGTGTTCTGTCTCTTTTGCTCTTCATACATACTGTTTATATGGCCAATATTACTAGGACTAATAACGAAAAACAGGAAACGCTCTTGTCCCGCTCCCGACCGATTCTTCTCATGAAATCAGGATCTCTTTATAGAGATTAGTGGCAGAGAGCAAGTAGCTAATTATAAAACCACTCTGGGTGCCTGGTTGTTCCTGGGCATTGCTGCTGTGCTGCTCCATGCAGAGTGGGGAAAATGAGCCTGTCAACTCAGTCCCAAGTTGCTGTGATGAGTGCAAATGAGGTAAGGCCCTGGGAGCCTCTTGGGGAGCTCCATGAGAGGAGGTGGTGCTGGAGGGTGTGTAAATACACACACACACACACAAGACACATGCAAGACACACATAGACTGATGGCTCTGATTTGTGAGCTGTCAGGGAAAGTGGGTTAATATGTGACAAACAAGAGGGGCTTTCAGATCCTCGTTTCCAGGCTGCTCAGTGTGATAGACCAACAGGCGTCTGGCACACTGGGGCTGGGTTCAGACACCCACCTACCCACAGAACATCAGGTAGTTTTAGGCTGGCAGTAAGTTGTAAGCTGTAAGTTTAACTGTTCAAAACAACAAGCTCCTGCACAAGCACTATATATACACTATATTGCCAAAAGTATTCACTCATCCATCCAAATAATCAGTATCAGGTGTTCCAATCACTTCTATGCCCACAGGTGTATAAAATCAAACACCTAGACATGCAGACTGCTTTTACAAACATTTGTGAAAGAATGGGTCGCTCTCAGGAACTCAGTGAATTCCAACGTGGAACTGTGATAGGATGCCACCTGTGCAACAAATCCAGTCATGAAATTTCCTCGCTCCTAAATATTCCACAGTCAACTGTCAGCTGTATTATAAGAACGTGGAAGTGTTTGGGAACAACAGCAACTCAGCCACGAAGTGGTAGACCACGTAAACTGACAGAGCGGGGTCAGCGGATGCTGAGGCGCATAGTGCGAAGAGGTCATCAACTTTCTGCAGAGTCAATCTCTACAGACCTCCAAACTTCATGTGGCCTTCAGATTAGCTCAAGAACAGTGCACAGAGAGCTTCATGGAATGGGTTTCCATGGCCGAGCAGCTGCATCCAAGCCATACATCACCAAGTGCAATGCAAAGCGTCGGATACAGTGGTGTAAAGCACTGGACTCTAGAGCAGTGGAGACGCATTCTCTGGAGTGACGAATCACGCTTCTCCGTCTGGCAATGTGATGGACGAGTCTGGGTTTGGTGGTTGTCAGGGGAACGATACTTGTCGGACTGCATTGTGCCAAGTGTAAAGTTTGGTGGAGGGGGGATTATGGTGTGGGGTTGTTTTTCAGGAGCTGGGCTTGGCCCCTCAGTTCCAGTGAAAGGAACTCTGAATGCTTCAGCATACCAAGACATTTTGGACAATTCCATGCTCCCAACTTTGTGGGAACAGTTTGGAGCTGGCCCCTTCCTCTTCCAACATGACTGTGCACCAGTGCACAAAGCAAGGTCCATAAAGACATGGATGACAGAGTCTGGTGTGAACTTGACCGGCCTGCACAGAGTCCTGACCTCAACCTGGTAGAACACCTTTGGGATGAATTAGAGCGGAGACTGAGAGCCAGGCCTTCTCGTTCACCATCAGTGTGTGACCTCACAAATACACTTCTGGAAGAATGGTAAAAAATTCCCATAAACACACTCCTAAACCTTGTGAACAGCCTTCCCAGAAGAGTTGAAGTTGTTATAGCTGCAAAGGGTGGACTGACGTCATATTGAACCCTATGGATTAGAAATGGGATGTCACTTAAGCTCATATGCGAGTCAAGGCAGGTGAGCAAATACTTTTGGCAATATAGTGTGTGTGTGTGTCTATGTATGTATGTGTATATATATATACATACATAGACACACACACACACACACACAATCCCTCTGGTGCCAGGCGCTATTTTTTTAGCATTTAGCCTTGAGGTCCAAACAGGGATGAAGTTAGAAGCGGCCAAGCACTTCCATGTTTTTCCCTATTTAAATAAGGTTTCATGAGTAGTCATATGACCCAAGTATGGTTGCACAAAATAAAATGTGGTGATTTTCTAAGCGGACAAAAAGGAGAACTATAATGTATGGCGAATTACACATGGGAGCACTTCGACGTCGGCGCAGTGAGAGCATCACTCCTGAGCCTGTTTCTTTAAGTCCAGTATTACATTATACATTGTTGTGGTGACAGCTGACAGCAATGCACCACTGATGATGGTGATGATGATCATGACGATGAGGAGGAGGAGGAGGAGGAGGAGTGTCCTGGCAGCCAAGGCCTTCCTGTCATTAACACACAACAGTGCCTGAGCTCATTTCACACAAACTGCCTGAACACCTGCCATGATCACAGCCTCACATGTGCTCCGGCTTTGATTCCACACTGCTTTCATTTGTCCTCTCTATGCATCCCTTTCCCCCATCTCTCTCTTCATCTGCATTCCTCCACTCCCTCCCTCTGGTGAGGTATTATTAGCAGCTGCACAGATTTTTTTTTTTCATTTTGGTGATTGACAGCCAAGGTGATACCTTCCCTTCATTTGCATATTGTGCCGTTTACTCTAAATACCTGCCACTAATGGTGGTGATTCCCAGACTGCCATTCCTGAATTAGCATGCTCCAGTCTGGGAGTCAGGGCTGCTAATCAGAGGCTGTGGTGAGAGGAGAAGGACGGCTTCAAATTACATCCTTCACAGTCAACAGGAGGCGCACATGAAAGTGCGACGTCCCGCCGTTTTTCTCCGAGCGGAGGAAGTTTGCATATCGACTGTGACAGCACCCCGTTACCTCTGAGACAGCAACTAGAGCATCTCCAATTAAAAGCCTCCTATGCTTTCCCGTATTAATAATAAATGCTTCTGAGCTTGATGGAGCTGTGATTGGTATGAGACATTTTAATACTTGTCCACATTAGTGTGAGCAGTATATTAGCATGCCGTTGTGGTTGCAAGTGTGCATGCATGTTTTTTTTTTTTTTTTCTTCCCCCCCAGGAGAGCATCCATGTGCTGTCCCTTTTTTCATGTACATTCACTGCAGTGTTAAGTTTCATGTGGTCTCCACCTCCTGCCTGTGGCGGTCGTAGCCTCATAATCGTGACTGAAAAGTCATAACGCGCCTCTCTGGAAACTGAAGATGCCACATTGGATTTCAGGAAATCCGAAGAGGTACCTCTCTCCTCACTGCTGAGGTAGATGCCGAGAAGCCAGAGACTTTTTTTTTCTTCCTGGAAAAATGTGTTGCTGCGAACACTGTCTGTCCCCGTGACTTCTGCACAAACATGGGTCCGCTCCCAGAACACCTGGAGTGCCACCATGATTACACATTATGGGCTTCATAACCACTTAAGATTTAAACAAAAACGGCATCATACAATCGGAAGCACACTGATAGCTGCAGCACGCCACACATCATCATAATAATAATAATTGAAGAGACGCTAACATCTAAGTGGAGGGCAAGTCTTTTTTCAGTGTAATTTGCAAAAATGAAGGGAGCCAATGAAGTGGATAGAATTTTCCCATAAAAAAGTCTAGGAAATGTCATCATAGAGGACAATGAGGCCGTCTGGTGAGGGCATGACTTCAAAATGACTCATCCACCTGGTTGCTCTGTTTTGCATTTAATAAACACCGTCAATCACAGCGGTGTATCGTTGCTAGGCTGAAGCTAATGCTTTGTGACTGCTGGTTTATTTACACATCCTATCGCTACAGCACAGCCCTTTTGCATTCAAATGCCTTTAAATGTCTTTCGCTCAGTCCAACTCTCTGTTCTGCAGATTCAACTGATTTTGCTAATGCCTCCAGGACATAATCAATATGCATGACTTAAGGTGTCAGTTATCAACACACGCGTGGTTTTTCAGGAAACATTATCCCTCTCCGGTTCCTGCTTTGTACCTGAATAATGTCGTCTATGGATCTGTGGTGAGTGCACATGGTGGGTAATCAACAGACATTCACTGTGGCATGTCATGCTAAAGAAGAGAGTCCCAGTCCCATAGGCACAGGTCACAAGATGACCATAGCATGTGTAGGACATGGGGACCACTGTGACAAATACCAGTGATGAATGGAGAGGGTATGACCTTGGAGGAGATCTTTCTCTCTTTGCCCTTCTCTTCCTCCTCTCATTTGTCTCCCCCTTTTATTCCATCTCTTCAACAGTCACTTTTCTCTGTACTGGCCAGTAGAAATAGTATATCCTTTTCTCACATCATTTGTGTCACTCTGCCACAGTTTTTTTATGCTGGAGTTTCTACTTGTCTTTCACTTTAAATCAGATTAACACCGTACTTACATTTAACACCTGAACAGCCACAGCTTGGTGCAGTACCTAGACACTTTTCATCAGTAACACGAACAAATCTCTTACCCAGAAAAAAAATAGACGTCTGTCTAGCTAACATCCACTCTGTTCTTGTTTTAGATGCAGAAATTTGCCTTCCCAGACCTCAATTACAGGTGGATGTTTCAAGACAAGGTGGATAGGAGCAGAGAAGAGACATTGCAGATCAGGCTATTGTTGCCAGACTGTGGACAAATTTAATCCGGAGTGTCACTGCTGATCTGTGTTAATAGGAAAACACTTTTAGCTGTATGATCCTACAGTCAGCTGGGACCTTTGTGTTGTGCCAGACCATGCCAGTCAAACTGCTCTGTGTGGACATTAGACATAGTTTGACTGCACAAACAGAGGATGCTGAAGCAACTGCACAGAGCCAACATAAGGGATGTTGTTGTTTGCTCAGTGGACATGCTGATGTTTGCAGTGAAAGATTCCAAAGTTCAGAAGCTCATGTGATCAAAATACTTTGGATATATCGGCATAAAGACAGTCACAAAGACAGCATTCTATTTATTAATGTCACTCTTTAATCACTGACTAACAATGACACACTTAAATCATGATGTCTCTGGTTCTGTTATGGGAGGAATGGTGCTTTAATTTAGTTTGTCATTGCTTATTAATAATTTCAAGCAGTGACTCAACTTTGTCAAAGCTACATTTAAGTAGTTTCAACACTCAAATGTTGAATATTCTGTATTTGACACGTGGAAATAGAAGACAAGATGTAGTTCGCAAGCAGCCGGCCTGCAGTTTGAAGGTATTCACTGATGTGGTTGCCAGGATGATAGCATTTTGGGTGGCAAAGAAGTCACTATTATATAAATGTAAAAATGTGTCTAACTAGAAAGGGAAGGGGACACCGATAATACATAACAACATATAATTTGGAATTCATGAAGTGGTTTAATAGATCAAATGATATTCCATTTATCAACTTTTTTTTGATAATGCACCTTAACAAAGAAGCTTACACCACACTGCTGCTGTTATTCTGAGAACAGATCCTCGGTTGAGCTTACAGTATGCAGTATATCATAACTATGAGCTCACTCTTCATCAATATATCATCAGGGATACAGTCATAGGCTAATTAAAAGTTGTTTTTTTTCAATCACAGTCTTACATTATATATAACCAAGCATTATGGGTTTAAAATAAATATCACATCTCAAATAGCTGCAAAAATATTTGGCAGTGAATCACAATAGCTCTTAAAAGACAATAGAGGCCCTACACATTGAGTTGTGATTCTTCCAGCATGGCTGCCTGTAACCGTTAGCAACCACTTTCAAAAGGTCTCTTTCAAAAACCCTCTGAGTTAGTGCTGAAAATCTTACTTCACTTATCATTCATTCATTGTTAAAAAAAAAAAAAAATCTATAATTGTAAAACATTATATCCATCCATTATCTACCACTTATCCTCATAGGGTCGGGGGGGGGGGCTGGAGCCTATCCCAGCTCTCTTAGGGTGGAAGGCAGGGTACACCCTGGACAAGTCACATAGAGACAAACAACCACTCACACCTACGGTCAACTTAAATTAGCCAATTAACCTAATCCCCATGCATGAGAGGTGGATGGTGAGAGGAAGCCGGAGTACCCGGAGAGAACCCACACAGACACGGGGAGAACATGCAAACTCCACACATAAAGGCCCCGGGCCCGGGATTCGAACCCGGTACCTTCTTGCTGTGAGGCGACAGTGCTAACCAGTACACTATAACATTATAGTTATTGCAAAAATTTGTATAATGATTCACAAAATAAATCATCTCAGTATCCCTTTTAGCCTTGACACATGATACGTCCAGGTTTATTCTTTAAAACAACTGAGTCACCCTTTGTGAATGTTTTTTTTTTATGTTTCTTAATTGAAACACTGGTATACAATATCAGGAAGGTGTCACTGGATGCATGTTGGTATACCTAGCGATCCACTTGAGCCAGTGCTCACTGGGGGATCCTCTCTCTCGCTCCCCTTTTCCACCGGGCTGGTTCCAGGGCTAGTTCAGAGCACCAGTACTTTGTGTTTCCACAGCCTAAGCACCGGGCCCTGGTGCTTAAAAGTGGGACCAGGCAAGCACCAAGTCTTTGCTGGTCCAGAGCTAAGCACCGATTAGGGGCGGGGTTATTGAGACCAACAAGACTGGAATAAATACTGTCTGGTTCGATCGCAAATGTACTGAAAAAACTCCCGGGACACACGGAAGTTTTGCACAAACTGTTGCTCACTGAAATCCAGAACAATAGTGTTCCACCAGTACTGTGATCATGGATGTGCCCAGGCAATGGGCGACCTCCGTTTTGCTGGCAGCGATACAATGTGTCTTCAAATAAAGTCGCTGCTTGAAGCGATTGCGACGGTAGGCAGTAACAGTTATATGGCATTACATTTGTACCACATTCCTGAGTGAACAAAGAGATTTTGAGCGAGCAAATGCAGATTTGAGCACAGAAATGTATTCTATGCTTAGTAAATTTATTTTTGCACATGCCACAATCAGCACTGAGTCTCAGTGTTTCTCATACTCGTGCAGTTGCTCGCTCAAAATCTGTCTTAGTTCGCACAGGAATGTGGCACAAATTTAACGCCATAAAGTTAGTTTTGTCAGCTCTGGATTTTTTTGCAAAGCCTTGTTTTGATTTTGCACCGCACAAGATTTGCCGGGTGAAAAATGAAAATGTAGTGACGTGACATTTTGCAGTGATGTACTGGCTCTGACTGGGCTCCTTACCAATGGAAAAGCGACTGGTGCTAAGGAGGAACACAAGTTGAACCAACTAAGCACCAGCACCGCACTAGCACCAGGTTCCTTTGGTGGAGAAGGGGTATGAGTATACCATTTTCCTTGTACCTCAGCTGGCTTCTTATTGAAGCAAAATGCTATCTGCTGTCCATCCATCCATCCATTTTCTACCGATTATCCTCACATAGGGTCGCAGGGTGCTGGAGCCTATCCCATCTGTCTTAGGGCGGAAGGCAGGGTACACCCTGGACAAGTCTCCACCTCATTGCTCATTGCCTCATCTGCTGTCTTTCTTTTTATTGTACTTCCATAACAAGTTCTCTGACAAGTCCTTGCAAAGTTCACTAAATAATTATCAGGTTTATGAAATTTCCTGCTCAATTTGTCAAGCCATGATAGGTGTCTCTGTAGTAAAAACAATATAATTATGATTTATTTTAATGTAGCTTGTGATCAAGTTAATGTAGAAATGGATTAAATCTTGCCATAAATGAATGTATCCTTTTTGCTGGAACATTTGCAGGACTTAGAAACAAGAACCACCAAGGTAGAAATGATACTGTAAAATTACTGTTACTTGAAATATAATGGAATATATAGACAAACACTAATAAGCAGTGAGTAAACACCTATGCACCAACGTTGCTTTTGGCCATGTTGACCTAGTGTCTTTAACGAAAAAAAAAAAATACAGTTTGACTTAAACTGGTCTGCCTCAAACAATACATACACTATGTTTGTGGCTCCTGAATAGTTTACTAATGAGAGATAACTTTTGCATTGGTTTTTGCATGATGTGTGAAAAAGTCTATTTGCTATTTTTTCATCCTGGCATGCCAGGGGCTCCAAACTTGATTTCTGTATGTAGACCTTGCAGTGGCTGACATTAGCAAGTCGACTAACTCACAACATGTAAATTAAACAATAACTGGAAGGCTCACCACCTCCCTACACCACCAGTGCCAGACCAGTAAATGCAAGTTATTTACAGTGGTTTCTATTTAACTGTAATCGGAAGATGCAGAGTGAGCAGCAGATGAGTGTGTCTGAGAATGAAAGCCTCATAGTCATCTACAATTATACAGAGAAAATATCTATTGTGCAAGCAGAGCTACAGTTTGTAAATGCCTTAATGGACCAGCAGCAGTGCAGCCACTACAGGACATGAATTTGCTTTGTCCACCAACAGTTCGAGGGGAAGAAGGTACTCCAAGCAAATTCCAACAGATAACAGATATGTACTGACTTTAACTTTAATGAATAATGCAGATAGTATACACAGACTTATAAGCTTGTAAAACTTCACAAGCTCCCATCTTTTGCCTCTTGGTGTGAAAAGACATTTGGCAATTAAAAATTACAGTGCCATGTCTTTTTCTTCCGTAACACAATGAAGAAATAAAAACATTACTGACATAGAATGCCAGAGGTCAGTTAACTGTGTTTTCAGTGTGAAAACACACAGATACATACACATAGGCTTTACATGGTTGACTATGCATAGTGCTGCTGGGTTCCCACAAGCTGCAATAGATTAATGAAATTAATTTCATTTCCTAATTAGCTGCACTGATACGGTAAAATGTAAATGTCAAAAATGAAAGTGTTTGGATTAATCTCATGCTGTTCAGCATTATTCATGAAAATGTTTTTGGACAAGCTTATTTTATTAATATATCATAATCATCATGTATACATATTACACATATACTTTAAACAAAACAAACAGTGACTGGTAAAATGATAACTATTAACTCTTTCACACATGCAAAACTGTACACATAGCACAGAGGAGTATTCTGTTAAAGGAAAATGTGAATTCAAATTTAGCATTGTATAATGCATTAAATACTAATATTTTTAATTGTGTATGGGCTGTGGTAGAAAAAAAAATGTTTCCAGGCACCTTAAATTGAAATCCTTTAAAAAAAAAGTGGAATGATGGCAGCTTCTCTTCATGAATTATATCCTCAGGCTATGATTTCAATTTTATTTTTTATTTTTTTCAAAATGCTTAAAAGAAAGAAATATGTTTGGGGTTGAAAAGAAGCTATTCACATAAAAATGTAAAAAAAAAAAAAAAAAAAAACTGCCACTGAGCGATAATGAGGCACTTGGCAGCTCAAGTGGTGATATGCATGTTGTACGCATGGTAACATTGTCATCCATTTGACAGGTAAATCAAAAACAAAATGATATCTTTTCATATGGTTTTATTCTCTATAAAATACTGGTGAGATTTAGTGGCTCTATATTGTGATCATTTAGTGAAACGCTACACATGATTTCAGAGCTGCTGTACCTCTGGAGCTACTGTGACTTTCATCAGTACAAACTTGGTATGACAGCATGTAGTATAAAAGAAGTGTCTGCTCTTGTGGCCCTTGTTAGATGAAGAATTGTCCCCTCCATGCAGGGCCCTTTGCCACCTTTGTGTCTGCAGGAGAGTATGATGTGACCTTTAATGGCTGACAGGCCAGAGGAGAGCACAGGACTTATAAGAAATAGCAGCTGACCTTTAAAAAAAAAAAAAAAAAGCCCTCATATTGCATTAAGACCGTATGATCACTTGGATTATCCACTGCACTCTGGGACCTCACTGGATCATTCTGACCGGTGAGTCCGTGACAAGGTGCTAAGAGAAAGGACAGACCACATGTCATTAAAAGGACACACACTTTTGCGGGTATGATATATGTTTGAGACGATATGAAAAGCTTAATTTTAAACATACATAATCACCAAAACAATACAGTTTTAATGTCTTTGCCATTTCTGGATATATGGTACTCTTTTGTGTGTCTTTGTTCTAACGAGTCAGTTGAAGTTGTGATGGTTGACAGATGATCCTGTGCGATCACATTGTGCACAATCAGCTGAGAATATAATATAATATTGTGTTTAATAAAAGGGCAATCTCAATGACGTTTATGTCAACCACTGAACTGTCATCAATTGACTTGAAATCTCCTTCAGTTGGCTCCAGTTGCTGTATTTATCTCATACATATTTTTTTTTTACGTGTAGAGAAAAATATAATAATTTGAGCTCTATGGAAGAGGAAATGCCCTTTTAAACTTTTAATGACTTTTATTTAATTTAATGTATTCAGTTATGGCTTTATAGCTTGTGACTGTTCCAGTGCTCTAAGTAGATCTGTCCAACCACCAGCTCTCTTCCACGGCTCTCTGGAGCTCTGTGCCTGCGGCATTGTCATCGCTATGGAGGTCTGCCTTAGGGGTGTAAATTACAAATTTCATGGTATGGTGTTATGTCATTATATTTTGATATTATATTCAGGGGGCCTATGATCATTGTGAGACCATATAATGCTCATAAAAAATGTTCATTTTTTTCCTGTTCAGAGATGATGTTGGCAGCAGTAATGTTCGATCATTGATCTTTGAATTGATAGATTGATCGAGATGTGTTCTTACACCCCTAGTAGACAATATCGTTTCATGTTCATAATATGTACCCAAATTTTTTTTTAAAAATATGTAGCTCATTACTACTGCTGTAGTAACACATTTAGTCTTTGCAAATTAGGCGGAAGGTTTTTCGGGGAGTATTTCTTTAGTTGATGTGAGGGTCGTTTGTAAAGGACAGAGGGTGCCATATCCTGTACAGATTGTAAAGCCCTCTGAGGCAAATTTGTAATTTATGATGTTGGACTGTATAATTAAAAAAAAAAAAATAGTGAGATCTGATCTCAAGTGAACAGTTCACCCAAGACGCATGTTAAATTTTCATGGTGCAACTGGTGCAGCTTAATAATGTTATGTTAATATGATGAGCTTGTCAACATACAGCTGCCTGTTTACACAGCCAGCAGTTACAGAGAAACCTTAGCATGCATTTGGAGATATGTTTTTGTTCTCCTGAACATGAAACGTTACGATTTTCTGTTCTATGGCAGTTACGTTCTCAAGCACAAATTAATATGACCACAATGTGAATGAAAAAATAAAATCCAGGCTGCAACGTCTCTGCAGGCACAGACACCACCACTTCTAGAGCATAAATGATGTTTGCAAGGAATTATTCTTGTGTCAGCTTATTCACTGTCTTGTTCTTGTTCTTGCATATCATACCTTAATATTTTTTTTGTCATATTACACTTACCTCTGTATATCTTTCCGAGAAATTGTTCATATCACATTTTCTTGTATCATTATATTGTATCGTACCTAAAACACCCTGTGACATCTGTGTTATTTTGACACCATGTGAAAATATATACCCATGTGAAAATATATACCCATAGGTTATAACAATAGGTGTTATTTTGCCGTCAGACACAGAAGTGGTATGATGTGAATCTGATGCTAATTATGGGAGATGTTAGCGGTTGTTCTTAGACCAGGTGCAATGTCTTCCACCTCATTTCAACCTGCTACCACTGTCAAAGCTATCGCAAGTCTGCGCAGACCCGAATCAGAGTCTGTCAGGTGTTCATAAGTATAGCCTTAAGGGACACAAGTGGCTTGGAGAGACCCCTTTGATACTGCCCCTTCACTTTCAACTCCGCCTTTCTTTAATATCCAAATCACTGCTGTCCCATATGGACGAGGTAATTGACTCGGTGATTTAAAGGCAACCTGACCACCTCAATTCTCTGAGTGTCTCTCTGAGATAAAACATAAAAGATTGTTCTGTTAATCTGTTCACAGACCTCTTCCATCTCACCGTACAAATCCAGTGACCCATCAGCAATTCTAGATTACCGTAATGTGAAAATCTTCCCATCTGCCATAATTACCATGTTACAAAGGGTTGTCTTAAATTATGCCAGAAGTAATGGCGCTGTGCAATGGGAGATACTGTGTGTGTGTGTGTGTGTGTGTGTGTGTGTGTATGATGCGATGGACACAATAATGATTTAAAATACACAGAGAAAACCCACAAATAGCAGCCCTTTGTTAATAAGGCTAATATTTTAAAATAGCACTTCTTGTGGACTTGTCAAAGCCAGGTTTCTAAAATGTGTGCAAAATTTTTTTAGAAACATTATAATTAATTTCAATGCAAAAGAGTGACATCGAGCACACACATATTTAATTTTAACAAAAAAAATACATCCATTCTCCTGCAGCTCAATACTTCAGTAAGAAAGTCCCTGTCCGTCGTTTATGTGCTCTCTGGTTAATTGCAAGTTTGGGAAGTGCTCGTGGCAAGTGGCATATTATGACCTGGACAGAAATTACTACCATTCAAAAGCAATCACCTTTTCTTGTCTGTTCTCTGGATTGGCTCGACCCTGTGTCAAACTGTCATTATGTTCATCCAAACCTTTCACAAAAAAAGGGGCTTTGACATCGTTGACACGGGCTTGATTAATCAATCATTTGATACAACGAAAAACTAAAGAGAGCACAGACACAAATATGGATGTGATTTTTCGACACATGCACTAACCATGTCATGTGAGGACTTTTTTTTTAGAATAGTAATACATTTTCGAACGAGATATGGGATGAAAATATTGTCAATATAGTTTGGTGAAGCCATGCCAGTGTTTGCATTTCCTGGCTTGTATAACATAATCATCAGCTATTGGTTTTTCAGAAAGACTAGGTGGTTTCTATCTGTAATAGCACCTCCAGCTGATCCACTGTCTCAGTACACATGTGGATGTAGGCCTATAAAATGTATGATTTTCTGTTTCAGATGTTGTAGTTGGAAGGTGCTGGCACATTAAAGGTTGGTGCATTTGCGCAGAGAAGACATTAGCATAATTATGTACTAATGTACGAGAATCATGAAGATGAACTGCTGTAAAATAGATGTGTTACAGTATCTTCATGTGATAGTATTAAATGAAAACACCATGCGGCCACATACCATACTGTGTTTTTAATGAGGCATAGAAACTTTTGCTTGACTCACTGCTCTGCCTTTACTGTGTAAGCTTTATCACTGAGCTCATTAAACATGCACACGCACAAAGTGCTGTTCCTAAATTCTGCAAACAAGGGTTTAAGAAAATATGCCCTAGTTTTAGCTTTAATGTTAAAAGGTAATTCTCTAATGAGAGGGACTTGTGAGCTCCAACTTCAACTATGAGATTCTTGTTTGATGGTGATTTAGAGCAGAATCTAAAAAAAAATAATTTCAATGAAAACAAGCTCAACTGTCCAAAATCTGTGAACCTATACTGCGTACAGTATTTTTACATTATGTTGCATAAAAAAAATCACAGCAACTGTACACCTTTAACACTCACTGCATCTGTTGTGCATCTACTCAGGTGGGTGTCAAGCCTCAGGAAGAAACCAGCAGCTTCTAACTTGTGTTACCTGTGAGATTCTGCCAAACACGACAGAATAAAGCTACAGCTAAGCTCTTAAGATATGTCCCTTCTGGTCCCGGATCTGTCTGGAAAGAATGACCCTCTGTGCACAGCTGGCAGGAAAGCCAGGAGGAAGTATCAACCTCGACTGTTAATGAGAAATCCCCTATGGAGCTCTGTATTTTTTTCTCCCTCATTCAATGTTCTTCTCTCTTTCTTACTCCCCCCTCACCTGATTCCATGTCTATGTGCAATGCACTAGAAAAATGTGTTCCAACTAAAGACATCCTGTTGACCCGCGCTGTCCTTTTTTGCTGTTTGCAGTTTCTTACAATTACACAAGGTCTGTCTCCAGACAAACGGAATAGGATAGCTTTGTATCTTTGACCGTGTGCAGTGCTGACTGATCGATGGGCATCACAGTTAATACTCTCTCTGGTTTTTGTTGAGCTGTAGAATGTTTGTCGCTGATGGACACACCCATCGACTGCTCTCCTCTTCCCCAGATCAAGGCTTTGCTCCCTCTGGGGACGGCTTGTCGATCCCAGGCTGTTCAAAGTGATCAGAGTCACTGTCAACAAAATCAATAGGCTTCTCCTGCTTCCCCCCTCCTTACTACTTCCTCACAGTGCTGTACAAAGTTTTCCTGTATGCATTAATGGGAAAAACATTGGTTGGATCAATAAATCAAATAATCAATGAGGCAGGATAGAGTCCCAGGGAGGAATATGGGACTCAAGGGTCAGGTTTTGTGTCTGGAAAGGCCTCACGACGGCAGGTCATTAGCGATAACAAGCTCACTATCGGCAGAAATAATGATAATAAAAAAAATATTATTCATAAGAAAAAATAAAACAAAGTATGGATTAATTCATATGTTATAATTTTTTTTTGAACAACAGCATACAAATTGCACTGCTGTTTCATTCGTCAATATATTTGACAAATCATCTATCCAGGATTCTAATTAATTTTTGGAAAGGCAATCCATTAGCTTGTGTGATGTTGGAACTACCCAGCCACACAAACAGCCACATGCAGTCATCTGTTTTGGACGGGACCAGAGAGGCTGAGGCAAGGAGAAATATAATGGCCTGAAATGATATCAAACGCAGAGGTGGTGTGATCCATCCAAGTCTTGCCATAGCTCTGCAGTGTTTGTTCAAACACTGAAAGCCAGTTGTGCTGCTCTTAACCTCATTTTGTCCAATGCCCGGAGAGTTGATTATGTTCAGTGGTTGTTTAGTATGTAACGGGCCGCAAAGGTGTTCTTTTTTTAGTTTTGTAATTGACTTCAAAAATATGGTGAATAGTGCACAAGCCATAACAGTGTAGGTGTTGCACAGGTACCAGAACATGTTCATTGTCACAGCAGTTTTAATCAAAAACACATCTTCATTGTAAAATATCACTCTCTTTAGCTGAAAACCCCATCACATTATTAAAATTAGATGACATCATGAATTAAGATAATTTTAGTGCCAAGAGAGTGAATGTAAGAATATGTATTTTTGGAATTAGCATCAATCATTTGTGATAAACCACAATTGATGTGACCAGTGTCTGTGTGTTTTTAACACAAACAATTAACTAGGTGACCTTTTAATAAAGCACTAATAAAGGGAATCAAAAGCTTCCAAATCAATAGGTACACACATTTAGGTCTTCGGTGAGACACTCAGTAGTCATCACAGGGGGCCAGTGACAGCTCAACACAGAAAAGGCAAGCTATTTTTACTCAGAGGAAAGAAAGTATTGTCTTACAGGGAAACTGCCAACAAACTTAAAGTATCTTTTCAGACAGGGTGAACTAAGATAGAAAAAAAATGTCTAAGGTAACAGGCTTTTAAGAGTTTTGGATCTTGGAAAATGTTACCTCAGGGTGGCTACAAAACAGATCATGTAATCACTGGATTCAAAGATTCTTCGTTCAGAGTTCATGAATATCCATTCAGTCATTTTTTTTTTTCAATTAAAGTAGATATTTGTGGTGGGAAAAATGGAAACTTTGGTCTGATGGCAGAGAGAAGGTTTATGAACATCAAGAATATGAATCTTAACTTGGGTTTACAAATATTCACAGTAAATTCAACAGAAATTAGGCCATGTATTATTTATATAGATATTATAGATATTGTGGACTGATGTTTTGGATAGATGGACAAACCAAAAGAACGATCCAAAAAACATCATATTGTTAAAAAAGCATATGCTCACTTGGTTCTGCCTGTGGCACTGTGACTTACAAGTGAATTACAAGGTGCTTGTCAACATGTTACGTTAGCTTAGCTGGGTGTGGCATTAACTAGTTATTTTATTTATCAGTACACATGTAGTGCAGTAAGTCTCTTGTAAGCTACACACTTCTTTGGACTATGTACACCACTTATCTGCTTCCTTGTTTTGCACTTATGTATTGCAGATTACATTAAGCAAACAGAAGTGCTGTAGTGTAGGGCTGGATTAAAAAAAAAAAAAGTCTGAGAGGGTTGACAACAACACAATAACTTTACAACACACACTATACCTCTGCAAACAAACAATGAAACAAAATCAGTCACATCAGCCTTTCTCACTGGATTTTCTCTAAAAATTATTTCTCTCTTGATCTCTTGATTGGACTTATGCATCTGAGCAACCTCATTTGAAGAGTAAAAAGGAAATCCTTCTATGTGGTGTTTTGGATGTGAAAAAGCAGTATTGCTCATGCTCGTGCAGCTTACCTTGCTGCTACTTTTTTCCACAATAAAACAATACTTGTGCTTAAAGCAGCTTAGAGAAATTAAATCACCATGTATCCTGACAGCTCAGTAGATTTGCGTCTCCACTTGGATACACAAGAAGACGCGATTAATCCTCTCGTGTCACAGCACAGAACTCTAAATCACAGTAGTTACTATCATTTATGCTAATTTACACATGACAAAATAAATATATAAAAAATGTCAAGCAATTACCCAACACTCAAGTCTTTGGTGTTGTGATATGTTTTTTAAGTGCATAGGCATAGTGTCTGTAATATGTTCAGGTTTATGTGTTTATTTCTTGAGTGGCCAGTCACCCTCCCTCAGTGACATTCTGGGGCTCAGTGCTGTAGTCATTCTGGCTACGGGCATCCTGTCTCTGCGGTGGATTTACTGGCAACATGCCCCCCTCCCTCCTCGGCCAGCTCTTTAATTACCCTGGCCTATTGATCCACCCAGGGACACGGTGCTCTGGAGCTGGAGCTAGGCCTGCACCAGTTAATGACTGATTATTCCTCCGTGGACCCTTGGGAGCCAGCAGACGGCGTGGGGGACAGAAGGAGCTGGGCCTGTTCTGCTCTGCAGCACCATTCGCACTTTTCACCGGCTCACCTGACTGCAGAACTGACTGAAAATAGCAAGCTGTACTTCTTGCTCTACCAGATTTAGCCAATGTGGATGATGCATTGAGAAAGTTCAGGCAATCAGAACAATTTATTTGTGATTGTGTATCTGTAGCTGCAGGGGACTTGGAAGCTAATAATGATAATTACAAGTATGTGAAAGAAAGTTGAGAGGATCGTCAGACAGCGAGGTGTCGATCCAAATCTAAAGAGTCCTACGAGGCCATAATGTTAATTTATTTTCCCAGATAATCATCTAACACTGTTTGCACCTTGACACTTTCGTCATACTATTCCCCCTCCTCAATGTACAGTCCTATTTGAATACTTATGGCTTGCATTTTTTATGCAGCCTTCACTTTATATTCATTTACTCACCCATTTTCTCCTCTTGACGAGTCGTATCGGCTTGATGTCTCCAGAAATGGGAATTGGAGCTGGAGTGGTAAAATTAATTTTCCTGGTTCCCTTTGATGGGGCTTGGTGATGGGTGGTTGATGGGGCGCTTTGTCACTTTGAAACATGTCTTCAGAGGAGACACTTGTTGGATGAAGTTGACGTTCTACCATTTTGCCGCTAGAAGAGGAAGCGGTGCGTAACATGTGTCTTATTCTTTGCTGTTCTCATTCTTATCCCCCTTTTTCCCCCCTGAGACCAACAGCCATCTGCATTTAGCAACTTAGTCTTTTTTGCCCTCTGAGAGATCACCTGAGGGGAAATTAGGTGGTGTTCATGAGGAGTGATCTTTACCCATCACTACTCTGGGACTGACTTATGAGTCATATTTCAAAAGTGAAGGAAGAGAAAGTGACATGCCAGAAAGGAGGTTGGGATGAGCCTGTGAGCTAACGGCTGAAAAATGGAAACATGTGGCATTATTCCAGTGTCTCCTTACCTAAAAGTCAGGAGAATTCAAATTTCTGTTCAACTGGCCAGTCCAACACCAAGACTTAAACAGCTAGACAGTTATATTCATGCCAACAATTTATCCAGTGCACTTGCATGTCTTTGGACTGTGAGAGGAAACCAGCGAGATATCATCAAGGTATTGATCATGGGTCCCTCTTGCTGAGAGGCAACAGTGCGGCCATATGTAAGAGGCATCAGTCAGAAGCCACAATGACGGCCTCCTGGGGTTTGGATCCCATGAAGATGTCAAAACTAGCCCAGGTCAGCGGCTCCAAGGAGGCAGGGAGCCTGATTATTGCATCTGTCCCCAGCATGGGTGGTGAGCCATGGGGCCGTTTGTGTCCATCCATCCATGCAACTCTTTGAGACATTTCTGCTTTATTGTGGTGAATGTTTGTCCGGTCAATGCTGGAAAATGACCACAAATCAAATGGAAATGTGAACATTTGGACCTTTATTTGAAGAGCTACTTGCTCACTGCTGCCCTTGTTTCATTGCAGCTCTGCTTGCCTGTGACTAAAAAGCAAAAGTAAAACAAGCGTAGCAGCCCAGTGACACAAACAAAAGGAGAACATTTTGCATGCACATGTATATGATTTATGTTTCCCACATATATCATCCATTGCTGCCTCCCACTGCTGTATAGTATATTACAAAAAAAAAAACCAAGGCCTCACAAGATGGAGCATTCTGTAGAGGAAATACATCTTTGAGTCACACTGAGGGAATATCATTGGAGTAAAGAATTAACAAGCTTTAATAATTACTTAAACACATTCACAACTTTTTCATTTAGTCATAAAGCATAAAGCATAAGGCTGTGAAGTGGATGCTCTTTTCATCACCCAGCACAGTTTGTTGCCAGTGCATTGGGTTGCAATATGAATTATATGATAAGCAAACAGTGGTTTGTTGTGCTTTTAATTGTTGATTACAAGATATGCGCTACTGTGTTAATACAGTTTGTTTGCTCCTGTGTCTATGAATTTGTAATTATCGCGTGCTATTCCTAATCATCATTAGTCACAAACAACAATAGAGATTAAATAATTGCCTGTGTAATCTCGCTTTTTTTTATTTCTTACTTTCTCTTTTTCAATCATTTGCTTTCATACACACACACTCATTTTTTAACAATATTTTTATTGTTTTAATGACAAAATACAATAAAAAAAGTACAACAACAGTTGTAAACACCCCCTACCCACCCTCAACAACAATCTGGGAGGAAATCAAAAGGGAAAGAAAACAACACATACATTAAATAAAATCGTTATTGGTCATACATATTAATAAGATGCAGCCAAATTTCATCCATCATCTTCAGTCTGATCACATTCCAGGAATTGCATAAATGTGTCCCATATTTCCACACACTCATATTAATCAAAACTATTTATCTACCATCGTTCAGGCAACTAATAGATGTTTATTCTTACAACCCCCTTAATATGGTAACGACTTCAATTATCTGTACGAGCAAAGTGAAAAAAACAGATGCTAAATTAAACAAGCTGCCAGTCAGAATGTCATGACATGTTTGGCAAAGTGAATCCTAAAGACTGCTTGCCTGTAGACTTACACATTCAACATAATTAATTTAAACTGAATAAATTGAATTTAAAAATAAATCTGAAAGCAAACTTAATCACCCATAATAATAAAATGATAACAACCACGAAGATACAGAAACTCCAAACACAATTGCTTAATTTACTACATCAATATTTAAAATGACTGTACTGCTTTGAAAATCCAGCTGTTGAGCTGGAATCAATATATGTTTAGTTATCTCAGTGTAATTCTCTGTCTGCCTCTCTCTCCCCCCACGATGACCAGAGGGGGAAGTGATAGACAGTCGGTGCAGATGGATGGACTTTTAACAATGCTGTGTGTCTGCAGTCGGAGTGATGTGCATCATGACAACGACGGCCGTACTGAGGCTAACTGTCCAGGCCACAATACATGTCAGTGCTATTCGTGTGCCAGTAAGCCTTTCTCACTGTAGTCACTCTCACCTCTTCAAGGTGTGGGGTATAAATAGCCTCAAGCTTTGGGGTGCACTTCCTTCCCTCTGGCGGAAATTGGAGCTGTTTTCGCGATCTGTTGCCATAGTTTCCTATAAAGCTGCAACTGCTTTTCACAGCAATAATAATAAGCTACATCAGTAACAGCGTGGGCAGTGACTCACTCATTAGTCACTCCACATAAAATAGGCCTAAATAATCCAATATTGTAAAAAGTGAGATTTTCACATCTTGTTTGTATTATAAAGCATGTTCAAGTCAAGTTAATTTCATGTACAGGGTTTATGTATAAATATGGTGAATGGCTCAATCTGTGGTAAGACTGTATTCAGAAACTTTAAACAAGCTGTCAACATTTCTGTACATTCTGAAATCATATGCTATGCACTGCATGCCCAGTGTGTACTATTGTTCAGCATTCAGCGTTCAACTTTTGTGAACTAGTATGTATCTCTTCAGACGCTCTGAACTGTAATTTACACCATCATTTCCTGAGACGTGTAACCATGGTAATCCATGCGTGTGTGAGAATAAAATTTAAAAATAATGTGAAAATTATATTGCACGTAGCAAAGTTTGATCTTACACTTGAACTTTATTGATGCTGCAGAGTTGTCTGTCAATCTCTGTCATGAATGTTACTGTTGTATTGCATTGTGGAGTTTATTTTTGCCGCTGAAATATCCAGTGTTTTTTTTTATTTTTTATGAATGACATTTACTGACAGGAAGTTCATGCAGTTCTTGATTCCTTGAATGAACAGAAATGTTCCAGTTTAAACATATATTTTATTATATTTTAAGGGCTCCCATATTAAACAAGCAACATTGTTAATGTGGTATATAGGAAAATGAATTTGTGGAATCTCTCAGCTCTCCTGTTCTTTGCTCTTTTACAGGAGTTAAAAAGGCAAAGATGTTGAGGCATTGGATTTTTTGAAGTTTAATTTTTCATTTTTAGTTTCTCTGTTACAGAACAGATAGACTGTCCATTGACAGGCAGCTCCTTGTTTTACTCATGTCCCTTTAGGGGCTCTGTACTCTGCCTATTGCATAGTCTTTTCATTCCAAACATTTTCATTTTAAACACATACATTCATTCATTCATCCATCCTCTGCTAACTGCCACTTTGCCGATTCAGGATTGCAGCTGACACATGGAGACAGACAACCATTCACAGACTAATCCCCATGCATGTTTTTGGATGGTGGGAGGAAGCCAGAGTACCCGGAGAGAACCCACGCAGACACAGGGAGAACACTGCTGTTATATGTTATGGAAATTACTTGTAAACACTCAAACACACATAAAATAATGCACAAACAATTATATTGTAACTGCCTAAGAGATGGAGATAACCATTGCTTAATCTTAATCCTAACCTTACCCTAACCTTTAGCCTTAACCAAGTGTAAGTGTTTACATTATGCTTTTATTTTAAAGCTGTCTGCTATTTTGTCGATTTACATGTCTGTGGGCGTGCCTGCAAGCGTTCAGTCAGTGCATCAAATGTTGATATGATAACAGATATAAGTTAGTGCTAAGCCCACAAAAATGTCTGGCCATGTTATGAAAAAAAAAAAGTTGATACGGAATATAGATTTAACAAAATTTGGGCTTCTAAATATTTCCTTTCTGAAGTCAAAGGTTGTGGAGTAAATGTTGTGTTTCAGGATTATAATTTGAATAGCTGTTACCAGACTAAACACGCAGAGAAATATAAGAACAGGACTGACAAAGTGGGAATGGACTGCTTTTCAGATAAAATTTCATGTTTTTGGAAATACTGCCTACATTTAAATACCTAATGTCTATTTGTGGCATATACTCGTATTGAAACCACACAATTTACAAATTCTTATGAATAAATTAAGTTAATATTGACCAGAATTGACCAGGTCAGTTTTTGGTTAGGCCCTCCCAACAGTTTCAGTTTCTCATGTGGCAGCTTGGGGAAATTAATTGCCCACTCCTGCCGTAATGTTAGTAACACGCACACACAAACTATTCATATTTTAGAAATGATATTATACAGAAATAATAAACTGATTGTAGACAATGATAATAGTTATATAGTTCAGAATCATAGAAATACCACATGACTACTAAGTAGTAAGGTATTACAGTAGGTTGAATGTGAATTAGCTGTAGATTCTATTTTAAAATCAGAATAATTGTAGGATAAAGGTCATGCCACCATTATGCTAAATAAAGTTTAACTCTGTCAGAAAACAACCTGGAAGTCAGACACGTAAAGAAACAGTAACATTTTGGGGGATGCATTTGTAGAAAATGAGCCCTTCATATCCACATAGGGTCCTCTTCACAGAGTCGTGTTTCTACTGTAACCCAGAGCAGACAAATCTAGTGATTGTCTGTTCATGTTTTTACACTGGTACTGCCAGCCACTGTATGACATTGCCCCTGAAGTTGTGTTATCAGCAGCTCAGCTGCTCACATCTTGGGAGATGGAGGAGGGAGCGGAAGAGCACTCAGTTGGTTGCAATCTGAAAACATGCCACTAGATTTCGCCTAATCCCACACACTGTGCACAGTCCGCAAAAACCGTACATTATGTTCTCCAAAAGCTGGTATTTTCGTCAAGGCTGCTGTTATAAAATACATTTACATAACCTGCTTGAAAACTGGACCCCAAACAACCACAAGAAGCAATATTCATCGTTCATCCTCTCTAGATCCTGAGGAAAACTGAACACTAATGCTTTCAGCTCACAGTGTCTGCTGCCGACTGTTAAACATGGCAGCAGAGCTGTAATAGTAGGGGCAGCCATCTACAGGGAACCATTAGGTCTGATGATTGCTCTGCATGATTGCATAACAGCCAAAGTATATGAAGCTATTTTACAGAACCAAGTGCACCTTAGTGATGCTCTCACATACCAAGATGATACCAGCATGATGCACGCTGCTAAATAAATTAAAAAGTGTGTATCAATACCAGGAAGAAGTCACACATCTTTTCATTTAAAACCACAATCGGACCCTTTTGATTTTCTTGAGTAGCAGTGTATGAAGTATTTTCACCTCCTTTATCCCTCAAAGACTGGATCCTTTCATTTTTTTTTGTTGCATCATGCACAGTGTAGGTCGTATGACACAACTTCAAGGATGTTCACAAGACACTCTGCAGGCTAGCCGGCCCTCCTTAGAATGCATTGTATTTTCTGTTTGGTGTTTCATTTATTCCCTTTTGACCTTCTACATGTCAGAGACATGTTGTGGGTTTAAGTCTGTTATTGAGTGATGGCAGCTTATTCCACCAACAACAGTCCTCCTATGCTCACACAGTCTGCATCTGCCCCCAGAGTCTAAACATGAGTAGGTACCTGTCCACTATAGGTGCATGATTTATGATCGTGAAGCCTCATTTGTGCTCTCTATGCAGAACAGGTGTGCTTTGTTTGTAGCTGTATACTTCCCTGGACCTGTGTTTTGGCAGTTCTATTCTTTCCCTTATTTTCCATTAAGTTGCCGTTCTGCCGGTATGGAAAGCTGCAGGTCACCGAAGCGATTCATATAGCTGTCTCTTTCTCTCTCTGGGTTATCATGAGCATGGACTCTCCATGTCATTTTAACCTGTGTTTGCTGTTATTATCCCTTTATTTACTCTTATTTTAATGGCATTTCTCACTCAAACCCTGTAATAAGTAATCCATGACAAATGTTTGTAAGTGATTAAAATAATTGACCACACCTGATGGCTGAAGATACAGAAGCAGTAACAGCAGCAGCCCAGTTTTCCTGCTGTTTCCATTTGAAAGTGAATTACGTGGAAAAATGAATGAAGCACAATGTCTGACTGCTACTATCAATCACTCCCAGCCAGATGTCTTGAGGGATGTAGCCACAGGGAAAATAGGAGGTGTCATTATTAGATTTTTTCAAAACCTTTTTACAGCTTTAGTAATCATCAAAAATTATGGTTACTACTCATTGAAAGCCATTCAAAGATCTAAACGATGATATGTTAATTATTTCTTCCGTATTTCCCAACTTCCCTATACTGTCTGTTCCCTATGCCTTCTAAAATGTTTATTAAACAGCTGGGCAGAAAATGTATTTTTGTAGGCTATTTTCAGCTGTAGATTAATACACATTTGTCGTGAATATTGATGGCAGGAGGGTGGTGTGCGTGGGGTTGAGTCAAAGTGCCTGTGTTCATAGTAATGAGCGTGTTGCCAAGTGCAACATTGTGGCTCAGAACAACCTTTTAACTGTTTTGGCTAATTTTGTTTGTGTGTGCCTCTCCTGAGCACCCAGATGTTAATGTCAGACACACTGATTCTTGAATGTTAAGTCGTAGTTCTTCAGTTTTCTTTTTCTGGCAGCATCATGGTAATTGTTGCTGAACAGGGAATGCCATCATAACACCACCATCAGAGGCCTCTCTGAAATATGGGACTAAGTCTCTGTTGCTGCATTGTAGGGGCCCAGCGCTGCCTCTTAACAGGAACTTCATCATGTTCAGACAAAGTGCTGCTGACAGGCAGTTCAGGGTTGAGCAGCAGCCTCGGTGTGCCATGTCCCCCCTGGGGTATTTCATCAATGCCTCCCAAAGAGACACCTAGTGCCACGCAGCCAGTACCACGCTGTAATAATCGTATGCACTGATCTTTGATTGGCTGCTAGGAGGCTGAGGTGAGCTTGCCAAGGTCCAAGATAGAGCAGCGTGGGCGCAGTATAGGGTTTGGAGGGGGAGGAGGGGTGATGTTGGGAGTGGGCATAATTAGACTGTTGGGAACCATGGTGATAATGGCCATGCTCAGAGCAGGGGATCATAGGGAAAGCACTTTAATTGAGATATAAAAGACTTGGTTCCAAGGGCACTTCACAGGAAAAGAAATGCCAGCTACTGTACAATTGCTTGCTCAGTGTAAATACTAAACAGTGTTTCATGGCTTTGTGTTTTGTAACACTGTTTACAAGATGCAATTAACTCCTAATTGATGTCAACAAACGCTAACTTTGCTAATGTTTCGAGAGGAGAAGGAAACAAACAAACAAGATTCATTAGAGATTGTTTGCATAAAGCCATTTGCCTTCTTAATCCTGATGATTGCTGCTTAATGTGCATGACTTGCAAAACCTTTGGCTTTGACTGAGAAGGTCATAAATTCTGGTGAGCATGCATGAATGATGCATCAATCAATGGCGTATTACTATATTTACTGTATGTAAACCAGGGGTGCGCAAGTTTTGGGCCACAATGGGTTCTGAAGTCTCGACAACAGGTGAACATTAGGGGTGTAATGATTAGGCGATGAGGCAAAAATTGGTAATGAAATTTGTTGCTGACGGATTAATTTGTGGATAATAGTCGGTGACTTCGCTGCTCATGATGTCACTGAGAGACAGCACAGAGGCACTGATCATGGCAGCACAAGAACAGACCCCGACTATGAGGGCTATAAAGACCAGGATCTACAACAGTAGATCAGACCCAAGGTGTAGGCTGTGTAAGGAGGCCCCCGAGACAGTCCAGCACATAGTAGCAGGAAGATGCTAGCTGGATCAGCGTATTCAGAGAGGCACAACCAAGTGGCTGGGATAGTGTTCAGGAACATCTGTACCCCGTATGGACTAGAACTACACAAATCCCAATGGGACATACCACCGAAGGTTGTTGAGAACAACAGGGCTAAGGTCCTGTGGGACTTCAGCATCCAGATAGACAAACAGCTCCTGACTAACCAACCGGACATAGTGGTGGTGGACAAAGAGCAGCAGAGGGCAGTGGTGATAGATGTGGCGGTACCAGCTGAAGGAACATGAAAAGATTGAGAAGCATCAATGGTTGAAAGAACGGCTGGAACAGATGTGGAAGGTGAAGGCCAACATGGTCCCTGTGGTGGTAGGAGCACTTGGGGCGGTGACCCCCAAACTGGGAGAGTGGCTCCAACAGATTCCAAGAACATCTGAAGCCTCAGTCCAGAAGAGCGCAGTCCTAGGAACAGCAAAAATACTATGCAGAACCCTCAAACTCCCAGGACTCTGGAGAACCCGAGCTTGAGGATGAAAGATACCACCCTACAATGGTGAGAGGAACATTTTTTTTAATATATATATTTGCTGAATTACAGGAGAAGCTTGTACATATTCAAAAAAAGATGGTTGATGTAATTTTATTATCATGTTTGATTGTTAGTTTCCTTAAGATTTTTCAATGGAGTTCTGCTTCATGATCTGCTTTAATCTTCTTTAGTTTTTAAGCATTTCGGACATTTTGTTCAATTAAACTTACCACCGTGTACATTCTGCGCTAATGCGGTGGCAGCCCTAAATATGATATAATTGAATTTAATAATGTAATTTGGACAAGTTCGGCGGGCTGGATTGAAAAGCCTGTATGTGGCCCGCGGGCAGCAGTTTGCCCCCAACTGGTTTAAATTGTAGGTGAGTATTGAAGGGGGAGATGGGCTGTGCCTGGGACAGCAGGGCAGTGGTTGTGGCACAAAGAAAGTTGCTTGTACTTCCTTTTCCTCTTTCTATTAGGCTGCTGTCCATGACAATGAGTCAAGACAGGATGAGGAACCAAACTACCTTAGGCAGGAACAGGCTACATCTGCAAGTTCAGTTAATTTATAATTCAAAATATACCCAAATCAAATGATTCTGCAAATACTAATGACACGTATTTGGTTGTTTAGTTCAAGCTATTTTGCATTTGTCTTTAGGCTGAGGACAAAGATTCATTACTATGTTCCTACTTAGCATTTTCCACCAGTGTGGTTTTGTTTTTCTGCATTTGCATATAAATATTGTCTTGTCCTGTCTGGGCACAGGTTTGGGTAATCAAAGCCTATTATTACTTAATTCCTGAAATAAATGTGTGTAACCTAATGTGTTCCAGCTGACTTAATTTGGATATCAAAACACAACATATATAGTGTGAGCTGACAGACATTTACGGTGAGTGCATGTGTTGCTTGGATATAAACATGGAGGTTTGGTGTGTTTCCAAGCTAACTACATGATCAAATATCACAGGTATTTTCTGTTTCATTCTGCGCCTGCCTTTCTTTCTCTTTTCCTGTCCACCACACACACACACACACACACACACACACACACACACTCCTAAAACACATGCCCTTTTAAACACACATTAACACAAGCTCTCTCCTCCTCTCCTTCTGTCTTTCTAACACCCATGCACACACTTGCCCTCACTTTTGAGTCACTTTGGTTCAGGACTTTGTTGTTCCATTGATTGAACAAGGCCATCAATAGCTTTCAAATACAGCTACCTGTCTGAAGAGAAGCCGTGGAGCATGAACGGCGGCACCTCAAAAGATTTCCTGCTAATACTCTCCTTCCCCAGGTACAGAAGACGCTTTGCTATTATTTCCAGCCCTTTGCCTTTGGCGATTTGTCTCAGTTCTGAGGTTAGAGGGCTTCATCACCACATGAAAACACAGCCACCAAGACACCTTGCATAGCAGAGGTAGAAATGTTTCCATGGTACCCAGCTCAAGGTCACCTGGACAACAATATAAAATTAGCCCTTCTGGGACTGAACCTCCTCTGACACCTTCGTTTACGAGTCCCATTTTACCACCAGTAACCCCGCATACACACACACAAAGGAGAATAGGGTTGACTGGATGGATTTTTTTTCACGTGCTCCAATGGGATCTGGCTGAGCAGAAGAGCTGGCACCTGCAGGGGGATGAGAAGAAGGAGGGGTCGGCGGTGGCTGAGTAGTCTGAAGCTTGAAGGAGAGTGGAGCAGCTTGGCAGTGTGGCTGCACGGGTCTCCCAGGTTTGGTCTAATGGCCCCATTTGGCCCAACCTACTGCTGGTGGTCAGATGGCCTGCTCTACTACGAGGCAACGAGGCCAGGGGCACGCTTTCACATTCACTTCAGCCTGTCTTTGTCAAAGACTCTCAATGACTTTCCAAAAAAGAGGCCAGTGGGAATTCAACAGAGGGGGAGCAGAGTGTGCAATAGAGGGAAAAAGGGTGAAATAAAATGCAGACTGAAGAGCGGAGGTGCAAAGGAGCAGCATATGTTGTTTTAATGTTCTCATTACAGACTCTCTTTTCTCTCCCCAATGGCCTCAGAAGGGTCCTTCAATTTACAACAGGCTCCAAAATGACAAAGAGGCCTGCTTTTGTGTGGGCAGCAAAAGGGAGCATTTATATATACAACACTTTGAACAGCAGCATCGTGGCCGGCGTTGTGGCCAAGGATGCAGAATGAAACAAAAGGAGATAAGCAGCAGGGTAGTCTTAAGCCAGTCACATGAAACAGAATAGTCCACGCCGTGTCTCACACTGTGCTTTGTAACTGTGCATTTGAGACATCTGATGTTTTGCCTGGCAGGCTCTGTTTATCTCAATGTAGCAGAGCGGTCTTCAAGATGGAGACATTACCCTCACGACAGCCAACGCCTGGCTGCCCCCTTCCTCTGCCTCAGGACCCCCGTCCCCCAACAATCCCATATCCCTGCGGTACAAGACTGATAATTGTTAGAATTCCCAGCAGGCAATGATGGTGGTTTAATCTAGTCTTGTGTAATCCTTGTGCCCTATCTGGTACAGAAAGGCCTTTACCACACCTGCAGCACCCCAGAGCTTTTGCAAAGAACTGCAGGAGGGAGAAGGCTTTCAAGTAAGATGGAGAGTGAATCCACTTTGTGTTTGAGAAAGTGAACAAGAGGAAGAGAGGAAAATACGGTGATAAATGTGGTTATGCCAGAAAAAGAAGGTGGTTGTGATATGCGGAATTGATAGAAATGAGGATACATATTTTTCCTAAGGATATTGGAGGTGGGATTTGACCTGTTAACTCCATATTCCAGCCAGCTTGGAGCCAAGCCTCCCCCGGCTCTGCCCTAAGGGCTGGATAAATGTTGGCTTTTGTGGGCTCAGTGGATAGAATTACTTTGGATATCACCAGATAATGAAGGACTTGCTAGAATAGCTGCACTTTTTCCTAATCTATGTCAAATATTCTGTGCATGTGTGTGTGTGTGTGTGTGTGTGTGTGTGGACAAATTGACTACTGGCATGAAAATCGCGCAGGCTTCACTTGGATACACATGCATCCACAGTCACCTCAATCAGCATGTCTGTTTCCCTCCGCAGTCAAATTCAGTTAGTGTTAACAAGCATGAGGGAACACATCTCCACTCCCTTTAAGCTCACTCTATAACAGAGCAGGATATTCCATTTAAATGGCTTTTCATGGGCCACAATTTGCTATCTATTACGACCTGTTTTTCTTGTTGACCTCCAAATCTCCTGTGGAGACCCTGCACCATCATTGTGTCAGTGTGAGCAGGCATTAGTTGGACTCTTTCCTGGATCCTGCTTTTCTAATGAGGGATATCAGCACTTTGGCACAGCTTACTGGCAGCATGCATAAAAATGGATAGGGAAGGGGTGCAGTTCGACAGAACTGTCCCACAGTCTTGGTCCAAGCAAATGGTGCCCAGAAGGATTGGGTTGCATTATCTAATTTTAAAATATGCCTATTATTTTTGCAATTATATTTAATCCCATAGCACCTTTGGGATTGTGGTTATTTGTAGATAATGGGGGCTATATTGTTTGCACGGTATTACACGGGAGGTATTTTTCCCAATGTCATGGTATGCTGTAGGTATAATTTTCTGGTTATTTTTTTCCTCCATGGTATAGATGGCGCAGCATATTCAGAAATGGTTGGTTGGTTTTGGACATCACTAAATCTAAAATAGAGGTGCCTTTGAATGGACATCTCTTCACATTATTCACAGTGAATCTTGAAGAAGGAATACAGTAATACTCCTCCCAGGAAAAGATACAAAGATACAACTCACCCATGGGAATATTTTCAGAGGTGCTATAGACTCATTATCTTGTCACGTATCATAAAACAGACAGCAAAGGCCGTCATCAGGGGGCCTTTGTGAGTGTGTGTCCATGCTCCCCCGGCTCTCCATCAGCCAGACTCGGCAACAGCCTCCTTCGCCTCGCATAACGAGAGAGCGCTGTAGCCGCACACCTGTATTGATTGTCTCCCCTGCACCTTCTTCTGAGAGGTCTCATTCTGTCTGTCACACTCCCACACAGGCGAGGCACAAACGCACACATGCATACACGTAACCTAGACAACATATGCCACCCAGGAGGGCTATGTTGTTTGACATCCCGCTCACCAGGTGCTCAATTAAAGTGTGGCGTTAATGCCATAAACACTAGATTCTGTCAGTGAGGGCTCAGTCTGCGTCTGCGAACCCCCACTCAATGTCCTGCATGACTTTGTGACTTTCCAGCAAGCCTCTCCGGTGCCCAATCTTTGTCAATACTGAGCTGGGAGGCTGTAAAACACCGTGGCTTTACTGGTCTGTGCCACTCAGAGCGAGCGCAAAATATCCCCCCATTAAATAGCAAAGAATGGAGATGATGGAAAGTTTACCACCCATTTTCTCTCACTCTCATTTCATTGGTCATGGGTCTGTGCATATGCGTAGGGATGCTCTCAACTGATGACAAGTGAATCACTGGGAATATTTTTTTTATTAAATCTTCATATGACCATTGAGCTTCGTTATAGTTTTCCATCGGCAACAATGTAACCTCTCAAATTAAGCTTTTACTGCTTTTGTGGCCTCATAATTCCAAAGCACGTAATGCTGAATAAGTCTGAAAAACACACCACCCCCCCCATAATATCCTGCCATGAGATTTGCATTTCTCTAATGTGAAATGACTAAATCATATGAAATGAAAGAAATTAACACCTTTCTGAACCACTATATATAGATACAACATGTGCACGCAGATCCAAACACGTGTGGGGGAAACGTGTTAATTGACCAACCTGCCAGTCAATTATTGTCGGTTGACCTCATAACCAAAATGTGTTTCTGATCATCATGCTTCAGAGGGTCTGTCGTCAAGGGAGACATGTTTTAAATTGTTTAGACAGCACCTTCCATGGAGCACATGGGATCATTCTCAATCAGGCGAAAATGTAATCAAAGCTGCAAACTAATGAAAAATGAATATTTTTAAGTTGTTTTTTTTTTAAATTTGGAATTCTAATTATATAATACTTAGGGAATGAAAAGATGATTTGCATGTAACCACATCATTTGCCTAGCAGACCACAGACTTCTTCAGGACTGAAAAATATCCCATCCAGATTCTTATGCAGACAACTGTGAAGTGATTATTGAATTTTTCACAAGTCTACGTAAATGTCTAAACAACGGTGTGATAAAAGTGAATGAGATACGACTCAATCAAGGAATTAAAGTGATGGCTCTGTCTTTATTCTTTCAGAGGGAATTTATTCCCAGTGTAAAGGCTTTTGGGGCGTTGGCTCTACAGCATGAGCAGACATGTTAGTGGCCAGACAGGCAGGGGTTGAGCTTTGTGAGATGAAGATAGCTCTGGCAGAGAAGGGGGGGTGAGGTTACAGCGTGTTTGTCCAGGAGGTTATTATCCACACACACACACACACACACACACACACATACACACGCTTCCCAGGGATAAACACAGCCATGACAGCGGTCTAATAATGTTTCACCTTTATCAGGACGAACAAATGTGCACTTTGTGTCTGTTTGCTTTCCGAAGCAGAAGTCATACCACAAATGAAGACAAACATCAAGTGGTGCAGTAAATTGTAAATTTTTTTTCCCCCCGTATCTAAATCCTTTGAATTCTCCAGGTCCCCAAAGTAATTAGAGTCTCAGGCGAGTGGGGCTCATAGGGGTGCCCAGAGTCCCTCTACTCAAATGGAAGGAATGCCCTATGCCTGGCCATAAGAAAATGATGTCCCAGCCCTTCTCCATCAATTACCCCCTCACAACTGAAATTTACATCAGGTGCTACTCACTACAGCAAAAAATTCCAGTAATGCACTTGCCCTGGGGCTTTCAACCAGCTCAACAAAATGCGTAGTTGTATATTTTAATATCAACCTCAATTTCCAAACTTTTTTTTTTTCTATGAGCAACATTGCCATGTGTGAGTGCGCACATGCTGGTGATAAGCCTCGTACAGCTGTAGGCGATTTGTCCAGACTGAGAAGCCACAACCAGGATACCCACAGGGTGAGTGTTATCTGCTGGGCAGTAGGCAGGTGTTTAACAGGACCCCGATAGCCTGTCTTCACCTGGCCTGAGGCAGTGTATCAAACCCCCTGTCAAAGGAAGATGAAGTCAACACGGGCAGGTTAATAGCACTAAACGTGAGGGTCGGGACTTCTATTATGGACTAGTGCCTTATCAAACTCAAACCAGTCACCTATCAATCATCTGACTTACCTGCTATCCATCTGACTGAGTCTTCAATTAAGAATGACACGTGTATAAAGGGATACTATATCTGTGAAGTGCAGCTGGAAATATTTTTTTTTTTTTTGGACAAACATACAGATGCAGTGGTGCAGAGTGAAGCACAGACAGATGAAATGGGCAAATGTCTATCAATGAGAGATGGTTGGCACACCTTGTCTTAGAAGAAATGTTATTTAATTATAAAAAAAAATAACTATAAAAGTAAAACATTTTAAAAAGCATTTTCTTCTCATTTTTTATTTCAGGAGGAGTCAATGTTCTCTACTCTGACTCAAGCCACTTCACCCCCTCTCACCCTGTAATTAAGTTATTGTTACTTCCCTTTTCTCTCACACCCTCATGCCTTTTGTTACCCCCAGCTGTTTTTTCTATAACAAAAAGCTCAATGTACATTGAAGTGGAACATGAGCATATTTGCTTCATTCCACCTCTTTCATCCCTCCTCCAACCTCTACACCCACCCCTCACTCCTTTGCCTCTTTGTTCTTGTTTTCAATTCTTCCCTGGCCCATCCCTCTTTTCCTATTTTTCCTGTCAATGGACTGATTTCTTTTTATCTAGGAGCGCATAAGATTAACAGATATTGTATCATGGCCAAGACAGGCAAAGCCCCTCTCTGTCCCTGACATCTAATTAATGGTAATCCTTTAATCTGCTTCTTGTAGTGCAGACCCCTTGGTCGCTGTCCCATTTGCAGCAACAGAAGCAAGTCGGAAGAAGGGACAGAGATGGAGTGGACAGCGAGTGAGTTTGCTCACTCAGCAGGTCGAACTGGGCTGCTTTGGACAAAGACGCATGAAACAATGAGAGACGTCTTTTTTCATTTCTGAAAAATCAAGGTTTATGCATGATTTTATTTGTGATGTATAACTCAGTAACCATCTGTCCCAGCAGATATTTGTATTATATACCATGCTCAGCAAACATACAGGACTTTGGACCGTATACTCGGTGGCAGTGGTGACATTGATTGTTAAACATGTGCTTAGATACAGAATGTGTAAAACAAAGCTTCTTCATGCCCCTCAGCATGTGATGGTGATTCAGAAGGCATCCTGTAGCGTCTGTACGGCACAAAGTACTCTGGAAGTGCAGTGACATAGTTTCAAGAGAGAAAAAACATCTCGGGTCCAGCAAACACAGGGCTTTCCAGGAAACTGCTGTTCACGTCTAAAGTTTACACTTTTCAAATTTAATGTGATAAAGTGATAATATTGCACAAACAATAAGTGATTTTATTGCCAAGATCTAAGCAAGCGTTTTTGTTTAAATTCACAACATTAAGCATGTGTTTACCGTGGGTTGTCCTGACAAAAAATTGGTGTGTGACAAGTTGGGATGAGAATGTGTTGAACATGCACAGGCAAACACATGCCGAGCTTAATCGCTAACATGTGGCTGTGCAGAGATGACATCTGTATTTACGGCATCAACATCACACTGTAGACACAAATGTAATTAACAACAGGGGCGAGGGAAGCAAATCCTCCCATCTTAATTAACTTAATTAATAGATATAAATAATCACCTTCAGCCTGTCTTCATTTGTTAAGCAATAAAACCGGGTATTAAAACTTCATCTTGGTTCTGTCATAAACAATATGCAGCCTCTCTCTCTCTCTGACGGTGACACCACAGATGGTGTTTGGATGTCATCTAACGAATTCATAGCACAGTTTTAATGCGACAGTGCTGTCTTTGACTTCCAGAAAAGATGCTGCAGCTCCTAACAGCCAAGTTCATGTGACAAACTTATGGATAACCAGACTGCAATGACTAATCGGCTACAGAGAAGTCGCTTACCAAAATAAATACCATCTGCATTGTACTATTCATTGCTGAACAGACAGGACAAGCCCTTCCCAGATGGAACGCAGTTTTACTTGTAGGTGTTCGCTCATTACCAGCCAGGTTTGATTAATCCATTAACATCAAAAGTTAATGATCAGTGCAAGAACAGCTTCTTGCATTTATGCCAAGTCCAACCTCGGTGTCTTTTACAGGCAGAGCCACAAAGGTGGTGGACCATATCCAAGGACAAACACAGTGAGGACAGTAGCACCACCTACATGAATGCTGCAGCTGTTCCCCCCCCCCCAAAAAAAAATCAACACATATATCCAGACATAAAGACCAGTGTGTACACACACACAACAACGAAGAGGGTAAAGATACTTGCAGACAGTGACCATGATTAATGCATCAGGCATGGGGCTGTGCTGTAGTAGGTGTCTGTGTCCTAATCACTCTCTCAGTGTGTTTCTTGGTTCCTGATGGTCTCTGATGAACGGACTTGCCCTGGGAGTCCCAGCATCTCTGGTGGTGCAGTCACCCAACAGGGTCAGCTTCAGAGATATCATCAATCCCATCCCTCCTTAACCACCCCTCCCCCCCAGAGAGCCCTACAGATTGACAGGTGCGTCTGTCAGGTTGTTAAAGATATGATGCTCATGAGCACAGCCTGCCCCTGAATTCATTAACCTACATTTAAAGGATAATTTAGGCACCAGTCGCCATCCGTATGTGCATTGATTGCTCGGATTTTTCCCCACTGTTGGGATTTAGTTTGAGGCGATGGGCAGTTTAATAACACAGATGCAGATGGCCTTCATTCTTACTACTAGTCTCTCATCCTCATCTCATCTGGGAATGCTGAACTTATAATGCACTCTTAAATTGCTGCACTTCATGTAATATACTGTAAATCTCTACAAATATAATGAAGCCATGCTTCTAATTATACATTCCACCACAGCTCCTGCCCATTATGTTGTTATATAACGGGAGTACAACATTACTGCTAATCTGCTTGATGTGCATAATGTATAAGGATAATAGTTTTGAGGGGAGAAATACATAATATGGATATGTATTTTTGTCACATTTCATTACTTCTGAGAAGGCTGCATTCTTGTATAATTTCTCCTTTCCTTTACGACTTGATCGTAAACATGACACCTGAGGACAGTAGAAGCTGTGTCAGCTAAAGCACATATGGACCTGAGAGTGATACTCTGCTGGATCCTTAACTGCCAAATGACTTGGGGTATTTTGAAATCTGGAAAAAGACAGAAAGAGATTATTCTGTTGCCGTTCCATCCAAATTTGCCTGCATTATCTGAGTAATTGCCGCGTCAGGGTGTGTTGTGGGCTATTACCTCCTGTTCTAAATGCTGTTGCAAGGATTGTTGCTGAGGCAGGCAGTGCAGTGCTGGGGCTCGGTGTTGGCACACAGGCAGTAGAGTTTGCCAGCTCTTTCTCTCTTATCGCTCTCTTGGTGCATCATGGGGATGTGAGCAGCCAGGGCATGGGTGGAGGAGAGGGGAAGCCGACAGCTGGGCTACAGGAGGCTGCCTGGACTCTGATGCTTCCAGCATGGTTCAAATTAACCCTGCGCTGCACCCAGCGCCGCCCTCATCCCCTCCAACCAGAATAGAGCGAGGCCATGCACATGCTACCTTTCTTCATTACTCCAAACTGGAGCAAAATTTGGACAAACAATAAACATACAATTGTAGTGAATAAAGCATTTCCTGTTATATCAATTTCTCTAGTAGATATTTTCCGTGGATGATGACATGAAGGATAGATTTTTATCGTGTGTGAAAGATTGGCCTGAAGATTTCTCACTGTAGTCAAATTACCACAGTGAGATAGCGTAAAGCCAGAAGGTAAGATGTGTGATTTGGACATTCCAGAGTTGACCCTGGTCAGGTCAGGCCATACCTGATTAAATGCTGTCCTGTCCTCCTGACCTCTGCTGGGACATCCTGGTTATTATGAATATATATTTGATACATTTATCAGAATTCCTGTTGAGTCAGTGGTTAAACAAGCTGATCTGGCATCAAGAAAATTCGATCAGGAAGTGTCATGGTCACCTCATATTACCTGATCAGACTTTTTGCCTTGATGTTAGAGTGCCCTTTAAGACAGGTCAAGACACCAGCAGTTCAGTATCCCTATGAATAACATTCATATGAGGCTAACTTCCTATTATTATGAATAACATTCATATGAGACTAACTTCCTATTATTGATGTCTTATCACAGCAGGTAATAGCACTTCTCTAACATTAACCACAGTATTTCCCCAGCTCGAGCTATGTAACCATACCTTAAAGTGACAAGAATTTATTTTTGTATGGATCAGAATACTTCTCTATGAAATGAGTCACTTGAAGTGGTAAACCAACAGAGAATTCTGACACAAACCTGCAGTCCATCTCAGCTCTTCAGGACTTTTAGCCCTTTAGCCCATTTGTTTCCTGTCCAGCAACTTCCAGATGCAGCAGGAAAAATTGTTCTAATAAACCTACTGTACACGGGCAAACAGAAAACAAAGTTAGCCACTAGCTGGTGAACATAGTGGTGTACTTAGCAGATAAAGATCTAATTTCTGCTGGAAATGGAAGGGTTGTGTTTACTTCTTGTTCATGCTGCCTCAAGTGGCCATAAAACTATATAGATATCCAGAGTATTAATATAACATTAATATAACAACTATTTACTATGTAAAGACATCAGAGGAATAATGTCTACCTGAGCAGAGCGTGAAGTTGCTCTCCTCTCTTGTGTGTTGTAATCCAAGTTTCTCCATGCTTTGTTTACATAGCCGGGCGAGCATTACATGCCCTACTAGCTCATGTGGCTATGGCCACCGTTCATACGGCTGATAGTTCTGTCTTGACTAATACATAGATTCTGTCCTGCAGAAGTGAAGCGCCGGCCCCTCTCAGATAAACCCTGATAGCTCTGTAAGCACTGTTGCCTTTGTTTTCACTTTTACCTTTATGCAGCATCTACCATAGCCACAATCTTTCCCCAGTATAAACCTAACCAAAGCCCAAACTGTGTGTTTACCTGCATGGTTTTATATTATTCCACTAATCCACAGATGGCAGCAATGTGTCAAAGAACTCTGCAGTGAAGAACCAACTACAGCCAATGCCACTAAAATGTTTTATGAGAAGTATAATCCATTCAAAGTGTTTCCTTAGACCCCAAGGATACAATAGGATTTGGTGAGAAATGATGAATGCTAACGCATCTTTTGTTTGTTTATTTAAAAAAAAATAAAAAAAAACAAAAAAACATTGCACCTTCGGGAGTCATCCTTGGTTAGGGACATGATAAGTGGATCACACTGTGTGATAAAGTATTTTCTTAGTTCCCAGCTATAAGGTCAGAAATACTTTTTGTTGTCATGACAGCACCTCAGGAAAACACAATACAAAGTACACATATTCCAGTGGAAACATGCAGCAATTTTAGACACCAGTAATTACTGAATTATAAAGTATAGTTGAAACACAAAGGTCTTTTGTTCATGTTGGCTGTTTTTTGAATACTTGTGAAATCCATCAATGCAACTGACCTAATAATGGTGCCAGAGTACTGTTGAATGCAATGGATGACAATACCATCAAAGTCAAAAATGTTTCTTAATTTAAACCACAAATAAACAATAAGCTTTAGAAAATATAGAAATGTACTCTATCTTAAAGCAGATGGTGAGGGAATGATAGGCTGGTGTCACAGAGTCATATAAAAATGCTCAACTCCACCGCATCCATCATGTTGCCTCCACCATGCGTTTCATGTTCTCCCCTGCTTTCTCAGCCCCATCCTTTCCGCTCATTTGCTTTCTCTCTCCCTTCCTCCCTTCCTCCCCTTCCCCTCTCATCCCCTTCTGTACACTCTCTGCTTCTTGGAGTCTCACCAATCCCTCGTGTTGTTTCACACCAGACTGTGTAGAAAAGACTAAAAATATATGTGTTTGGCTCTGGCTGTCCCAAAAGGCAACTTTATAGAGAACAAAGGAGATAGCGGGGCGGCTCAAATAACTCATGAAGAGAGAGAGAGGATGCTGCTCTTGGGGCTCTGTTGCCCCACCGAAGAACATTATTACTGGATTATTGATTTACAGTGCAAAATGGATGGAACATAAGTAGTGTTAAGCTCATTAATCCGTCTCCCACCTCTATCATGAAAATGGACTTGTTATCAGTGATTATTCTAATGGATTGTTATGATCGAACACTTGCTGTGCAACACGCCGGCTGCCTTAGCTAACTCACAGGGTGCAGGGACAGCAGAGGTGAGGCTTGGGGATGTGCAGACAGGTTGAAAGAGGCAGAGGGCTGAGGCAAAGAACAGAGGTGTCTGTTAAAATGAGTGCTCAAAAAAAAAAAAAGCTCAAAACACAAATAGTGGAGTTGCTGACATTCTGGTGACATTTGGTTCGTCAGTGGCATTTCACAAGACATACGAGCAGGTAGCTCAGTTCACATCACTCCTAGCACTGCACGCCTGCTGAGATATTCAAGCTACCACACTAGAGTGAATTAACATATCTAAAATGAGCTTTTTACTTCACGCATACCGTTTGAATGACATAATGATCCTCATTGTCTATTGTTTTGATGACATTTTTTCCTCTTATGAAGCTCAATGAGTAGTTTAATCTGCAGCAATGAAAACTGTAAGACACCCCGACCTCAATCTGTGTCTTTCTGTCTCTCCCTGCCTCCCTCCCGCTCTCTCCTCTCTCCCAGCTCCATGTACATCCATCAGGGAGTGCTCCAATGGAGCGCGGCGGGCCCGACGATTGTCCTCATAAATTGTGTGTGTGTCGGGGTGCAGAGGGGCTAAGTGAGCAGTAAATAACAAAGGGTCCTGCTGCCATCCGCTCGCCATCGCCACGTTTCCGGCCATGGAAGATTACCCAGGATGCCCCTGGAGGAGTGTCCCCCTCCTCTGTGTGATGAGTGGACAGGAGGAGGGAGGAACATGCCTTAGTAACCTGGAGAGAAAAGGTGAGATCCAGGAACCCTGCCGATTTAAATTGATGAGTGTCTTTATTTCGCTGTAAAAAAAAAAAAAGAAAGCTGTTTGTCTCCCTCCTTCTGTAATAACAGATCGCTCGGCAGATATCTTTAACTGCCTGCATTCTTCACTGTCAGTCCCTTTTCTCTCTCTGCCGCTCACTTTCTCTTGCTCTCATGTGCCCTTTTCGATTTTTCCTCTCCTGCCTATTCTCTGTCTCTCCATTGACCATGTATTCACAACTGTCTCTGGTCACTTATTTCTACTGTGTCCCTGTATTTTCCTCCACATCCAAACTGTTTCTATTTCTGTTCCCTCCTGTGGTGTTCCTCTTAACTTTGCCTGCTATAATGGTCCATGAGGCTATCAAAAACGCCATCAAACCTGAGAGTGCCACTCATGGTTTTCTCATTCATCATTCGTGGTAGTTCTATAGTTAAAACTCCTCTTTTCTACCTTGATGCAACCATAACTCAAGTTCCATTTTGTGTATTTTTGTTCTCATCCATTATCATGAAGCTATAAGACAGATGAGTAATAAGACATTATTCTGGTACATCTGTGACCGCCAGCTGACTTTTTCTGGCACCTGATTCTTGACTTTTTGCGTCATCTTGCATGTTCCTCTGTGCTCCTGTATGCTGTTCCATTCACCTTGATACTCAATATCACTCCATCCATCTATCATGGTCACCCATTCCTCCCCCCTCTTCTCTGCCATTTGCCAGATTTACACCTAGCAAACTAAAATATCCCTCCTCAACAACACCTGCTTTTGTCTTTTAATTTCCCATTTCCATACAAGCACAGATTGTGACAGGTTTATTGTACATTCTGTGATTTCGGTGCAGCTGCTCTGTTTAGTTGAATGATATGTGGCTGGCATGTGAAAAAAAGTTAATGCTTGGTTTTGGGAGTGTTTGATGAGAGCGATGCTCTTTGACTGTCTGTCTCTCTCAGCTGGAGGAGTTTTCTCTCCCAACCTTGACAGCTGTAAGAAAGACGATGAATAGGTTTGAAATGGGATGTTCAGCCTGTTTTCTGAGATATTCTTAACATAGCTTATGTAAGGGCTGAGTTATACCTAGCCCCGTTAAATGGCCTCTTCCCTCTTTTCCGTTTTTGTATGGGAGAGAACATCATGTCAAACAGCATGTAGAAAATGTTGAACTGTCAGTTTTGGCAATGAGTTTGACAGGATGTTCTCATAAGAGAGAGAGCGGCAGTTATCAAGTCATGCGGCCAAGTGAATGAAAATTATTTGCCTCTCTCCCACACCTACTTTGCCATGTGATACTTTAAGGAATCTAAATAGTGAGGCCCTAATAATCAGAACTGTTCTGTGCCATTGGACAAGGATAACATTTCTATAGATTTCCATATAACCACTACATATCGCAAAGGATCGATAAAGTATTTTAATAGTTTGACGTGTTACCTTTTTAAGAATATTGATTTGTGCACGGTCCTGCATGAGGGCTCAATTTGGAGTGTATTGACTGTGGTGGTGTTGTTGATACGGTGAGGGAGGGCCTCGGGCTCCAGGCAGACGCTTTCAGCGCCACAGTTATTGACCCTTCTGACCTTCTTCCTGCATAGACAATATAGGCACGTCTATGGTGATCCCAGTATATTGTAACAATACTGCAGTGACATAAACAGAACCGGTCAGTCTACACTTAACAGAACTAAGAATACTTCTGAATGTTTCCACTCATAACCACATTAATAGTGTTCCCAATGGAGTTGTGCATTGAGCCTCAGTGATTTTTGAATATGATATTCTGCTCTTGTAGAAGAAAAACCTCCTAAACTACTGGCTGCTTGGCTTGGTAAGCTTGTTTGTTATTGTTTGTTATATTCTACAGCCTGAGTGATGTGAGTCATGACCTCAGCGTTTTAATTGTATGTTTTATTTTAAAGGGATAGTTTGGGTGTTTTGAAGTGGGATTGTATGAGGTTCTTACTATTATTAGTCAGTGTATTAGCCTTCTTACAGTATATGACGGTTGTCACGCCTCTGGCTCGAAGAAACTGACAGGAGCACCAATATCGGAGCACAGCAATACTGTGCTGTGGACAAAATTGGCAGCAAACCACATTGTATTTAGAGTATTTTCACTAGTTTATTTGCCAGACAGCCCTTTCTGGCCCAGTTCAGGAAACTGTACTGAAAAATGTTGCAAAGTTTCATTTTCAGCTCAATTCCCCATCAGAAAATATTCTAAATATAGTGTACACTTAAATGGATATGACTGATATCACTGAGAACCTATACAGACATAAATGGATATGGATTTTTTTTTTCAGACAAGCCTTTCATGTGGCATTTAGGTCAGCATTACTGATGTTACAGAATATGACTTGGATGTGACTGTTAATATGAGCTGAATATGATGATTAAAATATTTTTTGTTAATACTGTCTGGTCTGTTATTAAGTAACCAATTCCTCAGTATAGACCACTTAAGCTAAAAAGGTTAGATAATAGTAAGACAATCATGTAGCCTAATGAGGGACCACTTAGTCGTGTGATGTATCGCTGGGAGTGCACAAACTAATGATTAAGTAATTAGTAATGAATGAGTGATTACTAGTTTGTGCTGCTCAGCGGCTGATCCAGGAGTTAATCAGGAGCAACTCAGGAAGAGAGTATGAAAGCCATTGTTCAGAGTCGTAGATACTTGTTAACTAAACATAACAATGAATCATTAAAAATGTGTCTTTTTTCTCTAGAAAGTCATCATTATCTTTGAATCAAGTAGAAAGTTTACATAAAACTGGACGACTGGCTCTTTTGGCTGTCCATGACCATCACCTTGCAGGCTGTGAAGGGAAAAGGGGCATCAGCTCGACTCACTTTTGTTACCAGGTCCTTTTCTCTGTTTTATTTTCCACCTTGGATATCTCCTCAGTGTGGGTGGGATTTACAGAATTGACATTTTGTTAAAAAGCTGGGTTGAGTGATAGCTTGGCTATTTGAAAATGGCAGGTTTGTGAGAATTGCTAGTGATGGTTCCGTCTGACCAATCATTGGTCTGCAGTGTTTTAACTCAAACTTCTTGGCTCTTAACCTTGCTCGAGATGGTGCCAAAAAAGTATCCACAACCTTTCAATCCATGTTGAGATGAGAAGAGCCGTGCCATGCCATGCAGTGAGAATGCTGCAAAAATGAACATGCTACATGCTGATACTTGGTAATGGTAGCATTTTTTTAAACAATGGATAGAATATCCTGTTCCCTGTATTATATAAAATATTTTCAGACCAAAGCTGGCATTTTTATGACTGCACTACTTTATGAAATGGATAATTGGAGACATTGTATAAGTTATTACACATTTTCTTGTAATTCATGATGACATTTTTTCATATTCAACTACTCCCCTACACTTCAAGATAAAGTTCTGTGGGTTTGATTAGTGCTTTTCCACACAACGTATTAATGAACTCTGAGGCAAATTTCTACATTTATTTCACCTGCAATCCTGTTTAAGTTGTACAGCTCTGCAATCAGATAACAATTACTTTTGAGAGATGACCAGCTGGACTAGTTGGGATGGCTGAGCAAGACAATATTTCTTTGACTCTCTTATCCCCTCTCCTCCAATCTCTCTCTATGTCTGCCATCCTTCATGTTCTCCCTCCGCCATCCTACTGCTGACATGGGCAACAGCACAAAGGTAAAGCCTCCCTTGGTTAGAGGTGACCCCTCCAGACCCTATTAACATCACACATGCTTTGAGTGGCCAAAACACACTCCCTAAATGAACTCTCCTCTCCCCCTCAGCCACCGTCGTTGCCAGAGCCCACCATTGGGTGAATTAGATTGCAGGTTTTTAATACGGCTCTTAATGGTTTATAAATTGCACGTAATGATTCCTCCTTTCCTCTCTCTTGCGGTGCTTTTTATGGCCCCTTGGCTTTCCAAGGGAGTGGGTGGGATTTAATATATGGTGGAGGAGGCAGAATGAGGAGGTGAAACTAGCCCTGCATGGCTTTCTGCCTGCCCTTAACGCTTCCCCTGGCTACGGAAGAAGGAGTCTCGGAAATAATGCTGGACACTGATACTATCCGGCTGTAGCATATAACGGCTGGGACATGACAGTACTACGTGACGAAATGGTCACCAGAGAAGTGCAAATAACCAGCAGTTGTGTTTGGCGGAAGCCATGGAGTGTGATGAGAGGTGCGATTTGTGGGAGAGGCCACACTTTGGGGAAAGACAAAAATATGCACATCCCAACCAGGTGCAGACCCAACATATGAGCAAGGTAGCACACTCAGAATATCACCCCAGTGTAAAGTATTTTTATTCCTTGCCAGTGCAGACCAGACATTGCTTAAGCCAGTGTTATAAACTCATCTTTCTTTGTGTACCTTCTCAGTGATGTAACCTGAACTCCCTCATGTGCAGAGATGGGACAGTGGAAGCTCTCTAGCTTCACTCCTCCCTATTGTCTTTTGCGGTTCAATATTTTTCTGTTGCAGCATTTGAAAGGTCACTATGTGCTGTTGGTATAAGGGGAAAAAAACATGCAAAATACAGCATATTGTAGTGCCCTATGAAGACGTGAATCAACTAGGCATTGTGTTTATTGAAATGGACAGCTTCCTCTAATTGTTTAATTCATCACAACACTTATTTTCTTTGCTAGCCAACACCGTACCTCCCAAACTGTCTGGAGACTGGTAATTAGAGCAGCGTGGGAGGTTTTCAATTCCTAATGCAGCACAATATGAACAGTGGCCAGCATAAACCCAGTCCCTTACTTGATGGTTCGTTGGCACTTAGTGAAATTCCAATTAACTGACCCAAATGTCTGCAGGGAGTGTTTGTCTGAGAGAGTGGTGAGAATGCAATTATGTTTTCCATCTTGTGCTTGGACGTCATCTGCAATGATCAGTGGCTTCTTGAAGTAGGTCCAAGTGTCATAAAGGCAGTTGCCTTTCACTTCTCCACTCTGCCACGGTGGAGGCGTAAAATGTGGATCATTATGTTTTTCCAATGGTCCACTGGAGAGCACAAGAGAGGAATCATTTACATTGTGTGCAGTGAAGCTTAAGGTAGCAAAGCTCAGCTAGACTCCCTGTTACATAGCCATTGTCATTGTAAGGTGCAACATTGGTAACAAAGACTTCCCACCTAAGTGTCTCTTAGGGAACAAAGCACCAAGGGTAGGGAAAAAAATATCTGCAACCAACCTCGTCTATCCAACTGAGAACAGGTGGAGAAGCAATGCTCTGTAACTGCCCCACGCTGTGCTTTAAAGAACAGTTCAAACAATTTAGTTTGTCAAAGAGGGACTCCTGCCCTACTTTCCCCAGCTCTCTGTGAATGTGCAGCTATTCTAGCTGCCTCCAGACCTCTGCTGAGATGCGAGCTCTGGAGACCAAAATTTGTCTGTGTAAATAAATACTTCTGTGTTTAAATACCCTGTTGGCTGGCTGATTAGGTAAAAGAAACAAACTAAAATTGAATGTGAGTCTCATACTACTGGTGCAACTTGAACAGGCATGGCAGAGATGTACAAAAATCGAAAGAAGACAGATAAAGGAAAAGGGGATGTGGTTTCCTAAGGGCAGACTGAGAAGGGAAAGGTTAAGAAAGCTAAGAAAGACATAAATACAAACAAACACACACACACACATACACAAGGAGATAAGGAGTGGTGGAAAAGTGCTGATCCATGGTTCCTGTCTGTGAAGGCAAAAACAGAACATTGATTCTATAAGACCCACAAATGAAAAATCCATGGGGGTAAGGAGCTCTTCGGCCCTGCGGCAGAGACGGGGCACCGGCGGTCAGACTCCCATGTCGCAACTGACACCAAGCTATGCTTCTCACCGGGTGGCACTGTATAGTGCTGGATCAGCTGGACAACAGCCAAAACCAACCAAACCAGCAGGAAGCTCGCTGAGAACAACATAGAGAGGATAGCATTTGTTTTTCAGCTTAGAAAATAATTAAGAGAGAGCTTGTCTATTTCCTGGAATAACATGATCACATGAGATGGGATAAATACAACTGTAGAACTACAAAGAAAGTTTTAGCCTTTTTTCTTTTGCAATTTCCTGGCAGTTTGATTGCATTAATCCCTAACTGTGCATCAGACCATTGTGCCTAAAATTGAGGAGACATGGTCACTCCCTCTACCTGTAAAGAGCAGATAAAGAGGCCTTGCATCTCTATCTGTGGTTCCATTTGAACTCCCTCTGTTAAACCAGGGGATGAAATTTGGGTTTGGGAAGGGGGGGTCCCCTTTTTTCTCATTACCACCTTCTGTCAGTACACATACACACCACAGAGGCGCACTAATCTTTACTCCTGATATGCTAATCCCCCTCTTTTTAGAAGGCAGCCACACCTAAATGCGTAGAGGGGAAGGCGAGAGGAAGTCATTAAAGCATGCCCTGCAGGAGCCTGCCCGGGCTCAGGCTGGATGAGATGGGACTGCAGCAGCACACTGGCCATGTATCTACTGTGGAGAGAGAAAAAGGGTCTCAAGGGAGAGGCAGATCGGTTTAGTTTCTGGCTCTACTCTGGTACTCCCTGGGGTAGTCCCGGTCCCCAGCCAGCAGACATGCAGGATAGCAATCAGACATGCAGGGTGTGGAGCAGAAAGAATATTGTCGTGCCAGTGGTTGGTTGTTTGTGTGTGTGTGTGTGTGTGTGTGTGTGTGTGTGTGTGTGTGTATTTGTGAGATTACAGGGGACAGTGGTTGCTTTGCTTAAACCTGCTCACCTGCCACAGTCTGTCAGTAACACAGCTGCTCAGTGAAGCATACTGCACCTGTCATCAGTGAATGTGTGTCACAGTGTGTGCACACATTTGCTCGTGCACATCTCCCTCTTTCTGTCTTTTCACCTGCGTTTGTTTTGATATACATATATATTCTCAAAAGAGGTATTTGTGATGTTCCTGTGCAGCATTTGGAAGCACAGTCCTCCATCGGGTGTGCTCACTTTCCACATTACGACAACAAAAGCAATCATGTGCAAATATGTGTGACTTCCAGCTTTATCATTCCATTTAATGCTGTGTTTTGTGGTACTTCAAAACCTAAAGATTAACATGCTTTTGAACAATGTGTTCTGACTGGGTATACGTGTGTGTATGTATTGATGCACACACACAGGTGTTTGTATTCACTTTTGTATTGAAGAGCAAACGCTTGATCATATTGTTTACAGTGTTTTTTACCTTCAAAAACTTCAGAAACAGCAGATTATCATATTTAAAATATATATTTCAATCTTATGTGTTAGAGAGGAGAATAGGAAGTGAAAATAGACAGAGACAGAGAGGCAGCATTTCTTTGCCTGAAGCAGCTTAACTGATCATGTATGTCTCCTATCAAAAGCTATGAGCTGTTTAATAGTTTCAGTATAACCTCTTCATTTGTCACAGGCAATAATCACATTGTAACTCAGCTTTAATGGCGATGTGCAAAACCATAATGTGAAATCATACTGATTACTGTGTGTGCATGCGTGGGTAGGTGGATTTCTGTGAGACAGGGATCTCTGCACATCCCTTATTAAAGCTGGATATTATGACAACTCAGTTTTTTGACACACATTAAAAAGTATCTCATCTTTAAAGGCCCTCTGTGGTTTTTGCTATCTTTTCTGGAGCAAAGCAACTGTTTTTTGACATTCTTAATCTAACAGAGAATTCTAGGGAGTTCAAAATTGCAGTCATGAAGACAAAATGAAAAAAAAGGGTTCAGATGAAAGCTACCCAATACATTCTAATGAGCTAAGAGGAGATGCATTTATATGCCCACTGCATTCACATCCATACCTCATAACTGCATGTGTTGTAAATAATATGAGCAATCAGCTAAGAACAGCAATAAAGAGCTCATGAAGAGCTGCAAACAGTGAGACTGGAGGAAATTGCATTTCTAAATACAGAGAAACAGACAGGCAGACACACATGGAGAAAAGAAGAAATACAAAAGAGAAGAGCTACTATCTTTTTTTTGACCTCTATATCTAAAGAGTTCTGAAGGTCAGGAGAAAATAAAAAGTTCATGGTATTTTGACCATTTGAGCTCAACCCTGGAAACAAACAGATAACAACAGGCAACAGTAGTGGTCCTGAAAGCAGAGAAAAGGGAGTCAGAAAGAGGTTAAAAAGAAGTGTATCCTCAGCTCCCTCAGCCCTGCGGCGTGGGGTCACCTCAGAGACTGCAGACTGAATTACCCAGCAGCCCCGGCCGCTCGCAGGATCAGACGGACAAGGGGAGAGGACGAGAGGAGTTAATGAAGGGAAGAGAGAGTTCGGGTCCCCTGAGGGCCTCTAGGCACCTGGCTGGCAAGCTCCCACCGCCCAACCTGCTCTGATTGGCTAATTATCAACATGGATTTAGCCCAGAGTCAAATTACTGATTGATTGGAGTGTTTTAAATCTGTCTTTGGCCTCTCGCTGCTTCACCCTCCTCTCTCGCTCTCTGTGGAAACTCTGGGTCACTGGCCTCATGCTGCAGGGACTTGTTCAGCACAGTGGCAGCAGGTGACTGGTCCTTCTGCACAATGTGGACACGGCTTCAGCTGTGCTGATTTAGTCTCTCAGCGGTTATAAAAATAGTTTGTTAAGCGCTCAAAAAGCTATTGTTTGAATCTACATATAATTCCTAATTACAGCCTATTAAGTGATGGAACATTTTTCAAATGGCAGCAAAGGCAGAAAGGTTGTGGCCTCACACATACTGGGTCAACATAATTCCTGTAATAGATGTTGTTTGCTACCACCATGGCTGTGGAGCTACTGTGATTAAATAAGTGTTGCTATGCTTGCTTATATTCATTCATCAACGATTAAGTAGCTGCAGGTCCGGTAGGATTCTCCTGCCTGGTTCATTAGACTTTACATTGAAAGCCAAAGGGAATAATGCTGTGCAGCTTATGACTGTTAACATTAGTTATGACTGTTAATGTGACTGCTTTGTCTTTCCTACAGATCCAGGGGAACCTTCAGATTCAGCTTACTCATGCTATAGCTGATATGGCTTCAAAATGGATTGGAATTCAAAAAAAAATCACTAATTAATCATTAATTCCCACAACGTAAGCCAACATAGTTAATATCAAAGCAGTTTAGAATAGGAGCAATATAGAGGTTTAAATTTGGTTTTCAAGGCATATTCAAATACATTCCTACGTGGGGAGTGTATGAGAAAAGCTTCTCTTTTGTTCCCTTGTCTGCCTCCAGTTCAAAGTGAGTGCATGAGACACTAACTCTTCTGAAAGAACAAGAAGAAGAAGCAACCAAAACAGGCTGAGCACATGTTGCTTATAAAATTATGCAAGAGAGCATGTCTCCCTATTTATCCATGTGTCAGATGAGTCAGACTCCACAAGGGGTGTGCAGGATGTTTCACAAGGGAGATGAAAAGACCCAGCTGAGGGCTTTACTGGGAAGTCAAAGAGTCCTGAATCCCAAACTACATTAGTGAAAAGTAGAAGAATGAAGAGGAGTCTCCTTCAACATGGTTACAGTACAAATGCTCAGGATGCATCCCTTTACTTTGCTGCAGTGCATCCTGGGACAGCCATAGCAGTATAGCAGTCCCAGGAAGCCCCAGGGGAGTCTGGGAGATTAGCACTGGCCTATCTCTTCAGAGCTGGGAATTAATTAAGTAATTATGGAAGCCAGACCGGGGGAAATATGCATGAGTCCTGATTGGGACGTTTGTGATTGTGTAATCTAATTTCAACCGACGGACCGTCCCTGTTAGCCAGGTACAACACATGCCACACACACACACACACACACACACACGTACACACACAACAATAATGCTTTCAGGTCACTAAAAAACATTATCACACTCACTGTTGGCAGAATGGATATTTTTGAGTGTCTCATTATGTTAATTAAAATGAAGTAATCAGTATGGATTAATCACCATAGTAATGAGGATTGAACAGCAGATTATATGTTCTTACCTAATCCATATAATTGTATTTGCAGATGCATGAGATTCATATGCTAGCATCCAATTAATGGTAAAATGATTGATTAAGCACATGTTTGTGTGAAAAAGTGGATTTTTGCTATTGGCTTTGTTGTTATAGCTGTTTGTGGATCCTCCTTTGGCTTATCTGTGTCTCTGCTTTTTCTCTACTGTATTGATGGACCTTTGAAAGGCCTGTTTGCTCCAAAGAGCTCTCCCTGTTCTCTTGAAAAATACTTCCTGTGGAAGACTCAACCAGAGTCAATACTAAACAAGAGATCAGTAGCCACTAGACGCCACAAGGAAGACTACCTCATTCTCAACCTAGGTGCAGTACAAGCATGCAATATACACTCACTGGCCACTTTATTAGGTACACCTGTTCAATAGCTTGTTAATATGAATAATTAATTAATCAGCCAATCACCTGGGTGCACCTCAATGCATTTAGGCATGTTGACGTGGTCAAGACAACTTGCTGAAGTTCAAATGTAGCAAGGAAGAAAGGGGATTTAAGTGACTTTGAGTGTGGCATGGTTGTTGGTGCCAGATGAGCTGGTCTAAGTATTTCAGAAACTGCTGATCTACTGGGATTTTCACTACAACCATCTCTAGTTTACAGAGAATGATCTGAAAAAGAAGAAATATCCAGTGAGCGGAAGTTGTGTGGACGAAAATGCATTGCTGATGTGAGAGGTCACAGGAGAATGGGCAGACTGGTTGGTGATGATAGAAAGGCAACAGTAACTCAATAACAACTGGTTACAACCAAGGAATGCAGAATACCAACCATGAATGCACAACACTGGAGCCTTGAAGAAGATGAACTACAGCAGCAGAAGAGCACACCTGGAGCTGCTCCTGTCAGCTAAGAACAGGAAACTGAGGCTACAGTTCACACAGGATCAACACAACTGGACAATAGAAGATGGAAAATCGTTGTCTGGTCTGACAGGTTTGGATTTCATTTGAACATTCAGGTGGTAGGGTCAGAATTTGGAGTAAAGCATGGATCCATCCTGGTATCAACAGTTCAGGCTGGTGCTGGTGGTGTAATGGAGTAGGGAATATTTTCTCAGCACACTTTGTTTAAATGTTCACTGGACTCTAGTGGCCTCCACAGTCACCAGATCTCAATCCAATAGAACCTTCGGGATGTGGTGAAACGGAGATTCTCATCATAGATGAGCAGCCGACAAATCTGCAGCAACTGAGTGATGCTATCATGTCAATCTAGACCAAAATCTGTGAGGAATGCTCCCAACACCTTGTTGAAAGTACGACACAAATAATTAAGGTTCTGAAGACAAAAGGGTGTCCAACCTTTTACTAGCAAGTATATAATAAAGTGGCCGGTGAGCGTAGGTCTAAAGCCCAATTTACACCACCCGTGTAACTGCAACTGCCGCGTTCCCAGAGCGTATCACGTACGGCTTCACGAGAGATACACTGGTTCTATTTCCAAGCCGTGTCGCAGCCAAAACGCGACAATCTCCACTAACTAGCTCGAGCAGACAGGAAGTCAGGCACCAGAATAAAAGAGTTTCTGGTGGATTTTCAAAATTAAATGTCACAAGTGAACTCCGGCTACTTCCAGCACAACCGGTGGAAGGCCAAGTAATGGACAAGGAAAGATTTATCATCGAAGTGGATAAACAGCATTATTTCAACATGCCTTTTATAAAGACAGCGACAGAAAAGAGAATGCATGGAGAGAAATTGCAGAAGTGGCTGGAGTTGACGGTGGATAAATTCTACTGTAGCCTGTGTGCAATTGAATGAGTTTTCAAAAACTTGCCAAAAATGGACAAAGGAAGAACAAGGGAGAGAGCAGCTGTGAAGTAATGAGCGGCTGTGCATAGTAAACAGGAAGTTCACTACGTTATGTTGTGAATCTCGTGAGAGTGTGGAGCAGTCTCGTATGCAGCGCTACACTGTAAAACGCTGCCGGTGTAATTACGTCTGTAATACGCGCGAGAAACGCTGCACTGCAGTAACTTGTGTGGTGTAAATTGGGCTTAAGCTTAACCACAGAGTACACACACACACACACACACACACACACACACACACACACGTACACAAGGCTCCCATTTCCTCTCAATCACCTGCAGGTCTATCGACCCAGGTGTATCTTTCCTCCTTTCATTTATTTTACTTCCTTTTTCCATGTATTGATTTGTACATCAACGTATTTGGAAAAGCTGCATCACATAGTGCTGGAATATCATGTTCTGGGTTTGACCATTTGTGTCCTTTTACATCCTCCTAATGGTCTCAGTTTAACAATCAGTTGAACAACACTCTCTTTAATGTGCTTTAATTAAAAGAAGGTGAAGCCACTCATATAAATGTGAGGCTAACAACCTAAAAAGGTGGGGAAATGAGCAGAACTGTGAGCTTTTTATGTTTCACTATATGCTCTAGTTCACTGGAGCACTGCAGTGGGAACCTCCAGCATTTAAACTGGTCCCCAGTGTTTGAACTCTGCTCAGAAAGCAGAACATAAAGCAGAGAGATGAGAGGATAGATGCAGAGAGGGGAGAAGAGATGAAAGGCTGCGGTGTGCCCTCCAAAGGGAATGTGGGAGCCCGGGAGCACGCTTACTCACAGTGTTTGATTGTTCCTTTGTCTCTTTTTAGTCGCAGAAGGAGCTAGTTTAAAGCCTGAACACAGGAAATGTGACAAGAGAAGGACTGCAGGTCTGATGTTTCAAGTTTATATCCCTGCTGCTCGACACATTGTGGGACAACTTTCTTTAAGCATCTTTGAACTCTGTAAGATTGCTTTACAAAGGAGGTCAGAATTCATAGTGATGGAGGTTTTGTCCAACCATCACCTCATGTAGACGATGAGAGGTACAGATGTGCCTCTGGCATCAGGTGTCCACCTTTTCAACCCCAGTCTGTTCCCTATAAGCAGGTGTGATACTTGCTCATTAATTCCTACTCAGGTTATGACCCAGCCTACAGTGTGGTGCCTTGTTCTCTTGTCTGTCTCCTGCATCATTTCTGTAGAGTTTTTTTGTTCCTTTAAGACAGAAAAAAAATACACAAAACATTTACATATACATTTTCTATAATTTTAGTAGGATAATATATCATATTACACTTTTTGCTACAGTGCCTTCTTGTCTTTGTGATTCTCTCCATGTGGCAAGAGAAGTGGGTCATATTTCATGATTTTATTTTGATGTTTATTTGTCAATAAAACTCCTTTACGGTCTGCACTGTGCGGTTCAACCTTTTTGTTTAAAAGGCTACTTTGTTGCCCCTTTGTCATTTACATCAGCTACTGTAAAAGAGAGGCTGTAAACAGAGTGATATTTCAGATCACTGGTAAAATGGGTTTTAGTGACAACATTTTATTTTACCCCCCACCAGCACATCAATATGACCTTATTCCATGTGGTGTCAGCTCTGCTTCCTGATTTGAGGCATTTGTGGATTCAGCCTCGACTGACTGCTTTGCATGAATTTGACTGGTATCCACAGATGGATTTGCATCCCTCAAAACGAAAAAGCACCTCAACTGCCAGAGCAAGGTCAGAGCTAAAATCATACACATGGAAACAAGATACACTCGTGATTGTTCATCTAGTCTCTGGATACGCCAACAACCAACCAAAATATTGATTATCCCCATTTACAGATGTCCAATACAATTTGTAGTAAGGCCACTTACTTTTCTTTTTGTAAATATCTTTGTTAAAAAGCAATGTAAATAAACAACTATTCTATTCTAAATCCATTTGTTCATTTAATAATAAACATATGAGACATTATTGTCTAGTCTAATCACATTCATCAGAGACATTACTCTCAGTTATGTTGGAAAATGCTATTAATTTCCTTCAAACTCTTTCCATCCAGCCAGTATTGGCAGCCTCCCACCTGCAGAAACGATGTGATATTGGTACAATGGGAGACCAAGCCCAGGCAAACAAAGCACCCCCACACCTGAGCTTTTTATAGGCCAATAAGATGGCCTGTAGCTGGAGTTACTGTGGGGTCAGTTCCTGTGATATCCATCCATTGTCTGTAGAAATCTAATCTATTATTAGGAACTTGATTGGCCATCTAGTCAGACATCCATTAATAGTGTCCATTCACCTTGCGTGAGGAATGTGGACAAACTGTCAGTCATCTCTCTTTGCTTTTCTCTTTCTTTATGTCTGGAAAGGTAAACTGTAATATTAATTCCTTCTGACTGGCTGATATTGTGCTGTAAGCCATGATGCCACCTTTGTTGTGTTGCACCCGTCTTGCAGAATGGGATACCACTGAGTCGTGCCAAGGCTGGCCACACATGCTGTGCAATGCAAACAGTTCATCATTTTAAAAATAATTAACAATTCATTGCTGTGACATTTGGGGCTCAGGCGTTATTTCCTGTTTTTGTCACCACATCATGCAGTTTTTTTTTTCCCAAAAGTGTGAAGAACTGCTTTTGTTTTGTTTTGTATAGCTGCTCAGAAACCACTTGAATGTGGCAGGCAAAAATTGTTTCATTTAAAATTCACAGAGATGGCTTAATGAATCTGAATGTTATTGAAAGCAGAATGTGCTGTTAGGCAGCCCTGACTTTCAGAACTGTAACATTAAGTTGTGACAGGCGACACGGTGGTGTAGTGGTTAGCACTGTCGGCTCACAACAAGAAGGTACGGGGTTTGATTCTCAGCCCGGGGCCTTTCTGTGTGGAGTTTGCATGTTCTCCCCGTGTCTGCGTGGGTTCTCTCCGGGTACTCCGGCTTCCTCCCACCATCCAAAAATGGTTAATTTAAATTCACCGTAGGTGTGAATGTGAGTGTGAGTGGTTGTCTGTCTCTATGTGTCCTGTGATGAACTGGAGACTTGTCCAGGGTGTACCCTGCCTTTCACCCTAAGACAGCTGGGATAGGCTCCAGCCCCCCCATGAACCTATGTGAGGATAAGTGGTAGAAAATGGATGGATAAATCGTGACACTATTGTAACGTATCAAACCATCTCATACCTCTTATATGAAGCAGTTCTTAAGTAAAATGACAACTATATTCTGCTCCATCTCAAAAACAATAATCTGCAATTAACACAACGTATACATCAACCCGGCACAGTTAGTTAGTTTTTGCCTCAGTCTCCACCCATTCTCGGAGACAGGCAGAAGTGTAGTCGTGGCATCTCTCGAGTATTATTTCCATCCAGAGCTGTCAGCGTTTCCCAGCAGATCAAGGCTGTGATTAATAAAATGGGCTTCCTGGTTCCCTCCAGCCTATTCTCACCTTCTCCCTTTACGCTGCCTTTGCAGCACATGCTTGTCTCCTAGTGTCTGCACCTCTGTCACTTCCTCTCCTTATTCTCATTCTCTCCTTCTGGATATCACTGTTGCTCCCTTTCAGCTTCCCCACCTGCATGAATAGAGAATTTCCTTCTTTTGCTTTCCTTTGCTTCTCTCTCTCTCTTGCTCCCTCTCTGGAGCTCCTGGTAAATGATGCATGGTAGACTCGCAGCCACTGAGCAATCATTAGTAAGGTGGCACAGGTGAACGGGAGCGATGGATGATGAAGAGAGGGAGGGATGGAGGGAGTAACAGAGGACAGCAAGAGTCATGTTTCCACCCCGAGGCGTTTCCCTATATCGTCACAAAACTAGAAGTTGTTTGTGTAAAACGCTAGTCGGTGGCATTTCTTATGCCAGTGGTCATTAATCTAGCACATATAGAAATGAAGCCATAATGTTGCTCTCACAGATGAAACCCTGACTTACCATGTCCTAAAGCCCTATGCTACCATAAAAAACAAGTCTGGACTGGGCTAGCATAGGGAATGTGCTGAGCTGCTAATATTATGAAGTGCACATAATGTCTCCCCCATGAAATATCATCACTCAACAATGCCCTGACGCCCCTCATCATAAACAATATTTTGGTTTATAGTTCATATCAGGGCTAATAAACTGAGACATTACCTGACAAAGCCCCACAGTGGCAAGGAGACTCCCACATGTCAAGCTTACTGGAGGCAAGATTCAGAGCACAGGATGTGTTTCTTTCCCCTCTGACATATCAACTAAATGTATTCTGTTTGATATACTGTATAATGACAGTAACACTGTGGTTTCTAATAGCTGATGATTTGATTATCAGCTTCATAGCTGCCGGTGTCTCTACCTCTAACAGATGTTATGTTTAATTAGTGTTCTCACCCACTGCAGCTCAGTCTCACCACTGCACAGCACTTCCATGTACACGCACCGTTCCATCTTTCTGTTTCTAGCAACTCATATGCATAAAAACACAATAAATAAACAGTTCAAACAAATAAATAAATAAATAAATAAATAAATAAAATAAATATATATATATATATATATATATATATATATATATATATATATATATATATATATATATATGTATGATCCATGCTTCTCAACATGCGTCATTCACTCTCTACTGTGCAGGGGTGTATGTTGAATTTACAGCCCTTATCTTTACAGAGTAGAGATATGAATCAGTTGTAATCTTCTCAGGGACTGGCCTCTCTTCCTACACTGTTGTCCAAGTATTCAGTGTAAATGACCATCATGCTGCTCCTCTGTCTGCTGTTTACTAATGATGTCTGTATACGACTGAGAGAAGAGCTCAGTCTGATCGTGGCCATTAGAGAACAAGATGAGCATTAAGCTTCCTATCTTTTCTGAATACTAACAAATACAGTCTGTATATGGAGGTAAAGCTGCAGTATGTTTGTGGCTGATGAATTCTCTACTTATGCATATGCTTGTATTGTTCCATATGAGTAAAAGAGAGCAAATTTACATTTAAATCAACTCCCCTACATTAAAATAACCTACCTTTCTGTATATGAGAAGAATTTCAGTTTTGTTTGTCAATGTCAGTGCATATTAAAAGCAGCACAGAAACAAACAGAAATATTCTTTCACTTTCCACATTGTTCTACACCTTTAATTGTATTAACTTTTTTTACCCCCAAAGCCGTAGGAGAGCAGAGTTTCTAGGACAACAATCAGTGTAATTGTCCTAAGTCTGACACATGCAATCTGCTAAAAGCCCCGAAGCCCAAAGGCCCAGGTGTACCCAGGGATTATGGTGGAGGACAGGTGAAGTCAATACACAGTGACATGGACGGACACACACACACACACACAGGCCTGGGTATATGCACAAATACACAGACAATCATCAGCCTAACCAATCAAACCTTGTAACCAATGGTCACATGCAATTAAATATTGGACAGGTCAATTTACAGAATGAAGACCCTCAACGGATCAGAGTTGTCCAAAAAAATAAAATATAAAGATATAATAATATATAAGATACAAAAATATCAAGAAAAATTTGCTCCTTTCAACGATATGTTAGTTTTCAGTTTCAAATATAATTTTCAAAACTTAAACAGCACTAGAAAATTCACCTCTTTAGCATTTGAGTCTAACAAGATTTCTCAAATCTTGGCACATGAAACTGAAACTTTCTGGATAGTTTCAGAAAAAAAAAACATGTTTTTTTGTGTGTTTTTTTTTGTGTGTGTGTGTGTGTGTGTGTGTGTGTGTGTGTACGGGATTTGGATGACCTGGAACTTTAAACACATCCAAAGAAAAGGACACCACTCTGAAACACTGCATAATAAACCCATGAACATCCTTCCCAAGCCAAACTGTAATGACGGGTATTATTCATTTTTCCACAGATGATGTTTTTTTGGTCAGCAAAAAGCTAACAGATTGCTTTATTTTGCTTTAGTCACTGCTACCAAACTCTATTAAACATGTTCTCCTCTAGCCTGCAAGAAATAATTAGTCTACTGGATAGGTCAACTTAATCATTCCTGAAAATAATATTCAATTATCTCCACAGCAACTTCTCGAGCATGTCTCCTATTTTTAGAGCCCTTCTGTTTTACAGAGATAGGAAGTTTGATCCTTTTCATATCAACCCTGCAACACAAAGCAACGGAGAGTCAATGGTGCTAAACAGTTCTCTGTGGATAACCTATTATGCCTTAATAATTGCCCTAGCTTTCTCATTGTCTCTTCCTCTGTATGGTGCACCTCCATTATGGCTCTCCTTTCCCTTCGCTTTCCTCTCTAGATTTCCAGTGGGCTCCCTTGACTTATATCTTCAATTAGTTGCAGCAAAGGCCACAACAAAATAATAATGCGGTTATGGCAAGTTTAACATCGTCTCTGTGATAATTGGGGAGATGTGTTAGAGGGAAGGAAGAGAGGGCAAATTGTCTGGAACTTTTAAACTGCTAACATCCTGCATAACCTCATCAATGTGACCTCTTCAAGTGTCACCAAAGTAAGTCACATTAAAACTTGAGTTGAGTGATTTGTTCAACCCAAAGTGCCCCATATGCCATGAGAATCACCGCTAAGTGAAGCTGTTAGGAAATGATGGGGGATAATGTCACATAAGTATATACTCAATATACTCATTAATGCAGAGCACAGAGCTGTTATATGAAAGAACAGAGCAGTAAAAGTGGCACGGCAAACACAATCAGAAACTACGGCATGCACAGACATGTAAACAGAAAATGCATTTGCAGCTCCATGGAGCAAATCTGTCTCAAACACAACCTGCGAACTCCATTTCACGCATAACCTCCCTCTCTCTCACCAACCCTCCCAGTGTCTCTTCCTCTGACACTCTTCTCCTTTACCTCTCTCGCTCTCCCTCTCTCACAAGTCACAATAAAGACTCAGAGAATAAATAAATAATCCAGAGTATATTCTGTGCTCCAGGAGACAGCATAATTGTCATCGGAGGAGGAGAGGCACTGGGAGTCATCACTTGTCCAGGCGAATTATAACCTTTGAAGTTGGATTTGAGCAAAGTACAGCAATGCTGTTCTGTTGCCAGATACTGTCACATCTTAGAGGAGGTTCTCGCTTTAGGCTCAGCAGAGTGCATGCACTCACTGGCTCTCTGTCTTCCTCACTCTATACCTAAAACTCTGGGCTTCACTCTGTTTTTACTCTGAAGTATTAATCTCTGTGCACAAGTCATCATGTGAGGATAAACCTTCCCCTCACTGGCTGTCAATGGGGCTCAGCAACAGAAGTGGCTTTTCACAATTTTTAATCACAAATTAACAAAATCATAAAGCATATGGCTTTCCAGAGCAATTTCAATGCTCCTTGGCATAGATTCTCAGATTTTCGGCAAGAGGTGATGATGATGGTGATGCAGACAATCTGCCATAAGTGTTCAACTTACATCTTTTCCATTCTCACCACCCCATTCCAGTGTATGGATGCATTTCCACTGTTCATGTTCTCTTTAAAGTATTTCCTGTCTTTTATACATCATATGCCTCACTAATGAAAGCAATTTGACGTTTCAGAATTCTTTGTGTTGAAGTGTGCAGAAAGTGATGTTTTCTGCTTTCAGAAGCATCAACAACAACTGTGAAATTGAAGAGAAAATAAGCAGTTGAGCCTCAGTAGTGAATGTTGCTGCAGCTAAACAGGCAAAGGACAGAAATAATGAATGAAGCAATCTCAAAACTTTAAAGAGGATGTCATAGATACAAACTCTACCGTCAATGATTTTTGCCAACAGTGAAAAGAAAGCACCCTTTGTAATTTGTGATGGGAAGCTGTATTTAATTGTTATTGCATTAAACATTAAAGTGGCTTCGATGTCAATTCAATGCTCACCTTTTCATCATATCCCCTGTGGTGTCCTCTCACCAATCAAACTATCAACACCACATCCAGGCAAACAAAAATCTGCTTTGAGGAGATTTCGAAAGGTTCTTCTGAACATCCAGTCAGGTGGTGTCGTCCTCATTGGACATAAGCTCATCTATGAAAGGGTGCTCTCTTGTGGTCACTGGGAGTAAAATATGACCCAGTGATGCACCGGGAGGGATGGATTGATAACAAGTGTATTATGCTGTCATAAAATGCTGCTGGACTGCATTTATAGACTCAAGTAGAGTAGTCACATCAGGTAGGGGCAGATGGCAAAGGGAATTGTCTGTGTTACTGCATCAAAGTTATTAGTTTTGAAAATAAACATATGTTACTAGATAGATAGATAGATGGATCGATGGAGTCTAATGAAATTTAATCACTGGTCTGCAGTGAGACCTGTCGTGCCTGCTGAATCCGGAGTGGTGCTGTGCGCTCTAGGGTCCGGGTTTTCTTTTTCTCCCCACCCATTTATTTCCTCCTCGCTTGCCACTAGTTTATACCTTCACTTGTTCAGCAGCCTTCACTCTGAGAGGAGGAGGAGGATGGTATATGATTGGCCAGGCGGGGACTGGTAGTCCGGAGGCTGGCATTGCGCGCCGCGTTGATCCCCGTGTGCTTGTTTACATCTTGCGGCCGGGACGAGAGCAGACAGCCAAAGTGCCCCAAGAACAGAGTCGAGTGGAGGGATCCAGTCTGCTGTGGACGCGGCTATCTGACAGCATCTCCCCGTGGTACTTATTTTGTAGGCTATATTCGCAGAAAAACAAGTTTATGTTTTACCGGGGATGGGACTCGCTCTTGTCTGATTTATCCTCTCCATTCAGAACAGCAATGCGTCTAACTTTTTGGTGACTTTTGTGGCACCTCCGCGCTTAATGGCTCATGGACAAGCAGGGTATAAATGCAGCTGGAAATGAAAGCCACCGGGAATAATAGCAGCAAATTGTTTCTCCTCATTCACAGTGTGACATCTACAGACCTCTTCAAACTTTGATTACGGGCGGAAATTACATTACACACTTGCAATCTTTTCACAGTAAGCTGGTGATGGATGTGTTTTGAGCGTCGCAGTCTGTGAACTGTTCACCAAATAACAACGACAGCCAACGTCAATTACTGGACTCGTTGGTAGTTCACTCTTTCCTGAGAGATCTGTCAGGGGAAAGTTTTTTTGTTAGACTGAGTGGGACAACAAGGGACGTTTTGCGACGGCGTAGCCGGAAAAGATGCTCTCTGTTCGGATGCAGCGCGACCAAGGTGTCGGTCTTCTGGTTCTTCTGCTCCTAGTCGGGGGATATGTGGCGTCTGACACTGGTAAGCTGTGACATTTAAGAACAGTTTGTATTCACTGACAATGAGGCTGCACAATGGCAAACAGACACACAAGGCTCGTTTTTATTATTCTGAGCTCATCAAATCAAACATAGATAAAATATTATATCTACTTTTTACAAAAAGTGCCCAACCTCAAAGTTACCTTCACGTGCTAACTTTTGATCTGCGGGGAAAACAAGGCTTTGGACTCCAGAACAGCTACACCCATAAGAGTGCAGGGGTCTGGGGTCGCATGCTGACCAGCACTTTCTTCATCCCACAGCAGCGGGCAAAGTCTTCAGCCTTACAATAGACCCGAGCTCAGAGCTGGCTTTTCTACTTGGAGTGGAAAAAATCAAAGTCCCCCAGTGCGCACAGAGTAATTAAGGTTTTGCTCCATGCCTTCATGGACTCTCCAAAAAGAAAAGTAAGACAGCTCTTGAAGTGCTTCAGTCAAAGAGATTTGTTCTTTTTTTCTCACATCTCATCTTTCACACTTGCTTGTTTTTCAAACTCGTGGGTGTAGAAGTTGTATCTATTATACTGAATACACCCAGTTTTCCACAAAGCATTGACAATCATCATTGATAATGGCTTTTTAATCATCATTTTATTTGACATCAGGCAAATTTCAGTCTGAACAGAGGAGATCAGAGGGTTGCTCTTAGTTGACAGCTCTGAAAGACTGCAGCAGCCCTTATGGAGATGAAATCACTTCAGTTCAGTAAACAGGGCAGGATACTGTTGGGAACTGATGGGACAGGACCTGGAAACCAAGGTGACGCTACCCATCGCTTGTATTAGATGAATGGTTTCACTCAGTGTGGCCTTGTGGTTGGAGAGCTTGCCCCGCCACTCCCTTTGTCAGATAGGATTGAAATACAAGGCAGCAATCTGAGGGTTCAGTGGATTGGGGATTAAGCTCAGTTTACTATATGAAAAAAAGAACAATGCTGACAACGAGTGCAAAATCTACACAAGCTTTACAAAAGGACCTCTCCAAGAAATGCACCAGCCTCTCTGGTGAGGAGGACCATTTTCTTTACTTAATGATGGAAGTAATCTTTTGGAGGACACGCTGACTGTTTGTCCAGGTCTGTGATCATTTCTCTGAATGCCAATAAGAGCCTCTTGGTGTACCTCCTAAGGTCTTTGTGTGTGTGTGTGTTATTCTCTGAACAGGCAGAGCAGAAAAGCAGCTTACGTTTATTAAAATTGCAGACTGTTCTGAAATCCTTGCATGAGAAATGAGAACCGTTCATATAAACAGTTGAAGATTGCAGTGAGGTCCTGTTAGAGGGGCAGAGCCTGAGAGGAGGGGGACAACAGGGGACAATAGCTCAGTGTGCCCCAGTAAAGTTTGTGTCTGGGAGGGAGGAAGGCTGAGATATATTTAGGGAATGCATGATGGGACAGACAGATTGCATTTATCTTCTTTCCACTGTGTGTATACCTTTCCTCTGCCGCCCCTCAGATCCCTCCTGTCTCGATATCTGCCTGCATTGTGGATGTGCTGAGCTCACATTTCTGCTACGGTGCTCCTCTTTCTGTGTTGACATACACATTAATTACCGAGACTGCCAGGAACACTTGTCTGGAGTAACTACCCTGCTGCTGTCCTCTCTCTGTGTGTCATTATTAATGACTTCATCAGAATTAAAAAAAAAAAAAAAAAAAGACGACATACGGAAAGTGTGTTTGCACACTTTTTTTGACATCAGGATTAATTGAAGACAACCAGGTTCCCAGTAGGGGAGGGAAGGGGCAGGATACCAGTGTCCAGACTGGGAGGTCAAGATGGGAGCAGACTGAGGGTGAGAGTAGCAAAGAAGCAGTCAAGTGTTCAGAGTTAGGCAGCGTATCATGTCAGACACTCCCATAGAGGCTGGACGAGTAGCGACACTCCTCTAGGATGTGCTGTCTCATTTGTGTGTCAAGTGAGGGAATCCTCTTCTTCCTAAATAACAGTGCAGCAGCTGTGACTCTTTCATAACACATATAAGCTAATGACTAGGCTACTGAAATATTTGTTGCCCTGCTCTCAAAGGAATTTTGCTATTTTCTGATTGCTGAAGTATGAATTTTAGATGCATGAAAAGAAAAGAATACGACAACATAGCTTACCTCAAACAAACACCAAAGTAGAGTTGGCTTCAAAGACGCCCAACAGATTGAGATGTCAGATCAGATTAAAGTGTCTCTGAAACATGTAGTCATAACAAAAGTGCTGCCAGGCTGTTGCATCTGCGGAGATTTGGACAGGTGGTTGGACAACACTGGGATAAATAAGTAGACCGACAGCTCTGTTTGGGCCATGCCACAGGCCAGACTGGTTCCTCAGGCAAGTCCTGCTGGTGGACCAGACCAGGCCACATTCTGTCCCGCAGCAGTGCATTAGTTTTATGGCTGTCAGGCAGTAGGGGATGGGATCACTGGCCAGCCACTGCCCTCTCTGCTGTATTATTCATAGGTGCAAAGTGGTCTTTGTTAATATTTAAAATGTGCTTATGATGCTCAAATTCTTGACATCAGAGACAGAAAAGGAGAACAAAGTGGGAGGGGAGCAGCTGCTCAGCTCGTCGGCGTAACTATGTAAGTGACCCGCATGGCTACAGGGGGTCGTGAAGGATTTTAGGGCACCAATAGGCATTTATAGACTAGATAAAAGAGTGGCAGTTTGAGCATGCGTGTCAATTGCAACCGAGGGCTGTTGCTGTGTGTGTGTGTGTGAGAGAGAAACAAGCAGAGGGGTTACGCAGGGTAATGCTATCTATCTGGAAGTGAAGAGGAAAAAAGACGAAGAGAAGATGGAAGAGAAATGAATCCGTGAGAGACACATTGAGATAGATTGATCTCAGGGCATGGCTTTTAAATATCCTTTATGAGAAAAGGGCGAAGAAGAAAACTCCATAGCAGTGGCATTCAAGCGTCATTAAACCTCTGGCAGAAGCCAGAGAATGACTCGGTGTGTGCGCACGGAGAAATAGGTGGAAAAGAACGAGAGGAGGCCGAGTGATGTGCAGCAGAAGAAACAGTGGTTAAGAGGGGGATATTGTTGAGGAAGGAGGTGGAGGGTGGAAGTGAAAAAGAGACACAAATCCACTTGGGGGATGTTTTTATTAAGGCTCTTATCGATGGAGAGAGCTCACAGTATTAAGAGTAGACATGTTTAATGCTTTGCCAATACTGTGCATGTTAGACCGGACCATAAATCTGCAGCAAACAGCAAGGGCTCTGTAGGAGGCAAAATAGCGAGGTAAATGGATGAAGGAGCTGACTGTAAAGAATGGAAAGGGGAATTGGCAGTGCAAGAAAGTTTCAAGCAGGGATTGGCAGACTTGAGATGAATATGATTTTAAGCACAGGCCATTATTTTCTTCCGTAAAGACTGTGTTTTTAGAATCTGGAGTAATAATGATATAATCAATACTGCTGAGCCTGCCAGTTAATTCACACTGTGTGGTATTTAAAAAGTGTACAACATGATCATGAAGTGATGCAGTTTAAAGATTTCATGTAAGGCTTCCCTAGGATTCTGGTTAAAAAATGTCTTGTTTATTCCGCACCAGATGGTCTTCTTTACCTGTGTGCCTTTATGTAAAATGGTAATAAAATGCAGGAATGTTTTAATTTAATCCACAATTCAAAACTATTGATGTTTGATATGTAAAACTGTTTTTGACCGAGGCTGTTTATTCTGAAGACTTCCATAGTAATCACAAAATATATTTATTAATATTTATTCTGTCAGTGACTTTTGAAGGTGAGACTTTCTGTACAAAGCACAAAGAATTTGATTCAGGTCTTCAAACAGCCAGTGAGTGCTGTAAGGAAGTTGAGGCTTGGAGGGAGAGAAGGGGGATAGATGGATGGATGGATGGGCAGTGGGTGGAGGAGGGAGTTTCGGTGGCAGATGGGAGCTGAGTTGCTGCTGGGCCGGGAGGACAGGGTGCCCCCTGCCCCTCCACCCTGCCCTGTCGGGGGAGGTGGGTGGGGCAGACAGGGAAACAGGAAGAAAACCTCTGTGGGGTTCCATTGTGCTTTAGATGAATAGGAGACTCCACAGAGCTTTTTCTGCCTCTTTGTGTGGGGTAAAGGGGGGCAGCAGCAGAACACACACTCAGAACTCATTCACAACTTCAACAGGAGCTACACCTACATGGGTGTATGCTGCTTTAGATGTGTGTTACTCTTGCAAAAGCGCCTGAACAGGTTAAGATCACACCTGTTTGTTGTGGCTTAAGAACCTCTGAATTCCATTTTAATTGATATGCTAAGACATGCTCAGTGACATCTGACATCAAACCTATGACGCCCACCCACCCACATCCACCCATCCACCCACATCCACATAAGCAAAACGGGAGCCATATCCTCTGGTGAAGAGGTGGCATATTTATATAATGGTGGAAGACCCGCTGGGTTACTTGGGAGGACTGAGAGAGTGAGTGCAGGAATTTTCATTTAAGATCTCAGCAGCACTCTGGGAATCGTGACCAATAGGATCAGGATTCACCACGGGGGGTCTCACCAGATCCTGAACAACCCCCTTACCCCAAGAGAGACACACATACACACTCAGTACAAGTGGCTGCACTGAGGTCCATAGATCAGAGGCAGTGTCGGCACTTGATTGGCTGTGCTGCGGTCCAACGCTCTGCGTGTGTCCTCGTCTAAAAAGGGAGGTTTTTACAGACCATGTAGATTCCCCTCATCTTCTTAGCAGAGGCTTTTTGTCTTTAAAAGGCAGTTGAGCCAAGTCCACTCAGAGCTTAGAGCACAGCCAATCTGGTAATGCTTATGTTTGTGTCTGTTTGTATCTCAGTGTGTCATGCGGCCTTGGCTAAAGTCAGCTTAAAGTGTGGTAAAAATGTGCCACATTAGGGAAGGAGATGGCAGTGTTTTTCTGACATCATTTTTATGAATGTGGCATACAAAGCTACATTCCCCCACATTAATAAATTGCCTTCAGTTGTCCCGATTTCCCCTTCCTCTTCCTTCAGTCAAGTTGATGGTCTCATCAGGTGTATTTATAGTCTCACATATACCAACCTCTGTCATCCATATCTCTCTCACTCCATCATCTTCCCCTCTAGCCAGCTCTCTGTTGGAGTTTGGGAATCGCTCTTTAGAAAGCACTGTGAAGAATCCCATTTCTCTGAGTGAAACGCTTATTAGGGTCCCATCTGCCTTTAGGGTACTTATGAATGTGGGGGTGTGTTTGGGTTGCCGTGGGTAGGTAAAAGAAGGGGAGCGAGGGAAGCTTTGTTATGCCTGTGTGTAAGTAGATGTGGGTGCCACTGGGGGCTTGTTCGAGGTGGGAAGGGGCTCTTAACACCGAGCAGCTGGTGTGTCTAAAGTAAGGGAATGACACACAGACATCCCCAGAGAGACGGCATATTGAGCGTACACACACACAGCTCCGGCTGAGAGAGGGAACGGAAATGATCCTGCCTCCTTCTGTCTGCATGGCAGGCAGCTAGGCAACAGCAGGACTTTCAAACAACTTACATTTTTTCTCTCCTTTGGGTTTTAAATCAAGGCAAATGATGCTTAATTAGAGTATTTGTTCTTTGTGAGTGTCAGGTGTTGGGTGGGGTTGTGTGATTGGCTGGGTGTCAGCAGTGAGCTGCTGTGTTATTTAATCTACTGACTGTCATGTAGTTTAAACACCATGTTTGTCTCTAAAGCTCATTGCTCTGTCAGTAATGGATCAGTGATTGGCCACTTAATCAGAGGTCTACAGGGGCACATCAATACCTTTCCTTTTCTTGCATCTTTCTGTTCATCTTTCCTACCCTCTTCAGTTTGAGCTTTAGATATCATACTAAATGAATGTCTGCGATGCAATATCTAGCTTCATCCCCGAAACATATGCAGACACATACAAACATGCACAGCAGGGGCAATAATCCTCATTTCTGCTTAGACACTCTTGGATCACAACCACAGAGAAGAGTGAAAGAATGAGATGTGCCCTCATCCACTCTTTAATTCCTCCACCCATCCTCAGCTGCAGGACTTAATTCTCCTCCAGAGGCTTTGACTGGGAGCCTCCAAACACACAGTAAAGATTCTGTTCTTGCCTTGGATGCAGGTCTTAATCAAGGGCTGACAGGCGCCTGTTGGCTTAAGTTTGGGTGTTTGCTGTATGTGTGTGTGTGTGTGTGTGTGTGTGTGTGTGTGTGTGTGTGTGTGTGCAATGGGCACACACTGATGGGAAGCCAGCAGTATTACTTAGGTATTATTTCCTTTTCTGCATGGGTCGTAGTAGGGTCACAGTCCCAGTCTCAATCAGCACACAGCTTGCCAGCACACACACACAGACACACACACAGCACCCTTGCTTTGGCAGGCGCTCAGATTGCACAGGAGGAAACCTGTTTCATCCTCCTGGTTCATTTGCAGAGCCAGGGGTACGCAGAGTGCGCCACAAAATGCCACCAGGCATCGATGTCTGGAGAGTCAAGGAATCAGAATCAGCTTTATTGGACAGGTATGACTCTGATTTACAGCACTCTCTTTGTACCAACATGCAATTAAATAAAATACAAAGTGACAGACAGCAGCACACAAAGTAAAGAAATAATAAAATATGTAAAAGATAAATAACAAATTAACGGTGACTCAACTGAACATAACTTATACCGTGTGAGATTGAAAAGTACAAATGATGCATGAAGATAAATAGTAAATTGATAAATAAATACATGTTATAAACAGGTGGAAATGACATGTGATATATACAGTATATACAACCAGTAATTCCACAGGGATTGTTCCTGACACCGTGACTGGTGTGTTAAGGAATCATTTTAAATGAGCGCCACGATCGCAAGCAGCGAGGGGCAAGGTCTGCTCTAATGTGGCAGATGTACGTGCATGTAATTAAGGTTAGATTTAAGTGTATGAGCTCATACACATCAAGTGTGTCAGCGGGTGTGTGTTTCAAGCCTCTTACCTGCTGCTGACCAGATGGGCTCAACAGCCGACCTCTCGTTCAACCTCTTCCCGCCACTTCGCTTAGATTAGCTAGTGAGCTGAGCTCAGGCACAGAGGCATTATAGTGGACATATCGCCTCACTCCCCCTGCAACACCCAATCCTGCACATGCACATAAAGCACATGAGCAGCCCTCATTCTTTAAGTTGGGTATTTAGTATGAGGATATGCTGTTTATGTGTCTGTGGCTGTGGCAGCGCTCGTGGCCTGCTGTTTATGGGGATTATGAAAGCAGATGGACAGCCATGCTGACTGGTGTGGGTTCATTAACTCTGGGTGTCTCTGCCCTGACTCTGCTCTCTCTGCTCAGCTTCACTTGCCTCCAGTCCTCTTAGCAACAAGAGGAAGTGTGTGTATTTCTGAGCTGTGTGTGTGTAGGTACAGCAGGTAGAGAAAGCACGTCACACAAGCAAAAGAAAGCCATATAGATGTTTATTGATCGAGGGATATGTGTGAGCTTGAAGTTTCTGCTTGATTAGTTTATGTGAAAGAGGTGCTGTGGTCACTGCTTTTTTGTGCTGTCTGACATCATGTTAAACTGCAGCGTTCCTTGTGTCGTTTTGTGTCAAAGGAAGGTTTTTCATGCAGGGGAAACATGTTTCATGAAATCATACCAGTCCTTGCTGAGGAGTTACGATTTTGCCTGATGCAATATCTTCAGCAGAGGACTATTCCACAGCGTTTCACTGCTCTACCGGGGGAAGATGAATAGGTATAGTTATAGTGGGTCATTAAACACTGAGCGGTGTCTCTCCCTGTCTAAAGCTTCAACCTTCACGCTGCAGCCAGCTCCTGCCCTCCTCTTCCACAGCTTAATAAAAGAAACATGGATCATGCAGGGACAGATAGACGTACCTGTGGAGAGCCAACAGACGGACAGACGGTCTGGCAGATTCCTGGGCAGATGGTTTGTTTGGAAACCCTCAGAGACCTCAGCGCCATCAGACTGACAGAGGAGCAGCCCGTCAGCCTAGGCAGAGACAAATATACTATCTAATGATTATTTTTAATATCAATTGATCTCTTGATGATTATTATCATTATCATCATTGTAGTCTGTCAAAAACAGTGACAATGCTGAGTTCAATTTTCTAGAGCCCATGGATTTGTGCCATGTAGCGTTATACGTTACAGTTTACAATAGACTCAAACGTCTTTGCCACACAAGATTACACTGGAAAACAATCACACACCTCCGTGTCTTCTTTGTTCCTATCAATTGTGTTTGATGACCTCGTATTGCTGCATTAGTTTTCTGCATTCCGACAGAGCAAGCACAACAAACTTTTCATTAGAGCCATCCTTCCATACGTCAACTCGAGTGTGACATTATTTTCCAGTACCGAATCCGGATTTCCAATACAACCCGAATGCAGCATTAGCACAGTAAATAGTATTCAGTTCAAAACCACCTGGAAAAACCAAAACATGTCCAGCTAAAACAAACAAGATTTTTGGTGGGTTCCATACTTTATGCTAAGCTGAGCTGAGCTAACCAACTGCTGTTGTAGCTTCATATTTAACAGACCAATGTGAGTGTGCTATCAATATTCTCATCAAACTCTCAGCAAGAAATCTGTTTCCCAAAATACTCCTTTACATGATTAATCACTATTGTTGTTGCTTAATTTTCTGTCAATCAGTGAATTGATAATTAAGTAACATCCCTGGTGTGATATGGTATGATTTGAACGTTGAGGAACATTGTGTGTAACGGTGATGTTGTTGTTTGTCCCTGCTAGAGCTCTGCTGTTTGGCCGCCTGTGCCCTTTTCAAGTAAATAATGCCTGTAATAATTCAAACATATTTTACAGTGGAAGATTGTTACTTATCTGCTGCTTCTAAGCCCTTTGAGATGAGGTGAGGGAGTCTTTTTCATAGACGTAGCCTAGGACACTATAAATGGCAGAATGAAATAGATCTTTTAAGTGTACATGTCAATGTCCCCTCAGAGAGTGTGTGTGCGTGCACTTGCATATGTGCACGGTCTGGTCTGAGTGTGTGCTGAGATGCTGTCACTCACGGTGTCCCTCATTATGATCTTGTGAGCGTGAGTTTGAGTGACAGTTATACAGTGGTGTGAGGTGTGTAAATCTCCCTCCCTCTAAAGCACTCAGCAGTGGGCCTTGCATTAGCACAACAATTTACACATCTGTCCTGAGGCCAAGAACAGGAAACTCTGTGAATAATGAAAGACTCACTCACAGATAGCCAGTGTGTTTGTGTGTGTGAGAGAGGAATCACCAGAGGTAGCAGTGACTGTAAACAAGAGCTAGAGGAGGTTTATTAAAACCCCACCACCACTCGCCATCCTTTTGTCCTTTTATTCTCCGTGTCCCTCAACTCCTCTCCCCCTCTTTCAGCCAGAGGAGCAATTACATGCCTCTGTCTCTCTTGTCTTTCATCTCTCTCTGTGAAGAGGAGAGGAATGAAGGTCTTCCGCCGTGTGTAATTACATGGAGGGATCTTGGATGAGGGCGTCTGCCTCCACAAAAAAAACAACCCCCTCTCCCCCTAAATGCCTCTTGATAGGGGGAGATCTAAAAAGAGACATTTAACTACCTTTGATCCACCGCAGGGCCCTTGTCTTTACCTGCCACTTATGGGGACCTAATAAGTACTATCACAAGTCTATTTATTTCATTAGAAGCACTGACACTAACATATGCGTGGCTCAGTGCCAGCACCGTGGGAATGAAATACACAGCTCCTCCATTCATTTTAAGCACAGAGTCATAATCATGACACATTTACAGGCCTCTGTTCCAATCTTACCCATGAGTCATATCGCTGAATGATTATAGAAGGGCGGATTTTTATGGGCTTACATTGGTATTGGCTCAACCTCTAATTGGCCCAAAGCACATTTGCATTCTGGGAAGGTAATAATGGGGCTCTTTGGAGGCACTTTAAACGAGAAAGTCATTGCACTCTGACTTAATTCTGCTCATAGAAGTGCTGATGCCTCCAGATGGCTTTTTTACTGAGTGTGATATGGCCATTTTGTGTGCATGATCATACACTTACTAAATACTTTGGGAATAGCTAACTTGCTAGCAATGCCACCGGCCTGTTGTTAACCATTTTTGCATTATAACATTTTTATTGTTTCTTATTTCTTACTCACAACAGAAGATAAATGCAAACAAGGCAAGCTAATGTGACATGCTTGCTGAAATACAAAATAGGTGTTGACATTAATAGGTTGGTTGTTATGAATCTAGTGGGCAAGTTAGAGATTTTGTTTGTCATGAATCTAGTAGACAAATTAGAGATTTATTTTCTCTCTCATCTGCTAGAACTTGTTCTCTGTTTGTATCTGTGTTTGAGTGTTGTCTTGAAGGAAGCAAATAGAGGTCGTACAGTGTGGTTTGACATTCCCCAAAGGTCACTGAGGTCAAGCAGCTCTCTGTTTGAGAGATGGCGTCGGCCTGAATGTGTCGAACGTGTCTTTTTACTTGTGTAAGTCCGCCCCCATTCAAAGAGACTTAACTGTTTCTCTGAACTCACTGGGAGATGAAGTGAGTGCTCTGGTGCAGCTCAAACAGACTTGGCGTCAGACAATAGGCTGGGGTCTTCTATTGCACTTAGCTGAAGCTGCTGAATAGACACTGAATACACCCAGAGTGGTGCAGCCATGCAGCTGCTGGACAATAGCCTGCTCAGCAGAAAGGCAGCCAGTGACCTGAAGGTCTACTCTGGTCCTGTCCACTCTGATCCCTGAACCCTCGCCACAGTGTCAGCACCAGGAAAGCTGCAGCAGAGACAGTAATTGGAGCAAGTCAACAAAAACCCATAGTTAGGAGCATGTTTAGTTTCTAGTAGCTGGCATAAAAGAGTACTTATTTTTGTAGGCCAACCAGGAAGTCACCCTGGTGTCATCGAAACACAAATTTATGATGCTTACATGTTTTGTTCAGCAAAATAACCTTTACCAGTTAACACTGTTTTTATGATTTTTGAAGTGTGAACGTATTTGCCAGAAGTTAAAAGCTAAAGTAAGGCTGTAAACTAAAAAACACCATAGTGACAAAAATAATATACAACCAGTCTGTAAAGGAGAATAAGCTGGCATGATGACATCTTTTAGTCTTAGTTAGCTGTGCAGCGACCGCCTTTTTGTAGACACATAAAAGCTTTCAAATTCAAAAATGAAATATTAACTAATATATTTTAGAATAAAACTCTTTTCTGTGGTTTAGGACTCATCACGGTAGCAGTCAATAGTTGAAAATTTTGAGAAATGCTTTTATTTGCTTTGTCATCGAGAATCAGATGAGAAGACCCTGCTTATGTCTGTAGACCTAGGCTTAATCTGATGCTAGCTTAGCACAAACACTGCAAGCAGAGGAAAACAACTCACTTTGTCAAATCTTGTCTATTTAATCCAAACACAAACAGAAATCTAATAACAAAAAGTTGTGGTTTTATGAGGTAATGCGGTATGTAGCACTCAAATTTCTGTTTGTTTGACATAAAAATGTCAAACTAGTCCTTTTATTTTGACTTCACATAGTTCTGCACCCTCTCCTAGGGACAAGAAATGATGTGGCACTGTTATATGAGCTAAAACTGGTGGAAGTCAATCTGTTTAGACAATGTTTAAACTATGTATTTGCCTCCCATAATGGGTTTAATGGGTTTTTGTGGGTGGTGACATGTTTTAATAAATCTGGATCCCATTTGGAAATGAATGTTGGCTTTGTGACTGAAAATGTTCAGGAATCCATCACACTGAGGGAATCTCTCTTTGTTTGAGTAGGCAATAGGAAGTATTATGTTCTGCTTTAATAATAGCAACTCTCTGAGCCACAGGCATACTCTCATTTCCCAAAATAAACACCTTCATCACTTTTACAGCGAAAATCAAACACAATTTTACACAAATCCCACCATCAGAAAGAAAAAAAAAACACACAGACACTACAGCTCCCCTCCTCCCTATTTGTGTTTATTCTGCGGATTATTCTGGCATAATCCTTTTAGAGCATAATTCAGATTAGATTTTGTGTTATTATTATTGCTGTGTCCATTCCCTACTGTCCTTCTGGGATTTCCTGACTGCCCCGGTGCTCGTGTGCTTGGAAAATTGATTAAAACTGCTGACCACTGCCCTAGATAGTGCGGGATCTGGAAAACGTGAAAAAATCAAAGCAAACAGAAATGATACAGTGTTGAATATTTTTAAATTGAGTATGCTTTAATTAAAATGTGGGAGTATATGCTCAGCATGGTGTCACTGTAGAAATCCCTCTTTCAGGCATTGATCCTACATTAGAAAACACTGCTAATTACCTAAAGCAGAAGCTTGCCTGCATACATAAAGCTGTGGTACCATCTGTATTTAAGCTGCCATATTGTCCTAAAAGTTCGTCAACAATTTTATATTCAGACGTCATGTTTAATCTGCCTTTTCAAGATTGTGTTTAAACACCATCTGCCTATTACCTCCTGTCTCTAAGCTTGGGAATGTCATCCAAAGTACCCTTGAATAAATTACAGTATATGCTTAAAATTACAGTGAATGCAGAGAATAGAAATGCATTCCCTGTCATTCATTATGTCTGTAGCACAGAGGATGTAATTTCCAGTGTTTTACCTGCCATTTTCCCTTAATGGCACTTTGTGAATATGATGCAAGGGTAAAATATGGCTCCATATGTGGCTAAATGTCTCAAATTTATTTAATTGCTGTAGCATTTGAGCCAAATGACAGTGCATCATCACATAATGCCCATTCATTTTGTAAATGTTCATTCCTACAAAATTTCATTTTTAAAAATGCCTTTTTCTGCAAAATTGCACCAAAAAGAGAAAGTTGAATACATGTTTTGCAACTGTAAGCACCTTCGTTCACCTTTCACAGTCAGAAAAACACACACCAGGTCCCTCAGTCCCTGAAATACTGTACATGACCTGCACTTATGTCCTTCCAGTGCTCCCCTTTGCTTGCTTGTTTTTCTCAATTAAGATAAATTATAGAATTGCATTGGGGAGCAGGGCTGAGGAACGTTTATTGTGATGTTACCCCGAGGCACTCAGTCAATGAGTTGGAGAGAGAAACAGAGTGCTGTGGATATTTTGGTCTCTGTGCTTCACACCCCTCAGACTCCTAATGGACCACACGATATGGAACTTTAGCCTGACGTATGAGATCCCTGTGCATGTGCGTAAGAAGGAGACAAGGAGGGAAGAGGAAGTGAAGCTTGGGTTTATTGCTCATATGTGGAGGTGGAAGGAGATGAAGGAAGGGAGACAGGGGAGGTGCGGGGGCTGTGTTTGTGCTCGCTGTTGGGGACTTGAGAACAGACCAGGCTGCAGTGTACATTTCATTACTCTGCTCTCCTCTGGAGGCCCAGGAGTGTCGCAGCTCCTTCTGTGGGCAACAGAGAGCCAGATGATTAGATGAGCTGCACCTCAGTAAATGGATGCTATTGATCTCCACACCTTGTGATGAGCACCACCTCAGAACATGATGTGTCAAAATCAAGACGGCACAATGAATCTCACACTGTCCAAAATTGCCTCTTCTGCTCAGCTTTTTCGTCTTCACACTCCTTAAGTCGTAGCTTCACCTCAGCCCGTCCACTCTGCTTCCCTGTGTTGTTCTTTCCTTTCCATTTTTTATTTGTTCCTCTGATAGCCTTCAAGTGTCTTCACAACCGTAAAATTATTGGAGACGGCGTAATGTATATTAATGGGCTTGTACTTTTAGAGTAGTTTTGCCGTGCATGCTATAATATTTCATGGGGAGGAAAGAAAACACAGTAGCGCGCCTCTGTGTCGGGTAATTATATTGAGATTGCGATCTGTTGTTTTTCTACATTCACATGCAGAATTGTGGTGCTCTCTCATCACGGATGGAGGTTAAAGGTCGCAGAAAGGTGACGCCATGGTTGAGGGATCTTTTTATAGGCGTCTGTTTTAACAGTGTAGCGTGAGGTCTTAGTGCAGCAGAAGTATCATAATATGGAGCAGTGAAGCCTGGGATATGGAGTTAACAGAGGGCTGTGACCTTTGAGCTACAGATTTGCACTGGATAAATTGCAGTGTTATATGCTGATGTTGTGAGGGCACGAGTGTGAGCTATCACAACAGGCATCTCAATATGAATACGTTATTAACTAGCTTCAGACTTGATAAAGCTGTGGCGTCTAGTATGAATTAAGCATATTTGCAGAGTAGCTGGAGTCTCATTTCATTCACATCAATCATTTGCTGTTTGCTTTTTTGTCTGGTTCTGGCATGTTAACTGTTCAAATAGACCCTGCCTTATTGTTGTACAAACAAACGAATAGTGTTTTGTACCTCACATGAATTCTGTAATCTGGTCAGCCACCCAAACACCACTCACCTATAACTGGATGCTCTCTATCACATCCTCCACACACACACACACACACACACACACACACACACTAACTGCCAGTTCTTTGTTGTTGTGGAAATTGGAAGTTATAAAGTCAGTAATGATAAATAGATTGTAAATTGTTGGGAAGATAATAAACGCCTTTATGTTTGCAGCCCCCCATTGTGCTTCTCAAATGACCCAAATGACCGCCACCATATGAGGGTCAAGCAGTTCTATTCTTACAGTTTCCAGCACAGTGTGGCCATTCAAGACTGCACTCCTGTTGCTCTATGAAGGCTCCAGAAGGCTGATTCCTGTTACAACACCTCCATATTTTGAACTCTTAAAGCTACTGTCATCAGTATTTTTGCATCGCCAAAGAAACAGATGCCCTAACCAGGGGTTGCTAACACTGGTCAACATTATTTTTAGTCAGCTCTTTCATCATTGCTATCAAAAGGAATGAATAACCTTAAGCTCCAGGATTACGTCTAACATTGATTGTCAACCATCTAAATCTTCTTCTGGATTTTTCGGGGAAGAAATATCACCGCTGTCTGCTATCTCCTCCCCTCAAGATAAACACAGACAATGGACAGATATTTAATGAATTCAGCTTTTGAATGAGCTGCTGCTTATCATTGGAGAGCACCGGTGCAGGAGATTTTGAACATGGATATAAGCATACACACCAGTACTGTAAGTAATAACGTGAACTTGGAGCTGAAGAGTGTGTATTGTTTGGCAGGAGTTTAGGTGCTACCTGTGAATCATTTTAGCATACTATGAGTCTTCTTTGAGTAGCGTCAGTGCTTTAAGCTCAGAATTCAAAAGCGATTATACAAAGTTAATCTACGTGAATAATAATCTGCAAATGGGGAGCTGGGCCGCAGTGTATTTTGTACGCATGTGTGTGGTTTCAAAACCCCAATACGTCATCTATGCACAATTCCATAGATTGTCCCTAAATCCCACACAGAATAACATCTAATCAGATGCTGTAGTGTCCCATATGTTGCATGTGTGCTCTTATTTAAGCTGTTGATGTGTGAATTCATCCTACACACAAACAGTTCCAGTCCTTACCTGTCATACCTTTTCCATCAACCTGTAACCTGTCTGTCACAGCAGTGCATTAAGCAGCTGACTTGCTTCCATATTGTCAGATTTAAGACAAACCAGCTAGGCCGATGGATAGATGGGTGCATTTAGTTTTTTTTTTACCTTCACATAGTTATTTCTTTCCATGTCTTTGCGTGCTAGTTCAGTTATCTAGTCTCTAAGCAGCACTCTTTCTTTGGCTTTTCATCTTCAATAATCAATACTGATCCTATGAATCCAGGTCATCTCGGCTCCTGTGGCTTCTCTGTCTCCCACTCTCTTTCTCACTCTGTCTTTATCAATCTCTGTCTCGCTTGCCCTCCATCTCCATCTTCTTCTTTATTCCTGTCTTTTTTTTCTTCTTCCTCATGTTCTGTCTTCTGCCGCCTCACTGTCCTCCTCCTGAAAAATGACTTTATCCATCTGGACAGAGCACTACGTGGCCCTTACACTATTAGTCCTCGTGTGGCACTGATTAAAAATAGATTGGAGTCAGAATTAGCTGAGACTTTTTTTTATCCCTTGTCTCTCTTCATCATAAAGTGTACACTGAAATCTATTGGCTTGAAAAAATGGATAAAAGAAAGTGAGAGGTCATCAACAAAATGGCCCAGTCTTCCCTTTTGTCTCTGCTCAGTCTGTTAGTGTTTGTGTATGAGAAGCAGTGAGTGTTTGTCAGGGAGTATGCGTACCGCCTGCGGAGCCCTTCGGTGGGTGCTGTCTCATGTCGAGCAGTGTGTTTGAGAGGCTTGTCGAGGTAAAGCTCCTGTCAGCGCCTGGCCAGAGGGAGTGTACTGATGAAAGGCCTCTTCATCATCCTAATGGGATACACAAACCTCTTAACCAGTACCGCTGCCATGGCTTCAGCCGGGTGAAACCGATGAGAGAGAGAGGAAGGAAGAAAGAGCACTGAGTGACTAGACGGGCCACACACACCAAGGACCACACTGAAAACATACACAAGTGTACAATGTAAAAAAATGTATAGTGTAAACAAAGCAATGGTGTTGGGAGAGGAGGAGTCGTGACTCCGGGCTGGCTCAGGTTTGTGAGAGGTTCAGTGGGCCAGGGTCAGGCCAGGATCTGGGACAGAGAGTTAATGCCCTGCTGTCCACTGGCCATGTGCCCCCCTCTCCACTGGCATAGATCCAGAGTCAGGGCCATAAATATGACGGATTATACTAATTTTGACCATTTGATTAAATGTTAAAAAAAACTAGTAACACACACGAAACAGACAAAAACACCTAAAATATCTCATAAAGACATTCATCTCCCAGACATTTCATCTATTTAATTTTATCATATCTACACACATTCATACAGAAGCTGTCCAATAAAGCACACCCACATTTCCCACCCAGATTTTGTCTTTTATATGGGGATCTATTGACAGAAATAGAATATAGTAATAAGTATTTTATTTAGTAATGACCTGACCTTCTGATTCTGAATCTGATTTCTGATAATGATCTGAAAGTAAGAATTGTTGAGCGGTACAGAGTGGGGCCTCCAGTACTTTAACTATAATATATCATATTTATTTGGGGACTTTGTGAACATTAGGATACTGAGGATGGAGGAAAATAAACTAAAAATAGACTTCCATAGTTTTTTCTGATGTCTGAGGAATTCCACATGAGTGGGGTTTGAAGGATCAAAAAACTTTGATTTGACCCAGGCCAGAGGAGGACACGGTCTGAGAGTGGATCAAAGCACCAGAGGGAGCAGAGTGGGAGAGGAGGAGAAGAAGCCAAACAGCGATCGGGAAAGAGTCTCTCATCATTATTGTCACAGTGTTGCACACTCTGGTCACTCAGTGTCACCATCAGTCTTTCTTGGCCTTGGGCGTCTGGCGGGTGAAACCCTCACTCTCCTTCCATCCATCCATCTCTCCCCGTTTCACTCTACACACACATACCCAAGCATGTTTTCTCTCCCATTCGCAGCCACCTTTTTTTTTTTTTTTTTTTTTTGCGTATGCCGAGGGGATTTTTCGTCATGCACTCTTCATCACTGCTCTCCATCACCGCCATTCCTGCCAGTCCAGTCATACTGGTCCTGGCCAGAGGCTCAGGGTTGTCCTCTTTTCTCCGTTCCAGCGCAGTCACCATTCTGTCCCTGGGTCAAGGACACGTTCCCCAAGCTGCTGTGAAGTGCAGCGAAAAAATTTGACGTCAGACAGAAACCAAAGCATCGTAAATGATTGAAGCTTGAGTGCTGACTCATCACACAGGAGGAATAAACCCTTTTTTGACCTAAAACATAACAAGATTTACATCCGTAGAATAGAGCAGAGATGCACAAGGGGCTGTCCAGGTTGCCGATAACTTTGCGGCGATGCTGCCAGTCCCCTTGTGCAATGCAGAGTAATCAGTTCTCACTGTTTCACAATCTGTTAAGAGCTGAGATTGCCAGATATGGAAAAAATTGTCCTGGCCTAGAGTGATAGTCTGTGAGATGCTTGTGCTTTAGTTATTACTTTTTATGTTTTGAAGCTGCACTGCTCTGAGATTACCTGGCAGTTAAACAGCGTGTTGTGTTTTCCCTGTCCTATCTTGAAGTCTTTACTTCCTCTGGGTTTAGATTTGTTTTCTCTCCCTTGCTGTTGGATTGGAAAAGTACCACAATGTGTATTAAAAATAACAAAATAAATCCAGAGATCCAGATTTGGTTCACTGGAAGAAGAGGTCTGGAAGGAGATCTTTCCATTCTCCTTCTGCCCTTTTTCTGATTTGAGCAAATGTGTCAGAGTTGATGCAGGGAGGAAAATTTATTTTGAGAGAATGATGAAGTGATGTATAAAGGTAGTGAAGGAAAAAGATCAAAAGGATAAAAAACAACCATTAGCTTCTGCACAGGACTACTTTCGCTTACAAGACCCCAACGTTCTGCATGGCGTGGAGATTGAATCTCGCTTCTATTCTGCCGCTCCATTTGTCCTCCTCTGCTATCGCCACATCACCTCTCGTCATCTATCTCCTCCAACATGGATTTTCTGCCTATTAGTGCCCTAATCTTTTCTGTCTCCTTGTCTCTCCTCGCTATCTGTCTATTTCGATCTCATACTTTCCCATTTTTAATTTATAATATCTGGTCAAAATCATCTGTTTTCAAAGTTCTTAACCATGTTATCCGATCTTTGTTTATTATTTAACCAACAGTTTGGTGTCATTATCAGTATTTCATGTCTGTCAAACCTCAAGTAAGTTTTGTAATTTAATTTAATTTAAGTTTTATAACAAGCTTTTGCTTGTATCTTGTTTTCCAAATACTAATGTCCTTGTCTAATTTCAGACATACATTGAACGGTTCATTTTGCGAATATTGTATTTGCCAAATTTACAAAGCCCACACACACACACACACACACACACACACAGAGGCTAGCCTACAGCATGTTGCTTGTTGTGTACTGCATATCTAGGGATTTCTCTGATGCAAGGGGACGCAATGAAGGAACAGAGTGACGCCAACCCCGCTGTGTTTGTGTGGGGTGTGAGCGTGGCTCAGTACATGCACACATTTTGTTTTGTTTTTTTTCACCTCACTTTGTTTGTCCGTGTTGTCACCTCTGTCACACTGACTTGGTAACTCATTATTTGTGAGTGGGCATGTCTGCATCAGTGTTGTCATTTCCTGTACACTTTTGTGACAGTGAGGTCTGCTCTTGTCTTTGTATATATCGTCCAATCCTCTGTTTGTGTGTGTGAGTCGTATGAGACGTGGCCCGTCGATCCGCTGTCAATCCAGCTCATCTCCTCATCTGTTCATTAGCATGACAGAGAAGCTCTCCTGCCAAAGCAGTTAGTCACAAGAATCAACCCCTGTCACAACACATTACAGCAGCAGGCATCTCTAATAGCACTGGCAGTCGTGGCAACCATAACCAATGCCCACAGCACACACACTCACACACTCAGACCAATCAAGAGTTGCACTTGATCTGCACCCAGGGAGTGTTTCTGTGTTTCTTTCCATCTATGTTTCCCAGCTCCTTCCTTCCTTCCTTCCCAGCCTTGTCATTAATCTCCTACCTGTACTTACCCCTCCATTGCTCTCATTTTCTTGTCCTTTCCTGAAATTTTCATTTTTAATCCATCCGTCCGCCCTATAATGTTTTTGTTACCTGTACCGTTCTTTCCACTCTCCTCTTCATTTTCACCTGCTCAGGGTGTCTCATGTGATTTGTACAGGAAGTTTGATCCAGCCATCTTCCTGTCACCAGGGAGTTGACTTGTCATATCAAATAATAAAACATGCATACGTTGTGGCGCCTTTTGCCGACTCCTCTCAAACTCATAGTTTGTTCCTGACTTAACATATTACCTCATGATGGTATTTTTTTTTTAAACAAAGGAGCATCTTGACATTCAGAGAGCTTTAACAGACACTCAAATGAAAGGGTAGCAGACAGTTGGTACAACAATTGATGGTGTTTGTGTAAACGACATGTAATTTGACTGTCTCCAGTCTTACTGGAATCCTTGACTGGGGTGGACTTGTTTTGTTGACGTCTGTGTTTGTGTGAGGTCATGTGCACAACCCCACCCTGACTGTGTGTGTGTGTGTGTGTGTGTGTGTGTGTGTGTGTGAGACAACAAAATGGGGTAAAAATGAGCAGGGATTTACCTTTAAGGCAGGAGCTGTCAGGCCTTGTCTCAAGGAGCGGCCAGCCAGATTGAATGGCATTTGACAACAATCCACCCTTTCCCCCTCCACCTAAACATGTTTACACGTACATAATTACACTACTTCAGCGTATTGTGTATGTATTCTGGATGCATAATGCAGAACTCTGTCTTTTTTTTGGTAAGTCAAAAAAGGACAATACAATTTAATGTCTCCCGGCAAACATGAATGCTGTATGAGGTTGATGCCACACAGTTTGTCCTCTGTGTGGTTCTCAGAGTGTGAGTGTGTGCGTGTGCGAGCAGCAATCAGTTCAAGGAGTGATGAGAGAGGACAGAAGAGTGACCTGGTGAGGGGACGGGGAGGTGGAGTGTTGCAGAAGTTGGGAAAGAGGTGGATCAGAGGACAGGAGGAGGGGTGAACTCGCCTGTAGCCCAGCCAAGGCAGAGCCAATGCAAGTACAGTGGGATGGAGGGTGAGGCATGGCTGGTGGGGGGAGTGGGTAATTACAGGGGCCCAGAGAGGAGAGGCCTGTAATCAGCCTGCCCTCAGGAAGGAATGCAGCTCATCTTCTCATGTAATTACTGCCATTTAAACGGCCCCAGCTCCCAAACACTCATCCCACTGTACTGTTCACCTATTCACCATACAAACTTGCATACATGAAAAAACCCCTACTAACACACAGTCACTCTGAGACAATTGGTGAGAGAGAACCACAGATTTTCAACAAGGCTTCCAAATGAGGCAGCGAGGTGGCAAGAGAATGAGTGATGGAGAGACAGACGGAAGACAATATGTGTGCATGTGTGTAGCGGCAGTGTGTGCACCGTACTTAATGGCTGTGTAGACTGCAGGGCTCTAGAGGCGCCGGCTCCATGTGAATACCATCCATGGCAACCTGCCACTCTGGGTAGATTTGCGCAACTCTCATCAAGCAGCTGCACAGTGCCGGAGCAGTGAAGCAGCGGCGCCTTACACTCAACACATGCAGTTATGTCTGCACACAGTGTCATTCTGCCATATGAGTTTGACCTCCAAGTAATAGTTGTGACATTGGTCTGTAATTTCAAGAGGATAATGGGAAAACAACACTGTCTCACCCGCTCTGTCACTCTCTCCCCCCCTCACAGTGATTGATAGAACCGCTTGTGTGCGCCTGTGTTCCCATGCAGTAGGTGGTCGTCGGGGCACACACAAACAGCACAGGGCCACTTTTTGATGGGCTATGATTAATGAGCTCCATGGGGGGTAGCGCCCCCTAGCTGCGATAGAGCATACTTTCAGCCATGCTGCTGGCCCCCGACTCCGTCTATTCAGATGCACCAGTAGCAACAGTGGAATCGCAGCTACAACACAAGCGCAAATCCTCTTAGCGCTCCCACTCGCGCAGTCACACTCACCCACACATTCAAAAACAGTCACAGAATCTCACTTAGAGTAGGCTGTCCCTTGCATAAACAGTGAGTATATTTAATCCGGAGTGTGTTACAAACAGGTCCGCCCAACCTCTCTCTCTCACATACACACACACACAGTTTGAACGTAGTGTGGGTTCGTGTGAAACAGCCAGTTATCAGTAAAAAACACTGCTGACTGTCACTCTGTCATTGGGCCTTGTGTTTGTGTGTCGTCATCCCCCCCAGCATGCCCTCCAACAGGGCTGATTATGTGTCATTAAAACCAACCACCAAGGGCTTAAGAGAAAAGAAAGAAGAGACAGTTAGTCCTTATAAAAAGGGCAGGTCACACTTCATTTACAATCAGTGGGGTGTAGGGGCAACACACAGATGTGTAAATGAGGTCTTGCAAATGTGTGTGTGTGTGTGTGTGTGTGTGTGTGTGTGTGTGTGTGTGAGAGAGAGATCATGTCCTCAGGCTTGCTCTCGCTCCTCTTGCCACCCGGACATGCTGGATGGACAAGCGAAGCATTTCTGTCACTCTGTATCTCCATCACCCACTCGGCCTTCTCACTCTGCCAGCCTGCTTTCCAGCTTCCTGTCACCTACCTCCTTATTTCTCTCTCTTTCTCGCTCTCTCTCTCTCACACACACACACACATACACTTTTTCTACCACTTTTTCTTTCCCTGCCTCATGCAGATTGCATCTTTCTTACTCAGTTGCATTCGCTTGCATGTGCACTTTGCACAGGCAGTTACATGCTCACCCTTGCACTTTAGTGGAACAGGAAGTTTCACACTCCACAGAAATAGTCAACTTCAATATTTGCAACAGGTGTATGTGTCCCGATAGGACCACAGTTAATGGTGAGAAGTCAACAATATGAATAAAAAACACTAAAACAAGTGACCCACCCTAGGTGACAGACACAAGAGAAGGATGGCATAACTTCAAACAACACAGTATCTTTATGCTGTTTATAACACATATTTTGAAAAAAGTACAGAAGTAAAATGGAGATGCAGCTTTATTCATCTTTACCAAACAACCAGGTTATTATCTAAGTTTAACAAAAGAAATGTATAAATTCCTCTATGGGGGATTGATTTGATTTTTCAAGATGTAGCAGAGGTTCTGCCAATGTGTAACTGTAAATTGATATAAGATATATTTTGTGTAAGTTGTTGGAAGTGTTTTTAAGGAGCTAGTTTAAGTGCTTTCTCTTGTTTCCTGTGTTTATCTCATGGTTAACACATCTTTGACCTGTTGCTGCACAACACACAAAGATGCAACAAGCATTGCTCTTTTTATCTGACTCTTGGCAAAATGACAAGAAGGTGTATTCTCAAATATCAGCCCTTTCCTTTAGTCTTTGGTCTTATATTTTTTTACCTGTTAGAGGGGGTGGAAATCACAAAGAGCTACAGGCAGAAAAAAGAAGGTGAGTAAGAATGAAGGAGGACTTGAAGAGGAATGCGTGTGTCTGACTGTGTGAGACGTGAAGTCTGTTAGTTAGAGAGTCACCATGGTGAGTACAAAGAAACTGGCTGCAGAGCCATGTGGAGCCGCTGTAGGTGCACAACATGGTAATAGTATCAAAATATCCAAACAAGAACTTTCAAAGCCAACGTGTGGAAGGCTTTATGAGAGAGCACAGTGTCGCTCTAAGCAGGATGTCAATCTCTGCTTCCTGCCTCCTGTTGCCTCGCAGCTACCATGATGAAATGAAAAATAGTGGCGTATGTTAGTCACTGGTGAAACAACCTCATCATCAGCCACCCCATCTGCACTCAAAAGGGCTGCTTATACTGTAAGTGTCTGTGTGAATGTGTGTGTTCGGTCAGATGGGTGAACCACATGACTTCTCGCACCACGTCCGCCTTTTGTTGATGTGAGAGGTGACGCTGTGTTGCTCTAATCTGCGCTTGTGTCGCCTCTTGCCCGGTCTGATGCCAACACACACACTGAGACTGTCTTCATCACACATTCACTGACTTTTTCCCCCATCAATTTCTTCATCCAAATCTCAACATGCACTTTTTTTAGTCTCCACATCTCTTCACTTCATCTTTTCCCTCCCTGCTGGTTTCTTCCCTCTCTTCCTGTAGCAAGTTGTTTTCAGGCTGATGAGGATGAGGTCAGTCTGAATATCAATCATTCAATGTAATTGTCCTTTAAGAAAAGCAAGGAGAGACTGTCTCCCCCCATCCATCTCTGTCTCTTTCAACCTGCCTCTGTGTGCTGTGCGTGTCTCTGCCTTAGGGCTTCCTCACAAGAACGATGATAATGAGGTAGATTGGTTGAGGATGATGGATATGCTCAGCCCGTCAATGCTACATAATGTCTGCTGATCACTCTATTTACTGGCCTTGTTTCCTGTGTCACCAGCAGTGTTGTTATATTTGACTGTCTGTCCTCACAGCTGTTTGTTCTTAGCAAACCGGTTGAGCTTCATAGCTGTGGGCTATAGTCTATGCGTGTGTGTTTACGTTTAAGGCAGTAGGATGTCATTTGAAGTCTAGTGGAGCTGCACAAAGTGCTTTGAATCCAGCAGGCAGAACGGGAGGAGGACTGGAGGCAGGGGAGGGACAGAATAAAAGCACTCCCATGTCAGACACCAAGCTGGAAAGAGGAAGGGAAGAGGAGGGACACTGTGCTGTTGTTTGTTTGTTCTTGACCTCATAGGACGCCTGAGAGATTCTTGATGTTGCCAAACACAACCTGACCCCGTGCCTTTTGTGGCGTCTATTAGTTGTTTGGCTGCTTCAATGTATTCTTCTTCTGATGCTTTATTCTCTCTCACACACTTTTCCCCCCACTTGTGAGTGCTGTGTTGGGATAGTGAGGGCACTGGAGGGGACAGTAATGACTAACTCTGTAAAGGTAATGATAAAGTACAGACACTTTAGATTCCACTCTGGCTAGAGGCGCTGGGGCTAAGAAAATTACAGTTTGTCCGTGTGTGTGTGTGTGTGTGTGTGTGCGTGTGCGTGTGCGTGTGTGTGCAAAGGAAAAGAGAGGGTGGAGAAAGATAGAGGGCAGACAGAACAACAGTTACATAGTCAGACTAGACAGACATTGTTGTGATTCATTTTCCTTGCCAGTTATTATAGCAGTCGTGTGTGTGTGTGTGTGTGTGTGTGTCCATTCTCTCTTTTTTCGCCACTTGTCTATTAGTGTCTTTTGACCTGTCTTTGGCAAGCCCTCCTGTCTTCCCATCGCATCACCTCTGTGCAGATTCCTTCTATCTCTCTCCCACGCAGTGTGGCCTCGCTTCACAGTTACACAGTACTGAAGCTCTGCGCTCCTAAGGAGGGGACTCCTTCCTGAGTTTACCATACATGAATGACAGTGGGTGAGAATGTACTGTATAAGCATAGGTTGTCATCTGGTGTCTAGGTGTACGCGAGTGTGTTATTGTGATTTTGTGCTCAGGAAAAAGAATACCCAGAAGCCTGTGTTTGCGTTCTAGCTGTCTGCTGTCTGTCATTAGAGTAATAAAAGACTTGCTGTGATGCACAGCGAGGAGTTCTTGTCTTCCTCCATTCCGCACAAATTGCCGGCTGCTGAGCTCTGATGGATGTTAGTATGCTGGCCCAAAAACACAGGTTCCACTTTAAACCCCCAGCTCCATTATCCATGAGAGAGACAGGGAGAGAAAGAAGCTGTCTGTCTGTCTCCTACCTCTGTCATCCAAAAGTGTTTTAATTAAACCGTGCCTCTCTGCAGGCCCCACAACACACACACACACACACACACACACACACACACACACACACGGTGCAGAGTGGTTTATCCAAGTACGCAGGGCTCTCCTCCCATTCTGTCTCCGTCTGAACCACCGTCTCTCTCTGTTTGTCTGCCTCTGCCACCATTATTCCTCTGCCTTCCTCTCTTTCTCCGCGTGCTCCCTCTCATTGCGCCTGAAGAGTGACAGGCTGTGTTTTTCAGCCGATGTTTGAACACTGAGCGATCAATGCCGGACAAAGGAATAGAGTAGGGGGTGAGAGGCGGGTAGGGGTAACACAATTGGTTATTGACAGGGAATTCAAAGTCTGAAATACTGGAGGCGACGGCTTAGTAAGAGCAGAGCGAGGGGATGTGTGGGAGAAAAAAAAACAGAGAGGAGAGGATTTGAGAGAGGCAAGGATATAAATATGATTCATTTTCAAGGTTAAGTGTCACTTTGAGATGTGTTAATTATTCACATTCATTGTTTGTTTTTTACCTGCATGTGCAGCTACTAGCAGTATAGTGCATGCTGAGTGTATATAAGTGTATATATAGTGTATATAAGTGACATCCCCAAGACTGACTTTGTGAATTTAAATTTTAATTCCAATGTACATTGTGTGCATCCTGTACAATTGTGATCAGGGAATGTAACCAAAATGTCAGTTGAGATGGAGAAGCAATCAGCTTTGTTGAGATTATACATTGGTGAAACGTCACATGCTCCCCGTCTTTGGAAAAACAAGACAATTGCAATTTAATTTATTTTGTGGCATGACATTACGGCATGTAGGTAAAGTTCTTTTAATATTTGTAATTCTACTTAGCTCACTCAATTTATCACCCAAATAAATATTTCTGCTTTTGGCTCATTGATGTGGGTGGAGCAAAGCCTGCAGTGGTGAGGGTTCAGTTGGGGGTCATGGGTTAGTGAATAAATGTAGTTGGTGGAAGGTTCCTTCTAGAGGAAGTCACTGGAGAAGAACAAGTATTTGTGGTAGAGACAGACTGGAGAGAGACAGATTAAGGATGACGGGTCCATCCTGGACGGCTGTTCGGCCTGCAGCAGCTGGTGTCCTTTCTGCCTGCCCTGTAGCCACAGCACTGCCAGGCTCGGAGCTGTGTTTCTTCAGCTTCTTTTGGCCTGGCCGGCCCTTTCCTGGTGGACGAGATTTACATCAAAAAATGATACTGTCCTTATATATGAAGCCGGTGCATCCTTTTTAATCCCACGACTTTCTCTCCCACTTCCTTCATGCTCTGTGTTGCTCATTGCTTCCCCCTAACATCTCAGACAATCTGTCAAGGGAAAGAGTGGAATGGGGGTAGGGAAGTGCTCCCTTTCCTAAAATAGGAGATGGTATCTTTCTAAGTAGTTTCTCTTGTTCCCCGGTTGTAGAATAACTGATCAGGTTGGGCTCGATACATTTTGAAAACTGAGCACTGCAGATTTGTCTGCTTTAAATATCATAGTGGAAAAGCAGCTTCTTTACCCATTGAAAGCAGAGAATGAGATTTTAAAAACAGCAACGTAAGAGCCGAGTGTGTGTATCAGGGGAAGAAAGTGCACCGGGCTGGATATCCCCGTACAGTACCTTTTTGGCATGCTCCTGTCTGGAGCCGACCCCATCAATCCCCTGCACTCCCGCTCCAGTCTTCCATTAAGTGCTTATTGAATTCAGATCATTTTCGTAAGCAGAGCAAAGTTGTCTTTTGGAAGGTTTGACCCATGCACAATTTATAAGAACCTGTAATGCCCAAAAGGGAAAGTCAGAAAGTGATGGTTAGAGTTTGCTTGTCGGTTATATTAGGTCATAGAATAAGAAGAGACAGACCATTTCTGACACCCGCTGACTGTCTTTTAAAAACATACCTCTATAAAGTGTATGGTTCTGTTTGTGTGCTATATTTATAATACATGTTTGTGTGCACAAGGACATACTGATGCTGAGTCAGAATGTCCAGTACCAGCTGTGTTTGAAAATGTATTTTCATTATATCATTATATATCGTTAATTTGAAACTCTCAGTCAGTTTTATTTATACAGATCGTATAAATTTTCTTTTTTTGTTGACAAAACAATGTGGTCAGGACTTATACATTAGTTTTTATACTACTATTAATATCATTGATGCACTGCCTACAGTCACAAGCTGGAGTGAAGAGGTCAGAAATAGTGTCCTTCCTGCCAGGAGAAGTTCTTGGCAGCATTGCTTGGAGGAATGTGTCACATGGAAAATGTCATGGGATAATGTGCGATCAACAGGACCTGTCTGTGGAAGGTCAGCAGCTCTCCTCCCCAGCTGAGAGGCATGGACTCTTCCTGAGAGACCAGAGCAGGAGGCCTGCATTGACCAGATTACTGACAATACAAGCAGGCAGAATGTCACAGTGCCCCTCCATTTACAGTGCAAACTGTCACCACCTTAAATGTCTGGAAATACACTAACATGGTTGCATTAATGTATACCATGAAACACTGCTGTCAGATTTGTCACTGAAAGCTGGATTGAGACAAGGTGTCATCATACGCTGATGTACTCCCTCCAGCTGTGTGATAGCTTATTGATCCCAGAGGGATACATTTGTCATTTTGCTTATGTCTCACCACCTCAACAGTAAGGTCAGTGGAGTGCATGGCTTGCTGCACTGCTAGAGTACGCCTCTAGCAGGCAGAGACTTTAACTCTTTCCATAGAAGGACAATCATTTTAATCGCTTCTGCGTTCTGTGTTTTCAGAGAGCGACTACAGCGAGGCCGAGGTTCTCCCAGACTCTTTCCCATCAGCACCGGCAGAACCTCTCCCAGAATTCCTGCTGGAACCAGAGGACGCTTTCATCGTAAAGAACCGGCCGGTCCAGCTACGGTGCCGGGCATCACCAGCCACCCAGATCTACTTCAAATGTAATGGCGAGTGGGTCAACCAAAACGATCACATCACCAGAGAGAGCCTCGACCAGATCACGGGTAATATTTACACACACACACACACACGCACACCCACACACAAACACACACACACACACAGTAATGTCACCTGGTATTTCACAGGCATAAACATCATACTCAATTACAAACATCATTTTCAACTACATAATCCATTAGTTCCCATAGGACTATGTGCACATTAACTGCATTTGGCCTGCAGCCAATGCATTATTTATATGCACTGTGAAAAATATGCCCCACTAATCTCTCTCCCTCTCTCTCTGCACAGGCCTGGTGGTGCGGGAAGTGGACATCTCAGTGTCGAGGACCCAGGTGGAGGAGCTGTTTGGGTTGGAGGACTACTGGTGCCAGTGTGTGGCCTGGAGCTCAGCTGGCACCACCAAGAGCAACCGTGCCTACGTTCGCATTGCATGTCAGTACTGAGGCTGTGTGTGTGTGTGTGTGTGTGTGTGTGTGTGTGTGTGTGTGTGTGTGTGTGTAAATGTAAATGAGAGAGAGAGGAAGGGAGACAGCAGAAGGGCAAATGTCGACTCTTTCCTTGTCAGATGCGTCAGTTTAGGTATATATGCAAATACATTTGCTGTAGCTCTCCATCTTAGTCCCTTGTGGTAATGGGTGGCATGGTGTGATTGACACTGTGCATCTTTATGAGGTTATGAAGCGAAAAAACACGACACAGTGGCTTTGCCTGTTTGTGTGTGTGTGCGTGTGTGTGTGCGCATGTCAGAGGCAGCCAGTGTCACAAGGCTGTCACTTACTACATCTGTGTCGCCCCCTGTAGACCTGAGGAAGAACTTTGAGCAGGAGCCTCTGGGACGGGAGGTGAGACTCGAGCAGGAGGTGCTGTTGCAGTGTCGCCCCCCAGAAGGCATGCCTGCTGCAGAGGTAGACCGTCTCATCCCCATTCTCATTGCTTTTTGTCATTTTGAGCAATGATATTTGCCTTTTTCATGGTGAAGGGTAATAGTTTAACAACATTGGTATAGCTCTGTATGTCAGTGGAGACCTAAATAATAAACAACATAAACATGATACACAAAGCAGCATAGTAAAAGGGGAACCACTGAGGTTTGAGAGATTTAAACCTATCCAGCGATGTGGCAACATTAAGACAAAAACATTTTTTAACAGTTTTATTTCGCTCATAAAACAGCAATGCAACCATATATTTTAAAAAGAAAAAAAATCATGAATGTAGATTGCCATTACTCAAGGAAACATTTATGTTCTGTTAAGCTGCATTGTTTTTTTTTTACCAGCAGCTGAATAACATGATTTTATTGTGATGTAAAAAGCACCTAGTATGATGTTATGTGGCCACAGGAGAGCCTCTAAGTGGAATTTCAGCATATGCTTCTGATATTATGTCCCATATTAGAGAGGATATCTAAAAATAAAGTTAATTGGGTCAAAAGAGAGCTAAAATTTATCAAATATTGTGTGCAGTGTGTTGTGAAGACTCAATACTCTGCAGGTTTAAGGTGTTTACTGAATGGGTCTGTGTGGTGTATTGGCTCATGTTTATGCATACACATCTGCTGATTTGTACAATGATTTATGTGAAGAACTGTCTGCCAAAAGAATTAAACAAATACATCATTCAAAATTGTACAATAAGACAGAGTTTTGAGAGTACAAAGGGTTTTTTTTTTCTTTTGGATTTTTTAACTAAAATCTAGTTGCTTTTCCTGATTTTCATTTGAGTGTGCATGCTTGCCTCGCTACAGGTGGACTGGCTGAAGAATGAGGACATCATAGATCCATCTCAGGACTCCAACTTCCTAATCACAATCGACCATGATCTGATCATCAAACAGGCCAGACTCTTAGACACTGCCAACTATACCTGTGTGGCTCGAAATGTGGTGGCTAAAAGACGCAGCAGCACAGCTACTCTCATTGTCTATGGTAACATGCACGTTTTATCATCTCTTCTACTTTCAGAAATTGGTTTCACATAAAGGTCATGCTTTCTACCAGGGATTATGTTTCCTTGTGTTTTTGCTGTCTGTGTTCTCATTGCTGTTCAGGTTGACCAGGCTATTACCTGCCAGACTCACTCACTTCACCACCCCTCTCTCTCTCTGTCTCTCTGGCAGTGAGCGGCGGCTGGTCGTCATGGACTGAATGGTCAGAGTGTAATGCTCGGTGCGGGCGGGGCTGGCAGCGACGAACACGCAGCTGCACCAATCCTGCCCCTCTGAATGGAGGAGCCTTCTGTGAGGGCCCACCTTTCCAGAGAGTGACCTGCACCACGCTCTGCCCAGGTGAAGACGACATTCTCATCTCTCATTAATAACATCTTCAGAAAAAGTAGTCACACACCAAAATTTCAGGACTTTTCCCAAATGGGCCATTTTGCAAGGGATTTTTTTAAAAACGTTAAGAATGTCAGATGCTGGATTTCAGCTCTGTCCTTCCACACAAAACCAGCCTCTTAACCCCTTTACATTTTATCACCTGAAAAAAAGACAGAACAAAATAGTATTTAGTGCTGGAATTGCTTTGATTTGATCGTGAAAAGTCATCTGCATCAGGAACATAATTATAATATGCATTTATAGAATGCATTACATCGCGCCGCATTATAAACTCAATACCCTGCTACCTGCAGAGATGGAAGCTGTTAGTTAGCTGTAAAATGACTTCTATCTCTGCTGTCTCATTCCAGTGGATGGAGGCTGGACAGAGTGGGCAAAGTGGTCCGCCTGTGGGACAGAGTGCACCCACTGGCGCAGTCGCGAATGCCAAGCTCCCCCACCTAGAAATGGAGGAAAGCACTGCAGCGGCAGCATGATGGAGAGCAAAAACTGCACTGAGGGGCTCTGTGCACGCAGTAAGTCACCCGAGCAATGTGTTCGAACTGGGGCGGTTGTTAAATGTCAAAAGAGTGTTAATATTTGGCTCATATATATTTATTTGTAACATATCTTAATTCTTCAGTTGGCCGTTACAGATCATCATCATTTGATCTTAGTTCACTGGTGCACATAGTTTGACTGTCAAGATTTGGAAAAAAAAGAGGTCTTTTAAGGGTCAACTTCCCAGTGGCACATTTGCTGCTTCAGGTGGCTGTCGAATTGATAATAGCGAGCTAAGCTGGCGGTGATATTTTTGCTCATCGTTCGCAGTTTCATGAGGTGTATTGCATTTGAAATCTATTTTGTATAGTACTGTTATTCCCAAGGTGATTCGGCAGTGCACAGTAAGAGTGTTCAAATGATGTAGCAAGAGAGCGAACAATGAAATGTAAAACAGCTAAATCCCAGAAAGATGTTTCATGAGGCAAAATTTAGGTTCACAAAGACAGAAGTCAAGTGATCCACATCTGAAAAGCACAGATGGAGAGAAAAAGAAAGAGAAAAAGAGATGAAGCAAGTGCAGGCTAAGGGAGCGCATGGAGTGGGAAGCGAGCATGACACAGCCGAGTTGAAAAATTAGCACCGGGAAAAGCATATGAGAGTGAGTTAGACTCACACTGACACCCAATGTGCAGCCCGTGATGAGCTGGGAGGAATCCAGCTGACAGCACATTAGAATCTGTGAGACGCGCATCCACAGAGGCAGTGAGATACATTCAAGTACACGCTTAAAAACACATGCACAACACAAACCAACACACCCAAGCTGGCAGATAACCCTCACAAGCGCACGTGTAACGGGGGTGGGGTGGGATCATGTGTGCACTGTGCTTCATCTCTATCAGACAAACACACTCTGTCTGATTTGTGTGTCGAGAACGTAACGTTCTCAGGAGGTTGTCAGGAAAACATGCACTCAAGTGGGAAGATGTGAAGCGCTGTGCTGTTGGAAATCTGTGAATATGTCACTTGGCAAAGTACAGGTTACTGACTTATTCATTAATACGATTATTCTGCGGTCACAAATTGTCCTGATGACATTATGACTCTCTGTGTTCCGACCAAGCTTCAGACAGTCAACAACAGCCTACTCTGATGTCCCACTCGGCTTAATACCACAGTCATGAAATGCTTTGAGACACCACAAGCCAACATCCACACTGCCTCCTTGTAGGTTCATATAAAACAGAAATAAGAGGAGCGGTCCTGATAGAAGATGGTTTTGACGTTCATCAAACCACTCAGGGATGATTCACATTGGTGTTCTCTTGGATAGGATTGTTCCCGTCAGGATAGAGCTGTTTTTATTCCACATGATGAAGGTGATATCACACCCTGTGGGGCGTATAAAGACAGTTTCAATTTATATCGTCTCCCTCATGTACAACACCAACGTCCCTTTTCATTTTCAGAACTGTCTTTGACTTTGCCACTCTCATCCAAATGATCCTAATCTCTTTCACAATCATTTCTATTAGACTTTCATTCTCTGTTTGTACATTATCATAAACAATTATGCTGAACTTCACATACTCACACGCATTTCAAGATGAGGTTTTTGATTTTTAGGTTTAAAGTATGTTTTCTTGCTGGCAGCAGGCCTTTTAAGTTTCTATTTTCATATTGATAAGCTATTGTTTACTTTACCGTCTCTGCTTTGTATTATGTTATCTTTCATTTGCATAATGACTAGTTCATTCATTTTATGTGTTTTTTTTCTTTTCCTCTGTTTTTTTTCTTCTGTTTTAACAGATAAAAAGATTTCTATTGAACATGCAAGCCATCGTAAGTTCACCTTCCCATGACTTCACTCTTTCATTGCTTCATGTTGTCTGTGCGTCTATCTGTCTGTTGAGCTGTGTGCTCACACAGATGAGGAGTCCTAACATCTGTGTTATCACGTGGTGATGAATGCGAGCAGCGTTTTGTGTTGATCCTGGTCTATCCACACTTTGCTGTCCTCTCAGATCGAGTTCAGTGAAGACACACCTCACCTTCTTGTCCAGCCTGCTTATGAGTGTTGTTATCCCATCCTCTAGTCTGTTGACTAAGCGTAACATAGATTTCTGAGCTGGCTCCCTGTTAGTACATTGCATCAGTTACATAACAGCTTGTGGAAAGTGAACTGAGATAAAAGATATAATCACAGCAATGAGATTAATAGATACTGTTGTAATTAAACAAACTGCCCCAAAAACAGTAAATTTCACTCCATCCCAAAATGTTGGAGGAAAAAAGGATCTGTTAGCTCTGTTATGGAAGGAGCAAAATGACATGCCTCTAAGCTGAGAGTCTTTGATCTATACAGGCTCTATGAGGTGGAAGCATAGCTCTTGCTGAGAAAAAAAAACAGTCAATTTCTGTCTGACTTTCAGTTAATCTGTGCTATAGTTTACATTTGAAGGGATGGTAATTCCTCTAGCTCAATGTGACGTGGGCTCAGGGGAGAACAGCCACGGTAATGCACCTAATTCACTATTGTTCCGTTTCTGGTAATAAGTGCGGATGGCTGTCAGATTTGGTTCCATCGCGCCACGTTAGCATGGGAGCTCTCCTCTGCCAGCCCGTCTGCCTCCGGCTTTCCTCTCCTCCAACCTTTCTTCTACTCTCCCTGCTGCTCTGTAGTGTGTGTGGTTTCCTCCAACTTCTTCCCCGCTCTCTCCTGCTCTTTTAACGTGGGCCTCTTCCTCAAGCACTGCTATCCTTATCTCCCCTCTCCTCATCACCACACTTATAATCCATCTGTCCTCTCAACAAATCACAACCTTATCTGTCTCCTTCCTATTCCTCTTGCCAAATTGCCTCTCCTCTAGCTCTCTGCTCCTCTGTTTATCCAGCCCCCTCTTCTTTTTTACTCTTCTTTGTCTCCTGCCAACCTCACTCATTGTCGGCTCCTCTTTTCTGCTGTGGTGTGACTGGCTCACATGTCTGGGTTGGGTATGGTTCTGCCAGTGTAGGGGAGTTAGGACAAAGCAGGCTGTGGTGGGTCCTGATGACCCAGTCACAGCCAATCATGCAGCAGGAGAAAGAGAAGCAGTCCAGCAGCGAGCAAGTGAAGTTGTGGCAAACCATCATGCACTAACCAGTTCGGTCCATGCTGAATTTTGTTATCAGATGCGGCTCTGTGCAGGCTAGGAGGAGCTGTTTATTGATGCTGCTTTCCTGGATTATCTCTTTTAACCAAAAAAAAGAGGAAGCTCAAATCAAATTGGACACAGGGTTCATCCCAGTAGGCATACTGCCAGTGTTAAGGAATAGCTTTGAAAGAGTCATCAGTCACTGTGATCATTCCTCATACTGGCTGTGAAGTGGTTAATGTGATTCAAATGTAACAGATGGAGGACAAAATCAGCAGTTTGTGTAAAAATACATTATATAGTTCAGCTGAAGCAAAAATAAATTCAACAATCTGAGTTCACATGAAGTGGATATTTTCCAGGAATGTACCAATCCAACTTTTTCTCTCCAGATACCAATAATTTCCTTTTCACAGCTTTTAAAATGATATACCCCACTGCATGGAATTCATTGGCTTAATAACTACACAGTATGCCACAGTAACTGATCGCTGGGGCTTATTTTATGTCAGTCATAGCATATTTTTTGATGACATTGACAAAGTGACTGGATTTATTTTTTTATCATTCTCATCAATACGTGATTCACCTAAACAGGATTTCTTTTATTTTCTACAGTTACAGTTTTGGTGCTCAGTTAGCCTCTTTTTATTTCTCAGGCATTGTTTCCTTGCTGAGCCATGATAATTTGAAAGTAAAACAATACTAAAAATACTGTAATTTAAGATACACATTTTTTAATTCACACTGCTGAAGCATCACTTTAATTTCACCTGAGGCATTGTTACACAGAACAGAGACTGAGGGATCTTTTCTAGCCTAGTATGGTCAGAAGGAGCAATCACAGTGACCAATAACTCATTCACTGTACTTGTGGGCATAAAAATATCTGAATGTATCCTTGAAGATTTCAATTTCAGCTGTGGTCACTCATGTGAGAAAAGTGCTGATTACTTTAATCGGTGATTAATCTATTGATTACATGTCAGTTAATCATGAACTCTTGTATAAAATCTCTGCATTGGAATATATATAATCCAATCACAAAGCCCAATGTGATCGTAAAATGGTGACCAGCAAATATGTAATAATTGCTGTTTACATTCTAATAATTGACTAATCAATGAATTGACTCATCGTTTCAGCACGAAACCTGGACTGCAGTAACTGATTTATAATACTTGCTGCTTCAGCTGAGATATGCAATATATTAGATCATATCTCTTAAATTGTTTTTCTGTCTGTGTGTGTTTCCCTGCATTTGTATCTGTGTGTTCCCACATTTGAACGTCTGCCTATCTTTGCCTCTTTCAGCGTTGGCCCCAGGTATGGGTGTTGCAGTCTATGCTGGTCTGGTCGGGGCCCTGCTGCTGTGTGTGATACTGGTGTTGTGCGTGGGAGTGCTCACATATCGACGCAGATGCCGCCATCTCCATGGAGACATCACAGATTCTTCATCTGCTCTCACTGCCACCTTCCACCCTGGCAACTACAAGCCTCCCAGACAGGGTAGGTTCACCATTCAGTTCACATTGACGCTATTTCTGTTTTTAATCATTGTTTATTTTCACAACTTCTCTTGTTTCATTTCTTAATAGAAGAACAATTAATTAATAAATCAATATCACACCACTATTTTTATCATCCCATGAATTAATTATGTTTATACCGTTATCAATTCTCCCTTCTGCACTGCATCACATTTTTTATGTTCTAATCATTTGTCATGGTAGCCCTTCTCTTGACTTTGCTGTGAAACATCAATTAGAAACCTTAATCCATTTCACTCACGTCACTTTTAGCACTCAGCCGTGCCTCTATCATTTCTGGGGATAAGAGCACAGCTCCTCTCTTCTCCTGTCTCCACAGATAACCTTCACCCTCTGCATCCCTCAGCTCCTCCGGATCTGACCGCCACAGCAGGGTCTTTCCGCGGACCTCTCTTCTCCCTGCAGCAGAGTGTCAATGACAGCCCCCACAAAATCCCTATGACCACCTCTCCCCTGTTGGACCCGTTGCCAAGTCTCAAAATCAAGGTGTATAATGCCTCCACTCTTTCCTCCCTGGAGCTCCCTGTAGACATGTGCTTAGGTGACGGGGAGATCCTCAGCCTGAAGTCAGTGGGTACTATGGGTAGAGAGCGAGATTACCACAGCCACACTCTGTCCAGAGAGCCTGGGCTGAGCACCAGTGCCACCCTGGGTAATCTAGGAGGGCGCCTTACCATCCCCAATACAGGTAATATACTATATCACCTGTAACCATCTGTTCACATGCAGATGAAACCAGTTTTCACCCAGTATGGCATGTTCAGTTAATCACCTATAAGATAAAACACAACACCTTCCCCCGTAGGTGTGAGTCTGCTTGTCCCTCCGGGCACAATCCCCCAGGGGAAGTTCTACGAGATGTACCTCATTATCAACAAGTGGGACAAAACGACGTGAGTGCCCTTCATCTTTATTCCTCTATTTCACTCATCTCCTTCGCAACCATGAGTCAGAACAGACCTCATTCTCACCTCAATCACAATTTTTCCCATGCACGGCTCACCTACTGTGAACCACATGATGTTTGTTGAGAAGTTCAATCCCTTTTTCTTAGGATAAAAAATGACATCTTGTCTCAACTTCTACACTGAAATTGGAGTGGATTTAATTCTTGTCAGTTTTCTGGAGGTCCAATTGAATTTGCTAATACCACAATGTGTCAATACCAGCATGTTCCAAACGTTGTGGTGTCGTGGCCATGATGTTCTTTTGTAAACAAACTGTGATGTTTTGGCTGCTATTGCAAATACCCAGTGTTCTGTGTATGTGTGTGACATTTACAGGCTTCCCTCTGAGGGCAGCCAGACTGTACTAAGTCCTGTGGTGAGCTGTGGCCCCTCCGGTATGCTGCTGAATCGTCCTGTGGTTCTTACTTTGCCCCACTGCGCCCAACTAGACACACCAACACCTGATTGGACCCTCACACTCAAGACACAGACGCACCAGGGGGCATGGGAGGTGAGACAGCCTCTGGTAACAAACAATGGCTATTTTGTTGACCAATGTGACATCGTTGAACTCTTCCTCACTCTGTTTTCAGGAGGTGCTGACAGTAGGAGAGGAGACTTTGTCGTCGCCGTGCTACCTACAGTTGGAGGAAGAGTGCTGCCATGTTCTCATGGAGCAGCTGGGAACATACGGCCTGGTGGGCCAGTCCTGTCCTCCTCAACCGGCCTGCAAACGCCTCCAGTTGGCGCTGTTCGCCCCTCGAGCACCCTGCCTCTCCCTCGACTACAGCCTCCGCATCTACTGCATCCATGACACCACACATGCACTCAAGGTGCAGCTTGTGTATTTGTCACTCTGTAAAAATGTCTGCATGTGTCTGTTCAACTTCATGACAATTTACATTTTTCCTCGTATTGCCTGTATCTCCTGTATGTATGTGTGAGCCAATCTGGCAAAACTACACAATAGTGCAAGTGTTACTACGTAGAATACAGGTAATTTACTTAAAGTTGCAATAAACACCTTTTTTTATCTGAATATATCCAACAATTTCAGCTAAAATAGATCTTTGTTTTGGTATATGACACACTCATAAAGCAAAATTCCAAACAAAAGATCCAGCCTACTCACCCATTATAAGCAACAGCTGAAAAAAGAACTGCTCGATAAAGCCCCCTTAAACAGCAAGTGAGCACTCCATCCAAAGAAAGATGAACTCGCTGATGATTGATATTTTCCGTCTTTCTGTCCTGTTTTTATTCACACACCAGCCAGGGTAGTAAACATGAGCATGCTGTGTGCAGTTTACTGGCATCCCATTACATGATTTCTGGCTGCTAAAGTTCAAACAGCTTTCAAAGTGTTAGCTCGCACACATTTCCATTTGGAGACACCAACTTAGAGAATGCACTATGCATTTTGATTAAGTATTTTTGCAAGCATTTTTTGAAATGTGTTAGAACGATAAACCCAAAATGAACACATTGATCATATCAACGTGTTCACTGAGCCCTTCCTCTCTCTGCCTCTGTGCAGGAGGTGCTGGATTTGGAGAGGAGTCTAGGTGGAGTTTTGCTGGAGGATCCCAAGCCTCTTCTCTTCAAAGACAGCTATCACAACCTGCGCCTGTCCATCCATGACATTCCTCACACTCACTGGAGAAGCAAACTACTGGCAAAGTACCAGGTGAGACTAGATAGCAACCAGTTGATATGCTCAGTGCCTACACTATAGATAGGGTGTGTTCATGCCTACAGAGCACAAATCAGTGCAACAGATCAGCAACAGCTTGAATCATCCAAACTATTGATAATTTGTCAGTGTGACTTCAAGCATAATAGGTAATGACAAATTATGTATTCATGTGAGCAGACTGGTTATTTTTTCAGCTAATGGGCTATGCATTTCTGCTGTAAACATCCAAACCTGCTGCATTCTCTTGGCGCCCACACTGAGATTGCAGTATGAATAAGAAAACAAGGACTCTGATAGTGGTCCTAATTTATGGACGGTACGCTTGGGAAATAAATTGTCCTTTGACATGGAGACCCTGTTGGTGGAAAAATATAAAAAAAAAAGCATGTTGCACTCTCCTTGAATGGAAACTTTCCCAATTGTGCAGCTCAGGATAAAGCAGTGTAGGGAGCATGTTTTTATTTCAGCCTTCCCAAGATCTTAATATTTCTTTTTGTTAACAGGAAATCCCATTCTATCACATCTGGAGCGGCAGTCAGAGACCGCTGCACTGCACCTTCAGCCTGGAGAGAGGGAGCCTGGCTGTGTCACAGCTCACTTGTAAGATCTGTGTTCGACAAGTGGAAGGAGAGGGACAGATATTCCAGCTGCAAACAGATATTCAGGAGGTAATGGCACCAACTTAAAAAATGCGAACGCAGGGACGTCCTCAAGCTCTTCCACTAAAGCATGTGCCACAGCAGCTCTAATTATGGCAATAACGTACCAAAAAAATTAAAAAACAAAGGCAAATTCAGATAAAGTTGCAAAAGAAGCCAGACAGTCATGCCCAAAATACAGAGGTTGGTCTGAATGCTTCTCACTTTCTCTGTCAATCCAGACTCTACCCCCACATTCGCCCCTCCCCTCAGGAGGCACCTGCCTTCCTTCCTCTCAAGTGGGACCCTATGCCTTTCGCTTGCCTGACTCCATCCGCCAGAAGATTTGTGCCAGTTTGGATGCACCCAGTGCTCGAGGATGTGACTGGAGACTCCTGGCACGCAGTCTGGGCTTTGACAGGTCAGATATGCCTCACATGTTCCTGTGTGAAAGGCAGCTTGCTCATGCAGGAGTCCAGTGTTGAAACCCAGGTTTCTAGTTCCTACTGATACTCAGAATTGTGTATAATGTGGTATGTAGATATTTCCTGTCAGACATTATGGGGTTATGATTTTTCAGAAATCAGACAACTGTGAAAAACATTTGGCCCTATGTTGTGCCAAGTTTGACTTGAATGTTAAAGTTTTCAATTTTTTAACTCGGTGGGCAAAAATTCCAGGATAAGCTTTCAGCATATTGTAATTTAAGTGGTCTGACAAAGCTGGACTCCTCCTGCACCTCGTTTTGACTCTGTTTTCAGACTTTCAAAAAATCTAGCCTGTGACAGGTCATTTCATAGATAGGTGTTTTCCCAGAAAACAATATCCTGAAAGGTAATTCTGGAATTTCTGCCCAGTGACACTCAACAATCAAGAATATGCATGTTATACACAGCATAATACAATAATTCAGAAGCTATTTAATCTTTCTAATTAGCTAATCATGATTTGTCAAATACAAATAAAAAATGCTGTTTTTCTTCCCCATCAGGTACTTGAACTACTTTGCAACAAAGCCCAGCCCCACAGGTGTTCTACTGGACTTATGGGAAGCTTGTCACCAAGCTGACGCAGACCTGGTCTCTCTGGCGACCGCGCTGGAAGAAATGGGCAAAAGTGAAGTGCTAGTTGTCATGACAACAGATGGGGATTGTTGATTGGTCAAGGAATGAAAGAGAAAGACAGACTTTATTTCACCACCGTGATGGAATAAGAATATCTGCCTATGAAAATGCACACCCTGGCACAAATGATAAGTCCACAGAGCATTTTGGTTCCTGAACATGCGCTGTATTACCTCTGCCCCATCTTTTGTTCACTTACCCCTGATCAGCCACTGTAGCTACATACCCACCATAGCACCATGATCCCATGATAACTGCTAATCTGATTCAGTTTGAATCATCCGAAGCAATGTTGCATCTACAAGATGTGAAACCAATTTGAGGGTACAAAGGCGTAAAATGGTGTAAAGTCATCTGTCCGATGTGCTGTTGACTGTCTTTTTCAAAGATGGAGAATTACACTATTGTTGTATATAAATAACAAAGGCTTTGGGACAAACAATGTATTCAGCACACTAAAGTACGCACAATAACTCAAACAGACAAACTCGAACACATGATTAGCCATGTTTAAGTAGCAGCATGAAAGTGCATGATTTAAAACCATGTCACCTCATGGCAGGGGCTTTTGTTTTCTCCATTGTCATTCTGTGTGTGCAGTGAATGACAGGCTGCACCGACCTGTCTAAAACCTCCTCAGGCTACAGACACAAACCAACACACAGACACACATGCAGGCAAGCTGGTCATTAACTGGCTCTGAATCAGATGGGTGAGGATGTCTAACTGCTTTGACCATTGACAAATCACATCAGGTCCGAACCCTCCATGTTTGAGAGCTTGAGCATGTCGCTTTGGGCTAGGAAAAAAAACTGCCTTTTCTTCATGGTAGAGAGAATTGTGAAGTTTATTTAGGAATTGATGGATGACTAATCCGACTGACTCTTTATATTGTACCAACAAATGCCTCAAAGCCTTGGCATATCAGACTCAGAAGGGTGTTTTTCTCACATCTTCTCCTTGCATTCTTCATCGCTCTGCTGCCGCACTCCTCCGAGCTGTAGAGAATAAACTGGAGAAGAGCTTTCTGGTCATCCCTTAAAAGTTTCCTCTGGGGAACACTCTTTAAGTTATTATCCCTATTTGTGGATTGTTTTTGTTTTCATTATCATTGTGATCATGTAGAAACTACTCTATCATCTGTGCTTTATTTTTGATTCCAGTAGAGCAGACCAAATAAGAGAGTTAGGAGCACAGTGGACATCTCAGTTGTGCATAACGAAACCATGCTTATTTCTTCTTTTTTAATACGGTGCATCTATTCAAAATGTAATCTGTACAACATGATTAGAGGTGGTCAGATGTCCAGGTGAATTTACTTTATGTGATATTTCATAGGATTTGCTGTAACAGAGGGCAGTTTGGATTACATTGAGAGAAATATTACAGATTAGATTAGTCTTTCCTTGAATCGACTGGGCAGCAAGGGACTGCGGGATAAAATTTACCTCAATGCTAACCGTGCATTTCAGTCTGTTCATCGCCCTGTAACTCATTTTCTCTCAATTTGATGACATATTGTTAACCTTTTTACTAAGCAGCCTGCTTTGTGGTCAGGATCCTCAAGCTTTTTGCATTATCAATATTATTCTGTCAGTTGTTGTTAGACAGGAATTGAAATGCTTTCATCTTTCAACTTTGTCATTACATAGGTTCTCTGTGTTATTGAGTCTTTTTTTCTCACTGGAAGCAAAAAATAGTGTTCATATCATTGAAACCACAAAAACCAAAACACAGGCAGTATCCCCCCCGGCTCCCTACAGCAGTGAGTCATGTCACTGTTTTGTATGAATGAACTGACTCATGTGTGCATGTGTGTGTGTGTGTGTGAGTGAGAGGATATGTGTGGGCAGGTGGGTGTGCACGCGCAGTGTGTGCACACACTTAAGATCTGTCATTTCTCTTTGTAAGTGCTATGCAAGTACAAAAGAAAAGCAAAGCATTTTGACTTCTTTTGTTTCCTGGAAGAGTAATTCTATTTTTTCAGATCAGGGCATTGACAGGGTTTTGCTTTTGTATCCTAAAATGGTTTAACATTTTTGCTTGTAGTATATGAGGGGATTCTTCATCTGGATTGGAAGGACTGGATCACTAACAAAGGAAACGACTATAGAAAAAGCCCATGTGGGAGAACAAAACAAAGCGTGGTGCAATGGCTACAAAGTAAGTTGTGACTATGAACTTGTGCTCTGAAGGTCTTTGCCTGAACATGACCAGTTGAGACCTTTGGATCCTTGAACACTGCAGGACTATTTTCTTTCCTCAAATCTTGTTACAGAGACTGGCTAGCTGTAGACTACAGTGTTTATTCGTCCATATTTCTTGAGTATCTCTTGGATCTGTGACCATAGCTCTGGATAATTCATGCAGGAGCTGGACTGGATTCCTTCTTGCTCTCATCAAAGAGAAAAATTTAGCCTTTGTTCAAGAAGTCAGACATTTTTATGAAAAAAAAAAGAAAAAAAAATCAGTGACATTATTTTATCTCTGTAAAGTATTAATTGTAAATAAATGTCTAGCCTTCTTACCTGTAACTAAATATAATTTTTATGCAATAAATTATATTTCTTAGTTTAACAATAGTGTGTGTTTTGTTGTTATTGAATTAAACAAACATTATTAGAATAAAATCCTCCTTGGTCAGACAGACTCACTCTAATATGGCATCTGTGTTTTATCAATTTCACTCCATTTTCATAGAAAATATAGAGCTACTCAACCGACTGTTCTCTCCCTCTCACACCTCATTGGATATTTCCCTTTTGCTCAGTTTACCTTTGGAAGCTTAACTGGCAGGCTGTCCAGCCTTCAAATTAGCAATGTTTCAGAGACACTAACAGTGTCCTTTAAGGATTGACTCTGGGCACATAGATCAAGCATTCTAACTTCAGTTTTGTTATGGGTTCAGCATGGGTGGGGATTTGCCAGATTAGACTCGTATTTAAGAACAAATTTCCCTGTAGTGAGACTACACTGCAGTGCGGTCTTAATGGCAGGCAACACTTCTCATTACCTGTTTCATTAGATGCACTGGCCATTGACTGAGGACTGACACTCCACACTTTAGCACATGACTTAATTGAACCTTTTGCGATGCATGAAGTGAGTGAGAAATACTTTACAATGCTATGGAAGCCTTTCACAAAAACACATACATCAGTTCCTAGAATTGTAATCTGCAAAATAAGAGGATGAAAATATATTGGCTTTTAGGTGCATAGTGAAAAGATTATATTGTTTGTTGGGCTTGTTCCTCCACAAACATATCTGTTGTTGTCAGGGGGAAACACTACCTCCACATTCAAACAGTGATTCCTTTCATAATGGTTAGTTGAGTTATTGGTCTCCAATCATGTGCCACATTGAAAGAATTTTGTCGCTCCAGTCAAAGAATTAAAATCACCTTGATGCAGAGGACTTTTTGTCTTTATCCTACTCCCAGGTAATGTTTTCACGGTCCAATAATATGCTATTAAATATACTGTCCTATGATGCCCTCTCCTGGTTAGCATGATGACTTATTCTTCTTCATCTTATAAAAGACGAAAAAATTCCAACATCTTTATAGATTTTACTTTTCAATTAAAGCTTTAAATTCTTATTAGTTTCTATTAACCATTAATCATTTAGCACCTTGTATTTTATGTATGTGATAAGGTTTACACAACAGAATAAAGTATTAATACCTCAAGACCACTGAGTAGACTGTTGGTGTAACGCACATGGGATAGTTAGTTAGGTTTACCTCATTAAGCACATACAGTACTGTGTGATAGTATGGTATTTGTAAGCTTGATAATGGAAATGATACAACTAATAATTTATGGCATTTCTTCTCAAAATATTATTAGTTGTGTAATTGATGAAAATAAATGAATTCATAAATAAAATAAAAATATTTTAAATAATATTTCATTTGCATATTGCGAACCAGAGAAATGTATGGTTATTTATTAATAATAATGACAATACTGTTTAGAGAGCACATTTGAACAAGGACAAATAGACAAAAACACAGACAATTAAAAGATTGTACATGATACAATATGGAATTGTATCAAAACATTGTTGCTCATCTATACTTTTTTACTTTACTTTTTTTAATGATATACTAAACATTATGACTGATTGCTGACTTACTGTTAGATCCAGCCATAAGCGACAGTTTTAAACTGTTGGCCTTTACTGACTGACAAAAAAATCTCAGACTGCTGGTCATTTTATTTGCATTTTGACTTCATTCATTATTGTAATTGTTCTTTGTTGGAGTATGTTTTAGATCAATCATGATTAACTAGTTATACAACATCGCTTTTACAACTTTTGTTTCCAACATATTATTATAATATTACATATTATATAATATTAACATATTATACTGTGAAATCATTCAACATACTATAATAAGGCTTTCTGATCACTATATATATATATATATATATATATATATATATATATATATATACAGTCATGGAAAAAATTATTAGACCACCCTTGTTTTCTTCAATTTCTTGTTAGTTTTAATGCCCGGCTCAACTAAAGGTACATTTGTTTGGACAATTATAATGATAACAACAAAAATAGCTCATGAGAGTTTAATTTAAGAACTAAGGATTATTCATTTTCCATGGTTTTCTTGATAATAACCAAAATTACTTAAATTCTTACATCAATAGCTATGGCATTGTACCGCCAAAAACACTACTTTTAAGCATTCCATGTTTTCTTTTCTGTTTGCTTTAAACACACGATACACACAAGAGTTAATACTTGATTGCATAACCATTGTTTTTGATGACTGCAGCCATGCGTCTTGGCATGCTCTCCACCAGCTTCTGACATTGTTCTGCTGTCACAGCAGCCCATTCCTGTTGGACAAATTCAAACAAATTTTCTTTGTTTTTGGGCTTGTGGTTCTCCATTTTGAGTTTGATGATTTTCCACAGGTTTTCAATTGGATTAAGATCTGGTGATTGAGCAGGCCAAGGCATGGTGCGAATGTTGTGGTTCTCCATCCAGGCTTTAACTGACCTTGCCGTGTGGCAAGGGGCATTGTCTTGTTGGAAAATCCAGTCATTCGAGGCAGGAAAGAGTTTTCCAGCTGATGGAAGAAGACTGTTTTCAAGGGCAGTCCTGTACTTGACCTGGTTCATTCGGCCTTCACACAATTGCATTTGCCCTGTTCCACTCAGACTGAAACAACCCCAGATCATGACTGATCCACCCCCATGTTTTACTGTAGGGGCAAGACAGTCTGGGTTGTAAGCTTCTCCAGGCTTCCTCCTAACCAGTAAGTTGGCTGGAGTGGGCATCAATTCAAAATTGGATTCATCACTGAAGAGAACCTTAGCCCAATCATCAACAGTCCAATCCTTGTGGTCTCGAGCAAAGAGTAACCAGGCCTTCCTCTGCCTTTCATTGATGAAGGGCTTCTTGCGTGCTCTGTGTGACTTCAAACCAGCTTCAACAAGTCAGTTTCGAACTGTCCTTGCCGAGCAAGTCACATTTCTCGACAGTGCCCACTCATTTTTAAGGTCCCTGGAGGTCTGACGACGATTCCTGACACAGGAACGGATGAGTGCACGGTCATCTCGTGGGGTAGAAAGACGTTTCCTGCCACGGCCAGGTAGCAATTTGGTAGTGCCATGTTCAGCTTGTTTTTTTTTTGTTGGAATGAACGGCTGTCTTGGAGATCTTCAGTTTTTACGCTACCTGTCTCACACTCATGCCAATTTCCAGCAGTGCCAAGATGGCTGCCTTTGTTGCTTCACATAATTCTTTTGTTTTAGGCATTATGTGAGAGCTGACAACTTCTGAGTTGTGCTACGGCTTGAATGTAAGCAGGAAACCACTCTAGGCCTTTGCATGTGCAGTGCTGCTTGTGACATGAAATGGCCTCTTATATACCCTGGGAATCAATTAAGCTTAAGAATGTCAAATAGGACATAAAGTATTATGTGACCAGCTGCATTTTTTGTTGTGTTCATTGTATTATACGTTTAGTGGTACCAGATATTAGAATGAACAAGAAATTGAAGAAAACAAGGGTGGTCTAATAATTTTTTCCATGACTGTATATATATATACTTTTTCACTTTACTTTGTAACTTGTTTTTGCAATTTTCAAAAACCTATATTTTTTCAACCTTTTTCAACATATTGTGCTATGAAATGATGCAACAACTTATTATAACATGGCTTGAAAATGTCTTTATTTACAACCTTTTTCAACATATTGTGTGATGAATGACCTGTGCTGCTGGGACTTTTTTTTACTCATTTTTTTTTTTTTTCATTTTTTATTTCATGGCATTTTGGCATAATTTTTTGGCAATTTTTGACATGGTATAAAATTACTTTTTCAACAACTTCAACATCCAACCAAGACTGCAACAATTTTTCCACTTACTTTCAAACCTTAAATCCAAACTCCCTGTATAGACTTGCTTTTAATGTGTGAATAAATGTTGTGTGTTGTATATGAAGTGTATGGTGAAGTGTATTTTAGTACTATGAAGTGTTATATGAGTGAAGTGTATTATTAATATAATTATTATTATCTTCACATACTGTGATTGATTTTTTTGTTTAAACTGACATGCTATACTGACTATTTTAGGGCTGTCAAAAGTTTATAAGATCAAGACCATATTAACTATGCAAATGAATTGATGCCAATGTGCCTTGATTATGAATCAAATGAGTACACAAAAGTTACTTTATGAACTTGACTTTTGGATTTATTTCAAATGCAAAGGAATGAAATGAACCTAAGGTAACACGATGTCTACTTCAGAAACATAGCTTCCATTATATAGAAAAGAAATGCTCCAACAATAGTATAGTCTTCAAATAGACAACTTGCGTATTCTGTGAGAAAAATACTGCATAGCTCTATTAGATTTGACTTAAGCTGAGGTTTGTGGTGAGTTGCAGACTTGCTATGATATGACTTTTCCACAGGCACGAAGAGCTGCATGATGCTGACTGCTCCTGTCTGCTCATACCCTCATGGAGACCCATGCAAATAAAATAAAATAATTTAAACCACAGTCAACAGGTGTTTCCCATCATATGCATGACACATGTCATATGTTGTATAACACAACACAGCCATAACACAGTCAGTCATAATTTCAGGGCTGTCCACACTGTATCTGCTTCTGTCTGTCTACTTCAAAAAACTACCAGCATGTAGGCGGAATTCATTGTTTGCATGACATGCATGACAAAAAGTATCCTATCTTTGGGATCTGGGGGCGTGTTCTAGGTAGGAGGTTCAACAAACTCTGAGTCTAATCCTGAACTCTGAGTTGATTTACTCTGAGTTGGGAAACTGAGTATCCGGTTCCAGAAAAGCTGATATGAATAAGAGTAGGTTCACCTTGAGTTAAGCGTGTGTACCTACCACAATAAAAATCCATCTTCAATGGAGCCCCGATATCTCCATTCACCATGGCAACTCAAAGTTCAGGACTCAGACTCAGACTCAGTTTGTTGAACCTCCTACCTGGAATACCCTCCAGAGGAAGGATTCAGGGTAATTTGTAAATACGTGCTTTTATTTTAGAACCGGTAAAGAACTACACTTCCGGTATACGGGTTCGCTGACTTTAGTTTCACGATTTTATGTTAATTGTAAAATACTTTGCAAACAAAGCTCGGTAATATTGCGTGAATGTTATTGCTTTGTCATGGGGTAAAATATACTTTTTTTGAGTTGGTTTGGTTTCAATTTATGTAGACAAAGCTTTTAGACTGAAGTATTCGCGCCGGAAGTGGTGTTGTTGTTGCTGGCGGTGGAAGAATCAGCTGACCAGAAATAAAGGGTTCAGTGAAATGAGTTTTTAGTGTCTGTCACGCCTGAAGAGGAGACAGAAGCAACAGTCGGGGGGTCTCCAGCAGCGAGGTATGTTTATATTTCATTTAATTAATCGAGTCTAGTTGGTTCGCTGTGGATAGCCAATTTGTTTTCGACTGAGATACAGCGTTAGCTAACTTATTATGACTGTTGACAGTGGTTTTTACACTCAACAAATACAGCTTTGACACGATGAAACAACGAAGATTGTGGCTACAAAACGTTGGTTTTGTAACAGCTCTCTGTAGTGAACTGAGGCATGCTACAACCCTGCTGGTACGGGTCTGTGTGATGCTAATTGATGTGTTTTTCCTGAGTACCTGTCATGTGAATGCTGGCTCATGATGCTCTAGGCTGCAAAGTCAGCTTTGTTCTGTCATGTCAGCCTTCCTTAAACCTCCTTAAATAGCTAAAGTAATATTGAGCAAGGAAGTGGCGCTGGTTTAAGTCTGGATCAGAAACCGCAGCTCTTCGATTATAATGGATTCTGCCTCATGATTGCTCCTACATGGATCATTCACATTTACAGTTAGTGTAGGTTTGAGATGAAACTGTAGAAAAGTCATTGTAATGTACCAAACACATGAAGAGTCCTAGCCCAGCCCTGATCACGGTTATGTTTAAGTCCAGAGCAGATTCCTGCTGATCTGAGAGCAGTGGGTTCACATCCACACACTGCTGTAGTAATGGTAGTAGTAATGATTCCAGCAATCCAGCCTTAAAGGTGTTGAGGCATGGTGGCATAGTGAGAATACAATGTGTTTATGTCACATTTCACATTATCTGTCATATTCAGTGCTTTGTGCTGAATATTAAATGAGCACAGCTTATTTTGGGTCTTACATATATATCTGAAAATATCTGTCTGTATGCCTTGAACTGACTGATAATCCTTTGGGTGAAATGTGTCTCCTTCCATGGCAGCATCACTGGATCTGGACAGCTGGGCTGATCTCTTCCAGCTACAGCACAGATCTCTCTCCAGACTATGCTGCTTCACAACAGGCAGAATATCTTTTCTTTTCTTGACCAGCACAAATAAGGGTAAGCATCATCAAACTCACTTATTGCAGTGACATCATTATTTTGCACTGATTTGACTCAATTTTTTTTCTTCCTCTCCTTCACAGCTCTGTCTACAGCCTCCTGTCTTAGCCTTTCTCTCGTCTTTACCTTGCAAGTATCCTACATCTGTGAAAATGGACAACACAGAAACTATGCAGCCCAGTCTTAACTCCACCTATGTTCCCACGGCTCTTGGTGACCACAGTGACTCCGAGGATGAGAGTGACAACCAAAATCAGTCTACAACACATCTGCTCAAACATTCCTCAGTGCCTCTGGCCATCCGCTACAGTCCAGATGACTCTTACTGTTTGGTGTACATCATCTTCTTTCTGATGGGCATCGGCTCCCTGCTGCCCTGGAACTTCTTCATAACAGCTAAACACTACTGGTGCTACAAACTGAATAACAACTCTCATTGCCGCCATGATGGGGAGCAACATTCAAACCTCAGCGTGAGTGAGCGAGATACTTAATACACCACTATGTTCATTATGCACACAGGAAGATGCACATTTGTGAAATTCTGCATGCTTCGCCCTAGAACTGTCACGGCCCTGTGACAGACATGAGAACTAAAATCCTGTCACATGTGACAGAAATCCATTGCAACACAATTATACCATTAGTGACGCTAAAATGTTTGTTGTTGAGGACAACTGGGCTGATGGTAGAGAACGGTCCAGTCACAGTAGTCAGGTAGATCTGTGGATTTATTTTCTTCTTTCAAGAATGGATGTATTCTATAGATTTCTGCTGTCCTGCTAATTGATTTTATTTAACTCGGAAACCACAGCAAAGAGAAAATGTTTGATTTTTATATTTCACCGCTCTGCTTTCACTTCCTCTTATTTTTGTGAGACTCCATGTGACTGCACCACTCTGTATTGTGAGATTCAGATGTTTTGTCTTCTCTGTAACCATTTACAGGACTACTTTGAAAGTTACCTGTCCATTGCCTCCACGGTGCCCTCTGTGCTGTGTCTGATACTCAACTATGTCCTGGTTAACAGGTTAATTAGTCACACACACTCACACAAGACATACATACACACAGCACATTCCTCTCGGGTGTTTTTCTTTGTCTCTGGATGTTTGGATGTTGACAGTGTCCAATATGTCCTTTCAAGGCCCTCATCTCTGCAGCAACATATATTCTGTGTTTATTGTGTGGGTAATTGACAGCTTACTGCCTCACATTTGTCCAGCAGCGCAGCAGCAAACATGTCCCTCTTTTTTTGTGTGATATAGGTTGTCTGCAAACGTGCGGATCCTGTCGTCTCTTTTTGTGACCCTGCTGGTGTTTGTGGTGACCACGGTCATGGTAAAGGTGGATGTGTCAGAATACACAGTGGAGTTCTTTATTGGCACGCTGGCCAGTGTGGCTGTAGTCAGCGGCGCCTCGAACATCTTCGCTGGCAGCATGTTTGGAATCAGTGGGCATTTCCCCATGAGGATTTCTCAGGCTCTTATATCAGGTATAGTCCTCATTCAGGTCATACAGTGTTTGCAGCATTTATATAGAACAAATTGTGCATTCAAAACCATAAAGTATGCACTGTTAAACAGCTTCATTAAGGATTTACTGATGAAATAAGTGGTTCTGCTCTGTCCTGCTCTATGTCATTATGTTTTTTCAATTAATTCATTAAAATTTACCTTATTAACATAACTGGTTATAATTGTTACCCACTGCAGAACAGGAAGAAGGGCAAGTCTTTTTTCATACAATAATTTCCTGTTAGCTCTCTATGGTACGCTCTCACAAAGGTAAAAGAAATTGATTTATAGTTAAATATAATATATAGAGGTACTTGCGGGGGGACATTAGACAGATCCAGTGTCTTTTGATAACTTACTGCACAATCCATAAGCTGAGGTCCCTTCTTGTCTCAGGTCAGGCCATGGGAGGCACGTTGAGTGCAGTAGCATCAGTAGTGGACCTGGCAGTGGCGAAGGATGTGACAGACAGCGCTCTGATCTATTTCCTGACTGCAGACATCTTTCTCATGCTCTGCATCATCACATATCTGCTGCTGCCCAGGCTGGCATATTCAAGGTACACAGTATTCTAATTATCATACAGATCCCTACACAACCTAACAAGTGTTCTAATTTGCAAACATAAGCGATGATAACACCTTCCCTGTAAATTTCACTTATATCTGAGTGTCTGGATACTATAGATTACAGATATTTTAATCATCAAATGCCTCAGAAAATGTTCAAATCCCACCTATAGTGGGGTAAAATTACTTCGTAATAATAGAGTACATAATTGTACCTATTCCAGCTATTTTGTTTGTGAATTTTAAATTTGAAGCTCCTCTGTCCTCCTTGGTCAGTAGCAATGCACATAACAAACAAATTATTAATTAAGTCCATTTAATAGTGCTTTATAAGACAACATTTTTCATTATCTTTCACTTGATCTGGTCTGTTTTTGTATCAGTCATGTGCAGTGCTCATGCTTCATACTGGACCAATTTTAGGAGTTGTTGTTGATTAGACACAAAAATATAAGGAAATATGGTCCCAAGTTTAAAAAAAAAAAAAAAAACCTTTAAACTGGTCTTGCAGACAACAGCATTATGGCAATCTCAAGATGGTTTTTATGATTCAAACAGTATTATAGGAAGAGGGGATTTTAAATGGGACTTACAGGCTGCGTTCTTCTCTCTAGATACTACATGCAGAAAGCAGGAGTGGTGAGCGAAGGGGGAGCAGCAGATAGAGTCGCTGTCCCTCCACTGCAGTCTATCCTCAGGAAGACGTGGCTGCTCTGCCTGAGCGTCTTTTACGTCTTCTTCATCTCTATCATGATGTTCCCTGCAGTATCCTCAGGAATCCAGTCCGTCAACAAAGACAGTGGCAGCCCCTGGACAACCACTTACTTTGTGCCGCTCACCAGTTTCCTCCTGTATAACGTAGCAGACTTCTGCGGCAGGCAGGCCACAGCTTGGCTGCAGCTTCCCGGTCCCACCAGCCGAGTCCTGCCTGTACTGGTGCTGTGTCGCTCTGTCATGGTGCCTCTTCTCATGTTCTGTAACTACCAGCCAAGGGGCCACCTACACACAGTCTTTTTCGCCCATGACGTGTACCCTGTGGTGTTTAACTGCCTGCTAGGCCTCACTAATGGCTATCTAGGCACTCTGCCGATGATCTATGGCCCTAAGGTCGTACCGCGAGAGCTGGCAGAGGCCACAGGAGTCGTCATGTCCTTCTTCCTCAATCTGGGACTAGCTGTGGGATCTGCGTTCTCTGTAGTAATTGTGCACAACATTTGACCAAGCTGTCAAGCAATAACTTGCTGTTTTAATGGTACAGTTGAGCCATACAGCAGACAAGAGTCTGATGAATACCAGAACCTCAAAGCACTGAGTGCACCAGTAAAGCCAGTTGTTTACCATGAGACGACAGCACTGATGAGCTTCTCATTTCCTCTCAACAAGCCTGTTTACAATCAGTACATTCACATGCACTGATGTGGCTCATGGTCTGAGTCTGCCAACATCTTTTCCTCTACAGAGCAATCAATGTATAAGGGACAACTCAGTGAATGTTTCTTTTTCATATTTTAAAAAATAATATTTGCAATTTTATTTGGTTCATGGTGTAAAAATATGTGGTACAGATTTTATTATGCAGGGATTATTTGTGTTCAGCTGTAATGGAATATGCAGAGCTGGTACGTGGCACATAGTGGTTGTAGGTGATTGATCTCTGACATCCGTAAATCTTTCACCTTAACATTTACTGTATGATCGCTGTCATCTTTAAGTGTACACTTAAGTCAATTAGAAGTGATGTAAAGTAGCCACTGTATCCTAAATGTTCAGTCTTAAACCTAGCATTTGTCTGCATAATATTTAGCTTTTTTGAGCTAACACTTTTAGCCCAAGTTGCAAAGACTGGCTAAAAGTATTAACCTTATTGTGTAGGAGAGATCTTTAAATTACCCAGACATGACACCATTCAGTACAAGAAGCCAGTATATTTTTTAAATGATAAGCTCGATAAAATACAATAAAAGGAATAAAATGAAACCAAGTGGATTGGGATCACTTTAATTGTTAAAATGTACAGATCAACTGACTTATTGGCTGATGGTTTGAGGCAGACAATCGAATTTGAGATCCGTCTGTACGTTAAAAACACTAGAAGAGTGCAAACAATTGGGATGGAAGTGGGAGGAACATTCTCAGACCAATTACTTCCATAACAACTCCTTAAAACAAGAACACACATTTTCTCTCTACAAAATATAAATTGGTTTAAGGAACAGACATACTGTTAAACGTGATGGCAGTCATTCTTAACACACTGAGTGGTCGGGGAGAAGGAATCAAATACAGATGAGGGGGAGCAGACATATGATGCTGTGTCAACATTGTACAATTCATGTTCTCACATACACCACACCCAGCAAGAAACATTGGTAAGAACAACCCACGTGATGCAAAACTACACAAAGCCTGACAGTGAAGCTTTGGGGACTTAAGCACAATGAAGCAGTAATAGGATGAACTGCAGACCACTTAACACATCACTGCTCTCCTACCCCACTCCCATGAATTAAAAAGAAAAAAAAAAAAAAAGTCCAGTCCCTTTCCACCATGACATCATTCAAAATATCAAAGTTAATTTAAACAAACTGCAGTCATTTAAAAAAAAAAAAAAAAAAAAAAAAGTGAATGGGACAACAATTAAAAGTGGCAAGCAGCACTACAGTAGTATTTGTTTTAATTCCCTACAGGTCTGTTTGTGCTTCAGTTTCGTCTATACCCACACATGGCGTTTGCAGTGAGCCACAGCCTAAAAGACAGAAACAAGTGGTTAGACACGTCTCAGGGCCAAAAGTGAAAAAAAAAGTTCATACAACCAGTTTTAACGGACCAGCAGTAGAGGGCAATAGAGTTAAAAAGGGATCTACTGGATAGCATTAGTCACTATCGCCTTAAAGAGGCGGTTTATGTCCTGATACACCTTGGGAGTCAAAACTGAACTACTCACATTGCACCGAGTTGCTGTCTCCATGTTCTTGCACCAGAAGGCAGGCCCCCAGCTGCACTGCTCTGTTCCCAGCAGCCTGCGCACAGCTTCAGGACAGGCTCCCACTTTCTGTTACAGAGGAAAAACAGCTCAGATACTAGACTGAGCTTCATGCCTGTCGTGCAAGCCATATATCAAATGTAGTTTACTCTTTACCATGCACACAAAGTCCGGGTCAAGCATCTGGAGAAGCAGCTGAACAAGTATTGGTTCATACTGCTCAATCATCTGGTCACACTGTTGACACAGAAAGTGGTTAACACAAGAGGATGCGTAGAAGCTGCACAAGGACAAGTGATCAAACTAGTAGTACGCACCTCTGTCTGGAGAGAGCTGGGCAGGAAGCTGCATACTTTCCTCACAGCCTCCTCAATCTGTGCCTGAGTTGCATTCTTCTCCAAAATGCCATCAATGTAAGTAAGGGCCATCTTGCAAACATCACAGTAGCCACCAGCCTTAAAGCGAGTCTGGTCCAGGGCAGCTGGAAAACAATTAGAAACCATTGTTATTATACAGACACCCTCCACAGAGGCAAATAAAATAGAAAAAAAAACAGTAAATATAAAAGATCACACCATTCAGCATGCTTTTGAATGGTGAGAACTTACGGACAAATGCACGACTGGCATCGTTGCAGAGTGCCAACACTGTGCAGACAGTCTTAGGGTCAGCTTGCTGCACCAGCAGGTCAATGATGGCCTGGCCATAGGTTTCAACCAGGTCCTTACACTCAATGGTCAGAGAAGCGGGCAGATATGTGCATACTTTCTCCACAGCATGAATCACCTCCTCCTGAGACACAATGATCAGTTTGACACCAAAGCAAAATGTAACTAGCTACACCAACAGTATGCTGTTTATTTATGGCCATGTTGGACACATCTAGAAGAGCACATCCCACCTCAGTTTTCTGATCCTCCAACATCGATTCCAACTGTTTCATCACAAACTCACAGATGGCACACGACGGGGACTCACGGACACGCACCATTGGCTGGAACACAAAGAGGCACTGTCTCATGTGCGTGTACAGTACTAAGCTATTTTTTGTGTTTTTTTTTTTTTTTTTTTTTTAAATCACTATCAATCAATCAGGCACCCAACATGACTTACCTTAGCAGACTTGTCAGTGGCAGACTCAACCTTAGTGGCAGGGAAAAGCTTGAGAGCAGGTACCGCCTTGGCAGCAGGTAAAGTCTTGGCAGCCTGCAGACTCAGCATGGGAATGGACTTCTTCATAGCAGAACAGAAGCCAGCGTGGACGCAGATATCCTTGGGTTCCTGAGAACAAACGCAGACAGTTACTTTATAAATTATATGCAGGTCTATGAAATATGCCGTATTGCATGCTATTTAGCAACAACCGTGTGTGTCTGTAATTTGTGGATGATTCAAAAACATTACCACCCATGCAGTATGCAGACATTTCGGTGTTTCAAGAAAAACTGCTTCCTTTTAGCAGTACCAAATACACAGCAACACACCCACACTGGAAAAAGATGTCTGCCTCATACAAAGCATACGGTAATAAAGATGGTGCTTTTTGACAAGTAGTAGTAGATTTGACAAGTAGCTACTTCAGTATTAGTAAAGAGCAGTGCATCCATTTGTGCAAACTAAGTCACAACATCCAAGCATACTTTCAAATTTTACAGCACTGTATGCACATCTGATGAGCGGAAACAGCAGAGACTCTTCACCCTTCACTGTAGTGTCCCAACAGGCACTTAAAAAGTAACGTCATTAGCCATACAAGCACAGTGTTCCAGTAGTCTCTCTATTACTGAGATCATGTACATGCATCTCTACAGGGTTAGGTGAGGAGTGCTTGGAGTGGACAGCACGAGAAGCAAGAGCTAAGGGTTAAGAGGCTACAGGCCGAACAAAGAAAGACCTACCTGTTCCTGGGGAGCAGCACAAAACCCCCAGAGCAGGAAAAAACAGAGCAGGACAACATGAATGGAGGAGAGGAAAGTAAAGAAGGAAGAGAGGGAAAAAAAAAGACAAAACAGAATTCTTTAAAAGTAAAGCAAAGACAAAGCGCTTTAAAGATGTGAATAAACTGAAGTTGGCAGGCCAGGTGTCACTGCAAGACTGAATATGAGCTTAGCACTACCAAACATTATCAGATTCATTAGTTTGATGATTAAGCTTCTCACTGTACATTAGAATTTAATGGCCATTCATGTTATAATGCAACATAAATATGCAAACAAAATGACATTCCATTCCATAACCTCTTTTATATCAGTTGGGCACATGAAGATGGATGGTTACAACACTCACCATGGACATGAGCTGCTGAACAACAACATCACCGTACTCGTCCACATACTCCTTGCACTGCAAAGAAGAGAAAAGTCTGTTCACTGATGAAGGCAATCGTTAAAGACATTAGAGTGAGGCAGCTGGATGCTGAAAAAGTTGGGAAAGGGTCTAATTAGAATGACTGCCACTGAAAATTGAATAATACCAATAATGTATACCCGCCCCCCCAAACTGATCTCTATGGTAGCCCTGAAATGTGGGCAGGATTTTCTCCTCCTTGTGAGCCATTTTCTACATCAGATCTAAATTATTTTTGCCTCTGGGGAAATTTGTTTTGTTAAGAAAAATAAGTCCCTGTTGGTTACTTAACCTAATCTGCTCAACAAACCAGTTTCTCTCTATCTTCTCCCTCTTACAGAGCCAGACATGCAGTTTTATTACCTATATTCCTCCAGTCCACATCAAAACATGTCTAGAAGCAGATAATTAGCGGAGGTTAACTGTATGTCAGGATTTAAATCCTGATTATAAGTTTGTTTCTCAGGACAAGGTACTGCTTTAATGGGCCGTTTTTAAATGAGTCAACACCGAATGGCATCTCCTAAAATAAATAAATAAATAAGAGGAATTGTACAGCATAGTACAGGTGTTTGGTTACTGTTGAAATGGTTCAGCTTGTGTCTCACAGTTTCATGCGTCGTCCCTTCAGCAACCACCTAGTAGAATCCCGCCTACAATGGGGGGGGGGGGTAATGTCGGCAGTGGAAATCCAACAGAGAGAACCAAAAGTAGAGCAGTGGGTGGACAAAAAAAAAAAAAGCTCATATGGGATTCTTACCATTACAGACAAGCCTGGCCCCAGCAGGTCACACTGGCTCTGAATATTTGCAATGAGAGATGCAACAAATGAGGCGTTGGTCTTGGCAGCCACTTGAGCATCAGCCAGGAACTTGATGCAGTCCTGACACACATCACCGTCCTACAGGGAAAGTAAGTCAGGGCCAAATTAAGTCAACGTTCATCAACGGCATGTGGAGAATGAGGGGAGTTGATCAGTGTACCTTCTCTCTCTCCTGTTTGGGGCTCTCTTGAGGATAGAGGAGCTGAGGCACATTTAGGAGAAAGGGAGACACATGCTGGGAGAGGTCCACCTGAGGGATTTCATTGGACTTGAGCTGCTCCTGAGCATAAACCTTAGCTAGGGCTGCCTGCTCAGACTGACACAGCCCGATAGCTCCACACACCACAGCAGGATCCTCCTAAAAACACACAAAAAACCCACCCAACTTTACGTTTATAACTGGCACATTTTATAGTGACTTTATAGTTAAGTGCTTTATTTAAAATTTGTTGGCTGTAAGCGTGAATAAACAACTTAAATAACCAATTTCAAGCTGAAATTAATTTTGAACTCATTTGACTACGTAAGATAGCTAGAAATGTATTTTATGTAACAGGATCATTATGGAACAGTTTGTTATTCAAGTGGCTGCAGCAGGTGAGATTTGACTCAAAAAAAAAAAAAAAAAAAAAAAAATGCCCCCAGTCACAAGGTTTAGCATTACACAATCACTGCTCTGTTCCTGCTTAGACTTGGACTCACATCCCCATCAATAGCCCTTATTCAGCTTGTTGCACTTTGCTTTCAGCTACTTCTCCTTTCTGTTTTGACATCAAGGGGCAGATGGACCATTTACTAAGAGTCTTAGATGAAGCCAAACGATGGACTGATACTCAATGAGCTTTTGCAAACCTTATAATGACAACACTAAAGTGCTAACTTAGGGCATGCCTGAACTGTCTTGGAAAAAACACAGGTGGATGGTTCTCACCAGCTCTCCTTTAATGATTCCTATAAGGATAGGGTAGTAGTCATCCACCAACTCCTTGCACTTTGAGGCCAACTCTTTATCAGGAATGAGCTGACAGACCTTCTCCAGGTACCCAAGAATATCAGTCTGCAACAACAGAATTATTAAGTCTTCCAAAATTATTGTCTTGGTAATAGTTGCAACATAGTAGCTTATCAAAGTTTTTTTTTTTTCAACACAATGGGCATTTTGTTATCTTACCTCAGTGGCATTGTCCTTCAGTATCTGCTCCACCACGATCAACACCTCTTTACATAAGTCACATGGCACAGATTTCTGAAACCAGACAATTACGCACAAATGGGGGGGGGGGGTGTGACAGTTTAAGAGGAGCATGTGATGCATGTCAACATGTTTTTTTTTTTCAGAATAAAAGCAGAACATGAATGGCACTTTCTAAAAGAAGAAGACGAAAAAAAGGAGGGGAGCTAACCATCTGAGGCTTGTTCCAGACGTTCTGCTGACAGTGAGTCACCGCTCCGCACAGTGACGCCGTCTTTACATTCTGACACCAGTAGGGGGGGCCACGGGCACACTGCTCAGTGCCCAGCAGAGGGGTCGCTACAGCTGCAAAGAGGCAAACGATACACGTTTTAGAAATGGATGTTAACACTAGGGCTGGTCAAATGCTTCGAAGCGCTGACTGTTGCCATTGTGACTTATCTCCAAATCAGTATCTGGATGCTTCATTTTCATTTTATACAAGTACATAATAATAATTAAAAAAAACAAGGTATGAATCACAAAATAGCCGATGAAATAAAAAAAACAAAAAAAAAAACAAGAGAATGTCAGCCTGCTACACTTGTTTTCTGGAACAGTCCTACTTTAGAGGAAAATAAGGCACAATCAGAAACCATTATTATTAATGCTGATTAAATGTTCAGTTTCTTCCTGATACCATGCATTTACATTACAAATTACATTTGAGTTGTTGCACCTCATACTTCCTTCTGCTTAACTTCCTTGTTCAAACCTGAGGTTCATAGCCACTCTGTAGTGCCATCTAGTAGTAGCCAAAGCACAGCATCTGGCAGGCATGTTATAATGTCAGCTACCCTGAGACAAAAGTGTCAAATTTTGACTGACTTGTTTATTTATGCTCAGCAACCATTTAGTTTTATATAGCATACAAATTTGACATAATGTAGCATAAATAAGCTACAAGCCACTACGTTTACTTATTAGGAACTAGGCCTTCTTATTTCAGGACATTTGGACTTTATTAGCATTATACATGAGCCAATAGGTGTGACCAGTTTTTTCTATGACAACATGTACATTCCTTCTTTAATATGGAACCAATGGGAAAAAAAGGCTTTTAGATGCATTGCAGTGTTTGCCATTTTGACTTTGCACAGCCGTGTTCAGGTACTGTAACTGGCTTTATACACAGCTGCACTACTTCCTGAACTTCAGCCAGCTCCTTTACTTCCTGTCTTACATTACTGGACGAACCAATTAATCCAGGTGTGTCGGATTATTGTTGTTGTGACGACTGAGGTCAGGGGACTTTTCACTTCCTCCAAAAATACATTTCCTGCATAAAGACCATGCTTGGTCTTTATACTAACCGGGACCTACAAACCCTGAATAAGTAGGAGAAATTTAAAATGCATACAAAACAAAAGGGAGGGTCTCAGAAGGTGGTAGAGGCAGTGCACCTGTTGTTTTAACTGTTCTCAGTCAAAATGAACAGCAAGAGTCTAGTTTAACAAGGAATGTGCTTTGATTTTGCCATTTTACCTTTTGATCAATCTTCCTGGACTTGTGAATTGAAGCTAGAAATACTTCAAAACACTGAGAGCTGTGGGTAAAAAACTGTGAAAGTTTTATAACTGCCATCATGTAAAACCACACTAAATCCTATTAGCTCAAACTGCTACGTCGCATTAGCATATGCCTCTAAATCTGGCATAATTTATTTATCACTATGGTTGCAGAAGTGAACAGTAGTGGTTGTTCATATATTATCTTTTAGCTTCTCTTTTCATTTCTCCATTTCATTGAAGCGGAACAAAGCATTGCGGGAAATAACCTAAGAATTTACAGCACCATTTCCTGTTTTCACTAACACTTTCTTGAAGCCTTTTTGGTAAGAACAGAAAGACACAAATCACATAACATAACTTGTGTTTACATTTACTCAGAATATTACATGTAAGCAAGAACTGACAATGGCTGTCAGAAGTACAAACACACCCAGTTACACCAGTGAGACCCCTCCTGCTTTTCACTCTTACCAATAGAGTTAGAGTGCAGGCAGGGCGCTCCCACCCTCCTCTTGAGTCACATGAGCAGTCAGACAAAATAACAAGCTGTTCTCAAGCAGACAGCCTCTATCAACAAGAAGGACATCTCTGCTCATGCTTTTTGAACAGCAGCACAGTGAATAGTTAACTAGGCAATACCAAGCAAGATCAATAGGTTTTTCTATTTCTATTGGCTTTATGGAACCATCCAGAGCAGACAGGCAAGCCATTCACTAGACAAAGAACATGTAATACTAATAAGTTTAATGAGAAGTCAGCAGAAAAAGACTGCAACATGTACAGGCCTATATTTGACTCACTTTCTGAAGCCGAAAACTCATCATAATGTGAGTGAATCATCGTCATCACATGACACACTGAAGCACAAAGGGCTTCCAATAGGATTCATCAGCAGCCAGTGGTTGTTTATCAGTTTGAGGGCGTATACATAACATGTGGAAGTGAAAAAACTACATTAAATTAACTTTTTTTTAAGCAAAAGTCAGACTGAAAAGAATCACTAAACACACAAAGCACAATACCAGAAACCAACACTGCCAATCGATTGCAAGAAGCCACATCTTGTGCTCTGATAAGATGCACTTCTTCAGATCCATACTTCAAATGCCACAGGTTCAAGTCAACAACATGCAGAAATAACTGTTGATTTCACTGATCCGGTTTAGTCTGAACAATGGACATAATAGCTAAGCTATAACTGGTAAAATCTACGTGAAGACAAATACAGATACCAATAAAACTTAGAGAAAAGGGGAACCAAAACCGAAAATAACGTGTACGTAGCATTGACCTTTTACTGAAAAGTTGAAATGAAAGTCGCTGGATTGGGACGAACTTCCCTGCAAAACCAAACCAAGGGTCAACAAAGCAGTACATAGGGTACATTATCTGGTCAACGCAGGCAAGTTAGGGCGCTTAGTCGCCGATATCAATGGTTTCGTGGTGATGGTCAAACATAATCTACAAAAACACATTTGATTTGTTACGAGATCTAAAATAGCTAGCCGCAACGTTAGCATTAGCTAGCAGGCTAATGTTAGCTGAGCCGTAACAGGCAAGATGAGTGGACCGACAATAACATTTTGAACCTCAAAGGCAGGCAATAGAGATTCAGGAAGGAAACATAAGTTATTTACAGATTTCGTAAATATATATAACCAATCTCCTATTTACAAAACATGACGTGAGCTACCGTGTTAGTATTTACCAAAGCAAACGCCGCTTCCGCGTTTTCATGTTGAAACGCACTTAGCTAGTTACACAACCAGACGGCATTTATTATGGATTAGCCACTATCAAACTCTGACTACACAAAACACACATTATTGTTGTCATTGTGTGCTAATAATACCTGAAGACACGAAAAGCAGCGTTAGTAGCAGCATGACTCCGCTGTTCTCCGGCTCTGTTGGTGTTTCTCGGTGCTGTTTAGAGTGGAGTGCTGGAGGGAGGTGAGGACTGCAATGCAGACGGTGAGGCTTGCTGATGCCTTTATGATGGCTCACTGTCAGCTGACTGCTCAACCACACACGTGACTCTCCTCCTCCTGATGTGATCATGAAAGTGACTAAAGATCAAAACGTGTTTAACACTTATTTTTAATTTAACGTCTAAATATCATACGTTTTAAATGATTGATTTTTTTAATAGTGGTGCAGTGGTTAGATACGTTTGAAGGAGACCTCTGGGTTTATTATTATGCGGTGATGACATCATCACCTTTTTAATATTTCTTAGTATTTAAATAGAAACCCATTTAAAATTGTATATTTATATACATTCTGTGATTGGCACCTGAATTAAAGCCATTAGTTTAAATTGTACAGTTTATGAATGCATAGTGTGATTACTGTGGGATTAGGCAGGTGGATTTGGTGGATTTACACAAATGCCAGTCCAGCTAAACTTCACAAAGTCCCTGAAAAACATTGGTAACCTTTATGTCTTAAAGTAATAGGGAGTAATTTGATCCATCAAGAACAACAGGTTTGGATGCTTAGCGGCAGCGTGTTTATTACTTACAGTGTTTTCTCTTTGACAATGATCTGGGAAACATTCAGAATTGCATAAAACACAAAGGACTGGGAAAAAATAAGAACTGAAACTGCCATCACATTGCTGAACATCATGCAGAGCACAATGTCTACAATGTCTGAATAACAAGTCCCAAAAAAACTTGCAACTAAGATGAAAAAAGTAGTTTATTATGACATAACATCCAAATGTAGGTCGACACCTATAGAAAAGGTTAACGAGAAAAGCATCACACTGTACATCTTGTGGTTAGGAGCTGTGGAAACCTGTAAAACAAAAGGGAACAACTATTACCAAAGGTCAAGTTACAGCACAGTCAGCATACTATGATCTCCATAAACATCTAAAGACAATGACTGCATATAACAACTATGAAGTCAGTGTTGCACTGACCACACTTCAGAGCCTGACAGATAGTGAATCTTTGACAATGATGCAAATATCAACATAATATCAATAAAATGTTAATTACAGATCCACTAAAGCTGATTCCTACAGAACTGTGACATGTGGAGCAGTGATTCCCAACCATTTTCATCAGGAGACCCCTATTCTATCATTGTATAAAGTGCCAACCCCTGACTAAGCGACATATTTCATTGATATTTCATGTTATATTGAATGTATTATAATAAACACACAGAAACACTGATACACTGTATAATTAACCCAGAGAGCGGCTGAAATAGCAATCTGGATGAATTTTGCAGATCAATTCCTGTCAATGCAAGCTTCAACTTCAAATTTAAAAATGTAAAAAACTTTTGTCAGATCAGACTGTGTCTGGCTGCTTACATTGTTTAAACGTGACCAATACTGTGAACTGGTCAAGGTTATGAACTTACTCACATGCACAAAAAAAACAATAACAAAGATATCAAATGCAGAAAAAAAATGTCTTGCAGAAGTAAAACTGGAGGTTACTGTCAGTGTTTATGGTCAAATTTATGTGGAGTTAAAGCAAGCAAATCCGTGAGAAGATAACAAGGAAGACGGTTAAGGCATATTTTTACACTGCGCAGCACAGTGACAAATAAACTCTCACAAATTCCAGTATGGCTGTTCAGACTAAGGACAAAAAAAAATCTGACAAGTTTCTGATTTAGGACCAAAATCATGACTAAAATAAGAATTTAAAAGAACAAAATGTTCATGTTCTGTTCACACTGTGATGAAAAAACAGATTTGACTCACATAAAAATGACACCAAAAACTGAGCCATTTCAGCCTACAGTGTGAACATTTTACTTAAGACAACACTCACTGTTTAATTAAGTAGATTAATAGTGCTGAAAATAGGCACAGCTATGTGTGCAGACACAATAAACCCAATTTTTTTAGACTTCTGCACACAGTTGTGGGTGTCATATATAAACACATACATGGATAGTACTGATGCACTTGGCTTTACCCACATGAGCCATTGCTGACAGTCTATCACGTTGATGGGCCGCAGCAGCTACTGCTGGAAACCTGGTCCTCCTTCTTCAGCACAATGGGCCTCACCACGTCCACATCACGGTGCAGGTGATTCAGAAAGCCTTTAAGGATGCCGGGGGATGCGTAGAAATCGATCAAAAAGTAAGCCCCTCGGCTGTGCCTCTGGCTGTGTTTGGTTATCGTGTAGGGCAGCAGTCTCTCTCCCAGGTTCTCCAGCTCCCTCACTACAGCTCCCTGCTCCATCAAGGTCTCGATTGTCCGCCGGAGAGCAGCCGATGTCTCAGGCCGCTGCATAGCCTTCAGGATCAGGGACAGCTCGTAGCGAGGCATGGCTTCAGCGGATAAATCCTCGATTAATGCGTTTAATTCAGCTGGCAAAACGTTTGTGTCATTGCCAAACCTGTCCAAAGACGGCCATGTTATGACACGAGGGACAGGAAAGGTCCTTTATGATGACGTATAAAGAATGCGCCTATTGACAACGACATGGCTAATTTATGTTTAAAAAATTATAGTGTAAAATGTGGTGCCACCAACAAACGACTAATAAAGGAATACCATTTCATCAAAAATATATTTTATAAATCAATAAAATCTAGAAGAAAATTAAATTGCTGATGCGATCTACTTCATGGTTCCGCTGGACATCAATATTTATTATAATTCAAATATATAATACATTTGTACATATAATACAAAGCTGTAACTTTTATGCGACCTTATTTTTAGAAAAAAATAGTCAACGGCACCAAAAATAACAGCGAAGGTGGAAGCCGCGTCCGTTTCGTCATCATTACGCGCCTGCGCACATGCCCACAAGTTCTCTTCACTTCCGGCCTTCCCTTCCAGAAAGAGCGTGGTGAAGATGGCGGCGCAGAAGTCGAAGCCAAGTGATCTTTACAGATGCGTTTATTCGTTTCTGCTGGAGAACAAGTTCACAAAGGCGGCGCAACACTTTATGAAACAAGCTAACGCGGTAAGCAACACTGTGTGTGGTTGACAGGCAGCGGCTCGTGCTGTTTGTCTCCAGCTTTGACGTTAAGTTGTCCAGACAACCGTGCGAGGAGTAAACCTATAGCTGTGTACGGTACAGAGAACGACGAAGTTAGCACGTGTTGCGGCACAAGTTGTGCTTTTGATGTTTATCCTGTAGTAATAAATATTCTCATTGGTTGGATAGTAAATCCGAATCATGCAATGTGTGTTTTATCTGGAGGGAATATGAAGTTATTGTTTAAATGAATTTAAACGTTGAAACTGTTGAAGTTGTTGGCTAAGGTAGTGATTCACGTGTTTCTCTACAGACTCCACAAGATGAAAATGAAGAGAGCCTCGTCAACATCTACGACTTTTGGGTGAAGTGAGTTGCTTGAAGTGTTTTTTTCATTCTTCATTAAACTTTAAATATTATTTGATTTATATTAATATTAATGCAAAAAAAAATATCCACTCCACCATCAAATGCTGTCACTGCTAACCAGATATGTTGTCCACTCAGTCAGAATTCCTCAAAGCACAAACCCACCTTAAATTAGACTTAATACTATTTTTGTCGAAACTGATGGCATCAGGTGACTCTTCGGTTACTTGAGCTACACAGCCTGAGGAGTGACTGTTCAAAAAGAACAAATCTGCTGGTGATTTCTATTTTAATGTATTCTCTGTTTTGAACGTAACTGAATATTCCTAGATCTCCTGAAGCCAAGAAACGAAAGGTACCTCCCAGCAAAGGTGACGCTACAAATGGTCCATCAGCCAAGAAAGCAAAAATTAGTGCAGAGAGTTCCAGCAGCGAAGAGTCGAGCAGCGAGGACGAAGAAGCTGTTGCAAAACCAACTAAGGCAGCCCCTGCAGGTAATATCAATGCATTTGATACAGAGAGCTAATAAAGTTGATTGAAGCAGTCAGTAATGTGCCATTCTGAAACCTTTCAGCAGCCAAGGTGGTACCTGCTAAATTAGCAGCAGCCAAAGCCCCCTCCAGCAGCAGTGAAGACTCCAGTGACTCTGAGGAGGAGAAGGCTCCTGCAAAGGCACCTGCTAAAGTAGGAGGAATCGTCCAAATTCACGATTTATCCTTGAGCCAGCCATTGGTGCAAGGCTATATTTGAGGGCTTATGGTGTTGTTAAAATGTGTTTTCTGCATGTAGGCTTCCGTGAAGTCACCTGCTACCCCTGCTGCAGGAAGGAAGAAAGACAGCAGCTCTAGCAGTGAAGAGTCTGACTCTGAGGATGAGCAGCCTGTCAAAGCCACTACACCAAGTGAGTTTAGAGAAGTCATTAATATTTCATAATGTAACAGTCTTCAATTGTGACCTAAATTTGAGTTGATGAATGACTGTGTTTTTTCTCATTTATCTGATTTGCCTCTGAATAATAGAACCCAAGACTGGTGCAGTCACAGCACCCAAGCCAGCTGTTCCCATGAAAGGTGCAGCTCAGAAAAAGCAGGAGAGCAGCAGTGAAGATAGTTCCTCGGATTCTGAAGATGAAGAACCAGCCAAGGTATGCAAAAGAATCTGACCATACTTAAATATTATGACACTATTGATCATCTGTATTCTAAAGGTTAGAAAAATGGTCAATCAAATAATGATGTTTTTCACACTCCACTTACTTCACATGTCTTAATAGGCTCCAGCCAAACCTGCCCCAGTAAAGACTTCTGCAGCTGCTGCTGAATCAAGCAGTGAAGACTCTTCATCTGAGGATGAGGCTCCGCCCAACAAAAAACCTAAAGCAGGTGTGTTTTTACCACTATGTGCACGATGGTTTCAACACACAACATAACAATCCAACAATATCTAGTTACAATAAAGTGATACATTGAAACTTGCCAGTATCACTACTGGTGTTATTATGATAATAACACCAGCAGTCCTCAACACTGTTCATTCTTCCCATTACCATCCTCATCCATGGCCCTGACAGCCCACTGTGTGTATCCTATCTGAAGACCAGATGATGTCAAGAACTCATCCTAAAAGTGCCAACAGTGTTGCACAGAGGGCCTGTACTATGATTGTGATTAGTTTCCTTTGTCCTGGTAGGAGCGTACAGTGCAGTCCCACCTCCTGCTTCAGTCCAGAAACCTCCAGCAGCCAGCAAAGCCAAGGACAGCGACTCCTCAGACAGTAGTGATGAGGAAGAAGAGAAGAAAGTAGCTGGTAGGCGGTGCCCATCTTTTCCTATCTTGGCACATGCGATTTAAAGGCATATCTTAACAGCATTGTAATCCTCACAGCGAAACCTGCACCAGCAAAGACCAAGCCTAGCTTTCCCAAACCTGCTGCAAAGAAGCAGGAGTCCAGCTCTGAGAGCTCAGGTAGTTATCAGCATTCCAGTGTGAAATTTTTATACTCCTCTTGTTCATATATCAAATGATTTTTTTTTTCCCCTTCATGCTCATGCCTCTCCAGATTCAAGCTCAGATGAAGAGGAGGCCAAGAAGCCTGCAGCCAAAGTCGCGAAAGCGGCTCCAGCCAAACCTGCTCCAACCAAGGTTGCACCTGCTAAAGAGAAAGAGGAAGACTCAGACTCATCAAGTTCAGAAGATGAAGAGGAGGCAAAGAAACCTGCAGCAAAGGTGACTCCCAAGGCTGCACCAGCGAAACCTGTTGCAGCTAAAGATGACTCCTCTGAGGATTCCAGTTCAGAGGAGGAAGAGGAGAAGACAATAACGGCAAAGAAGCCTACAGCTGCACCTGCCAAGGCCACCCCAGCTAAAAAAGCAGAGTCCTCGAGCTCTGGTAAGAGACATCAGATTTGAGCCTGGCGATACTATAAGAGTGATATAATTATTGTAATAACTAGAACTTTCTTTATTTTTTGTAAATTGTATTGTCTGTTACAGTACTTTGTGGTGGGATCAAGACTAATAACATCACACACATTTCATTAGTTTCTCCTTACCCCTGCTTTGTTACATAGCCTCAGTTGTCAGTTTGGTAGGTTCATCTAGCTAAAGCTACTTTAGTCTGTTTTTATGTTTTTGTTAATTATTTTGCTGTTTTTTAATAAAGCATTAATTTTAGCTGGGTGTACCTAATAAACTGGCAACTTGACATACATTCATGTGTGTGCAACAGATTAAAATATTATCTGTCAATTCAGATAGCAGCTCTGAAGATGAGGCTCCCGCCAAACCTGCCGCTAAACGTGCGACCACATCGACTCCCGCTGCCGCCTCTAAACCCCCAGCCAAGGCAGCTGAGAGCAGCTCTGAATCAGAGGACTCCTCTGAGGATGAGGAGGAAGCAGTGAAAAACAAGCCAGGGTCTAAGCCAACTACACCAGCTGCAAAGCCTGTTGCTCCTGCAGCAAAGCCTGCTGCTGCAGCAGAAAGTAGCTCAGACTCTGACTCGTCATCAGAGGATGACGAACCAGCAGTCAAGGCTAAATCAGCTACCCCCGCAAAGCCTGCTGCTGCCACAAAGCCTGCTGCTGCCACAAAGCCTGCTGCTGCTGCCGCAAAGCCTGCTGCTGCAAAGCCTGCTGCTGCTGCCGCAAAGCCTGCTGCTGCAAAGCCTGCTGCTGCTGCCGCAAAGCCTGCTGCTGCTGCTGCAAAGCCTGCTGCTGCAGCAGAAAGTAGCTCAGACTCTGACTCGTCATCAGAGGATGACGAACCAACAGTCAAGGCTAAATCAACTACCCCCGCAAAGCCTGCTGCTGCTGCCGCAAAGCCTGCTGCTGCTGCCGCAAAGCCTGCTGCTGCTGCCGCAAAGCCTGCTGCTGCAGCAGAAAGTAGCTCAGACTCTGACTCGTCATCAGAGGATGACGAACCAACAGTCAAGGCTAAATCAACTACCCCCGCAAAGCCTGCTGCTGCTGCCGCAAAGCCTGCTGCTGCTGCCGCAAAGCCTGCTGCTGCTGCCGCAAAGCCTGCTGCTGCTGCAGCAGAAAGTAGCTCAGACTCTGACTCGTCATCAGAGGATGACAAACCAGCAGTCAAAGCTAAATCAGCTACCCCTGCAAAGCCTGCTGCCGCAAAGCCTGCTGCTGCAGCAGAAAGTAGCTCAGACTCTGACTCGTCATCAGAGGATGACGAACCAGCAGTCAAGGCTAAACCTGCAGCCATTAAAAAAACAACTCCAGCTGCAAAGCCTGCTACCCCTGTTGCAAAACCAGCTGCTGCAGCAGAAAGTAGCTCAGACTCTGACTCGTCTTCTGAAGATGAAGAACCAGCAGTCAAAGCTAAATCAGCTACCACCGCAAACCCTGCTGCGGCAAAGCCTGCTGCCACAGCAGAAAGTAGCTCAGACTCTGACTCCTCGTCAGATGATGACGAACCAGCAGTCAAGGCTAAACCTGCAGCGGCTAAACCTGCAGCGGCTAAACCTGCAGCGGCTAAACCGGCTAAACCAGCTACCCCTGTGGCAAAACCAGTTGCCGCTGCAGCAGAAAGCAGCACAGACTCTGACTCATCTTCTGAAGATGAAGAACCACCGGTCAAGGCTAAACCTGCAGCAGCTAAACCAGCTACCCCTGCTGCAAAGCCCGTTACCCCTGCTGTAAAGCCTGCTGCTGCAGCAGAAAGTAGCTCAGATTCTGACTCGTCAGAGGATGAAGAACCAGCAGTCAAGGCTAAACCAGCTACCCCTGCAGCTAAACCAGCTACTCCTGCAGCAAAGCCTGCCGCTGCAGCAGAGAGCAGCTCAGAGTCTGACAGCTCAGACTCTGAGAGTGAGGCAGCCAAACCTGCAGCCCCGGTAGCCCCTGCTGGCACACCCAAAGCATCAAAGGCAGCTGCAGCTCCAAAGAAGAAGGCTGAGGAAAGCAGCTCTGACTCCTTGGACAGTTCCGATTCAGAGACAGAGGCAAAGTCCACCCCTGCTAAGCCTGCAGTCACCAATGGTAAGGCAGCAACACCCAAGACCTCAGCGAAGCCAGCCGAGTCCTCATCCAGTGATAGCAGCTCCAACGAGGAAGAAGAGGCCAGTAAAAGTACTGTAAAAGCTGCTACACCTGCCGTAACGCCCAGGAAGACCCCAGCAGCTAAGCCTAAAGACAGCAGCAGCTCCTCAGACAGTTCATCAGAGGAGGACGCACCGTGCAAAGCAGCCACAGCACCCACCACCCCTGTAACAAATGGTGAGTCTCTAACAAATACTGAGCATTTAACAGGGAAATGAAATTAATGAGTGAACAACACACTGGATCCCTCAAACAGCCATTACTGGTTCATGAAACGCTTTGATTGTTGACTGGCACACAACAGTTTCCCCTAATATGAGCACATATTTCCCCTGTTGTACGTAGGTACCAATGGAAAGAGAAAAAAAGATGAAGAATCATCAGAAAGTGAAGAAGAGGAGGCAGAAGTCAAGACGCCAAAAAACAAAAAGGCTGCAACCACACCACAGACATTTCCTAAAGCCAATAAGAAGGTAAGTTCTGCTGGAGAGTGAAACTCTGTCTGAAGTCTGAGAGAAGAGCTGTAAGTTGATAGAAATGACTTGTCTTTCAGTCCTCCAGTGTACCGTTCCGTAGAATAAAAGAGGATGAAATCAAGGTGGACCCCCGTCTTACAGATAATTCTTTTGAAGCAAAGGTGAGCCCAAACACCACTGCAAGTATCTGACAACATTATTACACACTAAATGACCCACAAATGTGTTTAATTTGTCTTTGCTATCATTCCAGTTTGGAGCCCATGGGGACTGGGGCCAGAAAGCAAACGACGTGCTCAAGTTCACAAAGGGCAAGTCGTTCCGTCACGAAAAGACGAAGAAAAAGAGGGGAAGCTATCGTGGAGGTGCCATCTCCACATCAGTCAACTCGATAAAGTTTGACAGCGACTGAGGACCTCAGTCCAGTCCTTCCCACCTGAACTATAGCATACCTGTGTGATCAGGACTATCCGTTGTCGACTTCCTCGCCCTATAAACAGTCCCTCTATCATCACCTCCCAGCAGCAGCACACTGATGAGGATGTGACCTGTAGAGCTGAGCTGGCACAACATGTAGCTGCCTTTAGGGTTTTCATTTGATCTCTGATCTGAAGCAGCAGTTAGTGGAGCTATGGCAGCAGGAGAGAGATGTTCCCAGCTGGGACTTGAGACTGGACTGCTGAAGCTTAACATCCATGTGACATTACCACTTATAGCCACTAGGTGGCTGCAGGCCACTTGTCAATGGGGGGGAAATGTGCTGGGCCCCCTTTTTGATCAGTAGTACTTTATTCTCAACTGTCTGTCAAATGTCATTTCTTTGGAAACACCTTTTTTTCCTCCTCATTTATGTATGAATGACAGCCATCCATCCCAACTGTTTCTATGTAATGTATTTAGAAAAGGCTGGTATTGATTTTTTTTTTGTTTTAAATAGATCACATGAATTCTTGAAGTTTCTTTGGTTGTTTGGTAAGTTTTATTTGGCCACATTTAACAGAGTGTGTGCTGTTTTCCTCTTTACGTTCCACAAACCTTTGGAGAGTAGAACTGAGTTTTATACTATGTATTTATTACATTTTAGTCAATTTCAATGATTTGGACGTTGGATGCTCTGTTCCTTGCTAATCTCAAGCCAATTTGCTTTGAAATGATCGTTCTTCTGATGTTAGGATACCCCTGTCAAACTCTCCTTTATTTGTTCATAAGTGGTATCAAAGTGAGTATCCATCAGTGTAACTGAGAGCCATGTTTGTTTCAATTATTTGAACTTACTGTATGACCTTTTGTGAAGCTTTTTTTATTATTATCAATTCCTGTAGCTGTAATTAACGACCTAAAAATTAAATGTTGGTGTAATTGGATGGTGGCTTTGAGGGTTTTCGTTCAAATATACTGATACACAGTGATAGTCCTAATTTGTCCTGGATTTTGTCATTGAGCTTTGTTTCCCTTTAGTCGATAGTAAGTCAGTTCTTTCTGCAGAAGGGATGCAGACACCTTCATTAAAGCCACTAGATGGCAGACAAGTAGCTCTTAGCACCAATGCTGGCCCTCACTGTACAGTATACGAGCCGATCTGCATTACAAGCCACAGGACACAGTCAACTTTAATGGACGATCTTTCACACAATAAACAGGGAGGAGTCCAGAATTGCTCTTTTTTTCCAGGTACTGTCACACCATATAGAGTCTCACAAATGCAAACATCTCTACATCTATGGCAGCCAGTCCATTCAAGTGTTCATTCGATTCCAACATAAATCTTCTCATTCTACTTAATGCAACATTGATCAGGTGATCACCTGAACAAAATCTTATTTTATGAGGAAGATTATAAAAATCACTGCTGTGATTAAAGATTGAGATTATCCCACCAGTAATTATTTCTAAACTTCCCAAGTTAAAATGTTAGTGCTCTGCTGTTTAAAAATGAATGTGAACATGTTTTCTTAACATTATTTGAGGTCTGAAAACACTGCATCTTTTTTATTTTGACCAGTTGTCAGTTTCTACCGATAAATGTTCTAAACAACAATATTTTAATTTCAAATTTGAGAGAAATGTTATTAGTACTTCATAGAATGAAATAAAAATGTTCATTTTACTCAAGCGCATACCTTAAAAAAAATAATGATTTTGCAGTGGTCTCTTAATTTTTTTCAGAGCTGTATTTGGGAGATGTGATGGGACAGATTGAAGTTTTCTCCAAATGTAAAGTAGTAGCCCCCATTAAGCTTAATGCAGTGTTCGACAATATCACAAAAATGTCGGCGACATATACAGCTAAGATGAAGTGCATGTTCTCACCTGGACCACGGAGACAGAGGAAAAATTCAGTCCACCTCCCATGAAAGGCAGGGCACACCCTGCACTCGATTCAGTATTTAGACCTTAAATAGTAGTAAGTAGACAGGTTATTGTTTATTGTTAGAAAGTGACTATAATAATCACATTCAAAGAACTTCAAGTTTGCTCTGTGGATTTACCGTGAACCTGGAGGACTGACAAGCTTCACAGACATTGGATAAGGTTTTTAAACTGTCAGCCTGCGTTATCTTTTATTACAAACTGTCTTTTTATCTACCCATCAAATGAACTGTTGTGTTAATATAAAGTTTAAAGTGGTTGAATGTCCTCTTACTGTTTCCTTTGCTCATTAATTGTAGTAGCTTTTTGGACACAGAACCAAGGAATATTGTTGTCACTACATTGAAGTGAAGTTTACATAACTTCAATATCTGCATAGTAATATCAGTCTGCTTTACAGAAAGCATTAAATGCTCAGTGTGAATGTAATGTTGAATGAAACAGTGTCAGTGTGTGTGAGTCAATTGTTGCTAAAACATCTGGCCTTGATCGCTGGTACAGAGATGGAGCATTCACTCACTGCAGTGTGAAGAAAAAAAGCTTAATTTTTAGGTACAGTGGATGAACAATGTGTGTGCATTGTCCATACAGTTCATGCAGCCACTCTGAAGAAATGTGAGTGTACATTTCTGTGCTTGTACATGAAGAGCTGTTGACTCTGGAAGAAGGTCTGCATTTACTCTAAATATAGCCTCACTCCAAAGTCTGACAACAGTTACCCATTGGGCGTTGCTTCAGTGCTTCAGTGCTCACCAAGCAGGAAGGTTGACAGAGCGTGCTTGTTTAGGGTTTACATGGCTGAGCTGTTGAGAAGAGGGGGCTGCAGTGCTGCTGCTGCTGCTGCTGTGGAGCTGTGACCAGGTAAATATTCAGTACAGATGGAACTGTTGTTGTGTGACTGGATGCGGTTGGAGGCAAGGTTGCAGTCAACATGTTGTACTCTATGAAGAGACTATGAGTTACAGGAGCCTTATAGGAAGTTTAAAGCAGAAGAAACCAGCGTTTTACTGCTCTTAGTCTGAAATAAAATTAGTTTAGTCAATTGAGAGACAACATTTTCTGAGGCTGTTAATTGCTTACATCGTTCATCAGGCATCATCACTGGTTTGAGCTACTTTTCTCAGTGTTGCATCACTGTAAATAGCTTTTTGGGGGTTCAATTATCCAACACAGAAAAACTACAGCAGATAAAAGTCAAGGGTTAGTGCCCGAAAACTTTTTCTTAAAAACAGAACCCTAACCCTTTAAAGCCTCACTGGAGATGAATTTCAGAAATTGGAAAGCAAGGCTGTTATGTAGCTCTTGAAAACTTGATGTTTGGAAGATATAGGGCAGTGTTCTTCAACATCAGGATCATGACCCCACACAGGGTCGCTTGAAATTTCTAGTAATCAATAAAAATGGAAAAAAATTACTAATACTAAAAAATTAAAAATATTACAAATATTTTTGTAATGATTGAATGTACATTTCATTTTAATTAAAACACCACTTTCCCTAATAAAAATCAAATCACGTGACCGTGTGTGTTACTACACTTCAATCCGCTCAGACACAGCACTCGATATGTGCTCCACAAAGGAAAGCTCCCACCTGAAACGTCTAGAAAACACTTTGCCACTTATTTCCCCGACTTGGACATGTCAAAGTTTTCACTGTGGTACTGCTTGTCTTTAAAATGTTCATTGTGGCCGGTTTAAGATGCTGCAACTCTTTGTTTGTTCAGTATTAATCTGCAGCCTTGTAAATACAAACTTGACTCACTGAACATATCCTGACCAGGGAAAATAAAATTCTCACTTTGTGCAGTAACCTCAACCTGGCTTATCTGCGTCCACCCATAACTGTATACATTATATAGTCTAAATGTCAACATTAACGTTTATTTGCAACATAATACAGCAAAATATTACATGATCAAAAAAAATGTCTTTGTTGTTTTGAATGTCTTGGGTCGCCAGAAATTTGTGACGTTAAATTGGGTCAAAAAATGTTGGGAACCACTGATGTAGGGTAGACACACAGCATCTTTATGTTTCAGTGTGTGTTGTTTAAGATGATTCAAGAACGATGGCATTCTGTTAAAAATCATTTTACGATCCAAGTGATTGTCACGCCACACTCTGGAAAGATATCCAGTGAGGAATACTGATGAGAGGCCCTTCAACCTAATCTCCTGCCTTGCAATCACTCCTGAGCACCACTCCTGACTGTCAGTCACAGTGTGTGCAGGAGAGTGAGCCAGCTCGTTTCAGGCCGATGCAGCAGTGAGTACCAAGGGGCTGCAGGACACTATGAGGCCGAGGACTGCCCATCCTGTCCATTTCAATTAGACAAAACTGCTGACCACTCTCTCATACACACAAGCATCTTTTTCTACCTCTAGCACACACTCAAAGGCACTGCATACAATCAGCCATGCAAGTTTTACTTCAAAATGTTACACCCAATTTCATTACACATGACAAACGACTTCCTCGGTGCCCCGTAGATTAGTCTCACTAATCCCCCATGAGTGAAAATGAGAACATGACAGGGAAACAATCCAACTTGTGAGTCAAGCAGAACATTAAACAAAGCTTAATCAGTTTTACGTTATTAAAAACATCTTTAATAGAGCATTTCTTTTGACATCCGTTGTCTCATATAAATATCATTTTAGTGGGCAATGATGATAATAAGAAGAATATACACTTTGAACAGTACATTATAGAGTAAGACAAGCATCACTGATCATTTATGGAACCAAATGAAGAAGCAGCTGGAGCGAGCAGACTGAATGAAGAGGTGCTAACAAGATTACAGACGTCTGCTCTCTTTCCCACCAAAAGTAATAACTGAGGACAGTACAGAGCAGGCATACTGTAGTGTTTACACACCTTCTCATCTTCTGCAGTGATATGTGTTAAATGCAGATATAAATATGCTGCTTTTAGCATTTGACGAAGGGTCGCATGGTTATCTGCTGATGCTGCATCCCTCAATAGAAAAGGTGTTTGTTTTGGTCTATTTTACAATATACAAATACCCATGAAGCCTCACACGTGTGCTATAGAAGCCATTCAGGACAGTGAGCTGCATCGGCATGCTTCAGTCACTATATTGACAGTCTAAACTACAGCAACATGCGCTAATGATTGGTGTTGTCCATCAGAGCTTCAGTCCTAATACGTTCTTTGCATTAATTGTGGGCTTAAATTGCAGAGGCTTGTTGAAAGTGAAGGTCTTTGACGACACTGGTGTTGTTGCTTTATTCACGCTGTTTTTCTGTTCCTCTCACACGTTGCCTCCCGTCTCTATTATGTCTTCGGTGTAGCAAAGTCCCAGGCCGTATCCTGGGCGCACTTCCACATGGCACGCACCAGCCGAGTGAAGCCCATATCCTTGGGTTTCTCCAGCCCACGCATGAGCCGCTGCTTCATAATGGCTATGAACTCCCTATTACTAAGTTCTCCGTTTCCTGAGGAAGATAGACGGACAGGGGGAGAGAGGAAAGTGTGATGGACATGCAATAATGGAGAAAGAGTAAGTGAGAAGAGAAGGTGACTTGCATTTATTGATGATTTTCCCCCATCAGTCGAGGCTTTCCAGAAATGCAGTTGGCCAGGTACTTACCATCGCAGTCGAACAGAGCGAACACCACATCACACACATGGTCCGATAGCTCCACCTTGGCTACAGTGCGGGCCACCTGCTTCATGGTAACTGAGAGACAGAGGGAGGAAAACACAGATAAAGAGAATCTACATTTGTGTAAGAGAGAAACAGAGGCGGGAGTCTCACAAGCCAGCTAATAAATGGCTCATGTGGAGGACACTGTGTGAGATCGATAGTAGACAGCAGACTCCCATTCCTGGGGTGGACTAGAGAAGAGAAGGAAAGAGACATCAATCTCAAAATGAGACCGAGAGCCTCTGGGGAAAAAAAATAATAGAAAATAAAATTATGAAAACTTCCATAGTCTCAACCAAAATGATTGACTATCAGACTTCAAGAGGCGGAGTGGATGAGTTAAAAGTCAAAAAGAAACAGAGGAATATGACAAAGGAGAGGGTAAGGATGAGATTAATATTACCCAAAGAAACATTCCTGCAAATGGCAAGAAAAAAACAGCTGAATCACTCCACCAAGAGTCTCATTAGTGGCCTCCTTTTCTACTTTTAACAGTGTGTGGCTCCAGATAACACACCCACATATGAGAAACTGCTGAAAGGGTAGGAAATCATCAGATTTTAGAGTGAGATGAAAGAAATAAAAGACAAAAAGAGGAACAAACTAAAGGAATACTTTACTCACAAAATGACCATTTGTATATAAATTGCTCACCGTTGTTAACTTGAATTCTGGGAAGAAAACATCACCTTGCATGCCTCCATGGAGAGCACATTTTCTTCAAGAATACAAGGCAACGAGGGGTGAGTTACTGATATGCAAATGGACATTTTGTGAGTAATGTATCCCTAGAAGACTTGAAGAGTATAAAGACACTTTCAACAGCCTCACAAACGCACACATGGCTCGTTATGGTTATTGCAGCTGAAGCCATATGCTTGAAACAAGCACCCTGGGGTGGACCATGCACCTCCTTACAGCAGAATCTGTTTCAGCAGTGAATCAGAACTAATGGATGTGTTGACAGAAAATACAGAGGCCCATTGAAGGGCTGAATCAGTGCAATAATGAAGAAAACACTGACTCATCAAACAATTTGCCATAATAACACAGCTACAGGTCAGTGCTGCTCTCACATTAAATTGACTCTCATTGTTAGGCACTGACAGACAGATTACTTCAGTAAAATGAATGCTGAAGAAGATGAAGGAAATAAGACTAATGAAATGATTTGACTAATCATACACTGCTCAGTAGTGAGAATGTTACGTCAACTACAGACAACTCAAAATCATAAAATGATATAAAACCCCAATTACTGGACAGCGTACAATAGCCATTTACAGTCATTTTCTACTTCATGCAGTAGTTCTTTCATTTGTTTCATATTCCTACACCGAGTCAAATTACTTTCAAGCAAGAATTTCACAGGAAATGACACACGTATGTAATCCAGTATAGTGTGCTTCATTGATAATAGACTCACTGTTCACTCTCTTTCAAGCTGAATGAAGTTACTGCTAATTCTAACTAAACATCCAACTGCAGCTGCTTCACATTAGTAAGATTCAACAAGCTACAGAAGAGGAAGCTTTTATTGCAAAGAAGCAAGAGGAAATGCAATGTATTTGTCATTGTGGCTAGCGCTAACCAGTTATGAAAAATGCATGCAAATGCATATTTCTGACAACAACAGTTTTAAATTTTGCTAGGAGGTAATGGAAGAAGGAGGAGCAGCCACAGTGAGCTGTAAGAGGAAAAGCTGCTGGCACACCTCCAGCTCCTTATGAAGGTAACCAACATTTTAGTATCCTGCTTCTGTATGGAAAGCCGCTACTGCGCCATGAGCAGGATGATGGAAAAAGGCAGAATATTGACTCACTTCTTTATTTAAACAAGGTATGTTTGTTTAGCTGCACTGTAAACAGATACACTAACTGTTCCTGTTGTATTTCTGCCAAAGTAGCTGCTCAATGAGTGAGCTGGGTTGCTATTTAGCACTATTACCATGGTAACCACAGATGTTAGCAAATCAAACAGAATTGAAATTTTAGGATTTCAAATGTTTATCATCTTGTTCTTTCTCTCCTTCACCAAGGATTATATCATCTTCGAACTGGTGACCTGAGGGTAGAAACAGCTCAATCATGTAAAAACAACCCTCCTCCTGTGATGATGCCAGCATGTGTCAGTGGGCATAAGCCTGCAAAGTGATCTGTCATGTGTGCATGTTCATGGTTTTTGGATTCAAGCACACCACAGGCCTGGAGGAAGAGGCGGCAGATGAATGGACGGACAAGCTGACGACAAATGGCTGAGCAAGAATTGGGAGCAAAGCCAGGCAAAAGAAGATGTGGGCAGCTAATCTGGCTGGCTGAGTGTTAACAGCACTGAGAGACAGAGAGTGAAAGTGACAACAGTTGAGTCTGAAGGGGAGTAATGAGGAGGAAAGAGGATGTAAGAGCGAATGTGTGTGTACCTTTATCTATGGAGGCACCGGCCATGTGGTAGAAGCTCAGAGCTGTGTCCACGTCGTTCACGTTCTTTAGGAAAGTGAAGAAATTCTCCACCTCCTCAAATGTGATGCCCTGCACAGGATGGGGAAATATGTGAAATATGAGCATTTCTGTGACAAATCATTCCCGTTGATCTAACCTGAGTCACGAGAGCCCTGCAATCTTGCTATGAGCCAAACAGGTCGGTACAAGAGCTGCGACTGCACAACTTACGTTTTTGGAGCAGCTCAGCAGTGTAACACAAACGACACGAGGAAGTGGGCAGAAGCAGTGGACACACATGGATGAACAGTGTGTCACGGAGGAACAGGCGAACAGACGGACTAAGACACACATGCACACAAACAAGAGACGCATAGTCACACAGCTGCCACACTGCTGATGAGCTCGTTTGCAAAGAAAAGTGCAGCAGCTGGTCTCAGGCTGTAAATAACATTTTTCTCGTTTACATTACAGGTTATGCCAATGCAGAGAGACAGACCGGCATGTAAAAAGAGAGGATGAACAGTGAAAGGTGGAGAGAGGGAGAGAGAGAGAGAGAGAGAGAGAGAGAGAGAGAGAGAGAGAGAGAGAGATGCTTACTGCAGTTCAATTCCTCAGAGAGACACAACTCAGGCAACACCAGCCTCCATCTTTTTCTCATACCTGGGAGGAAAGGCAGCTTCCCCTGCTTTTTCGCTGCTAAACACTGCATTTAACGATCAAATGCACCTTATCATAGCTCGTGTGATGCTTATCTTTAGAAAAATTAAAAGGGATGATCTTTTTTCTGTCACACTGCTGAGGATACGGAATGCATGGGTGTAACTTCAGTTATGTGACTGATGGGGCTCATTAAGGTGAAGCAGAACTACTCGACTGGAAATAGGAAAGGGATAAATATAAAGTGAAGTTGGTTCCGAGCCATCTGCATGTTGAATAATTTTGTTTTTTTTTTCATTTTCCCTCTGTTTGGTCCCAGTGGGACCATTTCACTTGCTTAGAGCAAGGTGGTGGTGTTTAAGGTGGTGAAGGAAAGTCAAATCGCTACTTTTTTTCCACAAAACACCATGCATATGAAGTACACTAAACTAAGTATACTGAGAATACTAAGTAAACTGAATTAAGTATGTCAAAGTATGTTGATTGATAGAAGAGTGACCAAGGTAAATGACAAAGCCTCAAGGCTTTATTAAGAAATTAAACAGAGCTGGAGCAATTTTGTCCCCCTGCTGAGCACTGGCTGCTCTGTATTTGGTCACCATAAACAGAGATAGTGATAGATAGAGAGTGAGTGCCGGTTAGCTGGATAACGTCAGGCTCTGAATGTGCTGTTCTATCCCAGTGATGTATTACCTCTCATCCACTCTGTCTCACACACTTCCAATGTCCCAACACAATCTACTTCTCCCCCCGGGCACACACCGTCTGTCACGCATCTTTGCATGTAGGCCAGTTAGCTAAAACACTCCACACCACCACAATATATATGTGTGTATATATATACATATATATGTATATATATGTATATACACACACACACACACACACAACACACACACACCTGTGCATCTTTAAACATCTTCTTCAAGCCCTTCTGCATCTGCTTGAGTTTGCGAGACTGGACTCCACTATAGGCCAGCAGCATACCCCCAAACTGTCTCTCTGTGATTCTGCCGTTCGCAGGATCGTTCCTCTCGAACTGGAGGGGAGGAGAGAGAGATTAATAGGAGGAGAAAAGCATGGGGAGATGGGAAACAGTAAAAAGTAAACAGGCTTCAAGTTGAATCATGCTTGGAGCTGGTGTTGGTGACATTACATTTGCATGTTTTTTTGTTTTTTTTTTTAACAATGTCCCACTGGAGCATGGCTTACCAGCAGTGGGCCTTGGCACTGTCAGGCCAATCAAGTCCAGGCCAAGGTGGCCCACCCCCCCTTATCTCTTAACATGCTGACCTCTCAAAATGTTAATTGTCGCACTTGAGAGGCAGCTCATGATTAAGCCAAAATAAACATAGAGTAAAGATTTCAGGGGTGACCTCAGACCTGCCCGTTCATGCACCTGCAGGGGATCTACCTATTGTGAGATGAAGACATTCAATTTAGTGATGAGCAGGTAGTCAACAGAGGATGGTTTTGAGCTGAAAACAGCTGCCTGCTGCTTCTGATACAACACTGTGAGAGTGTACCAACACAGTAAAGTTGTGGTTAGGAGGACAATGATAGTGTCTCTGGTTATTCTAACATTTCTTTGTAAAGTGCATAAAATTGTACATTTTAAACCAGATTTATAGGCAATTCATAAAAAAGGGGTATCAGAAGAGTGAGAAAAACAAGAATAATAGACACTTAGTAACTGCAAAAAACAAACTGCTACAGCTGGTGAAATATGGCCTAGGGTGAGCTGCAGACTCAGCAAACAGAAAGGGAGGAGTGAGGGCAAGCTTGTGTGTGAGTAAGGACTTCAGGAATCAGATTACACCATGTTGCTATCAACATTATCTCTAAGCATTGCAGCATCATTAAGAACTAACAGATTTCTTTCTGGCACATGCTCAGACTCCAGTCTTCAGATGGTGGCACCCATCACGGTTCAATTTATCAGTTAGGCACTGCCCACTCAAATTAAAGAAATTATAATAACCATATGCTCAACAACACTGACTGCTGCTGTGACTGTAGAGGCTCAGCCTGGTGTCACTCTGAGGAGACAGAAGATGGCTTTTAAAACTGTTACGAATTTGAGAGAACAACATTGACCAGGGCTGACAGACGATCCTTCCTCTACCCTTGTTCTACTTACTATTATGAAAACATTATGCAGCACTCCTCTTGCTTCTCCAATGGCTTCTGGAACATCTTTGAGTATATTTGTATTGTAAAGATAACAGGAACAGTAATATTTACTTCCTAAAATTCCGCTGTTAACAATATTTTTTATTGACAATTCAGATGCATATCAAAACTAATGTGGACCTCACAAGCATCTTCATACACATATCCCCTCAAACAGTCACACATCAACGCAAAGATAACCCCATCAAACTAATAGGGTATAATAAAATAAAATACAGGATCAATAACCTGACATTACCATATAGGTTTTACTTTCAGTTAGTATTATCTGTTTCATTGGTCAAAAAAGACATCAATGAGTCCCAAATATACACAAACTGTCTGTTTACCTCTGACAATGTATGTCAACCTCTCCAGTCCAAGACCTGTAATCAGCTCCTTCTTCCAAATTCCAAATGATGGTGATCTATCATTTTTCCAATTTAATCTTCTTGCGTGAAGAAGTCCAAAATCAATCATTTTCGACTGCTTTGCTGTTTTGATAATATCTTTGGGGTATATTCCAAGTATACAAATTGTTGGTATTAAAGGAATAATACTCAAAGTCCACTATTAATTTAAAAGCCACAGAATTGGTGCATCAGAGACTAAGAGTACAGCAAAGCTGTAACATTCGAATTAATTCATTACAACCGTACACAATAGTAAACCAGTGGATGAATACTTTTGGTGTAACACATTCATTCTTGTCTTTCATTACCTCTAGTTTGAGCACATCATGCTGCAGTTTCCTCTGAAACTCCAGAAAGCTGCCAATGGTGAGTTTTCCCTTCAGGTCCTCTCCAAAGAAGTATGTGGTGAGGGCAGAGCTGCAGCCGGCTGTCTTCAGGGTGTTTCCTGTCGTGGAGCGGTCACGGTGCCGCATGCCCATACTGGTCTGGGAACGAATGATGCTTTGGACCTACAGACAGAGGAGGTCCAATGTCAACGATTATGGCGGTGTAGACCAGGTTTCAGTTAAATACATTTATTCAAGGTCTCATGTATTTCTTTAAAAAATTGAGATGGACCACAAAAATAAGGTTTGTGTATCATTAGCCTTTTTGTTGCTTCATATCATAAAGCAGTTGAAATACTTTCATTCATTCTCTTACAAAATGACATTCAACTAAAAAAATATGCAATATGCATTGTCACCCTATAAAAGGCAGTGGTAGAGATGATGATATATCACAGAGTGCAGAGCACAGCACTTATCTTTTCCCTTTGAGAAAATGTCACAGTCGTGCACATCAACCTGCCTTTAGTGCCTGTCAGCGTATGTTACTGGTTACTGTAATACAGTCAGTCATCTAAATGCATGGGCTGGCTGTTTTAACCTTGTGTCTCCTTTCACAATGTTGATCTTGCATAGTCTTGTGTGTGACTACTTGCCTGTTCAAACTCCTCCAGATCCACCTCTCCATCACCGTTCAGATCAAACATCTTGAAAGCAATCTCAAAGTTCCTCTGGGGAGCTGAACACCACAGGACACAAAAACACATTCTGAAATCAATGCAACACAATACAGAAATGACACATCACGTTGGACTGACCCAGCTTTCATCTTACAGTACCCCCTGCAGTGATGGAGCACGGGGCTGTTTTTGAGCCAAAAACCATCAGTCACTGCACAATGATAGCTTCACAGTACAGACCCTCTGCTGTCTAAATGAGCTCATCTGGTATTTGCATCAATGATATTTGAATTTCAAATTGCTGCACAGTTTTTTTTGCAACCTGTGTGAACTTTCTGTGAATGGTATTTGCTGTGCTTCTGCTATTTGGTATCCACTTCACTTTAATGACCACAGGACCAGAGTCAGTGAAATTAGTTTTTGGCACAGGAGGATAACAAGGCTCAGTTCACAGTGTTAGCACTCACAATTTCATAATGACAGAACAAACTAAAAAAAGGGAAATGACTGGACAGATGGTCTTTAAACATATTGTCATTATCATCCTCACCATACAATCTACAAACTTTCAGAAGGAACATCGCCTTCTAAACTAACTTCTAAAACTAAACAAACTAATAATGCGAATACAACACATATTTTGCAGATATATGGGCAACACTTTCACATATTGTATGTATCTTAATCAATACATTATATCTATATAAGTATCTAACACTCTCCATTATATCTCAGCTTTTCTTTGGTATATTTTCCCATCATACATACGGGTTATGCTCTAGCTACTTATGCTAAATTCGAGAAGAACTGTACTTTCTACACTGTCCATCTAATGAATACAGAGCCAAAGCAATAATATTCACACTCATCGTATAACCTCTAGTTGGTAAAATTATACTACAGTTATTACAATAACAGTTTCTTGATTTAGAAAACCAACTCTTATAAAGGATTCAGGCTGCATAATAAAACAGTAAATATGTACGACTGAGGCCTGAACCAGTACGTCCTCCTTTGTACTATTTTTGTGGCCGTGTTAAATGGTTCACTGTCCTGTCATAACAATGACTTGTCCTTGAGGACTTTCTCCATATGAACAGATTATAACAGTGCTTCATTTCCATTATCAAGAAAACCTTTACAAGGGAGGTTTTCACATGCAATTCACTCCCTGTATTCACCACCAATGCCAGACTCAGCTAAAGCAAACAGAGAAACCTCTCCAAGGCAGCTTACTTGGTAGACCCACATTATTAACTTTGACAGAAATGGAGATCATACTGAACAGGCAGCACAGTTCCATGACTTGGCTAATAATATAAAATTGGAAAATGTCTGAAAAAACAGAGACAAAGACATGGAAGAGCTCTTCATTTGATTTCTGTTCAGTGTGTAGGATTTTAATGATGTTCGATTGAATTGTATATAAAAGAATCATACAAGAATCAGTTAGATCTCTGAGTAGTCTGTACAGTTCAGCCATGTACTCACTGGACAGCACTGTGGTGAGGAAGATGTAGTCAGAGAAGGAGATCAGACCACATTCTCCCAGTGTGAAAAATATGCTGTCCTCATCTGCAAACTTCTCCCTCTCCTGTGCGATCTTCTGCTCATTTAGGTCACAACAAAAAAAGGGAAGAAGTTATATTACAAACATTTCAGACGATTCAGCACAAAGCCTCATAGCTCTTACAGCTGTCCCAGGTGTGGCTTTGTGTGTGTGTGTGTGTGTGTGTGTGTGTGTGTGTGTGTGTGTGTGAGTGAGAAGCTCAATCAGAGACTGGCTATGCTCAAAACACAGAAACATATACACATACTGTACTTCCACACACACACAGACACGTTAAAATAGTCCTGGTACATGACAGTGACTATGGATAGACGGTTTATCACAATAACAGTCATGCAAATGCTGCATACACATGAAGCCATACAGGCAAGGTGAGGGTGCTAATGACAAGCAATTAGTCTGTGGTCAGTTCAAAACACAGAGTACAAAACATTATCCACCAGAGGCTGTACTCAGCGTGAAATTGACATAAAGAGAAGGAAAAACATCACGAGAGACTGCAGCACAAACACACACTATTGATTAACAACATCTGCAACACAACCCAAATGTATTAATCATTAAAAACAAAGTGACTTTAGTCCTCGCTTTCTCTCTCACACTCACAGAGTTAACTTTAAGTTATTTTTTCCTATTACCATGTGTATAATAACAGCATTGCATGAAAGAGTGATTTAATCACATGCACACTACACACTCAGTGATAGACTTGAAAGACAGCGTCCGCAGGACGCTCCACCAAACAGAGTGGACAGACGGACAAAGCATGCCTAAGAGGGGAGGGGGGCTGGGCCAAGCTGAGCCCACGTGGAGTTACCTCCGTCTGTAAGAGGTCCAATTCAGAGTGGGAGGAAGGAGGAGAAACAACTGTTAGAGAACAGCGTGGCCTCTGCTGTCTTTAGCAGGGCCTTGAACAACAAAAGACAGGAATGTGCATTCATATTGCTGCACACAAACACACACAGAAAGCATCTTGCTCTAAACAAGACAATTGGGGCATACCACCAAAATTAAGAATTCAATTATGTATCTGCAGTCTGTAAGCAAAGACTGTGACACAGCTCCACTAGTCTGTAATAAAAATTGTCCAGAGCTGTATGGCGAATGCACATTGCAAATGAAAGCTACTCCAATAATTTCTCTTAAAAATGGGCATGGATTTGTATTAATTGGGAAAACATAACTGAATACTAAAATTTGGTGGCATACCGTTTAATAGAATAACAGCAAAATTCTTTCCCCATGAACCGACTCCCTCCTCTTGATAAACAGACTGTAAAATGGCTGCTAAAAACAGTTGGTAAGCTATCACTGTTCCAATGCGTGCCAATCTGGACTCTTACATGTCAGTGATGTAAATATAGAAAATAGTGGTTTCTACTGTAACATTCATTATTGATGGTATCTACATTTACTCTATAAAGGGAGAAGGGAGCGGGAGAGAGAGGGAGAGATGAGAGAGGAAAAAAAAACAGTTATTTTTGGAGCGGTGCTACTGGTTGAGAAACAGACACAGAGAAATAACAAAAGGCAAAATTATCATTCTTGATGCCAGAAGCATTCAGGTGTTTGCGTGTGTGAGACAATACTGGAGAAGGACAGGTAGACAGATTGAAAGAGTAAAGTGAGGGTCAAAGAGGTTGGTGTTGGCTTCTGGGTCTGGAACGATGAGACTGCCCCCTAGGCCTGAGATGTGCCAGAGTCCTAATGCCAGTCCACAAAACAGACAGCCACACAACAATTACACTGTGTGTGTGTGTGCGTATTTCAATGGGCAAGCACATACTCACGCCCACACAGACAGCTCAACTACGCACATGAGAGACAAAAACATACTGGGCCTCATTATAATGATCAGAACGGAGGTACAGAGCACATTAGCCATAATAACTCTTTTCTTTCTCCACGGCGTCAAGGACAAAAATCACGCCCACAGAATAGCCAAAATAACATTTAAGGAAAACACATCCAAATATAATTGGCCAAAGATTGGAACCAAATATCACATTCAGCTGATCAAAATCTCAACGTGAGTATGGGCACAGTAACAGATAAACACACAGTGTAGTGTAGTGTACTCTGCTGCAGCCTATGTCCCTGTCAGAAGAGAACATGATTCTCTTTTAGGATGCCACTCTACAGCCAGACTTCACTACTGAGCTGACAGCATAGCTTTCACTCTGCTCTCTCTCCCTCACACAATGTGCCATCATACTGTACATCTCCCTGATAAATGCATGATGTAAAACTGCACACTCTCCAGCAGATGAACAGGGATGTACATCGGGCTGTGCTGCAGGTTTCATCTTGGCTTTTAAGCCTTTCTCCATGGAGCTTGTGGCTCTGCTGTAAAACCACTTCTCCCCCTTCATCCTCCAGTTTTTCCATCACTGGTGCCTCAACGTGCACCATTATGTGCTCCGACAACAAGCCTATCAACGATACAAAATATGGATGGGTAATTCAGAAAAATGGTGAAACATGTTTGCCTCAAAGATATCACTATTGGGTTACTCAATTTCCCAAACTGCATTCCATCAGTTCAGTCAGTTTTGATTCATCTACCCAGGGGAAAGCTATAAAACACAAGGCTGCAGTCACGAAACAGATCTCTACTTCAATGAGATCTGTATTTAATGCGCATCTTAGATTTTTCCCAAAGCACTGATTTCAAAATGACTGTAAATCTAATTGCTGCAACACTGAAGTTAATTAACAGCTAACACTTTGTCTGTCAGCATGTGTCTGTTGATCAGTGTCAACTTTGTAGCTGTCTGTGTATGGGAGCATCATTTCTTTTTGAATCTCTGCCTCAGGCCTGCTCATGTGTTCATACATGTCTGTAAGTGTCAGCTACACTATGGCCAAGTCCACAGGCTGTGTCCAGATGATGGGCTGAACAACCCAACTAGCCTGCTGAGGCAGAAACACAGTTCTGACAGAGCTGCTGGCTCAATGGAGCTGGCGGCGGGGCGGTCAAATGTACTGCTGTCTCTATCACTCACACACACATACACACACACAGCGTGAGTTATAGGGTTGGCCAGGGCTAATCTCTCCAGTGCACCAGGCGACAGAGCTGCCCGATAGCTGCCCTGGCTGCATGTAAACTAGCCCAAACTTAAAGAGTCCAACAAATGAGACCCATACAAGTCAAGCACAGCCAGAGGAAAGCATGCAAAAGGGCTGAATCTCTTTCCACTCATTTGACATGAGTGCCTAAGGATTATGGCACACATGCTGAAAAAAAAATAAATTTTAATGCTCACATTTATTTGTGAAACACAAAATTGGGGAATTACATGTTTCTACATCTTTACACAGCCTCATCAGACTAATACTGTACATCATAAACCCATCAGATCCACGAGTACAGATAATGATATGTCACAAATATAAACTTCACATGATCAAATTAACCACATGACATTGATTAGTTCAATTATATCACAGCTGTGTGGTTGAGAAAGCACACATTTCTGACATGCAGCATCCTGTCATAACAACAGAAAACAAGCAGCTGTTGAAGCGACTGTGATCGACATAATTCAACACACCATACTGCAGTCCTGCAATATATCATGTGCCACACATACATTCTGTGCCAGCTTCACTCTGGCTATTTATGCTGCTCCACTAGTACTCTGTGTGGCTTAGGAGCAGATGACAGCTTAGACTTGGCTCTCTCTAATACCACTGTATGGCTGCAGTGCTTTGTTATTGATTAGATCCGTGACCCCATCCAACACTGCGGCTGCAGACACTCTGATAACAGGAGAGAAGTAGATGATGAACGGACTATGAGCCACATAGTTTTACAATATTAATTATCACACAAAAGACACAATGACTTTGCTCAGATAATGTCATATGACGCTGTTGTCTGCATCGTCTCCTCTGAGCGTTACAACAATGAGTCCTGCCACTGAAGATGAAAAGCGCAAGCTGCCAAGAGAGTGTGTCCGCTTGAGCGATGCCTGTCCCTGAGCGACCTCTCATCTTTTGTACAGGTGAGTCTCGCTCAGACTTGGTGTAGTGAAGCACTACACCAGCGGGGATACACTGATCAAAAAAAAAAAAAAAGCGTACGGTGTGACAGACAGCACAGAATGAGTCAAAAAGGGGGTGGGGAGGGTGACATAAATTCATTAAAAATTAATCAGAACCTTTATGTGGCTTTGTGTGACAGGGTAGCTCTCAGGTTACCGTCACTTTGACAGGTTCAATGAAAGACATGCTTTTCAGGGGAAAAGGAATTTAGAATGACCTGCTTGAGGGTAAAGTCAACCCTGACATGACATTTAATTTTATAAAAGAAAGCTCTCATGGTGTGTAAGTGCACTTGCCCCGTATGCACCATCTCCATCCAAACCCAAAAGAAAACCACACAAGCCATGCTTATATACTACTTCCCACTCTGCCTTGAACACCACAAAACCCAAAAAACTCATGACCATCAGAGTGCTCCAGAGCGAATATTCCCTCCTAGCATCTACCTCAGGAGCAAAACACCACAGTCTGTAGGCAGCAGGGTGGGTGTGTGGGTGGTGAGAACACTGATGGATTAGCTTTCCACCTCTAGTCCCATGGGTAACTGCAGAGCAGGTGTACTGTTAATAACTTGTAATTATTCTGGAAACACAATCAGAATAATGTACCCTGATGTGGAACGCTCAATAAACACATTCCAGTCACTGAGGGACGGCAGCTGTCTCACAAGAGAGAGGAGGAACCGAATTAGCTGACCAGGTATAGACAACCCAACCCCTTCCACCGTAGAGTCAGAGAAAGATTAAGTGAGTGTGTGTGTGTGTGTGTGAGACTGGATTTTTGTTTTAAGCTTTTATAAAGAAAAGTGGAAAGCCTGTGAGAATTGAAGACAGTGTGAAAAGATGGGGAAATAGTGCAGTGACAGTCCAAACAGCAGCCCCTGGGAGCTTCCTGTGAAATCAGAAAGAGTGAACATGACAACAGTTGGTGTGACAAGAGGCTCGTTTCCATTGGAGCAGCCCCCCTCCACACTCCCTCTGAGTGACAGGTGTCCGCTCTCATCGTAGCTGGTCACACGGCAGACGCTGTGGTTTAGAGGGCCACAGCATGTAGGAACAGTTTGGATACAATTCAGATGTAGAGACCAAGTCCTTCCTGCAACCATGCTCTACAGAAATCATGCAGCACTGACATCTGGGCAATCCAGAGGATGGATTTGTGAAGGCTAACAAGCACAGCAATACAGCCTCGATGTTAGCCAAAAGAGCCATTTCCTGGGTCCTAAAACCACCCTGTGAGGACACCATGCGCAGAGAGGGGGCGCCACCACCAGCAACTTTCTCTGTGAGTAACAGGCAATAGAGCGGTGCATGCTGGGAAAATAGCTAGAGTGCCAAAGCATGTGGACAGCTAGTGCTGATATTTCTTAAAGGGATGAAGGAGAAAAGGTGTGTTTATAAAGCAAGGCAGAGGGAGTGCAGGGGAACAGCACTGCACTACTATGATTTGGCAGTGATCAATACGAAGTTCCTTATAAAGGACTCATTTTAGCTGCTCTTTGCATCTCAGCTTTGCAAGGCTTGATGTTCTTTTTAAAAATGATTATAAATGCATTTACTTTGGAGCATCAACTAGTGTGTAAATTATGTAGCAGGGCTGCAGTGTTAAATAATCCTTGTAGAAGTAAAGTATAAAGTTTTTACTTATATATAATTCAGCAGGGAAGGCATGGCACGCAGCTGCCTCCGATAAGCTGTACAAAGGGCACCGGGGAGGTCTCCAACACAATATGCAATAACAATGCAGAGTTTGAGTTTGCATAAAGTGCACAGACAATAGGGTGCATGTCTATTTCAGTTTGTGACACTAGTCATTATAAACGGTGCACAGGTTGTAACCTGCCCTTTCTGCACTTGGCTTATCTTTGCCTCATCCTGACTGACACGGCATTCAGACCTGCTTAAAGGCCAACTCATTTAGTAGATAAAGCTCATAGGTCAATGCTCATTTATTTACACATACATACATAAATGTGTGTATCAGAAGCATTGGACTCACAGAACGTTTCCCCCGTGCACTCTGCCGAAACATTCTAAAGCAACACTGGAAACTAGGAGCTAATAAATGCTCAAACACATACACATTTATGTAAACCTTATAAGCACTTAAAGTGTCCCAGTATATGGAATTAACAGATAGACAGAGTGGTCTTTCCTCTACCCCATTGTGTTATTATCCATATATAACACATCCCAGAGTGTATTATGGTGCTTATACCATGGTCACTTACCACAGGCAATAAAACAAGCTGTACTCAAATTCAAATCCTCAACCAAATTTAAATGTTGATTGGAAATGGTTGACAATGAAAAAGACTTTATTAATAATGGACGTTTCACTAATCACAAATGAGTATTTTCTGTGGCCATGATATAATCAGCCTTATGATGTGACAGTGGTGGTGCTTCATTCTACTTCCATCCTCAGACTGTTTGACACATCAGGCTGTGTTCAGTCAAACTGTGGGAGAAAACCTGGATGTAAATTCAACATTTTATGACCAGTCTATTGATATCTTGTTAGAAATTATACACTTTAATCCACACTTCGACTGTGGTCCTGGACACTGCAGCCGTGACTTTTGCACTTGCTGAAGCTGAGATGTGGCAAATACAGAAAAAACTACTTACTTAGCTGTTCCCCTGGACTAACAACACTGAATAATAGCTATGCCCTCCATATTACTACAGAGGAGTGAAAGAGTGAGCAATAGAAAGACAGAAAACAATCCAGAGACCAAATAAGAGGGAGAAGGCAGAGGCTACAAAGTGCAGTTTTTCATTCAGGTGCACACATGCTGCTCGGCACACACGCCATACCTGCCAGAAGTCCTGCAGAGAGGAGGGGCGGATTCAGAACGGGAGAGAGGGAGGGAGGGAGACAGAAGAGGAGAGGAGGGAATGGGGATCAGTAGATGGGATGATTGGAGGAGGAGACAGAGAAAAAGTAGGGTTTTTTGAGGATGATGGTTATTCACGAGGAAGGGAAGAGAGAGAAAATGGAGGGATTACTCGTTATGTGAATAAGAGAGGATTGCTGATAAGAGCATGAAAGAATAATCAACAGTCAACAATGGCAACATCAGGTTACATCAATGTAAGTTTGCGGCAGCAGCAAGCATGCCCACATGATCAGTGTAGGAGAAGAAAACACAGGAAGGGAGAAAAGGTGTAATGAAACAACTGGTTGAGCAAACAAACAGTGACATTTCCAGACTTTCCCATGGACGGAAAAAATTAAAAAAGAACAACAAGGTGAGTCAATATGCGCAACAGTTGTTAAACAACCTTATGTTTACATACATACTTAACTGGACAAATTAGTATCCGCAGGAGAGGGCGGGATAGAGAAAGATGAGAGTTTTATAACACAAACACTTTTAAACATCTCTTCGACTTGACTGCAGCCAAACTGTTGGTATGTGACAAACCTCTCAGTTGGCTTGGCTATTTTTAAATAACACGATGGGAGGTGAGACACAGAGGTCTTTAAAGAGAACTCTCATGTTACTCTAACACAATCCTATACACGTCTTTGCCATCGACCTTAGCTTTCATTGTAGGGCTCCACCCAACCCCCAGCTGAAAAGCTCCCCTTGAACTTCACCACACCCTCCATCGACATCATGATTTACACAGTACAGATATTGCACCACCGTAGTTGCCTGGGCCATTTCATCTTGATTTAATTCTATGCAGTGTGAAGTAGATTTCATGGCAGTGAATAGTGATGGTTTATTCCTCCACAAGGTTTGTGTCTCTGGGTAAAAATAGGTTGGGAGGGGATCTCTCCAGGTCGCCATAGCAGGGAAATCTCAGGGGACAATAAAAGCTAAATACAGTATCAGGAAAAAAACATGCAAGAGATTTGCCAGGCAAATAAAGGAAATGTGAGGCCAGGAGATAGGGGAGGAATTTACATAAACAGACAAGGGCCATAAATATGGAGTATTTTGATTTTCGCCACAGAATTTCACATTTATTTTCGATTAATCTATAGCCCATGTGCTTCAGTTAATATGCTTTGGAAATATGACAGAGTCAGTTCTGGGGACTTTCACTAAACATAAGGCTTAGTGAAATCACTACTGAGCTGCAGAAGGCAGGGAGAGTTGTGCATTTAATTCATATGACTAAAATATGGAGATGAGATATAGACTTTGCTCATCATATCAACCTAAGGGCTGATGGGCTGTCTAATAAGGTTAGAAACTACAATACTAATTGAATGAGGATGCTTGGCTATCAGGCATGAAAAATCAACAGGAGAGCCATAATGAAAACAATGCTGATTTATATTGATGGCTTTTATTTTCCTGACTGAATAAAGAAGCATTAGCATTAGGGCACAGAGATTGTATTAAAGTCGGTCTGTGGCCATTGCGTGGAGGGGGGCTGTTCAAAGTTCACCTGCTGTTATTGTGTTTAAATAGGTCATTTTTCACTGGACACACCCATTTTGCACAAGTCCTTCTGAATGGTTGTGTGTGAAGCTGTTCTGTTAAAGAGCCAGGCTTCTCTGTACTGGTATTAACCAAATGATGGCAGATAAGACCCCAGTGTTGGTTGCAAAGCAAGATATTCTGATTATCTGCTTTAATTTTGATTACTGTGGAAAATAACGAGTCAATGGTTGAGAAGCAGACAGCAAAGCAGGAGCTAAAGCAAAGACATGAGAAAAGAAAAACACAGTATACAAGGTATGGTTAAAAAAAACAGTAAAGGAAGGGAGACCACATTTTCCAAACACTGTGGACAGCATTGACTTTCTCCTAGAAAACCTGCACCTGCAGTTGATCTCAGTGCGACACCAGCTTTGATATCAAAAGAAATGCACAAAACAAGCAACAAAGTGATCCCATAAATACACCAACAACAATCTCACAGCTGAATTTCTAATGGTTTCATCTGATTTGTATCTATTCACTGCTGCACCCTTTGCTGACTGAATGCCACAGTGTTGCACCACTACCTCTATTTCCATATGTCATCATTCATGATGCTGTAGCCCCTGTCCCTGATGAGTATTTGTGTATTTCTATGACACTGAGTTATCACCTCAATTTATATGGCATTCCAGTTCTATTTATCAATTTCTTCATTGTCATCTCAGCCTGATCCATGAATGAATGTGGAGGTTCCTTGATTTATAATGCATTTCATAAACTATTCATAGTTCATAGATTGTAATTTTTTTTTTAAATTCCGTTCAGCAGAAAACACAAACAATTTTTGGTAATTTACATTTACAGGAAATGCACAGTTTGTACTGATAACTTATGGCCATTTTAATTGTGTGTTTAGTGCCAGTTCCCTCACTACTGCAGTGAATTAAGACCCTACTTTTAAAAAAAAAACTCCCTTATAATTCCTTGTCTGTGTATGCAAATTAAAAAAAACTAAGGCATGAAATAACAAAAACCTCACTGTATTCTGAGGATTATAAAGTCTAATTATCAAGTGCAGACACCATTTGCATAATTTTTAAGTCAAGGGACTCTGACAACTCCCCCCCAAAAAAAAACTAAAAAATGTATTTACTGATTTGGGGGAAAGGCAACAGTACATTTATAAACTCCAACAAGAGTTGTTGTAAACTGAATTTATCTCCATGATTGCTAAGCTGACCCTCTATCCTCCTCACCACCCTGACGCCCACTTCTTACCTTTCCGTCATAGCGCTTCACAATGAATTGATCCAGGCCTAGATCTGGGGGGGGAACAAAAAAAAAAAACAGATGCACAGATTAGACAAATATTACAACAGACAAGATGTGAGGCAGAGTAGTTACACAGCAGGAGTATCAAGATTTATGCCTAGCATGAAGCAGAGCAAAAGCATTTACTCAGTGTCATTACTAATAAGAGTCATTAACTACCCATTTCCATTTTGCAAATGTTTTAAAATAAACAATCATCAGCATTCAGCTTTGACTCTTCTGATGATCAATTAAAAAAGTTCTCTGTATACCAAGAACAGCAGTTTCCACATGTATATTTATACTGTTTAAGTGGCTGCTTGACATGAAGATCTCAACATATTTGGTTCACTGCTGACAAAATGAAAAAAAAAATGACTTCATTTCACAGGGCAGGTAACAGTTTATTATTTCACTTACCATATTTCATTACTGTAACACTGTTCACCCGAGCTCATTTGATTTGTTTTTAGTTTTCCTATTTTTTACTAGACTTAATTAGAAATAATTCAAACATGAGTTTTGCGTGAAAAATCCAATCCCAACTCCAAACTAATGTAATTCAAACAAATAAACTTATTTCGAGGTGATTAACTCTTCTCTGTTAAATGAGGCATGCCGTCTTAAAATATTATATGAGAGTTTAAGAGTCACGCAGGCTCCTGATATCACACCGAAAGACTAGTGGCACACTGACCTGCTGAAACAAATCAAATGAATTGTGAGGGCTATGGTTAGAGGATAACCTCATTAAAGTGAACCTGGCTTCATCAGCATTACAGAAAATCTCATCACCTAAGACCTCTGAAAATAGCCTACCACCTTCTTCTGCTGAGTCAATAATCCTTTGACTACCAGAATCAACACAGATTCCCAATTCAGGACCTGGATCGCTGAGCTTAAGCCAACATTTCCGCACTAAATACATGATAAGCAAGCTCTGTGAAATGCACTTGAAAAAGGAATTAATTTGTCCAAATTTGAAAGAACTTTGGTCTATCCCACAGTACACCAAAGTTTATTCTGTTCAGTGCAAAAGGAAGATAAAATTCACATTTCAGCTTAACGAGTCAAAAAGGACCACCTGAAAGAACTACAGGTATTGGGCGCTGTGAGGCTTGACTGTTAAATTTCAAAGGTTATTTTTTTTTTTTTAAATAATCACAAATAATCAGCAGAAAATCAGGGCAAGAAAAATCTGCGGAGCAGTAAATCAACAAATTAACATTGACTAAGGGCGTTTTCACACCTGCCTTGTTTAGTTCGGTTGAATCGAACCCTGGAGCGTTTACCCCCTTAGTGTGGTTCGTTTAGGAAGGTGTAAACACATTAATCGTACTCGGGTGCACACCAAAACAAGCGGACTGGGACCTCGTTGAAGAGGTGATCTCGGTCCACTTCCAAACAAACTCTGGTGCGGTTCGATTGTGGTGAGAACATGATCCAACCTCGATCCGACCCAACTGCAGTTTTCCACGAGGAAATTTCGACCAAATAGAGAGCAGTCTCCTTGTGCATCACACATTTTGGCCCACTTGTGAATGCTGCCGTGTGAACACAAACCACACTCTAGGCAATTTGCAACATTGCAAAATGTTGGTCCCTGAGTCGGACCAGAGCAAACGAACCATAGGTGTGAAAACGCCCTAAGAAACTACCATTATTTTTTATTTTAATCCTCACTTGGATTTGGCTCTGAGACAAAAACGAGGTGGCTGCTTATGGCTTGTCATTACTTGAATTCCAGTTTGGAAGGAGGATAAAGAAAGAGCTGGGGAATCAAAAGGCAGAGGGGGGGATACTGGGTCTATCGATGGAATGCCAATGGGGGTCAAGCTAGGCCAAGTCTTGAGCGTGGTTAACAGGAAGAAGTGCTGAGGAGAGCAGGAAGGGCAGCGCCGACGTGACAGTACTAGCCAAGTCCTTATTAAGTGCTAACTGCAGGCTTGCCTCCTTCACTGTGGATAAATGTGCAGCAAGAAACAGTCCTCACACACTGTACATTCAGTTTAAAATCTGAGACGGAGGCTAATATACTCCCTTGTCACACAAATTTTAATTTTCGTGTTGAATATCCAGATAATGACAGATAATGACAGAAGCATGGTGCTGAAACATTTCTATGCTAAGTTAAGCTCTCTGCCTTCCAAACCCTCCCATGGCTGAAGATCAAATATCTCTCAGTGGCTCTGTGTGTGACGCCTGAGATCTGCTCTGGTTTGAACCTGTTAATTGCTACACCAACTGCTGTGCTGAAGTCCCTCAACTCAGTGTGATTGGACAACCCCCCCATCCCCCCCATCTCCTCCTCCCTTCATACTTGTGAACACAGTCAGTGGGATTGTTATACTAAGAACCATCACGAGTCCAGAACTGAAAAGCGTGTGCTAACTGTCCCTGTAGCTGGATAGAGCACAGGGGTGGGGTGGCCGTGTTGAAAAATGCTCTACCAGTAGATTAATATGGACTGAGCAAGGTTGCCATTTGGGGTCTAGAGCTGTAACAGATAATATATTTACCAATTAGATATCAACTATTGGAGCTATTTTGAATATAGGTAGGTTTAAGTAATTTTTCATAGGAAAAAAAAATATTTGCTTCCAGCTCCTTACATACAAAAATGTTTCTGGTTTCTTCACTCCTCTATGACAGTAAACTAAATATCTTTAGTTGTTTGAGGAAGATTTGAGGAAGTCACCTTCAGCTTCAGCTACATCTAGTCAGTTAATTAACAAAATTAATCACCAAAGCAAAACCAGGCTGATCATTTACTTGGATCTACAGAACCAGATTAAAGATATAAAGAAAACCTGAATTAAAGTCATTGTAAAATACTTGGAACATGCCAGTGGGTGTAAAGAAGGAGGGAAAGCGATGAGACTCACTCTCAGGTTGCTTCTCATTTGGTGTGATGGAGCGTATGAAGTCCTGGGGCGTCATGTAAACCTCAGCATCTCCATGCTCGCCAATGACCTTCAGTGTGGCAAAGTAGCGAAAAATCTTGTCTGGCGTTGAGTAGGCTCTTATCCTGTTCTCATACTCCATCACCTGCCAACCAGACAGGAACCACAATTAATGACAGTAACTTTCACGAGTGCCACGCTAACATACCTAAACATCAAGCACATCAAAGACGCAGCGATATTCCTATCTTGTGTGCAGTGAGGTAAATGATTGGGTGAGAGAGTTAAGAGGGTGAATAAAGAAGCAGGTGGCAGCAGAAAAAAAAAGTTGACAGTCCTGATGATGAGGAAGTATATTAACCTTCTGACTCAACCATCACATAATCAAAACAGGAAATAGTGTCATCAGCATCAGTCTGACTGACAGGTTAACTTGAACATAGACTGCAGAACTATCACCGCCACAGCTACTGTGACAAACACACAAGCCAACAGCATGGCATCACTGACAAATTGAGGTCCAACATTTTAGAAAATGCAAAACAAATTTATTCATCTGCATTACACACATTAGCCTCGTCAGTGTTTGCCTTGACACTGCTGTTTGGCAGAAAGTTTCAAACAGATGCAGCATGACTGGGAAGCTGACACTCTTGTTTGGGAGCAGAGCTCAGCCACATTAATCCACACAGACTGTTAGTTCATGCAAAACTGGACAATTGTGTACACTACACAAACTCCCTGTGGAAAGTTCGAAGCTGTTATCCACTTCAATTTGATAAGAGAAAGGGAGATAGAGAAGCAGAGACAGTGATCAAACTAGATTCTCTCATTGAGTGTTTGTAGAGGTAACTGCGTGCTACTGTGTTGGTTCCCCCTCTTTAGCACTCACTTTAGACCTCGCTGGTCTAGAGGGAAATCACCAGGAGCATGTCTCCCAGTGGAGACAACCATCAGTGTATGGATGAGAGGTTATAGGACAGTCCTGTGGAAATGCTGGCGAGTGTGACTGATGGAAAGCCTGGCATACACTGTTATCTCTCTCTGGATTTCATCTCCTCCGATTTACAGGCTACTGATCTCGACATCACCCACAGTGATGGATAGTCAAGCCTCTTCTTTTGAACTGTCAGCCATTTAGACCATTCTCTTTCCATTACAAAAAAAATACACATTTACAACCAGGGGAGTGAATTCAAGTCACACCATTTATTCATTTATGTCTTCTTCAAATTCAAAGATTGTTGTGCGACATTGGAGACAAGAGTGACAAAGTAGGAAGGTGAAAGCACTGAAGATACAGACTGAAAACTCAAAATTAAAAAAGAAAATTCAGTCATTCTCACTGCACATATTGTAAAATGCCCATTATTTACTTTAGAGCTTTAGCAAGCCTAGACTTCTAAAATGACATATTGAGCGAGCTGGCACAAACAACCTATTTTTACCAACACACTTGTGAATCCTGTGCTGTGATTCATTCAAACGGTTTGCTCTCTAGTCTGCTGCTGAGGGGAGAGTGATTGCACAATTTCTTTTTTCATACTACACCCATAAGTAAAGCGTACTATTGCGTCACCTCTTTTGACAGAATTGCAGTGAATGTTCAAAGGTCTCTGGATCCTTCTCCCTAGTCCTCCAGTGATAATAACATGCAGATCTGCAAACTGCGTTTACTTGGCTATTTATTCTTCTCCTACGTGCCATTTGTCATCTGCTGCCTAATTAACAACAATAAAATCTTACGGGTGGTGCCTTCCTGTTGTTTATGAGACTATGTGTGTCTCCGTAAAATATTCTGTCAAAAATATACCCGCGTTTGCATATTGGACATTGATCAGGAGGGCTTTAAAAACACCGTTACAGAGGTGAATTAAATACTGGAGTTATTGAATGCCTGAATGTTTATTGTTTATTGATTACCTTGCGGTCACGGAATCCGGAGCGTTGCTTCTTTTTTTTCCCCTCGCCACCGTCATTTGCATCTTCGTCTCCACTGCTGGCCTCTACCGATTTCTCAGCTTCTACTTCAGACTCTGCATCCTTCACGAAATCAGCCCCATCTCCGCCCGATTGCTCAGAGTGTCGGACAGAAGGGCCTGCCTCTGCATATGCTCTAGTTTTCAACAACAAAAGAAAAATAGATGAAAAACACATAAACACCTGAGGGGAATTTCTATGCCATTTATAAAGACCATTAAGTATTACAATCTCTCTCTCTCTCTATGAGACTATGTATGTACTATAACTATGAAGCTTAAACAGTTGAAACAAAGAGGGGGCATGGTAACTGAGTCATTATGTGATATTCTGCGTTTTGCTTGCAGAGAGTTTTACCAAAGCAAACTCCCACTTGACTAAATTGAAAATTGGAATAATAAATGATAAATAGTCGGGTTTGTCTGGGGTAGGCTGAATAATTCAGTTTAACGAGACACAAGGAGAATGATGCTTGGGGTGAAGGCCTGGAACAGTCTCGTCCCATCAGTCTCAAATGCCCTAAGGCACCATCCATCACTCCTACTGCAGCACAGTCTTTCTGTCCCCATAGAGTGCTCACGTCAACACCCTCTCCGCTGTTTCGCCTTAACTAAACACCAGCCTGCTTAGTAATGGATAGCCATAAAAAAAATGTGACACTCTTGGGGTGGTGGCTTGGTTTGTCAATGGAAATGCAGGTAAGCAACTTCACGGGGAGGTTTCCAGTTGTTTAGTTCTGTGGGATCGAATTTGGCATGTGCTCAAAAGTCAAACTGCCATCAGATACTGCATTGCAAGCAAATCCCAGTTCACTTAATGCAGATCAAGGACTGCTCATTTATTGGGAACCGCACCAGTCAGAGAAGGTTTCAGGTCGTGGTGTGAAAAGAAGCAATAGAGAAAGACGATGCACTCTAGAAGACAGAACGATATGACTTTCAAGGGGAGTGTATTTGATATGGTGGTGTAAATTGACTACTTAGTGTTATGATATTAATGCAATTTTATGATAATTTGACAGATTTAATGGCAAGCAAGTGGCAATTAAAAACAAACTTCCCTTTAAATACTTTAATATTTTTGTAGTATTGTGGTTATTTTTATGTGTATGAATGAATTACTTTAGTGTCTGCAGGCCCTAAGTACAACAGGTGTATCACTGAGCTCAGACTTACCTTTTCCAGAGCAGCCCAGCACTAGCAGAGACACCAGTTACCCCAGCCAGGGCTGCCAGCATCAGCCTCCTCTGGCCATATCCTCGCACTGCACCACCATGGTAGCGCCGGGACAGCTGCGCCAGCCCCACTGAAACTGCAGATAACGCCCGCAAGCGGAACATCCTGCAGGACAAAAAAAAAAAAAAAAAAGATGCTGTACAATTTTGTTTTCAGAATTTTGTACTGTACCTTCAACAGTTAATGCATAAATGTCCTGATCCTCTCACACACACACGTGCGCGCCCACACACACACACGTGCGCACGTGCACGCCCGCCCACACACACACACACACACACACACACACACACACACACACACACACACACACACACGATTAAGAAACAACAGAAAGTAAGGACAAAACTAATTGCCACCAGTGCAGCTAAGCTCCAGAACTTCATTTTCAAGCAGACTGTTCCTTCACTCATCTGTGGCATGGAAAGATGATTAACAATTTAGCAAGGGGCCACTGGTGTGTATCTGTTGCTCCCGTGTGTGCACAAAAAGATGGGATGGAGGAGCTCACCCCACTGAGGCCCGGCGCTGCCACCTGTCGATATCCTATTAACAATTCAGACGGTGATCGTCAGACAGATTCAGGAGAAAGAAAGCATATGCTAATGAGAGTGTTCGGCAGCCCATGACATCTGGGAATGAAGGAAATATGTAGGCACAGCATTCTACGGAGCCAGAGACTGAAACTAAAAGAGTTAATGGTAGAAAAAAAAAACAATTCTGTAAGCGATGATATTGTGGCACTGAACAGGCATATTTGTTTTAAGACAATACACTCCCAATTTGGGATGATAGCTACCAGATAAGTACCAAACATCATGAATCATTAGCCACATAAAATAAGTAACAAAATGAAAAGGATGAGAACTGAGACAATCATTTCTGAATTATTTCTCAAATGCTGACTGAGAGAATTACAAGATGACCATATCAGAGTTGTGTGAAATGTATTTAGGAGGTTTTATGTTTAACTGGAACTTTGCATCTCTGCCACAAACACGAACGAACACGACCCTAAATATACAAGAGGGAGAGGAACAAACAACAACAACAACGCAGAATTGTTTTTCTTTGACTATTTGGCTCTATGCTGCCGGCTGAGGACAACACATTTAGGCAAGTTTGGATAATTAATGTCTTCCTGAGTCTTTGAAAAACTGAGCTGAAATTAATTATTTTCAAAGTGAGAGTTATCCATGATCTGTGAAATCCCCAGTACAGTTCAGATACACCAACAACAAGCAATGTGATGAGTACTGAGTATTCACCATAGTTTTCTTTTATTATACAGGATATATTTTCTATCCTCTGGGCAATGGACAGGCAAATTACCAAAAGAACATAATTTTTGCTGATTTGGTATGCTTAGTAAAAGATTTCTCAAGGGGCTTCTGGGAGATATGCCCCTAAAATAACACCCAGTGATCATATAGCTTGCTATCTAAAAAGCAAGATACAACATTATAAATAAAAGGCTTTGCCAAATTCATAACATAGTCCAACAGTTTATATAATGATTTGTAGATGTAATCTGATTCCTTTTGTCATTGCTGTTAAGATGATAAATGATTATTGATAAGTGAACAGATCGCTGAACATTTATTAACTCCTACATCAAGCCCAAGCCAAGTAAAGCTATAGTTTACATCTAATACTGCCTCACTGTTAGATAAAGTATGAACACTTGCTCAGCATGCAGTTGTACCAAGACATTCATTTCCCTTATCTTAAAACTATTCAGTTCTGCCAGCTTCACAGTACAATGCAGAATCAATTTCAGACATCTAAACCTGGTAAACAGGAAGCTGAAATGGACCTTGGGTCTGTTCAATCAATACCACTCTTTGCCATCAACACTGTCCACCATCTGACAGTGATATGTTGAGCTGCCAACAACAGGAACACAAGCACTACTCTGTACTTGGATGATCACATCCCATAAAAACAAAAAAGGGAGTGGGTAACAGTCTGGGGCAATAAAATGATATTTTATGCCTTCAGTTGAAACTAGTGGTGTCTTCCTCCATCTCCAATGTGCTAAACCTTTCTGTTCCTCTGTTGCTCAGGGCTGTTTTCTGCCTCCGAGTAGTAAATAAAAACAGAGAAAGGATTATTGTCAGGAGTACAAGGAGCACAGGCAAAGAAAAGATTGCATATCTACCTTCTAACCTAATTTGAAAAATGTTAGTCTGCATATATGTTGAGGCAGGTCTACAACTTATGAAAACTTTATTTTTTTGGGATTATTACTGGAAGATTTACCAGAATAAATACAAATGTATGACAGACAGGTGACATGTTGGGCGATATTAACAGTGTGGTGACTCCCAAGATAGTTAGCTGTTTCTTACTGGAATATAAAGTGTATAAAATGACTGTGTTTACTGTGGGTGCACTGGTCAAAGGGGTACAATCAGTGTAGCAAAGGTGATATCAATTGCTAATCCAACATTATTATTATTATTAAGTGGTGGTCTGAACCGACCTGCCACCTCAGTCTGGTCAGTCCCCAAAATCTAGGGTGCAGACACACCAAAGGGTCCTCCTGCATGTTCCCAAATGAAATGAGAAAAGTTTACTTTCACCATGAGTTAGCACAACACTAGCATGACATATATTTAACTAACTAATCGTAGCAAACATCTCAGATGAGCACCCAGGATGCAAACATTCACTTTTCATAGGGCCATATTTTATGATGCCCACCTGTGAGTAAGGGTCTTTGTCATCAACAGTCAAGACAACAGTTGTCAACGGCTAACGGCTAACAACGCTAGCTAACGTTATCGTGGCACGGTGGCAAACACACACGTGTTAACATAATGTTTATTGTAATATCAGTGTTGCATTTGACATGTCAGCCGGAATCGTGAACCCCAATTTTGTTCGGCAATGACAGACAATGATCCAATGTTTTGTTTTTAGCCCCAACGTTCACCTCGTTGACAGCAGCCTGCAGCAATAACAACTGAATTAAATATCCGCTAAGCAGTAATATAATATTTTCAACGCCAACCCGAATTTTGTATCGCTGTATTGTCAATGTCACAAGCTTACATGGACTATCAGGTCCAGCAGTTGATTCGTAGAGCAGCTAACGCTAGCTAGCAAGCTAGCAAGCTAGCAAGCTAACAAGCTAACAGTTAATATTAGCATCAGTGTCTATTTATTTCAACGGTCACACACAGCTTCGCGTAGACACGACACGGTTACTCACGTTGAGGACACCGAAATGCCTTTCAGTCCAAAATGAATATGCCCTTTATCGTTCCGTCTTCCCTTCTTGTGTCTGCAGAGATGGAGGGCAACTCAAACACCAGTTCCGTATTCACCGACAGTTGTGTGCAGGCAGCAGCCAGCAGGGAGCTGGGTGGGGCAACCAGCACCCCGCCCCTGCTGTTCAGGCAGTCCCTCCGCTGAGAATCATGCATGTACAGTATATCTGAGTGACCATCACAAAACAAACCTTCATGCATTTTACGTCATTTCATCAATAATCTAGTCTGCACAGTGTCTCAATATAATTGATTGCCAAATAAAAATATTCGTTACTGAAACTGAATGAAAAAAGTGGAAAACTCAAACCCAAACTACACGACAGCATAAAAGGCCCCTCATAAATGCCATAGTATTTATATATTACACATTTTTGTTGATCAGGTATCATTGCTCTATTGTGTTAGATATGTACACACAGAATAAGTCATGTTAAGTTGAGCTGCTGTTTGTTTATCTATATTTTATTATCTGCATTTTATTGTTTCTTTACCTTGTGTGCTAGTGTATGCTCCTTTTGTATTCTGTGGGTACTGAGTGAGTGCAATAAAAACCAGAGTCAAATTCCTCCTATGTGTACACATACCTGGCCAATAATGATTCTGATTTATAAATATAATAGGATCAGTATTCAGTATGTAACATAAAATATATGATATGATTACATGGTAGGACAATTTCATATATGGAAAATTTAACATAGTGTTTGAACACATAAACTTTCATTTGGTTTTAATGAATACAGCGCTGGCAATTCTATTTCTGATTATAAAAACATTCATTTCAATAACATAACTGAATTGAACTGGGAGATAGGGAGTTTCTGCTGTCAGTCATGCATGCCTTGACAGAGCTCCACTGTAAAAATGTATGAAAACTAAATTACTTGCCTCTTCGCTGTGTGCCAGTCCTAATTGTTGCCTAGAATACATATTTGCTGGACTGAATGCATAATGTGAAAGGAAAAGCTGAGGAGCTGCTGAGTCGACCAGGGATGTCTCACAGAGGACTGCAGATTGTGTGGACTTGTCACATCCAATGAAAGTGCAGGTCACTGTCTGCTTGATGTGACTGTACATCAGTGTTAATGAGGTTATGAGTAAAGTAACAATGCTACACAGCAGTGACTGTTGCTGAGTCCAAACACTAGTTCATTAGTCATAATAGTTTAGCTCCTCCTGTAGACATTAACACAATCAATTTGTCATTTATATTTTATCTTAATCATTCTCACTTTGCTAAACTTAAAATCAGTTTAGCAAAATTGCTGTGTAAGTGTAAAAATGTTTCTGACAAGATTTTTTTTCAGATGCTCAGTTGCTGATGTGTAGTATGAAGTATGTTGTATTGTTACTGGTCAAACCCAACCTGATGACTTTACTGTTGGCTACAGTGAACTGCCTGGAAAGACAACTAAATCTCAGCTAACACATGTCATCAGACCAGTAAATGCACATTTCTGCAATTTTAGGCAAGCGGAGGCATGTTGGAAACGGCCACGTATACCTTCTTTGCTCATTGTGTCTGGAAATCCTCTTCTAGCTTTCTGTTCAAAACAACACATTTCTTTTAATGTCATAACGTGCTGATGGATTAACCTCTCCCAAGCAACACGCCCATCCTGTATTATTGTACTGTATCAGATCTTCAAATTCTTGTGACATTTTGTTGGGTGTGATGTGGGAGCTTTAATGGCTTTACATTGATTATAAGTGAAAAAGGAGTCACATGCTTCTCATTTGAGGATTCAAGGAGAATATGATACATTTAAAAGTCACCATCCTGACAGAATAGGGTCCAAATCTGAGCATTCTGTCAATATATTTCTTAATCAATAAAACTATTACAATAACAAATGGCTCATGCAGTTGAAAAGGTCAGGGGGCATCTGCAGGTTTCTTTAACTGTTTTGTGTAAGAGTCGTTTGTGCTTTTATAAACGCTCCATATAGCCAATACACAAGAGTTATTGTTTTCAATAAAGTTTCAGTGAAGTTGAAGCAATTATTGTCTATATAGAACAACACTGTGACATCAAATACACTAATAGCTGTGGCCTTATTACATATTATTGTATTATTATTATTATAGTATACCATACTAATCTCTTTGTCTTTTCCAACCATCTTTTATTAAAGTGATTTTCAATACCTCCACACTCCCTCACTCTCTCTCCTTTTATAATAAGGGAGGCTGCTTAACTGTGCCTGCAGCCCTCCAGTGCAAGGTTCATTAATGCGACCAATTTATCACAAGAACTGCACAATATGTAATTGTCAGCTATTGAAATTTCATATCGAATTTGAACAGCTCAACAATAGCAATAACCGCACCATGGTCTAGGTGTTCACAATGGCTGTGCATGTTTCTCTAATTCAAATCCATTCATCTTGTTCAGAGCTTCATCAGTTTTTATCATTTTATTCTCATAAATATGAATAATACAAATCAGTTGCTTGAACTGCCCCAAAGACACCAGTTTGTATACTGGATCTAAAGCCAGTTCTCTGTAGGTACACACCTAACATACTGCCAAGATGCACATGGCACATTCAAATGCTATGCAAAATACATACATAAATAACTAGTCTGCTCATGATGTAGGGTTCAGTAGAAGCGTTTTGGAAGTTAGGCATCAGATGAGGTTGCGTAAACACTAAAACCTTTAACAACATGTCTTCCTCTTTCTCAAGTCTCCACTCTCTGACTCAAGTACCTCCCATTTGACTGACAAGATTTGGATTGAAGGTTATGCATATAAGGTAACTGTTTATTTTGTAATCTGAACAATAGCACTGCATGCAGATTACATCCATCCTGCTATTGTGGCAGTGCAAAGGTGGAGCAGGAGATAAAACAAGTCTGCAGTGGAGCCTCCTCTGCTCAACTGTTTCAGTACATAGTGACAGTGTGTTGCTACCCTTGTGACTTGTGTTCAACTTCAGAGGGTGTCTCACTCTTGAGTGCTGCATTAAGAACACACTTGTAAATCCATAGGGGAGCGTTAGCGTTGTTGTGTTTCTGTGCATCCAAGATAAGTCTTCAGCTGAGCTGCTTGGTAGAAAGAAAACAATGGTGAAACTTGTCCCATGAGCTGGGTTCTCTGTATAATGGTAAACGATGGCTCAAATTAAGACCTGTAGACAAAAGAACCATCCACTTTATTTTCCTGTGTGATGTCTGTGAGCCAACATATTTGTGAGAGGAAGCAAGGAAAGAAAGGCCGCATACACTGCCTAATTAGGTCTGTGTTTACATGTGATTGGTGGTGTGATGAAACAGATGTTACACACCCACCCCTGCATGCTTGCTTTGGGCATTACCTTTTTTGTAGACCCATGGGAGGGGCTATTTCATGTTGCTGTGACATCTCAGTCATGCATGCTCAGACATGCATGCACACAAATACATAGACATGCTCTTCTCCTTGTATCCAGTTCATCCATCTGTGACCTTGAGATATGGTTGATGTTCTGTCTCTTTTAAAATTTAGTTTGAAACTAGAATGTATGAGGCACAAATTAATCTGTCAAAAATGATTTATTAACTATTAATTGAGATATAGCATTGTTTTTCTTTTGTTTGTTTTTTTCCAGAAAATTTGAGCATAGTAGTGCTGCCAATGTTTAATCTTATTGCCTTTTGTCTGCACTACTGGCTGAGAAACTGCTGATATGATTTCATATTTTATGTTTCATATAACAATAGTCATGCAATTGGTTCTGTAGTTTTTTAGTGTATTCTAATAATGATGTTAAAGTGACAGCCTGTCTCATAGCAATGCAGTCTATGAAAAGTAATAAGTTGAGTATTGAATAGATAAGATAAATCCAGCTGCTTTAATCATTTAGCATATTCCGTAGCTCACCTGAATGACTCAGTTATCGAGGTCAGATATAGTAATTACCCTCTGCATAGCTTCTTTTATGAGCTGATTAGACTGATTTAACATTGTAAACCATGCAAAATCTCACATACCTCAAATGATGTTACTATAGCTTCTTTTATTTCCAGTGCTGACGCTCCAAATGCCCATGCATGCTGTCATTATACAGTTGCAGCAGTACTTTAAAGGTTTTTGTAAGCTGGTTCCTGGTAGTATTTGGCACCACTCACAGATTTGCTTTAGAATTGATGCCGCCTCGAGGCCTTGTTCATGGCTAAGAATTTGCATTTAAATTGCGTTGCCCACATGGCCTGATGCACTGCACCTGAAGAAGTAGACTACAGAAGGGACTGGGATGAGTTTGGGAGCAATGACATACTACTACTGCGTTTCACAAACAAACAGAAGACAAGCACAAGCAACAGCACAACAGCCAAATCTCTATTTATTTATTTAATCTTGAGCTTATCTTGAAGCTTGAGTCATGATATGAATCTTTTTTCATGCGGTCAAAGTTACAAAATGTGTTTGCTCTTGAATATTAACAATTCAGGAGTTACTGTTTGCTATGTGGTTACTCCCTTGACCAGCACAACTGTGGCAGGCTGCATTATATGACTTGCTTGGTCAAAGATTAAGGAGAACATGTTACAACTCACCGAGGGGAGTCTCCTCGACATTCATTGACCAAACGGACCCATTACCACTCCTATTACCTACACATTTGCAGTGGTTGAGTAATTCTGGAAAGCTCAAAATGCCTCATATTCGACTGCTTTTCCTAATGTTCTGCCATCTGGGGACAGAGGCCCAGAAATGCATTGAACTGCTTGTACACATGCTGTATAAAAGTCACTGAAGATCAGTGCAATTAGATTGGATCCTGTGGACTGCTCTTTTGGGACGTAGTCACAGGAGTGACTGAAGGACAAGCTAATATTAGACACAGCTATAGAGGAATAGATGGTTGGCCCAGTGATGGCAAGTCTGCCAAGAGGCAGCCAAACACAGAGACATACAGAAGTTATGTTAATCTTGTCTCAGCCAACAGTACAGACACGTATGACAACCATCTCATGTAATCACACCCATGACAACTTATTTTAATTATGCAATAACGACAGAAGGAAAGACTTTGACCACAGTTCTACTGTTAAGGAATTTTTGATAGCAAATCCATATAATAATCCAGTATAGAGTTGAAAAAGTGAATTGAATAAAGGAATACAATACTGAATGGGAAGGACAGGATTGTGTGTGTGTGTGAGCGGGTATTACTTCTGGTTATGGGGACATAAATTTGTTCACACAGTCACATTGTGGGGACTCACCATCCTTATGGGAACAAAATGCAGGTCCCCATAATGTAAACTGTTACATTTTAAGCTGAAGACTTGGAGAACACTTAATGTTAGTCTAAGGTTAGACTTTGGTTAGGGTTAGGATTAGGATTACATGGATAGTGGCTGTGGTTAAGGTCAAGTGTCTAGAAAATGAATGCAAGTCAATGTAATGTCCCCACAATACACAAAGTGTGTGTGTGTGTGTGGGGTGTCCAATACTGAGGAAAGGGTTGTTTTCTTTTTCTTTTTTTTTTAATCTTCCACAGTGTTATTGTAATATGTCTACTATCACTTACCTGTGGTTCACCTCATTTATTTTGCAGTGCTCTTCCACTCAGATAATAGATAGTAGATAGGGCTGAAAGAGGAAGCCCTTATTTCTTTTTTTTATTATTATTTCTAGTGAACTGAAATGTGGTGAAAATTACACTGTTACTCATATAACTTTCAAAATGACAACCACAAATAATAATATGTTTGCTGCCACACTTGTAATAAATGTAACATATATGTGTGTTTGGTAATCGCATGTTTTTATGACCCTCAGTAGCTCAGCAATGAATTACAGGCAAAATAACATAGACCCGTCACCATGCATGCTCGTTTTACTTAAGCCAGCACAAAAGTAGTGGTGAATATCTTTGCACACTGGTGCAACACTGGGCATGTGTGTGAAACCGTAGTCCAGCCCCGCAGAACCCGCCCACCCACCCTCCCTCTACCCTTCGGTGCGTCTCGGTCCGCCCGCAGCAGTCTCCTTCCCCGGCGAGGTTTCACTACAGAGATGGCTGCGAAAGTGTGCAGATCAGTACTCCTGTTGTCCCGGAGCAGCGGAGCGGTGGCCGGCAGCCTCCCCGCACTTGTTGTCTCTTCACAGCGACACCATCAGCACATAAGACCGGTAAGTCCCAGGACGTGTGAGCACACGGGGAGACAGACTGAGAGAGAGGTGTAGCGGCGGGGCAGCGAGGCTGGACCGGAGAGAGAGACACAGAGGGAGAGGAAAGGAAGGAGGGAGCTGCGGTGGCGACCGGGGTGGCTAAGGAAGTAAAGCTAACTAGCCTCAAGATTTTCCATTCATGCCTTTTCCTCTGATTTCGCTTCACGGAAAGGTGAGGCACTACATGAGTCATGATTCCGACTTGGTGTCGTGTGGTTGTTTTAATCCATAGTGGGACGTACAGCTTTGACAGGGGCAATGCAGTTTTTTTTTTTTGGTGGTTGAAGCCCATCTACACCCCGCCGCTTACTGTCAACTACAGCCTCCAGACACCCCGCTCTCCGCCTCATATCCTCACATCTGCCCGGTGCCCTTCAACTTTACAAGCATATGTTTTTCAGCGAGGTTGAATCTGAATGCGACCAAGGTGTGTGGTTTGTTTCCTGCAGTAGATGGGTTAAATAGCGACGGAAGAGGGGATGGGAGCCTGATTTTTAGTGCTGGTGCAATAAGGTTTGTTTGGTGTGAGCAGGTTTTAGGCAGGGTTTGGTTGGCAGCCCATGACAGATACTTCCCTTCATCTTTCTCCATGGTTTGTGAACTGCAGTGTGTGTGTGTGTGTGTGTGTGTGTGTGTGTATGGTGCAGTAGATACTCAAGGTAATGAACGTCTGCAGAGGGAAACTACAGTTGTGCTGAGGGAGAGGGAGAGAGGGAGTGATAGTTTATTCATGCACACAAACACATATGAGAAACATGGAAGAAGCCCACGCTTGAATGATGTCAGACTCTCCAGCAGCCTGCTCCATCATGTTTCTCCCCTCCCTGTGGGTGTTTCCCCATGCAGCTGGGAGATCCTGGGTTTTCCTGCAGATCCTTTACCAGATCACACTGTAGCAAAACATGAAGCTCCCCCCCCCTCCAAAACCATAAATGTTCACAACAACGTGAATGTGGTTGTGTTTGCAGAACTGTCACTACAGTGCAATAGTTGCACATCTTGTTCCTGCTCCTGTGACCCAGTCCCTCTGCTGTAACTCTGAGTTTTTACGGCAGCTGCCTGAGGGAGGAGAGAGGTGAGGCACAGGATGGACTTGAATACGAAAGAATGAGGAAGTCGATGCAGCTCAGGGTAGCCCGTCCCCTTCACTGTAAGCTGGGAATACTGCTGTGATAATTTGCAAGTTTTCTTTCCCCACCTGGCTTTCTTTATCTTAGTGTCTATTTGTCTTGTGATCACCTTTCATTCGTTCTTCTGTTGTTTTACTCTTTTTTTTAACCTCCCTCCCCTCTTCTACAAACACTCCCACGCTTGCCTGAGGCCATGTGAAATTAAATGAGACTCCCCTTCCTGTGAAACAGGCCAGGCTGAAGGTTAAGTAGCTGTCAGAATACACTCACTATGGTCCAAAGCTCTATACTGTCTCCTGGTGCTGTCACCCACTGTGAACTATTACAATAGAGCACATTTCCCCCCATGGAGAGGCAATATTCTTCCTTCTTCTACAATACCTATTTAAACCTTAAATGATTTAACAGGGTGAGCTGTGGCTCGCTGTGTCTCAGCAGAGTTGGCACTAATACTTTTTCATTTTATTTCAGTCTGCACAGGTCGTAGTTTTGTTTGCCTGTCATATTGTGTCTTTGTTCCATGGCTGCGTGGCTCCTGTCACTGTGTGACAGCCAAGATCCTGTATTCATCTACGAGTCCTTCACTGCAGTGAAGGAAACTCTGTTTATGACATGTGTCTATAAAGCTGCAGTGGGACACATACTTATAAGTTGTTGCCATTAAGCGTGTATAAAGTCTGATCGTGGAACATCCCAAAAGGCACAAATATGTCGCCTCGAGCTCAATTTTAAGCAGTGAACATTCGGCTCTGACTGCTGCTCCAATAACGTGATGCAGCAGAGACATGATGGGCCAACCTTCCTGGGATGTGAAGCAGCAGACAGCGGGGCTTCCAAGGCTCACATTTAACCTGCACTGGATTACTATTGAGTCAGCTGTCACATAAAATGCCGCTGTCTTGAAATGTGGCAGGGGTGTGTGAGTCATTGCAAATAAACAGCCCTTGTAAAATAGTTATGAATCACAGGTTGAAGTTAAGCACACTGAGTTGATTTGCTCTATCTGAAATATAGAGTGAACTTAAAAAATGTACAATAGAAATGAAATGCTTTTCTTGACTTATTTATTTCCATTTAAGGCAGCATCTTCATTAAAGCTGCAGCAGTTGATGGCTTTTGTCTTTGAGGGCAGGGGGGTCAAGACCCGCTCCTGGCTTTTAATCCAATCAGTGTAGGAGTAAACTAATTTATCCCAGCTGCCTTCACGGAGGCAGTCCTGAAGTTGTCCGGATTAGTGTGATAAGAGACAGCTTGTCAGCTTGTGGCTGTTAGAATGGAGATACGACGGCTGACTGATTGATAAACCTGTCCACACAGGCAGGTTCATTAATGTAATCCAGCCCTTCATGGACAATATAGACTATATATATATGGAGGGGTGAAGTATGGAGGACCAAACATATTTATCATAAATCATGAATGCAATGCCACAGTATCTGTCAGTCATGTCACTTCACAGTCTGATGACTGACAGATGTGTGGCTTCCTCCTGTATGAGCAATACTTGATGTTATCTGAGAGCTAAAGCTGGATTGTCTGTTTATGATATTAGAGGTGTATGATGACAATCTGCATGTTGGCCCTCAGATCTTATCACATCATGTCTGGTACCTTGGCTAGAGAGGAACCGTAATAATCTCTGGTCAGCGGCGCAGCTGCATTGTTCCATCTTTTCATTGATATTAGATTACTATCTGTACACAGAGGCCATTTTAATGGGCATGAAGTGCAATTTAGAGGGTTTTTCTTTTGTGGGTGAGAGAATTGATCGTATTCCTGCCGGGTTTCATACACTCAGTCTTGATAGGCTATTTGAAGCAGAGTGATAAGTGATATGATAGAATTTCAGTCACTCAAAGGTATGATTACAAAAGTGACTGATTTGGTGACTGGATATTCCATGCAGTCCATACACCATGTCATGTTCCTGCTACTGGTCTTTACATGTTTACATTTTCCACATTAGCATACAGTGTAAACCGGCTCCGGTAAAGTGGTGCGAGCTATACAGTGTGAATAACAAACTGCTTTTTTTCTTCACAGTAAAAAAATGTTTTATGCCAGAGGATAAGGAGCGATCGGCGGGATTGCAGTGACTGTGGGGGTTGTGGGGTTGGTGCATCACGGAGGGTCGCGGCGATCGCAGGGTACCGCGTTAAACCGCCATACCGCATTGATTGGGTGCTTTATCACTGCGGTAATTAGACATCCATACCGTCACAGCCCTAGTCTTGTTATGTCTGATATTGGACCAATAATCAATCAGAAATTCAAAAACATTTGATTCCAGTGTATCTCTGCTTTAAACCAGGTTCATGTCTGACTGACTGCTCAACTCTTCAGTGTTTGAAATACTTTTTGATATTGGGCTGCAGAGCAATGAACAGGAAATAGTAGAGAGACAACTAATCTTGTCCAGACACAGAATGACTGCATTTCCCATGATATGTTTGTTCTTCTGGACTTTATTGCCCAGTAAAATCTTGAATTTGTCACCAGCTGTGACCCCTGTGTGTTTGTACGTGGCTTCCCAGTGATGAGGCCATGCTGCTACATTGAATCCTTTGTTTTGTTAGCAAAGCGCTGCGTCCCTTTTTAGTACTGCTGTTTGCTCTCACTTGTTTGTGTGTGGGCTGGGAGATAAAGGTAAGGTGGAAGGTGGGCTTATAGCAAACATACAGCAATAATAATTAATAACTTAATCATCCAATGAGTAAGACAAAATACTGAAAGATATTATGATTGTGAAGCACACTGAATAACACAATAACAGGCTAATGTTGTGTATTCCATCATCTTAACAACAGTGAATCAGTGACATCTACTTGAAACAAACATTGCTTTTAGATAACAGATAAGATAAATCTTTATTAATCCCACAGTGGGGAAAAGCTAATGTGATAGTGCAATATAAAGGGATATAACAAACAAAATGTGATACAAAGTCAGTACAAAAATATATATTAAAATAAAAAAAATTAAATAGCAATCGCATTGGAATAAAATCAAATATAAAAATTGTATTAAATAAAACAGCATTTGGCCAGTGCATTGAGCAGGCAATCAGAGTTTCTGCATTTCTATTTTCAAAGTTTGTGTTAAAAATTCATTGACCACCCTGCCTCAGTTGTCGAGATGTTCACCAAGAATTTTAAGGGTGTTGAGCCGACCTTACAGCAGGGTGGTAACAAGACCCTGTCAACGTTTTGTATCCTAACGATTCATCTAGAACTTGTGTGGAATTTGTCTGGAACTAGTCCGGCAGTGTAACGGGACACTCTGCCTTAATGAGACGGGGAAAGTCGTGAACCACCACCATCACTAATGTCAGCGTAGAAGGGAATGTCATGAACTGTCTCACCATGGTACAAAATGACAAGCGTGTGTTGCCATCATAGTGCGATGATGAAATGCTAACAGCTTTAGTGGCTGCGTTTCTGACAGAGTTCCACAGAGTAATTTCAATGTCTGCTATGGTCTGAGAGTTGAGCGGTGCATTTGTTCCACTGCACCCTTTTTTGACATTTCTCTACCTCTATGTAGGTTCCAGGTCTGTGAGCTGGTTGAGCCACAGCCTGAGATGGGCTTCAGCAGCATCACACTCTGTACTGAAAGAAGCAAAGTTGCTTTTACAGCAGGTATTTTCACACCAGCTGTGAACTGTGTCACTATATGAGTGCACCTGTTCAGCTGATTCATGCACACAGGGAGAAATACTCTCTTTGCTTCTTGGCTGTGCATACAGTGCATATACTAGAGTGTGTCCTGTTTCCCCAGTGCTTTCTTCCTCTGATTCCCCCTCTGTGCTTTGAGTCCATCACATTACAGCACCTGCTCAGCAGCATGGTAACCTTTCACACGCTCACCAGCTGTGTGCCCTGTGGTTTAAAAAAAAAAAAAAGTCCTGGCAGTTGACATGACTACTGCAACCCCTGCTCTGCTCTTGTTTGCATATACAGCTTGGTTATTATTTTAATGCTTCAACTGCTTACAAGACTAAGGGGCCACAAGCTCCTGTATCTGCTGTTCACTATGGAGATGCTGTAGCATCGTAATGGATGAGAGTATTGTGATGGACAGAGTCCTCATTAGTACTCTGTGAGGGATTTCACCCTTGAAGTGGTAAATGACTGGTGAACTTCAGCTGTTGGCGTAGACTAATTAGCTGCTTCCCATGTTTCCGTGTGGCCCAGTGTTTCTCCACTGGAGTCTGAAAAGGACATTAAACTAGGACAGTGTGTAATGTGATGATGGATGCAGGCAATGGTTGGTTACCCCCCCCAAATCTCTGGTGATGTTGGGGCTGGTGGCGTCCTCGGTTAGGAGGACAGGTGAAGCTGCTTCTAGCACCTGACGGTCACCAGCAGCCCCTTTCATGCCATTAGATATGGGATTGGGCTCATTATTGTGACAGCAAAACTAATCTGCGGCCATGTTGGGTCCAAATGAGCACTGTAAATTAGACTGGGCAGATTTGGCTTGTATGAAGGTCAGTGGTGCCCAGATCTGTCAAACAATGTGTGACAGTTATGTGAAAGTATTTCAAGATTGAGGTGTTCTGCTGTCGTTTTATGTGGGTCACTGAGCCTGTAGACCAGTTTGTCTCCCCTACAGACATCTCTTAAATATTGTATTTCTGCTGCCAGAACAATTTCATGTAATGCTGTATGTTGTCACCTTCTGAATATTAATTCTGCATTTCATGTACTGTAAGTACTACTTGTGTTCTACTTGGAATGCATGTTTTATTCATTTATTACATTTTCATTTCCGTAATTCCTTGGTTAAAAATTAGACAGGAGCAACAGAATTACAAGAGGAAACAATATGAGGGGTATAGAGTCAGTTATATCCGCAGGCTAGAAAACCTTTAAAAATAGTTCGACCTTGGATTCAAAACAACCTCATGTGAGTATGCTAATATCTTACCTGAGTGCTCGTCAGTGTAGTCACACCAAAATTCTCTCCTCGTTCATTTTCGTGGTAGAGGGGACAATGTGCATTTGCCTCTTCTCGCAAATTGATCCCACCTTGTTTGCAGTTCAATTTGACCGTACCTCACCCTGCAAAATATTAAGACGCTCCAGTATGAAACCTATTAGGGTTGGTTGACCTCTCCTGCAGGAAGTATTGATTGTTTATATCCTTGTTTGTACAATTTCATGGTGAAGAGATTTCAAGAGGAAGAGCAGGATGGATGCTGGGTGAGTGCAGAAGCGTTGACAGTGAAAAGATATACATATTTGGAGAAAGCAGACACATTCAGTCAAGAAGCAGACGAACTTGCGTCAAGTCCTGTTGTGGAGCTGTATTTTCTGAATCCATTCTGCTCCCACTTATCTGCATTGCGCTTTATTGTACTGACAACCACATGGTATATGAAGTCTGACAGATCCGTAAATTACAGTTGTGCTGATATCAGAAGAGTCATCGCTGTCAGAGAGGCAGCAGGACAGGAGAAACTGGCTCAGCAGTCAACACTGAGGCAGCTCTTAATTGGAACTGGTAACAGTGTGTATGAATGAGTTTTACTGATGGAGTAATGGCTGTGAAGCTGCTCAGAGGAATGTGGGGATTGTGTGATGTGAGGATTTCCCTCGGCCTCAGTCTCACCTCTTTCACTGGGCTGCTTCTCATTACAGGTTCTCCATCTCACTGCCGACAGAACGGAAAGGATTATTGCATATGTATAACTGCAGAACACAGTCTGCTTCGAAATTGGAGTTTTACTCAAAAGACCATTACTCTGAATAAGGAGATATGTAGGTTAGAAAAAAATGCTAGATCAAATGTCTGCTTTTTTGTGGTAGAGCTGCTGCTGCTGCTGCTGCCTACTGTAGAATAGCTGTGAATATATACGCCTACCAAAATATAATGAGCACTGATTTTGGAAGTATGAATCTAAATGAGATATGATGGTGAAGCAAGATCATCTAAGACAGCTCATTTGAGTATTTTAGCTCTGTAAATTTTTTATGCATTCATATAAGTCACTTAGAAACACAGTTGGAGAAATAAGTAATACATTACAGGACATTCTGCTCCATTATGTTGCACTTTAACCAAAATGGAATACAGCACATGCTACAGACAAGCCAAATAAAGTGCACAAATTACTGAACAATTTACTTTAAAAGGAGACCCTGCAAACCTCAACAAGGCAAATAGCATTTTAATCGCTTGGTGCTTACACACACACACACACACACACACACGCACACACACACATGCACACAAGCAGGCTCGTAAGTAGTCTTTTTGTTCCTGTTGGATCGATGTACTGGGTTAATGGTAGGAGGGCTTGACATTTTCAAGTTCGTCCGCTGATTTACAAGTGTCTCTTCTGATAAAGCCAGTTCACCTCTGGACACAGAATAGGAAATCTGCATGCATTTCATAGTTTTATCTACGTAGTGGTGAAACATATTGGGGATTAGGTTACTGGAGAAATCAGGTCTTTGTGGCCAGCAGGAGACCTGTGTGTCAACTGGAGAGGACTGTTGTCTTCATGGTGGCTTAGTGAGGCTGTTTGCTGCTTCCTTTTAGCATCGGCTCACTTTGCTACCCTGGGTGGTTGGCAGGCATTTGTTACACCCGTCATATTAACACTTGCATGATATTTATATATATGTGCTTTGTACCAAGAGTAAACCAAAGAAGCATGCTTCTTTGACATGCCTCATCAAAGGGTGAAATGGTACTTTAGCTGAAATTGAACAGGGCATCACAAAATCACAAATCCTAAAGACGTAGAATGACTAAACAAATGTGTGTGTTGATATGGAAACAGTAGCATAAGTGTATTATGTTCTCCACAATTTCTGGAAATGTCACTCTGGATTTTTTGACCACTAATGACCACACTAATGGATTGTTTTCAGCATGGTAGACATCAATGGTTGGCCTGTCGGTATGGAAATTAAAACGTCAGTTATAAATATAACTACAGTTCTATGAACTGAGGTTGACCTCCAGATGTAATATCTAGGCATTAACTCTTTAGCTCTGATGTTACATACCCTTGGCCATTAGAAGTGACCGCGCTTGTAACAAAAACAGGTGGAGAGGCTCATAATGAATGAATATCTTAGAAAGCACACAGAATCAAGTGATTGCCTGGCAGCTGCTCATCGATGACATGTGGCCTGAAAGGTCATGACAAGAAACGGGATGTGTGACAACCACGTACAGCATAGTACACCGGAGTGAAACAAACTCCTCTCTCTTGCTGTGTTGCTGGGAGCTTCGAGGCGCCTCTATGCTGACTCATACAACTTTTCTCATGCTGTCCCTCTTCGATTTTCCTACACTGGCCTGCTGTCTGCCTGAAATGGACTGTCTGTCTGTGTTTTCCGAATGATGCTTGTGACAACCTCATTACATGTCCAGAAGTCAACAACTGAGATTGATCAGACTCTAAGCACATCCAGGTAGTCAATGAGCCCCAGAAAGCAGGGCTCTCTGTTCGGACTGGCGCCCAGCTTGTTTGCAATGTAATTACCCAGGTTGTAGCAGCGCCAAGGTAGACACGAGCACACGGGGGGATTCACCATGGAGAAAACAAACAAACCGCCAAACAGTGGACAATGAGCCCTCAAGTCCCATTGTTTTATTTTTTTTATGATTAGCTGTACCAGAGGGACGAGACAAGCATGTCGCTCAGGTCACAACAAGCTTGACCTTGACCCGAGCTCATGTTTTTTGAGTGCTTTTTGGTGTGTATGCACATTTTTGTTACTGACTAATGACTAATGACTTTCTCGTTGATAGGAGACTCTTCTGACTCGTCTCGTCTCTTTTAATTAACTCCTGTATCAGTGGATCAATCACTGGAGACACATGGAATAAGCATGAGAGCTCAGAGGGGTTGTATGGAAGAGATGGGGAGGGGTCAGATATATGGTAAGATGGTGGTAGTGGTTATTAAGACTGCCTTTTGCTGTCTCTGCACTCTGGAGCCTCGTTCACAACAGCCAGTCATTTTAATGGTATTCTGTATTTCTGTGTGGAATGGTTTTGACCAGATAATTCTATAAGAGGGGCCTGGAAATTATGACAGAATGCTCACATCACTGTATTAATATAGTTTTTCTGTTGACCGACTATAGTGCAGTATATTTTCATTTAACTTTTCCTTTCACATACACTGTGTTGAGGTTTCTGGCACAAAATAGCTATACATCATGAGAGAAGATCATCCATTTTCATCTACTGATATAATGATTTTAATCACTGCTGATCATGTCAAGTTGAGATTAAATATATGGCCTGTTAAAATACAATGCCCTGCCTTCTCATACATGAAGTCAGTTAGGATTTGGAAGGGAATATGTGTCAGAGATGTGATCTTGTCTCTGTCCAAAGGCACTTCTGGGAAGCGGGGTAAGTAAGTAAATTGCTTATGTAAATAGCTGTGTTGCTGTAATCTATTGTTGATGAGGTCTCTGATGTGACAGCCTGACATGGAAGATGGAAGAAATTCTTTTGTTCTTTGGATTAAAAGCTCTTGACAAGGGCCTCAATTTAAGAAAGGATATCTCTGATAAAAATAGTATTGCTACAGATATGTCAGTGTTTAATTAAAGTAATGGTGTAATGGTATTAATTAGCATTATAGCTGCATGATTGGTGAGGGTTTTTTCCCATGAGCTTCCCATGAGCCAGTGTTTTTGAAACCAAGACTGTTTCTTTAAAGGCACTGAGATGGAGGTCTGTTTAGTTTATTTGGCTGAGACTGTGACCCAGGTGTGCTGTAGCTAAACCAATCCAGCTCCCACCTGAAATGAGAACCATCTATCTTTCTTTAGTTATTCGGTGCCATGCATGTGCTCGCGCATGCAGTGCGCACACACTTGCCTCACACCCTTATCTTGATGGAGACGGAGGAAGAAGCCATTGCCCTCAAAGACGCCTGTGGTTTTTCTCCTCCCTTTTCCACACACAGAGGTCAAAAAGCAGCGGTCCACGGAGTCCCATGACCTTCTGCCAGAGACGGTTAGTGATGACCCTGCTGCCCACTGTCTTCCCGCTGCTCTCTGATATTGGACGTTCACATATAACCTGCAGTACAGGCCTCGCATCAGCTTGAAACATACACATGCTTCTCATAACTTCACACACATAAAACCTGCTTGTTCTTCTTGTGAGGCTCTTGTGGTGTTTGTCGGCTGTATGTGTGAACGCTTGTTCAAAGCCTTTGACTTGAAATGAACCTATGGGCAAAAAGACAAACAGCGTGGTGATACTAGACATTTCCATTCTCACTATACTGTTACTCATCCTTTTCCAGCCAGCTAGTGGCCCACCAGTCTATAAATAGGATTGAGGAGATGGTGGAGAGGAGACTTTGTTGGAGAACACATTTCCATGGAGACAGTCGTCATCGGGCTTTGGCTGTGTGATCAGAGAGCTGTTATGGAAGACAGTTTTCTGGGCTAGTTTAGCAGAAAGTATGTATTTAAATTCCCAAACGGTCAGGAGGATAGTGTTGCCATAGCAGTCAGTGAAAGCCAAATTACATCAAGTTTGTCCCTCTCTGCTGGTTGCAGATGTCTGAGTTGACTCCAGACACTGCAGCAGCAGCACTCTGCCTTGCTTAATACCACACACAGGCTCATAAATGCAGAAATGTTCTTAGGCCAGAGAGTAGGAGCATCTGGAGCTTTCATATCTCACACTGGAATCTCATTGGCAGCCTGTATGAGTCACGTGAATGTATCCACCTCATAACTGTGCTGCAAGTGGCAGCTGTATTAAATTATTTGAATGGTTTGGGGAACAAAGCGTAATAGTAATCTTCATTTATTGAGCTAGGTGGGGTTGTTCTGTGTTTCTGTTGTAGTGAAATAAAATGAACGCTGATTTTCCTCTGTGCATATAAAAAAAATCAGCTGATATACAACTCTCTGACCCAGATATTTGTCTTTAGTGTGGTGTTTTGCTTGCCATGTAACCCATCTGAGACAGACAACAGAGCCTCCTGTTATGTGCAGGGAGAGGACAATTATCTGCTTATCAGAGAAAGGTTACCAACTTATTCCTCCGTACACCTGCTGCACGGAAATGCTTGTCATTCAGCCAGACAGTTAGCAGGTATCAGCCTGGTTGTGGTTTCCCAAGGAAAATAGTTGAGTGAGGGGACAGAAGAGCTGAGTTTAGCATCAGAGAGCGGATCAGCGATGTACCTCCAGCTGAGCTTTCAACTCGCACTGCCAGAGCTTTTACCGACCCAGGTCCTGAGAGGGAACCCTGGGGAAATCCTTACCTGAACATGAACTGGATGGGAAGGAAAAGAGATGGAAGGAGGAAAATATGCAAGGGTATGGAGAGGTGAGAGGGTGTTGTAAAAAAGGTTAGGATTATCTCCTTTTTGAGTAGGAAATAGCAAACTATTGCAGAGCTTCTTCTTTGTTTTCAGCCTTAGGCAATGTTTCTAAAGTTACAATGTATTTAGGTGTTATTTTAAATCCAGGTATTTTACACTGGCATTAGGAAGATGTGAGAAAATTTCCTTTCCAGAAACTCATGCCACAAAGTGCATGTGCAGGTGACTAAGAGTGTGATTCCAAGGTGAGTAGTGAGAAGTAAAAAAAAAAAAAAAAGTGGAGGTACTGCTGTTGCCCGGGTAACACACTGCACACTGAAACTGCCCCTTTTTCTACAGAGAATTGAAGGTTATCCATCTCATTGTCTCCTGTTCTCTGATTCTTATGCAAAAATGGCCTCTCCATTCTGGACTTTGTCTCATCTAGCAGGATACAACAGCTCTGTGCAGACATGCACATGTAGAAAGGCGTACTACACTCTGCATCTCCTTCCATTCAGGAGCAGTGTTCACTCCAGTCTTGAATTATTGAATTTCCTTTGAGGCTTTCCTTCAAACTTATACTTGCTTTGATGCAAAATTGAATATGAATCCTTATTTTGTCAAATAAATTGAAGGCAGTTGCTGCTGCTCAGTGTTTATCTTATTCTGTGGTTGTCATAAAAACCCACAGGGGAATCATTCTGAGGTATCAGTGTGTTGCTGTATTTCTAACCCTGTGTTGAAGTGACATCTTCCCACACACCGAAATACATTTTGCATGTCGGAGGTAGTGGGAGTGTCAGAGTGAGAGCAGTCTGTACCCTCACAGAGCCTCCTACAAACAAACTGCAATTCATTGATCACAGTAATGGCCTCTATGCTTCCCAGATTCTGGTGGAGCTACAAGGCTGCAAAGAAAATCAAAAAAAGATGAAAATTTCTATATGCCTTCAATACTTGTACTGGCATCCGTGATCCTGGTGGCTGAGTATATGACAGGAAGGCACAGAAGGAGCTCTTGTTAGTTTGCCTCGATGAGGTAAACTGCAATAAGAAAACAATCAATTGAAGGCAATAACAATCAGTCAACGCCCTGTTGGTGCTTCACAAATAGATGCTTTTCTGTGGTTTGCTGATGGAAAATGTTTGATGTGGAAGAGCAGCACAGTGTGTTTTGTCTGCATTAGTAAATGTAAATGTTTTTGTAAATGTGTTTGCTTGTTAAACGTTGTTTTCAATTTAGATTCCGAGGCTTTTTCACGCCCGGTGAAGTTGTGAATCGCAAGCTCATTAGCAAGGCTATTATTGGTTATCTGGCCTTCTGTAGGTGACGTTAGCGTCCTGGTTAGCACCTAGTTTGCATATCAGAACAACGGCCGCAACAATGCCTACAACAACTACACCTGAGCAGTTTGAATCCTACACTCCAGACCATCTGAAAAGCAACGTGTGGCACTACTTTGGGTTCCCAAAGGGACAGGGAAAAATAATGACTAAGGAGAAAGCAATATGTAAAATACGTAGGACCAAACTCACATACCAGCAACTTGAGAGCCCACCTGTCAACGCTACATCCCGGTAAGCTCGAAGAGAGGGAGGGGGAGGGATCAGGGGTGAGGCAGGCCAGAAACGACTCCATGCTATCTCCTTCACGAGGCCTCCCGTATGCCCGTCCAAACAGAGCCACAGATTTTCTGACACAGTTTGTTTGCAAATATATGAGGCCAATTAACGTGATATATGGGAGCGGGTTTCAAGCTTTCTTCCACGAAATAGTTTGATGCCAATATAGGTCTTACTGAAGGCATTTGATGGTCAAAATATTATTAATATTCAAATATATTCAAATATTAATCAAATATTAACAAACAAACTTTGAATATGATTTTTGGCGAAAAATCAAAGTCCTTATTTTAAACAGTGTCACGATATTGCAGGTCAGCTGTGCAGTTACTTCCTGATATGTGCAGTGGAAATGCTGACCTCACAATGCCTTCAGCTCATGTGTGCTATAATCCTAGACTCTCATGTGGACGCACTCAGGATGACGTCACCCATTGGTTTGTATTACAGTTCTGAAGCCTAGAGTTTGACATTGTGGCCACCGCCATCTTGTTTTTTTTGGAGCCAGAAGTGACCTGAGAGGGTGGAGCTTAGTACAGCCAATGCTGAAAAATAGGTTTTTAGGCCACCGAAATGCTACAGTTAACCTTAATGAATTGAATTGATGGATAGGAACAAAAATGACCACTAACTACTGACCACCTCTCATGCCTCCTAAAACTTGCCCTGCTGGGAAACAGCTAATCCTTTCCTCAGTTCCACCAGAAGGCCCATAAACATGTGATTGATGTGTTCGACTAGAGTTACAGTACAGGCTCAACTTGAAGTCAAAGCAGAGCTGCCATGTCAAGGCTCCTCATCAAGAGGCCCAAAAAGTCAGTAGGATCTGAGCTGATGGTCGTACAGCTGAGTTGGATTTACCTGCAGAGACACAGTGTGCTGTTTCCTTTTTTGCTCATGCAGCAGCTGATTCTTTCTTTTCCTATTCTGACACCCACAATGTGTGAACACAGGGGAAAAGTCCTCATAGCGTTTTCTGCTGGCGGTGTAGAATTAGAGCCACTTAGATCGACAGCCCGACAATACTGAGTGTAAGCCATATTTTACTTAATATATACAACAGTTGGCACTGTTTGCTGCTTTTATACCTAATTGTGTAAACAGTGAACATTGGTGTTGACTGGAGATTGAAAATTTGCCCTTTTCTGTTCCAGTATTGTAATTTAACACGGCTGTTCGTGTAGCATCGAATAAGTAGGTGGTTCTTTCTATTTGTGGCTTTCACTGATGCTAAGAATGAGTGCTTTGTGATGACTGCACACACACACACACACACACACACACACACACACACACACACACACACAGACATGCAGAGACACACACTCAGACTGTATTTTTTTCATGCATGGTCCATCCTTTCCTCTCTGATGCTCTCTCTCTCTCTCTCTCTCTCTCTCTCTCTCTCTCTCTCTCTCTCTCTCATATGTCCTCTCACGCCCACTCTTCTACTCCCTGCACCACTGATCATCAACTATATCGCCTCAGCTCAGTAGGACTTTTTGGTCTTTTGTATGAGATAAAGCAAAATGAACATTCCATACTACCTTTTTGGTTTCCCCTATCCCTATCCACTTAATGTTAAGTCCATTTCATGCCTTCATATTTTAGTACATTTCTGTTTACAGGAACTTAAGTCCTCCCTTTTAAAAGCTTAAGAAGGACCAGCTAGGTCTTTAAAAGTTTGATCAAGTCAGCAGTGTTTGTCCTGACATTTCCAGGCCATTCCGGCTTTCCAACAATGCTAGCAGTGTTATGGTGTTGCTCTCTTCGTCCTTTTGAGTTTTATTTGGGTAACACCTGGGGCAATGAATCAGACAAATACCTTTATGTTCTTTCTAGCATGTGTCAGACTTTGTGCTGCCTGCACAGCCCTCCCATACTGTCCTAGTCTCCCCCCTTGCTTTTTTCTTTTGTCCTCTTTTAGTCTCCGACACACCTGGGGATGAAGCTGCTTTGTTGCCATATTCCATTATGAATGAAGGCAGTTTCCAACCCACCCATTCATCTCTGCTGCAGCAGGAGACACTAAGCTGTCAACCTCACTCTCTGTGCACCCCATCTGCCTTCATGACCCTATTTGCGTATGTGTGTGTGTCCCACATGAACAACGAATAAATGGCACAGGGCTCCTACGTAGTTCCATCACGTTTCTGCGGTAATAAATGACGAAGGCGGTCGCTGACTGTGCAGCCTTCTCTCCTCCTGTCTGCTTTTATATTGGTTTGCAGCGTGGCTCCGGTAGTTTCTTTGTCTAGCATTGCAGCAAAGCTCACACACTTGTACGTCGGCAAGCGTGCACACAAACGTCCTTGATAGAGGAGGTCAACTGTTGGGTTCACTGGGAGCCTGACTGTGTCTGTGATGTTAGTTTGAGTCCTTCACATCCCCTCTGCTTACCTAAATAGGTTATCCATCATTAAGCTCCTGTCTTCCCATGTCTGCCTATCATCAGGGAACATCTGGGGAAGCCCTGAAACTGGATCACATCTCCTTAGCTATAAAATATTTTCATTAGATAGCGGTCACTCGGCACCCTTCTTCACATTGTGTGTGCAGGCTCTGGGTAACAGGGTGTGCTTAATGTGTTGGAAATTTCATTTAACTCCCCTCTTCCCCTTTCCTATCTCACTCTCTTCATCTCTTCTCTCAGTGGCCAGTGATTGCCTGCAGCTTCCCCACTTTCCCCTTCTCTCTCTCCCCACCCCTCCATCTCCTCAAGGCTGACTGCCTTCCTCCTACTAGTGAGGGAGATGCAGCAAGGCGGGAAGAAGAACTGAGAAAAGGAGATAAGGGAATGGGCCGGGTTAGCCAGATCAGAATGTGAATCACTTAAATTGTACAATAAATTGGTCACTTTGGTGCAGAGTCATTGAGAAGTTGCAGCTTTGCAGAGCCTGCTGACAACAGGACTTCAAGGAGAAAGCATAAGACGGACTCCACATGTCATCCTCTCTATGTACTCAACATGCAGTATTAAATAGCTGTGTGTGTGAGGATAAGAGGATAATCATGATGATAAAAATGGCCATCACGCATCTCTTTTCTCTTTCCTTTACCATCTTCTCTTTGTTCCCCTTGACTTTAAAAGGGGAACTGTGAGCGTTCCCATTGAGATGAGCTTGCTAAAGCCCTGCTAAGGAGCCAGTGTTCATTATTTCACCTCAGAATCTGGCCTTTCACCATGTACAGTGATGGCTCAAGTGAAACATTTTCATATAGGGTGACTAGGAAAGTTTTAAATAGTAGTCAAAAAGCACAGTGGCTTCTTTAAACTAAATTAATGGATTCGATTCACAGAGTTATTATTGTGGTGTGTTGAATTAATTTAAAGAATTCCATTTTGAATCGTCTGCTCATTTGTAAAGTAGTTGTCAGGGGCTTGTTTCACTCCCTACCCCGTCTTGTATTTAAGGATAGAATAAGAGAAATGCAACAAATAGATATCACAATGAACCCTCACCAGCTGATTACTTATATTGAGACAATTATTTTTTCTATTTTTTTTCTTAAATGTTCTATTCAGAAAAGTATATGCTAACAAGACATTATCTAATGCTAACTTTTGTGTGTGTGTATGTGTGTATACATGCGTATACGTATATATCCCTATGTGAGGATAAGCGGTAGAAAATGGATGGATGGATATATATATTTTTAATTTAATTTTAATTTAAATTTTTACCCTGTTGAGTTTCTACTTGAGTTGGTGCTTTTATTTGTTGACAGTTTCACCCAGCAGTGACAGGATCAGTGGATTTGTACATTATCAACTGTTTCCATACAGGGAATTATTTTCAAAATGAAATTGTTGAGGCTAATCGGCTCTTGGGTAGACAGGATGAAAACACACGGCCTGACGCCGCCTTCACAGAGTGCACCCACGGGCCTGTTAGACTGAACAATCTTCCACGGAAACCCACTTAAATTAGCATCTGTGACATCTAAGATTAACCATTAGCCAATCTGAGCTGTGAGATATTTTGCAGCAGGAGACATGTGAGTCTTCGGGCAGCTTGCTGATGAGTCTTTCCTAGTAATTAAAGCTGCTGAAGGGGGTGCGAGCCACATCAATTCAGACATGGGGAATGTGCAGAGGTGACAAAATGCTGGAGTCTGGCCCTGGCTTGGAGCTCATGTAAACACTCCAGAACGTGTTGTTGCGGATCAGGCGGCACTCGGGTGTCAAACACATGACACTGACAGCATGTGAAGCATGAAGGATAAAGAGTTTGTGTGAGTGGAGTTACCTGAGAAGACTGTCAGCTACGTAACACAGAATTAAGGCTTGAGGTGTTTGTGAGCTGGGGAGATTTGTCCCAGAGCAGCAGCTCATACCGCCCCTGTGCCACGAGTCAATCAGTAAATCAATACGTGGCAGTCAGCAGTGGCTTATTTTATCTCTATGATGAGGAGTGTGGAGCATGTTCTGAGGCGTGGCACACGTGACTGACTGACTGATACATACTCATCAAAAATGAGGAATATGCCTGTCAGTGACTCTCTGAATATACATTCATTTTACATACATTTTATCGCATAATTTCAAAAATCATTTTTAACTCTTTCAGTGCCAGCCATTTTTTAAAATCGAAAGTGGCTTGTGCCAGCATTTTTTGCCCATTTTGAGTCATATTTCAAGACCCACAGAATATTTTGTACTATGTCTCTGAAAACACAGAATAGCTCAAATGAAAGAAGAGACTCTTTATTTTACCATGAAAAAAACACGTTTGTTTTTACCTTGTTTCGTTCTTGTTTTGTCTGGAGAAGAGTAGAGGCCACTTTCACCAAAGTCACCACTTTTTGTCCAGAATCTGTCTGTTTTGCTCTCTAAATGCGATCATCTCCACATCCTACTTTGCATATTAACCCTTTATGTCCCGACTACAAGTCACAGAAGCCCCGAAATTACTCACAGGCTGCGGGAGACCGTGATCAGCGACCCGCTGCAAAAAAACCCCCACTTTAACGGCGAAACTCGTCAATGGCACACAAAGAGTTAATCATGATTCATCACATTTTTATTGTATGTTTTAAATCATGTTATTTGTTGTTGTTTTTTTGTAATAAAATGAACCATTCAGAAGTGGATTGGATTCTTCAGGAAGCTGTGAGTATGGGTGCATGGGAGCGACAAATGTGATATGTGATAAAAGGAAATACCTTGTTATGCTTTGACTTTAATTGTGATTAAGGCATTAACGCTGACAACCCTAGTCCATACATTTATCTTGTCCTGAACACCTTCTTCTCTTGAGTGACTTTGAATGCTTACTTTTCTTTTGATGAGGTAATAATATGGGATGTTTTTCCTGTTTTATTGCATTTGAGTTGACACATTGCAAACAGAAAGTAAGTGTGCCTCCTCACCTGTTTGCTTATTGTGTTTTGTGCACAAAGATGTCAGTAGGGATTTAAGCAGCTAGTGTGTCTTGTATCACGAGAATAAGATGCTGTGTCTCGTATGATTCTACTCAGCATCTTGTAGTTGGTATCTAGAGACAGCAGCTGTTGTCCTCTGTGGCAATCTAATCAACAGAAATAGACGGGGCCTTCCCTCACTGGGTCACAGCAACTTCTTTCTGAAGCTCACGTATGTAGGCTGGAGCACATGGTAGTGTATTTGTCACACCTTGAATGAATTAATGCCTGTGGGAATGTATCATTTGCTTGTAAAGCATCCTCTTTTATCTGCCAGTTTTACCTGTTTATAAACATACAATATTGTAACCTCTATTTCAATTATGTTGCTCATAAATGTATGAGGCATTATTCGGTTTGATCGAGGGTAGGATCTGCTTACACTCTCTCCTCTGCAGCAGAAGGGATTCAAAACAGGAAGCACAGGTTTGTACAGGGTTTCCCACAGTCTGAGGCTGACTATTAGAGATTAGTATGGTTTGTGGTCTAGCGTTGATACTATTTTATTATTGTCAGATCTCTTCAGACACTTATCTGAATGATACTGTATGTGACATACAAGATGACATATAGAATTAGTAGATCGTGTGGTTTGGTGTGACTATTGCAATGTTTTTGTGCACCTTCCCCTCACAGTTATTGCACAGTAAGTAAAATCTGTTGCGTTTTGTGAAATGGAGCTTATTGACCCAAACAGCCATATTATTCTCTAACTGTATTGCTGCAGCTTGAATTTGCTGCAAGAATGAAACTGCTTGGCAGAGAACTAGCATCAGTAAATATCCCACATCATAGCATCAACAATTCATCAAATTCTGCTCCTCCTCCACAGGAGCAGACTGGAGGAGACTCTCTTGGCAGTTCATGGACACTTTTTATAGTCTCTGGCGTCTTGAATACAAGCCCCTCCTGTGACGGGACTCTGTATGTCTGACATGCTATAGATAAGAAAGAGGCAATAATCCTATTGCCACTGCTATCTCAGTACCAAGGTCCATTGCTTATCTAATGTTGAGGGCTTTTGTGTTGAACAGTCAAACACAACAAAGGAAAGGGTTTTTCATTAACTGCCCTCAACAGTTTCAAGAATTAAGTCTGCTTGTTTGCAAAGCTGGAGGGGGATAAAAAAAAAATGTCATCAATGCTGGTTAGCACAGCACCTCTCCAGGGTAGCTGATGTTCAGGCTTGGCTGGTGCTGAGCCTTTACAGCCCGCATGCTGAGAGTCACTCCTCAGTCTTCTGTGGAATTAATCTGAGAGAAACTACAGACCTAATTTACCAAAGTGTTCATCATATAAAGATATTCAAAACTGTTACCCCTGGCAAAAACTCAAATGGGCATAATAACTCTGTCCTCTCTCTTGTCAAATGTAATTAACCAAGGCATTGAAAGTCGTTAAAAGAAAGGTAATTGTGTGTGTAATAACATGTAGAGAGAGGGGGGTGTGAAGCACTTTGTGGATTGGAGCAGTGATAGAGGAAAGGACACAGCAGATATGTCATTATACGATTACTGCCAGCCCTCTTATTATAAGCTGCCTCTGCTCTGTGATTACTATTGGTTAATTAATGTATAGCTTGTATGTACTGCCAGCATGCTGGCTTAGTGACTAGCTTGGTCACAGCTGGAATCCTCCTCCCACATGTGGCCTGTCTGTGTGGATGTTCGCTGTTCCTGCCACAGTCAGTCACAAACATGCAGGTTTTTGATTCAGAATTGATTAGAAGTTATGAATAGATGTGTCTATATCAATGAGCCTCTTTGGCAAAGGCTTCAGCTTCCTGTAGGCCTGAACAGGAGAAGCAGTGTAAAGATTGGACTGATGTTTTTTTTTTTTTGTTTTTTTTTGCCAATATTTATGAATATTTACTCATGTTATTTGAAAGAATAATTCAAGATTTTGGGAAATATGTGTATTGGCATTCTTGCAGGGTTTTAAACTGCCATGTTAATTGGTGAGCTTTAGAGGTGCTGGTATGCTAGAAGCCTTTGGGCAGAGCCAGGCTAGCAGTTTCCAGCTGTTTTCAGCCTTTGTGCTAAGCTAAGCTAAGCTAACTGGCTGCTGGCTGTAGCTTCATACTTAGACATAAGTGTGATACCTGTTCTCCCAGCAAGGAAGAAAAGTAAACATTAAATATATTTAATTATTATTATAATAATTATTATTAATTATTTCTCCTGTTGTGAACACTGACAAGGCAAGTTTATTTATATAGCACATTTCAGCAACAAAGCAATGCAAAACACTTCACATAAAAAAATTAAAAGCATCGAGACAAAGGAGCAAAGAGATCATGAACCATGTACAATATACAGTATGTTGTTTTTTTTTTAGAAAAAATAATTAAGAGAAACTTTAATTATGTCTGCAATTTTAACATAACCATGGTCAGAATAACAACATGGATAAAAGCACTCCTTGCAAAAATGTTATTTTTATGCAGGTGAGGAAATAAAACAATATTTGTATGTTTTATGGTTTGCACCTGCTATCCTCTACACTTTTTAGCATGTCCTTTTTTGGGAACTGAGTAAATCAGGTCCTAACTGTTTAGCTTTTGACAGTGTTGCCCCTTAAGGGTACCGGTGACAGTGGGTGGTTTTGAAAATGTAATCATATCTGACCTTTCGTGTTGTTATTGCTTACTGCTGAATGCTGAGTGCAGGTTTGTGGGGTGTTAAAGTACTGAACAGCTTGTATTGTAAAAGTGTCTGTGATCAGACGCCCCCAGAGGCTAAACAAGTCCACATACATGGTCTAATATGAGTGGTTTATGGGCTGCACTAGTTGTTGTTCAGTGTGTGCAGTCAAGGTGCTCTCAGTGTTTTATAATGGGGGAGAGTATCCCACTTTATCTCCATCTTATCTTCCCTGTGTGCTGCTGGGAGGCAGGGAACATCTGAGTCCATATACGCTAACTTGAAGGTGAAAGTATTTTAGTAATTCCAGTCTGCTGTGACCCTCTGTCATACACCTGCCTGTACACACACACACACACACACACACACACACACACACACACACACACACACACACACACACACAGTTGAAATCTCTCTCTCTACCAACACAGCCAACACTCTACCACATAAATGCTCACATCCAGAAACATCAAAGCAGCAACATTTTGTGCTTTTCCGCTCATATGATAAGCTTGTAATCAACCTAAGTGAATAAATAACCCCCTGCTAATCCTAGTTTAGGTATGAAACAGCTGCAGGCTGGTCAGCTCTTTAAAGTCTGATTGACGGTCACAGCAGCAGAGGCTACCCCCCCAGCGTACACAACAAGTTTCACCCGATAGCTCGACTGCCTTCTACGCATGCCTCCGACCACATGGTGTGTTGCAATAGCACCAAAATAAAAGGAAATGGCCCCGGCCTGTGACAGGAATAGAAAATAAAACTACCACTTTCACGCCTCATTATTTTAAGCCTCTTTTTAGCTCATTGCAACATACTGTAGGTTCTAATGGTAGCTGCGTGAGGTTTGCTATTTTCCATCGCTATTTGTCCCAAACACTTTGTTTCCATTTTGCTCCAGCCACGATGCTCCTCAACTTGTTCTTTTTTGTCTGTCTTATCGTGTCTTTCCTTCAGCAGGAGGTACTGTCTGCTCCTTTCAACTGTCAGACTGTCAGGAGAGCACATGGCCTACGGTCTGCAGCCCACTCCACACTGTTCACCCAGCCTCCCACTGCCCTGCCGCCACAGGTTAGTATGTCTGCATACATGCATGTGTGTATTTATGTTTTCTAAAGGAACTGGAAATGGCATGCCATATTAATTATTATGCCTCGAGCAACCCACGTGTCTAGCTCGTTATGTGGACTAGCATCAGCATTGCCTGCGCTATCTGATGCCTTTTGTTGAGTCAGTTATAGATTTATATCAATATTGATCAACTGAATATTGGCAGTTAGTGGGACTTGTGTTAGCCTTCCTTAAGAAGCTGCCACCTGAGAATTTCAGTATGGATGGTTTTATTCCCTGTGGACATTTCAAATGCTGAAAGACTGAATTTTCACTTTGAGCTGAATGTCACATTCAGCACAAAACATCCTCTGTTGGCAGAGGAGTGTAGATGTAGTTTTGGATTTATTTCAGCAGCTAAAACACCTGTCATCAAAATCCAGATAATTCTTTACCCTTTATTGGGCCTGTTATGACTGGTTGTAATCTGTTGTAGTTTCTATTATTTACCAGTGATTAACATGTGAGGCACATTTAGGAGAAAATGCTTTGAAGGTTGGAGAGGTTGCTGGACGGTGACCTTTTGAAAGAAGCATTAACAAAATATATTTATTCAAATGTATTGAAAAACCCCACTGTTCAAAGCAGCCCCTCCACCATGGCGTCGTTACTTTGATTCAGTAACACAAAACGTGCTGCCATATGAGGCTGGCTTCCTATCAAACCTTAATACGGCCTGCAAATCATCACATGACACAGGTACTGTATGTATTTGGATTATAAACACCAGCAAATTTTGCAAATGCAGCGTGGCATATGACGATGGAGAACAAGCTGTTTCTATAACATGACACTGTGGCGTGAAAGCAAAGGTCATTTATCCACATCACAGCTGTGTTTGTGACAGAAATAGCTGAGCGCAGGACAAAACATATTGCAATAATGATAAGTGCCCCATTTGTTTTCTTTCTTTCTTTTTTTTACTTCAGCGCAGTTGAATTAGTCACAATTTATGCAGATGTTTGATACACCTGCCACTGCCTGGTGCAAACAGAGCTTTCAAATTGAAATTTGTTGTCTGACAAAATAATGGATGAGTCTGTGTTAGTGTCTGTGTTTGTCTCTTACTTGACTTAGTGGTGTGACATCAATGCCAAATTAATTTCTTCCTCAGTTATAAATTTGAATGTTGTTTGTCTGTTTTTGGATCCAGCAAGCATGATTGCTTAAAAAAGTTTTCCACATAGCGTCAGTGTAGTTTGATTGTTGGTTCAAAAGAATACGGTAATAATGACTAATCCCATATATATATGTATATATAACACAGTGCTTATTAGAGCTAATGTGGTGTCACTCTGATTTGAGCAAATGTTTATGAAAAGAACATCTCTTTCACTTTTCCTTTTCGCCCAGTTCACGTTACAAATTAATACTTTAACAATGCTCTTTGGTGGATTAGGTGTTTGCTGTATTACAGGAAAAGCTTAGATTCAAAAAAGATGCTTAATCTAATTTTATCAGCATGTTTGATTGTTAGTTACGACTACGTTGTTAATTTCCTGCATTTTTTTGAATGGAGTTTTGCTTCATGACCTGCCAGCATGTCTCTGATAATGCATTTTGGGCAGTTTGTCCAAGTAGAGATACAGTTGCGCAACTTTTGACAGCCCTACTTTGAACAAAATAAAAGTAAATTGCAATCACCTAACTTGAAAGTATACCTCACGCCCCTTTGCAACTCCATACTCTTAAAACGTTGCGACCTCGCCCGTGCCTCTGCACCCCCCAGTTTAGAAACCACTTCCTTGAAAGCTGAGTATTTTATGACAACAGAGGAAACACCTACCCACCAGAAAATGATCATGTCATAAATGAGCCTTGCTTTATCAGCTATTATTAAAAGCGAACACTTAAAGTGATTGTGTGCATGTGTCTTTATTTGGTTCCTACATGGTCACACTGTTCTCAGCCCAAGGTGCCATCTCATCTCATCGACCTTTCCAGTACAACATGACAACCAGTTATAAGATCTGGCAGATGGACGTCTTGGCGCTACCACTTTGTCCCTTGTCTCCTCTCCATCTTGGCTTGCTCCACATCTTTGTGTTTGGTATTCCTGTGTGTAAAGTCCAGTAAGAATTCAATAAAGCAGACGCATTATGTTAAAAAGATCAGCTGAAGGTCAAGTGTGTATACTTTTCACCAGGAAATGTGCTCGACCCACTGACAAGGGATGAAAATTTTATGATGAGAACAGGATATTTGTTCCTTGAGTGCTTGCAATCCTTTGGCTGTGGATGGCAATGCATTAGCTCATCTCCTTTTCTTTCTGCGCACACACGGGTGTGTGTTTGCTTGGTTACGTTCATGGGAGCAAGGGTATGTTCAGCGTGCTTTGTTTGTGTTGGTGCCTGCATGTTTGTGTGTTACTGGGCTGTATGAAATGGAGAAGGTTTGCACAGGGTGGGGGTGGTTGTATAGTGTAAAATGAGCAGCGGCTTCCCTCGGACTGTGTTTACATTTACTGCAGCGGGCCGCTCGGCTGCGTGTTGGGGGAAGGAAATGTATACATTACTCACGCTGCTGTGCTGGGCAGTCAAAGTGTCAGCCGTGGTGGGTTATCCTTCACAACGGGTTGAAACAACAGAGCTGAGAGTGAGCTAGTGGAATGTCTCGAGCGTCCCTCTGCCTGCCTCGTGGCCTCCAGAGGGAGAGCTGTTTGTTCAGAGGGCAGGGGAAGGAGGCTCAGCAGGGATTGTTTGCCTCGCCAAGGCTTGTTGTTTCTGCTAGGTAGGGCTGTCATAACTGCAGTAGAAGGAGGGCACATCAGATAAACTGTGACACAAAGGTTGCATAAACTTGTTTTAGCCTTGCAAACATCATCTCTAACCACGCCTGCCATTTGTGCACCGCATTGTTTTCAGTCATTTTTTTCCTCTTTTTTTTCTCTTCATTGACATCCCTCTGCCTCACTCCTGCATTGCTGCAGCAGAGACACTTGTCTCCTATTTGGCTAAGCCAGCGTTCCCTCCCTCCCTTCCACCCTTCCCTCCTCCCTCTATGGCTCCTTGGCATCCATCAGTTTAGCTGCAGCTTCCTATGAGGCCTGATGGGTCACAGCTACACACACACACACACACACACACACACACACACACACACACACACACATTCTCCGCGGCACTATTCATGCATGGACCTCTCGACCCATCTGTGACTCCACTTCTTACAGATGGCAGCCGAGGCAATTTGTGGAAGTTGTCAAATGTCACGCCGACACATGAATGGAGAAATGTGGAATGAGGAGGAAGCAAGTCGTTGGTTCCTCACTGCAAACTAGCCACTTCATGCAATTCATTTTCCTCAGTGTATGACAGTACGCAAGAATGCATTGCGGGGTACATGGGTGGGATGGACTGAATGTTAATAGAACAGGAGGAGGGGTGTAAGGTTGCCGATGTGGGGTTGAAGTCTGCAGAGCTCTTGATCGAGTCATACTCGACAGGCTCTTTCAACCTGTTCCTCGATTCATGTCCTCACCAAGCTTGTCCATGTCACTAGCTCTCCTTTTCTGGAGAAAGCATCTGCTATATTTTGTAATGTTCCTCCTGAAAGCAGGGAAGACATTGATCTGTAAAAGCAAAAAAAGTATCACATTGTTCAGGCAGTTAAAGTGTTTATTGCTCTTTCTTATCTCTGTGTAGGGCGACTTTGTCAGTAATCTACCTGACTTGGGCAGTCGCACATTTTCCAGTCTCTGGCAGGTGGGTGTAGTTAAATAGCAGAATGAGCCATTTTACGTAGATAGCTTGATGGGCAGATTGCAGCGTGCAGTGTGGCGAGGAACTGAAATGACCATTTACTGAAAACAATGGCTGCTGTTGACTCCAGGAGGCAGGTGTGTTATGAAGAGAGCCATGAGAACAGTTTGCTGCACAATTTAAATGATTCATTGAATGACCCAAGCAGAAGTAGCCGACACTCTTTTCTGTTTCCTCAAAGTACTCTTTAACTGTTTTTAGAGGGCATCGCTCTTTCTCTCCTCGCATGGCTCGAGTCAGCGAGAGTTTGTGCCATACTGTCCATTTACTGATTGACTGTAAACTGAGTGGAGGTCCAAACATATAGCTCATCATAGAGCCAGTTGGGCTGAAAGTAATTGTTTGAATGTTTGTGTCAAGCAGTTGTTGAGGCTCATTCTAAAACTCAATTATAATTTTTAGTTCTATAATGTCAGGAGATTTAGAGGAAAACAATATGTGTCCACTCTCTCAGCTGTTCATTTAGCCACTCTAAACAATCATTCTTCATTTATTATATCATATAACACCATGCCTTTTCCCGGTTTTCATACATTTAGACTAAATGAACCAGAGGTTTCATTTCATTCTCCTGTGAGTGGAAGGTGAGGGGTGGAGTGAGAAACGTGAGTGGAAAATGCTGTATACAATCTGTGGCAAAAAATACTCATCTGAGTCATAACTCTTTAATTTAGATACTGTAAATGAAACATTTTTTAAATTCAGCGTGACTTCCTGAAGATATCATTATCTCCGTCCATCGTGAATAAATATCCATAAATCCACTTAGAAAGCTTAAAAGCAAAAAGACACTTCTTATAACTCCACAACTTGAAAAGAAAATAATCATCAATCCTCAGTATCACAGTAATCAGTGATAGCTGTATATTTCAATGAGGAACTGCTGATAAGTGGTGTCAGTTTTAAAAATATGACAAATATTGACTTTAACATCCAGGGCTCAAGTTACATCCCACAACTAACTCAGTAACTGCACAGAAATATCTTACTTCCTGTTTAGCCCGTAAACTATAGGACATAAATTGAAGCATGGCTATTTCCCAAATCAAATTAACCTAAACATTTATGTGATATAATTAAAAGTGAGAGAAGAGACAATTTGCAGATCCCTCTCTATTCCCAGCACTTTCAATGTTGAGTATACAGTGGAGTAAAGGTGTGTACAACTTATCTCAAAGGCTCATGCAGGGGCTGGTGATCGAAGCTGTTGAACTAACAAGAGATTGACGGGACTCCTGATTGTTCTGCTCGCTCCTGACTCTCCCAGAGGGGCAACAGGAAGTGTGAGCTTTTATTTTCCTTATCTTTCATGGTTGAAAGGGTAAGATAAAAACTAAAGAAGACTAAATGAGGAAGAGCACAGTTGTCTCACTTTTGTGACCGGGTTATTCACATGTTTTCGTTTACAAAGTTGCACCACTGCTTTTGACAGATATATTTTTAAAATCTCACGGCTCTACGTGGTTGTGGCGCTTTTCCACTAGTACCTGGTACCTGGTACTGGGTACTTTTTCCGTACCTCCTCAGCCCTGGTTCCAAGCGAGCCGAAGCGATACTAAAACGTGACATCAGCCGACTGCCTTCCACTGATTGGGGTGTAGTCGGGTGTAGTCATTGGAAGCATCATTGGAAGCGTTATTGGGTGTGCGACGTCCAACTAGACTGTAAAAGCAACTGCCTCACTATTGTTACAGGAGAAAATGGCATTGCAAAAAACAATGCCATGGTCAGTTGAGGACAAGAAGCCACAGAGTGAGCAACAAATATACGCTTCACTGTCCTCCATTGTTTGTGATGGTAGTGTTGTTGTTCTTCTTTCTGGTTTTCTGTGTCGCATGCAAATAACGTCGACAGTTTCACGCTGCCTTATGACGACCCCGCCCACGCCGAGGAGGCACTATGAGGTACTCTGTTGTAATGGAAAAACACCAAAACTGGGCCATACCATGCCGTACTGTGCCATGCCATTAGAAGGCACTGGCAGACTTCCTCGGCTTTAATTAACTCAGCAGTTAATTAGCATGGCGCTCAGTCTGTTACGATACAATTATCTGTTTCGAGTGGCAATACAAAGTAAGACGAGTTGTCGCAGCTGACTGTTCCAGATTTCAAGTGTCATTTGTCAGCTGATATGAGCAAAACAAAAAGCTCAGCCAGTCTAATATATCTACTCTTTGTCAGTGTGGTGAGAAACACGTGTGTCATTTAGTTTGTTGCCTTCAAATCAAATTGATTACTCCATCATGACACACAGATACTGGTTGGCTAAGTAAAGCTTAAATCTACCTGTAAGGCTGAGATACTAGCACTGTGTCTTAGAACAATATTGATCTACTTGTGTCTGTGTGATAGTGCCTCTCTCAGATATTGCAGGAATAAAATTGCAGCAGAAGAAGATGAGATGCTTATTTGTGTTTACGTTTTCAGACAGAGGGCCTGCAGGGTTAAGGCAAATAAAGGCAACCTGAATATTGCTAAATATCAGTAAACAAACCGTGGATTTGTGATATAAAGGATGGTGTGAGGAGGATTGTGTGTCCAGCTGTTTTGTGGGTCCCAAATGAAACATACTTCTTAACTTCACGTTAAAGTTAGGGTTCAGAACACCTACAGGTAAACTTTGTTTCGATTTTTAATCACTATACAGTCCTTTGTGGTGGGGGGGAAAGGAGTTTCTAACAATTATCTGAAGTGAACTTCTCAGTGAGTTTTCTGTGATTGATCTCAGAATCAATACGACAGATTTCAAGGAGAAAGCAGATTTTCTTTCAGGACTTAGACATTTTGCTGTTATCAGTGTGAACGAACCCATTGGTGTTCACACTTAAAGTTTCATTGATTGTAACCGGCCCTCAACTCAGCAGGTCATCATTGCCGTGTAAAAAAAAAGCAGGAATTCATGAAATACTGCTCCTCCTGATTGTCTGACTGTGTAATATTTAGCTCTTACCTTACTTACCGCCATGACTAGATTATTTATGTGTGTGTAAATGAAGCCACCGCTGCACATTTGCCAGATGATGAGTCTACAAGAAAGCCCAAATTTGAGAAGCTGACAAGACAAAATGACATTTACAGCTGATATTTTAGATGGCAAAAAATATTTGCTGTATTTAGCTCTGAAGGTATAGTCGGACATCATTCACCTGTGGTAAAGCCCAAAAAGTAAAATCACCAAATAATCATCAAAAATGTGTATTACAGTGACTTTGTTCATTCGAGTTAACCCCAGTGATCAAGCTCGGTGGCATGCTGACTGTAAGGCAGTGATCACACTGAAGCTGTTAAACCTCTAATTTGTAGTAACAGTTATCTCTTGAAGGGTAACTCAACATGCATATTATTAACATCTGTTATGAAAAAGGCAGATGTTTTGCTTCAAGGTACCTGAATCACATGAATTATCTTGGAACCATGGGAAGTGAGTTATTCCATCGTGGGAGGCAACTTGGTGGGTATCCTTCTGTGCCCTTGATGTGAGCTTGATGGTGGTGAATATGGGAGGGAACCAGGCAAAAACAATAGCAGTGGGAGGCGAGCAGTGGAGGAGGCCCTTGAGAAAGATGGATTAATTAAATCACATTCAAGTTCGAGGAGGAACGGCGACACAGAGAGCATCGTTCTGGTGATGAGGATTAAGATATTATGAATGAGAGCACGAGGACAGAAAGATATGATGACAGCATTTTTGTCTGAGCATTAGGGAGGCTGACTAGCTCACTTCAATTTTAGGTCATGATGTCATTTAGGGGAGATGAAAGGGCAAAGATGAGATGAAGAGCTGGAGGCAAGACTCGAGAGGATGGGGACGATCTTTGACAAAGTTATCATCAGCCATGCACTCTGAGTCCACGCTCATATCAGCTGACTTAATTAGACACTGCTCGTTTTTTTCTCCTGCCCCTTGTGTGGTTTGGGAGTCAGGGGTTTTGTGTTTGTCATGACTCCCAGAGCTCTTGGAGGAAAAGGACTGTCACATCACACGCAGGCAGGAGGGTTATGAGATGCCGACCCAGGACCATTTGAGATCTGAAAGACTGGCTGTCTGCATGTTTGACTGCTGTGACTTCCATTCCCCCTCGCCCTCCAGGTGGGCAGGATGATAGACGGTGCACAGATGTTGGCCCACTTTCTGCAAACTGTCCAAATTCTGTGTGAGAGCAGGCTGCTACCCACATGGCCCCTCGGCGCAGGACTTGTGAATATTTGATGCTGTGTTGTGAATGGCCTGGAGTGAAGCTTTTGTTGTTATTAACAATCAGACAAATAGGACCCAACAGAAAGAAATTCAAGGCTTACTGTCTTTCTAAGAATAATCCAGCCTCACACGTAAAGTCAGCTTAATTTACAGTCATGTTAATACTGATAAATAGGGCTGTAGTGATGAAGACAGTTAAAACTTCGGAAGGTTTAAACCTTTTCTCTCTATATCAGTCTGTATTTGGCGAAGAGGTCATAAGTCAGGACACGTTGACTAATCTACACTGTAAGCCAAGTGCCATGATTACTATATACCACTACTGTGTGATACAGATCAGTAAATATAGAATTAATCCTGCACATTTGGCTCTAGATTTGAAACATTCCTAATCTTTCCACTCCACTTTCAAACTAGCAGCCACAGAAGAAGCATTGATATAAAACACTGACTGACCACCACAGTAACACTCACTGCGTGCACATGGACGAGTTTAATCGTATAATAAAGGCATTGAAAACATATCAAATCAAGTCATCATCGCTGACCATTATCTGAATTAAACAAACTCCATGTGTACTTGGATTTTGGGACAGACCACCTGCCTAGTTGCAACTTCAAATTTGGCTCAATCTATACAATCTTACCATGTGACCGCAGTGAGAGGTGATCTTGGAAGTCTGGCATATTGACATAACCAGTTTTCCTTGCTGTCAGGTCAGAGGAGCAGCTGTGGAGGCCTGTGGTCTACAGGTCTCTCCTGTCCAGTGAAAGCTACGTTGGGACTAGTCATGCATACATCCTGGGAGAAAAGTCCACCCTGACCACCCTGTATTCTGTAATTTGTGTCTGTCACATTGACTACTTCTTGTAGTTCTAAACAAGAAATCACAGTTGGGAAAGATTGAGGCCAAATGCCAACAAGAGGAGAGCCGTGTGTTACTATGATCTGTATGAGTCATTTGTTGTGCTGCAGCCTCCCCTCAGCTGCTTCAGCAGTGACTGGTCCACTCTGTGTCTGAGTGGCATTCATTAGCCCACTTTTAGCTCTGGCATGTCTGCATGCCATATGACCATGTGGATGGCAGCAGAGTAAAACTCGGACAGACTCGCTGACGCAGTCAAGAGGGCAGCGAATTACAATTCTGTGGCTTCATTTTTCCAGACGCTCCAGTCCTCTCCATGGACCATCCTTTGATGAGGCCAGACATCTAACTGCAGCTAGCTGCACACTGTTGGAATGATATTTTAGCCACACTTTCATGCACTTTGTACCTTTTTCAAGTCATGTTTAAGGCACAGAGGACATGGACAGACATGGAGAGATTCCCATGCTCCCATCCAAAAATAACATATTCAGGAGGAATTCACAGCGGCTTGCTGCCCTGAATGTCACCTCACATGCTCTCACAGAGCACAAGCATCCAGGGTCAGCTCTGCATCAAGGGGATATTGGTAAAAAAAAAAAAAAAATACAGCTGCTTTTTGACCATTTATGGTAGCTGCTGTCATCTAACTAACCATGGAGTTATCACGACCATCCCATGGCTTTCAATATGTAGGGTAGGAATGAATAAATAGCCCTTATGTGAAAGGGGATTCCAAAAAAGTGATATTATTATACCATTGCTTTAATTTTAAACACCCATCCCATGATTACTCAGTTTGCCATGCACATTTTACCCTTCTCTTCCATCCATTCTGCAGCCTGTACGTGTGAATCCGTTCAGTACCTGCAGGTTAGAGCAGAGGGTCCCAGCTGGTGTGCCCTTAGCGTCAAACAGTACTGCAAATTTCACTTCACCTCACTGCACCACAAGAGCATAGAAGAAGCAGAAAGACCAAAAAGAAAAAACAAGACCTCTCGTCAATTTTAATATCCGCCTGGCTCCCTTGAAATTTTAATTTGACATTTCCACCGTTGAGCTGCATGTTTTGTCTCAGCTGACATTTAATTAGTCAGGTCCTGAACTGAAAAGTGGGTGTACTTTTTCAAACACTCAGGATTTAAGATTATCAGAAAGGTGAGCACTGTTGATTGCTGTTCGTAGAACAGACGGCGTGGAAAGAATGTAGTCTGGCTAACTTAAATTATGGGTTGTTACCAGCAGTTATTTTCACTGTTGGTTCATTCATTGATCACTTTTCAGCGCCCTTTCCAGTTTGGGCATGGCTGTGTTGAAGTTGAGGTTAAAAGACTGGTGAATGCCGGTATTCTCTAAGCAACAGGAAGTCTGTCGTTTAGTTTGACCTGTTTATCACCAGAGTTAACATTTAGAGCTGCGGCAGTGAATGTGACGCACAGCTCGGTTGAGCCTTCAGGGCCCAGTCGCTGTAACGTACAGTCAAATTGAGGCTTTTGAACACACCATCAAGATGATGTTTTCTTGTTTGTGAACAGAACAGATAATAACTATTTTTGCATACTTTTTTTAATTTTGACATTTTCAAATACCTTTGATTGACCAGCACCCCAAAACCTGTGATAAATCTATCAAATAGAAGTCTCAGGGTTAATTGTGCAGATGTTTAATAGTGATTAGATGAAGACATAATCTGTGTTTCTGGCTCTTTGCCAAAACATAACTTGGGGGTCAGATTATAAAAGTGAGGCAAGAGATGAAGCAGTAGAGGAAAAAGTGGAGCATCTTGCACCCTTCAGCATCCCAGATGAGAGATGAATCGGTGATGACCCAGTACTGATGCGTGCACTCTGGACTCTTGAACTTAGAATCATGGAGGGGAATGTTTTTGCCACAGGAATCCTTCAAAAAGTGCTTTTTTAATAGACCAGTCATATCTCACACCTAGAAATCATGGCGTTATGACAGCCTATCCTAAGGCCACACTTTTCTTTAAACCTCTGTAGAATATCCCCGTTTCTCTGTCGCCTCAAGCAGCTTGAGCAGGAACGCTACAGCGGTCACAGAGGACTACTGAGCTGTGTTAGGGAGATGGGTAGTGTGACTTATTCCTCAATTCAGAACAAGCATCTTCTGCTATAATTAAAGCATCCAGAGGCAATGGGGAATGTAGGTGCAAAATGTTACTCCGCTCTCAGAGGTGTGTTTGCAAAGAGGATGACTATTCATGGTGGGAAGTATTGATGCAGCGCTGTAGCGCAGCAAGGACACTGATGGTGGTAGGAGGAGGAAGAATGGCAGGATAATAAGAAATGCTTATTCAGCACTCTTCAGCAGTGATTGATGTGTGATGTACTGGAGCTGCAGGCACCTTTTCACACTCATGAGACTTAATCAGGGTTGTTAGGATCACCAGTCAGATTGGGGTCAGTGGATAGTCAGTGAGTGGGAGAGGATGCTTAGTCCAAGGCTGGATTTGCATTCATTCCCTACATTCATGTTTATGAATGTCAGCAGGATCTTTGAATGGGAACAAACTGATAAAGGGGAAGGTAAAGAAAAAGGAGAGCAAGGAGATGTTCTTTAATCTTTTCTGCTACAGTGAAGGTGAGGGCTGAGTGTTGCGTGACCTGCACTGAAATCACCACGGACACAAGCAGCTAGTGCCATCTGGTGTATGAGCAATTATCAAAGAGGGTGTGCGCAGATCGACCGCACGGACACACGTACTGTATGTACAGCATACGCGTTATGTATTCGTTTGAGATTCTGCACCACTCTGATCCCTAAAAGTGACGTGAGAAAGTCAGAAACCCCGCAGATCAGCTGGATGGAGTCCTTTGAGGAGCAGAGCTGTGAAGCACAGTGCCCACACTGGCTGTCTGCTAAGCTCAGGCGTGATATCCTGTGCTGCTGTTTAATAATGCATCAGGCTCCAGTGTTGTTGGTCCCAGGGAGGTATGGAGGGGTGGAGGGATGGCGTGAGTACGAGGGTCCAACTGGCCCATCTAAAGGAGCCCATGTGTCCCAGAAGATGATTCAAGCTTGGATCTTATCCCGTGGATTAAGCAAAACACAAGCTGGTATTAATTGATTAAAACATGTCCAGTGTGTGTAAGGCTTTTCATTTCATTGAAATAGAATGAAAGATTAATATCATATCTAGCTGTAACTGGTGTGGGGGGTTGATGTTTCAAACAGCCTAATCAGAGGAAGGTTGTTTTCACTATTAACTCTGCATTGCAGCGGAGAGGTCACATTGGTACAGGCTCTTTGTGGGGCGTGCTGTGCTTTGCCACCATTTTCCTCTCAATGTGTGAGTGGAGATTACTTAATACTGCCGTTCAAGAATGTGACTGCAGATTTCATATCTGTTGATGGCTTTTACCAGACGGTGAACACACCCGAGAAAAAAGGCAGCATTTTTCTCTCGTTACGTAAGCTCGTCGGTGCTGAGGCGGAAAAAATGGACGAGTGATTACTGTCACACTGTACTCAAATCCACTTTCTTCTGTAGCAATTGCGCAGATAGCCTTCCTTATCTTGGAGTATGTTTGTTTTTGTCTGTGATTGTGAGGAGACAGCGAGAGTGGGTGGGTGCGCATCATGCAGGAGATTGTGAGGGCCTTGGAAAGGGTGAAGCTGTGCTTTTCAACTTTTTAACCCCACAGTGGAGAAGTGTGGACTGTAAGGAGCTGAGTGGGCAGGACTTTACCACCTGTGGTAGAGCAGAGCAGAGCAGAGGGAGGAGGTGGCATGCGGCACAGCAGTGGGATGAATACAAAACTCAGCCATAATGCACCATTATGACCTTTACATATCATGTATAAGCTATGAGACGAGAGCCAGCAGGTTTAGTACCAGTAGTCTACTAATCAGTCTGTCAGATCACAGAAAATAAATCAGTTTGATATGGACACTATCAACGTTTTCTCACATAAAACACACTTATCAATTATTCAGTTAAACACCCATTCAGTTAAACAAATATTCCAAAAGTCCCAGGCCAGATTGTGACATGAGGATGTCTCATTTCTCAACTTGCTTGCTTTAATGGAAGGTGGTGGGAAAAATAAATGCTCACATTTTAATACAAAAAAGTCAAACAAATGAAACTTTCATATAATGTGGTTATTTCTGGAAAATAAATGCCACACATCACTGGAAATTCATTTTTTAACAGTCAGTCAGCAGTCTCTTAATGTGCTATAAAAGAATAATAAAGATTGAAACACAAAAAAAAAAACCCTCCTGTGTTAATGAATGAGTGTCGTTCACACACAGTCCTGCCAGCAGCTGAGAAGAAGATAGACACAAAGTATTTCCAATTTAATAGCTCGTAAACTTCATTCACATGCTCTTAACAATCCTCATGGAAATAGTCCTTGAAGTCGGTAGGTTGCAGCTGATTAAAGGTGATGTACGTGTGTATTGTCATTCCAGATGCAGTGACCCCACATTGACCATGCACTCCTTTCCCAGCTTAGTCTGTCATAGTAGCTTGATGGAGCACCGGACCTCACCTTGACCCCAGCCTTTATCAAACAACTGAGTTACTGGAAAAATTGATGGCAGCTCTTTGACTGTAAATCATGCTATACCAGTGAAAGAAATTGGCAAAAAAAGTGCTTTAAAAGGTGCTTTAGGGACATTTGTGCAGTGATGCCTGCAGTATGTGCTCTGTTAACATGTGCAACATGTACACTGAGTATCCATGAATGACTTTGTATGACTACCCACGTTATCTGGTCTGACGGAGCGGCACAGGACAGCACATTAACACATAGATGGATGCAATCATTCTATAGATAAATGTCACTGGTTTCCACTCCCCCTGTAGGACGCCATGAAATGGAAATTATGTCAGCGCTGGTGTCTCTAACACACTTACCCACACAGACACATTTAATATCATGCTCGGCACACAGAATTTCCCTCTGGTGTGTCGGGAGATAAAAGGATGTTTTCTAAGGAAGAAAAGACTTGTGCTGTGTCATTTTGTGTTCAGGTCCAGCCACAGCAGAGCAAAAACAATTGACAGTCCATATACGTGCTGCTTTGAAAACCATGGGTACTTTACCTACTAATTTACCAAAATAGAAATATTGATTTGATTGAAACATAAGTATATATCAATATATTGAGTCAGCTGTAACACTGGAATGTTTAAAACAGTGAGGAAGAGAACAGAGACATCTAAACAGGAAGTAACAATAACATTTGCAGTAATGGATACCTGGATGAAATTAACATTTGTTATGTGACAATTGAAGACGTACTTGAGTTCATCTGGCAGGGCTGCAAGGCTATATCTGACAAAAAACATGTACTGCAAGCACAAAGGATGCTTGTATAAAATACAATAGAAAATGACTAAGTAATAATAATATGCACATGCACATGTCACAGACCTGCTAAAATGACCCATTTTTGTTTTTCTTTTGCTGAACAACTCTGGTAGTAGTTTCAGTCCACTCTGCTGACAGGAGGAAGTGCCCAGTAAACCTTGCAAATTTCTCTGCATAGCTAATCTGGCCTGAAATGTATGAATTTCATTATTCTGCTTTAATTCAACACAGCAAAGGTTTATATTTGCACATATTAGGCATATTGATATTAGGCAGAGCTGATATTTGACAGTTTGACTTTCAAAGCTTGTCTGTCAATTTCTTCCCCTGCATTTAAACAGTGAAAAGGTTTTTTACTGAAACCTGGCACATTAAATGTGAAATTGTTACGGTCATGGTTGATGAGGATATTTAACCTACTGCAGATTAATATCATATCTTTTGTATGTGTTTCTAGTGTGTTAAGTTAGAGCAGGGAAGGGCTGCTGAACTACTTAACTAAGCCTTAATGTATCCTCAGTGTATGAAATGTATTTTCATCTCTCACAGTATATGTGTGTGTGTGTATATATATATATATATATATATATATATATATATATATATATATTGTGTGTATATATATATACACTGTATATATGTATATATACTGTGTGTGTATATATATATATATATATATATATATATATATATATATTGTATGATGTATTGCAACTCTCATTGCTGTGCAATTATACAACGCCGAAAGCGAGATTTTCACATTGAGGCGTGCCTTTTTAATTGAAGGGAATTGCACACGTGCGGTGCGATGAAATGCAGCGGAAGTTTAAGCGCAGTGCAGATGAGAATGAGAGGAGATCAAAAAAACAGCACATCAGGATTCAGAGTGAGTAAGACAGAGATGGAGGAAGGGAGGGAGAGAGAGAGGGTGAAGGCGAGGGGCAACCCCCCTTTCTAGACGAGGGATTCCTTTACTGCAGTGATCAGCAGTCCCCACCTCCCCTCCTCCTCCATCCATCCCACCCTCCTCCCCTCCAGCAAGTCTGCTGCTCCTCTCCTCCCTCCCTCTGCTCTTCATCCCTCTCTCTCTCTCTCTCTCTTTATCTCCCACTCTCTCCACCATCACAGCTTCACACACGGCACAGTCACGTTTCAGTGGGGAGGGATACTCTGCTGCAGGGTACAGTATATGCAGCACATGGCTAGAAATGCACATCAGGCACACTCGTGACTCATACCGTTTTACTCCAGCCTTCATTTATCTCTATCGCTCCCCTGCTGCTGCTCCATTTATCTTCACATTCTTCCTCCTCCTCCACACCCCTTTCTCTTTTCCAGCTCATCTGTCCATCTTCCCTGTCATGCCCGTTTTCTTTTTTCTTTCTTTCTCTCTTTCGCTCCCTCTCTTAGCCGTATGACATTGATTCCAAGGTTGCTGTGCTATTGACTGCTGCTACGCTGTTAAATATTTCAGGCAGCGTTTCAGTGGCTGTGTGCCGAGGGAAAGGAGGGTGGGGGGGCTTTGCTCAGTCGCTCTGCAACTACCGCTGACAAACAGGCTGGTGAACAGACGGGTGGACACACACACACACACGTCACCTCACCTGCTAGCACACAGAGGTACATTCACACGTACATGATGGATGTACATGAACGCCAGTGCCATGTTTGCTTATGTGCGCAATGATGCTCTGTTTTGAGTGTTTAGGTGGCCGCTCGTGTTGTGTGTCCCTGTGAAGTCTTTCCTCCTGGCTTCAAGCACTGAAATGTTAATGAATGAGCAAAGCAGTGCTGGATGGCTCTCTGCAGACTGTGCAGTTATTCCAGACCAGCCAAAACGCCTTCCTCAGCATGTCATCTGATCAGCAGCCTAATCACTGTTTGGTCTCTGCTTGGTGCCACGGGACGGCAATCAGCATTCTCATTTAGGACACACACACACATTTACACACACATACACCCCTCTGACGCCTGTGGGTTTTTTTTTTTATTTTCTTGTGAAGGTCTAGCAAAAGTGCAACACCAGAATAGTGAATGCTTAGCAGGGCCTCCATCTGTGGACCCTCACTGAGCCTCTGCATGGTGGATAGGCAGTGTTTCTTTAAAAAAAAAAAAAATACAGAGGCAGCAGCTGGATCCAGAGCTGACAGCAGACTGGTTAGCACCTCATCACTAATTCATGGCAGTCAGCCATTGACGGTTCACAACAATTCCCAGGGTGGCAAGTAAGTGACAGTGGTTTGTAACTGTTGTTGTTTGTGTAAATCTACACATTTATGGAGATGATGTGATGTGATTGGCAGTCACGTTCCCTGATTGACAGTCAGGACGTTTAATCAAGGGTGCTTGATTGGCGGCTGCGTTTGTCAGGTCAGTGCTGGGTTTACAGGTAGTGCCTCTGCCGGCACTGTCACCTCAAAAGATTTTTGTTTATTAGTTTTGCTGTGTTTGATTTAATCTGACTGTCTGTACTGTAAGGCAAAACGAACTGTAGAAAAGTGCTGAAAATACTATCAATATGTGGCCCAGACCTGTGAAACAAATGCTATTATATCCTTCAAGTGTCGCGAGGCACAACGTGGAATAAAATATTGCATCCTGAGCTGCTTCTTTTCTGTTCCTGCATGATAGAGTTGGCCTTGATATGTGTACTGCTGACTAATGATAGAATCTAGTCAGCAGCCTTGATCTTCCTTTGACCATTTGCTGGCTGTCCATTGGAGAAATGCCATAATGGGTAGATGCTGGGTATCCACAGTGCTTGTGTTTATCTTTATCTCTGTGATACACATCCAGAAAGCATCTGTTTGCAGTGACAGCGTCTATACACCAGCATGCACTCACACACATAGGGACACCTGCTCCCTCCTGAGGTGTCTGTTCACTCCATAACTGTCAGTGTGAAGTCATAAAAGAGAGCTTTGAATCTCCGCTGCTGTTTCGGTTTAGAGAGTGGTTGTGTCAGACTGAGGCCCGCTGGATGCTGAGGGCCCTGCAGTCAGGTCTGTTTGAAAGCCTTCACAGTGCAAGACATGCCTTTCACAATTGGACTGATTCAGTGGTGATTAATGTATATTTATAGCCAGTTGACCCATTAATATACAGCAAAAACTAGCAGAGCAGATCTTGCTTGTGCGTGAGTTGTGCACATACCTAAACTTGAATTCAGAAAAGTCTTCCTTGCTTCACTTCTGGTGTCTCATCTTCACCCCTGATCACTCTGTGTGTGGAGATCAGACAGTGTCTCTTGCCTTAAAAGGCTCCTTCGTCGCTGCTCGGCGGTAAACGTGACAAGCTCTGTAATTCCAAACGTGCAGACACTCTTACTTTGCTGTACAGTATACAGTAGCAACAGAAAAAAACAAGGGTTTCCTTAAGCTTTGCTCCTCTGTTCATCCTCCACCCTCCCTCACTCACTCCAGTCTATTACACAAGTGGAGAACTCACACTGAGCGACATTATTACCATTCAGGCTGCATTTAGCTGCCTTCTTTCTCTTTCCCACTGTGGGGGTTTCCTCTAAGTGGTGGATTCTGTCTGCGTACCCGTGTATTTAGATGAGAGAGACTGTGTGTGTTTTTATGCGTCGTCCCATTGTAAAATATTTCTGTGACAGGGAAGCTGCAGTTGGGTCTGCATTTCTTGGGTGTGGCTACAACCTGGATATTGGAACATTTCTATGAACTGGAACAGATTTTCTAACATAATCTCATAGCAGTCTTTCCAATAAACAAGTAGAAAAGAAGTAAATGATGTGGAGGAGGGTAGTGTCAAGTGTCACACTGAAAAGAATAGAAAGTCATGTGGAAGTGGAATAACCAGGTTTTCTCTTCTTGTCTGCAGGTCTGGAGGGGCGCCCCCTCATGGCATGGCCAGAGACTGTTGTGTTCCTCCACTGCTCCAGAGGGTAAGTCCTGGCCTCCTTTCAGTTCATTCACTTTATTTCTGTCCGTGTGAGCCGTATCAAGGGTTTCCCTAAATCCAGCCCCTGCTCCTCATCCGAGACAAAAGAAAGAAATTCTGCATTGATCAGACGGTGGAGGCTCATTTAGAATTAACCGGCAGTAGTCATTAATATGGAGTCTGTCTCTGGGAAGCAGCTGCTCATCTGTGTGAGAGGCGGGAGGGATGGAGAGTGTGAATAGAGAGAGAGGTGGGGGGTAGGGGTGGTGAGAGGAGAAGGCGACATTGCAGAACATGCTGATTTTAAAGTGGGTCCAGAGATGAGGCACAGGATCCTCACAGTTTCAAAAGCATGTGCCAAAACAGCAACAATGCTCGGGCAAGGCTTCGTATTGTCACATGATAATGAAAGTGAGAGTGAAACAAAAATGCCCACACCTCTGCATCTTTGGACATGGACGAGAGATGCTCTTGAATTGGAGCCCAGCTGGTGCTGCCTGAGCCAGACTATGATCCTTCACTTCTGGGTGCGAGCCCAGGCAGAGATCTGCTGATTCACTGCAGTGGTCCTGAGCAGGAGGCACAGGTTGTTGGGTGCAGCAGCAACAAGGCAGCTTGGATCACCTCTGCCGTGGTTCTGTCATTAAGAGCCAGGCAGCATGATAATGGTGTTAGCCGTGAGGTGGACTCATTCCGATCAACAGAACAATATAGCTGGATTATAGACCATTATTAGTATGTTAGTAAAATAACTGAGCATGACAGTGGCTCACGTATTATTTTGCTACAAAACAGCAAATGCAGATGTAAGCACACACTAATCGACACTGTGAACTTTAAATCACATTTTTTATGTTTGCTGCTGTGAATGAATGAATGAATGAACAGTGGTCAAGGTCTTTTTGATTTTCAGTCTCACTACACAAGCATCATTCTAGCCTCTCTATGGGAATAAGAAACATCAATAATTGGCATCAACAAAACAACATAACAGTTCTGTTATGTTGTTTAGCGATAGTTTAGCGATAACAATCTGTATTGATCTTCAGGACCCGACAGTGAAGATCGGGCTTATTTTTGTAAGAAACAGCAGTCAGTGTGTTTCTGTGTCGACATTCTTAAGCCTCTACTTGCATGAGTGTGAACACACTGATGAATAAGATTCAGTCATCTGTCGAATCTGAAATGCATGAAGGATTTAACTTTAACTTAAATTATCATTAGATTAAAGGCAGTGACACCACTATCCTACTTTGTAAAACAAAGTGGATGCTCCATGAATGTTTGTTGTTGAGCTCCTTCAACAGGTAGAGCTGATCTTCTGTTGCCCCCTGCTGGGTCTCAAAAAACACTCCTCTCTGTCAGGATTTTATAAGAAGTACCTATAAATTATCATCAGCCTCTGAAGTGTTTGGCTTTGTTATATTTATGATGTTAGCATGAGTAAGTAATTTGTTTATAAGCTGGTAATCCAGGTGATGCCTAGTACTGATTTAAATATAAAGGTCCTTTTGCATCCTTTCAGTTTTTTCTGTACATGAAAGCTCATTTCCATGGTTCAGTTAAGACCTCGAGGTGTCAATTTACATTTTCTTGTGTGACATTTGTCGTGTTCTTGCCTGCATCCCCCCTGCAGAGGTGACGGTGGTGTATCAGAACGGGCTGCCGGTGATCTCAGTCAGTTTGCCGTCCAGGCGAGAGCGCTGTCAGTTCACCCTCAAGCCTCTCAGTGACTGTGTGGGAGTTTTCCTGCAACAACTCCAGGCAGAGGACAGAGGCATTGACCGGGTAGCTATCTACTCTACGGGTATGTTCACACACACACACACACACACACACACACGCATACACACACACACCACCACTGTATCCATTTACCCCAGCAGGTTATTTTATACAGTTTATGTACATGCTTTGAAGTGCTCTTGTGTTTTTATATTATTAAGTGTTCCCACAGCTTGGACTTTGGCATCAGAATTTAATACCACTGCATGCACTATGAAATGATTTTTCAGCCCTCGCTCTGCACAGAGGGTTCATTACACAGGAACAACAGGAACAACTGGTGCTTGAAATCTTACTTTTAGTGTGCAAGTGCTTCTGCTTTTTCCTGTCATGATAATGGCAACAAGCCTGATTATCAAGTGATGTCATGTCAAGAGTGTTTGAAGTAGCTGCCCCTTTCATGCTTGCCTCTCTCTCTCTCCAGATGGAGCGAGGGTCGCCTCCTCCACAGGCATAGACATCCTGCTGCTGGATGATTTCAACCTCGTCATCAATGACACCACACATCTTGTGCGGCCACCGAGGAGAGGTGAGGACTGGCAAAGAAAAAAGGCAGAGCCTGTGCTGTTAGCTCTTAGTCATTTCCTCTCAGTCAGGGATCACTGCTAATCAGAGGGAGAAATGGTTTTATTGCTAAGTGGATCACGTTAAAGCCTGCCTGTTCGCCTGTGTGCTCCAGAGCTGCTGCCCCACGAGGAGGCAGAAAGGCTGAATGACGTCAAGTTTCTGGTGCAGCAGCTCTACACCACCCTGCGCATCGAGGAGCACCAACTTGGCAAGGAGCGCGAGCTGATTGGACGACTGGAGGACCTCAACTCTCAACTCCGCCCCTTAGAGAAGGTCTGAACACCTTTGACTGACATTTTTGTCGTTATTTTTACAAGTTCACTGCTCCTCTTAGCCACTATCACTGTAAGGTTTTGAACAGCGATATAAGAGGTGAAATATAGGATGTGCTGATGCTCAAAAATTTGATGTATATAATCCTCATATTTTCTCTGATTATTTTCTTGTATCATTAATTGAAGAGATCAGAGGATTAAGGATTACTGATTATTGATGGTCAGCTGCATTTTGCCTCTTTTTGTTCTGAAAATCAATAATGCCTTTTTGAACTGTTGGGCTGATTCTCTTCTTGACTTCTGTGCAGGTTAAGGAGGAGCTGAATAAGAAGGCAGAGCGGCGTACCACCTGGGTGCTGTGGGGCGGCATGGCGTACATGGCCACCCAGTTTGGCATCCTGGCCAGACTCACCTGGTGGGAGTACTCCTGGGATATCATGGAGCCCGTCACCTACTTTATCACATATGGCACAGCCATGGCCATGTACGCCTACTTCGTTCTTACACGCCAGGTAAGACTAGACGATAAGTATACACATATGTATGCTTATATTAAGGTTTGAAGTAAAGTCAGAATGTAGTAAGCTGTTGTCTGTGTTAGAGCTGAAGGAATAGTTGATCTACCAAAAAAGTATCAACGATGATTTTAATTTTATTATTATTTATTGAGGCAGTAGGCCTGGCTCAACAATTTGGCGCTTTTGCCTGTTTTATCATATTATATAAATTTACAATCTTTTAGTTTTGCATTGTTGGAGAATTTGAAGATGTTACCTTTAACTAATGCAAAATGATTTTCACTGTTTCCATGTGCTGTGCATCTTGTATTGTGTTGTTTGTATGTTGTATATATGTTGCTGGTCTTAAGGATTTAATTTTATCAATGTTATATACAGACTTACCTTTCAGCTTGTGACACTAGTTTTTGTCATTTTCTGACTGATTGCGGTCAAAGACTAATTCTTTATATAATTATGGGTGTTTGAACCTCACTTGTGTTTATAAATTGGCATTTGCCATAATGTGACATACCTTGTGATTTTTCCCCCATCATGCAGAAACAGAATAAATGATTATAGTAATTAAATCCAGTGGTTGCCCTCTCTGCATTGTAACACCCTGCATTGAATTGTAATATTTTTAGCTATTTAAAAGGCTGGTCTGATGGCAGAGTTGCCCTTTAGAATTGATTTGAGCATTCATAAATTACCACTAGCTTTTAACTTCAAGGACACAGAGTCTATTTGATGTTGGAGTTCTCACTGCTGTGATTTTGTGTGATGAATAGAAAGCAGAGTGATATCTGATAAACTGGTTCCTCTTACAAAGTGCTCCATCTGTGTCTCTCCATAACCTGCAGGAGTATGTTTACCCCGACGCTAGAGACAGACAATATCTGCTGTTTTTCCACAAGGGGGTGAAAAGGACACGCTTCGACATTGAGAAATACAACAAGCTGAAGGATGATATCGCTGAGGTACAGTGGCCTGATGAAAGCTGGATGTCTTGTGATGTAAAATGAGCACTACAGGGTTCTTACATTTTATGATTCAATACTTTGTGATGGCTGTTCAAAGACCTAGTTTCATACCAATCCACACTTCCTTTTCGGATTTTTATTCTACCCTTCCTCTCCTTGTCCAGGTGGAGTTGGATCTGAAGCGTCTTCGGGACCCGCTCCAGCTCCAGCTTCCAGTTCAGCAGCTCACCGCCAGTAAAAATTGATGGGAAGAGTGACTCCCTCCTCTCTCAGCTCCTGCAACCCCCTTTCCCTTTTCCCTCTTCCCTCTTCCGCCCAACACCCTTCTCCTTCCCCTTTTACCACCAACTCTTTCCTCAGACTCCTCCCTACCTCCAGCCCTCCCTCACCTAATTATCCCATCCCTTTCTTGACTGTGGGGGTTAGTTTTTTCTCCTTTTTTCCTCTTTTTTTTCTTTTTACTTTCCTGACTGAAAACTCCAGTTGAAATTGCAAGTGAAAACCGCTAGGAAGGATGATGGTGAGAGTACCGGGAACTGAAACACTCTCTTCATCGAAGGATGGTGAGGATAATGAAAGGACTATGATGATGAAGGAATAAAACTGGGCTCTGTGGATAAGCCTCAAGTCTCTGAAGGGACAGCCTGCAGGGAACTGGGGCGAACGGGAATTTTCACATCTCTAGACACTCCAGAACAGAGGACATGCAGAGGGACAGTCATTGTTGTGTCTGTGTGTGTATGTGTGTGTATGGGACTTTCAGGGTTCACTGGGACATCGGCCCTGGTCATAGCAGTGTCATCCTGCTTCCTCTAGCAGGTAAACTGTCAACACACACCTCTTGGTTGGGGCAGACTCCAGAGAGAGTCTCTACCCCACACGTTTAAGTTTACAAGGAAGTCCTGACTGCAATCGCACCATCAGGGGGGACCTTCGTCCCCCTGGACTCTGCTGCCTCTCCTCCCCCTGGGCCACGCCTTCTCCAGGTGACGGACAGCTGTCCCTCCCAGTGTGACCTTTGTCAGGAGCCTGTCTCAACTCGCAGGATAAAGGCACGACGACGCCTCGTCTCTTCTTCCTGTTGACGTCCTGTAGCGACCCGGTCTGCGCAAGTAGGAGAGTACTACCGACAACAACATCACTGTGTGTTCTTTTATTCCAAAAAAAATATTTTGGCACTTTTTATTTTGAAAGCCATAGTATATTTGTTATGAAAAGAATATAAATATATATATGTATACAATCAAATAAACAGATGACCAGAGGCTAGTTTTTTTCAGTGGGGGGAGGAGCTCTTTTACACACTTCATTTCATCAGAAACTAATTTACATCCTCTGAAGATCTCCTGCCATGTAGGACCCCCACTAACAGTCCAACGTGTGTGCACACAAAGAGCATTATAATATATGCATTTACACCTTGAACTATTTCATATCTTATTGTGACAACTGACTACGTCCAGGTTGGACATTAGGCTCCTGTGCATGGCCACCAAAGGAGGGAAAAATGGCTATGATTGGAATTGATTTTTTAGCAGTGCATAATGTCGTAGTGTAGATAATCCCATGCTTGACCTCTATAATCATCTCATGAATACAAATATTGCTGCGGAAATACTTAACATAAAGATGGGTTTGCAGTGACCAGTGTCTCAGACAAACCTCCAGCCATATTATGATAATATGTCTGACGAACTGAGTGGCTTTAAAATGAGTAAATTCAGCAGGAGCTTAATTTGCGCAATTTGCATATTTTGCCAATCTCATAAATTTTCTTCTTTTCTAATTGAAAGTATTGTTCTGGGAAAACAACTGTTTCCAGATTTTTAGCGACAAAGCTGAGGCTACATCTTTAAGAAAATAAAAAAAAGCATCATGGCATTGTTTCACAGAGGCTTTTTTTGAGTTTTCTCCTCCCACTGTTGCTGTAATGCCCCCCCTGCTCCCTTGATGGTAAGGCAGGGTAGACTGCATGCTGTGGTATGCCCTCAGTAGAAATTGTGAATGTGTAGGAGCATTATTGCAATTTTGTACTTAATTGGACACTTTTCTTTGCCACATCTAGCTGAAGTCTCATCCCCCTCAGTAGGTTAAATCAAAGGTTATAGAAGCCATACGTTTATGTTGTGCATTTTTTGGGATGGTCACTGAATTAAACCTTTGTCAGCTTTACTCTGTTTTCTATTCAGGATGAGGATTGATGGCCTGCTCTCCGGCCTCAGCTGTTTTCACTCTGAACTGCTGTAGATCACCTTTGCAGTATGACATCCCTGAACAAGGACTCTAGTTCAACATCTTGTGTGTCTCATGTGGACAGTTAGCTGAATCCCACTGAAGAGCTCCATGTGTTTAAATGCAGAGTGTGTGTGTGTGTGTGTGTGTGTGTGTGTGTGTGTGTGTGTGCTTAATCTCCAGGGGAAATTGTGCCTTTTGGATGATTAATAAATTAAAAGGCATAAATAATGTAGCAATTTGGTAAATGGTAACGATAATATTATTGAGAAAGTATCTTATTTTGAATTGACACTTTCATGTAAAAGAGGGTTAAATTTGAATGTTTTTGGGGTGGAAATTAATCTCTACGCGCTGACAAATGGGCTGGAGACAAAGTTCAGATCATCAGATTCATAAATGGTTTGCCCCTGATCGCTGACTGTCAAAAGAAGCAGAAATCAGTCATACCCTCATCCCACTTCATCGTAGTCATGTGCTTTGCTAGGCCAGCTTACACACACCATGACGCACACACACTCAAAGTGAGAACGGTGTTTCCTTGGAGACGTACTGTAGCAGGTGAGAGAGAGTCTGTCTTCAGTCCAATCCTCTCCTCTGCTGTTTCGACCCAACATTTCTCTCCATCATCACCGCCTCCTTTTCATCACGCCATCCACCGTTTATTGCCTTTTTTCTTGTTTATTTTTTTTATAAAAAAAATTGAATATATCAAATATAGGGAAATGTTATTATAATGAGGGTGTTGCATGAATGTATGTTTACATGGGAAATTATGAGAAAATAAAAAAAAGGTGATTGATGAAAAAAAAACCTGCAAAGATAATTTAAGAACGTTGTTTGTAGAGATTCCTAGTTTTAAAGGGCAGTGGACAGGGCTGCGTCTTTAGACTCTGCCCTGCCAAATCTGACTTATATCCCAGCCAACCAACTGCTCAAACCCCACTCACTTATTTACTCCCATAAATCCCTCCCTCAGTATGCATTTATACTCCCCAATAGATGGAAAAACCATCAACCAAACCATCCTCCATCCTCGCTGCACCTCTGAAGGAGGAGACCTCTTGACCTCACTTACTAACTTCCTGGATTTGAGTCCAAAGGAAACGTGGTAGACGCACTCTGTTAGTGTATCGGGGTACACCTCCCATTCTTGTCTCGCCCTCCTGGCATTTTCATTCACCCAAAGCCTTTTTTTCCTCCAAAGCAACATTATTATATGTTCTGAATGTGTGTTCTGTTTTAAATATCTTGTTTGTGTGCACTTACACTAAGATATGTTCAAAGAGTGAAGCAGAATATAGGATTGAAATGATCTTATACTCCATTCTGACCACCTTATTTTATTTAGATTTTTTTTTCTTCGTCTTTTGTTTTCTTCTGTTGACATATGATGCTGTAATGTTGGCAAAAAAGAAAAATGTAAAATCCTGTATCATTTATGAAATATGTATAAAAGAGAAATGTAATTCAGTTATCAATAAAATCCTTATCCAGTTTTTGGAGCCAGGGGTCCAGTTGACGTTTTTGTTATTCTCCCTGTGAAGTGAAGTGATTAATGGACATGTCCGAAATTTACAAGAAGCAGCTTTTCAAGGTCTTGACCACCTCCTCTGATTCTCCTTGACCTCCAGCTCTTCCTGTACAGGACATCCTATGAGATAGACCTGAAGGGACAAACTGTTTGTATACAGTAAGTGCTTGACGTGTGGTCATGATGGCCTGTCCAACCTGCGTCGAAAGGTGGGGTTGGTAGTGTTGGTCAAATACATTTTTTTGTTTTATTTATTGAACTTATTACATCCAGACAGCAATCAAGACTGACTGTCAGACCAGCACAGGTCTGACACAGGGGCAGACTAACATTCACTCTCACATTCACACTTACAGCCAATTAGAGTCACCAGTTAATCTGACCTGTATGTGTTTGGACTGTGGGAGGAAGCCGGAGAAACCAGAGAAACCACCACACCGCTGGCGCTAGCATGCCAACATTTACCAATTCACACTAAACACAGAGTACAGCTGAGTTCTGCAGGTATTTGGAAAAACTATCAGACACATTTTGATCTGATGATGGCGGTCGATGAAAAGTCATGGGATCAGATGGCGACATGACACCGCCCGAAAGAAACCTTTTGGTGCTAGAGGTAAAATTTTAGGTTCAACCTCTGGACGCCACGAATGTCTAGGGAAAGATTTGTACAAGATCTATCCAGTTTTTGAGATGTTTCAGTCTGGTAACTGGTCCAAAGTGAATGACTGACAGTTATTCTTGCCTTCCGGCACGGCTACAAAAAGACTTACCACACTTAAGAGACTTAAGAGTGTCTCCTAGTTTTAATCTGATATTGCAACACATTTCGCAGCAATGAAAGCATTAAAACAAACCTAAACATTGTAAATAGAATCAGAAAGTGTACTTGTTAACCAAGTCTTATTTCCATGAATAATCACAAAATAAGGACAGCATGTTCCACCTCATTCCGTTTAGCAGCCTGATTAATGTATACCATTGATTTAATTACATAAGAGAAACAAAAAGTGCAAACGTCAGGTTGGTTTGAGTGCTTACTAAATGAAAAGGGTCACGCATTAGACATTATCTGGCCAGTGCTAGTGGTCACTCTGCTCTATAGTGACTCCTGAGTTTGCAAACCTCACCGTCGCCTTGAAATTACAAAGGCCTCAGTACGACATTAAACAAATGAATCAGATTGGTTTCATGCTGACTGAAAAAATATTAAGACATTTAAAAAAAAAACACAATCACATTTTTTTCACAGCACAACAGCAAAAAAGGATATAATTTTTAGTGTAGTTAAAGGTTGTGTGGTTGAAGACTGAAACAATGGGAGGATGGTCCTGTCATTGGGTTTGGGGAGCAAAAAGTCAAGGTGGGACAGACAGAAATGACAAAATGGCATATGCAGATAAGAAGTGTCTATTAAAGACAGACTTCCTTTAAGGATGAACCAGATGCACACTCAGGCCTGAGCACGGACTAACATTTAGCAAACACTGAGAAAACAATGACTTTCTGGTGGATTATCACTCTGCTGTTTGAGGTTGTTGGGGTTGCAGGTGTAGGTGAGTTTAACATTTCTGATGTTTTCACTTTCAGACAAACAGGTATCTTCTTTGAATTACTGCACACCAACAGCAGTGTTTTTTTTTGTTTTTTTTACCATAGATCAAACAATAAGGTTGACATTATTGTATGTATTTCTTATTGTCAACAAACCCCTGAAAGACCAAAATCATCTTCCAAAACTGTTGGACTACGTCACAAGCCTTTCTTTCTGCTGAATAATAAGTTCCTATAATAGCTGGATATTGTAGCTTTCAGCAAATGTGACTCAAAGCACGGTGTATTCTGCATTTTGCAGCAGATTAACGCATTTTTAGTGCTCTTGTGAATATTTTCAGCAGTCTGATGTCTGATTTTGAACAAAGGAAAATATCATCCATTCCAGCTGTACAACACATTGATATGTTGAATGAATTGAGTGGTTAATTGGATGGTTTATTACTTTTGGGCAAAATTGGAGGTCTATGGGACAGAGCAACAATATGTATCAGACTTGGACAGGTGTTTGTAAGATCTATTGGTTTTAGTCTTTCCTTGGACTTTGTAGGCCGTGGGAAGAATAAAATTGCCAGCTTTATCTTTTAACAAAAATATTTATCATGAAGAACAATAAGGTTGGACACTGTTTACTCTGGCTACTTATCTTCATCTGTGCAGATAAGAGGCTGGAATCTGACTCAGGTCAGGCTTGGATCCACAGTCTCTTAATAGCCATATTAAGTTATTCAAGCCCCATCTGAAAGATTTAACGCTCCCATTAGCATACACCTGCATGAGTCAGCTCTGTCCTCTGCCCCTTCTGTGCTGCTCAATCTCCAAAACTGTCCGTTTATGCTGTCAGTGAGCCCAGGCCTGGGATTAATCCCTCTGCTTTCACAGGAGCAGCAGGTAGAGACAAGATGGACTGTTCATGAGTGGATGGAGGGTGAAAAAGAAGTGCAGTGATGACATCATTTATGATCACAAATTAGTCCCATCTTAAACAAATGTTATAGCTTCCAGGAACGGGGATGTCAGTCGGCTCATTTATCTTACTACATATGTTTGTGTGTTTTACCTGTGAAAGCAGATATGAGGAAACATTCACTGTAAACCTCCAGTCAACCTTGGCCTCCATTAGATGTCACACACAAAGCACTTTTTGCACATACATGTCAACCTGGATGTTTACTGTAGAGCAATAAATACTAAATGGAAAGCCTGGAGTTTGGATATAGTGGCAGCTCCTGCTCCAGTAAAGTGTTAGATGTGTTAGTTGTCAGCTGTCATGTTTCCTGGCTGCTGGCCTGTCACTGGTGCTTCACTGCCGGACTGATCAGCCTCCCACTGTTTCTTTATCCCTGCTGATTCGCAGTGATTAACACTTACTCTCACTCTTGCCACTTTGCCCACTCCCATCATCTCCCACGTCTTCTCCCTTTCCTTTTGTTTCATGCCTGCTTCTTAATTACACTGTTGGGTGGCCACAGAGAAAGGGTGAGACTATTGATTGTTTTTTGCTGCACTTTGTTTACTCTGTTCATTCAGTTGTTCTCCTGATTCTGCAGCAGTGGTTGTACTGAAAAGAGTCACCACTGGTACGACTGGACAAACAGTTTTTTGTGGATGGCTTGGTTAACATAAAATGTTGTAAATGAATAAAATTTACAACATTTTGTATTAGTTTTGTGGAGCTAATAACTTTTCACCACTGCCCTTTCAGACATTCAGATTATCCAACCAACCTCTCTGGCTCATCCTCCTTAACTTAAAACACACATTTACTTCATGCTCATCTTCATTTTCTAAGCATAAGTCTTGTTCACACCTCAGCCCTGGACCCCTGCTCTGCCTACATCAGCCTGAATGAACCCTGGAGGAACACTGACTACCACGTCAACCAGTCATCTGGCGTGCCGCTGTGTGACAGCCACGTGTCTGGAGAATGGTATCGTTTCACTGGCATGGCCGGAGACGCCATGCCCACCTTCTGCATCTCTGAGAATCACTGCGGCACCCATGCACCCATCTGGCTCAACGGCAGCCACCCTCAACCTCATGAAGGCATCGTCACCTTGCCTGTCTGTGCCAGCTTCAATAACAACTGCTGCCAATGGAACGCCAGCGTCGATGTGAAGGCCTGCACTGGAGGATACTTTGTCTATCGCCTGCCCAGACCCTCAGTCTGCTTCCATGTTTACTGTGGCCGTGAGTGAGCACTTATATATATATATTTTATCCACTAACAGAATTACTTTGTTGTGTAAATATGTTTTTTTTGTCTGTGTGTTGCATAGATTTCTATGATATCTGTGATGAGGTGGACTGTGCAGGCCCCAGATGTCCAGAGTCTGACTGTCGCTGTGCAGCTGGAACTGTCCTGGGACCAGATAGACAAACATGCCTGGGTGAGTCACACAAGGGGGAGGAAGAGAGGGGACAGATAAGTCAGGAAATCATTTCTGAAAAACAAAAACAAGAGACAATCAGACTGGCTTTGCTCCCATTGTTTTAACACATGTTGACATATCTGGGTAATTTGTTTTTATGCTATTCTTATTCAAATATCCATGTTTACTTGACTTAGTGCTATTCGGAATGTGGGTCAGAGTCTGCAAAACCAAGATGGTCAGATTGTTTATGTCTTTCATCATGTAAATTTAATTTACTTACCTTTTTGCCTACAGAGATACTTGCTTCTCATTCATCCAAGCTGAGAGGGTTATGATTTCAAGTGAAGTTCACCCTTGGCCTCTCTACTTAGATTAGATAATTGTCACTGCATATGTACCAGTGCAGTGAGCTTTAGCATCCAACCAGACAGTGCAAACAGCAGCAAAAAGCCATATAGATGTATACAAATACCATTCAGTGTAGCTTTTTCTGGAGCTTTCAGCAGCATCTTGTCTCTTCATCAGTGAGATTGTTGTTTAGCTGAGCAAATGTTGATCACTTTTAACTAACTGTTTCAACTTCTCTGCTGGCTTGCTAGTTTTCGCCGTAGACTGCATATAAATAGGTTTTCACACACTTTTACCATGATCGCAAAATTTCTCAGATGTTATAAGTGACTCAAATTATGTGGTTATGCTTCTTAAATTCAATTATAAATTCAGTTTCATCAAATAAGCTTTTCCACAGTCTTTCTATGTACTACCTATTTAAATATTTTAATATAAGAGACAGAAACCATTTTAGTTCATATGTGCTGACTCAACTTAAGGTGTGTGTGTGTGAGTGTGTGTGTGTGGCGCAGTGGGCAGTACATCTAATGACGTGTGACAGACATGCAGAAGTTACCTAGCTGGCCTGAAAACTCCCATTATCTCATTATTCACCCAACAACCAAATCTGCCTTTGCCTGTCTCTCTTTCCTCGCCCCTTGCACACTCGGTCCCTGCTTTTATTTCACCCATCATTATTTCTTTACCAATCCTCTCAGTGTTATCGACACAGTTTTTAAGTCCTTTGAAGTCAATTCATCATCTTCCTCCCAGGAACACTGAGTGAACTGCCTGAAGGTGAAAAACTCCACCCATCTGGTGCTCAGTCAATTTAACTGGGACTCATCTGATAATAATATGTGACCCAGCTGTGCTGTGTGTGTGTGTGTGTGTGTGTCCTGTGCTCAGATGTGAATGAATGTGAGAAGGGCAATGGAGGCTGTGCAGAGGTGTGTGTGAACACTAAAGGCTCCAGGCGCTGTGAGTGTGGACCGGGCCGTGTGCTGGACAAGGATGGACACAACTGCAGAGGTGCATCCATGTTAATGATGTCACACACCAGCAGTCGATACTGTACAGACATAGTAAAGCACACAGTGTTTCATCTTTTCCTTTTCTCTGTGTCGCCTCATGCAGAGATAGCAGGCTGTCACGTCAACAATGGAGGCTGCAGTCATGGCTGCTCCTCGCTGCTGGACTCCTATCAGTGCAACTGTCCCAGAGGACTGGAGGTGGGAGAGGATAAACGCACGTGTCAGGGTGTGTATCAGTGTGTATGTGTGTGTACGAGATGAGTAGATATTGGAGGTACATAATCAATCAGACAACAAGGAAAGCTGATACAAAGATGCATGCATTAATCTGAACAGTAGAGCTTTGACCAGAATGTGTTTCCTCAGGACATGACTGAATTTCTAACATTTCACTGAAGGCTTATTTATATTATTTATCAGGGATGACTTGTGTAACTGAGAGCTTATTATATAATATGTCAAAATTAGTGAAAAATATTAGTCAAAGGTGACATCCTTCAATCACATGTTCCCAAATATATTCAAATTTAGAGTGCAACCATAGATTATTTTCGTTACCAATTAATTATTGTTGATTACTCCTCGATACTCTTTCTTTATGTATTTAGCTAGCACTTTGTAGATTATTTTAGCTCTATCAGTAAGTTTGATTTCACTGTGATTTGTGTCATTTTATGGGACCATAGTGACATGCCATATCTTTATTTCCTCTTCTTGCAGTGCCAGTCCAGTGTGACTCCAGCTCCATTATTGTGTCAGTTCCTAAGGACCTTGTTGGAGGACTGGAGCTCTCCCTGTCCAACTCGTCATGTCGAGGTGTCTCCAACGGCACCCACATCAACCTCAACTTTAGCCTCAACACCTGCGGCACAGTGGTAGAGGTGAGAGTCACTGCGTTGAAAATGTTTTGATTACCATACAACTACATTGTGGAGCTGTGCCTTTAAAGTGGGTTGTGTGAGGTTGTCTCTGTCAAAGCTATTAAATGTGCTGTAAACTGAACGTTGGCCCCCAGGTGACAGAAGAGAAGATCGTGGGAACCAACCTGGTGACAGGCTTACCCAGGAGCAGCCCAGGCAGCAGCGGGGACTTGATAATTCGCACCAGCAAGTTAGTGCTCCCAGTCACCTGTGAGTTCCCCAGGGAATACCAAGTATCGGACGGATACCAGGCGAGTCAGCGCAGCTCGGCCCTCGAGCTGGCAGGCCACAGTGAGGGAGTCTTCCCCTTCTCCCTGGAGCTCTTCAAGAGCGCAGAATTCACAGAGCCCTACCGCACCCCACCTCAGCTCCGTTTGCATGACTCCCTGTTCTTTGGGGTGGAGCCAAAGGAGAGGGTGGAGGGGCTCTCTGCACTGGTGGAGAGCTGCTTCGCCACACCAGGGCCCAAAGCTGACCAGGCCCTCAAGTATTACCTCATCAAAGACGGGTGAATATTGTAGAAGTTGGATCAGCTTCAATGACGTAGTGCACTTATTGCAAAGGCCTTGAACCAGAAAATAGGACTTATCCATTTTTTTTAAATAAATGTGTTTCTATTTTGCTATGCTTTAATACTAACAGATATGATGAATAATAAAAAAATGAAGTTTTGCAGTCTGTAGTATCTAAAATATATTAAGTGTCTACTATTTTTTTTTCAAGTAGAGGATTTCACCCACTGGAAATAAAAAGCAGTATTTATATACACTATAAATGGCTCTTTAATGTGTCTGCTCACACATACAGTGTGTACTGCAGAATTCTGTCCTTTTAAATATTGTCTCATTAATACCAGATTTGGTCCTGCAATGTTAATGGTCCTTATGATAAACATCAACTGAATCAGACTCAGCAGCTGTGTTTTCACAAAGGCTCAGTGTCAGCTGTTTTATGGTTATAGGACAGTAAATCTCCACTCCTTCAAGGAAAAATCAAATGAAAAATGCTACTGGTCTCTATGTATAATCAATGTGGAAAGAAAACAGGAATATTTTGAATATAAAAATCGAATAGAACAGCCTTATTATCTGGGGAACACGCACTTGTGGCAAGCCATTTCTCCTCCGAATCTCCACCGCTACTCTGTGGACACCAACGGAGCAAGGCTGTGATCTACTTTCATAATTTCTTTTTCAAAAATACACAAGTGTTTGCCGGCCTTGGAGCATCTAACAAGTGGCTTGTCACATACATGGATTACTGAGTGCTGTGTTAAGATATGTTTTTCCTCTTTGGCTTCTTATTCAGGTGTATCTCTGATGAAACAGTAACACAGTACACATCAAAGGATCAGCTCTCTAAACACTACCAGGTCCCTGTCTTCAAGTTCATTGGCAAGGACAACCGAGTGAGTCAAAAAAGCATGGTGGGAGCCAGCTGGCAAGTGTGTGTGTGTGTGTGTGTGTGTGTGTGTGTGTGTGTGTGTGTGTGTGGGCGTGTTTTGCCGAACATATGGGGACATAAGCCTGATAACACACTCACATTGTGGGGACTCACGCTGACAATGTGGGGACTCACCGTACTTATGGGGACAAAGTGCAGGTCCCCATAATGTAAACTGTTAGATTTCAGGCTGAAGACTTGGAGAACATTTAATGTTACTGTGAGGTTAGACTTTGGTTAGGGTTAGGATTAGGATTACATGGGTAGTGGATATGGTTAGGGTCAAGGGAAGTGTCTAGGAAATGAATGCAAGTCAATGTAAAGTCCCCACAATACACAAATACACAGCTGTGTGTGTGTGTGTGTGTGTGTGTGTGTGGGCTTATGTCTGCATAGCGCCATACTGTAAAGGGCTATATTCATCTGAAGTGGTGTGTTCTTACACTGTTGTGGTGTTTTTCTCTATCTCTATTCAAGCTTGTCTCCTCTGTTTACAGCAAGTGTTCCTCCACTGCCAAGTGTTAGTGTGCAGGGCAGGAGACTCCCACTGCGCTCAACACTGTCACGGTCGTGTCCGTCGAGAGGCTGGGACCAGTGAACCTCAGGAGCAGCACACACTGAGCGGAGGCCCTATCTTCATCCTGCCTGATCCATGATCCTAACTTAAACAGGCTGAAAAACACCAAACACAAAAGTAACATTCGCAGAAATGAACTGACCAGTTTCAGTTTATTTGGTATTGTCTCTCATATACACATATACATGCAGATGCATAATGTATACACTCTTCTGTATTTCTGTCTGAGTCAGTGCTGTAGATCACTTGAATTCTGCTTAATACATCCAAGTCTGTGTGTGTGTGTGTGTGTGTGTGTGTGTGTGTGTGTGTCATTGCCACTTTGCCTGGCAGCATGATTTACTGACATTCAAGTGAATGACATTTCCATTAGAAATCATTCGGAGGGGCCACAGTTAATTTGTAACAACTACAGCATGAAGGATGTTTTTCTAGGTCACACTTTCAGGCATTTCTCAGACTTGATTGCCGTTTAAAGACTTGGTGGATTCTTAGAAGTGGGTTATATTTCACACTATCACTATCTTGAAAAATATGTGGAACACCATAGATATATTCTGAATCATTTGCTCTGTGTAATCGATGGCTGGAGGATCATGTCAGAAGTCCTAATGTGGCGGAAAAGCGACATCAGTAAGCTATGCCTGGAGATTATGCATACACTTTATCACTGACAATTAGTTAAACTGCAACTGCATGTATTAATTCATAAAAAATAAGTAATGACTGACAAATAACTTACATCAAACATTAAGGCAGCAGCTAGGCATCACATTTACATGACACTGACTTTGAGGGTCTTGATAAATAGCAGCACAGAACAAACCATGTGTGCTAATTAAATTGTGTCTTTGTATCCAGAGGAAATTAATCCAGCTACAATATCCTTCCCATCAGGCACTTTGTTTGGAGTCATCAAAGGTAATTTATGTTTATGGAGTCACCGAGGCCTAAAAATGGCCTAAAATGAAATGGAGTATAGAGAGTATAACATGCATAAGCAGTTAATTAAGATGTTGAATGTCATATACAGATACCAAATAATGTCAGTATTGCCTATGAATAAAACCTGATAAACTGCTCAGTTGGATTCTCCATTTATGTGTTTTTTTTAAACCCCCAGGCTTGAGAGGGCTCTTATGAAGTTTCTCCTCTAAAAGCCTATAAATATACAGTGTAATCTCTGGACTGTTATTTGCCTGTGAAAGCATTCAGGGAGTTAGTCCTGTGTCACAGTTCATCCCTCTCCTCTTCCTCACAGACACATGCTGCCCTCTGGCTGTTCATGTAAGGCCTGCAACCAAGAGTCCCCACTGTGCTGTGGAGAGCATCTGCCATTGATTCACATGCTACGAAAGAAAGACAAAGAAATAATGAGAGGAGGGAGGTGATCACATACATACCACCACCTTATATATCTGAAAATATCTCACCTTGCACCTTGGATGCGAAGCCTAGACTCTTCTTAATGTCGGAGCAGATGCTGCGCAGACACAAGCGGAACTCAGAGTCACAGTCTGTCTTTCTTGTACCACAAGTGTCATAGCACATGTCGAGCTTGTTACAGCACTTTGTCATAGCAGGGATCCCCAGGTCAAGCTGTTAAAAGAAAGAACTGTATTGTGTCAGTGCAGTTTAATAATACAGAACTCAGCATTTCCAGCTTTTATCCCTGTTATGGGCTTCATGATGTACTTCTGGGCTGTTTAGTGCTACGAACAGGCCACCTACAGCAGCATTCACCTGGAATCCCACCAGAGAGGAGCTGCAGCCGTTGGGCTCTGGGATCTGGTAGCCAGGACGAGGTGTAGGAGCTTCTCCTATGGAAACACTTCCAATTAATTCTCAAACCAAATTCATCATGTGCTCCTACTCAAGTACATAATGTCTCTGTTCTTGGATATGTCACTCATACACAGATAAGATGTAACTTCTGTTCAAGAGCATCTGTATTGATTGTGTAACCAAACGCACACCTAGTTCCCAAACTGATAACCAGAATTTATTCAGGTATTATTATCAGCAACCCAGCATGTTGTAAATTAGAAGCTGATAAACTGACAGCATTAAATGAATATAGTTAGTGGACAACACAATAATCATTTGAACCTCCTGCACTCACTTATTTTTGGGCACTTTTGCAAACAGCCTCCAAGGCAGCCAATACTTCTGGTTCTCAGTAACATGACTGTATGTTAATTCAAGAGATATGGTTCTTACCATATCTGCAGCGGTACTGACACACACCGTTGTATCCCCCTGCCAGCTCCACTAGGGAGTCAAAGTATCCATGCATTGTCTGGAAACTATTTCTAATTGAATTAAGGCTCCAGCTGTTATTGTCTTCTTGTGCTAAGGGTGCATTCAGGGACTTCTTTGTCTGGACTGGTTTGATGTCATTCTCCTCCTCCGCTTCAGGAGCAAAAGGCTGTTCCTGTTTGACAGCTTCACCAGCAAGAGCATCCATAGCAGGGTCATCTCCAGCAGGCCTGTCACTGTCTGCTACTGGCACATCCACTTCTGGTTTGTCAGCCTCTGGATTACCCAGTGCAACAATTTTAGCCAATAGATCGTCACCAAAAAAGGAATTAGCAACAGGTTCCTCAGCTGCAGGTAAATTGCCTTCTTGTGTATCGACAGGAGCTACAACTTCTTCAGCTGCATCTACAGATGCAGCTGCCACAACGCCATCAGTAACAGCAGCTGAGTCCACAACAGGCGCCTCCTCCTCCTCCATTGCTTGAGGCTGGTAGTGGCCTATAGTGGCACACATACCCACGGCCACGCAGAGGAGGAGCGGTACAGTCCGAGGCAGCATGGTGTTGAACTGAAGACAATCCAGGCAGAGGAAGCTGTCCACAAGACGAGGCGTTATCAGGGTGAAAAGAGTGTTGATATTGAGGGACAAAAACACTTTGCTCTTACTGGCTCTGCCTGCCGGAAAGTAGACTTTGACCTATGATTAGTTAGCAGACAGCAAGGCAGTCGCTCATGTTGGGGGCAAAGGTCACCCATATCAAGATGTATAATTCCTCTAATCCTCTCATTCTCTTTGATCCGTAAACACACTAAAATGAGTAATGTAATCAGTTTCACCCACAAAGCTATGATTGGGTTTTTATAAGTCACATGTAAGTTGAGCCTGGAGGAAAACCCTCTCTGTATCCTCTTTCACTCTCAACACATCTAATGCTGACATGTCTGTGACCTTTACCAAGACATGACAAACTTCAAATGATCTTCACTCTTTCAAAAAAAGGTCGCAGAACCCTCAAAGGTCTAGATATTTCTTTAACATTTATTGTACCTTAATAATACTTGTCTAATATCCTTGTTTATATTTGGAAACTATAGGTCTACTGTATACTAATTACAATGATTTACAGATGCATTATAGAAATTATTTCTTTTGCATTAAGACTCTGCATTACTTTACCTGCGCTGTGCCCGAGATGATAAGCAGCCCAGACAACTTTATGCATTGTTTACAGCTCCTGCAGTGTAACTGAAAAGTTATTAATGTCTCAAAATGACTTGTTAGGGTGGATTTGACATTTTATTTTTATTATTATTATTATTATAACCTATAGTCCATCGAGTTCTTTTTACCTGTTGTCTTCTGTGTTGGTTCTCAGAGAAAAGACACAAGGTGTTTGGGAAGGAGCAGCAGACAGAGTGGAGATGAGGACATCAAGGTGAGGAGAGACGTGAGCTGCAACAGAGAAAAAAAGATTGTAAGATTGACTGTTGGAAAAAAGTCACATATATTATATGCTATTTATCCTTTACTCAATGTTAAGGGGGCTGAAGCTAAAAAGTATTGGTATAAGTATAGTTATAAAACAATGAAAAACATTATGGAGAATGTTGAAAAGCAAGGAAGGAAACAGTCAAGGTATGATATTTCATGAATAGTCACAAATTAAAATGTTGAAAAATAAAAAAGCTAAAGACCAGCAATGTGAAAATTTCATCAATAAAATTATTGTGTTGGACGGCGAAAAAATTCAGCAAAAGTTACTAAATAGCATATCAAAAACGACAAAAAAAAACATCCCAGCATAATATGTCAAAATTTTGATGGAAAATAGTCACTGTGTTGAATGAAATGAAAATCATGGAAACAATCAAAGTACAGCATTCTGTGAATAGTCACTGTATTACAAGTCATAAAAAGTTATAAAAAAGCATTTTGAAAATTTCATTCCAATACATCATCATGCAGAATGTTGAAAAAACTAAAACTAAACCAGTCATATTTCAGCATTGCATGAATTGTCTCATAAAATGTCATAGACTAGCATTTAGAAATGTTCCCAAAAAACACTGTAAAATTTATAGCATTTCAAAAGTTTCATAAAATGCCTTAGTATAGTATGTTGAAAATTTAATGAAACTATATTTACTTTATTGTTTCCAAGCTCTGTAAGTTTCTCTAGTGTTGACTTTGTGCCAGCTGAGCTGTTTCTGATGGGCCTCCCTGTGGTTCTCCAGCTGCTGCTCCAGCTTCTTCCGAAGGATGGAGACACAAATTGTTATTTGACTGTTGCACTTTCCAGCAGGTAGTATTTTTTCAAGTCCACAGCTCCTCACTCTGATGTCCTTGTCTCCATCCAGTCTTCTGCTCTTCTGTCAACACCTCTGTCTTTTCTCTGAGAACCCATGAAGACAAATGAGCTCATGAAATTCTCACTTTAGCACCAAGTACAGACACAAGCAGAACATTACTTTCTTTCATTTGGTCTCTGCTTCCCTCTAGTGTTTAAAAGAACTATGTACTCCTAATGCTTTGGAAATAAATCTGTTACTTTCAGTGTCTCTGTCCAACATTAGAGGTCTATTTTAAATCAACCATTTCTGATTTATCTTTGTTATAATACCTTATTTAGTTTGTACAAATTCACATTTATCATTTGCTTTATGCACAGCTGCACTACTTCCTGAACTTCAGCCAGCTCCTTTGTTTCCTGTCTGCCATTAGTGGACAAACTGATTGATCCAGGTGTGTCTGATTATTTTTGCTGTGACTATCCAATAATTGCAGACAGGAAACAAAGGAGCTATCTGAAGTTCAGAAAGTCGTGCAGCTATGCATAAAGCCAAATGCCTGTTGCCAGAAATGAGAGGGACTTTTTATCCTCCAAATTGTCTCTGATATCATCTTCATACACAGCTCCATGTGGAATAAGTCATAAAGATGTAACAGCATCCAGGTTAGGTAATTCTGCTTTGATACAATTCTCAACATTTCAATTCATCAATCAACACTTGAGTACCTCCAGGCTGTTCATACACTACAACATATCTGATTACCACCTACGACTGGACTGCCCTGGGCCACAAAAACAACATACTGCATGTGAAGTGACAAATTCACTGCTGTTCTGTAACTGATGGATGACTGGAAACTGTGAAACCTGACCTTCCTAACTAAATACAGTTACTCAAATCAGTATTACATTTTGAAGCTCTTGTAATACTTGAACTAAAGTATTTTGTGCTACTGAATACTTCACCAAAATCCAGAGGCAACATTTTAGTTTTTAATCCACTACATTAAACTGACAGATATTATTACTTGCAGAATATTATTAATATAATGCCAGACTAGATGATCGTCTTCTAAAACAGGATGCATGTATCAAAATGACTACATAAAAAATATTACTCTCTATATATGTTGCACCTCTGAAAATAAAATGGTAATATTTTATAGTAATATATAGTAAAATATAGCAATAGTGTATATTATAATGGGCAATGACATTTTTATATTAAGTACAACACAATTATGTTGAGGGCTGGTCATATTCCTTAATTTTGTTGCACTTCAGAATGTCATAAAGAAACGATCCTCTGGTGATGAAGCTATTCACTCTCTGTTGGTAGATCACAGCGGATTTCGTCCCACAGCATCCTAGTGGTAAAACACAGGAAAGCAGCAGCAGGTGAGAAACAGTCACAAGTCAAGTGTCACAGTAAAATAATGTGTAACAGTGCAATATCACATGTACCGTCTTATGGCCTTGCTTGCTTTCTCTCTGTTCAGCACCATGTTGATGTTGTTTTCCAGAACCTTAAGTTAAAAACATGACCAACTTATTCCATAGCAGGACATGAATTAAAAATCAATGATGAATGATAGGAGAAAGGTCAAACTTCCTTGCCTTGTTGGTGGTTTTCAGACAGTGATTTGAGGCTATCAGTCTCATTATTTCTGTCTGGAAGCAAACAGAAACATGCTGTGTGGTCTACAGTCCAATAAACCAGTTGTTAAGCCATTTATATGATGGATTAGTTTCAATGGTTTGACTTTAAAGGAATATTTTTGACATGTTTGGAAAGATACTTATTTGTTTTCTTGGGACAAGATAATTGATACCACTCTTAAACAATTTAAAAAAAATCACATTTCCTGTAATTTATTTCTGAAAAAAGCACATTAAAGCAAAATGAATGCACAATGTGATGCAACAATCAAGCTTTGCTCTCCATAAACTTGTGAGGAACAGGGCACAATGTGTGAGTATAAGCAGATAGATTATCTCCCAGCACCTTCAGGTCTTTGATGCATCTTTCAGTGGCTGTTGTTCCAACAGAGGACACCAGCTTCTCACTAATCTCCTCCTCCAGCTGTTGGATCTCCTGCCATGTGTTCAACACCTTAAGCCTCTTGGATTGGACACTGTTGTTGCAGCCGATGGCAGTCCCTCTGTCCTGCAGCCCTGACACAGATGCATTTGTTCAAAAACAGAAGAGTCTAGATGATGTATCTGTATTTGCACATAAACACTCCTGCAGGCTTTATGAAGTCACAGCTGACTCATTGAAAATACAAAACTCTCTTTATGCGTGCATGACAAAGTAATTATTTAATCAGCCTGTCCACATCAGAGACACGGAGCATTTAAAAGTTAGCATGTGCCTTTGGCTGCAGGGTAATATACAGAAAAGGCCTGACTGCTAGAAGAAGTGGTTTACCAATGATTAGATCTACCAGGGTAGTTCTGAGACTTACTTTTCATGTCACAGTCTTCTGGGCCTGTGTTAGCCCGGACAGTCTGTGATTCTCTTTGGACTCTGGGTTAAAAAATAAATAAATAACTGGACAGTACTTACTTTTATATATTTTTGTTTTGGTGCACAGTACCGTTTATTCTCTTCTAGAGCTCTTCTCGCCTCCAGCTCCAGCCTGCAAACTTCTTTTTCAGCATCTTCCATTTGCTTTACTTTGCTTTTGCCAATATCTTTGAGTGAAGTATCCAGTGACTGAATCAGAATAAAATAATAGTTTGAGTGTGCACCTTTGACCCCACATTGTGCTAAAATACACAAAGTTATAGTCTTTCCACTGAAAAAAAACTCTATTGCAGTTCCTAAATGACAAATTATCACCACCCTTTGAACTGTGACTTCACTGTAGGTGCAGTTTTGTTACAATACAGTGACTTTTTTTAAACTTTGTGCTAATGTTTAATCTTTTAAGGCATGCTAACACAGTGTGAAATAATCCATCAAAATGAACATGAAGCCCTTACTGTACGTAATGTGTCTGTCATCTAGGGATGGGAGTCAGTGTTTTTGGGAGGAAATAGAGCCAGAAAGTCACGTTTCTTAATATGTCTTGTGTATTTCCTTGAAAACATTATGAGCCTTACCGTGTTGTGCTGTAATGGTTGGGAAGCCATCAAGTGGTTGACATACAAATCATAATCTGTCTAGAAGGAAATAAAAACATTATTCCACTCTACTGTATTTTATTGATTTAGTTTTTATATTGTGTCTTTATCATAACTTTACTGAAATATGTGGAAATACACTTAAATTTTTCATGCATGGGTTTTTAAATCAACCTTGGCTGATGGTGGAAACTCTAGAGACAACATTTATCATGAATATCCAGCCACTGTGTGTTAACAGATAATTAACATTTTCACTGTCAAATAAAACAAGATTTCAGCTGTATGACAACCTCTGTCTGACTGTCTGCTCGTTACAATAAATGAATGTCAAGCAATGATCATTTAGTGTAAAAGTATGACCATGCAAAGCAGTTTTACTGGCAGTGTGAGTGAAGCTATTATGTCCAAAAAGTGATTTGAGTGACCCTGAGATATTTCCCATGAATGAGCATTAATAGAACTTCTGATGACCTGCCCTCGAACGCATTTTGACCAGGTACTGTACTGGTGGTTGCTCTACTTCCGTTTGCTACACCAGGGACTCACTCTCTCTTGGCTCTAATGAACTGAAATGTGTCTGACGTCACATGCTAAATATGTGCTAGTGGGTACAGAGGAAATGGAAAAACCTTAATTTCCCTCAGGATGCGTCCAAATACTGGCGAGCCTTCACATACATCATCAAAGACGTCACTGAACACCGCAAGGCGGTCTCTGCTGGGCCAGCTTTGCACTGACAACCTCCTCAGCTCCTGAGTATGACAGGAACACATGCAAATTAAGTTATGAGAGAGTCTTTACTCGTCTTTAACTTCATGCACCTTCTGCAGGAGTTTGAGCCTGAAAACTCTAAAAAGTGCAACAAAACTAGTTGTGTGAGTCTCACCACTTGTAGTTTCCTCTCATGCATTTCAGCAACATTTATTCCAGCCCAGAGGTCCTGCTTGGCTATGACTTTCCTGCAAAACTGTTGTTTCATCTTTACGTGGCCTTCACTGCTCAGGCCTTTCTGGTCAGTATGCTGTTTACGCTCCAGATCAGATGAAGAGTTTGACATTTTCTGGGAGGAGGCTCTGTTCGAGGGATAGAAAACTATCTTAGGTAGATGTGTAACTTCTCTTTTGTCTGCATGTGATGAGCAACCAGCAGCCTGATCATGTTTTGACCTTGAGGCTTCAGACTCTAATAAAGCAGTGCCAGCAGTGAACTCAGAGGGAGGCTCTTTGATGTCGTTCTTCTTCCCATGGGTCAGTACTTTAGTCCGTGTCTGCTGGGATGTCAGAGGGTTTGTGGTTTCCTCCAGGCTCTGAGACATCTTCCAGAGAGACTGCTTTGTCTTCCTGTGAGGTTGACTCAGGTTTAAACTGTGGGGCCCAAGATGACCTGAAGAGTAGGTCAGGATATCATCCCTCTGACCAGCTTCAGCAGCTAGCAGCAGTCTGTGGATGTCCCTCCTAAAGCACATGTGCTTTGGCTTACATGTGCTGGACATGGCTATGAAAGCACAAAACAAATCACTGTGAAGTTTAGGGACACACAAAGTGACAATGAATTTCCTGTATTACGCAGCAGGACTATGTTCCCTTTAATGATACGTTCAAGAAACTGCATTACTTAGTTACAGCTTTTATCTATGGCACTTCACAACTGGTCCCAAATGGCAAAAAATAGGTGACTAACAATGAGCAATGTTTCTGTCTATATTAATATTATTATTCAGGCAGTGAGTCTGACCAAGAATTGTCTGGCTGAAAAACACAAATTTGTGAAAACAAATAAGAAAAAAAGTAACACAAAACTATGATTAACTTTTGTAAATCCTGAAACACATTGGTTTTGGAAACATCCCGCAAAGAGTCAGTTAAAATATTGCAAATAAATAGTTGGCGCTTGTAAGAAAGCAGAATAACTTCACCTGTTCCTTTAACACTTTTGTGCGGAGTCACTTCTGGACCACAACAGTCTGTTCTTTACACGGTTGCCAGGGAGACCGACGCGCGTAATCCTGGAGTTGTGTTCAGTGTCTTGATAATAATCGTACCCTTGAGCTTTGAAGGTGCTCGGTCTCTTCTACGCATGAGGCGAAGGTTCAAGTTTAGAAAACCAAGCATTAAAATGATCATCACTAACGCAATCAGAAATTAAGTCACTAAAACAATAAAAATCGCGGGCTATTCAAAACTATTATCTTAATCTGGTTTTCACAGTAACTGAACTATCAGGTGCAAGGTCACACAGAGAAAGTGTTGCCCACAGAGCTGGACAGAGGGAGGAGAGGAGAACAGGCAGGAATGGCCAGAATAAGAAAGCTTCATTGAAAATACAGAGTGGCCATAGAGTGGCTATTTCATGGAGTTTTCATTCATTAACGTTCTTGTCGTCCCCCATTATGCTTGATGATGTTAAATGAAATGCAGGATGGGGAAGACTGACAGCAACTGGCACTGTGCTGCAAACTTTTTCATTGATGACATCCAATATTCAAAGGATAACAATAATATTCATCATACACTGCAAAAAGAAGTTCATTGATTCATAGACACACCTTCCATGTAGCCCACACAACAAATCCAAGCACTGAGCCTTTGAAAGTCAGACGTAGCCTACAGAAAGCTACAGTGCTGCACATCATAGGCTAGAACAGAATGGCAGCGGCTGTTGCCATTCAAGCTGAAGTTAACATTTGTCTGCCCCAAATATCATCATCACTTCATCATTTCATCCTATCAGTTCTGTGACATTGTCATAATTTGCATATGAATGCATGCGTATGGCCAAATTCCTCTTTTGTGAGGGATAATTGACCTTGACCTTTAATCTCAAAAATCTAATCAGTTCATCCGCAAGTCCAATTGTACATTTGAAATCATTCCCTCACTTTGTTCCTGAGATAATGAGTTCCCAAGAATTGGACAAACCTATTAAAATAGTAATAATCAATATTTTTTTTGATTATTTTACATTATTGAATATAGTAGATTTAAAACGAGGTGGTACTCTGCATGCAGAACGTTCACAGGCTTCGGTTACTCAGTATGTACAGTCAACTCCAACATGAAATTAAGGTAGGATGTTCTTCCCATTGCCAGAGATTATGAAGATCTCAATTTTTATCTATAATTTTACTTTCACAAAAATGTATAAATAATTCACCCTGACTCATCTCTGGGACAATTAAACAAATGAACCTGATTAAGTGCAATAATAAGCATATAGTAAGCAGTCAAAATAAAGCTTAGTGTGCGGTAAAATAAATATAAAATTCAAACAGGAAATAAAGAATTCTCTGGCACAGAGATGTATCCTTCAGGTATTTAATAAAAGTCATTTGGGCTACTGCTCTTATGTTTACAGTTGAGACATTCTGCAATTATGCTGGGTAACAGTAACATGTCTAGACCGTTTTATCTTAATGTTTACTTTGTACAAAACAAAAAAGGCCAACATCATTTTTCTTTGTATAAAAAATATAAGTTAATTTAAATTTAACTCTAATTAAGAAAATAACAATAGTAACAATAGCAATAATAATAATAATCATCAATAATAATAATGATAAAGATCATAAGCTAAACATAGTGCAGACAATGGTATATAACTGGTGCTGAAAAGTAGAAGGGACAGTGCAGTGTAATGGACTTAACCATGTTCTCAGGTGGGGTTGGGGCAGGGAAAGATGCCATCAAGAGCTTTCTCTCTCTCTCTCTCTCTCACACACACACACACACACACACACACACACACAAGCACAGTGAACACACCCAGTTTGAAAGTGCACAACCGCCATTCAGTTTAGCGCCTTCTATCAGAGCATACAGTACATTTCAGTCTGTACAAACTAATTCCTAGATTGCACACAGTATACACCTATCACCATATATGCTGAATTATATATAAACTTCAGTTTAGGTGCATGCTAATTGTTGCTCTTGATTGAAGCTTACTGGAAGCAATTCTGAAAAGTAAGACAGAGCGCATCGTGGAAACCGACCCACGTTCCACCACCGAGGATCTGCAATCAACAAAACATTCATCAAAATGTACATTCACACCACTGAGGGGGCCACAGTACCAGTTGTAAAACAAATGATTTTGAGCAGTAATTTCAGTCTTGGAGGGACAATGTCCACTGGAATGACAGTTTCAGACAAAAAAAGTCTTTTGGAAGATCTCGGAAATTCATTTGAAAGAGTCCAAATGCATCCCCTTGCAAGGCAGTGGGGAGTAATTGTAGTGGAGGAGGATTTATTCCCTTCAACAGGCTATGAATATGAGGGGAACTTCTGTTACACACCTGTAAAAAGTCAACCAAACATTCTTGAGTTGCAATCCCAGAGATAGACATTTGATGCACTTTAGCTTAACGTTTGACATTATGGGAAAATATGAAGCTGATCATTGCTGAGACGTCTGATGAGCTGCTGTACCTGGCATCAACCAAAAATCATAAATAAATGTCATGTTTCTCCCTACAGCTTAGAACCTGCAACGACACCCGCTTATTTAAAAAACAGACTGCATAGTCTATGACTTAATACACCGTTCATCTAATTTATACTTCAGTAATGCATCAAGCTTAGCCATGTGTTATAGATCAGGTAGTTAACAAAAAAGTAAGTAAAAAGTTATTTGTGGCACCGCAAACATCTATGGAATCTGCTAGGACACTTAACCAACTTGTGCAGCATCATTATTGTACTTCTGTTTTATTCATGGTTGTAGAAATGATTACTGATTAATGAGGAGAAACCAGATTGTTCTGTGAAATAATTCATGATGTGATAGCGGCGTGAAACCTGTTTTGATGGTGAAAATTAGTTAAAATTACGACACTATAATCCTGCATACTACTACTAAGATAACTGATGCTCTTTGTGCATCATTTTGTTAACTCTGTCCTTAACTCAATTATTATTACTGCTGACCTGGGATCAGATCCTGTTAACGAGAAGAAAGTAGATGCATTATGCAGCAGGTTCCTAAATGTCAGGGGGGGCTGGGGGCAGTGCTGTGGGGGCCACTTCAGGGAGAATCATTGTGACTCTCTTGTGACTGTGTTCACAAGTGTCGACATTATGTAACTCCTCTCGTCACAGTTCATCCATGTTTTGTAGAATACGCTGTGGGGTGTTTCTCCATGTAAAATAGGCTGTATGTCTTTATTCAAGTACTGCAAAGGATTTTTGCTCAAAAAGTAATAAAAAAACATTCTGACGTCCACCTTCTTAGTGAAGTGGCATTGAACCGTACATCTGCTCTACACATTCCTTCTGTCTCTGGAAATACCTTGCTGAAGTAGTGCACCTATGATAAACCTACCACGAAAGGCAAACAGTACCATTTCAAAAAAGCCTGAACCAACAACAAGATTTCACATAATGTCTAGCCTGTGAAAGGTTCAGAGTAAGGCCTCTGCAAATACAAGACCATAAAAGAATCAGCTCATACAAAAAAAACAACCGTAAAACAGCCAAAGTAAAACAACCAAAATGGCACAAACCCATTCTACCAAACAAATTCCCAAGCTGAGTGGATGTAGAGCGATGGGTTGAAGTCCCTCCCCATCAGCTGTCTGTCAGTCTCTGGGATCGGTGAAACTGCCAGTGTTGACACCTCCGTCACCCATTGAGGTAACTGTGTGTTTTCAAAGTCGAGTCGCCTTAACTCATCCCACTCCTGCTAACTCAGGATGTGGGTTCTCCCCCTACAAAGTTCCAGGTCTGTGGCAGGATGCTAGGTGTATTCCTTTGGTGGGCCAGCAACCCCTTTGGTAGTTAGTTGTCAACCTTGACAGGGCCTGAATCACAAGGCCTGATGGGCACTATGTCCTGCACTTCTCCTCGCGATATCCTCTCCCAGTGACTCAGGTTCTCCCTGCAAACACAAAACATCTCCATTAGATCCAGACTCTGCATGTCCTGGGTTTACAACCAGAGCATTTCCATTGCTTAAAGGTGCTCAATACTAAATACAGATTACATCTATTGCCCCCACACGTCTCTCAATGCAGAGTGAACAGTATTAATCTGGGGGAAACTGGTGGGTGCTGCACTTCTGTGATGGCACCGTGGGTCAGGACGACTGAGCTCTAGCTGAGCTAGCCAATGGGGCATGCAAACATGCACTAAAAGACATGTAAGGCTGGCGTGGCTATGTACACAAAGCACAGAGAGGCTCAGATTAAAACACACAGAGGGAGAGCATCGCTCTTGTAGGTAGTAATTTGTTTACTGGTATATTACATCCATCCATTTTCTACCGCTTTTCCTCATAGGGTCACGGGGGGGCTGGAGCCTATCCCAGCTGTCTTAGGGTGGAAGGCAGGGTACACCCTGGACAAGTCTCCACTTCATCACAGGACACATAGAGACAGACAACCATTCACACTCACACCTACAGTCAGTTTAAATTAACCAATTAACCTAATCCCCATGCGTATTTTTGGATAATGGGAGGAAGCCGGAGTACCTGGAGAGAACCCACGCAAACTCCACACAGAAAGGCCCCGGGCCGGGAATCAAACCCGGTACCTTCTTGTTGTGAGGCGACAGTGCTAACCACTACACCACCGAGCCACCCGCTACTATATTAATGCTCTGGATATTGTATGGAGCACCTTTAATGCAAATACATGGCTTACAATCTGAAATACAAGGGTAAAATCATGTCAGCATGAATCCATTGATTATAGGACAAAATTATTTTTGAGAGCTATTTCAAACAGAAAACACTGAGATAAATTTGTTTTTCTTTAAGTGCCCATTAGTTTTGTTAATAATGATCTTTTGATTTGATAAAGCTATTATCACATACATGTATATATATATATATATATATATATATATATATATATATATATATATATATATATATATATATACTGTATACTACTGATGGTGCTGGAGGGTCAGCACAAATACCAGTGTAACACTTTGCTGCCACAAGGTGGTGCATCTGACGCTAAAATGGTATGGACATAATATAGAAAGAGACAATCAGAAACTGAAATAATGCAACTGCACAACAACAAAACAAAAACTGTATTAGAAATATAACAATAATAGAATTAACAACATATAATTAAATTCTACGGACAATTAATTCAAAACAAAAATGACAAGACTGATGCTAAAACTAATAGTCAAAAGCATGTCTCAACGGGGGCCCATCAGGTAAACTAACCTTTTCCCCCGGTGTTATAATCAAGTCTGACACACGAGAGCAAAAGCACTGCCCTTTGCTGGCCTGACACAGTTTACACGTCTGTGGCAGAACCCACAACAAGCAGCCGGGCTCCGCAGGGTCTGGGCCCGCTGCCCACCCGGGGCCCGGTGCTGACGTACAGCCGGAGCTTAAATATTACACTGCTCACTTTGTTTGCATTCCCTGCAGATCGAGGTCACAGTGTTTTAAAGACCAGCATGTTACCCCAGAAGGACAGACAAATGCACCCTATGATCCTGTTCAACATGCAGATATTACACTTATCATTACATCCTCACATTCACACACTTAATATGAATGTGAAAAGTAGACATGCACACACAGACAACTAGTGCTCCATGGAAGAGCAACCATGGCTTGTTAGTATACTGCTTTCTATACTGAAACTCTGAATCTGAATATGTTTCAGAAAGATGTAATATATTTAATCCAGTACCACCACATCAGCATGTGTGGTTTGTTTGTATTTACAGTGGAACTCCTGGAATGTGGTCCGATACAAACACACCTTATCACCTCTAATCTTATCGTCAGGCCAACTGCTGCTGGTCAGGTGAGGCCAGCACACACGTCATTTGTTGCTGCTGTTGCACATGAAAGTTGCACAATAATATTGTCTTATTTCATAAAAAATGTAGATAGTAGCTTTGAATACTGACTTGCAGGCTTTTAGAAGAGGACTTGAGGGAGGGAAAAGCTCTGATAGCATTGTGTAACATGGAACTGCAACAGCATTGTAGAATCCCACCTTAAAAAAAAAAAACAAAAAAAGAATTGGTGATGCTGTGAATTGCCTTATGTTACTATAATATTCACAAATTATCTCATCTTAACTCATGTTATGAGTGTATTATGGATGTGTAGAACTAGCTGTAGGGGTTTTTCTCTCTGTCTCTCGGCTATCTGTATTACTATAAAAATATGATAATATGGTCATTTTGTTATACTTTATATATACATATATATATATATGTGTATAGTGATATTGATAATTTACTATGTATTTTTGTGTGTTTCTATCTTTCTGCAATCTCATTTACACTTAAGTCAAATGCTATATGAGTAATCCTACCTGACATTTCAAACTTTACTGAGTGTGTGTGTGTGTAAAGTAGAGGGTATACCTAGTTAGAGACACATGAGAAAAAGTGCTGGTCTTACTTGGCCTTGGGGAACCTCATCCTTCTTGTCTCTGTCCATCATGGGGATCGGCTGCAACCCAATCTTCTTCATCTCATCTCCCTGTGGAGTAACAAAATAATTAGTATTAATAGAGGGGTGACTGCTGTTCTGAACCAAATGACACTAAAACTGTTAAAAATCCAGCAGTATCCCACTGTACCTCAGCCCAGAACTCAGCATAAATGTCGTTGGCTGTGAGTCGTGTGATGTGCCATTGCTTGGTAACAGAACACAGGTCACATGCAGTCATCATCAGACCAATCACACGGTCCCTGGAGGGGAGAGAAAGCCTCGTTATAGCCACGAGGAAAAACTTGTGCCGTTTATGTGTGCACGATGCTATGAGACCTGATCTGTGCAATAGTGTGAGTCGTGACCTGACCTGTGTGAGTGGTTGGTCAAGTCCAGAGAGGTCGAGTTCAGCAGCTCCGACAGCTGCTGGTGGTTGTTGAAGTACAGGGCGAGGTCCGTGGCGATGATGGCCTTTCGGATGATCTCCAACACCTGCTCGTACTCGGTGGAAGTGAGGCTGGAGAAAATATTGTGCCCTTCCAGCTATGAGAAACAAAGAGATCAATGAAAAAGCAAAAGCTCCACTTATGAGGCGTTCAGCTCAGCTAGACCACAACAGGTTGTAATCTCACATTCAGGCCATCTCAGGTTCATGCTGGTCCTGGACGTTACAGAAGGAAGCACTCGGAAGTAAATCATATGATCTTCTGTGTGTGTATGTATTACATTTCTCAAAGTTTTATGTTAATTGAAGTGTGGGCTGTTTTTGCTAATGACACATTGCATATTTTTTTTAACATTTTTGACATTGTCACCTTTCTACTGTAATTTGAATTATTTGGTCATTTCTAAGATTCTTTTGCATGTGGTATACACATTTTTATGCCCACCTTGTCTGCAAGTTTTGATATATCACAATGGTCTTGCAATAATGAAAAGGATAATAAATGAATGCGAAAATGTTGATTTGTTCGGTAAGTTCTTCATAGTGGAGCTCTACCTGTAGGATGGAGACAGTCTGAGAGAAATGGTGCTGTTCCATAGTGGAGGAGGAGTACAGAGCAGCTAGCGGATGGTCAAACTTCTGCAGGTATGAGTTGCTGTACCCCCGATGGTCCAGATCATGGCACAGGCAGGCAATCAACAGACCCTTCTTCTGTAGAACGGAGTGAAAAGGCAAGAGAGACGAACCTTAAAATCACAAAGGATGCCAGATGTTGTTTTTATCTTGAAAATAGATCCAATAAGGAGCAAACCTCTAGCTCTGTGAACATCCCAGAGGTTTTCTGTAGGATGGCGTACATACAATGTACCACCGTCACTGCATGCTTCCAGTTGTGGTAGGGCACACGTCGGTAGTTCTTCCGTACAGACATGGTGAACCGACACAGCTTCTCCAGCTCAAAGCTACCCACGGAAAGAAACAATAAATCAACCTGAGCTGTGATGAACAGAGCTGACACTGACCTTGTCATGACTCACTGACACCTTACCTGTTCTTTCCACAGGAGTTATGAACCATGTAGATAAAGACAGCAGGCCAGATCTCCTCAAAGGGACTAATGTCAAAGTGGAACCTGGAGAAGGGAGGATGAGATGGGTCATGTACGGCACAGAGGGACACATGAGGGGACATCTGAGGTCTGGGTGTGTCGGACTGGTTGTCCTCCAGAAAAACCCTCCCCCACCTCTTGCACAGCTCCCGGACTCTGTCACCATCATTTTCACAGACCAACCACACTCACAGCAGAGATAATGACCAAAGTTTGAACCTGAAAGAGGCGCTCACATTTCAATCTCTTTATAAATGGGTGCAGGGAGGTTGAGCTGGGAAAGGGTCTTCCATTCTTCTGATGTGCAGATGCTGTGATAAGACAGTTTTTCCATCGTCACTCTGTAAATGCATTCAGAGTGCCGGATCCTGTGGTACATCTGCAGAGACACACAGAACAGAAATTAGTCTACAAAATGTCAAGACAGAAACCAAACAGCCCGGTGCTATAAACACCTGAGGAATATCATTGTTGAATTCTTTAAGTATCACTGCTGGAATTTCCAAAAGGGTTGTACGAAGTTAAATTATCCGCAATAGTTCTATTTAATCTGTCTCAAAAAAGTATCTCCACATCTGGTTTGTATCCCTGTCCCCTACCCAGACGGACTGGAATAAGACACAGGTACAGGCGCCAAGCCTCGCACCTTCCACCATGAATCAGCATAAATCAGGAGCCAGCCCAAGTGAGTTTCCTAGAGACATGAGGCATATATTACAGCTAAACATAAATCTAGTGTCAGTGGACGGATGCAGGCTGCTTGTCTTAAAATATTAACACGCCTCATCAATTTTAAAACCAACTTTGTGACGCTGCTCCTGCGTAAGTTTGTCGCACGAGATGACGGTAGTCAGGCCCCACAGAGAGGAGAGGCTTTGACAGACGGACCACACAATGCAGAGTTGGAGAGCTGATTCATGAAACGTCTGTGTGTTCCATGTAAGGGATAATCATCACCGCCAAAAAAATAAGCTTTTATTCAAATTTTGGAGCAACGCACTCAATAGATTAAATAGAGGCTGTTGGCAATATCTTTGTTAACCTTGGAAAAAAAATAAATGACTAGAAACAGCCTAGAAACAGCTGAAAGAAGCCTTCCAGTTACAGAATGAAATTAGGCCAGTGATGAGGCCACTACGTCAAACGTGCAGAAAATAACAATCAAGTATTCATGGCCATGAAGTATTATATAATCTACCTACACTACAAAGGATAGAGCAGGCATGTGCAGACAGATATAAAGAGAAGATTTATGTTTTTGCTGCTGGAGAATATCAGTTAGTTGCTCATATTTAAGACTTACTCACATTTGCACAGTGTAAGGCCAGAGCACAAAAGACAGCAAACATCTTAAAGTTGTTCTCATCTGTTTTAGTGAAGGCACTTCCGCTTAGCTTGTTCACCATCTGCACCACACCTATAACGGTCCCCCTGCTCACAATGGGCATGCACAGGATGTTCCGCGTGGTGTAGCCGGTTTTAAGGTCAACCTCTCTGTTAAAGAGAACATACAAAAATATGTTGACGTTAATTCATCGTCAGTTCATTACGTGAATTTCTAATGCGAACGAGTATAGTAGAAGTACATTAGAAGCATGATTACATGAGGTGGTCTCTATAATGAGTATGAGTAACCTGAATACAGAAGAATAAGCAAAGTCAAATCATAGCACAGCTTTGAGACAGTTTATTATTCAAAATTAAAAAAGACAGTGAAACCGGTTCATTGCAGAGTGTGCTGGAGTTTACCGGTTGAACCGGGGGTCTGCATAGGCATCTGGGATATTTAAGACTTCCCCTGTCTGAGCCACTTGGCCAGCTATTCCCTTCTCTATAGAAAACCTACAAGGAGGGAGGAGAGGAGACGACAAGAGTTAGCTTTCAATAAATTTGCAAAAATTGCAAATTGCAAAAATCAGAATCAAATCAATGATATGAAAATCCATGTGAAAACCTCATTTTATAGATACAATTTACAGCACAAATAGTGTACAGATATCCTATTTTTATTCACAGAGTAAAATTGATGACGTTCTATTTTAATGGTACAAAATCCAGTTGGAGAGTTCCCTCTGCTTTTCTATTGACTTTCTATTAGTGGAATCATTTCTTTCTGAGCTTTCTTTGTCACATGAGAACCTTGTTTACTGTACACTGTTGTGAGCATTGTCTTCTAGGGGCAGGAAACACACTTTTAGATGTGTGAAGACAGAAGAAACAAAAAAAAAGTTTAGTTTCAAATGTTCTAATCCTTCAAAATAATAAATAAATCTGTATAAACAGGAAGAAACAAATGAGTATAGTGTTTAACACAATGTAAAAGAAAAGGGAAAATCTTACGCACCTAATTTCTTTGGTTTTCCTAAAGACAGGTTTGCCTTCTTTCTCTTCCCCAATATCAAACAGGTCAGAATATAGTTCTTTGTTGTTGTGATCTACTTGGAAGAGTGCACACCTGTCAGCATTCACCAGGTTTTTTGCATATATCTGCAAAACAACACCAGGAACATAACCTTATTGGTAAAACAGAGGGTTTGAAAAAATGAAAAATATGGAAAATACACCTACAAATTAATGAAATCAGAAAAAAATGACAGTAGTTTTAATTATTTCTTTTGGATGCCACAGTTAAATGTAGAGAAGCAAAGAAAACACACACAGTATAACTACAGGTTATTACAATTCATTCCAGTGTTTGAACCAGATGACTTGAATAACCTGAGATGACACCACAGTCACAAGGCAAAAAAAAACCACAAACAAAGGTGTGTTTTAGCAAGAAAACAAGAAAATCCTTTACACTCATCCAGATCATATTTGTTTTAAAATATCGCAAGGTGGAAAACTTTTTTAGATTGAGCCAAATCTAAACATGTATTTAGTATGTCTGTGTATCTACTGTATTATATTGAACACATTATTAGTAGAAGAAGAATTACTACTATTGTAATTATATACTATTAACAAAGGTATTGTCAGGAAATATTAGCAGTGTCTCTCAGGTGTCAAGATAACCTGCATCTGTATCACAGGAGCAGCATTACTACTGTTTTAAACACACATAACGTCCCACACACTCCCAGGATGTGTAGCCTTGAAGACAATGTGAATGAACACATACTTGCAGAAATCACACTCACCATAATATGTTCAAGTAGAGAATCTATTGCCACAATGTTATCAAAGTATGTTCTGTGCGAAAAGAAGAAATGGCGCATTGAGATGTTGACAAATGGGAAGCTCTGATGACGTTCACATTCAAGACATGAAGGCTAAGTTGCCTAAAATTCAATAATTTCTTTCTATTGTGTGAGTAAAAAAATCTAACTTAACATTTGACCTGACATGAAAAAAACACACTAACTGTTTAGAAACCCATACATTAATTTTGTTAAACTTTTGATAAAAATAACATTTTGTGAAATACACTTTCAATGTTTCTTATCAGCATTGTAGTTAAACTGTTCTAACAGCAGCTCTTACTTTGACACATCTAGTAGGAAGTCATTGAGCTCAGTCTGTTTGGCCAGGCCCCTGCACACCTAGAGACAAAGAAAATAGGTCAACACCCAGCACCCAGACGCATGACACATTTCTCACAGAGCAGATACAGTATCCTGCGTGTACTGTCATTAAACCAACTTGCTGTCTACACATTTGGCTGTGGGCCACCTTCATGAGTTTCTGCAACAACAGAGTGTTTTTGTAGCTCTGTGCTGCAGTGCTGTGCCGCTCACTGAGGCTCAGAGGTCCACTGTGGCCAGTTCTGCAGTGGGACGCCGCTTCTCTGAGGTGTTATGCTATCTGTTCATATAAAAACAGCACTCGGGCGTAATGATGTCCACGGGGAGCTGTTTGTTGAATCTATGGCTTAGTTGATTGGACTGGGCCCAGTGACAGCCCAGTTCCTGTACACAGTGGATTTCCCCATTAAAAACACCAGCGCAGAACCAGAACAAACAAAGTCATCCAAGATCATAATAAGTGGGACAGGTAGGTTTCATCTTGTTCCTTTAGTGAAATGTTACAGTGCAGTTTGCTCACCTGTACTTGATGAATGGCAACTGATGCCCATGCTAAGTTAGCTGTTGCAACCTGGAAAAGAAAGTAAAGTTCAGCTCCAAACTGCAGAAAAAAACAACAATGATGCAACACATTTATAAGGTTGAATCAGTTCTTATCGTTTCCTCTTTTTTGTATTTCAACAAAAATCTAATATCTAATAACTCTCATAATAATAGAAGAGGCAGTTAATCTACAGGGTCAGAGCCATTATAGGAACACACTCACACCTGCAACACTGCAGGTACATGTTTAGTGTTGCAGATTAAAACTAAAGTGCACAAATGACTATGTGTAATGTGACAGATTGCTCCAAGACACAAACCCTCTAAGAATTATCACGTGAATCTGCAGTTCCCCTCAGCGCTACAGCCTTTTAACATCTTTCAGTTCATTGTTTTGGTTTACGACATTCAATTTTTACAGCTGTTGTTAAAAACATACAATGGAACATTGACAAGCTCAGAAGTTGGTGTCGCCCAAACCAGAACTAAAATTAAACCGAATATTGGACTGTTGAACTCTTCAGGTGGTCAGAAACACAACTTTAATAAATTAATTGTTGTTCTGTGAGCCATATCACCTTAAAATATGGTGATATGCCTGCAACAAGTGGCCAATCAAGAGATGCAGGTCTGAATAAAAATATATATGATGTCAAATGTACAAATCAGGGAATCATTAAGTTATTAAAATATGCTGCCAAAATTTGGTTTGATTATAGAAAATGTGTGACTCTTCAGATTATCCTGTGATTTGTAGTTTTACTGAATGTATTTCATTCATCATTTGTAGAAAGAAAGCTCTTGGAGACAAAGGTACAGAAGTAATATCATTATTTTACACATTCAACTAAACCCCACAAATCTAAAAGAGATCTTAAACAGATCTGGATTAAGGTGAATACCAGGCTAACTGCAGTTCTGTGAGCCTTGCTCCAGCCTCCCAATCTTGGAGTGTTTTGCCTGGGTCAGACTGACCTCCTGGTGGCTGAGGTTGAAGGGCTCCTTGCCCCACTGCCGATGCAGCTCCAGGATGGCAATGAGGTCCCCGATGGCAGTGATGATGGGAAGGCACAGGACAGAGTGAACATGGATCCCTGAGTCCTGCCCTGTGCCGTCAGGGAAGCGCTCGTCCTGCAAAACACAAATCAGAAAACAAGGTCGTTATCACCTGAAGGGCACAGGACTTTAGCAAATGAGGTCAGTGTAGCTGGTACATCAACTGATGGGGATGACGAAGAAATGAGAAGATTCAGACAATTCAAACTGAAATTTAAAGTATATTGGCCTTTTTTTTAGCTTGAAGCTTTGTGATGAGCAAGGATTATTTAATGGAACACATAAAGAAGCAAAATAGATCTGTAATGAGACATCACAGCTATGCAATGAAATGTTTGAGTAAATCTGTACTGATTGTGGGAAAACAGCCTCACCCCCATGATGTCCTCTACTAGCAGTGTTTTGTGAGTCTTGGCAACATGAGCGGCAATGGTTGTCCCAAATGCGATGGGGCCGGAGGGGATGAGGCTTGGAGGGCCATCCTTGGCCCCCGTTGGAGTGAACAAACATAAACTCTAATGAGAAGCATAGACAAGAACAGAGAGGGAAACCAAAATGACGGAAAACAAATGTCAGTTACATAAACACGACTGCATTAGTGTGTAAAATCTTCTCAGCAAAAGTCCTCTGCACTTACATTGTTGCATTCTCCCAAGAAGTAAAGTGCAAATCCATCAGCTTTTGTTGCTGTAGAAATAAGAAACAGACAGGTCAGGCACATGTGTAGTGTAAGACAACTGATATTAGCAGTCAGCGTATGGCCATGTTACAATCTGTGGTATAGATGTGTCCAAACAATAAATGGCGATTACACCAGGGCAGAAAAGTGTGAAAAGGACACAACAGTCCAGGTACAATCTAATAACAATCTATTAACAACGTCCCACATAACAACAAGGGCACTCTGACCGAGGGCTTTGACTGCCGTCCGGCTCATCTCATTCCCAGTCATATATATGTTACCATACAACGTGACAACAGGGAGACATCAGTGAATACATGGATGATCAAGAAGTTTATGAGTAGTGTGGTTTAATGAAGCTGGTGCTAAAATGCTTGGAAACTGAAGTATACTGTATACATATAATTAACCTAATATATTATATACTAATATCTCATTACAAATGTAGAAAATTACTGTTTGATCATATGCTTGAACTCTCTAGTTTTATAGACCTTTTAGTAACTAATTACATTTTGGATTACTTGGTTAAATATGGGATAAGGACTGGGGTTATCCATTTACAAATATTTCTTACTGCTTATGATGTGTATTTATTATTTTCATTGGAGTAGAATACCACAGCAGGCAATTCAAATGGTGTCTGAAGAACACATCTAACATATAATAGAAAATATATGAGCATGACTTTCCACTGAAAAAAGCCATTTTTTGCAGATGGTATTTAGAGTATTGCATCCCAGTTTCATACAAATATATTTAATGACTGTGATGTGACCATAGACTACATGTAAAGACAGACGCCATGACAGCTCCTTGAAAGTGAAGCCAAAACATCTGGTTTGACCCCTTGTGGCTGGCAGCGGTATAAGTCATAAATCCAAACTAAAAACTAAAAAGTCCACATCCATTTCAGCCATTTTAAGCAGATCTTAACGTGCTGATGTATTTTCTGTTAGCTTTGGATTTAATTAGTTATTTGATGCTATAAAAAGGGGGTGAGTTGTCATGACTGATATCCGTAACTACGAGACAGGAACATAATATAATAATAATATAAATGCAACTTCAACTTTCCATAACCACCATGACTACGTGTAATAGAACATGTCAATTTTATCATAACTGTAGTTACAGAGATATTATGGTTAGTTAGTGTCTTTCTAGTCTACTAGTGCTAATGTAGCAGCTAGGTGGCTCAGGCTAGCGAGCTGTGGCTTTGCTTGGCTCTTGATTGGCTTGAGTGGGCGTGAATCTTAAGACTTTTATACTGTGATCTATATATACAGTCCATGGACCTGGCCTGAAGCTGAGACAGTCAACAAGCTGGACCATGTCATACTTTCACCTGTTTTGATGATGTTGCACAACTCATAGAGCAGGAGTTTGCTGTCTCCTTCAGTGTCCAGGCGCTGCTCCATGTAGCTGTTGAGTTCGTACACCACACTCTGCATATTTGTGTCCTGGTACTGCTGGACACAAGACACACAGGAATTGCAACTCCACAGCTTTGCATAAACACTGAGATTGAATTTCATTCATTCAGCAAAAGCTACGACCAAGAAAAACGTGACAACAACCTGCAATCTGTACTGCACTCAGTCTAATGTTACTGCAGCAGTTTTCTACCAAATCAAATGGAAGAGTTTTTTTTTTTTTTTTTTGGAATGAAAGCGGATTATCTTCTTGCCATTCACAAAGACAGAGCCATTCATCACAACATTACCCTCCACCCCACCCTTACACTCCCCTTCACTGCTGTATTCTAGCCCAGTGATCCCCCCGCAGTCCCAAGAGGAGGCCACCGGAGCCCCACAGCTCTGATTAAAGCCCTGGCAAGATCTGCTGCTCAGCTTCAGCTTAAAAGTGTGGTTATGTAAGAGGCAGCCATCTATTTTTGCGGAGAGGGTGAGGGCAGGACGGCAGGGAGAGTGGCATACTAGAAAGCCGCCCCCATGAGACGCTTTCCATCCTCCTTTATGCTGTTTCCACAGACATATGGAGGACGAACTGAGAGGTTGAGTGGTCCTCGTTTTTTTTCTCTCTGTGTGTGAAGTCCCTTCTGTCCTGCTCCGGGGCCCTGCTGTGGCCGCTGACACCTGGCCTCCTAGGGGCATTATGGTGTCAAAATTACAAAGGTGTGAACATCTGTGCGGCACACAGGGGATCTACTTTTAACCATAACTTGCTACCAACTTTCTCACATGACACAATATTTCACTATTATTGTTGTTAGTCATCTATCAGCTCATCAGAAGTACATGTAGAAGCTTCATGTATCTTGTCTCATAAATGTGCACACATAGAATAAAGCAAAAACCTACCCTGCTGACTTCTTTAGTGGATGTCTCATCTGCAAAGATGAAGAAGAAAAATCACAATATTAGAAAACCAAGTTTGATTCTTCTCAACTTAGAATTCTGATCTCATATCATTAGCAGATGAACGAAACAAGGAAGAGGCAGACTGTGTATAGACTACAAAGGAAACCATTAATTCACAAACAATAAAATGGATCCTTGCAGTATTGAATATACTCAGAAATTTTGCCACTCGCTTACTAGGACTGGTTACAATGGCCACAAAAATCTGATACATAATTCACTTCTAGTTAAAGCAAGCAACAAAACAAGTTGCAACTACCTAAACAAAACAAACACCACCATCCATCTGCAGCCGCTCTGTATCGCTGCTAGTGGAAGTTTGCAACCCTACACACATTTATCAGGAAAATTCACGAGCAGTTGCTGTAAGCAGCTGGGATTAATGTTGGTGAGTGAATAGTGATTTTAAATGTGTTAATGAGGTGACGGAGCAATGACAGAAGGAAGTGAGTTCATCTGCCAATGCACCACTGAGCAAAATGCTTCATTAGAGGTTTAAATTGTAGACAGTAAATCTGTGTAAGTATGCAAACATAAATGCAATTATTGCTGAAAAAGGGCATAAATGCACAACCAACTTTGTCTGCATTAAACAGCTGAAAAGCATCAAAGAAATCCAGCCTGGTTGTTTAAAGGTTGGGTTGACACGCAAGAACAAACACAAGTATACCAGGTTGTCCTCACAACATAGTCAGGTGAATGAGCAAATGAGCAAAAAAAAAGAAAAGAGAAAAGATGCAGCATACAAAGCGTTAATATAGACCTACATTATGTCTGCATTATGGATGATCATTTAATTCATTTTTGATGCAGGGAGACATTTGCTTAAATTATGTTCCATTTAAAACAGAATTAAGAGAGGTATTAATCTAACTTGACTCGAGTGCAAATTCCTGGTGTGATTTCAGGCTGTTGGACAGAGAGCAGATATACGACTATTTTCCTTGGATGCTTAAGTATGTGATAATACTGAAAGCCTCAGCCAATAATAACAGTTTCTGGACTTATAGTCTGGGAGTGCTACTTGGGAAGAGAATAAAACCATTCACACCACCACAAGCAGTTCTTCACTACACATGGAGTCAACAGCACAGGAGAACAGTAACTGATCTCTTTGGTACCGTTTCATGTGATCAAACCATGCAAAAAGCTGGGCAACTGAAGTGCTGACTCGAGCTGGTCGTCTTTTGAAACAAACATGTGAAGAAAGAAATTACAGCCAGCTACACTGTTTGTTGTTTTAAACATTCCACCACTATGCTATGAGTTTCCTAACTTAGCCATGAGGGCTATTTTAGAATGAACCCCTGGCCAGAATGACGTCAATCAGAGGACAGAGAGCTGCACTTGAAAAAGACTTCAAACCCTTTTGAAAAAAAGGAGAAATCCAGACAGTTTTTTTTTTATAATGACTGGTTGAAGCCAAGAATATTCAGACATGAACCCCTTTGAAGAACACGTGTTACATACTGTATGTGCCTCTTACCTGTCTGAGAATAGTCTACATTTTTAATACAACATATTATAGGAGAGCAGTTTAACACAGCCCATGATCATCACTGATGATGCTAAAAAAAAAAACATAAAATCAGCTAATAATTCTACCCTTAATATACTGAATGTGTAGTGAACATGAATAATAGTTGCTGCATTTCACTCACTTTAAATGCTCATCTCTGATGTATCAAATAGATATCATGTACACACCACAGTGAGATGTAATGTGGTATGATACGGTACATGGTACAGTGTGTACAGTACATAAAGAATGATATTGAATGATATGTGAGAAAGAGGGCTTATTTACACTCCTTAACTAGATTTTTATCATGTTATTGAATTTATGATACAGTATGTTGCCCACACTGCCCTGGTCTCTGAGGTGTTTGATAGCGACATGTGAGCAGCATTAAATCATTTTTCGCTCTCCATGACCTGAACTCTCAGCTCTCAAACAGGTGATGCAGCAGATGAAACTGCCAACATACTGTATAACTTGTTGTTATACTATGGTGTTACCCACAATGTCCCGGTGTCTGGGAACCATAGGGATACAAAAGCAAGTGCACTTTGCTGTCTGTCGTGCTGGTTGGACCAGACCCAGCAGTTTCTTAAAAGAAACCATTCAGCAGGTGCGGGTCCATTATGGCTCTGATATTCCTGGTTGTAAAAGTAAAAGTGTTCTGTTTTGTACGGTGAGTACAGCCACTCCTGGGTGTGAGAAAGAAGGCATGTGTACAAGTGTGTGTTCATGTCCCTGTGTTTTATCTCCAGACCATGTGGTCAGCCAGCAGCACAGGGACAGTAGCCTGTTATAATGCCATCCCATATTTTCAGGGACTTGCTGTTGCTTTGAGTAAACACAGAAGGAGAGGGCAGACATGTTCCTAGAAAATATACTTCCAGCTCACTAAACAGTGAACACTCAACACAACTAAGGCTGAACAGACCTCTTCTAGTAACTTCAGCACTCCATTCAAACTTTTCCTGAACCGGAACAACCTCAGTCTAAATGGTGTATGCAGCACTGGGATGTCCCACTTTAAGTTGCCATGTATCCATTGTGCATATGTGCAGCTCTGCTTTGTAAGGCATGTGCTTAAGGCTATTTGGAGATTTTGTTTTATTTTTGCACTGTATGTCCTGATTCTTCTTTATTGCCTAACATATTACATAAAATGTAAGTGGTGCCGTTATTGTAGTTAATCACAAATCATACTGTTAGGGTTTTTTGTTAGTATCAAGTTGTTATACAGTATTTCTAGTTTCACAGAAAGTCCTGTCATGGTACATTTGCTGTCCTCAAATGATTTGCACATATTGATTTCATAGTGTGTAATCAAAGCTTTTGCGTCACTATGGGACATTTGTGCAGCAGACCAAAAAAAAAAAACAAACACAGCACCCCCCATTACTTGTTGCAGATTCTGGCCCAACAAAATAATCAGAGTTTGCAACATGGAGTTGAGCTGACACAGTTTGTTTATTCAGGATGGTCCAGGATGAGATTTGCTGTCAAAGAAGTGTAAAATCTTTGAACATATCAATACACTGTCATTTATTATCAAATTGCTTGATTGGCTATCAGTCTGACAATCGCTCTGCACTTAAGAGTAAAATTTCATGACATGCAAACAAAGCATACACAGATTTTAGGACAAAGGTCTCTGGTGAAGTGTTTGATGAGACATCGTGAGAAATGGTTTGATTCAGAGACGCATCAAGAACATGTCAGCAGCCCTGGGCTGAGGCCTTTCGCAGGGAAAAAATCTCTCAGTCAGCCAGGTCTAATGGTCTAATGTGCACGATAGCTGATGGCCGCTGCATTGATCTGCTGCCACAGATACACAGCCTCCCACAGGACAGGCAGCTAGCAGTGACTCAGCGGTCAACATGTGTCAGCGTATCGGCTGTCCTGCATCAATCTGCTCCATGGAAGACTTCTTCTTCATGAGCCATGTTCACCTACGCACTCCTCACAAGCTATAAGGCCAACAACTCACACAAATCTTTCACAAAGCACTCCATTACTAATAGGACAGTTGGTCCAAGATGTCAGAAATATTCAGCTCTTGAATGTAGTTCTGAATCTGATCATGAATACTGACAGATTTTGTTCAGATGATCTCTGTGACATTGCAAAAGGCTAGTCGACTAGTCCAAATTGGTGGTCAGGAACATCCCTAACATATACACAGTGTCTGTGTCTGCAGAAGGCAACGATGAGGAACAAGTGGCCTCTGGATGAGAGCAGCAGAGATTTGGGATTTATTAATTAGCTCATGACAGTGTGTGGTGTGAAGTAAACATTGCCAGTGGGAAATTGGTCTAGAAAGGTGTGATGGTCGAATGACATCAGTGGGGATTCTGGGAAATCGTGTTCAGTAGCAGACAGCATTAAGAGAGATCTGCTCTGTAACATCTGCTTTTGATATCTTTATACATAAATACAACTGCAAGAAGCAATAAAGTAATAAAAAAGTAAGACAAAAACAAGACAGACACAATGCAGCTTCAGCACAATAACTGAGAGTGCAAAATGTGAAGGCTTTTCTCAAGTCACAGGCTGTATTACAACCTTTGCATAAGCACTTGCATATACAAACAAACTGATTTATGTAATTCAATGAAGCCCATCACATGATAAGTGAGAACGGGACTGGCTGCAGGGACTTCTTCCTGGAAACAACAGTTATCTCAGTGGTGATCACATGATGACAGGTCCTGCTGCTGCTGCACTCATTAAGAATATAAGAGCAATCTGATCACTAAAAGTGTCTCTTCAAATAATAGGACAGAGAAATGCATCTGAAGAATAAATGAGCTAAATTTATCAGCATAAATATACACAGGAAAGGTCCAGCTTCTTTAAAACAAGCAGATAAATCTACAAGTCAGATTCCAGCCATTATCCCAACACAGAGTCCATTCAGCCTGTGGTGTGTCATGGATCAGATATTAAACAGTGCTTGTCCTTTGAGGGGAAACAGCCACTGAGTGACTGCTAACAGTGGTCAAACAGAGGAAGTGGACTTAAAGAGAACTGATTACTGATGTGATGGAAAGATCAAACCAGAGAAAGACATGGAGCATACTGAGAAAGCTGATTATTGATGCTTTCCCTGCACAGATAGCTAAAACCTGTGTTTACCGTTCAAATACTGTACTTACTCTGCAAAGCCAGAGTAAGCATGGTGATCAAGACAGGATAAATATGCCTATACAAAGATATTTTAATAATATTTCATATGCTGGCCAAAACTGCATGATGCAAAACTACACTTAAAATCAACATGAACTTTATTAGACCCTAAGGATACATTTTACGCACTATATTAAGTATAACTTCAAAGGACCACTCCACCAATTTAGCATGGCAGTTCTTTAACATTGTCAGACTAAGTAAAGATAAAAATCAATGAAGCGTAACCAGAGATATAGTCTATTTTTACTATGCATTATTCTTTCCTACATTAACCACAACGCCACTGTCTCGTAGCATTGAATGTAGCAATGAGCCGTGAGTCTCCAGCAGAGGTGAGGAGGGGACTACAGAGGTCTGGCCATCCCTCTTTCCAAATCCACACCTATAGATTTTTTTGTAATTTGTAGTCAGACCCAATTGTTGGTCACTCATCATTAGAGGCCTCTGGAGCCACAAAAGACGTTTCTCCCTTGTGTAAAATCGTCACTGAGCACTGCATTCAAAAAACTTTAGCAGAGGGCAAAGACACTGTTATTTCATACATACTTATCAGAAAAAGGTGGTACCTCTAGGAACTAGATGTAGTTTGGCAAATTTGTTCACATCCATCCATGTACAAGTATTATAGCTATTGATTTAAACTTGGGAAAAGCTTCAGTCCATCTCTGATATTCTCTCTGAAGAAATATTGTTGTTTTTACGAAAACTATATACTTATTCAACAAATTGATGTAGTTAACCACTTTATTAGGAGCTTTACACCTATTAAGGGTTTGCATTACTGTCAGACACGCTTTCCAAAGCATTTCATTGCAATTTTTTTTCGCAGGCAGTCAGTGGTAAGCATGCCACTGTGCAACATGCTTCAAACATGTTATCCATTATAATGATTGTCCCATCGAGTTGCACTGAAACGCTTAAACATCTCAGCTGTCATGTTAAGTATGTATCATTTGTAGTAAACAAAGTGGTTTTAAATTCTTCAGTAAAGTCCTCAGTCTTCAAAAAGCATGGGAAAATGGAAGTTATCAATTAAGAGCTGAAAACACTTGACTTTTGCACCCATGGAATTTGGCTTTATGACGCACAGGATAACTGAAAACTGATGAAAAACACAGAATCATGCTGAAAGTGTTCCACATTTCTGCTCTGTGGTGAAGTTTTGTGAATCAGTATTCTGCTTTGCATGAACTTCTTGGGGTGACCTAAACTACATGGGTTAAATTAGTTCCTAGTTGGCACCAGCAGGATTAACATGAGGGCCTCTATTTTGTACCTGTCAGCTTAAACACACACACACGATACAGGGAACCGTTTCAAATGCAGGCTCTGGCTTGAGAAATCAATGTTTTCTGCATGGTAGCAATGAACGCAAATGTCTGTGGCCCTCATGTAGAGAGCAGCTCCAAAATATGACAAATCCATCCTCTGCCAGTTTCCCCCTTCACTTCAACACACCCACACCCTGAGCCAGCGCAACCCCCCACCATCACCACCACCATCCCTACCCCTCCCCTGGGCCCCTGTCAGCCGGCTGCGTGTCTCTGGAGGTCGCCTCTGACGTCAGCAGCTCGACCGGGCAGAGTGCCAGCCCTGTGGGCCCTTGATGGATGTGGTTGGTCTGAGAAACAGTCCGCTGTGTGTGGAGCACACGGAACAGAATCAGCTCAGGCCGCTCAAACACTTCTAATGACCCGTAAACACCCAACAGGCCTGTTGTCTTTCTTCTGTCTATCACACACGCTGACGATTAAAGAAGACACGTGAAGATGAGTGAGTTGTACCGCAAATGGCCAGGATAATAAATGCAACCTGCACAGACACACTCTGATTATATTCATTGGTCTTTTAAGAGAAACGGTTTTAGTCATTCAGCACAATAAAAGACAGACGTGGCTGCAGCCTGTATTTGTAGTTGACTAGTTGGGACCTTATTAGATTATGTCAGATGAAAAGTACAAACATTTAACTGAAACAAAAATATCACAGAAATTACAACTCTGCATCAACATCCTGAAATCCACTGATCCAATCATTATATCACAGTGATCCAGTGAGCTGCAGCGTGTGTGTGTGTGTATCCATGTTTGTCCTTGCTGTGTGTGTGTGTGTGTGTGTGTGTGTGTGTGTGTGTGTGTGTGTGTGTGTGTGGGTATACCTGCAGGCCTGCTGCTGGTCTTCCTCTTCAGCCATCTGTCCAACGTCTCTGCGCTCACACTCTCTAACACAAAGTCGTCCAGCATCTGCGGGTGTAGTGAGAGGTAGGCCTTCACTTTCTCATCTGTCAAGCCTAAAGAAAGCACAGAAATAAAACATATTTTAGCAAACTCATTACACAGCTTTATTTATGACTATGTGAAGTGTAAAAATAATCCTGAGAGATGTTGCACAAAATAATAAAAATGCTAGAAAAGTATGGAGGAGAGAAACATGAATGCTATAAGAGGGTGGAAACAGCGTCATATGACACGCTGCCAAAGGCCCACAGTGTTCCAGACAGTCACCCAAACAAATGCACAGGCTAGAAACAGCCGAAGGTCATCTCTCTCTCTTTACTGCGAGGTGAGAGTGGCAGCAGCAGTGCCTGTTCCAGTCTAAGTTGTCAGATAGCCGGTGTAGCTCGCTTATGTTTACTGTAAAGCTGTGTCTCCAGGGATAGGAGCCCCCAACAGAGGCAGCAGGGTAAAGGAGGACTCGATTGTGCTTAATAGGCAATTAGGTTCTTGAGAGCTTGCTAAGTGCTGCTGTTTACTGTCTATGTTGTCAGGGAAAAAAGCCATTTACCAGACCATCGTTGAGGGAAAGTTGTTTTTAATACACCCGCTGCGCCTGAGAGGCCGTCACGACGCACTAGGAAACCATCATGTTTAGGTCACTCACATAAACGGAGAGTGTGTCTAAAACAAAAACCTGTAACTGTCTGAAATGAGATGTCATGGCATCATGAGAACTCAACGCTGACACAAAACTAATAACGTCTGGAACAGAAAACCGATGGTCGTGCTAAATTTACATTTTATGGGTTTGCACACAGTCGGTGTATCTGTTATCAGATAAGAGTAGTAAGCAGGCCGTTGTATTCAGAGAACCCTGATCTGCTTCTTTGTATTTCACTTTCTCACAAAATGTCTGGTTATCAGCAGCATCTGTGCAGGCTCCTTTTTAGTATGAATCACAGAAGGACATGCAGCTGGAAGGCAGGTGTTATGTCGCCAGACATAAACTTACATTCACAACACATGAAAATATTACAAAGTGGTGTGTCTGTTTAAAATCCTGATATCAAGGTGACTGACTAGAGACTTATGGACAACACAACTGTATGTGGAAGATGGCACAGACCAGGTAAAAAAAAAAATAAAACCAGATGCAGAAGCTAGAAGCAGCCACTTCATCTGGAAAACTCTTGCACATCTATTTAAACTTGAATTGGAGGAATATATTTTAATTCAAAATGAATAATAGAATGAAAGTGCTCCTGATTCTGGTAAACAGTGTGAGCACCAACCCACGACCTTTGATCTGCTCTCCCAGAGCAAATAATTTGATCATTAGTTACGATGGATCATCTGCTCATTGTACGTGTGTGTGTGTGTGTGTTTGTGTGTGTGTGTGTGTGTGTGTGTGTGTGTGGGTGGGTTGAGCAAGCTTGTGGTTGCAGGCAAATAAAGCAAACAGAGGCTAGGGTAAGTTTAGGGGGAGGACGCTGCGGTCTGACGCTGTCCAGACATGAGACACAGATCTTCAGGAGCGGAACGCCTCACGAGACTCCTGGCCAGCTCTGACGCACATCGGCAGAATACGGCCTAATAAATCAGAGAAAGCTAAGAGGGTGGTGGATGAAGCTGCATGGGACAGAGAGACACAGAGTAAAATGGGAGCGCTGCAAATACCTTTACGACTTTGTCCTATTTGAAACACAGAAGCACTGTGATTAGTGACACTACAAAAAAAAAATAAAAAAACAAGGAGGCTGTATCAGTTTATGAATACAGGTTTTGTGTGGGAAATTTATTTAGCTATTATATGTGTGCACAAGAACAGTTTTCCATTTAGTCTTGTTCAGTTTTACAGTGCACAAATTAAAGAAAACAAAAAAAATAAATAAATGTAACTTTGTGAAAACACCAGAGAAAGAGCAACAGGACATGGCTCTCTAAAACAGCCACCCTTTATTTCTGATCCCAAACTCAATGCTTAAACTTTGCTTCAGATAACCAAATTCAGTTTTTACTAACATCATAAGATTAGGAAACACAATATCTGTGTTAATAAGTACCAGTAATTCAATATCAATAACTGCTTAAAAGCTTGCCACATTCAATATTTATGTTACTGTCCATAAATCCCATCAAACCACCAAAACCAACAAACTTCCTCGACACATCTGTGGCTGTCACGTGTTCCTACTGAAGACTTAAATCTAAAAACACCTTTGAATACATAATTTCAACATTTTTTATCAAATATGATTCAAACAGGAGAAAATATTGCATTTGTTGGGGACAATTAACACATTTGATGCTCCAGTGATTTCAGACTACTTGGTTGGTTTTGGTCTTTTTTTTTTTTTTATCAATAAGAAAAATCGTCAATAAAAAAAGATTTAAGGGTTGACTTCCTCTCAAACCATGTAAGAGCAAAACATGTTTGAAAACACTGGATCATTCAAAGAAATTTTTAACAATTTTGAAATTATTCAAACACTTATGAGTGCAGACAGAAAAAAAACAAATAAATCGCTACACGTCTGGATGTGCTCTACACATCACAGTTCATGTCAGCTCCACTGGTGGCAGCTAAGAAGAACAGTCATAATAGTAGTTTAGAACAGACGCTATATTGCGGGATGATGGTGATTTTTTTTCGAGCGTTCCTGCTACTTTCTGACAAGCTTGCAGACTGATTCCTTTCTTAAGTCTTTTGAGCCGCAGCTTTACCTAATGTGACCGCAGTGACACTCAGAGCTGTGGGATATGCGTCAGTGTCCTGGGCCTGCGACTATGACGGCTAATCAAAGATGCAGCCAGATCTGTCCCACATGCTGTGGACTGGGAACCACATGTGTTCACTCAATCAGGAGAGACTTCTGTGGTAGAGGCAAACGCTCGCTCACTGGTTTGAGTTTTGTTTTTTTTTTTCTTTCTTTTGCCTCAGTAAAATTTTCCTTCCCACTGTGGCCAACAATTCCGTCATCAAGATAAGATAACAAAAACTTAAACAAATGAACAAATTAAAGTCATCATTTAACAGGCTAGATTTGTCACATGTTAGCCAGTCCATGAGCTAACTTCCAGTTTTGTCAATGTAAAAAAGTTTTCAGATCTAGTACTTAAAAAGAGTATCTGTACTGAAATGAAAGAGTTAAAAGTAAAACTCTAGCATTCAAATCCTACTGAAATACATGTACAATACAACAATAATAAATAAAAAGCATTGTTAGATTGTTCATACGATACATGGAAAATGAAGCATTTTACTGGTGTTGTCAAAGGAGACAGAGTTACTACTTTATATACAGTAGTTTAGTCCCAACCCAGGGGTCAAGGAGGTTTTAAGATAATGAATAGGGCCAAAAAGGAAGGTTTTGCTTTGCAAATTTGTATTCATACTTTTGATGTTTTGCTAATCTTTTTTTGTAAAATATTGGATCTTGAAGTGTTATTAAATTAAAAGCATCCAGTACAAGTCAGAAAGGTTGGGAAGCACCGGTTTAGTCTTTCAGTGTTGTACTTTATGCATTTATTATGTTTTATGTAATACACAACCTTTATTTGCTGTCTGACAAATGTAAAGGAGTAAAAAGTATCTTCCTCTGAAATGTAGTGGCATAAATTAGAAATACTTAACAGAAGTACTTTAAAATTGTACTTAAAGGCGCTCATTCAAACAAACATATAGGTGGGAAGCAGTTTGTTGCGCAGCATGTTTGTGAGCAGCTGAAGCTCAAGTTGGCAGAGATTTTGGTGCCTGACTCAGACTTCGGCTTCCTGTGTAAAAACTGAAGCCTGAGTTCATGTTTAGTAAGTTATTGTTGCATAACACTTATCTTGACTACAACACACCACACCCTGGGACTGGGAAGAGAAAGCCAAACCAGTCGCAGTCTGTCTGGGTGCCTTTGCTCTCACGTCCATGTTTCACTATGAGCAGCCTAGGCTGAGTATCTCTATTGTGTCTACATCAGTTTATGGTACTATTATTGAATTCCAGGCACCAAGCATGGTCTGAGTTCATATGGAAAACTAAATGGCTTATAGAGATGCTGTAAACTGTAACGTTAAGTTACTCCATCACATAGTTTTTTTTTCAATAAATATTCAGTTTAGCAGTGACTTTAAAGTAGTGAGTGAAGCACCAGCATTGAAACCTGAGTTGTGGTGAGACATCATATATGTGACAAGTCATAATAACACAGATGAACATGTACCAATGACACACAAGACAGAAAGCCCCACAGTATTTCTAACCCTACATCTCTCCAGAGATCCTTTACACAATAGGAAAATAAAATCAACCCCTGTGAAGCCAGGGCTCTTTTTTCTCCCTGTACTTATTTTACAATGTACATTTTGTTTGTTAGAAGCCTCCACAACCTCTGTGATCACTTCAGTCTTTATCTAGAGCTGAGGAATAGTGATGATGATTGCACTGAACTCCCTCTTAAACTTCTTTTTTAACTTGATTCTATTTTAAAACATGAATTTCTCAACATTAGTGTCTGTGATGAGAGGACACTCGTCCAAGGGTATGCTTGTTGGACTGTAATTTATGTTTTTTTTTATCATGAATGAACAGGTAAAATATTTTTTTCATTAATTACATAATGGTTAACTCAATAAAATGATGGTTTGAATTTTGCACATTGTGTCAGGTCTACATCTGGACACCTTGACCTGTGTACCCAGGTGCAACAACTGAGCCTGCTGTTGAGTTACTCTATACACAATTATGGTAACTGGTGACTAAATTCTTTGCCCAACAAGTGTCATAATTCAGTGGTCAGTTTGATGAGTGAGGGTAGAGATGGTTAATGTGAAGGCCACAGATGGTTGGTCGTTCGGTACATTAAGGCACACCTCTAAGCTAAGTCAAAATTAATGAGGCAGCTGGAAGGGGGGTGGTTACTGTAGTTGAGAGAGACGTGTGACTTTATTTGACCTGGGTTAGCTGCATTTTATGCTGAGAGTGATTAAAAATGGACATTTTTGACTGAAATGCTGCAAGAATTAGACAAAAATGCAATGTAAGGTTGCAAATTCTTGGAAGGAGTGCCAAAAGAGAGGGTTACTTTAACTGAAACTTACACATGTAGACAGAGGAACATTTTAAGAGCTGCTAAAAACAGCGTCCGGCTCCACCCTTTCTCCATCACTCATCTCTATTCCCAGGAAGCAGTCAGCCATCTGTGTAACAGCACCTGAACAGAAGTGAACGTGTGTCTTCAGCACTCCTGTCAAGCGATGCCGGGCGGCAATGTCAACAGCACAGGCCGACCCCAGCGGCATTGATGTTTAGTGAGCAAGATGTTCCACCTCGGCAATACATAAATGAAAAATGCACGAGAGAAAAAGGGAAAAGACCACTTCTCTTGAAGCACACTCCTTCTGGCAGAGAGTCAAGGGCAAGCTGCCAAGGTACTACTTTTCACTTCTCTGACATGAGGCTGAAGCAGGAAAGGGGAGGGAGGGGAGGGGCAGTGTGTGCGTCAGCAGGTCCGCCTGGGACTCCCTTGCCAGGAGGTGGGAAGAGCATGTGGTTCTTATCTTATCTCTGGGAGAGCTGGAGCACAGCGTCCAACACTGACAGTCAGTTAGCGGCAAAAAGGAAAAAAGACTGAAGATGAAAACACTTCTCTCCAGCTGCTCACCTCATGTATTCATTGAGCCTGTGCTCTTGAACCTGAGTATGTGTGTGTACATATGCAGGTGAACACACACACACACACACACACACACACACACACACACACACTCACCACATTCCACAGCAGCCAAGGGTGAGGTGACCGGTGGGCCTAGATCAATAGTTAGTGAGGTGACAAATTAAGATATCACTGTTTCACCCTGGACTTAAACTGCAGTCTGATTACGTCCAGAGACACGACCCCACATGGTGAAAACAAACACTGCTGCACAAACATGCAAGCTCACACCTCACACTCCAGAGAGAGAGGTGGAGATTTCCATGGAAATGCAATTTGCATTATTTCCACTTCCATACTCCAGGTCATCGGATGTAAAGGGTAAGGGCTATAACTGGCAAAGTGAGATGTAGATAAGGCAAATCCCTTGATCTACAGCCTAACAGTATCATCACAGGCAGGCAGCAACACTCTGACTTACAGACACACAGCAGGTCAGGTCAACGTTCACCTTAAACACAAAAGTTCATTCCCTGAAAGACAGCCAGAGGTGGTAGATCACACAGCTTCACAGTAAGGCTGGAGTTAACATCTCATCCGAACTGTTGGTTTGATGTAGCGCTGCCTCAGTTTCCCCCCAGAGTCACATCAGTGATCAAGGGTCATGTTCCCTGCTCAACATCTGGACTGATGTTGAACTCTGCAGCCGCTCTGCAGCGAGGCCAATGGGGACCCGGTAATGAGAACCACAGATCTGTGCGTCTTCTCCAGCGCCCCGCTCTTTTATGAGCCTTGACAAGAGGACAAGTTGTAAAGAAATCTACATGCATGTGGCCTTTTCCCATCCCCTCAGATAGCAAATCACGACAAGCTTGACGAGGGGTCAAACAGATGACATGCTTGAAGAGTATGTCATCTGTTTCACTGCTCAGATGGTGCATGGTGCCCTGATGCTGATTCGGTGCTGCACAGACTTAAAAAAATGGGTTCAATCTGCATAACAAGCTAATTTTCTTTGGCTTGAATTTCCCGAGAGTTTAAATAAACACTGAAATCACAAAGAGAGACCATTTGGCGTGTGCTCACCAGGTCTGGAATTATTTAGCCATTCAAATTTCAATCAGGCTTTCATTTTCTGATTAACTCATATCAAGCACTGTACTGTATGTATGTATATATTCATTGACTGTGCTGAGAAGAGTGCTCGCTGTGAGAGAGAAGGCACGCGGTGGGGCAGGAAATGTCCAGCGTGAGCACTTCCTGTCTGACAATGCAGCCTTCTTCACAGAGTTAAGCAATTCGTCGACAACCAATTGGGTTTGAAAATGCCTGAGAGATCACATTAGGGTTGACCCAGACTGACCTCTGAATCTGACCACAGCTATCTGCAAACAATGCACAAAACACACTGATGTATTTCCCTGCAACGTGAGGCTACAGACAGCTATTTATAATATCCCAGCACTAACTCACTCCTTAGAATCACATGAGCAACCAGAAAGTGAATGAGCCAACACACTGTCTTCACTAACTGGAGTGTGTTGGACAGTCCAGCCACCAGTCCCATTTCAGAAAGGACAAACAATGACAGATTAACATGCCAGCAGTTTCTAGAAAACATTTTTTTAGTCTATGTTAACATGCTATTAAAACATGATAAACAGATATATACAGTATAAAGGATATACAGTGTAAATGTGTTGAAGTGTTCTGTGTCTATCAAAAGCCTAAGATGAAATGTGATCAAATTATTCCCTGATCCCAAACCACACACAGGGAAACATGCAGTGAGAAGGCAAACAGTGTGTAAAATTAATCCTGCATTTAATCTAGATTAATAGACAGCTGTACGGTGCAACATTAAAAGCTACAGTATATGATACACACATAATGACAATTATAGCAAAAGTGGAAGCAGACAGTCAGTGATGAGTCTTTTCTCTGGTAAACAAATTTATGAGCAACTTGTTTGAATCACTTCAAAATAGTGTACAACAATTATTTAGCAAATTCAGAAAGAATGGAGGCTAAACCTCAACCTCCCATCAATAATACATCCCATGACTGCAGTTTACTGCTGTATGTGTATTTTTTTTTTTGGCATCACTCAGGCCCCAAACTGCTAACTTGTAATTACAGGGCTGTCACTAAAGGTCACTGGAGATGCCGCTTAAACAGCTGGAAACCACTGGCAGAGTTCTTCATGTGGCACACAGACAGTGTAAGTTATGATCACAAAAATTATAAATTACAACAGTTCCTAAAGTAGAGGTTCCCACAGCAAAATTACCGAAACACAAGACTGGATAAAACCAACACGCTAGACAGTTATATTAGTTTTTAATATAGCATAGAATTGTAAATAAATATTTAATTACGTTTAAAATAAAATTAAACTTGTGAAAGACACCTGCCTTTGAAATGAACAAAATATCTTTAAAAAACAGCTGACAAAATCTATAATGGATTTTAGCAGGACACTACACATTTATCAGTTTTGTCAAAGGAAACTATAGTATGGGCATATATTAACATGCAAACAGCTTTAGGAGTACTGCAATAAATATGAAAAATATCAGTTAGTATAATTATGATGATAACCTACATTTCATTGACCGTAAAGAGCAGGCTAAACAGTTTTACAGACTATCCTCACTCCTGCTCAGGCTGTCTCATGTCTCTTCCAGCAGCCCTGCTGCCTGTCCCTCCATGACAGACCGGGTCGGCTCATACCCGAGATGGGATTCATAAATATGTTCTATATTTTATTAAAAACGACTACATTTCCGAACAGCACTCCTGCCTGGTCCCCTTCAGATGAAGTCCCCACCCATCCAGATCAGCCATCAATCTGTCATTCATAAAGTTGTGGAGACTCATGGACACATCACGCTTGCAGCACTTTTTTATGTTGCGTAAATTTCAGTTTTGCTTTTCGTTTCACACTTCAACAATGTTAGTCAAAACCACCTACTTGCACCCAGGAAACAGTCCGTTAACCTTCTGAAACAGCTTGTTGAAGACGGACCATCTTCCATGTCGGATTGTGAGCGCAAAAAGAGAGAGGAGCCCCGGAGAAAAGTGCGCCTCTGCAGCTGCAACTTGGTGCGTCTCAGGCGAAAAAAAAAACAAAAACAAAAACAGAAAACTACTCCAGTACGCGGTGATGCGATGGTGTCCTCGATGCTTCAGTCTGTGCACGGTTTAGGAAGGGCAAGAAGAGCAGTGTGCTGCCCCCCTCCACCAGCGCTATGACCCAGCACCGCTGGCCGAGGTGTAGCTACAGTCAGCCCGCCTCCTCGGCGTGGTGGCTCCGCTGTGGATGAGCAGCAGCAGACTGGAGGAGCGGAGACGACGGAGCACAGAGAGATGGCAGTAAACACACACACACACACACACACACACACACACACACACACAGGGTGCGAGAGAGGGAAAGACAGGCGCGTGCCAGTGTCAAGTCAGCCACAACTATTTCGCACATCCACTCTATTTTTCGAAATAAAAGCTGCATGGTTATGAACAATTTATGTACGTTGCATTTCTAATGGAAAGAGACATGTTTGATGCATATGGCTATTTGGCCCCTATGTGCATTCTTGATGTGAGATGTTATTATAAACTTTCCCAAATAAGACAGAGCACTTGTGAATGTGTGTCGTCTTCTTAAAACAGTATTTCCCAGATTACGTTCATGCGTTAAGCTTTTTTTCTACTACACAAACTTAATGTATTATTCTGAAGGGGAAATAGTTCGTGTTTCCGGCGTTTGTGCGCATTTGACGCATCTGGGAATCGCGCACTCCTGACGCTGTTGAACCGCTGTTCCTGTTCCTGAATTTGGCTGCGTAAAAGGGGCCGAGCCATATATGCCCCAGCGCTGTTTAGAGACGCGCTGCTGATGTCTCCTGATCCACGGCTCTGTGGTCAAGGAGGAGAAGGCGACAGCCTCCATATTTACGGCATGGCATGAGAAATTAATGGGGCCACAGCTTTTGCAAGTAATGCCAGAATAGGTTCAGCACAGTGTTTAAGCAACTTGCTGTCATACAGACGCCTCATTTATTAAGATAAAGAATACTTTCGTGGTGCCAACAGTGACCTTTGACCTCTTCAGGAGGAGGAAAAAGTTAAAAACAGGGATCTGCAGACTTTCGTTGGTTATTACCAAACCATATGTGTCCAACAAGCACCTTCATTCATGTTATCACATACAGCCAGACAAAAAAATATGTGCCCGGTAAAAACACCCTTTCATTATGGTGTAGCACAAGAAAAACATATTTAATGTAAGTAAAATGTAGAAAACACAAACACTGGGTGTGTGTGAGAATGAGCGAGCAGGGAAATTCTGAAGTTTAGACTACAGACTTTGATCATAGTGAGGTCTAATTTGTGTCTTATCCATCTTGAGATTTTACATTAGGTTCTTTTGTCTGAAGGAGGCAAAACAGGATTTTTCTTTCTGCTTTTTTCTGGCTCACTGTTGATATTTCAGCTCCTGGCTTCAAATATCTGCCAAGACTTGCATTCACTAAAGGAATGTATTCAATTGATTTATTTCACCAGACGTACATTTGCATTAATTATAATTGTAAATATCGCCTTGAATTGGCATAATGAAATAAATCAATGGAGTCCATTTCTTTAGCAAAAGCCCAGCTCTGCAAAAACTGCACATCTGCAGTAGAACTGAAACATTTGGTCTACAGTTTATATTCTTATACTAATAATATCCAATCCCATCATGATAATGATAAAAAATGACCTAATTAACCTCACATTCAGGTCATGATAATATTGTAATATTCTGCACTGACTGGAGAAGACAATCTGAAGAAAAAACAATGGTAGCTCAAAACACAGACGCACAATTCCAAGAATGTTGAACAACCACTTAGTGTTTATAAGGTTAGATTAGAAAATGGCACAATTAGGACAGAATTACCCCAATCCAAGTTATTTTTTTTTCTTCTTTTTGCTATTTTTAGTTTCAAATGTTAGTCAGAGGATTTCCTGTATCAGTTTGAGCTGTCTCTGACGTCTTTAAGGCCACATTTATTTCCTGGTAACTGTACAGTTCTGCCTTGAAGCTATCACCAAGCATGTAGAAAAGAGTCACATGATGAATTTACTGGACATTAGTATAGCAAAACAATCCTGATGCAAAACTAATTTTATGCCAACTACACATACAGAACTCACACATGGCAGTCAAACAGCAGATCCTTTTATTCTGTGTGAATGGTTTAAATGAGGATCCCAAATCCAGGTCCAAATGAAGTGAGCTCCCTATCTCTGCAACCTTTGTTAGATGTGTGCTTGAGTTATCAGCGCTCACAGTGCACCTCAACGGTTCTGACTCGGCAACATGATACAGCACACAGAGTGCCAGACTCCCTCACAGCTGAAGCATATACTGATCATATCGAGAGAGAGAGAGAGAGAGAGAGAGAGAGATGGAAGTGTGGGAGCTGTGGTGGGTTGCGTCAGCACGCGTGCTATCAATCACCGGCATTCCTGCACTCTTGAGCAGCTGGTCCATTCAGTGGTCACGTCTAACATAATGGATTCTCACTGACACACTCTGTCGCTTTTTCTCTCCATTTTAACCCCAATGAGAAAAGAGGAATTTGTCTTACCCTGAGCTGCCTTTCAGTTAATGGAAGTGTAATAGTATTGCAGTAAAACAGGCGTATGTTTTTGAAATGCTAATCTAATAATGTTTTATGACACCAAGAAATTTGGAAGGTTGAATGCAGGTAAGGTGAGTAAAAGCAGCTATCAAGGTGAAATTTAAAAAAAAAAATGTCACGCAACACATTTTTTCTCTTTATTTGAGGATAGACACACATCCTTTAGATACCATTCTAATCAGATAAATTAATGCCTTTGATTCTATTAACAATGGGTAATTTACTCTGACCAGTGAAATTAACGAGACGAAATGAAGGAGTTGTGTAAATGTACAGTCAAATGTAACACTCACACATGAGAACAGGAGGTCTGTTGAGGAAGCTCACAGAGATCTGTCAGCTCCTCCAGGGCTCACCTCTGTGCATCCTTCCTGCGCTTCAAATAAGATTATGCACGGAAATTTAGATTTTAAACAAATGCTTTCGAACATTCCCAGTAAAGGTCATGACCAGAAGTTCATGCACTTAAGTGAGACGGTTATGGGTGAGGAACATATAAGGAAATGCGGTAGATCACAAGCCACAAGTCAGTGTGACCCACCAGTAAACGCTTCTAATGCACAACTATCCAGCAAATAAAGAGCAACTGCTTTAACGTTCGAATGGTTATTACATAGCAGAAAGTGACTAGCTTGATCCGTCAAATTAAACTGGTCCAATTTATATGAAGTAGGAACATAAATTGTGCTAGTGGTTTTATCTGCACAGAAAAACGTAGTTTTGCCCTTGCACTTGAATTAAATGGTATGTGTCCTCTATTCGGTTTGAATACATGCATACTGTATGTGAAACAGAAGTGTGGTGTTAAAAAATGACACCGAAGCAACAGAATGATCCCAGCAAATCTTGAGCTGTCACATGTTTCCTGTACTATTTTAAGTACACAAAGCAAGCTGTGTTTTGTTAGAGACACATTGTTGTTGCCAGGAGCTGCTTGGCATCTCTGGCAGGCAAATATCAGACTTAGTTTATCAACTCGCTGTGACGCTTTGACCTTGACATTTTAAGGTTTAGATAAATACATTTCCAATTACTTTTTATTTCAAAATGTACATGGTGATTAGTCACATCAGAACATTCAATTGTACAGCGTCTCTATTGATGGGAACACAAATTAGTGTGTTGCTCCTTGCATTAAATTCATGTTTGTGTTGTTATAAATACACGAACACGTCTGAAAAAGCTGAGGCCATTATTTCACATGGAGGGCATATGCAGGTCTACATTAAAAAAGACACAAAAGTACTAGTAAATGTACTTCTTTAGTCAGACACTCGGGCCAGGCCACAGTCAAACGTTCTGTGAGATGGAGCTAATTCTGACTATTTTATATTTGGCTGTAACTAATAATTCTTTTATTTATTAATTTGCTCATATTCTCAAATAGAGAACAATATGAAACATTCAAGTAGTTTTCAACAACCAAGCTGGAATTGCTTCAGGTCGCATTATATTTACTGTTGGTCAATAACATATAATATTTTTTGAGCTCATCATATGTTTTGTATGTAAAACACAAAATTGCATAATAACTAATAACTACAGTTCTTAAATAATTGGAGTCAACTGTATATTTTTCCCTCTAAAATGTATTTGAATAGAAGAATAACATAATTAGGAATACTTTAAATTTGTTTTGATGTATCGTGGTTGAGTAAATTTGTTAAACTCCACTAGTACTTGTTTATTGTGCTGCATTGAGGATAATGTATAAATTATATATTTACAGAAGAGGGTGGATCCTAGGCAGACAGACGGGTCAGCAGATGGATACTGCAGCTGCATATGTGTCACAGTATCTTTATATTTATTTGGATACAGTTGGAATAAATGAACCAAGCACCACAGACCCAATGAAACATCAAAATGTCCGCCAGCCAGAGCTCTCTCCTGCTTGATCTGTATCACTCTGGACAGGCAGTGTGCACGCTTTCCTCTGTCAACATCACCCTGCCACCAAATCCTATATCTGTCTGAGAATAGATAGCGTGTGAGTTAAAGAGAAATTTATGGAAATCAAAAAGGTGATGATGAAAGGAGCTGAAATCTTGTGTCTTAATGCAAGATGTGTTTGTGTCACAGGCAGGAGGCTCCTATAGCTTTTGGTGAGAAAGCAGCTTTCCTATCGTCCATTTGGGGATCAACAGCTGACCTGAGACTGAAGTGGTCGGCAGCCATGCCTAACTGTTCTCCCCTCCTGGCTGTTTGCAGCAAACATCCTCCTGATGACTGCACGGCCTCTGTCTCCGAACATAAGAGCTGCACATCTTCAGACATGTGTGCTTGTTCACACAGCCTTACCCCTACCCCCCACATTACAGACCTCATCCACTTAAGCACATTTTGGATTCATGGCACTGTACACGCTTTTTGTACTCTGCACACACACACACACATCACACACACACACACATCACACACACACACACACGCCCCAGATGTAAGTGAAACATTTACAGATCACATGCAAGCACACACAAACACATGTACACACAACAGCATAGTTACATCCATGTAGGCACACACACACACACACACACACACACACACACACACACACACACACGCGGCAGACACACACCACAGAGACTTCCAGTCCCCTCCCCCAACTGAATAGTCTGTTCTGACAATCCACAGGACAGCCGGAGCATTGACGTCAGAGGCAGGCCCATGAAAATACAGGGTCCCTGGGGGGCTGAGGGAGTTATGCACATCTTCACAGCTTGGCTCACAACTAGTTCAACAACCAATGAGCATATTACTGCCTCTGTTTACTCTTATTTGTCTGAAAATGCTATAATACAAAAAAGGAGATCTACATTTACACAAAGCCTGGCATGCGCAAATTTGCATGTGACTGCAATGCGGGTCGTCTGAAACGTGACGTCAATGGACGTCATTGCACTGTGATCCATTAGGACAAATGTGAGATAGGTGCATAATTTAGGTTAATGGAAAATTCAGCACATCATTGCTTGCCCTCTGTCGTCTTATAGAAAATTGCCATTTTGAACGACTGCTGTTAGATCATGGTGTATTAGGCGTACCCTGAGGAAAGGTTTGTTGCTCTCTCAGACGTCCTCACAGTCCCAGGAGAGAAGATGACATCTTTGTTTACTGCTCAATGTTCTGAACCTCTTTCTGTTTTTCTTCTTCTAAAACATCATTAGGACAAAAGAGCCATTTATCTCATAGCTGCCGCTCTTTCTCCTCTCACCTTTTCTGATTTGGTCTCATAGTTTATTTGTTTGTCTGTAAACACATACAGTATGTGTTGGTGTAGCAAAGCAAAATGAGCCTACACTTATTTAGTCTCAGCCTGTTTAGGTAGAACACCTTATAGGTAATTTAAGGCTACGATAGTGTTACAGTAGATGATCGTTGTCATTATACTAGCATTTATGTTTAAGTGTGTGTTTAGACATCACAAAAGCAAGAGGAAAAATAGCATTGAACACACTTTTCATATTATATTTCAATTTTGATTATCTGATGTGTTATTCACTTTGGAGTAAAAATTCAAATATAATATGAAAAGTGTGTTGAATGGACAATACCTTTCATAATCAAAAATTCAAAAATGTTAAATTTCTCACTGCAGTGCCACTGTGATCAAGAATACAGAAAGGGCCCAATATGTTTGAAGCAGTTATACTCAAAATAATTTGCATGGTTATGAAATTGATGTGAATTAGCATGAACATGAAAAGTTACCAATCTGTTGTCGCTGTTATTTCTTGCAGAAAATGGCACCCAAGACTGTAAGAGGAAATACAATGGAGCATGAATGCAAAGGTGGGATGGCTTCCCATGCATTACATGTCCGCTGAGATTATTCGTCACTCATCCTGTCTGGGTGTGTAATATAAATCGGCGTGATGTCACCACAATGCATCAGAGTCTTGGTTTCCATATACAGCCACTCTCCTCTGTGGACATAGATGAGAAAGTTCATTCTGCCAGTACTGGATTATTAGAATTCTGACCATCATATTTTTATTGCCTGGTCAATTGATCTGTAAGTAGAGGTTGTTTCTACAGGTTTAACCTGTATTTCCAATGGTCCTCTAAAGTGTGGATGAACCAGAACAATTTTGTGTCAAACCAGATGATTCTTGAAATCTTTCTGCTGCCCAGTATAAGATGTGATGTTTTCCTCCTTGCTGCAATAAAGTCAAATCTGGATCCAAGTTCTCAATGAGATCCATATGTACACATTAAACAATTTGTGCTGTTCCACCTCTTTTCAGTGCTGTAATCAATCCTGATGAGAAATTGGCCAAAATAACTCTTCTGTACAGTGGCTGCTTTGAGTTTGGTAGCCAGCAGGAGACCAGCTGACCTTGAGACAGGGGCATCTTCTCAGTGGACGTGATGCACTGACTGGACTGTATCTTTGAGGACTTTCTTCCACATAGGAAACACCAGTGCAATGGACCCATTAAAGATGGGATGTTTTTTTGTCAGCGTTGTCGCAACTGTGGAAGTCCTGTGTAGATTTCACAGCAGGGATTACAACTTGTGTCCCCAAGGGCCCAAGGGCAAATGTCCGCTAATAAAACTTGGCTCTTCAGCTGCCTGCGTGTCCCTCCAGAAGAGGTACAGCACTGGCTTGTCAACAGGAAACGGGCTGATCTGGGGAAGGTTGCCTTTTATGGACTCCCTGACAGTAACAATGTGTTCAGGGAACCTGAGGAGAGCGATGGGCTAAGCTTTCACTTGGGGTGGAGCTGGTCAAATGAATGATCTTATTTGAAACACAGTCCATTATGGAGTAATATGTGATATAGGATTCTGCAGTCTGCTCTGTTTCCTCTGCAGATATATTTGATGCATAATAATCATATTCATCTTTGGAAACTTCTTTGCAGCAATCAAAGGAAGTGGGCATCCAGCATCTCCAGTGTCACATGCCTCGTGCTAGGAGCTGTATGGTCCTAACAGCACAGCCTGCATGAGGAGTGGCCGCCCTAACATGACTGATCTCCATCTCTCTCCACCAATGGTGAGTGAGGACAAGGAATTATGAAGCTGCATGACTGGTCAGTGGGCAGCATGCAGACTGATTAGATAATACAACCCAATTTGGTGTAGGCCATATACAGTAAATACCAGAGTCTAATTCAGGCTAGACATGTCATTAGTCTCTCTTCTACAGACAGTCTGTGAGACTGAAAGGCTTTACTGTAATGTGGTGATAGATATTCAATTTGTATTCAGATGGTTAAGTCACGTTAAGCCAATTACATGGTCAATTCATGGGTAGACCCCAAAAACCATCAATGGTTCTGTCCAAAAAGCCCAAATGAAAACCCAGATCTATCTTTGTTGCTAAATTATTTGTTTTTAGCACAAGTCTAGAGAGTCTTGACATTCGTTATTGCACAATATATAATCCCTCGTAAAATGAACTATAAAGCAAGTAAGCTATGCATTTTGAGGATCTACTTCACATTTGGTGGATACATTGTTGGCGATTCAGGGACATGTAATTTGGACACATTCAATATTAACAAGCTTTAATTAAACAAGTGAAAGCACTGTGCAGCAGCACAGACAGGGCTTCATGGCTCTGCAGACTGAGTCTTTAAAGCCAAACTCTTCTTTACATCTGTTGGGTCAACAAGAGAGGAGCAGTTCTAGACAATGCTGCTAGATTAGAAAAGAGATTTCTATAAAGGTTAGAAAAAAAGTAAATTAAAGATGCACTGTTATACGTACAATAAGAGGTACGGTGGTGAATGAATGAATGAATGAATGAAGGTCAGTTCTATTAGCAAATGTAATTTTTCAACTCCCCATTCATCTACATGGAGGTCAAAGGTCAGGGCAAACTGCAGTGATGCTTAAGTACAACCACCAACTTCTAGGGGCATGCCCTAGAAGTTGGTGGTTGTATTTAAGCATCACTGCAGTCTGAAAAAGGTCACTCCAGATAGTTAAAAAACATCCAAATATTAGCAATATATAGGTTTGTGAGGCAGCACTCACAGAGCTAAAATTCATCTGTCCAAATTCAGAACACCAGACACGCTGTTAGCAGACAATGTGGACTAAAGTGTGGCTAAATGGTATCATGCTAAATGTACAGCACAGTTCTTCAGACCTAAACTTGCTATGACCTTTTAATTTACTGATAATGATACAAAATGTAAAATGTAGTGTTACTCATTTTTTTTTCCTTTTCAATACTTTTGTTTATTAGAGTACTTTAGTAAATACAGAAAAACTGGAACAGCAAACATTTGGGATAATGTATTTAATAATGGAACATTCTTACATATTCTACCTTTAAAGCCTGTGATTGTGCTTAACAAATCTATAAACTGTGCAGTCAGTGGACAAAATGTAATGACGTGATCCATGATAAACATATTTCACTACACAGGTCAATGGTTTTAATGCAGCAGTTTAGTGAAACAGTGGAAGCCGTCGTCTGCTTGTCTGCCCCATGCAGCCACATTTAATGTGACCGTATAACACCTCTAATGCTCTCAGTGGCTCTCACCATGATCTACATGTCATCACACAGCACAATTAAATTCAAACGGAAAGAGGATTAATGTGGATAATATGGCGAGAAATAAGTGAAAGAAATGTTGATAAGGTTTCTATCAGTGCATGAGAGAAAACAGAGAAAGTGCGTCATTCAGAGAGTGCACGGCGGTGCAGACGTGGAGCTGTGTGCAGCGCTGCAGTGGAGGGGACTGCAGAAAGCACATGAATCAAAAAAAGAAAAAAAAACACATTTAAATGGGTGAAAGAAAAAAACGTGATGAAAGAAGTGTGTGGAGGGGGGGTGGTGCATGTATCTGCGTCAGAGCTGGAGCCAATGAAGTCAGCGATGGGGCAGGCTTGAGGAGATGCTGTTACTGCCACTCACAGCACCCACCTGGGCCTCATGTCCTCTACAACGTCACAGAGCTGGCACAAATTATGCCTGCCTGTTTGTCTCACACACACACACGGTCAGATGTAATTTATGTGCATTAAACACATACAGTATACTGCATCATTCACTGATATTTAATAGCACACCAGATTTTACTCCATTTAACCACAATCTCATTCCTGAAAAAGAAACTACAACACTGAAAATAGAGGGCATTTTTTACAAGTTCTCATGAAGCAGCAGCTTAGCATATATTATTATTATTATTATTAGTATTATTATTAGTATTATTTGTACCTTATACAACATTAGATTGCTCACCATCAAGCTAATGATTATGTATTTACTCAAATGTAGCATATAGCCTGCATAACCACATGGCTTTCTTGAATTAGTATCAAAGGGTTTTTGCTAATAAAGCAGCCAGGCCATAATTATTCTATTCATGCTATATTATAGCACTGCATACTATTTATAGCTATTATTAACTGATTGATACATAATATTTAAAGATAAATACGCCAAATATATTTAATTTCTCTAACATACATCTCTCACACATGCACACATCTCTGGCTATTCAGATCAGTGGTCAGTGTTGGCACCACTTCTGACCTAGATTATCACATCTGTAATTCTAGAGGATGACTATGATGATGATGATGATGATGATGATGATGATGATGAGCATGTGCAGCAGGTCTGGGCAGGGGAAAGAAAAAAACTGCTCATTCGCTTGACTGACGTCACTCAGCCGTGTGAAACGCCTCACTGGGCAATCTTCTAAACTACATGCAAAACAGGTGATCAAATGCGTCTCCTCAGATGTGCACATGAGGCTGAACACGTGATCATGCACTAAGCACACTAAGAAAAAAAACACAGACAGCTGAAAATACAAACTAAACAAAAACAAGGATGTAAAAACATTAATTATATCCTATTATAACTATTAAATAAAATGTATTCATATCAACATGTGGGCTATAACATGGTTCAGATTCAGTGATTTTGTGCTTCTCTGGCCCTGGTAGAACAATGAGAGCAGCAGCTGCAGCTCTGCTGGCAGGAGTCACATCCTATAGGTGATGACGCAAGCAGGAGTCATGAGCCATGACCTCATCAGCTCCCCATCAAACCACTGGTGGGGTGTTACTAAATGCACTTACTCAAGTACTACAATTTTTTTTGTGTGTATTTCCATTTTATGGTATTTTTTATTTCTACTCCACTTCAGGTTAGTGGAAAAAATCTACACTACACTGATTTGACAGCTTTAGTTATTTTGCAAAAAATATGTAAATAAAACCCAATCAGTACATTATAATATATTGTCAAAGGTTATATTGGCAGCTGCAACACAGTGACACTATACACATACTGCATCAATAATTATAATCCAGTAATATATATTTTTTCTGAATCCATACTGCATAATGACTATTATTATTACTCTGTTCTATATGATGCATGGCTGAGAAGCCAACAATGTCCTGGTCTAACCAAAGCCTTTTAACCACCAAACACTCAGCTCGGATCATTACTGTGCGGTGTGTATACAGTGAGGCGCCACTGACTGACTGTTTGACTCTGCTCCTTGTACAAGCATTACACGTGGACTCACCAAGAAGGAAGAATTATCCTTAACACGACAACATGGCACACAGCATTTACAAATTAAAATATATGTCAACTGCAAACATATAAACATATATATATATATATATATATATATATATATATATATATGTATGTATACACACACTCTCTCTCTCTCACACACATATGCAAATATATATGTGTATATACATATATACACATATATATTTGCATATTTCTATTGCATATGTGTGTGTGTATGTGTGTGTGTGTGTGTGTATTATTTGTCTTTCCATATTTTTTATTTTTTGTACTGACCCTGTTAAATTTACTCCAAACCAGCCTCTTTTTCCATCATCAGGACAAAATGACTCCTAATTGCATTGTTATACAAAATGTGCAAACATAGTTCATAATAATATAACAATAATAATAATAATAATAATAATAATAATAATAATAATAATAAATAAAAATCTAAAATCTATTCAATGTTAAGTTAAGTTTGTGGGAAAGTGGCACATTGACTGATTTGTAAATCAGTTTGTAAAGTGTATTAAACAAAGAGAAACAGAGAGCGCTCTATATTGAGCTCAAAGAGTTTGGGTAGTGGCTGGGGGGATCGAGCGGTAGCTGGTTGCCTGCAGCCCTCATCACAGGCCAAACAAAGTCAGTGTGATGATAGGTGAGAAATACGGGTGCTGACGTACAGGCCTGTCAGTTTCTCTGCACAGCAGACATCAGGACAGGCCTAGACGGCCAAGCGGCCAGACGTCAGATCAGCCTGTTTACTGATAACACATGGACACAATTTAGCCTTGTCTAGATTTGAAACTACAGCATTTTTTTCTGATTTTTTTGCATTGTAAAATCCAATATTTCCATCCAACAAGAAGACTTATTTGTTGCAGCACAGCAGTAAAATTCAAACTCTAAAAACTGAAAACCAGTAACCTCAGTGTAATAAACAACAATGATCCCAGTAATTAAACAGCTGAATAGATTTGTTTTCTGCCTTCTGCTAATTCAGCTAAAACAATGCCATGTCTTTTGAGATTAGAGTGATATATAAATAAAACTAGAATTTTATGAAACCTGTCAGTAATGATTGCCAAGTCTGCCAATAATAATTATTTTTAAAAAGGATTTTTTTTTTTAATCCAGACTTACTGTTTTCATTATGAATTTCTCTGACGTCGCTCCCTGCATTTCATCTTTATACTTTAGCTCCACCTAGTGTCTGCCTGTCTGTTTGTCTGTCTGAAGGATGGGGTATAATATGTCTCTGATGGAGACATATTATACCTCCTGTCAAATTACAGAGAGGCCAAAGGTCAACCTTTGGTGTGAATTTCAAAATATAAGAAATGAAGCTATTTTCTTTCTACCCTTTGATCATAATCTTTGTGAGCACTCTTGTGACCTGCAGTACACGTTAAGACCACTGAGTGGTATTCTTGTAACAGTTTGTTCCAGACAGTCTGCAGCTACGGCCCCCGTAGACTGAAGTCGTGGGTGGCTGCTCAGCGTCTCTCCAGAGAACAACATGAATATGAATATTCACAAGGACATGTGACTGTTTGAATGTGTGCAAGGTTGCATGTGGTTTATACTTTAAGTGCTCTGTGGCGAACAGCCCTGCTGCACTTACACAGTCTTACAGCAATGTGGGCACAAAGCCAAGCTAGAGACACACACGGTGCACCGCTGGAAGGCCATGACGGCGTATGACGTCAAGGACAATTGACAAGATCTGCAGTTGTTCTCTCAACAATCTGAACTCAAAGTGAAACTCGACGTAGATTCTTAACCATGCTGATCTACTGTCTCATAAGAACAAGGCCTATTTGCTCCTGTGAGGCCATTTTGCAGTGTTTTTCTTGACGTATTGTCAATGAGGGGGGAGTATCATCAATGTTATTGTGTAGAAGATATTATAGCATCTATTAGCTCTAATGGGTCTGATGCAGGAAAACAAAGATGATACAGTCAAATTGTTTTACTGCCATCCATCATTGAAACTCCCTGGTTTTACTGACATGTTAATAAAGCGCTGTGTTAAGTGTTATATTCACAAATATTTTAGTCCTTTTTACAGCTATATTCAAACTGTTTCATAGACATTTGGTTGAAACTTGTATCATGCCTATTGAGTATCCTGTGTACTTACATATAACATATTCAATGTTATAAAAAGTCAGCACAAATTGATATTTTATATTAACAATGTGAAATGGGTCACTCGTATATATAATAATAAAATAATAATAAAGTTTCATCAGAGTTGTTTTCTTCAGCAGCATATTGCTGCCATGTCAAAAAAAGAAAAATGTGTAACATTACACTTCTTATTGTTTTATTATTTTAGTACAACTATATAGAAGCAGAGCGCTCGGTGCATACTATATCTACATTCTTTATACTGCTCTTTACAGCTCAGATTTCCCACAGCACCATTCAGCCCTAACAAAGGAAAAAAATACTTTTCACATAATTAATACGGTAGATTCAGGCACCAAGGTCCATGCCTGTGGCTTTGCACTGGTATCTTACTGGTCATTTGCGCAGCTGAAAGCCTGTTGATCAGCTGTGGTGCTGGTTGGTGGGCAGGAGGGTGGAAGGGGAACCCAGGAGTGGCCCTGTAATCGACAGGTCCAGGCTGCACACAAGAGGCAAGACAAAAACTCTTTGTGGTCCTGATATGAATCTCAATGCCCCTGTTTCTACACCTCCCCTCCCGGGCCCCGGGATATCTGAGCAAACAAAAACGATCTCCATGAGAAAATACGAGCTCGAGCTCTCAGAGGTGACAGTGAATGGAGCAGTGACAGGAGCAGCACCACAGTGACTGCTAGTTTTCAGGTTTGGTTCATGACACACAAATATATCATGGTTTTATGTGGACAAACAAATTGTGTAACAAAACAGCTGCAGTACTGCTTGATTTGTAAGAAATTACAATATATTCTCTGGTTCCATAAATCTTTAGTGTGTAGTGTAACGTTATTTGAAAACTACATTTGCTATGCTAGTGTGCTGTACAATATAGAGCCGCCATCATGCCTCAAAGCATGCAGAATGTGGAGTGGGAGGGGTTCAGTGGGTGTGTGTACCCCCCAAGGACTCGCATATGCTCGGCACAGTCGGGGAAGGAAGCGCCCGGCTCTCCTTCTGTGTTAGGCAAGGGAAACTCTCATTTGGGCATGAACGCAAAAAGACACAAAGCCAAAGACTGTGATGCAAACAAGTCGCATCCTCAGGGCGAACAAGTCTGCAAGTCTGAGGAAGCCACAAGGTTTAGGATAAACCCTGCACTGCATCCATGAGTTTAGAATGAGACCTTATAGGGGTAGTTTGGATGTTTTGGTGTGTTAATAGATTAATTCAGTTCCATCAAAGTTACAAAACAACACAAACTGATTGAGGCAACGACAAACCAGCAACTTCTGTGTTCTGCTGGGTAAAATTACAGTTTTTGCCAAAGGACTCTGGTGGCTTAGAAAAGACCAGGGATAATAGCTTCAGTTCGCCATCAGAAAGGACTATCTGACAGCAAGGTAAAGCAGCAAAAATAGTCTAAATTTAGTGTAGAATTAAACTGATATTGATCGTTTTTGGTGGCTAACGTGTTTTGCTGCTGTATGGTGCTTTGTTTCCGTGTTGGTACTCCGGCCTGCTTCTCCAAACAGGGAATGTGCTGACTGTCATGAACTGGAGGTAATACACTGACTATGGATGAGAACCTCATACTACCACACTAAAAAAACACAAACTATCCCTTTAAAGTGCATAACATGGACCTGCTTTCTACCAAAGAACTAGTACTTATGAAAACAGTTTGGACACTTGATAGACAGGTAAGACACAGGTAAGCGCATCATCATCAGAGGGCCTTGGTATAACTAGAGGTATGTTTTTTTTGTAAGGTGAAGTGATCCCGGGGTTGTGTGATGTAAAAAGAGTGAATTCGACAAATAATCCATAAGTAGATAATGGCAGAATGATTTTTTTTGATGCTGACTTTATTTAGCTCACACTTATAGACTATTTTACACATGACTTCTGAGTCTCAAAGTCGTCTAACTTGTGAGAATACAGTTTGTTACAGCTACGGCCATCTTTTCATATTAGAATGTAGAACGTTATTAATTGGGCAAAATAATTTTGAAGCACCTTATCTCTCTAGTCTTTAAAGGCAAAGTTTATTTTATTAAATTAATTAATTACATGGAATTAAAAAAAAAATTGTTACTTTTTCCACTTGTTGCCAATCCATCCTGTATATTTTTTCCTTGAAGAAAATATGTTATGATTTTGTTGTTGTTGTTATTATTATTATTATTGTACTGATTTTATCAATGGAAATCTACAGTACATGGAGCACTTCTGCTGAGTTAAGTCACATTAAAGGGTCCATTAGCAGACCGTGTGCACACCAGAGACACCATGATGGTAGATCCGGCAGTGATAATCACTCTGAGCTCACACAATCCATATCAATAAATCAACCCCTTATAACCAGACTACAAAGAATAATCTCTTCATACGTCTATAATGCAGTTTCTGGATCAACAGGTGATGACAGTCAGACATCAACTGAGCTGAGTTCACCCAGTGTCTTCAACTCTATAACTCCATGTATGATGCCACACTTCCTATACTTCCGTCTGTGAATGAAAGGCTGTTCTGCAACCAAACCTGATGTCACACAAACGTGACTCCGCTGAGGATTGATGAGAGATTATGAAAAGTAATCCGCAGCAACACACAAGATTGTTTTCTGCGGATCAAAATAGTGGGGAGGTGATTACATCATGTCACTGCACAGGTTTAATATTTGATTCACTAAACTCAGACAGCAGCAATAGTGGCTGTGCATGCTGAGGGTACGACCAAGTCCTGGACTTATTATAAATAAACCTATAGTTGCTAAAGGAGAAACATCAGATCATCAGATCAGTCCAACAAGATACAAACCATGCAGATATACCACATGTCTGCACTCTGGCAGCAGTTCAACTCCCACACTGTCATTTCTGACTCCTACCTTGGTCGCTGCATTCTGCAGGGGGAGATTCCTCGTCAGGACTTTTTCGTTTCTTCGACATTTGCTGCTTCCCTATTGGACTGATGGAGCTATCCACCGCTGAATGATATCTGCTGGTAACGTGAGACACCTTCAACCGGCAGGATATACAACACATACAACAGTCTGTGGGGAGGCGACAAGAGAAATGCGAATAAATCTCAATCCCATTCATTCAGCTCCCCTTTCTATATTCCTCTTCCCTCGTGCTGTGTGCGCAAAGTTACCATGTGGTGGCCAGCCGAGCACCTGGAGGCGCAGCGAGGCATGGAGCCGGTCAGCTCCTGATTCCTGCTGTGCTCTGACAAGATGCGTCTCCACGGACAGTCTGGAGCGTATTTCTCTTGACAAATGAGAAATATTTGCAGATGAGATGATCACGTGCGTCGCGGATTATGCTTGAGCCAGCTCGGATGGAAGTTACGCACTGGAGGCAACTTGTTGATCTGCGTCTTAAGGTGGGTTGCAAGGCGGTGGTTTTCGTCGTTTCCTGTTTTTTTTTAAACATCAATTTAGATTTTCAACGTTGTATGAGGTGTTTTGCTTGAAGGGTGCTCTGCGACGTCAGACTACAAGTCTAATCAGGCATGGATGACGCACAGCCGACACAACGGGAACTCTTGGGTATCTTGAAGAGTATAGGCCAATGTAAACGGAGTTTATCTGGACGTGGTTTGCCCGCTAAAGTACGCCAGTAAAGCGTGTCCTTTTGGCAACAATCGAGCTGCGCACCAAGTGGCGAGTATGAAATGCTCTCCAGCAACATCTGTGAATGAGGAGAGGATTCCTCACACTGTAGGCTACTATAGAGGTGGTGCGGGAGGAGCGCGCTGTAAGACAGCCTACCTTCTTCTCTTTTACACCATCAGTCCAGCGACGAGTTGAAAACACACTTGTCTGTGACGCTCTTTGCGTAAAACCTCCTAATCCATGTGCCAGAGTGACATGCATCGAACAAACGCGCATTGTGTTATGATCACCAGGTTTGCTTTCACATCAGTGTGCAGGAGGCACAGAGCAACTTGAGAATAAACTGCGAATTAACGCAGCAGGAGAGTCCTGATGTTGCGCGCACAGGCTACTATAGAGGAGGCGATGACGCCACCGGTCTGGCTTTTACAAAGTGCTTGATGGCAGTTTTCCCCTCCGGTTAACTCCGAATGCCAAAGAATTAAAAAAACAGCTGCTCTTCCACTAACGCAACAATACGCGCATTCAAGAGATACCCAGTTGGATAAAAACCGCACAAAGCTTCTCAGATTATCACTGACTTCTACTTTCACACATTCATTTTTCTTTCAGGAGGGTCACAGATGGGTGCCTGAGTTGAGCAACAGTCTCCTCCTCTATTCATTCCCCCATATGCTGATTTATTTATGAACACTCTCAGGTCAGGGGATCCTATTCCATTTACTACATCTGGTTTAGATTTCCAGTGCAGCACCTCTATTCTTTCCTAATGTGTCACTTGGATGTCAGGGCAAATAGTTTTCAAATTAAAAAGCAGTCTAAATGCGCACATCCGCGCGGGTTTGTTGTAAAGAGCGACAGTTGCATTCATGCCAATGACGCTGGTATTTCGTGGTATTTTCTGAAGGCAAACACGCCTCTCTCTCTCTCTCTCTCTCTCTCTCTCTCTCTCCCCCCTCCCATCCCTCATTCACTGCAGCTACTGACGTCAAGACATGCTTGCGTCAATGCTCCCTGCTTTACAGAGAGCTTTTTTTCATCGGGATCATAATGGGATTATTAGGCTTAGAGAAATACCCTGCCTTCATGGCTTTTTAGATTTTTGATGATAGCTGTCCCATCATCTTTTCTTGCTTTAAACATTATTCCTTACAAGAACAAAAATATATAGAATATATAATTGGCTCTGAAGGCATTAGGCCTGTATAATTTTACAATATGATGATGTTTTCCTTAAATATCTTTTAATTCCTGTTTTGCATTTGCAACAGAAATTGACGCTTAAATACGATACCAAGACAAATAAGGACAACGATCTGCACAAAAATGAAGAAAGCACTCCTTTTGTTGGTGTTATCCTGTCTGTGTTGAGTGATTTGACTCCGATATGCATTTCAGTCATATATCATACAGCCATATCTCTGGTTACAGACAAACATCCATTTGACAAACACCATAGGATACACACATAGTGAGACTTTAACCGCACATCAGAGACCATTTCATGAGATGCAGTGTATTCAATTTAGCAGATTAGATGTCTGCTCCTTCCTGTCACTCTGTGGTTGCTACTTAAACAAGGGGAGGATGTCATGATGTCCTTGTACTCTGACCTTGATCTTCTGGGCTGAAAGAGCTCTTGTGCCTGTTGTCTATACACTTTCTCAGATCGACTGTTTTGTGTTTTGAGTCACTACTTTGTGTCTGTATGTTAATATTAAAACATCATGTAGCTACTCTGCACATACTGAAGTTGTTGTGTTCTCTGTAAGCGAACGATCACTAAAAATCGCCTGCAGCACAAATGCAAACCAACAGAACATGAAACACAAAAGATTATAATTTCATAATAAAATCTCCAAATGGAGGTGAATAAAACCTTACATATACACTGTCAGATTTTTATGTATGACATTTCAAAGGACAAAGGTTGTTCTGTACTTGACTTAAGGACTAGTAGCGGCTTAAATAAAACTTGGATAGTTACACTATTAGTGTAAAGTTCATCCATGGCCAACACATGTTTAGTAGCAAAGCATTACACAATGAAAGACGTAAAGTTAATGTCTTATTCCTATCGGCTTAAGTATGACACAATCAATACCTGCACGGCAGTATTTCCCATTTGGTGACGTGGTGAATCCAAACTACAGCGAACATCTGACAGTCTGATTCCATTGGTTTTAAGGACATCCTGTCACACAGGAGAGCTTCTTGTTTCAATGATCCTTCTTTCCTCCCATGTCCTCTTTCTCCTTTAAACATCAGTGAGACAGCATCCTGGTAAGCTTCATCATTAGTGTACAATTGAGTCTACAAACAGGAGGAATCACAGGTCTTCACATCATAGTGCGCTTTGGAGCCAGATTATGCATAAATCACTGAAATTATGGATTCAGCTCTTTACAAACTTACCTGATCATCACCATTGAGCTTTAAGGTCAACCATCACCAACATTACAGAGCAGTGCATGAATATCTCCACCATGACGTCCTTCCTGTGGACGTACGTCTTCTCTGTGGAGTTTCTGTGGAGCAGTGACAGCAAATGACAAGTTGTCCACAGTGTAATTATGTGGTCATTTCATCCAGTTCACTATACAAATATGAATAAGGAGGATTTGCGTTTTTAAGCTATGGTCAAATTTTAATTGCAAAATGACATTTGAATGAATATTATGATCAAATAGGATTAAGTTAATTTTAGTGTAAGGTGTTATTCAACACGAAGAAAGACACAACTGGCAGTTATGCATATTAAGACAGGCATTTGGATTTTGGGATAAGTGTTGAAGAAGCAGTGGGGATTGGTTAAATATTTGACAAAATAGCTGCTTTGGACTCAAGATGGAAATCTTATCAAGAACCTCTAATGATACTGGATCTAGACCATTGATCCAGTTATATCTGCCAAGGAACCAAAGAACACTCAGTTCACACTCCATAAAACGACAGAAAACCTGGATGATGATGATGCATCATACTTATATTGCACTTTTCATGACACCCAAAGTCACTTTACAGTACTGGAGACCAGTCCGTAGCCAGATACTGCATGTGAGGGTGAAATAAAGGGGCCAGAAATCTGGTTGTGTCCCTTTTATCAGTGAATTAAGTTACATGGTCTAAAGTGGCATCACAATGGCACAGAAAGTGAAAATAACAAGTGACCAAGGTGGATAAATTTGGACAACTTAAACAACAATATAAAGAGCAGTGTAGTGTGCAATAAACAACAGGAAGTAAAGAACATTTAGCTTTTAATTGTCATGTCGATAGCCTCAAAAACATTGACACCTTCACATGTTTTTTTTAATGATATGGGAAGTTGTGTATTGTCTGCATAGCAGAATATAACATTAGAGCCCCCTTTTCATTTCATTTTTAAAATAATGTGGAACATAATTTCTCAAACACTGTCATTGTGGTAAAAAAAAAAAAAAACATCATTCTGTATTTACATGGAAAACCTCATTTACTGACTCATTTACACTACAAACACTCAAATAATAGCTCAACTGTACATTGTGTTTCTTACTACTATTAATACCATGAAGCTATGCTTAATATAAGCAGGATAAAATGGATTTTGGTTCACAATGTTTTTTTTGTTTTTTTAAAAACTTCTTGTTGATTTTACCAAAGCACATTTTTAATGTTGACTTGAAGAACTCAAATGTCTCTCTAGATTCTTGTTAGTGCCAACTGAGAAGTGAAAAAATTTCATTAATTTGATACAAGATTAAATCAGCCACCTCAAAAAAAAGTCTTTTGCCTGTGAAATTTGGAAAAAGAATATTTCATTTGGGGTTGATTGTTCTCTTAAGCCACAGCGGACCTCCTGCAGACCTTGAGGAGTCACTTCCCTCAGAGAGATGGAGGGGTCACAGGGGTCCAGGCTGAAGGTAGTCGGCCGTGTGGAGAGGTATCATACTGGGCTGCATCATGTACGTCTGTGGCTGTGTCGTACATGGGAGAGCCAGAGGAGGGCACTGTGACCGAGTGAGACAGGCTGGGATAGTGGCTGCTGGACCCTCCAAGGAACTGGGAGCTGAGGCTGGTGTTTATCCTCCCATTCTGGGACACCGGGGTCAGGGGAGAGTTACTCACCGACCACAGGCTGGTGTACTGACTGTACAGACATATGGATAGAAAACGCATGGAAAAGTTCACAGACAGTATCCATACTTTTCTTTTCTTAAAGAATGAGACTTAAACAATATTCAGTCAATTTCCATAAAGTGTAGTGAAAAAGACAACATGGAAAGCAAAATTAAAATCTGGACAGATAGGTGAACAAAGGCACGGATCAGGCGATAAGTGGATTTGTGCTCAATTAAGGACTTAAAATGTGACAGCAAAAATAATGATGCTCTTGTGTTAAGTTGGTTTATGTCACAACAGATAGAGGAAAGGACCAAAGTCCTATTAATCTGCTTTTTTTTCTATTGGGGAAAAGTTGTGACAGTTTCAGTCTTTAATTTTATTCAATTCCACTTTAGCCTCAGAAATACAGTGACTTTTCTTTTACTCTGCTTAAAAACATGGACTTATAAAGTTCTGTTCACAAACATCTGATGAATAACCAAGCTTTTTTTATCCTTCTCTTTGTACTTTGTACAGGTGTTCTCTCCTGCACTAAAAAGAAGCTTAAATATTCATGGAGAGATGGACACAAGCTATGCCAGAACTGTGTGTCTGAGATTAAAAGCATCCCAAGCCTTTTTTTCAATTATTTTTTGTCCACATTTTCTGTGTTTGTGAGTTGTTTTAATATGAATCATTGTTATTTTTTTGGGTGCATTAAAAACAAACAAAGAGGAAATACACAAACCTAGAGCTGGTGCCAGAGGAGGCATTGTGGGCCATGGGCATCATGCTGGAGTGTGTTGGCATCTGTAAACTGGACCAGTTGTCTTGGCTTGAGATCATCGACAGACAGGCTGACGAGTTATCAGAGTAACCAACTACAACACAAACAGAGACGCTGGGTTTAGAAGGTACACAGTGCTGGTAGTGATTTCAAATATCTGTCAGAAATCATATCATCACTAAACCTGCTGTTTTCTCAGTATCATCCAGGACTTCCTGTCCCTCTGATATCAATACGACAGAAGGTGTGAATATTCTCTCCATACATTCCTCGTCTGAAGCCCAGCCATTTACAGCTCTGTGGCTCCGCTCACACAAAAGCCAGAGGAATGCAAAACATCCCACACTCAGCAACATTTGTTTGAGTTTCTTGTTAATAGTCGGGGAGGAAGTGGTGTAATAACTGGATGTGTGATGGTAAAGGGTGGAAGAGAACACTCACTGGGTGAGTTGGTCCGATGGCTGTATGGACTTGTGTAGGGGGCAGAGCGGTGGTTCCTCAGGGTGGAGTAGCGCTCACAGCCGTGGGATGGTGAGAGGGAGATGGGACTCCCAAACTGGTTTTGAGGACTGGTAGGAGGACAGAGAGGGCCTGTGCCTGGAATCAGCCAACCACTTACTGGCTCCACAGAGTAGACGAGACATGATGAAACCATAGGAAAACCCTGTAGCTTACCATGTGTGGCATGAAATCAGATGAATACATCATAAAATAATAATACTAAAACACTCACATTGAGAGTAAGTTGACTGCTGGTTTTCATTGGTATCTTCTCTTGTGTCTTTGTGATCATTTCTGAAGAAACGTGATGATATATTTTACACAATGTTAAACATCTTAATGACATCAATAAAGTGCTGAAATGGAAAAACAATGTGTATTCTTACCTCTCCTTTGCATCTAGGAAGGCCTTGGCAAAAGGGTTGTGCTTAATCTTAAGAGCAGTTACCTAAAATCCAAACATAAGAATAAAATGATGAAGATTGTGGTTTTCTACAGATACAAATCATTAAATACATATATTAAATGATGTGCGTAAACGTCGTGTGAAAATTACGCAAAAACTTTGCGCGCAAAAAAGAAACATTATTGTTGCGTTAATTTTGGTTTTGTAGGTTTTTATTTTTTTAAATTGTTTTTACAACATGTAATTCCCAACCTCTTCGTTTTGGTATGCTGTTACAGCAATGAACTGCGTCTCTCGGAAAGAGTGGCTGGTGATCATCCTTCTCGGACCTCCAACCCGCACTATATGGATGCGTGGCTCGTACTTGTGTAGGGAATTTAACATTATCTGCAAAAGAAAACAACAAAAAAAAAACATATTAACACGAAAGTGGTCATTTCATACGCCACAGTTATAATTCCCACGTTTTGTACTTTGAAATAAAAACATACAACTTTGAAAAGATGATGAAAATCCACTCCTTACCTGACCTCCTCCATTGAGTTTATTGGTGAGTTTGACTTTACTGAATGAAACAGGAGCTTTCATCCAGTGCGCCCCAAAGTTTGGAGAGTCCGGGTGGATGTACACACAGCTGGGGGTTTGGGGTTCAGGTTTGCCACCAGGAACCCACTCTCCATTCACATATTTCCACCTGTGGTTGTCCGCAGAGACGAAGTCCAGCAAAATAGAATACATGGCGTTCGGGTCCAATCCAGACACGTTCACTTTCATCACAGGAAACATGCGCCTTGATTAAAAAATAATGACACAAATTGCATCATAAGAGTGCTTTGCTTTATCTGTTATTAAAATTATTTATTATACAAGCTTACCTGCCATTCTTTGTCACTATCATTTCATTTGTAAGGTCCTTAAATTTCTGCCAAAGCTCGTTTTCATCCAGGGACACCTTCAGTTCCTTCTCCGTGGGGTCGCCCTTCTCGCTGCCGGCCTGCAGTTCACTCTCCACGGCACTGAGGAGGTGGTCCACCCGGCTCTGACTGACCCTCCCGGGACTACCTGTGGCCATCCTGTCCAACAGCTCCAGGGCTAAGTAGATGTATTAATCACGGGTCTTATAAAAAAAAGAGCAAGTCTTTCCTCTTCTTGTGTTTCCACCAAGACGGTCAGTTATGCGCTGGACGTCACGAGCAGCTCCTTATTATGGGCCGAAGAGGAGCTCAGGATGGGTGTTTGGAGCAGAGGTGGTTGGCTCATCTCCTCTTTGATCTTTCCGGGCTTACCACCGATTGGCTGGGAGCAGCCATGTCATTGAGATCCACAGGTCGACAGTGATTTGAATGAAGCAGTTTAACCTGCTTTATTACATCAACCTGCAAACACTGACACTTAGATCAAAGTCACACCTGCAGAAACCAAACCACTGGGGGCCACTGACCAGACTTGGTCCTCCGTCCCAGAAGGCTCAGATTATGCTCCAGATTTCTTTTGGTTTCTTTTTTTATTTATGAGAAATGTTGCCCAATATTCGAGATAAAAACTTGCTTTGAATGTTGAATAACTTGTATTTCAGAACACCTACTCATGTACAGTATGACTCTACTTTATATATAAATAATATCAACAATCAATATTAGAATTTAATAATATAATGTAGTACCATTGTTAAGTATTGCTATGTGACAGTATAAAGTATGTAATGGTCTCTAACCAGTGTGACATGGAATAAACACATTGTTGTGAGACATTAATGCACCCAAACATTACAGATAATACCTGCACATATCTGCTATAAAGAGGCGCTAGGTTGTCATTATATTCAATGAGCTGTGTTGACTGCATAGTTTCTCCACATTTTGAACCCATGGTCAATTATCTAGAGAGAAAACAAATTTGTATATTAAAAAATAAAAACAATCTTTACAAAAATAAATAAATCAGAGAAATAATTTTACCTCTACATGCTTTTGTTGACACACATCTTCAATGGATAAGGGATCAGGTGTTTTACGGCAGCACACTGCTGTGTCGCAAACCAGAGTCTCAAAACGTTGTGGGCTGCCAAGAAAACACCCACTCATGTACAACAAGTGACAATCAGTTTTTTGTCTCTGACAATCAAATGAAATAAATACTATGAACATTTAATGTTTGTTTCCATTCACCTGGCTGAGGTTATTCTGCTCATCTGCTGGGGACGTGAAGGTCGGTCATTCTGGACACTAATGGGCTGTTTTTTAGAGCAAAAAGGCAGCTTGTTGGTTTGGCATGACTTCCTTTGTTTGGAGTCAATGGCTGGAAGCATCTTTGGAAGAAGAAGAACTTATAAAACACATGGACTGATTCACAGATAAATAATAACTACTGTGACTTGTTGCCATGGTCGCTTCCAAAGAAGAAACAAACGTTAAAGGCAGATAGTGTGTGGCAGGTATGTGTCAGCTTCCATAGTGTTGTGTTGTGTTGTGTTGTGGCTGGTTTGTGTTACTAACCAAATCTTGGTTGCCTCGCTCTTCCTGCCAGCGCAGTGAGTCTGTCTCTCTGTCCAGCAGTCTGGACCAGAGTTCACAGCAAGCAGAGAAAAACAAACCTGACTCAGTTTAAAGAGCAGTTGAAAGAGCCCTTCAATATGCTTCTGATCTCCTCATTGGTTTTAGATGTTACAACAAACAAAGCTTGTTTTTAGGTTTAAATGATCCAAATCAGTGCATCATTTCCTTTATGTCTCAGCCTGTTTGCAGAGTTACTAACCTTTGGGAAAAAGCCATGTTGGTTAAACAGAGATCATACATTTGTCTCAGCCGCCTCAAATAAACCTCCGCTTTCCTGCTCTTCTCTGGGATCTCAGGCATAATCTGTGATGGGGGACAGTAGTAAACATGAGTGTTTCCCTCTGTTGTTCTGTGCCACCACACACTGCAACTAAAAGAGGTAACAGTAATGGCTGACCTACCAAATCAGGCATCTTGCTCTGGAAGCTCCTCATAAAGTTAGGCTGTAGAGTTGCAAATGTGGGGACTTTCATCTGTGGGTGGCACATATTACATTCATCTATCATTTCCTTGTCCATTAATCATTTTGTAATTTAAAAAGATGTCCCCTTGTGTGTGAGCTGAGGTAACCATGGTGTAAAAGTCGTAGGTGTCATAACCAGTGTCATTTCCCACAGTCCTGGTGTTCGGTTTGGCGCCTCCATCTCCTCCTCCAACACCCCACCCAGCACTAACTGTCACACTGGGCCACTTCCTGATGTGTTCACTGCAGCACTGTGAATTATTGATCTACAGTATATGGTGCTATATAGATCCCCCGATGCATCCTCAAAGGATAGGATGCAGGTGAAACTTTATTCACTTGCTTCTTTTAAAAGCTGAAAGGATCATAACAGCGTTCACTTTACTGCTAACCATTTATAGAACATGTTTTGTGCTGGATTTTCAATTCTGGTGTTCTCTTTGTAAGTCCTTAAACCTTTAGTCCCATTTGCTGAAGGTATGTTGCTCCAACATCTAATTCTGCATTGTTGTTTATTCACAAACAAAGTTCCAGCACTGCTAACACTTTGGAAAACAGTAGCAGTCACAATAAATGCAATTTGTATTAAATAAGCCAATAAGATGCTAAAACACTGGCACTGTCCTTTAATATGTTCTCATTAACACATTATGGTAGTTGTATTCCTCCATGTACGTATGCCCATGTGACATTGTAAGTAAAGACGACAAAGTGAGATGATTGTTGAAGTCGATAGAGGTGATGTGCTGCTGGAGCTGTGGTGAGTAATGCTCCTGCATGCCTGCTGGCTTTCACCAGTCTTGTCTGACCACTGTTTGCCTTCCCCTGCTCTCCCTCCAGCCAGGCTCGTCCTCTGTTTGCTCAGGCCAGTTTTGACACAGAGGTGAGAGAAAAATGAGCTCTACGTGCTCGCCCATATATGCTCATCTCAGCACCTGAGCATAACCTCAACTTCAGTATTTTCATTTTTCTAAGTCTCCTCACCAGCCTCCCAACTGCGCACTGATATCACTGTTAAGATTTGAAATAACATAATATGTATGCATGCTACATATATAAGATTATCCTTACAAAAACAACCCAGTGTTGTCAACTCTTTTCCAATGAAAGTAGCTAGCACTAGCTCCAAAAGTCAGCAACACTGGAGCCCATCCCTTCAGCCTCCATCCAAAAGTGATTAATATGAACCTATAATAAGGAACATAAACAACAAACATGGCTACTGTTAGTACTCACAACTGTTGTGGAAGAGTGAAAAGTTATACGGGCTTATGAAAGTCCTGCAACAGCCAAAGATACCAGATTCTGTGTCTTTTTGTCACATTTTGATTTATTAATTGCTGTCAGGATGTCAAAAAAATGTCAACAGAAATATTTTTGAAGAATTCTACTAACCCCAGCAAGTCTAGTTTTTGCTCTTTGGGTGGTGGATAAGCAAAAGCTACAATTATACTCTAAACATTTATAAGGATATGTTAGATGTTAGTGGTCAGAGTTGAAGATTTACCACCATACATGTATTTCCCAAAAATGTCAAGACTGTCACTTTAACATCTGCTTGTTAAATATACTATACTGCTGACACGTGGTGGGAGAAAACAGAGGAACTGAAAAAGAAAGCTGGATGCAAAGAGAATAAAAATGATACGCCCACATGTGTTGCTGCTGAGTGTTTTCTGTCAGTGTGGTTTTATGTATGTTGGTCTGAGGAGGCAGTAGGGGGATCGCTGCTCCAGGTGTGTTTGCTTCTCGCTGTCACTGTTAAATGGGATTACTGCCCCTGTGGTTTTGACACTAACCTTGGGAAATATTGCCTCAACTTCGTCCTTCTCCTGGCCGCAACCAATGATCGACTCCTCTGAACTCGTCCCTGAACCAGATTCTTTCTTTATTAACCTACAGACACACATTAAAAAAAGAAAACAGTTAATCTGACAGCTGGAAGAACAGACAGAAAACCATACATTAATCTAACGGACAATGATTGAGCAAAACTATGCCCAAACACAAAATTTATCACCCGGTCAGATTACTGTGATGTTGGGTTGTTAATATCTTCCTAATGGTGTGCTACTTCTCAAGAGTGGCCATAGTGTGGTGCAGCTCACACCTAATAACACTGCACACTCGAGTGACAACACACTTTGCCTGCTGGGTGCAAACTGACTGCAGAGTGGACTCCTGAGCAAGGCAGCGTTTACTCACAGGACGGTGCAGCAGGTAACAGACCTATACAAACACCACGCACAGGGATGAGGATGTGGATCATATGCGTACAGTATTATGCTGATATGTTGATGGATGACACTGCAAAAAAGCTTCAATATGTCATTAAAAATGTTGCTTAGCTGGATCCTACAAAATAAGAGGACACTAGACCAGCCCTGACCAATGTACGTTTTCCACTCAGTGAAATTATTTTGTCATAATACACATGGCATATTCTGGTAAATCTAATTTTGTAGACCTGTGAAATTCAACATGTTGGAGAGACCATGACCAGATGGCTACAATGACTACAAATTACTACCTCAACTGTCCAATAAATCATAGCAGCTAATAACATATAAATAGCCACAAAGCTGGACAGATTGGATGAATTGGCTCGTTACTTAAAAGCATAAACAAGAACTCCATATGTTGGCTTCAGCACTAATTGCTTTTATTTTGGATCTTTCCTATGGATGTGGGGAATGTGTCTGTGGCACAGTCGGGTCGGGGGTGCAGGGGCGGAGCTGTCTTGCCATGTTTTTCCGAGGAGCGGTGAGATTTCACAGTGAAGGAGGACTTGTCAGCACAAGCCGTCACTCGCCTTCTTACTGAGCTCCTAATGTCACTGAGCCGGTGTGCTGTTTCACGGTGGCGGCTTTGTGCTAACATCATACATGCTCCTACTAAACAGGGTTCATCTCTAATTAACAAGGGTGACAGCAACCGACACTGTTCTGTTATACACTCTCAATATGTAAACACAAAGGACACTGAGGGTGACATGAGCGTGTGCATCAACTGTCAGTTGTTTTTATGACATGAAGATAGCAGCATAACAATGGCAGAAATTAGGGGAAATGTAAGCTTCACAGAGTTTTCTCATGTGGAATATCCTTCAGTCTAGATGCTTTCAGTGTAATGTTTTTGTGAAGCATGAACTCACTGCTGAAATGTATTATTTGAAATTGTTGAAATGACAATTCATCAGCAGTTACTGGAAATATCAGTTAAAATGTGCTAAAAGAAGTGAGATTTTTCAGTTTAAGTGTATAACCACTGAAGGACATGGAAAGTGCTAAAAGGCATGGACAATTGAAGTTCAAGGAAGTCCCAAAAAAAATGCATGTTAAAGTGTATAACAGTAAAACTGAAAGAGAGTGTCAACTGAAGAGTATGCAAAATCTTCATATAGTAAATAATTCTGAATAATAGGGATGATGCCAGTATAACTAGTGATGAGTGGGACCGCAATATGATGCTGAATGGAGCGCTGTTTGCCTGGAAGCCCATGAAGCTTGAAATGAGAAGGAGCTCTCCAAACAATTCAACATCTGCTCACTGTGCTGGCATGAAGTGACACCACTGGCCCAATTGCTATCTGTCTTTTGTGGTGGACATAATTACAACATTTTCCCCTGGATGATGTTTGTCAGTCAAAGCGACCGTCCGAGGAGGAATCACCACAACAATGGGGTCAAATCGTGTTTGGTCATCTCACTTCCATGTGAGTAATCAGCTCTCTCTGCCAGGAGGGTCCACGCTAAACAAGCCTCCAAGAGAGTCAGTGTTTGTTCTTAAAGGCAGGCAAACAGAGATCCACAGCACTCACAGTGATAGACCAGAGGCCTCTACAGCTGAGTACCCACCAACAACACCAGCTCTACCTTTGACACATCAAACATATAAGTAGGTCCTCAGATATACACAATATACTCTAAGCCTTCGTATTTTATGCTGCTGCCTGTTATTGTTGTCAAATAAAGTCAAATAAGAAGAGGTCACACTTTATTTATCCCAGAAGACATGAAGCAAAAATGTCTGAAAAGGTGCTATTAAACTACTGCTTTAAAATACTAGCTAGTGTTATATGTGTTATAATAAAAGCAGCAGGAATTATTAATTGGAAAAAATCATTCAAATTCAGAGTTGTTAGTGTGGGTAGTCCCTACCTGGACTGATCCTCGTGGCCTCTATCTTTGGCCGATGTCTTGTATTTAGTCATCAAATCAGCTGCTGATCTGCTCTCCAGCACTGTTAACGTCACATCAACACATGTGCAAAGTCATATCTACTGTTTATTTTGCTCATAATGGATGTGTACACAGAATAATTTAGTTTTAAACTGTGACTCAACTCTTTTTCCTGACATCCTCCAGACTTTTCTGTAGCTGTGAAGGGTGACGATCGTATGTGATACACCTGTAAAAGTCCTCCAGGTCGTGGTGGCTTTTCAGACGTCCACGTTCAGCTAACTGCTTCTGAAGGTCAAATATCTCAGAAAAGACACAGTGAGAGATGAATGAGGGAGGGATGAAACATGAATCAGTGATAATTAAAATCAGGTGTCATAGATTCAGGGTTGGGCCACAACGTACCAGGTAATAGCTGGTTTTTGGAAGGGCTTTCAGGTAGGAGTCATTGTGCTGCAGCCTGGTGAAGGCCAGCTTCTTTTGTTTCTGGAGGCAGACAGACAGTGAGAGGAGGACAGAGACAGAGAGTGGTGGGAATAGAGATTTAAAGCAAGCCTCCCTTGTTTCAGGAGCTGTGAAACCAAGTACACAGAACAAATGAGAAGTAAACATGCAGCCACAGGAAGCCATTAACAGCAGTAAGGACCAATTAGGCCCCAGCAGGTGTTCTTGCCTTTGCCTGCTTTGGTCCTGCCCCACCTCTGATGGAGCCTCTCGATCTGTGAGCTGAGGAAACAACGGGTAGTTTCATTTGCTCAGCAGTTTGAAGCAAAGGATTCCTACTGGAGGGCCCTTATAGTCCTTTATTGTGCTCTTTTTGTCTCCCCCCAATCAAGTGCAAGTCATTAGAGAGGGCAATTACATCCTCCTGAAGAGGCTCAGCTTTTACAGGAGGGGAAGATAAGACAGGATCTCCCTCATGTTAGACCCCCTCTACACAAGCTTATTGCTCTTTTCACACCCTGTCAGAATAGAGACGAGACAGTCAAAATCAAAGCCAATCACACGAGCTACGGCAGAACAGGAAACAACATTTCTGTAAAAAAAAAAAAATTAAAAAATTAAAAATTTAAAAAAAAAAAAAGATGAAATGGAAATAATGAATGACAAAAGATGAAGGTGAAATTACTTTAGTTAAAAATATTAATCTCTAAAGTGAGGTAATCAAACTTTGCAAATACAGAAGTTTTCAATATAAAGTATTTAAATGCTATAAAATTAGTGGTATTCAAATTTCAACAATAATTAATCAGTAGTAATGATTAAATGTCATTATTAGGTTTTCTGTTGAGAAGATGCAGTTGTTCTTTGTTTCTATGGAACTAATTACCTGGCTCAAAAATCAGCTGCATATTATTAATTTCATCTGCAGAAGTTAGCATATTAAGAACAACAGCAGCTGCAGAAATCACATTCAGTGGTGTCAGCCTTCTATTCTTTGCAGGGCTGCAGAATTAAGATGTGAACTGGTTTTAATGATATGCGTGTCACTGGAGGAGTAAAAGAGAAAGTGGAGGTGTTGTAGTGAAAACAGGGAGGCTTTGATTTACAGGGTTGTGTATTTGAGCCCAGACAAAGTGAAGCAGGCAAACAATGACCTGTAGTCAAATCAGGACTTCCTGAAAAACACAGTTTAAATCAAAACCTTTCCCCCCCAGCTACAAATGTAAATACAGCACAGTGCTCATGTAAATCCCAATACTACAACATGCCTGCACTGGTGTATTTCAACAAAGCATGTCCTAAGATATTCTTATATTGATGAACGAACATCATGGACGCGCACCACTTACAGAAAGTATCAACTAATGCTTGTCCTGCATGATGACCTGATGCTTACATGTAGTTTATAAAGAGTCACTGTGCCAAAATCTTAAAATGAAGACTTTTATTATTTTACTTTCATCTCAGTTTATGTTGTGCTCACATGATTGTTTAATGACAAGTAAGTGTAGTATTGGTGTGACACTTTAGGTATTGAACATTTTCTGTAATAAATAATACCGCTACAATGAAATGGTCTTATCTTTCATGTGAAATCTTTAAATATGGTCAGACAGATTCTGAATTTTATGCAAATGCCTCAAATAAAGCCCTCTATTTTAAGGCTGACCTGTGTAGTTCCACTTTGTGACTTTGTCCTGGCCGCCTCTTCTCTCTGCTGCAGCAGTAATCTCTGTGAATGGACCTTTTCTTTGAGCAGGTCAGAGTAACGGTGACAGAGAGCATCTCGTAGATGGTGCATGTTCATGTAGACCTCTAGGTGGCGCTGGAGGATAAACATAGAAGATGAGGGATACAAACTGAAAGGAAATGAGTTTAAAGGAAGTATGGAGGCAGTGCTTCAGTACTGACTACATATAAGGATTATTGTTATTATTATTGATATCTGACCCGTGGATATTTCTGCTCACAGTCACAGTCTAGTTTTCTCTCTCTGCATTATTGAGCTTCTCTTCTAATGACTGGCAGCAGAACAAGAGTCTTCATGACTATGAAAGTGTCTTAAACATATTTTCAACCTGCTCAAGCTGAGCCTGACGCCGGGCCTTGGCCTCTTGGTCCAGGTCCAGACTGCTGTCATGCCGTACCTTCCTCCTCCTCCTCCTCTTCCTCATCTGGGGCTTGGCTTTGCCTTCATTCCCTGCCTATCAACAGTGAAAACCCAATTTAGATGCAGTGGGAGTGAATCAACCAGCTTGCCTGAAGATTAAAAAAAGAATGCATTTTGGTAATCCCTCTCATCTGCCAAAAGCAACCTCCCACACAACAGCCTGACATTGTGTTCTTGCAATAAATAAAGATACGCAGGAGGAGTATGCCCACCTCTTCTTATACAATGTCCTCACCTTACACCCTGCGCATCTCTAGAAAGCTATTTTGTTAGGCTGTGATCTGCAAACAAACAATAACAGTGTCCTTATTTAATCCCGATTAAGTCTGATAGTCAGCAGAGGCAGGTATTAGATTAACTACAACCCCTGAGGTGAATGTTGTCTTGTTCCAGAGTATAAAGAGAAAATATAAGATGAAAAGGAAAGAAAAATGTGGAACATGTTTCCAAAGAATGCAAGGCTAATGGAAGTAACAGCACGCATGCCAAAGCAGATTAACTACACCGAAAACTTGTTCCCTTTTTATAACCCTTAAATGAAGGATGAAATATGTTTAAGCTTTTATGGGAGGACTGCACTCTCTGATCTAAAGTCTCCTCGCTGAGGTCGCCCTGCCTCTGGCAAATGCCTTGTTCCTAACAGGCTGCCATTGAATGTCCACATTACTGAAGTTTATGGGCTGAGTGTGTTCAGGAAGTGTCTGCTTTGTCTTTTCTCACAAAAGCTGCTGGAAACGTGGGATTTATCAGTTTGGTTGCCACAGCAATGCTGTCGCCGCAGAGCAAAAGGGACCTGCAGTTCTTTTGCCCTCAATGCTGTGAGCAAAGTGTCAGTGACGAGACGAAGGCAGCTTCCATCTGCACACCCTGCCACTATAAATCAGTGGAGGATAATGCAGCTGTCCTGCTGTACCACGTCACTCTGCTAGACAGTGATCATGATACTGCAGTGAGGTGGACAGAAGCCTGATCCACAAGGAGAAGAGGCTGAGACATTGTAGGCTGAAATAGAAAATGAAGTGAATTAGAATGAATGAATTAGATGCTGCAGTCTGTGGCAGAGGACGAAAAAACAGAGCTGAAAAGAGAGACATTATGGGGAGGAGTTAACAACTCCAAGTGAAAAAGAGTTTAGAAGAAAGTGTTTCCACTTGTAACCAAGCCGACCATGTCAACTTGTCATCAGCTCCTGCTTCATGTCCTGTTGACTACAAGTAGCCCATTTGAGCCACTTCAGACGTAATAATGCAGCTCTCACCCCCAGGACAGACACAGCTCATGAATAGCTGGACTTCAGGCCTAAATACCAGACAACAGTCAATACCAGAGAGGGGCACATAAACAAGGCCACAATTGAAATGACACAATAGAGTAGGATTACACAACTTTTGGTCACAGAGCCAATAGATAATATCATCACAGGAGCCACAGAGAGCTGACGGGTCTTGGTACACGTTGTACTGTACTGGCTCGTTCTCAGACAATAAAACTACTTAAGGACAATGAATGGGAACATCTATTCGGGACAAGATGCTTTCCTCTGGCAGCTTGTTTGTTTACTTGTACAACATAAACAAGAAATCTGTAATGGCATGTACTAAACAACAATAAACACTACATGTACTTGACGCCTGATTAATTATGCTTCATCCATCCATTCCAGAAGAAGATGCAATTTAACAGGAAAACAGCAGAATAAAATATGAAACTCTCAGTGCTGTTGAGTGAGTTGTTTGAAATACCTTTACACCGACAGGTAATATGTGTGTGTCCAAAATAAAGGGCAGAGTGCTTGATTGGTGAAAGTCTCTGCATCCAGACCTCATGGCAAATCCACTGCTGAGTTAACCTTTAGAGAAAACATTGTTGGCATCAAATTCCTAAATAACATCAAAAGACAATGTTACTTGAGATTATGAGTCATTTCTTAAAAATAAATAGCTTACCGCTTGTTGGTGTGTGGGCTTTTCAAACCCACAGTATGTCTTAAAAGGTACTCTCTTTCCAGCTTGTGGCTCTGAAGTGTACCAGCTTTGAGTAAAACTCTGGTTACCAAGTTACAGAGAACAATGGAAACGAGTTAAACCTTATTGCAGGCAACAGTCACACTGTACACAGATACACAATTCAATATATGAAGATTTAATGTGTCTAAATTTGGTATGTGACTGTTTTTTCCTTTTAAAGTTTCCCTTGACTGTTTAACAGTTGATAATAAAAGGTAGGCAGCTGAAGAGAACCAACAAAGGCTCGATTTCTCTGTAACTCTGGTTTATTGCATTTTGTTTCTCATGAACTGGTTTGTTTCTAAGCCATGAACTGGTATCTGACCAGCTGCTTCTCCCTGAGCAGTGCATGAAGTTCACACTTACAGATTAAAACACATGGTTGCTCAGACATGAGTATGGGAATGTCAGGATTAAGCCCTCAGCTCAAACTGGGAATACATTTTACTGCAGCCCATGCAGTCCTGGCACTTTGAGTGACAGATACTACTAACACATATATCCCTACATGCATTGTTTTGTTTAATATAACAAAGTAAATTTGACTAGAGGTAATTTCCTGTGGAGATCATGCACCTGGGCCCCACAGTACACTGGTCAACCCTGCTTAACAGGAAATCTAAGAAGCTTAAGAGCACTAATGCCCAAATGGCCTCAGGTAGATACAGTGGCAACAAAAGATCCTTTAAAATAAACTCTGGGAACAGGCCTGAAGTGCAAAGGAATTCTGCAAATCAGCATCATGTAACAGAATTATTCAGGAACACAAATCTGCTTTTGAAAGATTTAAAGGGGTCAGTGACACTTGCATAATTTAAACATATTTTACTTCAAATGGCATAAAATCATCAGCTGAGAAAACAGTTTGACAGTACAAATATTAAATACTGTACATCGCTGATAAATCCCTACAACGGATATAACCCTCTTATTAGAGGAAACATCACCAGTCCAGTTTGGTTTCAGCAGCAGGCGCATATAAACCCTGTTGTTGACAGCGCATTGTTCTTCAACACAAAGGAACGGTTTCGCGTCGCTTTTACGCAAACCCCTTTGCCAATCCACAGGCGCCCACTGCAAACAAAAATCATGTGCAAAGGACGACAGTATTAAAGTATTCAGTTCAAACTTCAACAAAACAATGAAGAGGCGTTAAATTGTCCCAAAACAACATCCCTGTGAACCATAAGAAGCACTGTTGGCTGTAATCGAGCTCTAAATCATATTTTTGTTGAGGCGAGGTATCCTCTTATTCCAATGGAATTTACTCTAATGTTTTCATTTTCCTCAGTGAGTGCCAGTTATTATTAATGACATCTATTTTTTTTCCTTTTTTACCTAAATAACAGAATGACATTCTTCTGGATTGGATTTTCTCCTCTTGTTTGCAAAACGTTTAATTTACAAGACTCAAATTTAAGAGTGCAATGCAGGAGGCACCGGTACACACTTTTGAGTCCATCATCATCATCATCATCATCATCCTGCTCTTCCAAAATGAAACATGAAAAGTCAGGTGTCAGCAGCCTTTAAGGTGCGGAAGTGCAGAAAGTTTGTCGACTTTTCCCAAAGCAGCGGCATTTTCGACCCCTTTGAGCCACTCTTTACATTTCCTCACAACAGTCTCATCCACGTCTCCGTCCTCTTCCTCATACTCCACATCGTCGTACTTGTATTGATCATTCAAAAGCGATATTTTAACGATGGCGGTGATGTCCTGCTCGGCGCTTTCCGCTTTGGCGACAGGAGCGCAGCCTTTGGACGCTCCGTGCGCCTTTTTGGATGGAAAAACTCGCCTGTGGCGAAAGTCCGCGGAGGCGCAACACTTCTGCTGCTTTGCCATCATCTGCTTTTCGAGGTTTCGTTTTTGGATGACAAGAATGGCTTCAGGGGTGAGACTGAGGGTAAACTGAATCTCCTTCTTCCCCTCCTCTTTGCTGCCGTGGAGGTGTCTGGCGGAGTCCATGGAGCTGGAGCGCCTGACTCCTTCGGACGCGTCCTGAGGTTTGGGTACCGTCAGCCATAAGCTCTGTCCCTGCGTCTCCTCACCGGCGCCGGCCTTCTGAGATGAGCTTTTACTTCTGTCTTGTACGGCCTTTCGCCCCAAATTCCTTAAATTCGCTGATGTCCAAGAAGTGGACTGCTTCTCCTTATCGGACCCTGCTTTCTCTCCGCCGGGTTTGCTGGTGAGCTCAGTGTGAGGAGGCACTGCGTTGGCTTTCTTTTTCCCGAAGAGATCCCTGCCAGGAGAGGAGATCCGCTGGTGGAGGCTGATAGGCGGAAAAGGCATATTTGTGTGGCTGGAAAGTGATCAGGATACAAAAACGTGCAAATGTCCAAAGTGCAGATGATGAGGAAGCCCTGCGCAAAGCGACCTGCGGCGCTCTGCGGGCATTATCCAACAGCGAGGTGGAGGGAGGCTGTTGCAGTGCACCTGTTGTCCACACTGCTGAGTTCAACTGGTGCACACATGCACGGCCCGGCTGCTTTATGATGGAGCTGGCAGGAAGGCGTGGCCAGGAGACGCACCAAACAAAGCCAAGAAATAACTATGGTGATGTCATTTCATAATTTCCAGTAACCTGCTGAGGAGACCGAGGACATCCACCTCATGGGCCCCTCATCTTTTCTCACAGCGCCTCCGCTGTTTTACTCACATACTCAAATTGTTTCATAGATAATCAGCCTGAAACAACTGAATCTTCAAAGAATTGTGATTCAGTGAGTAGATAAAGTGATATCTGGTTTTCGTAAATGTGACACATTTGGGCCTTTTTTAAACAATTCAATAATAACTTGAAATGATCAAATTAGTTGGAAATAAAGCAGAAAATAGACATCATCTTCTACATGCTTCAAATAAGACTTTATAACATCAGCATGGCTCACTACCATTATTACCTTTGTTTTCAAACCAATTTGCATCTTTTTTTTACACAGAAATATTTGCACTGTTTTTTTTTGTTTTTTTTTCTACAGGTCACATCTTCATAACAAATAGTAAAAGTACAGTGTATTCATCTAATAATTGTTTAACATTTCATTTGCAATTAAAATATATTTGTCTTCCTTTGTCATTTAAAACACAATGTAAATATTATTCTATTATTATTATTACTTATTCTGTCTTTGCTGTTGTTTATTGTTTTTTTATTTTTACTGTAATAAACACTGTCTTTTTACTGTAATTTACACTGTCTATGCCACAGTGGTGGGTGAATTTCCCCCAATGAGGGATAAATGAAAAAAAAAAACTTGTCTATTCTATTCTGAATTCAGAGAATGGCTCTTCTTGGCTCTCATCATGGCGCAGCAATGCACAGTGGCTGCCTTTCTATGTAAACAAAGCACAGAGAGGAACACAAAATGTTCATTCTTCAGTTAAAGCAGTGCTATAGCTGTCAGTGTACCTCCCTATACGCGGCCATATAGATACTGTTTGGTGCACGGAGATGTAAGGTAACCCTGTCTGTCCTTGAACTAACAAAACATGTCAGTGGCACAGTGCTTTCAGTCAGTCAATATAGTCTCAAATATCAATTAACTGATGTATATTGATGGTCTCTTGTTGTTCTTTCAGCCATGCAGCCTATGAAAGGCATCCAGAGGAATACACAAATCGTATACAATGATGATTTCTCTTTTTTCTGCTCTTATCTGCACTTTCATGCACACAGTTCCACAATCAGGTGTAAGAGAAAATTCAATAAAGTCCAAATCAATACTTTTTAGACTGTTTATCTGATGTTGCCTGAGGCTATTTAGAATTTAGAATTTGAAACATTTTGAGGAGCAAAAGATATAATTTACAGTAAATACCATTATGTGTAACACTGGGCCCATACAGAAGCTGAAGGGAACACAGACTGTTTTTATTGGAGTGGTTGTTGTGGCGTGGGATCCCTCTCCTCTCTGACATAACAATGGATTAGATGCAATAAAGAGGAAACAACAGATTGCCGAGGTCAGAGCACTTCCACTTCATCCTCAAACTTCGCCGTAATCTAAAAATAGTGGGTACTGATCACAAAAACAACCACTCTCCCTTTGCTCAACAGAAACATTTTAGCCCTAAGATTAATTGCTTAAGGATTTGCTTGGTCTCTGTCAAGTTAGTTGAGCAGGGGGGGGGATTTTGTCAATGCTAATCCACCGCCGACACGTAATGTTATACAAGCGTCTAATGAAACTGTGGGGGCTGCACAAGAGGAAGTGCAATGCTATTATTTAGTCACATCACGCAGAAAGAAAACCTGGAGGCACTTTTGTAAAACCTTGACAAATCCTGCAGCTGATGCACTGGGAACCACGATGCACTGGGACTTTCTATATGCAACTCTTGGTGCATTAAAACAGTTTTAAAATCATTTCCCATCCATGACTGACTGCCAGCCCAAGGTATTCTATAACATAAAAGAAAGCACACATCCTCATCAGGATAATGTGAACATCTGCACCACAGATGGGGGGGAAGGCTGAGGTTATGAATCTTCCAGAGGAGGTCGTCATGACAACCACATCCTCAAAGGCTACACCATCATGCCGAAGCAATATAGGGAACTCGATGCAAGCTATTCTGGGTTATTAGGTCACATCAAAATCACAATGCTCAGAAAAGCGTAATTAACGGGGTCACTGCTACATCTGGCAGGAAATCTAATTTAAAGAGGAGAAGAAATTTTAATGTAATTTGATGAGCTAAGGGGGGCAGGTAGGCTGAAAATACACACACACACACAGACAAATAGACTAGACAGGAGCTGATTTTTAATCTCTTTAGCTGGAAAAAAAACTCAAAAGAGATGTGGATATTATATATTCCAGTGCATCATCAGTGAAGCAGTGCCCACTTTGCCAGAGGGAAAATAATGGTATATAAACATGGAATAGCATCTGAGTGCCTCGAATGGAAAACAGAGAGACAATCTGTTTTAACAATGCTTGTGTGTAAGAAGTCAACTGCATTTAAAAATTAGGAAGAGAATGAAATCATATTTCAGATGGAAATATGTATGTCAAAAGATCTATATATAAAGATAGAGGGGAAAAATGTAATGTACAGTGTGCACTTGTCTTGTAAATTATAGCAAACCCCAAATAATCTCCCTGTACTCTGTTTAAAATCATTAGGAAACACAGGAATATCTTTAAATATATTAAGCATTAAAGGAACTAATTTCTCTCATGTCAAAAGCAAAGGATCTTATAATGTGAGAATTCACAGTATGAAACAAGCCATAGTAAAAATCTGGAGATACAATATAATGTGTTTAAACAACATAAATGTATATATTTTACAGAGCCATTGTTCTTACAGTTTGCATATTAGGACCAGTCATGACAAATTGTCCTAACTCAGACAGGTTGTGAAGCATTTCATCACAGCATCCCTGTAGAAAAAAAAACACAGAAACAAGAGAAAATGTCTAAATCAGCCAGCATAATAATAACAATCAGTAACATACAGAAAAGGGAACAAAGGATAAATAAATAAAGCAGAGGCAAAAAAAAATGTCATGCATGCAAAATTAGAAACGACAAAGAAAAGCACTCGCGTCCTTTGTAACGACGATTTGGGTGGGGCTCATCATGAATAAGTGAGCATGTTTTGGCGAGGAAGCACCACATGTTCAGAGTGATGGGGGCTCCCTTTCTCCAGGTACTCTGTGTTGAGGGATGATGCAATACGAGTGATCACCATGGTAACCACAGATCATTGTTGCCTGCTCCGTTTCCTTCTCACACCGTTTTGCTCTTGCCATCGGTGTGTTGCTATGCAGACTTTGCCTCTAGCCACAGTCAAATTTTAGTGGAGGAGGTGTGAAACCAGTCAAGGTTAAAAGGAGAAGGGGGGGATCATAAGCAGTCTGAGGGAGGAGGGGAGGTCGGTGGACAGATAGGAGACTCACTCCTTCAGATGCTCCAGTTCGTGCCTCTGATTTATGAACAAAACATTCAACACCAGAATCCTCATGTTCTTCCTCCTGCCTGACATTTTTTAATATAATATCTTGAGGCTTGATGCTATTTTTGCTTCTGTAAATACTGCATGAATAAATTATTTGATGAGACTTTCCCCCATTTCTGATTAAATGTCAAAGCAACAGGAGCCTTAAAGCACTGTGGGAAGCACACACGCTGCAGATTATAAATAGGCAACAAGGTAAAACACATTAAAGGATCAGGCCCATTGGCCATGTGGTGTTGTGGCTAGCCAGGTATCACAGTTTGTTTGACCACAGACCGGTATAGGGAGAGACTGCAGCCTAATGCTTTTTAAAGCTTCACGCAGAGGGATAGAGGTCAGTGATCAAAATATGGCAAACAATAAAAGAGATAAATGGTCAAATCTAAATTAAAATGGATTAAAATAAGAAGCTTATGGAAAGACGACAATCATGTGTTGACAAAAAAAAAAAAAAGCAAAGGAGTACTAAATACGTATGTGATCATCAGTCAGGCCCAATCACATTTGCATTACTCTCTATCGGAATTTTGTTTTTTGGAAGGGTGGCACGGGAACAGGTCTTTGTCCCAGCTCTGTATTGTTGCTAGTGTTTGGGTTGGGGGAGGGGGAACTCTGGGTGGTTATGGGACGTCTCTCAGCTGTCAGTGTGGATTATACGGACGGCCAAATACACAAGGCACTTAGTGGGGGTCTGCACACCAAATGAGACATAACCCTGCTTACAGCTGGACTGACAAAACAACATCACACCTCCCACCTGGCTTAAGGGAAAACACTGAGTGGTTCACCATTTGGGACAATTTGAGAAGTGACCATCTGAATATAGGGGAGTGTTTTATTTAAAGTCATATTCAGTGGTGTACGTACTAAAGAAATAACTAAATAAATCACTTTCAAGGCTGCCAGACTCAATATTGCGCATTATCTACATTAAAAACAAAGAACCTGTAACCTGTGAGATTTTGATCCTCTCCTCTTGCACAGGACGGACTATTTGGGTCTTGATCTAATCAAAATGTTGTGTTGTGCTTTAACCCTATAGAGCTTAACATAAGCTCATCATTGGGAGGGAAACATTTAGTCAGTCTGGCTGAAAGAGCATTATTCCACAAGAAATGATTTTGTTTAGATATTATGGATGAAGCAAATAGCTTCACAGGGCTAAAGCACAGATGAATGTGAAACAACAAGCTGCCATTTGCTTGACATTAAGTGTCTGCACTAGTCGTAGGGGGGATTACAGCCATATGGTACAGGCGAACAGTGTTGGGAAGTAAATGAAAACATGTTTTCATGGAAGGGCTACTCACAGGATGCTCTCAGTTTTGTGTGCACCAATATTGTATCATATAACTAGAAGCTCTTATACACCAATCGAGCTTAACATTACGACCACTGACAGGTGAAGTGAATAACATCTCTTCATCATAGCACCTGGGATACATAAGGCATCAAATGAACATTATGTTCTCAAAGTCGATGGGGAGGAAAATTTGATGTGTACAAAAGTTGATGCAGGAAAATTGGGTGAATTTGTCAAGAACCAAACAGTGATGGCTAGAGGACTGGGTCGGAACATCTCCAGACCTTTAGCTCTTGTGGGGTGTTCCTGGTCTACAGTGGTCAGGATCTATCAAAGTGGTCCAAGGATGGACCAGTGGTGAACCAGAGACAGGGTCATGAGAGGACAAGGATCATTGTTGCAAGAGGGGAGTGAAGGCTGGTCCTGGTGGTTTGATCCAACAGACCAGAGAAGTTAATGCTGGCTGGCTCTGACAGAAAGGAGTCAGATACCAGAGCACAGCTTCAGGGGTCAAGGCTTTTTTTGGCAGCAAAAGGGATACCAACTCAATATAATGCTGGTGGTCATAATGTTTTGCCTGATCAGTGTATGTAGACAGTAAACAACCAAAGGACAGGCGCAAAGTCAATGCAGACAAAACCTAAATCATATCACCATGCTTACCTGGCAAATGGAATGTAAGAGATGCTATACCTGAAACAGAAACACACAAAGAGATCAGGATCCAACATGAGCCTGAGTGTGTCAAACACAAGCAGAAGAAAGACAGACATTCTTAAAATATGAGTGGTTTCCTGGTGAGCAGCATGCCAAAATGTAAAATGCTGTGTTAAAATGCTCCAGCACAAAGTAGTCATTGAACTAATGGGGGCTTTGCTGTCACTCCACAAAGGGGATCAACCAAACGTGATTGTGAATGAATTGGTTACACTGTAATCTTTGCACTAATCATTCCAGACAGATTGGTAGCGAAACGCAAAGCACAAAAAAAAGATGATACTCTGTAGTGGAAATGATTACAGCAGAAGTTTATCCCCTGATCAAACACCTAATATGTTGAAAATATGTGAGGAATCTGGTGCAGCAGTTGAATGATTAACTACAGTCTGAGCAGGACTGCCATCTTAATTGACCACCAGACAGGAAACCCTCATCTGTGAGGTTCAGCAGCTCTGTTAAAATTACATACTGTACACATTTCTAAAGTGAATGTTCTGGATACACTAAATAATTAAGCTCAGTAAAAGCTATCTGTGGTGTTTCTTTTTAAACTTGCTCTATATACAGTCAGTCACAGCAGCGCTTCAGTGTCATATGGTCACTTCACACAAGTCAGCCTGAGGACTGGACTTTGCCCACCTCAGTGTGTGGATCAGTGTCGACGTCTTATGACAGAAACACCTTCACACAGACGTCTGAGTGCCTACGTGGGAGTGCACTATGCCCCCCCAGTCTGTTAAGAATGAGCTCGGGATGTGTGACTTGTGGTTACCATGGTGATGCCTCTGCGAACGCAAGCAGAGCGGAAGTGAACGTACATCATGTAGGAGCTAAGGCAGTCTGGTTATGAGGCTGACACAGTCCTGCTCAGTGATGCAATGAAAGTGTCTATTTGCTTCCTACTGTGTTGTTGGGGGGATTTCCCATACACATTCACACCCTGTATGTCTGTTGTGTATTACTGCTGTGCAAATATGTTCAAATTAATGAACATACAAGAGCGGACATGCCCATACACATCACTCACCGGTCCTATTATTCACTGCTATGCTGGAGCCTAACCCTGCTGACCTTATTAATTCATGCACCCTTTTCTCATCATCTAGTCTAAGTTTCCTGCAGCATTCAGAGAGCCAATTTTAAAACAAGTATGAACACTATAGGGTGGCACGGTGGTGCAGTGGTTAGCACTGTCGCCTCACAGTGAGAAGGTACCGGGTTCGATTTTCAGCCTGCGGCCTTTCTTTGTGGAGTTTGCATGTTCTCCCCCGTGTCATGCATGGGGATTACATTAATTGGCTACTTTAAATTGTGCATAACAATGTGAGTGAGAGTGGTTGTCTGTCTCTATGTGTCCTGTGATGAACTGGAGACTTGTCCAGGGTGTACCCTGCCTTTCAACCTAGGAACACTATGAACAGGGCTGCAACTACCAATTATCTACATTACTGATTCAGTCTGAAACAATTCAGCTTTTACATTTTGTTGCTTGTTTGTTTAGTGTAAAACATCAGTAAAAAAATGTCCATCACAATTTCCCAGAGCAAAATGTGATCCAAGGGTACATTTTATTCTTACTGACTCATTCACCTGCAATATTAGTAGTAGTATTGATTCCAGAAACAGCTTGAATCCACATTGTGTGTAAACAACACAGGCTCATCCACACTGATCCTAGTACTGTCTCTTCTACTGCAGGCCAAAAATATACTGACCTACTATACAATTATGCCTGGCAACCTACCTACCAGTCTTCTTACAACATGACTGAGGAACAGGTATGTCAAGCACATGTCACCGACTACTAAGAGAAACTAGGTCAAAGTTTCTGTATAACCTTCACTGCCGCCCCTACCTACAGGCAGATCACGCAGTCTGCGTAGGGCCTCATCCTCCATGAGGGGTTACATTTTGCGCGAGAGGATACATTCGCATATATGCGCAATGGATGTGCATATGCGCTACCGCGAGACACGCAAAGCGTACAGAATCAAATCAGCTCGAGGAAGGAGAGAAGAGACCTGTAATTAGCTGCAATTTTTGACAGACATTTTTGACATCTGAACAAGGAGGAGGAGGAGCTCCGGCACACACTCGCAGAGCAAGTGAGGAGTTATGTTGTCTAAAAGACATCATGAGTCGGGGAAAAAAGCAGGGGGACATGTTGTTTAAAATAAAACTTTGTGGCACAGTTTACCTGAGCTGCTACTCATTAGACAGGAATCTGTCTCCAGTCTCTGTCTAGACTGGAGATTTTTTTATCCAGCAACCCTGACTAACATTTATTTAATGTCTTGTTAACACCCTCTGCATTCAACACTGATGAAAAAGAGTAGTAACATGACCAGTTGGTGGCCGTAGATAGGGCAGGGCCTCCAAATAAAATTTCACTTAGGGCCCCAATTTAGTCGGGGCGGCCCTGATAACCTCACTATATGCCTACTACTACTTTATATCTGTGCATAGTAATGGTTGTTTGATAATATATTAAAGCTCTGAAGTATAGGGTGAGTGAAGAACACCATTAACCATTTCTAGATTTAGCTGTATTTGTGCCAATAACAGGAAGTCAGATTAAAGCAACAGCAGAGTGATTAACTGAACTCACTCATTTATTGCAATGCAAACCAACTGGAGCGAAGTTCTTTAACACAGAAAGGCTGCTAGATCTGAGTTGGTGTGTGACTGATGAGTAAATGCATTGCCAACTGTGTAACAGTGGAGAGATGGCTGGTCATACTTACCATGTCATTGCCAAGAACTGCAGAATACAGAAGATGATAGCCAGCCCTTTTTTATGCCACTGTAACAGAAAAAGCAAAGCAGTTACTCTGATAGTTCAAAGCACTGCATGAAAAGCAACAAACACTAGGTCTAAAAACTATGAATTATCTACTTACCCAAAACACTGCACAAAGTGTTAAGACAAGGCAGAGCTGACAGAAAAAGAAAGCATGGGTTATCTTGTCGAACACTTCAGACATAAGACACTGGATTTCTTTCAGTATTTCACAGAAAAAGCTAAATTCTAACATAGTAACATAAAAAAACAGTAAAACAATTAAAGTGTCAAGCTTAAATATGTTGCCAAGATAAGTTACTTTATCCCTGCAATTCTTAAGAACACAACTTGGGATCTTTAACTGAACCTGGCCTTCTTATCCAATGCCAGGAGGCTACAGACCTTATGCTCCCTTGACAGTAGGTAGAATCAGACCCAGTAAATACATTGTGGCCTCATGTCAAGGAGGAATCAAAGCAGAAATTGCATTGAATACCATCAGTAACAATGTATGGACTGCTTTCCAATACACAGTAAGATAAAACATAATGAGCCAGTGAAGCAGCTGGCTAAACTTTAAGTCCAAATCAACAGTAAAAACACCCGAAAACATATTTACCAGCATAACAATCGTGGCTATCAGTCTTTTCGGTTCAAACATGCGCTTCAGCTGTTTTAGTGGTCCCATTAGGAAGCAGGTGCTTTGGAGGAACAAAAAAGAAACAAATTAAGTTCAATGACCTACTGTTTAAAAACTTAATCCATGAAATTACTGCAGCCATGTTTTGTCTTCATATCAGGTGCTAAGCTTTCATCTCTGTGTTTATTTTCATTGCTCTTTCCAGAAATCACCTATTAAACAGTGCAGCTCTTTTGGAAATGATGAACTGTACTAAAAATACAGACGCACATATAAATAAATAAATAAATAAATAAATACACACATACATATACACACATATATACACATACATACGTACATATATACACACATATATATATATATATATATATATATATATATATATATATATATATATATACATACACACACACACAAGTATATACAGTATGTATATACATGTGTGTATATATATATATATTTATATATGTATATACATACACACACACACACACACTCATATATACATACTGTATATACATATTTTCGAAATGTGTCATCACCATAATCAAATTTACCCTATGTGTTGTAATTATTAGAAGGTAAATATTTCATGTCTGACACCTCAATGACACATCTAAAACCTCCCACATAATGCGTGTGTGACGTCAGTCCATGTAACAAGACAAAAGGCTTTCCCCGCTCACGAGGCACATGGCTCTGGGCTCAGCTGAGTGGGCAGAGGGAGTCTGTGTAGCGTCACATCTGTTAGATGAGACAGAGTAGTCTGTGGTGACGCAGGCTCTTTCTACTGGTCTGCTGAGAGGGATGGAGTCTTTTTATTAACTGCTCAATATGACAGACACGAAAGATATCTACGCACATGCTGCTACAGCTCAATAGGAAGCAGGATGACAACAACACTAACAGCATTACTAATATGAAACCATTCCTTTATTGTTTAATATATTGAGAATCTGTCCATTAGTGAAGCCTGTCACATACAGATTAAAAATGAATTAAACGCTTTAAAACATGTCACCATCTCGCTTTGGCTCAGTAACCTGGGCTATGACGGGAGAAGGTCATCCAGTTTCTTGACGCATCTAAACCTCCTGGACATATGATACCTGGAAATAGAGACTCCCCTGTCTGAAAAGAAACCCTCATCAATGGTTCACCGTCAAAGAAGTCAGAGACATCGTGATTAAATTTGGCCCTTGGATTACGGAGACTAAATAATCTATAATGTAATGTAAACTCCAGTAGGTTGCTGAATTCTAGTGATAAAACATACAATTCTGATAATGGTTCGCCATGGCACTAAAATAAGTGAAAAGAATAACAGTATGTCTTCACAGATATCAGTGTAGCAGCATTATTATAGTACTAAGCCAGGTCCTACAAATAATGTCACACTACAAAAAGGAAACTTTTAGACTCGTTGCGCTTGGAGTTACAAGTTTGGTTTTGATGTAAATCAGAGTAATGTGTAAAGAAAGATTAGATATTGCCTGTGTGAGGAGGACACTGTCATGAGAGATGGCATCCTGTAACTGGGTAGGAATTAACTTTGCAATGAACCTATAGAAATAATAATATGAGAGCAAACCCTAATGTCTGGTCTATTTAGAGACAGATAGCACAAAAAAAGGAGATGCAGACAGATAGTCTGTTCCCACTGACCACTGTCTCTTTATCCCAAGTCCTTTCGTTCTGACCAAGTCCGTTCGTTCTGACAATTAAGCTGCAGGGTTGCAGAATGAACTGTATAAAAGAGGTCACAAAAATAAACTTAAGTGCAATATTAATCATTTGCAATGAAGCGCTGATCAAACCACATCTTTTTATGACTGAGATTTTAATTTACTTAGTGCCATATGAAAGAAGGTACTGGGTTCGAATCCTGGGCCTGGGGCCTTTCTGTGTGGAGTTTGCATGTTCTCCCCGTGTCTGTGTGGGTTCTCTCCGGGTACCCCTGCTTCCTCCCACCATCCAAAAACATGCGTGGGGATTAGGTTAATTGGCTAATTTAAAATTGACCGTAGGTGTGAATGTGAGTGTGAATGGTTGTCTGTCTCTATGTGCCCTGCGATGAGGTGGTGACTTGTCCAGGGTGTACCCTGCCTTCTGCCCTAAGACAGCTTGGATAGGCTCCAGCCTCCCCGTGACCCTTTGTGAGGATAAGCGGTAGATAATGGATGGATGGATGGATGGATAGTGCCATGTGATTGCAAAGGTTTCTGTTCATTTAGATCACAGTAATAAAAAATCATATTAATGCTAATCTGATTAAATAACGGAGATTACTCTGGTAGCAATAATACTAGTCTGTTGAGTTGAATTTATAGTCAGTCACCTCTGTTGACAAATAAAGACATTGTATATCTATTATAATAATCAGTCAGATAACATCTCAGGGTTCCTCACTCACAAAAAGAGGGTAAAGCAACCATGATTACTGTCTTCTTACTGTCTACAACCAAACTTGGAGAAATGGCTATAGCAGAGAAGTGTTGGTCATCAAGGTGAAACCGTAACATTAGGAGCCTGAAGCACATCATTTGTTCTGACCTGCCAGTTTGAGCCACACTGACTACTCTTACCTGGAAAGAGCTGCGATGTTCCCTAGTGTGTAGAAGACGGCGAAAAGCTTGATTCCATCTGGAAGGAACAGAAGTGCTGAACCCTGACAAAAACAGCAGAATAACATTAGCACACTTTCATTTTGGGGTTAAAAGAAGAGTCTCTAAATGAGTACATGAGTTTAACAAGATTGAAAGCTTACATCTTGTGCTATTTTGTCTTGAAATAAAAACAAACCACAGTGACTTCTGTGGAATGTCTTGCCGTTTTACTGAAATACAATGGACTCCCCCTGGTGCCAAAATACCACAAGGCTTCATTTAAGATGAGACATTCTTCCCTCTAAGAAATCACATAAGGTCATCTGTGACATAATCAAGAGATGTCTTATTGATCTTAAAGAAGTCTAATTTAAGGCCCCTGAACACAGGGTCATGATATCAGAATCAGAAAAGTTCAAAGAAAACTCAGCTATGATCTATGATCTGATGATTCTTCTCAAATACACTACTTACAATAAGTATATATTGTAGATATACGATATAGATATAAGATATTGTGATATCCTCAGCGGAATAGTGGATTTCATAGATACAGTGTTTGTTTCACTCCAGTGATTTTTGGTATAGGGAGGCAATTGTATTAGGGTGACAGACACACCTCATTTAGCGGTTTCCACATAATGGTCTCACTGTGTACAATGTGCCTTACATATTGGGGCCACTACAAAAAAATACAAAAAGACAACCCTTTTCAATGTGGCATCAATTTCAACATTCTGGGGGTATAAAAAGCTGGTATTTTCAGTAAGTCATTCCCAGTTCATCATTCAAGCATCCATGAACACTTGACGTCACTTAACGGATTAGTAGCTCCACCTGGCCATAGCGCTCCTTCAGGTCAGTAGTAGGCAGTCAGATGTTGCTCGTGAACTTGGTGTTTTTGCAAAGTGTCATCAGCAGACTTGCAACAAGACACAGAACTAGTGGCAGTGTTTGTGACAGACCCAAGAGGGGTACTTGGCTTTCCAGACAAAACATTCGCAAACGACTCCACCACTTTGGCTTGAATGCCAGACGACCGTTGCAGGTGATTCCACTGACACCAAGACACCGCCGTGACCGTTTGCAGTGGGCACAAGACCATGTGACCTGGACAATGCAGCAGTGGTCTACCGTCCTGTTCACTGATGAGTGTTGGGTCACTTTGCACAGAAATGATGGTCGTCAGTGTTGCTGGAGAAAGCAAAGTGAGCGATACGCCGAGGTCAACATGGTCCCCATGGTTCGCTTTGGTGGAGGAGGTGCAACAGTCTGGGCAGGCATCACCAGTCAGCACAAAACAGATTTGGTGACTGTAGATGGCTCAGTCACTGCACATTCTTACCTCCAAGACATCATAGAACCCATCATCATCCCCCAATTCCACCAGCACACCCCCAACTTTCTGTTCATGGACAATAATACTCCACCACATGGTCCCAGAATTGTCACAGCTGGACTTCAGGAAGTCGGAGTGCCTCATATGGTATGTCCAGCAATGTCCCCTGACCTGAACCCCATAGAGCAGGTCTGGGATCTGAAGCAGTGACTGGATGCTCATAACTCAACCCCACCCGACCTGGGAGAACTGCTGTAGCACTTGTGGAGGAGTGGACGCATTGCCTAAGAATAACATCATTAAGCTAGTGAGGAGCAGGAGAAGTTACTGTCAAGCTGTCATAACGGCAAACAAATCACTACACCCAGTTAAAATTTTAGTAACATTTTACTCGGGTAAAATGTTACTTACATTTTACCTGGGTGTAGTGATTTACTGGGGGCTGTCAAGACATTTAAATGACCTACATCAAACAGAAAGACCAACTTCTAGACACTGCTTATTTTTACAGATAAGGTTTATCAGCAAGTACCACCTGAGAAAAGACTTCCTGTCATTTCACGACATGTGTGAACAACTTTAATATGCAAGCACAAGAGAAGAGGAATTGGTCTTGATGGTATTTCCGGGTCATGTCAACTTGAGAGTTTCACAGTGCCAAATTAAACTTGGCACAAGAAAAAAAATAACTTGGTTTGCTAAAAGCATTAATAGCATTATGTACGCTCTGCATGCTCTGCATTCCTGAAGTCAGACCAAACATAAAAGACAGAGACACTCACAAGTATTGAACACAGGATGCCTCCAGCAAAGCATATGACAAACCATTTCACCCTGGTGCTGTAGCTGAGAGTGCTGGCATCAAGGACCTGGTGGGAACAATGGAAGGATGTTACAAGACAGACCTAATGACCCGCAGACAGAGCCACAGGCTTTCTACTGCTTATTTAACCATGTTGGCTAGAGCAAAAACAGATAACATCCAGCTACAGTATTATCTTAAACACACACAGCACGGGTCTATTACAGATTAGGGACCAGGTACACTGAATTTAGGCAAATTAAAATAAACTGGTAACATACACTGTAAAAGGAGCTACACTAATTTACGTCACATGATAGAAAAAACTTTATTTACGCATGCTTTGTACCATGTGGCTACAGACTGGCTCAGCACTAAATTGCACAGTAAAATCAGCAAAGAACCAGAGTGTGCCAGGGTGAAACTTTAATTTTGCAACGAGCACAATCACGTATAGTGAATACATATTGTTCAAATCAGCACCTTACCCCATTTCCTCCTCATCCGGAGAGCGTGAAAAAAGTGTAAATAAACAAACAATGCAATTAAGTAAATCTGTCAGGGTTAATGTGAAAGCTAGCACCGAAAAAAACACTCCTAACTGTCATGTCAGCTAGCCTCTACGGAAGGCTACATAGCCAGTTTGTGCTACTAACGTAAAACGTTGTCCAAGATAAGTCTACGAAAATAATCATCACCTTAACATTACTTGTAGTTATCTAAATGGTAACGTTAGGTCTAGGCTATTCAATTTAACACATTAACGTTACACGACGTTAGCGTTAGCATTAGCATTAGCTGGTCAACTGCCATACAGTAAACCAGCGAACTACCTGGTCAGTCAGACCCAACTCTTCATTGTCCTCTTGGCCGCTTAACACACGACGAAGCTTGTCCATCGCTGAAGACTGTCAACATGCAAAAAAAAGAATTTAGATATTTGCAACTGTACGTCTATAGTTTACGTCAAACCGTTTTGAAAGGAGCAGTGACAACTGACAAGTTTCGTTTGACTTCCTGCCTTCCGGGAGGACGTTTACTGTATGTGCCGACTTCCGGTCGGTTTGTCACTGCCACTGTAGGCCAACGTTACAAGGAAGGTGCTTAAATAACAGACCGCAGATCAGCTTGTGAACGCACCGTCAAAAACACCACTTCCTCGTATCTGCTGCTGCCTTTCGGCGCTGTCGGAAATAATGGCACCTCACAATAAACGGCGCGTGTTGCGCTCTTTGAAATGTATTAATGATGACGGTAGAGGTATGATTGACTGTTGGTGCCTTATATATTTAATTGACAATGAAAATAATATGTATTAAACAAATGCACAGTTATTGATGTCATATACACCATTTTAAGGCTTGATCACTTGCATCGATGGTCTATCAGTAGCTCTTCAAAATAGCGTTTATTTAGTTGTTTTAATATATGGTCGGCTACGAATTTGAATATCGTTTTATGCTGCCTGCTGTTGATTTGTGTTCTTCTTTGTCGCCACCTTGTGGAAGTACACTGTTGGGCTTCTCTGCGTCCTCCTGTCATGACCATGCTGTACTAGCTCATCTTGTGCAGACTGCAGGAGTGTTTTGACTAATTCAATACATAATGTTAGCACTAGCTTACCCATGAAAATTATTCTTGTAATTAAAGTATTTTGTATGCAAAAAATGAAAAATGTTTTATTAATTAACCAATTTACTTGAACATCATTCAAGACTTATGTCTAATCATTTACCTGACTGGCATGTCAACCTATTGGAAATGCCACAAAGCTTTGTTTCCATCAATCCTAAGTGGTGCATCTTCAACATCAGAATGGAATACAGTCTTTCAGCATGAGAGTTAAAACATTATGCTTTGTGTCAAGGCTATTTAACATTACCTTGCCCTTATCAACAGCATAACAGGCGCCAAATGAGATACAGTTATATGAAGCTTTTGACTTTGGGTCACAGCGTCCTCCTGAGGGACATAGTCATTGACATTGCTTTTTATGTGTATGCCAGCAGATATCTTTATTTTAATTATCTTTAAATGCACACCAATTACAAACACAAGAGTTAGCAAACATAATCAAAATGAACAGGTGGCAATGAAAACACAACAAATACAAATTATTCTGACAATCACAGATACATTTGCTTTAAAAGATTTGTTGTGCATTTGCAGGCATAAACCGCAATTGCAGACGTACAACAGACTATAAAACTGAGGTATTGAGCATCTTAGAGCTGAAGCATTCACAGAAAATGCAAGACATTATCTGTAAATACATAAACAAAATGCAAAACTTCAATTCTAAGACACAACAGAGAGATAATCCTTCTGAATCTTGTAACATCCTGGTGAGTGTAGTCACTTTATCTGTCATCTTTAGAGAGCATCACTGACATTTCTTGTAGACGTTCTACTGACGGATATGAAAAATGGAAGCAAAAATCTAAATATTGATTGTTGTTGTTAAGTTAAAGAACACTAAAGATGCAAACTTGGTGTTTCAAGAGATAATAGTAAAAATAATGAAAGTTACATACCAGCATGGATGGACTATGCAGTTTGCCCTTGAATGTTGTATTTAATGTCTCTACTTAAAAATAAAGATCCTCCAGCCAGGCCATGTGACACTGTGTCCTCGGGCAGGACACCGAACCACACATCCACACATTGCTCCTGTTGGTCAGACCAGCACCTGCAGGGTAACTGCCATCACTGTGTTTGTATGAATGGGTCAATGTGATGCAAATTGTGAAGCTGTTTGGATAAAGGTGCTGCATAAATTCACCATCTATATTTATTGGCTCAGTGGTCCATCACTTTCCTGGAGAGTTTTTATCTGGTTTTAGTCAGGTCAGTTTTAGTAATCCTCTGGAAAAGAGTCACATTTAACCACAATATGACAAAATGTGATAATATTATTTGGGGATATGTTTAGTGGTGATTTGCAAAGCAGCCCTCTGCTCATGAGAGTCTATAAGCCTAAGGGATGGGTTTAATGCAGAAGTAAAATTTCACTGTACTTGTATATAGTATGTGACAATTATAAAGCTTGACACATGATTATACTTTGAAATATTCACTCTAAAATGTAACTCTCCTGATTTAAGACTGTTTTTAATCATTATCAATATCAAATATGATTTGACTAAGAATTTAAACCCACCAGGAATATTCAACAACCAAATGCCAAAAAGCAGCTGTTCACAACAGCAGACTTTGCCGTCAGGTGCTGCTGGCTGCTTTGTTGTGAATACAGCCAACTCTGCGACACACAAACGCAGGAAGCACATGGAGGATGACGATCTGCTGTAGCTACAGATAAAAGACAATACAAGAGTCAGATATCTACATGAGCAGCACCCAGTGGACACCTCAGCTGCTCTGTGTTCGGACGTTTTCAGACAGTACAGCAATGTGGACATCGCTGCCACTGATCTTGTTTCTCTCCGTTTTATTCTGCTATGGATGCACGTCGGGTTTCGTCTGTCCGAGGATCTGCCGCTGTTTCTCCAACACAATCAGATGTAACAATGTGACAGAAGGGTCAGCTCAGGTGATGGGCCACAGAGAGAAAAGACTGTAAGTTCAAACTGAGATGGAGTGAATCTGGCAAAGACTTAATTGAATGGTCAGTCTTGACTCTTCACTTGACTTATGTCTTTGTTAATACATTTGTTGCTACGATTAATTTATACTTGTTTTTATGTAATTAACTAGAGCCAGGGCATACCGTGCGTATTTACGCACACCATCCACCCATCCACCTGAAACAAACTCGATTGTTTACATGATGAAATGCGCTTACATTTAAGCTAAATACTGCTGAACTGACACGTTTCACATATCTTTCATATTTGATTTCATATCTTTATGTGATGTATTCGTTTTTGCCTTTGCTTCGATTCGATTCCAACAGAGTATACGTTTTTTTGGGAGTCAAATCATTCTGTCATACAATAACTATTTAAACATGTTAAGTGTTTGGTTAATTTGTTGGAACATTTTCCAAACTCTTTTTCAGAGTTTATACGTTTGTCATGTCATGTGGCACTGTGTGTCAGTCAAGCCTTTGATCAACCTCAGTATTTTGTTAGTGTTGCCCAGAATCACTTCACTGACAAGAGGTTTTACAATTATAATTATCATCTGTCAAATAAGACGGGGTCAAAGATGCATTTCTGTCTCTAGAGTTTCCATCCATAAAACAGGAGGGAAACTCTAATTCATGCAGTCTAAATGCAGTCCTGAGACATTTTACGTCTTTTCTGCCAACACACTGGCACTCCAGCAAGTTCCACTTGATGTTGACACACTTGTTCATTTTCCAAACCATGGAAGATCAGTGGTGCTAAAACCAAATGAGAGTGGCTGTTCTCTGAAAGTAACCATGTTTATCCAGCAGGAAGCATCCATTTGTCCTGTCAGCATAAATGTATATGCAGTATAGGCCCACTACAAGCTGTCTGGTCATGTGTTTATACTTTTCAGGCTGTGCATCCTGTTGTAAATTCTTAGTAGTAATAGTAACATTAAAATATGGATGAATGGACTGAAGGACATCATATGTTAGTATTTCATGGTTCATTGGGTAAAAGTACAGCACCACATCATGCTCAGCTGTTGGGACACAAAGGGTTTAATTACCTATGAAGAAAATGTCAAGTTGATCTCACGCAGTCAAGTACGTCATCTCAGCCTATAGGGTTCTCAGTTTTACCAGACTGTCGGGGGCCTTGAAGGTGGAGAGTCTTGACCTCTCCTCTGCTGAATCACACAACCTTGAGTCCCTCCTGATAAGTGTCCATAAACACCAAGGACAGCAGCTTCATCATGTGTCAAACAACACCAGCACTCTAGGAACTTTGTGATTAGTCAAATGATGAAATTAACACTATTTATTGTTTCAAATCATCATGTTAATTGAACATGGCGTAGGGGTGATTAAATGCAACACTGATCATGTTTGGATGCAAAATGCACTGTATGTTTTACAGACACTGTGAACAAGCCACAACCTAAAGGTAACAAGGAGACGAATCATCTGTGAGACTGGACTGGCTAAAATTTAACCTGGAAGTCATGCAGTTTATTTCAAAGTGAAAACCACATTTAATTGTCTTAACTTATATTTTGAAATCAAATGTATCTCTCCATATTCTTTTTTTCAGGTTCCTCTATCATTTGTCTTTGCACACTATTTCAAGCCATTCTTTTGAGGGTTTGAAAGGAGTCCAGAGGATGTAAGTGTCATTTTCCTTCTACTGACAATCTCTGACTTAAACAATCAGATGTATTGTTGAAGAACTGCTGTGAAAATTAATCTAAATGTTTTCCAGTTCTCAGTCTGTGCTCCTCTTTTCTTATTTGCTGAAGTAGTCAACAAATCAATCATCAGTTAAGCCAGTATAAAAAATGTATGCACTGCCAGATCCCTGTAATAGAGTGAGAACAGGTCTATGCATATTAACATGTAAAATGTTAGTATTCCTATCTTTGGCCACTATCATAACAAAACTGGACAACAATGATGTTTCAGGGAATGAGGTCTTTACGAAAATAAGTCATGGTGTTTGACGACTTTTCTTTATTTCTGCTCTCCTCAGTGAGATTACTCAGAGTGTTACTCTGGAAACCATTGAGGCATTGGCATTTAATAACCTTCTCAACCTCTCTGAAATGTGAGTCTTTCCTGTCACCATTTGAACCAACAAAAGTAATGATTACTGCATTGCAGCTGAGTTTAAAACTTGCTTTGCATTACTTTGCAGCTCAATCCAGAACACCAGGAGTCTGATGTACATTGGCAGAAGAACATTTAACAACCTCCCTAAACTGCATTACCTGTGAGAGACCTAAATATTCACAATTTAAATTTTCAAATTTATTTAGTTTAAGATTTTAATGTGCAAATTAGACAGAAACCTTTTCATTTATCATTCAAAATGCAATACCATTTCTGTCAATTTGAACCTAACAGCAGACACACTGATTTATATTGCACTGTAATATATTTTGAAAATATTTACATATCACAAAATGACACTTGTCTTCATTTGGATTAACAGGAGCATCTCAAATACTGGGATAACGATTTTTCCTGACATTACGTCTATCAATTCTCTTGACTCAGAGTTTATCTTGTAAGTACATCTGTTGTTAAGGTCTTACATGACAAAACAAAAAGCACCATAAACATGTCACATGGCACTGCTGTGAACTGTCGTGCTATTGCAGAGACATCTGTGACAACCTGTATCTGCTGGAAATTCCTCCAAATGCTTTCAGTGGAATGACGAAGGAATATATCACAATGTAAGTGATGCTTTGCTTTACACTGTTTGGAGTAAATGTAAATAATTTCTTGCCTTTAATCATAAACTATCTTGTGATTGCAGGAATTTATACAACAATGGTTTCAGGGAAATACACAACCATGCCTTCAACGGGACAAAGATAGATAAACTGTAATGTAAACTGAAAGATGTAAGTTAAGTTTCTGTTCTCGTGGCATTAAGCTTTTGCTCCATTACTGCTGTGATTTATGATTTCAGGGTATTAAAGAATAACCGGAACCTCAGAGTGATCCACAGAGATGCTTTCAAAGGAGCCACGGGCCCAGGAGTCCTGTAAGTGATATTTTTAAACCTCCTGAAAGTCACTTAAAGCAACTTTTATTTGCTTGATTTATACTGGGAGCAGCAGAGGAAAGAGGATGTTTGTCAAAGTGACCATTTAAATTTCAGACTAGCTTTTAATGTCTTGATAGATTCATGCCTTGGATTCTAAGGTGAAACTTGAGAGATGGTAAACATGATAATAGGATTTTTCTGAGGAGCTTATTGGGGAGATTATTGAGAGAGTAACTAACACATTTGCAAAGCTGAAGGTTGGTGAGAAGGAGTGATTCTGACTGACCTGATACTCAGACCACAACCAACAGCGCACAACCACCACAATGGTCACAAAGTGGCCTTCACACCTCCACGGCAGTCCTTTTGTTGTGTGTGTTATTTCACAGGGACGTGTCTGCGACAGCTCTAGCAAAGTTACCACCACAGGGACTGGAGTCAGTCCTGGTGCTGTTCGCTCAGTCGGCGTACGCCTTGAAGAGTCTGCCTCCTCTACAGGGACTATGGAGCCTACGAGAAGCCCATCTCACCTACAATAGCCACTGCTGCGCACTGCTGAGCTGGAATACCAACAGGTGAATTACACGGTTTAATTCAGGTTTTGTAGCTTTTATCAGCAGTAAGCTGTGAACCATTGCTGTTCCAGTGGACTCAAAAAGTCAAATCTGAGTAAAACATAAAGTATGAGTAGTGTTACACATGTATGTGTTTGTGTCAGAGAATACTAACACAATATTTTTTTTTTTCTCTAGGGACATCCCCAGTAATCCTGCATGGAGTAATGGATCGACATACTGTGATGAGAGCAATCCTTCAGCAAGGTTAAACTTCATTAAGATTTCCTGTCTGTGAGCAGCGTCCATGGTGGTTGAATTAAACTTTCTGTAACCATGGTCCTTCATGAAAAACAGCACAAATCAAATGACACAAAATGAAAAGGAAACCAGTTTGACTTCTTTCTTTTTTTTTCCTGAACAGTGTTCAGCGTGTGATTGGAGGCTCAGCAGACACCACCCTAGTTATGGATATGCCATTTTTCTCAAATGTTGATCTGTTTGTGGAGGACGAAGGTTTTGGGAACGTGAATTTTCACTATCCAGAACTGGACTCCTGTCAAACCCGGCCAACTTTGGTTTGCACGCCTGAAGCAGATGCTTTCAATCCCTGTGAGGACATAGCAGGCTTCAGTTTTCTCAGAGTTGCCATTTGGTTCATCAACATACTGGCCATCACAGGTAACCTGACAGTGCTCCTGGTCTTCTTCACCAGCCGGAACAAGCTGACGGTGCCTCGCTTCCTCATGTGCCACCTGGCTCTTGCAGACCTCTGCATCGGTATCTACCTACTGATGATAGCGACAGTGGACTTGCGCACACATGGTCACTATAGTCAGCATGCCATTGAATGGCAGACAGGGCCTGGCTGCAGTGCTGCAGGCTTCCTGTCTGTGTTTGGTGGAGAGTTGTCAGTCTACACACTCTGCAGCATCACCCTGGAGCGCTGGCACACCATCACCAACGCTATGCAGATAGAGCGTCGTCTGGTACTCACACAGGCAGCGAGTATAATGGCAATGGGCTGGCTCATCTGTCTGGGGATGGGGATGCTGCCTCTGGTCGGTGTGAGCAGTTACACCAAAGTCAGCATGTGCTTACCCATGGACATAGAGACGCCCCAGGCTCAGGCCTTCATCATCATTATGCTGCTCTTCAACGTGGCCGCCTTCGTCGTGGTGTGCGTTTGTTATGTGCTCATCTATGTGGCTGTGAAGAACCCTGACATCCCTGGGAGAAGTGCTGACACCAAGATTGCGAAGCGCATGGCCGTGCTCATCTTCACAGATTTCCTCTGTATGGCACCCATCTCCTTCTTTGCCATCTCCGCTGCGTTCAAGGTCCCTCTCATCACTGTCACCAACTCCAAGATTCTGCTGGTCCTCTTCTTCCCCATCAACTCTTGTGCCAATCCCTTCCTTTACGCTATCTTCACCAAGGCCTTCAGGAAGGACGCGTATCAGCTCATGAGTGCCATGGGCTGCTGTAAAAGCAAGGCCAGTGTCTATCGCATGAAGGCCTACTGCTACAAAAATGAAATCAGAAGCAACTTGGGATCCAATAACAAAGGATCCGCCACAGGAATGAGGCTAGCTAAAATGCCACAACAGAGCATTCATCACCTGAAGGAAGAGGGAGATCTCTCCTGAAAAAAAAAAGTTGCAAAACTCTTTTAGATTGTTAATAGGAAAATTGGAATTATGGGAATTATTTACTTGTACTTGAGTCATATTTTTATTAGAATGTATGATAAATATTATTTAGTTAACTCCAGTGAATAAAAAATAGATATTTCTGGAAGACATGTTCTGATCCTCTGTTCAGTTAAGTGTCCCAGTGTGCCCTGAAGTCAGTAAACCAACATGAAAAGGAGCCGTCATTCATGATAATAATATTTGGCCAGAATGTCTGAAAATGACATTTTGCAAGGTGAATCGAGGAAGGAGGAATCTCCAGAACAGCTACTAAATGGACCCTCGTTGTTTTGTCAACTATGCTCAAAAAATGTTCACTCCCCAACATTTAAACGAATTCATCTAATGAATGAGAAGACCTTAAAGTACACCACAAGAAACTGCACATTTTTAATTCCATGAAAAGTTTGTGGTGAGATTCTTTGGTTAAATAGAAATTTTTTATCATCAGTGCTTTTTTTTGCCCCTGTCAATTAATCTCAAGTCTGCTGTTAATTAATTAATGTAAGATAAATTGTATTCTGAGGCTGATTACATTGACTAGACTGAAGAAGAGTTGCATGAAAGCTTAGTTATACAGTAGCTGACCAGGTGGTGGAGTAGTTGGCCAGAGCCACCAGGGTTTGTGTGTTTCTTCTAATGCTTTTGAGCTCGTGTTGAAAATAAAATATATCACCTTCACCTGCCAGTCTATAGTAGCCTATATGTTGCCATGTTAGGCTACATAAATGTGCATAATGATTGTTGTAAGATAAAGTGGACATATTTGTGAGATAACAGCATATTTCTCTGTATTAAATCAAGGAAATACGTAAAAAAGGGAAAATAAAAACATACAAACTTAAATTGCAAGGGATTTGTTGAGTATATGTGGCTCCATTCAGCTGTGTCACTTCAGGGGCACATTTTGGTTCTTTCCAGTGTGTTGGTAGTTTTCTTGGTGCACTCAGTCAGTCCCGCCTTCATTGGGTCTGTCCTGTGACGTGGTTAAAAAGTTAACTTTTTTCTGTCCTCACTCCAGCTGAACGTGATCTCGGGTCAACAGCAGCAGCTTCGTCTCTAAACCGGAGGGTGATGTTGGTTATTGTCGCACAATCCGCTTAGAATAAAACAGGTTTTCTAAAAGAAGCGGTGAGGAGCTCAGACCATGGCAAAGAAGTCACCTCCAGGCTGGTTTGGAGTTTTTCTCTCGTCAACGACCATAGCCATTATTATGGGGAGTCCGGTCAGCGGTGAGTTGTTTATTTTCTTGGATGTTTGTGTTTTCCTGCACTAACTTGATGCCCCTCAAAGCGGCACCTCAGTCTGAGCTGGATCTAATGCGCAGCAGGGACCAGTTTGCTCTGTGCTCATGGAAGAGAGTTAAATACTCTAAACCTTAAATAACTTTAAGTATCTTTCTATCCCCACAATACTTAAATGTATCTTATAGTCCTGATAACATCTTTAAACCATAAGGCAGAGTAAGCCTTGGCACCAAACACGCATTTTCCTGTAGCTTATTTTAATTATAGTAATAAACTGTGGCTTACTCGGTTGTGGACTGGAATGCTGACAGAAAACAACACGTTAAATACACATTTAGTCAAAAACTGAAGTCCATAAATGCTGAAAAGTATTTGAGTGTTGTGTTGTGTTTTAATTGTGTTTTAATGTTTTAATTTTTAATTATTTTTTTTTTCATTTGGTGACCTAATTTTACTAATCATGACTGCTTAGAATCCTTTTTTATGGATAAATAAATGTTTATAAAGTTAATTTAAATGTTTTTGTTATGAATATTCGTGATGAAAGGAAATAAATAGTCATCTGTTTTGATAATCTATTTATCTATTAAGTCATTTTTAGACACAAAAGTGCTGAAATTAATTGGTCCAATTTTCTCAAATGCTTATTTTCTCTGTTACATGTAATCTTAATTAGAACAGTGTTGAGATTTGAGCTGTTGGTTCAGCAAAATAAGCACTTTTCTAATGATTAATTGATTATTAAAATCTATCATGAAAACAATAATTTGACTTTAAAGCCCTTTAAACTGTTTTTTGTGTGTGCATTAGTACTTTGAGTGTCAATTATTTGATGCTTATTGTATCAGTTTTCATCTTGCAGTTGAACATAGAGTTTGTGCTGACCTAACCTAACCTAATCTAATCTCCCTCCACAAACAGCTCAGCATCCGAGGAACCGGCTCCACCGTCCCACCAGGACCTCTGAGCCTCCGGTGATATCGGGCCGTGTTTCAAGGGTTTATCTAAGCCCAGATCAGCTCAGACGGCTGCACTTCAAGCCCACCATCGGATCCATACAGCTGTCGGAGGGCCATGAGGCTAAATTTAACTGCTCCATCGACATCCCTGATGCCAGGCTGGAGCCCACCATCCTCTGGGTGAAGAACGGCCAGGACATGGCGGAAAACACACAGGTGGTGATCAATGAGCTGCAGACTGTCACAGACGGGGTCACAACTCTCCTCTCTACTGTTAGGTACAGTACGCAACACATGGAGGTGTGTGAGTGTGATGGTTGATTGCACAGAAGTGTCATCCTGTACTCTATTACAGCATTAAACATGTGCAGCGTGTGGATGCTGGGGAGTATCGCTGCAGACTGAGCATCAGCACCACGACGGTAGAGTCCCGGCCCATCACCTTAGAGGTTGAAGGTGAGTTTCAACATGGTGCAAGAATTTGGATGCTTGTCAGGATGTAAACATTTTTAGGACACATCTGTAATGTGTCTATAGGTCTGCCGACATTTCTCAATCAACCAGAGGACAGGAACGTAACAAGAAACATACCGTTCACGCTGTCATGTGAGGCAGTAGGACCTCCGGATCCTGTTCAGATCCGCTGGCTCCGTGACGGATTACCTGATAGTGACTTTCATAAGTCTCCCAGCAGCTACACCGTGTCAGGTGAGATCCAAACCTCACGTCTCTTTCTCTTTCTCACACATACAAATAATATGTTTCACAGTGATCTAGTTAATAACACCTATACTCCTTCCTTATTGTTGCCTGTTCCTGTTGAAGTGGCTGCTAAATAGAAGTGTAAATTCATGCTTACACGTCGTCCAGTGAATGATCACAATTTGACACAACATCTGCCGGAATGACACCTTTAATCAGACTTAAAGAACATGAAGATGTGCTGACATAAGAGTCATATTTTGTTCCCCTCAGCAGTCTGGCATTGGTTAGAGGAGCTGGAGGAGTTTGATTTAAAAGTGCTCCTTAAATGGCTTTTTGATCCAGCTTTATTTGTAGGTTTGTTTTTTTTCTGGTATCTAGAAGAACTTTTGGCTCCTATAAAAAGTTGTAAAAGAAGTATACTAGGAGGAACACAGGCTATAGTTCATTAAACCAGTTAATTAGTTTCTCTGTGTGATTGGATGTGGACAGATAAAGGGACATTTGGCTCTTTGTTAATGGTGACAAAGTGTGGAGCAGGTTGTACTCAGCTTGCCTCACTTTATCGTGGTTTCTATTCTGCCTCGTCTGTGCTGCCTCAGCATCTGTACTCTGCTTACTGCAGTGAGATTTAGCTCCACACTCAGTGTCACTGGGGCCTCCTGCTGCACTGCCTCATGCTTAATAGCGGTCATTCACACATTTATTTAGCCTTTATTGTACCAGGTAGTCCTTTGAGATTGAAGATCTCATGGTCAGTGCTTTCTGTAACACCTGTCTTCCAGCTGTATACTGAAGACAATGTGACACGGGGAGCAACTTAAAGGGGATGTACCGTTTACAAATTGGGCCTTGTTTCTGGGATAAAATACTGCCATTTACTCAGCCATTTCACTTTAGAGTCTTTTGGAGTATTTCCGACAATTTGGGATTTGGTGATATCCATTTAACAGGAGTGAATGGGGCACAAAAATGCAGCCAGTCAATGACACAAACCTGACCATTTCTCTAATGACAGACATTTAATAAGATGAGCTACACTATTACTATTCTCATTTGAGTCAGGAGTTGTCCGTAACTTGAGAAAATTCAACCTGTAAACAGACTCTACTTCCTGTGTATTATTGTTTACTAAGGACTCTTAATGCCCACCTATGTGACCTTCACAGTGCCTGAAGTTTGTGTCATTTACTGGCTGCATTTCAGTGCCCGCTTCACTCCTGTTAAATGTATATCGTCAAATCCAAAATCATCGGAAATACTGTAGTACACTAGTTTGACTTTTTTGATGAAATGACTGGTTTAATACCACTCTGCTTTATTCTAACTTTTGTCAAGAGAAACATATTTACCAACATTTCCAACTGTTGCAAGTATAAGAATTATTTTCAGTGTTTGTTTCATAAAATGACCATCATTAGTTCCCAAATCACAAAATCAAAACTCAAACATATTTAGTTTAACAACAGAGATGAATAAGAAGCCAAAAAATAGGGTTGAAGAGTTGAGAGGGTGAAACCACCGAATGTTTGATATTTTTAAAAAAATAAAGTAAAAATAAAGTTAATGTATAAACTTGACTGAAATTTAATATAACATTGAATATTAAGTCAACACTGCTTGAATGAAGATTGAGGGTTGAGTTTTAATTTTATGTTATACTCTGTGATGAACATGGAAATTACATAGCCTTAGTCTTTTCAGTGTGGACTCTCCCTTTATGGCCTCAGCTTCTTCGAAGAAAACATTTGTTATTAGAAACATAACCTTTCTGCTCTCTTTACTCTAACCGGTCATTTTCAGCTCGCCGCAGGCGAAGGCCCTCCTGCTGCAGCCAGTGGTGTTGATTCAGCCTGAAGCTGAGGGGTTAAAGGTTCAGAGCTGTGCTCTGCTCCAGCATGTGCAAGGGCCTGGGCAGTAAGGGGATGGGGGGCTGCAAAGGGAGACAGTTCGGGGGTTGGCTCTGGGGACAAAGACCTCATTCACAGGACGGCCCACCAGCCGACAGGGAGGGGCTGGACACAGAGGCTGGCAGACTGCAGGCTACCAGAGCTGCTCTCTGCAGGCACAACCAAACAGTGTAAACCAACGCTTCTCATGCTTACCATGAGTCCAGGGCTGCTTTTTCCATTGCAGCTTAGATCCATTGATATTGTCAGGGTGCCTCTGTTGAAGTGTGATGCATGATAGTTTTATTTCAGTGTAAGCATGCACTCTACTGTACATGGACTAATGAAAGCCTTCTTCTTAATGTATCAAATAACAGTAGGTGAACACAGGAACCCAATAAACACATGTACAGTCATCAAGAGTGAAGTTGTAACCTTTGGCTACATTTTCTGCTTAAATATAAAAATGGAAAAATAACGACATCTCTGGCAGCTCAGTAAGCTGGAGAGCTCCACTCCATCATTTGTGATGTTTCCATTTAATTTGCCAACCTATCTATTTTTATAACAGTGGTGTTGTGTTTTGTTTTCATTTACTTGCCAAGAACAGTGAAAGCAGAAATGCAAGTGCTTGAACCTTATTCACTTCTTTTTACAAAAAATGATATGACCTAAAAAGAATGTGTCTTTCAGGTTATGAAAAAACTCCAGCAGCATAATCCTCTCTTCTGTTGGCACTGTGTTTTAGACACACGGTTTTACCAAAATACTAAATATATGCACACATAGGTTGTGGATCTGTGTTGTCCATACATGTCGTCATATGAATGAATCATATACATGGACAACACAGAGGTGGGTCATTAGTGGATTATACTAAACATGGTTTAGCATTATCGAGTTTTGGCAAGTTTTTGTGTACATTATGATACTTTTTCTACTAGGTTCACCATTGAATACATTGTGTCTGGCGTCATTTAACATGACCTATAGGAAGAAGAAGAATTCCTTTTTTAATCCCTCGGTGATTTACACTCTGTTAGTATTTTATTTTCAGTTGCACATTACACACAAGTTATGAAACACGTGCACATTGCAGTAGAGGACTGTTTTTGGTTTGAAGTGAAGCATGTATTAGTTATATTTCCATAGCTTGGCTGGAAATGTATTCACACATTTCTCTTGGAATATGAACTTTTATTGCACATAATTCAAAGTTATATAAAATTTAATCATTGAATTTTACTTTAAATGTTTTTTTTTTCAGGTGAACAAAAATATGAATGATTTCACCTGACCTATTTAAAACCAGGCTCTGTTTTTGTGCAAATAAACTGTAATCAGTGTTTGCATGAAAAGTGAAGCACTCTTTATCCTGGTGCTCTTGAGCAGAAGAAGGCAAACTAAAGAGGACGTGATATCCTGCAGAATGTAAACAAAACACCCCAAGTTGGTTCTAGCTTTCTCTCACAGGCTGTTCTGTGATCAGCTTTTGTGGAAAGGTTTCTGAGAGAGAGAGACAGGAAAACAGAGCACAAAGGGGACAGCTGTCCCAGTCCTATTCTAACCAGGCTGTTGAAAGACAAGACAATTGTATGTCCAGGAAAAGAGGCCCAGCAAAAGCATTGTTACCACAGCATACATCACACAGGAGAGGCTCAGCTTCAGCTTACTGCACGAGACGCTGCTGTGTGATCTTTTGTGGTAAAATAAGGGAGTGATTCATCCCCAAATATGTGTTATTTTTGCGTCATTTTCAATCTTGCTTCTCTATTGAGGCTGACATGGCACTTTTGCCTCAACTATGCCTTTGACACACATAGACTCAGTTTTGTCCAGATGAAGAACCTGATCAGAGGCTTGTACTTAGTGTTGCTCCTCAATATTCACTTACAATAAGGCCATCATCAGAGCATTCAGCTCCATTTTGACCTTGAGGATTGGTTGTTTTGAACTCATATGACATTCAACAGTGCAACATTGTCCTCTCAAACGTGTCCATTGCAGGTGTGGACAAGTACACTCAGTTCAGCTGTGAAGCTTATAATGCAAAGGGTGTCACCACCTCCAGAGAAGCAAATATTAACATCAAAGGTAAAAGTGGGTTTTTTTTTGGGGGGGTGGGGATTTAACATATACTGCAAGCTGATCATATGCCTCCATGTTAGGGAGTTAATAAGGAGTCTTCTTTATGGTGTTTCTAGTGCTTCCCAGCCCTGTGTTAAATGTTACTGTGACGGAGAGGCAGTCCCATAAGTTGATGTTGAGCTGGAGCCCTGGACACGATGGTTTCTCTCCACTAACTAAATGCCACATCAGGGTAAGCCTCTACATCTGCACACACAGTGCTGTTGCTTCATGTCGTCAGATTGATGCTCATGTTCTTTTGTACAATCCAGGTTAAAGAGGTGAGCCAGAGGAAAGGGGAGGTGATGACCACCAGGTTTATGAACGTCACAGTTCCACCTTTCCAGTGTGAAATCTCCGGGCTGCAGGCTATGACGTGGTACAACGCAAGTGTTTCCTGCAGTAATGAAGTGGGAGCCTCACCTGTCACCACGTGGATCCAGAGCAACACTACAGAAGGAGGTGTGTGAGTACTTTGAGGAACTGTGGAACAATTGGTAGGTTGAACTTTGTTGCCACTTGGTGATACACCAGCAGATTTGGGCAGCAACATGGGAACGTTAACCAAAAGATTTTAGAATCTGACATGTTTATGGCTTGGTTTGACTTCACAAAGTCGAGTCTGTATTTGCCATTTAAAAAAAACTATGTTTTTACTTTTAAGATTTTTATCCCCCTGCCTCCTCCTCATCGTAGCTGCTTCCTGTTTAGGTTTGAGGAATGTAGTACCATGTTATTAGCATACTGCTTTCCTATCCAAAATGTGAGCCTCCCTACAGAAGCAGCCTGTAATAACTGGAGTTTAGTGAAGTTACACAACTACCTGCTCTGCTTGTGTCAAGTCCCCTTGAGAAAAATGTCATATCCACTAAAATCTCAGTTGTTTTCCTGAAGGGTCATATAGGAAATAGGAATGGTCTCACTGAGAAAACACAACGTACTTACTGGGTGGAGCTGCCTTCAATTTCCTTCCTTAAGCCACCACAGGGGATATTTTAGTTGAAAGATTTGATACGCTGTGCCAGGAAGTGACCACATACCAAACTGTAATCAAAGATTTCAATGGAGGGGCAGTCTTTCTATTTTCCATTTTGGTTTTATAAGTTGCCATTTCATGTGGAAGTCTCTTGATTTCTTTTTTTTTCTTGTCAGTGTCTTAATTGTACTGTTTCCCATTTCTTGTAACACTTTCAGTGCCATCTGTTTATCCCCGAAATGTTACCGCACATCTGAATGAATCGTGGCTGGTGATCAAATGGAAACCTCCCCCAGATGATAAGATAAATGGCATCCTGCGTGGCTACGATGTTATTATCAGACATGGCACACAAGTGAATAAGGTGAGCTTGCAGACAACACTGAAATGAAAGATTTAGCTGTTTGTGAATAATGTTTTCGTGAGTTTTTCCTTGTTCATGTAACAATAACACAGATTAATTAACGAAATGTAAGTTGGAATAAATACACAAGAAGTTATAGAGTTAGTAGCAACTTTAAACAGGCTGAAGATGCATGCAGTTGTTTTTAATGATATACATATGCACATACAGTAACTACACTATGTAACATGCATATTCTCCCCCATTGATGCTGTGTATTGTATATTAATGTAATCAGTGTTATTGTTTGTGGTTTTATCTTTGAGGCTTATTCTCTTGTGTGAAACCCAATGTTTTTTTAAACATTCCTAATAACAATGACTCATGTTCAGTCTCTGTAAAGTATGTGATCCTCCCTTTGTCCTGCCTACTGAACATATTATCTCTGAACAACATTTTTTCCACTCCTCTCAATAGCCAACACTGCAGGGAAAGTCATTTACAGAAAGTGCCTTGTTTTGGATACTCTCTCTAAGAAATAGCACAGTTTATTTTAATAACTTCTTTTTGTATCCATCAATTGTCTGGTGCATTATTTCATGATGCTGTTTGTGGAGTCATGCTTCTGCATTTGCATTCTCTGATACAGTAGTGTGTTTCCTGTCCTTCCTGCTTGTGTCGTAGTTAAAGGAAGCTGATGGCGTGAAAACTGGCAAGCTGTGTTTGGCATGTGGCTTTGAGTCATCACAGAGTGAATGGAATATGAATACAATAGGATATGTCCTATAGGCCCAAGTAGCGTGATGCGTGGTCCAGTCAGTTGGTGATGTCATCACACGACGGCTTTGTCATAGCAACTGGAAACGTGCACAGATGCAACTTGTTTAATCCTCAGTCCCACCTGTCCCTTAGTCCGTTTTATAGTTTAAAAGGCCAGTTAGGAATAAACTTGCTTGCAGTTTGGAGTGTTTCATAAGTAGAAGTCCTGACGCCATAATCTGCTTTTAAATCTGAGGTTGATTCCCACAATGTGTTAAGGATTTGCTGTTGTAAGAACATTTAACCACACATTGCCCTCTGTCTGGTGCCACAGACACAACTGATCATTAATCATGGGTTCAACTTTCCCAGTCCGACCGTCAGCACATTGGTAAAGTGGAGGAACCCCGCTTTGGTGTTGTGAAATACAGCCCTATGTCTGTCACATGTTCCCCACCACTGCAAAACATCATGAGCTTATCCAGAAAGTTAGTGTCCTTCCCTTTTTTTTAGTGAGTTTCATTATATATGATAGTCACCAGTATACGGTTCCCTGGTATTTTCCATTAAGGTTTTATACTGCAAGTGAAAACAAACTTAAGGGACTTTTTAAACTGCATTTCCTGTGTGTTATAGTAAATGGGAATGAGAAAAGAGGAAGAGCAAGCACTATGACATGCAGCAAAGTTGTTGATTGGATTTGAGATGTTGGGACAAATGTACAAGATGTTTCTTAGCATGCTGTTCCACCAGTGTCCCCAAAATATTATCTGTCTTCACACAGAATCTGCTTCCCTTTCAGTTTAATGACTGACCTTACTCTACGACTACAACCCTGTTAAGCTTGTAACAACAGGTTGAACTCCACTAAGACAATGATTAACCATCTAGTTATGACTCTAGACTCATTTAAATTGCCTGTGTTGTTTTGCTGCTCACAGATCCACACTAACAGCACCGTGGCCTTTGTAGATGTGCAGGAATTCAACACGACCTACAGTGTGGAGGTGGCTGCATGCACGCAAGCAGGGAGCGGCATGGTCAGCCCACGAGTCTGGCTGTTTGTGCCAGAGGACAGTAAGCTGCTCTATTTATTTATCTCAACATCTGGGAACTGCCAGCATAGCTCACCTTATGTATTGTGCTGTACAACAACAACATTGCTGTCATATAGCTACAGTGCATATTAAGGAGCCACACTAGCAGCATATTTCTAATTTGGTTTATGGACAAAAGTAGCAGGAAAACTAACAACATTTCCTTCAGCCTGAGCTGTACTTTAGGTTTAATGCTAATCAGCATATGTTAACATGATTAATATGTCATTGGATGTCAACAAGGTGATGTTAGCATTTAGCTCAAAGCAACACCGTGTCTATATAAAGATCATTTAACATGTAGAGTGTTTAAGCTTAAGTCATAATTAAGATAGAATATTAAAATTTGATAAAGCCAGATTGTCTTGGAACTAGTTAATTATTTTCGAGGTGTGATTTAATAATATACATGTATACAAAACACTGAGGTCAGTTACATAAATCACATATCCCTATTGTTTCATATTGAAACAACTTATAAACAAAGGTGAAGCTATATAATTTGAATTTTGGGGAAAAAATAAATGAACCTGAGTTGGTATAACATTGCTACAATGCTATGGTTAGGTATGCAATTCAGATAAATAATGTGGAATCCTGGATTTTCTGAATGCTGTGTTTCTAAATTTAGATTATGCTCATCATTTCTTCTTCCTGTCTCAGAATCCATGGTGTCCCCCTCTTCCAGTCCTGACACCAGGGTCCCAGACTCGGTCTATGTTGTGCTGGGCGTGGTGTGTGGCTTCTGTCTGCTGCTGCTCATCCTCTGGGGGGCTATCTGTGTACACAACAGGACTTCTGACTCTTGGTTTGGGTATGCTGACATTCTTCTGTCCAAGTATGGTTGTCTTTTCTTTAACAATGCCACCGATCACTGTTTTTGTGACCATGGGTCATCTTTGCATTAAAAACAACACAATTATTTGGTGTAATTTTGTTTTGGTGCCTGGCGGGTCGTCAGTGGCACACTGTAGTAGGGCTTGAAAAAAATGAACTATTCCAGACTCTGTTAATAAATTGACTTTACTTCCTCTTAATCACTTCATTGTCTGCACCTGAGATCTGAAATATCTGTGCAGCTGGAGAGATGGACAACAACCAGCTTGATAATTATGAAGGCTGTGACTCAGCCTTGCCTCTCAGGATATGGATCACAATGTGTCACAGGCTGCTACTCAGATAGGAAAACAGTTTATGACCTCGAAGTCGGGAAAGAAACAGAGGGTTTCCTCACTGTGACCGCCTGTCAGTCTATGCACATGATTACTGAGCTGTAATGACATTAGCCAGAGAATAAAGCTTTCCCTTTTTTTCTTTTTCCATGTCCCCCCCTGCAGGCGGGTGTGTGGAGGTGGAGAAAAGCCGCAGCCTTTTGTGCAGTACAAACCCCAGAGATCCTACAACCGATCAGCCATAGGAGTCACACGTAAGTTCTTGAATATTACTGTGGAATATTATCATGTATGCAGAGATTTATGTTGTCCTGCTAAAGGCAGATTATTAAATACCCAATAAATTGTCTGCAGTTGGGAACCTCGGTGTCAGTGATGAACTCCAGGCCAAACTTCAGGACGTGATGGTCATGAGGAGCTTGCTCTCTATAGGGAAGGTTCTAGGAGAGGGTGAGTGAGCAATTTTGTTTTCAGAAATGTGCACATTCATATACATGTGATCATATGTGCAGATGACGCATACTGTGCAGAGTATAACATATTCATGATTTCATTTGATCAGGTGAATTTGGCTCCGTGGTGGAGGGACATTTACGACAACCAGATGGAACATCAGAAAAAGTTGCTGTGAAGACAATGAAATGTGAGCGTTCTTTTTACCAAAAAAACAGTAACATAATTAATGCTGAAGTCTTTTGATCATCTATAAACTATAAAACAGAGTATAAATGAAGTATGACTTTCCTCTCTTTCTTCAAACAGTGGATAGTTTCTCTCAAAGGGAGATTGAAGAGTTCCTGAATGAGGCAGCCTGCATGAAAGATTTCAACCATCCTAATGTCATCAGACTGCTCGGTACGACTAACGAATTACTTCTTTTACGTTCCCTGCCATTTTCACTCACACATCCATACATTATTTCTGTATATTGTTGTCCTCTTTAGGGGTGTGCTTGGAAGTCGGCGCAGGGCATTCTCCCAAGCCCATGGTCATCCTGCCTTTCATGAAATATGGAGATCTTCATAGCTTCCTGCTGCGCTCGCGTCTGGGAGAGAGTCCAATAGTAAGATCTCAGCCAAACAGAAATAGATTCCAGCTCATATAATGTATTATTCAGCTAAATGTATAATTGTTATTGTGTTCTGTGTTGTTTTTTTTTACTCAGTTCCTACCCACTCAGACACTCCTGAAGTTCATGGTCGACATCGCTTTGGGTATGGAGTATCTCAGCGGTCGTAACTTTCTGCATCGTGACCTGGCGGCTCGCAACTGCATGTAGGTTGAAAATACAAAACTTACTTTTATATAGTCGCTTTCAGGTGAAAGGGTTAGTTTGTCGCTTTCGGAGGGTTATGTGATTTATGTCCGATCCTCGTTTGTTTTGCAGGCTGCGTGATGACATGACAGTGTGCGTAGCAGACTTTGGGTTATCGAAGAAGATCTACAGCGGAGATTATTACAGGCAGGGCAGAATAGCTAAAATGCCTGTAAAATGGATTGCAGTAGAAAGTCTGGCTGACAGAGTTTTTACTGTAAAAAGTGATGTGGTAAGTACCTCCATCTGCTTCGGTCTCTACCAGTAATATATTGTGCCGTCGCTAAAAGAGGAACTCATCTACACTCTGTTTCACACGCTGCCTGTTGTACTACAGACAAAGTTCAAAAGCTGTTTTCCCAGAGATCCATTAAGATCAGTCAGCATTAATTACTCAGCCGTCTACTTAAGGGCGTAGTTAAGTTTTTGTTATTCATCAGTGTCATTTATCAGTGTGTGGTAATTGTAGAATTTCATAATTTTTCCCTAGTTGTGAAATTTTAGAACTCTAAAAGTATATATAGATTGAAGCATTAAATGGAAAATAAAAGCCATATATTGTGTTGGTAAACAACACAGAATCCATGCTACTGAATGGGAAAAAGATGTTTTTAGCGTATGTATAGTAAAAATGTGGATTATCTTTTTGAAATGATTCTCAGCACTTTCAAGTCAGCTAAGAGTTAATCTACTTATAGTAACAGCAGTATTTACAGATCACATTATTTCACACGTCATCTGAAGTTAATGTTCTGTGTCATGCAGTGGGCATTTGGCGTTACCATGTGGGAGATTGCTACACGAGGCATGACGCCGTATCCCGGCATCCAGAACCATGAAATTTATGACTACCTTCTGGAAGGGCATAGACTGAAGCAGCCAGGAGACTGTTTGGATGCACTGTGAGTCTTGGCTTTGGGTTGATTGTGCTGGAGGTGACCATATAGGAGTCAAAATAAACTGTTTGTCTAGGATTTGTCTGGGAGTTCAATTGAGGATATAGGAACTTAATATATTAACAATTTCAAAATATAGATATAATGAAAGCTTTTCACATACACTTGCAGCAACCTGCATGTTCAATTTGAGCACTTAGATGCTTTGGATTTGAAATACTGATATACAGAACATACTTTTCTTACTTCTCCTTATTTTTGGTCACATCCTATCCAGTAAACAACATTAGTCTCAAAAACACAAACCGTGAAATTAGAAACTGAATATGAAACTTGAGATTGTGTTTTGTTGTTGAGGTTTTACAGAAATGAATGTCTCCAGTTCTGTCACCTACATCCCCCTAAAAAGGATGTGAAATAAGTTATTGTCTTCATTTATCTCCATCTAGGTATGAAATCATGTACAGCTGCTGGAGGGCCGATCCGTTGGACCGACCTTTCTTTCCCCAGCTGCGGGAAATGTTGGAAAAGCTCACAGAAAAGCTCCCAGAGTCTTTCAGCAAGGATGACATCATTTACATTAACACCAGCTTTCCTGAAGAAGACCCTGATGGAGACACTCTGACACCTGCAGTATGTCCTGTGTTCAACTCGTCACCATCCTGCAGCCATCAGGCAGCAGAAAACTCAGTGGTTACCGCGGACATTCACGGCAGCCTAGAGGATGAGGATGATGAGGAGGACGATCGTTATGTGGTGGTGATCTCTGATCCTTCCCTGAGATCTCCTGCAGTCGACACTCCTCTTTTGTCCAGTGATGCTTTAAGCCAAGAAAATGGAGACATGGAGACATGGTGACTGATGTGTTGGCTGTGGATCATAGCTCAAATGACACTTCTCTCCTGCTGTGAAGATTGGTACCCAGCTGATCAAAACTGTAATGATATTGTCCCCATGTACTAAACAGTATGCCTCATTGCACTGGGAGCACCTTGACATTTCCTCATTTGGACTTTTGTAGTATTGTTAAATAAGCAGTTTATGCTTTGCATGGCCAGTGTTGGAACATGTTCCATAAGCTTAAGAGACACTGAACTGTGAAATTATTTACTGTATTGAATTTTGTGTTGCAATGTAAATATAGAAATGTACAGAACAACAAGTGATAAGTGATCTTATATAAGTGTAAGTATCTAAATAAAAAGGCCGACCAGAGACTGAACTAAAAACCTACGCTAAATATATTCAGTAATAGCGAACAGTAATAGTGTATAATAGTGAAGATGCTGTAACTTGCATTGTTATAGCAATATAGGTGTTTTGGTTTACATTTTACACGATTAACCCATAAATGCAAAGATATGTATGGCTGTCATGCTAAACAAATGGATTAGAGCAGAATAATTTACAACTGTTAAAACATATTTTTCTGTTCACAGTAAACCTGTGATTTGGCATCTCAATCAAAAAAAACTATAATAATGTGCTTTGCTATTTTTTTGGGGAAAACCAGTAAATTTTAAAATTCATGGATAAAGACAATAATTATATTTTAGCATTAAATATATATTATTTTAATTAAAGAGCTTACACATATTGGTGGATTAACCATTACAGAAATATAAAAATATTTGGGTAATCAACAATACTGTGAATGGGTGGTGGGCTGATACATTTTCACTGTACATGTTAAATGGCAATTTGCACCATGGCTCTCTGTGATTTAAAGTAAAACTGCCACAGAATGGACATTTTAGGTGATTCATTTCATGAAAAAAAGGAAACGAGTGTTTTTCGGTAAACCTGCCTAGCAGGCAGGTCCGCAAGAGACTTGGTTCTTTGCTGTTAAACAAAGCAGTGAAACTCCGTGCAGAGACGGACAGGTGAGGTGTCAGTGGACAGGTACTCCTTCCTGCTCCTCCTGCGCCTCCTGCCGGAAGTTCATCCCCTCCTAACGACATGGCTGCTGCAGTCAGGATGAGGACGTGGAGCTGTCCGACCTCAGGAGTTTTCTGCTCACGGGCTGTCCTTTTTCTAGTTTTACTTAGTATCATAAACTCGGTTGGAGCATCACCAGAGACAGGTCTTTGGAAAATCACATTGGTAAATGTGAGTATCATACCCGGAAATACTGGACATCTGACACACCGGTTAGCTAGCGTTAGCCACTGACAGCTACGTTAGCCTTGTTATGCTCGCTCACTATCAGCTGTAAAGTGGGGACAGTCGTATAAACTGTCCTCCATTAATGGCGTCCTGTTTGCAGAACTCTTTACTGTGGCATGTTATCCTTAATAGATTTGGAAAAAATGTTCCTAATGAAAGAATGTGTATTGGGAAGCTAATTAGCATTAGCGTTGTGGGGGTCAGTTTTGACGTTAGCCGGTGGCTACCTAGCTGGTTCAGTTGAAGGTAAACAGCTGTTCAAAGACTCCCAGGGGAAACTGTGATCTATGTCTTTGTGATCAGTCTTTTATCAACACGTAGTTGCTGCAATATGCATGATCACACACCCTGGAAGTGGAAGTTGCTTGTACAGTGGAGTACCGTCTCTAGTTGTTTATTAGTGCAGCTCCCACACTCAATCCAAGAACTAGAAAGCCTTGATCAATAATTGAAATATTTAGACGTGTCAAATTCCCTCTGTGGTTGCATCTGTTTCTAGATCTAGTTGCAGTGTTAGGTGTATTAGTGTTAAAGGTTACCAGGCTGATCCACAGCTCATGCTGCCCCATCCCACCTCAATGATGAATCACTTCAAACCAAATGTATATTGATCATTAAGAATAATAATCAGTTGTTGCAGTGAAGCTGACTTTTTTTTCTATCCCACAGACCTCAAGACCACTGCTGTTAAAGAAATCCATGTATAAAGACACCAACATTGAATTGAAAGGTGAGATGTAGAAAATGTGCTCAGCATAAAATGTGTTTCTCTTTGTTCCTATATTATCACTTGTGTCTTCATCATTCATTTTAGTTGTGCAATTTGGCTGTCCTGAGGAGATGGACTTCTCTATTCATTGGTATTTAAAATACTACCCTTGTCACAATGAATTCAACAATATTGAAGTAAGTTCACCTGCTTAATGTCATATAAATTATCAGACAACCTTTCTCTCTAGACTTGATTGTTTCTGAATGCTGAGCTGTGGCTGTCGCTGTCTGTAGGAAATACAGGAAAAATATGGAAAGACACTCCTGAGTCCTGGGGAAGGCCTGGATCCAAATCCTCTCGGACATGGAGAGTACATCGAACACAAACACAGTCCTATAGCATGTTACAGTGGACTGCACTCTTTTCCAATACTCAAAGTAGGTTTCTTACAGCTTAGTCACATGCTTTGCATCATGGCGTCTCTCTCAACATCTGGTGACTGTCTTTTTTTCCTCTCTCTCTCCAGAAAGCCAAGGCAGATCCACGTCCAGTTAGTCCACCTGTTGAGGGTTCAGTGCCTGTAAGGAAAACCAAAATGCTCTTTGATTTAAATAGAAAAGTCTAATTTAAAGTTGCCATTTAAACGTTTTGTGTGGTGTATTTTTTCTTTAAATAGTATCCATCTAAATTATAATATTTATTAAAAGGTGATAATCACTTTTCTAATACTGCAGGATAAAAAATGGCTTACTGAGGAGTATGACAGCAGCAACGCCGTGATCAACAACAGCAGCGCTGTGATCAACAACAACAGCAGCGTAAAAGTCCAAGACAACATCATAGCCACCACATGGAAGGACGGACCTTACCTGCTGGTCGTTAAGATTGTCTCCAGTAAACAGGACACCAACTGGAATTTAACAGGTGAGATTTTTAATTTAAACTGATGAGGAGTGTTAACAGCCTGTATTATTTTTATGATGGATTGGCAGGTGGTGCATTCATATGTAAATTTTACTTCCCTAGTCAGAAGCTGGCTCATACATGCAAAGCAGTTTTGCGTGCGACACAGAAGCATCATATTTCACGACCTCACGACTAGAAATGAATGACATTAATGTGTTGGTTTCATTTGTCTAATGTCTACATTTTGTTTTGCCAGTTAATGTGGTGATGAAAGGCAGCCATGGCTTCATTTCTATCACAGAATGGCCTCTCATGATCGTAAGTAAATGATTTAAGGGACTATTGTAATGGAAGATTGTGTTTTACTGTTTGGGGTTTCATGGTAAGCAAAATGATTTGTCCACCGCTTTAAAGAGACACTGAGAGAAACTGAACCGCAGCATTTGACTCCAAATGTTAGCAAATAACAGAGAAGCTGAACAAGTTGTCCAGACTCTGAATAAAAAGATGTCTGTCTGATTTTCTGTAGTTTTCTTTATTGGTTTCTGTCTAATGAAGAATGAATGTTTCCGTGTGTGTGTTCACCCTCTGTTTTGCAGTTCTACATGGTGATGTGCATAGTGTACATCCTGTACGCCCTGCTGTGGTTTATCTGGGCAGCATGCTACTGGAAGGATCTGCTGAGGATCCAGTTCTGGATAGCAGGGGTCATATTTCTGGGGATGGTGGAGAAGGCGGTCTTCTGTGCCGAGTATGAAAACACCAACGCTGTCGGCTCTGCGTGTAAGTAACTAGAGCTCAGTGTTACCCTTTTTGTCACGTGACGGTAAGATGTAAATGTTTTGTTTTGTTTTTTTTCTTGCCATCAGCTCCAGGCTTGTTGATCTTTGCTGAGCTGGTTTCTGCTCTTAAGAGGACTTTAGCTCGACTGCTCGTCATCATTGTCAGCCTTGGCTATGGCATTGTCAAGTATGTTAACATGTATTTGACTGAAAAGTCTGTTTATTGCACAAACAAAATCAAGCCATCAACTTTTTCCATTTTCTTTGTTTCTATTGTTTCAGGCCTCGATTGGGGCAAGTAATGCACAGAGTTGTGGGGCTCGGCGTCCTGTACTTCGCCTTTGCAAGCATTGAAGGTGTCCTGAGGATTACTGGGGTGAGATGTGGTTATTTAAAAATATATTTTTCTCTTTTGATATAACCAACAGTTGGACAAAGCTAAGGTATTAGTAACAATTTGAGTCAGAGGAGAGTAATCATCCTCAAATGTTGGTTGGTAAAAACGACTCTTGGATGTCTGAGTCGATGAGTCAGAGTCAGTTTCAGTATCTGAGTCGACTCATTGTTTCTCCCCACTTGACTGCTTATAACCTGATGTGACAAGTAAAACTGAAATCACAATTTATGCATTTTCTCAATTTGTTGGGGGCTAAAATTTAAGGGTCGAGACAATGGCCCCGCTCTCATTGCAGTAATTGTTCTGGCTGTGCTCGACTCCTGCACCATCTGGTTCATATCCTTCCAGTGTTCTCCTCAGCAGCACCAGTGATCAGTCATGAAACAACAAAGTGGACGGCTTTATTAATGTAATCAAGTGATTTTGATTTTTGCCTTTTGGGGTTGGATGATTTGATAGTTTCCTCTTTTGCACTTTGGTGAATGGTGTATTTTACTGGCTGTGCTGCCTTTTTATCTCCCTTCCTATCTGTGATATTTTCTCTTTTTTTTCACATTGCTCTCCTCTCCCTCATACCTTCTGGTCCTGCTCTATCCTTCCTTATAGGCGAAAGACTCTGACTTGGCCCTGCTGGCCAACATTCCCCTGGCTCTGCTTGACTCCTCTCTGTGCTGGTGGATATCCTTTCCCTGTGTGGTCCCCCTCTGTCCCTCACCTCTGTCACATGAGCCCAAATTAAACCAGGAGAGGTTTATCGGCAACTGCCTTCTTCCTGTCTCAGACAGTTAAATTAAAGAACAAGTGGGCTGAGAGACATCATTCATCTTCTCCTATGATGTTTAAAAGCTCTTAAAATAATTCATTCTCACTGCATCTTTTCTTGCACAAGCAATGACATTTTGCTATGTTTCTGTTAATGGATGGTCTTGGTCTGATCTGACAAAAGTGCATGTGCACCCACCACTTTTTACAAGTGGTTCTGTTTAAGCTTCATATAAATATGGTGGGCACTATGGAAATACTACTGTAATAGTACGGTTTCTGCAACATCAACTGAGAAAAAAAACATTAGAACATCAAGAGTTGATACCATTCATTGATACTACATTCATTTTCTGTGCAGTTAGAGTTTACTCAAATGTGCTGTAGGCCCCAGTTTTAGTTTCTGTGTAATGTCTGGCATGTTTACCTTGACCGGCACTAACATCTTTGTCAGCCTGGCACAAACTATCAAGACTCTGAAGCTGAGGAGAAACCCCATCAAGTTGTCTCTCTACAGACACTTTACAAACACCTTAATATTTGCTGTCATTGGTAAGTGGTACAGCTACACTTGTAATCACAATACTACGCTCGTGATTTATAGTGGATTATCCCCCTAGACACACATTAAGCTGCCCTTTTCTCCCTCAGCTTCCATCATTTTCATGGGTTGGATAGCAAAAAAGTTCCGGCTAGCAAATTGCCAGTCTGTGAGTATGGTTTGGTCACATTCCTCAGAAGTAGTGTTCCAAGAAATACAATTATTGGTAATTGGACTTGTTTTTGTGTAAAGGATTGGATTGAGCTGTGGGTGGAAGATGCTTTCTGGAGGTTCTTGTTCTCTGTCATTCTCTTCGTTATAATGATCTTGTGGAGACCGTCTGCAAACAACCAAAGGCAAGTGGAATATTAGGACTCTTAAAGTCACTAGCATGAGCTGAATTAGACACCTTTTCTGTGCTTTATTACAGTAATCACTTGATTTCACATCAACAGGTATGCTTTCACACCTCTCATTGATGACTCTGACGATGAGGAGATTGAGGAGTTTGTCGCCTCCACAAACCTTGGTACGGTAACTACATTTTTACCCAGAACACCCAGTTTAATGGTGTGATATTTATTTTTCTTCTTGTTCTTCACAGCTGATGGCATAAAGTTGAGATCATCTAAAAGTGAGACGAATGGCACAGTGAAGTCCCCAGAAAATAACCCGGTCAGTAAACACACACACACCTGGTTTGGAATATTTCTGTTGTTAAGTGTAGTTTAGGAAATCCAGCTGTCACTTATTTCAGCAGATGGCAGTATTGACTGCTTTTCCTTATCCTTTTTTTTTCCCCACTTGACCAGGAGGAAGACTTGAAGTGGGTGGAGGATAACATTCCTAGCTCTCTTACTGATGTGTAAGTATCCTATCACATTTTTATTTTTGAACGTGTTTATATGAAACTTGTGTGATTCTAAAGGAGTCTCTCTTTTGTTCACGTTGTAGAGCTCTGCCAGTTCTGCTCGACTCAGATGAGGTATGAAGTACTTTAAGCTCTCTCTCTACACACATATATATATGTATATATATACACACGTATATATACATATACGTATATATACGTGTGTGTGTGTGTGTGTGTGTGTATATATATATATATATGTATATACACACGTGTATATATATATATATATATATATATATATATATATATATATATATATTATATACACACCACACACACATAATAACAGGATTCACACTCCTTATTTATTTAACCAGAGGTCTAGATATGTGGATATGTGCCTTGATTTTGGTTTTTATGCACTTTTTCACATTAAAATCCAGCTAAAAGGGATTATTATTATTATAGCATCGTTTCTGAATGATAAGATGCAATAACTTTCAGGGGATTTCTGTTTGAAAATGAAAATTAAAACTTAGTATTTTACAGGAAATCATGACGACCAGATATGAGATGTCCAAGCTGGAGTGAGGCAAAACATTTGCAGACATGGAGTGAGAACATAAGTCCCTCCACTGATTTCTGATCAGGTGGTGGTGGTGGTGGAGTGCCATTTAGTTTTCCAGGGCTTCTTCCTCACAGGGTGGAGCAGGTCACATTTTAGGGGGAGCTCTGCTCATTCCTTCAAATGTGAAGAACAAAGGACTCTACCAGAGGAACACTGGTTCACTATTTCCCTGATTATGATCAGTTATGAGCCTTTCTTTCCAAAGAGAATGTTTCATTTTATATTAAGTGCTGTATTTATTTCTGTTATGTTCATGTGAATTTATTTTATCAGAAAATTGAGAATAGTGGGCCTCATGCATTAACATACCCCATAATATACATCAAGTGTCTTTTTGTGGGTTATTGGTTGGTTGTACTGAAATAAGGTTAGTTAGTTTATGATGGGGAAAATAAATTGGCTTTTTGTCAGTAATTAACATGAGGATAGAGACTGAGAATTTGACTTACATGTTTTTTTATTTATTTCAAAAAGGATCTGTCTTTATTTAAAGATATATAATTGTGCAGTTCAGTAAAGGACATATATTGTTCATGTGATGGAGCGTCTGAAGCACACTCCCTTTTTGCCAAAATTAAAATCTGACAAGAAATAAAACTGTAACATGTTGACTTTAAATAGAATATTTGTTGTTATGCACTTTGCCTACACGTAGTTCCTGTATGAGGCCTAATCTGTTCAGGTAATTGAGAACAATATGTATGAGTCGTGTTGTTCAGGTCTCTGGCATCCTCAGTAACGATGTGAGAGTGATTGTGAGGTGTTGAAGCACAAAGTCGTTCTATGTAAGTGAGTTCAGAAGTGGAGCGTTGCTCTATGTGAATGGGTGGGCAGGTTCTTTTGAAATAAGGAGCAGTATACTGTTTGTATGTAAACATGTATTTATTTGTGTTTCAAGTGTACTTATTGGTTGTTAAAGAGTGTGTTCACCGTTTACTCTTGAGTGTGTTTACAATGTGTGCTTCCATTCCATGTATTTTCAATGCATTGCAGCGTTTTAAGTGAATAGCAAACTGCAGCTTGTTTCTTTGAGTTGTTTGCTTTCTTTGCTGTCAAATAAGTCGTTTTTTTCTGAAAATGCACCGATATCTTCATCAGTGTATGAGTTCCATCTTCATTTGTGTTGTAAATGTCACACATTATGTGGTTAGCTTAAGCAAAAGCTGATCATTTGGGTTTATATATCACCGTTCAATTTTTGTATTGGGTGGAAACCTGGAATGATTACGCTTACGATGGCAAGCTGTCCTGCTGTTATATAAAACTGCAGAAACCTGCGGTGGACCTTGATTATTTGTACAGATGGGTATTGGCTGATACTTGTTATTGCATAATTCCACAGGTGGAGAGGTGTCTTTTTCATGTCCGTCACAAAGAACTGGGCTTAAACCTTTTGTACCACCAGTTTTCGTCTCTCTTCCTTCTCAAGAAGTATGTACACTCAGATTAAATATTAATGGAAAACAGGAGAATATTTGGTTGTCTATGATTTTCAGTATTAATTTGGCAATAAAAAAAAAAAAAATACAAGCTTCTCTGTGATTATGCTGCATTAGTTGAAATCTGCTTTTTAAAGCCGCTTGTAAATACCAGGTGGAAGTAAGAGTGGAGGCTGTTGAGTGAATGGTGCTATTGTGAGGAAAATTGCGATGAATGATAATAAAACAGACTGAAATGAGAGGAGAGTCTGCATGAAGCCCAGTTGCTGAAAATATAAAAACTCTGAAGCCATTAGCATTTAATAGGCTGGTGGCCAAAAGGTCTGAAACAAACAACCCAATGTGTTTGTTAAGTTGACTTTAAAAGTTGCTTTAGGGGACAAAGGTGGTCTGCAGCAGTGGGCCTATAATATGAAACAATATAATATTCACCTGTAACTATACTATTATGAAATCACCAATGAAATCTTTATGATCTCCCTGCGGAGACAAACCGGAAAACATGGCCTCATTTTGAGAAAACGCCTATAGGCCGCACAGAGACTCGATTCCTTCACATGAGCAACCTGCTACATGAATTATTCATTTTCATATCAGTTTTCTATAGTACAGGTCTTCTAAGATGATGATAGTAATGCATCAGATATCATATAGATATATCATATAGTGCCATTATTTGATGGCTTGTAATGGCAGTTTATAAACCACTTTAAAGTCAGACAAAAGCAAAGGTTCCTTCATTCTTTCTTTCTTCTACCCTCATATTCCTGCCAAAGCTTTATCCCACATGAAAAATGATCCACCTCTCCCCTCCTACAAGTACAGCAGAATTCTTCTCCAATGCCTTTATTCTGGACTAACCCCACACATGCCTCTTTTCAGTTTTGATGGAGATCCACAGATTTACAGAGTTGCTGCTGTTTCTCTTCAAAATGACTTGTGGTTTTGTGCTTGAATTGCCAAAAAGACAAGTAGAATACAATATGCAGCAGCTTAAGACTTTACTTTGAGCAGTTTAGCAGTGAGGAAACTAAAAGGGCACAGATCGATCCCTAACAACACCAAAGACATCGCAGGCTGAATTTAACAGTGCAGCATCACTTCTTACAAGTTTCAGAGACATGTTGTAAAGTTCAGGACACTGCAGACTTTGTGTGTCTCAAGACTCAATGGAGCACCAAAGCCACCATGTTTCTGCGACTCTTGAGTGTAAACCACACTCCGAGCTGGCTTTGCCTCAAGGCCCTTATTGTATATTTTTTTATCATTACTCTCCAGCAAATTGCTTGTGTTAAGTAGCTCAGCAGCACTCTCCAATTGTCTCTGGCAATATGTCTTTCTGCCTCAGAATGGATGCAACGTGAACATCAAACAGGCCGAGCACAAGCCTGGAAACAAAGGCTGCAATGTGAGCCCTCCTGGTTTGGTTGCTGAAGGAAATTACGCCTGCCATTAAGACACGTTGTCATTTTCAGAGCAGAGTGTACCGTCTGGGGTATGTGTTTGATTCTCACCATCCACTCCCTCCTGGAAGCATGCAGCTCTTCTGGCTCCTCTTATTGCAATAAAGTAAACCCCTGGATGGAGAAGTGAGAGGAGGACAGAGTGAAGAAAACACATGTGGTGAACATTAGTCTCTTCGTTCTCTAACAAGTAGACATATGTTTTCAAAAAATGTGACAGTCGCTGTTCCTTGTATTGAAATCACACAGAAATACTGCAAAACTCCTTTTATTTCCCGAGATATTTGGGAAATGCTGCTTGGACTTGTGTTGTTAGTGGACTTCTGCCCCAGGCGTTGTGTTATAAAACAAGCATTCTTCCTCTCTAACCTTTCATCCATTCAGTCAGAGAACTTTAGCTGTCCAGTGTTCATTCATCAACAATGTGATGGTTTGAATTTCACTCATTAAAATTCACTCACAATGGATGTACCGTCGAATGAAAACAAGCACTGCCACAAGGATATTTAATAGCAAGCTGTTCAGCGTCAAGCGAGGCAGTTCCAACAAATACTGAAACATTAGACTGAATTTATTTCAGCTTTTTACAGACAATTAAAATTCCAGATAAATGGTGTAGTGCATTTGCAAGCTTGCCAAATCATCTTTGATTCATAATGATTTCTGGGTCCCATAGAGAAAATGACAAAGAGAGGAACTATGCCCAGGTACTACTGCATCTACTGTTAAAAAAACTTCCCTAGTATAATGGATGGTGCCTTAAACAATGCAAGCTAGTACAAAAAAAAACCCAAATATACAGTATATGATGGAAGATAAACAAGTGGCTTACAATATGTTACAATGGAAAAACAAACCTGTATATTTCCAATAAGTTAGAGCCACGGGAGCACTACTGTATTTAGGGGTTTATCATGGATAAAGTGAGGGCAGTGCATGAGCCCCGGGGCCGGACCCTGAGCTACGTCACCTACTGTATGATGGACATAAAAGCACAAACATAAGCAACAGCAAATGACAAAAATACCTCTCTGTCCCTCCCTACCCAGTCATACTTTTGCTTTTGTTTTCATGTATTCCAATGCACTCGAACGTCCTCAGTCAAAGCTCGTACTGACACTAAAAGAAGCATCTATGATGTCTTGCCATATATTGTTATTCATAATATAACTGTTATAAATAAAGGCTTGTCACTCTTGGTAATTTGACACAGAAGAAAAGTTGGCCTGCGACTCAGACGAACAAATCTCTGATACGGGATGAAGACACTGCATCAGTAAGCTCAGCGGCCATTACACACTCTTCCTTCTTCACCTTTCTGTCTCTAGTCTTCCTCCTTCCTTCATCTGCTTGCTCTCAGAAGTTATAAGGTGAAACCAGGACGTTGACCCTGGCCACGTGCTTGGCCTGAAAGGTGCGGTCACTATACTCAGACATGTCCACATCGACACTGATTTCCTGCGGTCCGTGCAGCTGCTGGACCAGTATCAGCTCACCAGTCTGCCTGTCTGAACGCTGCATGACAAAGATGCCTCTGGAGTTTCCACCCACTATGCCGAAGCGCAGGCTGTCGGGCCCGGCTCGCCCCGGAGCGGCAGCGGTTGCCATACGGAAAAGCGTTGCAGGAATCTGCAGGTTGGAGGTCAGGGACAGGTAGTGGAAGGACACAGTCTTGGGGGCCAGGTGGCAGGAGCGGCTGTCCATGGGGCAGGGGTTTCTCTCACATTGACTGCAGGACAGAAGTGCAGCAAATATTAAAGCAGTGGTATGTTTCCATTCTCTGTGCACTTGGCACTCATCACGTAAAGCAGCTATTTTGTCACTGAGAACACGATTACATAATTAATCTATCCCTGTGGGAAAGTCTTCATAACTGTTTCTTTGTGACTACAGAGAGGTGACACACATACATACAGTACATATGAGGTCATGTACCCTGAAGTCTTGGATCCCAACAAACTGTGAACTTTTTCTGTGTACTTCCAAACTTCCATCTCTGTGCACCAAAGCCTGCATTGAATTATTGTGTCGGATGAAATGGGGACACAGCTTCTGTCTTATTCACTTCCTTGCTTTCTCCCTCATTTTCCCAAACATTTATTCATCCATTTTGCTGGCAGCGGAGCAGTATTTCGCCACGCTGATGGTTCAGTAGAAGCAAACAGAGCTCTGTTTCATGCTCTCAAATGAGGCAGCTTGCTGATGACTGGCTAATATTGAGATGGGAGTTGTAACGCCTCCAAACATTTGGCCAGGACACAGATGGTCTACATGGTTTTAAAGAAAAAAGAAATCATCTAGTGAAGTTTTGCTGAGCATGCAGGTTCTTTGTCGGGAACGATTTGCTTCACCGTGATACCGCTATAACCACACTTATGTTTTATTGTCATAATTTGTATTGATTATGACAATGTTGCTAATTAAAAATATGGGAGCATCTGGAGGCATCACCACATAAAATGTCTGAATGTCATCCAGTTCGAAACCACTTACGGTAAATGAGTGCACCCAAAATGTTTGTAATAATCTCTCATGGCACAGGAATACTGTGAGCAACTGCAGCAATTACAGCAGGGCAAAGTAGAACCAGGAGGTTGTTTGGTAAACTGTGATGGATGTTTGTACAGTTTAGAAATGGTTTCATGGGCAGCCTTTGATTTCTCTTCCAAAAAAAGTCTGGTTAACCTGGCAGCTAGTGACATTGTTGCATCACCAGAGCTCGGCCAACAGATGCAATAGAGCAGAGTTGGCCAAAACTAAGTCCCAAGTTGTATGAAACATGAATCTCTCTTTACATAGTTCAGCTCTAGCACCTAGCAAATGTGTTGATACGTGTTTTAACCTCTAATTGTGCATGTTGGTTCACTGGCATGGCTTACTGGCACACCTGTAACCAGCAATGATGTTGAGTTAATGTTTCATTTCTGCTTGTCTTGATATTCCAAGTCAAAATGTCCTCCATGAGTACACTAGTGCCTCATGATTTGGTCTGATTTAGTGTGCACTGGGTCATTTGAAAGTTGAGAACAATTTCTTGCTGGCATGTGGAAAATTCCTGGTCCTGATTTATTTCTACAGCTTTTCAATGACAAAACAAATGACAATGCATCCACTTACAAGGGAGATGTCTTGACGTAGCTGATGTTGCCATGAGAACGAGGACACTCTGGGTTGACACACCGAAAGCCTCCCCCCGTGTTGATACAGGTTGTCCCTCGGCTACAGTTGTGCTGCTGGCTTAAACATTCATCCACATCTGGAGGACAAAACAGCAGAGGCATGTAAGAGTGAGAAGCGGGTAGAGACTTGCCAGACTGTCTCTGTGCTTCCTGGTTACCACAGTCTGAGCAGGGGGTGCTGTGCACTGATTGTTTATTTGGTTTTTCAGTTTAGTCTCCCACTAACGCCTCATGGCCTAAAGATCCCTTCTGCTGGGAAATGGTTAGGTCACACATTCCACTGGCAAGCATTGTACACTTCAGGGGTGCAAATGAAAGTAGTAATAGGGTTTGGGGCCAGCAGACACCTCTGCGGAAACTAAAAGCGCTGCCGCTCCTCATCATTTTAAGTCACAGGTATTCCTCTCTGGGGCTACATACCCAGCCAGATCTGCAGTAAGGGCTCTGTGAATGAGCCTTTGTCCTCTGTTCCCTCTTGTCACTCACCCTCACAGCTCCGCCCGTCTGGGAGCAAATTGTAGCCGCTGGGACATGAGCAGCGGTACGAGCCTGGGACATTCACACACTCATGGATGCACAGCTTCCCTCCCTGGTCCAGCCGGTACACTTCACACTCATTTACATCTGTCAGTGACAGTAAGAGTAATTAGGAGGAAGGAGATGCTTGGTACATAGGTAATGATATAACTACAGTTTACAACACACTCAGGTCTGTCTCTTTTTTGAGCATCTTGGACGTTAAGACATTTGAGACAACTGCATTTTAAGCACTCATTTCAACATGTTAATCAACCTCATCTTAAAAACAACTCAACTGTGACCTAAATGGATGCTAATCAGCTTGTGGCCTCTCGAGAGGATTATTTTGTTTGTCACAGACTGGTGCCACAGATTACTCTCATTTGTGACCATATTAATCACTAGAGGAGTGGAAGATTCAGGTACTCTGGCATTAAAGTTGCTTGTCCTGCTGAGATGTCGTTGAGCTGAACACCAGCTTGAGGGAACTGCTCTGTAGCTGACTTTGACTCCCTGTGAGAAGGAGCAGCAAAAGGAAGGTTTTCCCATAATTATCAATTAAGTGATGTAATTACAGCTCACCCTGACAAATACTGTTGTCAGAGGTGCCACTCATGTGGAAGCCTGCATCACAGCTGCAGTGTTGAGCTTGGTTCACTTGGGCGCAGCGAGGTCTCCGGCTGAATGCTGGATCATTCATAACACTCCACTCAGGTGGTGCTGCAACAGCGGAGAAAATATGAATGGTGAAGATCTAAACCTCTCAGTCTTGACTGATGAATCAGAGTCTCAGCCGTTGGCACCGACCTGTCTGTGTTTGGTGCTGACAGCGAGAGCCACTCCAGTTCTGAGTGCAGGTGCATTTGTACTGGTTAACACCTTCCACACAGGTTCCTCCATTTTGGCAGGGATTACTTGCACACTCGCTTATATCTGTAAAGGAGAGAATCATCACCGTCAGCTTGTTGTGCTACTTCTAAAGCTGTGTTTCCATTCTTTCATCATAATAATGTATGCAGATCAAAGGCACAGTGGCCATTTTGGAGATAGAGTACATACTTTCCTCTGAGATCCATATTTCTTCAGGTTTCTACCTTTGACATCATTTTCACAATTATAATCTGTGTAACACCCTGTGGTTATTGTCTATATATGCAGCTCTGTAAAGTTATATCTAAAATAGATCAGTAAATAAACAAGACTATGTGCTTGGTACTGGTTGCAGAATAAAATCTAAAGAATAAGGTGGCACAGTGGTGTAGTGGTTAGTACTGTCACCTCACAGCAAGAAGGTACCAGGTTCTCGTCCTGGCCTCGTGCCCTCCTATGTGGAGTTTGCGTGTTCTCCCCGTGTCTACGTGGGTTTTCTCCAGGTACTGTGGCTTCCTCCCACCATCCAAACACATGCATGTCTGCCTGTCTCTATGTGCCCTTTGATGAACTGGAGACTTTTACCTTTTGCCCTATGAGAGCTGGGATAAGCGGGTGATAATGGATGGATATAGAGAATAATTTAACACAATGGTTGGCAGAAATCTTCCTTTATCAAACAGCGTAAGGGAAAATGCTTGGCTGCTTATGTCATGGTCACATACTTTTTTCATCCACAAAGAGAGCAGCATCAGAAGAGACAGGAGAGCTTCTCTTATAATTCTGCAGCTCAAGAAAGAGTCCTATCTGAGAGAAGAGATATTATATGTAATACTGGGGCTTGTTCGGCACAAAACATTGAGAGTTTTAACTCAAACACCAGCATACTGGCGATAAACCTCCATCAGAATATATTAAAATGATTGGCCTTGGGGAGCCCACACTGTTGCCAGCATGCAGAGGAATTGGTGTAATGTTTCTTTTGAGCTGGAGTGATTTTTCTGTAAGTAAGCATGTGCATAGCTATATGGGTTAAGCTCTGAAGTTTGGAGCTCATTGGTGGATGAGTCCAGCATGTTTGACAGCAGTTCACTCACTCTGTCATTGTAGTTACGGTCCCAGAAGGGTAACCCCAAAAATCACAAGCAACTGAAGAAGGGGAAAGGTGGAATTGCAAAATTAGAAATTTAGATTAGTAACCAAAACCACTACTGCTAAAAAGAGACAAAGGCAGCAATGCCAGGTCAAAACTGAGAAACAAGGCCACAACCGACTTAAGTCTCAGACAAAGCAAAAGCAAATCATGCTCTAAGACTTAACTTCACAGAATGACTCTCTCACTGTCTTCTACAATGAGACGATGACTCAACATCTGAGCAGTGGACACCAGGGGTACATATTCACACACCTGCTCCTCATCAGGGAAACTCAGGCTCCACAGCTGAGCCTGCTCAGAGATAATCAACCCAACAGCATGCTGAGTGGAAACATCCCCTCCCAATATTACCAAACTGGTCCTGTCATTTAGTCCATTGGTCCAAAGTAGTCATTATCTAGATGGAATCTAGTAGGGATCATTTTTTGAAGTGCAATTCAATGAAATCCTTCTGCATCTTAGTTAGTCTATGGGCATAGCCTACTGTTTTACTCTCATCTTTATAGCATTGTGAAACAAATAAATGTATTTATTCATATTGATTTGAACATGTGAGGATTTTTACTTTCTGCAAAATAAACGATTGCAAAGTACCTCACATTCCCAGATTTATAGCAATTCTACTCACGTTTTCATGCATACTTCATTCATACTGATTGTATGGCCTCCACCCATCTAAATGTGCAAAATCATAACTGCCTCTGCTTTGACTGTGAGTAGAAGTACACTAGTGTTGGGAATGGATAGTATTGATGATGTGAAGTGCTTGTATACTGGATACACTGGAGACATCTCAGTATGTATTAAATGCAGATCGATCCCTTCGCTCACCAATGTGAAGTCTCATTGTCTTATTTTTGGCAAACACATTAGGTAATCATTCAACAGTGGTCAAGAACATGAAGAGGACTCTTTATAGAATATACCATCACTTGATGAAGAAATCCTGCAAAATGCAAACCAGAGTTGTGCAGATGTTCAAATTATAAAGCAGCCTCTGCTCTCTGAGCCCACGGTATACTGGATGACAACCAATCCCTTTAATGTTTATTTGGCTTCCCCAGGGGCCACCACAGGACCATAACATGAAAAGGCCCACTTCACTCTGCTAGATATTTTTAAACTCTTCTTAACTTTAAAGTTTTCACACTCTGTCAATATTGCTTTTTAAGTGTGACTATATTTAGACCTCTTACGCCGAGGCTGAAAAACACGAACAGGGATAATACTGTGCGAGTCAAGCCTTCTCCTGTTGTTTTAACCATGAATGTCAATAAACGCATGCACATGTTCAAATGAATGCACTTGGAATTTTTGGAAGAGTGCCACCAGCTCAGGCTGAAGAGGCAATCAATAGCATGCTTAGCATACTTCTGTGCTATCAGACCATGGTGTGGGTATAACGTCTGGACCTAACCCCGTTTAGAGGGACTGCTGTCAAAGAACCAAGGAAACATGAGCATGAGAGGTAGGGTTTATCTTACAGTAGCCTATCCACTGCTGTTCATGAGGAGTACAAACCTGGAGGATAAGGGTCGCACAGAAGAATGCAGTACAGGTGTTTTTTTCTGTGTTCAGAGACATTTAATGCCATTTCAATGAGGGCTTCATTCAGTACACAGAGGAGCTCCAGACAATCCAAAGAATGCCTCTTTTCTTTGCCTGTTATCTGGTGTGTGTGTGTGTGTGTGTGTGTCTGGGCTGCTGTCTCCTTCAGCCTGGCATTCAGACATTGCTAAGCTGAGGATGCCTTAAACTGGTGTGGAGATTTCTACTCAACAGTGAATAAATGGCACAAACACAGACATAGCAAGCCCAAAACATTCTACGACATCAGCAGTAGTGGAAGTGTGTTATATTATTATGTGGAGAAAGTCATGGAGGTGAAAAGTTCCTAATCCTGTGATGAAAACATACTGCAGCTGATATAAGACTGCCTTCCTCACCTGAATTACAGGGTTTGGACAATGAAACTGAAACGCCTGGTTTTAGACCACAACAATTCATTAGTATAGTGTAGGGCCTCCTTTTGCGGCCAATACAGCATCAATTCATCTTGAGAATGACAGATACAAGTCCTGCACAGTGGCCAGAGAGATTTTGAGCCATTCTTCTTGCAGAATAGTGGGCAGGTCACTACGTGATGCTGGTGGAGGAAAACATTTCCTGACTCGCTCCTCCAAAACACCCCAAAGTGGCTCAATAATATTTAGATGTGGTGACTGTGCAGGCCATGGGAGATGTTCAACTTCACTTTCAAGTCCATCAAACCACTCTGTCACCAGTCTTGCTGTGTGTATTGGTGCATTATCATCCTAATACACAGCACCGCCTTCAGGATACAATGTTTGAACCATTGGGTGCACATGGTCCTCCAGAATGGTTTGGTAGTCCTTGGCAGTGACGTGCCCATCTAGCACAAGTATTGGGCCTAGGGAATGCCATGATATTGCAGCCCAAACCATCACCGATCCACCCCCATGCTTCACTCTAGGCATGCAACAGTCTGGGTGGTACGCTTCTTTAGGGCTTCTCCACGTTGTAACTCTCTCGAATGTGGGAAAGACAGTAAAGGTGGACTCATCAGAGAACAATACGTGTTTCACATTGTCCACAGCCCAATATTTTCGCTGTGGGCACCACTGAAACCGACGTTTGGTATTGGTACGAGTGACCAAAGGTTTGGCTATAGCAGCCCGGCCATGTATATTGACCCTATGGAGCTCCCAATGGGCAGTTTTGGTGGAAACAGGAGAGTTGAGGTGCACATTTGATTCTGCAGTGAGTTGGACAGCTGTGGTTTTATGTTCTTTTGGATACAATCCGGGTTAGCACCCGGACATCCCTTTCAGACAGCTTCCTCTTGTAGCCACAGTTACTCCTGTTGAATGTGGTTCATCCTTCTTGGTGGTATGCTGACATTATCCTAGATACTGTGGCTTTTGATACATCACAAAGACTTGCTGTCTTGGTCACAGATGTGCCAGCAAAACATGCACCAACAATTTGTCCTCTTTTGAACTCTGATATGTCACCCATAATGTTGTGTGCATTGCAATGTTTTAAGCAAAACTGTGCTATTACTCTGCTAATTGAACCTTCACACTCTGCTCTTACTGATGCAATGTGCAATCAATGAGGATTGGCCACCAGGCTGGTCAAATTTAGCTATGAAACCTCCAACACTAAATTGGCCAGTGTTTCAGTTTCATTGTCCAAACCCTGTAAATATAACATGGATCTCACACATGGTTAGAAAATGAGCATTTGAGGCAGAGTAATGGGCCTGGAATTAATGAATCTCCTGCTCACCTTTACAAATGGCACGGATGCCTGTCCAGGTGCCGTTGTCCCGGCAGACACGAGTAGCAGAACCGATGAGATGGTAACCCTGGGAACAAGTGAAATGGACCTCATGTCCAACAAAATACTTTGAGCCAAACTTTGTGCCATGAGCAGGGGCTTCCAGGGAGGGGCAGGTGGTGTGAGCTGTGGAGAGACAAAGAGAGCACGAGAGGAAGTCTGGTCACATGTGGAGTAAGCCTCCCACCATCCTCTGGCATTCCCTGCCTGAGGATGTACACGTGTCACTGTGCAGTGCAGAGCCTTCATGGGAAAGAACGGTTCAAATGCCTCATTTACAGTCAACCAGCACAGCACCAGTCTTTTTTTATGAGTCAGAATTTCACCAGCAGCCAAATGTCATGCTATGTTGCATGCTCTGGAAAGATTTGTATAATACAGAACACAATTACATCATATAACATTTTGAATGGTTTACATGCTACATCCCATGTGGAGAAAATGTTTCTTCTAGTGTAGTGTCATAAAAGTCTTTAAGTTTGGGTATGATGTCACAGCGGTATATCAGATAACTGTGCTGCACTCACACTTAATGTTAACACATACTGATGTTTATTTATTTTTATCCTGATCAGAAAATGTTTAACTTTTGTCTTTTCATTTTGTTGATCTTTTATTGGTGGAAATCTCCTGTCTTGCCAAATCCTCTCCAGAGCTATGGACTGCACTGGTCCATCACTAACAAATTAGCCTCAGTGTCTCCTGCCAAACAACACAATTCCACAAATCCACTTCCCCTGTCAAGCACCCAGCTCTGAAACTGAGAAGGCCTCGCACTGTTGGATGAAAATATAATCCCATAATAGAAGAAGCCATATCTGGCTCTCTGTTGTCAAAAGCAATGCAGATCAACTTCAAACAATTGAATGTTCCCAAAATGTGGTCAAATTGGTACTTTTTTTGTCATATCATGTAGGCATGTGAAACATTATACAGCATGGATTATCGCCTATATGAAACTTAATCAACTATATTTAAATAAACTTTTCAAGAAAACATGAACATTGCGGAGTTTGCATGTTCTCCCCGTGTCTGCGTGGGTTCTCTCCGGGTACTCCGGCTTCCTCCCACCATCCAAAAACATGCATGGGGATTAGGTTAACTGGCTAATTTAAATTGACCGTAGGTGTGAATGTGAGTGTGAGTGGTTGTCTGTCTCTATGTGCCCTGCGATGAGGTGGAGACTTGTCCAGGGTGTACCCTGCCTTCCGCCCTATGACAGCTGGGATAGGCTCCAGCCCCCCCGCGACCCTATGAGGATAAGCGGTAGATAATGGATGGATGGATGAACATTGCATGACTAATAAATATCTAAAATTAAGCTACTGGTAAACTATATATACAAAAAGCATGCTTCTGTTATAGAGTCCTTGAATCAAAGCACCACACATTCATTTATTCATATACCTGAGCAATGAGACATAACTCTGAATTATATTCTTACCAAATCCCATTATCCTCTTTATCGTAAAATGGCCCGTGCATATATGAACAAGTTGATGAAGATCATGATTAAGGGATAAAACCAATGCAAAGGTAACTAATGAATGAATGATGGCTAATTACATTTAGCTGTTTCAATGTCATGGTCTCGGTGTTGTGCACTCTGGAAATGATGACGATGATAGTGAATATGATGACTAAGGTGGTAGGTAATGTTATCGGCTTATTACTCACCAGCTGACTGGTCAGCCTGAGGTAACTTGGAGACAGAGTTCTGGAGCGTTGCCAGCTTTGACTTCATGATCCTGAGGCCCTCCGTGAATCGCATCTCCTGGCCTTTCAGAAACTTCTCCATTTGACGTAGCACCCCAACCACCTGGTGCTTATCCATGCATGTCTGCAGACAAAGTGTGAGCACTGTGAGCAAAATTAAGAGTTGTGAAAGGGCCTTGGCAAAATATGTTGAAATGCAATGACTTTCCAACAAGAAAATCAGCACGCGAATAAAGGTTACCTCAGTTTGACGGCCATAAAATATAGAACACAATCTGTGAATAAACATTACCGTGCAGCTGCACAGCATGATGTAATTGAAACTAAACCCATCCTGTTGGTGGGCACATGGTTGTTATGGTTACAAAGAATTGTCATTGATATTTTCTGTTAGACCTCATTCAAGATCTCTCTTCTCTCACCCCTTCTCCACTTACTGTCAAAACTCTAGTGGCAAACACAGCTGGACAAAAGCTGTCTGGCAGATGTCAGTGGGACCTAAGTCCAAAATGCTGTTCCTCTGTATGTTGTCTGCATGGCAAAAGGAAGCAAGCAAGGAAGGCACACACTCATTGGATAAACCTGAATGGGCAAACTCAAAATAGCATGGGTGCCACCAGCAGTAACTTGAGGAACAAACCTTGTCAAGCCATTAAATAGTTCCTCAGAGAAAGTGCCTCTAATCCTTTCAGGAGGGCTTTATTAATCACATGCTCATTGGAACAAGTTGTCTGCACAGCATACCTTGAATTCCTGCAATGGCATTTGGAGAGTCCTCTACAATAACAACCAGCTTAAATACATTAGAATTCAATGCACACATAGTGATCTGCTCATTTTACCTGCCCAAGGCAAAAAGGAAATGCCACAAACTGACAATATCTGAGAGGATTCATATCCGGATGATACAAGGGAAGTTATTTCGGAAAAGCAAAATATATTGTGTAATTTCTCCAGTGAAAAGCGGTAACATGATACACATATGCGTCACAATAAACTAGATAAAGTGATAAAACAGAATAATCACAGATATATGATTGGTTAAGGTGACTTTTTATGCATAGAGCAATAAAGGATTGAGATTGTTAACATTTTGTCAAATTTATATTTCCCTTATTTGGTTAGCTCAGTCTGAGTACTGTAAGTCCTAAATTTGCAGGTGAATTGTTGCATATACTAAAATAAATTGCTCTCACCTGAACGGCAGCATGGCCACTCTGGATAGCTGTCAAACACAGCAAAAGCAAACACCTGTGTCGAAAAGACAGTGCCATCTCTGTCAGTCCAGTAAAAATAAAGCAGCCTAACGCGGTTCCCTGTTGATGTTCTCCAATAATCACAGGACTTCTTGTTTTATTAAGCTAAAAGCAGTTGTCTGTTGTGAAGCTCCGTCCCTAGCTGCTGTCAGGAGATTAGAGGATGCTCATCAGGTGCCTGGACGGAGATGCGCTCCTGTCTTTATCTGCGCTCACAGAGTTCAGCCTCTGAGCTCTGCACGCCACTTACAGTAGGATCCCTACAGCAAGAATCCCTCCCACCAAAATACTCCCCAACATTTGTGTGCATTGTCTTTACATCTCTGCCAAGGAAGGTTCACCACAACATAAAGTCATATATCTGGCGAGTAGTTCGAATGGGCTATTATGACCTTAATTATGTTTGTTTACTCCGTCATTAGGGGTTAAAAATAAGTTTCCTGTAGCTCAGAAACTCAAAACGACTGGATTTCATGAGAAAAAGACCTTCCTCCGAATAGTATTATGTTCACAATGAAACAGGTCTTTAAACCGATATAAAATGACCAATTATCCATCTGTAACAACAGGTAGGGCTAGCTAACTTATAGCTAAAGCTAACCATTAACGCTACACTGTTTTGTTGAATACGCCGTTCTACTGTTTCGGCAACGGCAAACTGTTGTTAGTCAAACTAAATATTTTACACAGTGCCGGACGTTTCTTAGCTCGGTCGTACAAGTTAATATTTACAGGGTTTTGCTGGTGAAGTCGGAGCTTCATCTCTACAGTCTATGAGCTACATCTGCTGGTCAAAGACAGCATTGCACGAGCGCGTGAACGTGAAGCCCAGCTCATCCAACGGTCGTGCCCGCGCGCCAGCGTAGTAATAAGCAAGGAAATGCGCAGCTGCTAAACCAAGCGGTAAAGACTACTAACTGGCTTCAGCTGTTATACCGTTAAAACGTCTCCAACTTCGCTCGCTGTAGTTGCGTAACACACGTTGTAAATTAAAATGTTGACAAAGGATACAACTGTGCGTCGCACACACTTCATTGTTGCAGATGTTGACAGTAACTGGCGTCGCTGTGAACCAATGGGAATCGCAGTTGTCCCTTCGATGTAATTTCTGACCAATGGCTGACGGGGATTTGTTGTAATCAGGTTAGATAGATTCCACCAGAACTATATATATACGTGGAGGGATACATGATCTAGGAATGTGCTGCAGCAGACCCTCAGAAGCCATTTTGAGATGATGTCCCTGTTGAGAAAGCCTATGAAGATGCTGAAATCAACGAACATGGTTACATTTCTGTCTGTTTCACCCTCCGTCTCCTCTATTTCACCATGGCAGCTGTCAACCGACGGGACATTAGCAAAGCGGGGTATCAAGCTGTGCTCACAGAGTTAAAACGTCATTGACATGAAAGAGGACAGTGTCTGTTTACTGTCTCTGTCGAGACATGTAACACCGTGAGTTTTTTCCAGTCTGAAATCGTCCAGCATCTCTCACAACCCAACGTCTCCTTGAGTGACTGTTCACTCTTGTACCGGAGAGAAGGGAGGCACGTCCGTTTTCCAATGGCTTCTGTGAGCCTTGTTTCCAGTCCCCCAGCCCCTGTTCTTGACAAAAACATGACAGACTCTGAGCTTGCAGGGGATGAAAGGTCGAGTAACATTCTTATGCAATTCTTAATACTCTCATTTGTGCCTTTCAGTGCTGTGGGTCGACATGCTTGTGTTACTGTTTACATTTTTTAACCATGAATTGTAGGACATAGAGTCCACGGTTTCCCCCCTTTTTCAAAATCTTTGCATGCCTCTTTGCTGCAACTGAATAGCGCTGTCCAAAGAGCCTGGCGTTCCCATCACCGCGTCCATAAGACTCATTCATGATCATTTCCATGCAAGATAGCAGACCTCGTCATTTGTGTTGTTGTGGTGAATTCATGGCTTCATTGTTGCCATCTGCAGGAGACTATGCAAATGACTATGATGTAGATGCCACGCCCATCATGTACTGGAGGCTACGCCCCCTAGAGGACACGTGGCAGCACTGCTGACACAGGGTTTACAGTAGGGTCGACGGGTGAGCCTAGAGCCTCAGATGGATACAGGACATGCTGGTCTTTGTCCTCCTGATTGGTCTCTGCAGTCCTTACATCTCTGTCAGACCTTGAAGAAATAAGGCCACACATTGGCTAGTGTCAAACCAAAGATTTCACCAGGTGGTTTCACTGTCTAACACAAGTTCAAGCTAAGGAGAAGAAACAGATGGTTTAGTGGCACAATATAGGGATTTTAAAGATGATCACAAGTGGTCAGTAAGGAGGATTATGGTGTTATTGCATCTTGATGCTACTGTAGTTATGGTGTCACTGGAAAATATATGTTTATGTTAGTTATGTTGGGGTATGTGTCCGTGCATTTGTACTATGCCTCTACACATTATTCTAGCGTTAAATATTTCCGTACTTATCATTCACCAATCACTGCACATGATCAAATGTGATAATAAAGTTTTTGTGGCAGTTTTCCATAGTCATATGCAGTACATACAATTTAATTGGACTAAAAATACTTTATTACTTTATAGGTACATTTGTGGCAGCTTTAGATGTGGAGGGTGTCAGAGGAAGAGGTAGCTGGATCAGTTTTCTTTACTGTTTCAGGGTGTTTTTGTTTCATGTTTCTACCTGCATTATAATTTTAAATCAGCTGACATGAAAAAGAAAGAATATTAACACTGGAACAATTGTGTCATGATTCAGTAATAACTCCTCTGCAGACACACGGGTTTAAGAAAAGCACTAAAGGTTAAAGAAAGCACTAAATTATACTCACATTATACTCACATACTGATCACCACAGTGAGAGCAGGAAATGTCTTTAAACATTAACTTGACTGTCCAGCACTGGATACATTTTCTGCCTGTTAGCTCGGCAACCCTTGTTATTATGCACTGGAAAGTTCCCACAGGCCTCTCAGCCAAATACATTTGTTGGTGTTCCCTAAGTTTTTTACATTTTGCTATTTAAATAAAAATACTTTACTTTTTCTTAACGGTAATAATCATGTCATGTAGATATACCTAAATCATGCTTAACACACCACCTATTCCAGGCTGTCATCAAATAAATGAAGTGAATAACCTTGCTTCAAGAAATCAGAAGATTTCATGAATGTTACTCAACCTGATGTGGAATTTAATTTGGCTTTTGTGAAATAATTACACCCTGCTTCACAGGAAATCAAAACTGGGCAATGTTGTAGAATGAGAAAGGCCTAGGGTTTAGTGAAAACTGTCTAGCATGATATTTAGTACCTTGCCCCAAATGAAGACGTTGTAACAGTTTTATTGTACTTTAATTCTTATTTTCTTATTAAACCTTTATCTTGCATTATATGCTCATGATGGGAAACACATTTGAATCATGCATAAGGCTGAAAAATACAGTATCTAATCCCTTATAATTTTACCCACCATACTGACTGTTTTTTTTTTTTTACTTTTAGAGAGGATGGTGAACTGGAAGATGGAGAAATAGATGATGAAGGGATTGGAATTGAAGAGGAAAATAAAGAGGCTACAGAAGTGAATGAAGACAAAGAGAAGGAAAAGGAACAAGAAAAGGTTAAAGAGAAGGAAGAGAAGACTCACAGGCACTCCAGGAAAAGATACAAAAAGACTAGAGAGAAGAGGAGGTCCAAAAGGAGGAGGCGAGACAGACAGAAGGTAAGATACTGAAGTATCACTGCCTCTGCAATGAATGTGAACTACTAAGAATGAATTCCCCTTAATGTTGTGTTTCTCCTTTGTTCCTCTGTGCCTGTCTTCAGCACCACTCCCCCTCCAGCAGCTCCAGCTCAGACAGTTATGACTCTGACTACGGCCGAGCAGAAAGGCCCAAAAACAGGAAGAGCCAGGCGTCTGATGGCCAGTCCTCTCAGGTGAGTTCACCGTCCCTTACGTGCTCAGATGTGATAGTAATAAAGGCATTACTGTGAGACATTTTTCTCTTGGACTGTTGTCTTGCCAGCATGGACGGGATTCAAAGGGCAGCCACGGCAACTCACAGAAGTCCCCGCCGCACAAGAGCAGCGATTTTGACAAATACAGTGACTACAGTGATGACAAGTATGACTATGATGATGAGAAGGAGGATTACGAAGATGACATGTCCGAGTATCCACAGTCAAAAGATTCAATTTCCCAGCGGGGAAGGGGGCGCCATGTGAAGAGAGGAAGCATGAGGGGGATGAAACAGCAGCAGTGTATGAACACTTTACATATCAGATCATTCCTGTGCTTATGTATTTATTTTTACGGTCAATGGTAACTGTGTGTCAGGTTTTGATTACTGCTATATCATCCAAAATGTTCATCACTCTCAGTTGGGCAGAGAGGAAGGGGCAGAGGGAGTGGACCAGGAAGAGGACGAGGGATGCTCTACAAGAACAAGAAGCTGAAGGGCAAACCCTGGGGAGGACGAGGTCGAGGTCGAGGAGACCAGGGCGTGGAAGACATGGGACCAGTAAGTCATCAGCCAGATGTAGCGTATATTTTTTTATTAAACTGAGCTTTTCACTGAACTATACATCAGAGAAAAAGACAAACATTTTGCCTCAACTTATTGTTTTGTTTTTTTTTGTTTTTCAGGAAGGAAAAAATTTGCCCGGTTTTCAGAAGAAACGGCCAATCATGAGCAAAGAGTTTATCAACCAGCACACAGTTGAACACAACGGCAGATACATCTGCAAGTATTTCCTGGAGGGTCGATGCATCAAGGTACTGTCAACTATGTTTAACGCTGAAATATTTTTAAAAGCATCAACGCTTTCTTACCTGAAAGATATTTTTTTTTCTTCATGCAGGGAGAACAGTGCAAGTTTGAACATGAGCTCGTCGTACCAGATAAGAAAAAGGAACTCTGTAAATTTTACCTCCAGGGATACTGCAGTAAAGGAGATAACTGCATTTACATGCACAATATCCTTCACGGATGACAAGTGTTTTTAATCACATTTGTGCAATTGCATGGCGTGAAAACTCATTATACTTTTTAATAAGTCCTGATCTTTAACCTGTGACTGCACATGAGTACCCATGTAAGTTCTTCCATACCGGAGCCAAATGTTATCAAGGAGACAACTGCAAATTCTCCCACGAGGCTTTGAACGATGTGACCAAAGAGTTGCTCGATAAGGTAAAATGAAAGAGTGTTTTCTTTAACTATTCAGTGTCATACAGATTCTCAGCTGTAACGGTCAGCAACTGTCTTATTTCTTTTTTATCAGATCATTAACACTGAGGAGGAGAACGCCCGAGAGGACGAGATGGAGCTGGAGGACCTGAGAAAGCAGGGAATCGCTCCGCTTCCGAAGCCTCCTCCTGGGGTGGGCTTGCTTCCCACTCCTGGTCAAAGCAGTCCGACAGATGGAGCATCTGGCCAAACGGGGAAGAAGATCCCCTCCCTGTTTGAAATTAAGGTTCAACCTACTGTAGACTTGGCACAAAAAATTGCTCTGAGGTAACCAAAATCATCTGTAATCGAACTCTAAGGTGTTTATTCTCTACCTAATTGTGCACTTTTTTATTTTTTCAGTGGATCCAACTACTCCCAAAATCAAGATGAAGGCACTGATCAGTTTAGTGGAGGCGCAGAGGACACGCAGGGTGGAGGTATGGTGCCTTCAGGCCCCTCTGCTTCTCCTGCTCCTCCCGCTGGATCACCTGTTGCACTGGGTCACCCCACTGGACCACCCATGCCACAGAGCCCCCCAAGACAGCACCCACCACACGGATTCCCAATGCAGCCACCGATCCCCCCCGGTCAGCATCCGCCCTTCCATGGAAACCGACCCAACCTCAACCCTCAGATCAACATGCAGAGGCCTTCATTCCCTCCTGTTGCAGATCTGCAGATGCTGCAAAGCCTCTTCCAGTTTCCATCATTGGGTCAGAACCCAGTAGAGTTCTTCAGCAGCTTTGTCCAAAACCAGACCATGAATCCACAAGAAGGTCAGTGTTAAAAATGTTATCCATTAGGCTAATTGTGTTTTAAAGTTTTAAACTTATTTTTTTTTTTATTTTCAAGTAGATCCCACTCTGGCCTTCATGCAGAAGCTCCAGCAGCAGGTGGGTGCAGAGTCACAGTTTCAGTCTTTACCACCAGCAGTGCAGAAGGCCATCCTTTTACACCTGACACAGCAGCACCAAGAGTCACATCCACAGGGAAGTGAGCCACAGAGAGCGGAGGGTCTGGATGATAACAATGCAAACAGAGGTAAGTGCAGGTTTGCTGAATTTATAAGTAAAAAATACCTGTATTACTATTAAACAGGATGTTGATACACAGATAATTTACATATGTACACTGCAAGAACAAACATTTAAATGTCATCCAGTTTGTTTGTTTTTTGTTTTACAGATGAAACTACAAACTGGTACTCAAGTGATGAGGAGGATGGGAGCTGTGTCTCCTCCATCCTTAAATCTCTCAAGAAGCAGAATGAGATGCAGCAGTCTCAGTCTATGCCCCCTCAGGCAGCCTCGGCGGCTCCAGTGCTGGGTGATCCTCGGCTTCTGAAGGAGAGGGCCCCGCCCACTGACCCCCGTGTAAAGATAGATCCGCGGCAGCGACCCTCAGACATGAAAAAGGAGTCCGATGGGGCTGCAGACCCACGCTTCTCCAGAGACCCCAGGAAGATGAGACCAATAGAGCCTAGTTCTTATCACCAGCAGAGCCACCCTGTTCCTCAGAAGCCTCCTGCAGGAGATGACGATGAGGAAGGAGAACGGGAACTCAGAGACAAAGCGGTTCTCATCCCTCTAGATGCCAGCCCCGTTGCCGTGCTGCGGGACCCTCGTTGCCAGTTGAAGCAGTTTAGCCACATCCGAGTGGACATCCTGCTGCAGCGGCCCGCCTTCGCTCAGACTGTAGTGTGGGGCCCCGAAGACCTCATTCCTTCCCTGGTGCCCAAACAGGAACACTCCATCAACCTGCCCCTTCCACCCCTGATTGCAGATGCTCAGATGAACCGAACAAGTTTACCTGACCACCCCCCCATCTCCAGCCCTCCGCCAACTGACCCCAGACTGGTAGCTGCACGTTTGAAGGAACGGTTGAGTCGATTACCCTCCGGATCTCTAGAGTCTCGACTCCCCACTGAAAGACCTGTAGATCCACGTCAGCAGAAGACTCTGGACCCCAGACTCAAGCGTACAGGAAGTCTGGACTCCAAGCTGCTGGGTCAGAAAGTGCCCTCTGGTGGAGGAGTTGTGGACCCCAGGCTCCAGAAAGCCAGTGCTGGCTCCTCTCCTCATGCTGTCCAAGCAAAGCCAGAGCCTGAGAGGCTGCCACCTTACGCTCCTCGCCTGGCATCCTCTGGTGGAGGTCTAGAGAGTCCCACCACAATCCTCGGGGGCATCAGTCTATACGATCCTCGTAATCAAACCGAGCAGGCTCAGAAGGAGCAAGTGGAGCCTCCTAAAAAGACAGCGATTCTGAAACTCCCAGCTAAGAAAGACAACAGTCCGCCACTCTCACCGACCCAACGACGCGGCTCTTTCGAAGAAGCCAAAAACACAGACGCTGCATCAGATCAGCCTCCACCTTCTGGGTCTCCCACAGTGCCTCCTGCCTCACCTGTCAAACCCCCTGCAGTTCATAACCTCCCTATCCAGGCACTGGCAGGGCTGATCCGACCACAGTACACTGACCCCAGGCAGGCCAAAGCAGGTGGACAGGGCTCTGCAGGGGCACAAGAAGAGGCAGAGGAAAAGAAGCAAGAGGACAAGAAAGAGGAGGAGGAGGAGGAAGACGATGAAGAACCAAAACAAGATGATCCAGACGAGGAGGGAGACGACAGGACTCTCAAAGAGGTGTTCAAGACTTTTGATCCCACTGCTTCCCCTTTCTGTCAGTAAACAGCCCAGTGTGCAAATATCTAAAAGTCGCAGAGGATTTGTATTTTGATGAGATGTATTAGTCTTTACGTAGCTTTACATGAACCTATTTATTTCTGTAAATAAATGATCCTGTATAGAATCACATACTACCTATTGCACCACACATTTGCCAGTGTGGAGATGATGCTATGTGTACAGACACAGTGTAGAATTACTTTTAACGTAATCATATTAATGCTTAATACCTGTTTTAAAAGAGTGAATGTTAAAGCCTCTGAACGCTCACACAGCACTGTGTATCAACTGTAATTGATCGACATGTTCTATTAGCTTTGTTACACATAATGGGACAAATTACACCTTGATTAACTTAATGTTCGATTAATTCCCATCAAATCCTGCACTACCTTCAACCTGAATAGAGGTCAAATGAGCCAGAATAACTGAAAACACCTGTGTGGATGTTCAGAGGCAGTAAGGCCTTTTATCATTGTGTAAGTTTCATATAAGTTTTAATCACTCAGAAAAAAAATACTTCATAATCAAATAATAATAAGTGTAAGAAATTCCTTGATATTTTTTTGTATTTACTTATTTATGTCAAGACACTTTTATATTGTGATAGCTTTCTGTTTGTCTTCACTTTTATGATAGGGGATTTTTAAACAGTAAGTAAACAGATGTTCTCTTGAATATTTACATTTTTTACGAGTTAATTGCGTTTTGTCCTCTGATGTGATCAGGTCGGATAATCATGATATGACACGGTTTCCTGCTTAGCGGAGAAGAAAAGTGTTAAATTTGTGTTTTGTCATTTGCTGGACCTTTGTAATTTGTGTGGCCTAAGTGCTTTGAGATTGGTGTTGTAGGCTTTTCGAACTTGCAGAAATGACAGTTAATTGAGTTCATTAATTAAGATTAGCAACTTAATTTAATTAGTCAGTGCTGAAAACATTCACTGCTGACAAGCTTGTAAATAGCAAGTAAACTGTCTTTCACTTGTTTTGGTCAGAGTAAGGAAAGAACATACAAAGAGAGAAAATATGATCTTGAATTGAATTTTGTTGGCGTTGACAGTAGACGGACTCACAGGGTCAGATGGGGCTCAGTGGTTTGTATTATTGGACAGTTTTGGTCTAAAATGATGTAGTTGTTTTTTTTATTATTTTCATAAATCACATTGTAAATGCCTATTTTGTATCACATGTACAGTCTGTTCCTGAGTGTTTTAATGAATAATACTTTATTTTTTCCCTCCTTGGTGTTTATGTTTGTGATAATACTGTATGACATTTTAATGACACATATGCCCGTCACATTTCACAGTGATTTTATTATGAAATGGCTGAAATAAAGAGATAAAACATAAAGTATTTTACTTCAGAGCCACACATCGAGTCTCATTTAGTAGCATGTCTGGTGTTATGTCAAGTCTCAGCTTCAACACAAGATATTTCATGTCATTCAAGCTAACATACTTTATTATGTCAACATAGGAAAACGAAAATTTAATCTATATGAGGCTTTGAAGTTATGCGTTGAAGATGTGGTTACTTAAAGCCGACTGGCGGGGCGAGACTGGGTGCTACTGGGTGAGATGAGGTCTTCCTCAAACCCAGCTCGTCGGTCTCTGGGTTGGAGGTCTGCTGGGCTCGATGGATCTCCAGCTTCCTCCTCCACTGGAAACACAGGGCAGTAGCTTCTGCACCATCAGAGTTTGGCTGTGGCTGCTTCAAACCCTGGAACGACAAAAGCAACGGTGCAGCTTTAATGACCCTGAGATGTCTCTTTAGAACTACAGTATATAGAGAAGATGTCATATCATCACAGATGTGTTGTTGGTGGTAGATTTACTGTGATGCAGGCTGTCTCTGCAGCATGGACCCCACGCAGCACCGTCTGGAGGAGATTTTGTGTGTTCTTCACCAGGATCTCATCAGACGCTTTGCACCCAGGGGTCACAGCATTGACACTAAGTAAACATGAAGAAATACAAACATTCTTCATAACTATCCTCCAGCTTTAGTGTGTGATTTATGTCTCGTCTCTGACCTGGAGATGATGTTGAGCTGGTTGCTTATGGTGAGAATCTGCTCAGCTATGAGGGAGAGCTCCACTGTGCACTGTTTATCCAGGCAGTGGTTGGCGATATCTCTGATGAACTGAGTCACTGACTGGCACTTTGAGATCACATCTTTAGCTGCAGTGACGAATGCCTCTTTATTCTGGAAAAGAAAGTAATGATTGTGGATGAGGGTGCCTGCAAATATATCAAGAGCAAGACGGTGTCAGTGCCCTCTGGTGGTTGTTACCGGTATTGGGCCTTTCTTCTTCAAGTATTGGGTCATGTAACACAGAGTGTCAGCCATCTCCCTGGTCACCTGGACAATTCTGTTGTCTTTGGGATCCCAGCTGTCGCTTTCTTGCTTCAGAGAAAGGGATGTGTAGGTCAGCGAAGGAGCCTCTTTGTACACAACAGACCTGACGGCGTCCTACAGAGAGCGATAGGGATGAGATTTATTGTGACACAAAGGAACCACTGAACTGTGTTAATCGTGAGAGAGATACCTACATGTTTTTCCATGTTGCCAGGTCCATATTTGGCCATAGCTGAAATGTTCTTGTTTGTTTCTGCAGCATCTCTTTTTTTCAATGTCATTGCCATGCCAGAGGGAAACTCCATTTCTTTGACTTTAGATGGGACAGCAGCCATCTCTTCTTTGATATCCTCAGCTGTCCGGCCCTGCAGACCAGCCCTGATGTGCTCCTTAGCCTCGTGGTGAATCCCATCCTGCTTCCTGATCTCCTCCACCACATAGTGAGCTTTGGCTGACCAGCACTGAATCTGCACGTCCAAACTGAGTGTGTCACAAATGTAGCGGGTCTCTACCAGGAGCCTCGCCCTGCTGATTATATCTGAGATCTGAAAAGGCAGGCGGTCGTTGATGGACCGCAGGTTAGCACGGGCATGCGGGTCGCGGATGTAGTTCAAGCAGGCCTCGACTCTTTCAGTTGCGGGTTTTACGTTTTCAAAAAGTATTTGAGCTGCCTTTTCAAATTCTTGCTCTGCATCTTCAGAGTTGCTTTCCCTAAAGTGCTCAGCAGCAAAATAAGCAACACTGAGAATATTTTGAAGTGCTGCGTCATAATCCTTATTTGCTTTCCTTAAATGACCACAAAGAACCCTAATTTGAATCAAAAGACGTCTCTGGAAGAATTCTGATTTTGCAAGTTGCATGGTACTTGGCATCGGCATTATGTCGAGCTCTTCTGCTGCACAGAGATAGGCTTCAGTCAGGGTTTTTAGCTCATCCCTGTATCCTGTTAACTGCTTTGATTTGTAAGCACTCCTGCAATTCAGGCTGGTTAACCTTGCTGCCTCTTGGATTCGAAGCGAGTTCTCAGACAACACTGAGAGCTGCTTGTGAGGGTTCAGCTGGTTCAATGCAGTTGATGTTCCCACAATGTTATCAAGAGAACTCAACAAAATCTGAACAGAAAGGCCCCAGAGGATGCAGAGTCCCTCTAGCTGGTCTACCTGTCCTTCCAGAGAGGCGGAAATCTCTACCAGATACTTTGTGTTGTTCTGGGCTTTGCTCAGCTTGTTGTGTAAAAGGCTGAATGTTTCTTGACCGTTGGACATTAAATCAGACGATGTCAAGAGCTGGACTACATCGGCACATAAAGCCATCACTTCGTTTAGTCGCTGTGTAACAGTGGCTGTCTTTGTTATTTGCAGCTCAGTGTAAACAGCATGATACCAGCTTCCTGCTACTGGCAGTAAAACCTTTCGGGTGTTGTTAATGAGGTCGGTGAACTGTGTGCTGTGTCTGTAGACACTGTCCATGCTCATCGCTGAGCTTATTGCCGTCTCTTGAGCCGTCTGGACGAGCAGCGGAGTCAGTGACACCAGCTCTGCTCTAAAACCTTCCAGTGTCTGACAATCGACTGTGTCAACAATGGCCAAGGCTTCCTTTGCAGCTTGAGCGTAACAGTTTGACAGCTCGAGAACACCAGTGCAGGCCCGGTTGAGTGCTGTCACATCTTTCCCTTTAGTCACAGCCACAACTTCATACAAGAGAGGTAAAAGGTCAAATTCATGAGGTTTGTGGATCAGTTTGGGCTTGTAGGAGACAGCTGGGATCTGTAAATCATCAGTGTCATATTTATGAGCCAGTTCTGGTTCTATGGTTTCCTCATCTGAGCACTCTTCCTCATGTTCAGTTTGGGGTTCCCTCTCTGTAACCTCGAAAACAGGAAAGCCTCTCATTACATGATCCAGGTTCAGTTCACAGGTGTCTTTGACTGGCACACATGGCGGTGAAATCTCAGGCTGACGCGCCCTCTCTCTCAGCGGGCTCAGGAGGTGTGGATGCTCTTGGCCGTCCAGTCCCTTTCTGAGCACTTTCAAATGCTGAATAGCCACACCGACGTTATCTGAAAAAGTAGAATACACCTCCACGTTAAGAGTGGAACCTAAAAGCATCTCTCTGATGGACTCGGCCACTTTGGATCGTGATGACTGAACCTGTTTCAGTAAGACCAGGAGGCCATTCCTGTATATTGGGTCATCACTTCTATCCAAATGTCTCCTCACTGAGTGAACCACCAGCCTCATGTGACAAATAAGGTTTGCTGCGTGTTCTTCGAATAGTTTATAGCTTTGCTCTCTGTATGCTGCGTCACACCCATACTGATCCTCGACCACCTCATCAATGGCTATACTGGTGAATTCCCTCACATCAATTACATCACTGAGAGCTTCCTGAAGCTGACTAGTCTCCTCCTCCCACTGCTGACACACCTCCTGAAGCTTTTGAACAGTTTGCATCGACTTATCTGCCAGCTCCAGTGACAAGGCTGCGATCCGAGCTCTGAGTCTCGTGAGGCACACTCGTGAGTTCTCCACGTTCTCTAAACTCTTCGCATCGACGGCAACGGCCGAGATAAAACTTGCCACTTGGATTATTCCATCAGTGGAAGCTATTAAGTCCTCAACTAGTGGCTGAATGTAGCTCAGATCCATCTCTGTGGAAGCATGTGCAACCAGGATCTGTCTCGTCACACTTAGAAGTTCCTCAGCTCTAGAAGACGCTGTAAGAAACGTGTCCAAGACTTGATAAAGAAGAGTAGTCATCAAAGTTTCATCCAGCATGTGTATCTGCTGCACCAACAAAGTGCAGATCTTCTCCAGGCTCTGCTCTGAATCACCATCTGATGACTTTAAAACCCTTTTGATGTCTGACCAGAACTGCAGGATGTGACAACAGTGATCCACCACTCTTTGCTGAAACTCTCTACGAGAAGAGTTTGTCACCACCATGCAGTGAAACACAAGATCTCTCACTACGCTGTCAAAGCCGCTGCCTCCTATAGAGGATGGGGGCGAGCTAGTGAGAAGGTGCAACAGGCTGTTCCTCCTCGCCGTGTAATACCCACAAGGACCCAGTGATTCACTGTGACGTTCACTTTTCACGGTGATGATAATGTCGCTCACTGTGCTCTGCACCTTGTCCAGAATGTACCTCTTGGCTGCCTGTGCCTGCTCGCTTGCGGGGTGTTTGATGGTCGTGCTCATGGCTGTGTGCAGCATGGAGATGCACCTCCTCAGGGTCTCTAAGGAATCAAAAAGCTGCTTCGTTTGTCTGGGGTCCTGTAAGGCATTTGCTCTCTGCACTGTCAAACTGTTGAGGAGGAGCAGAGCCTCAGAAAACACCTGGAAAGATTTGAGTAGAGACTTGATGTCTGAGGCTGAGCCAAGCTCAGAGAGGTGCTCCAAAACACGATCAGCAGCAGCTACAACTCTCCTGACGGCAGCATCATCATCCACAGTCAGAACCTAAGAGCAGAGAGACACGTAAGGGTATAGGTTACTGCCTGTTTCCTCATGTTTTAGACATGCTAGCAGCATGTAATAGTGGAGGGCAGTGATACCACCAATGTGAGTGAAATTTGAGTGGCTTGATTACAGAGGCAACAGGACTAAAATGGAGACAGGGACAGCTCTGTTATTTGATGAACGGTTTCTAGGTAACAAACAACAAAAACTCCACATAGCAATGACAAACATACAAGGGAAGTGAAGCAGTATATGTAGGGACTGACTGATGACAATGAGACCCTGTTTATACAAAGGTGGGTATTTATAGAAACGGATAAATCCACCTCACCGGCTTCATTAATATCCTTGAATACACAACACCGTTTTCCAAAATATATTCATCTACACAATAAATACCCCGCCAAGCACTATTATGAGCATGCAAATCTATAGGTGGCACTGCAATGAGAAGTGTAAAGCCATATCAGCCAATCCGAATTGTGAAAACACCATGACATCCTCTGTGACGTTTGTGACGTCTGTGACATTTGAAAACCACCATTTACACGCAGGCATGAAGATGATAGGTGCAACCGCATAAATAAATACAGATACCCGGCTGTGTGTAAACAGGGTCTGAGAGGCAGGTGGGGAGGTGAGCGGTGAAGGCAGGGTGATTGCACAGCACATTAGGGAAGTGGAAGCAGGTGTGAATATGGGTGTGGCACTGACTCTGATAGGGCAAAAATGGCAATGAGGAGGTGGGAATATAAAGTGAGGAGGAGGGACAAAGGAAGGAAGGAAGTGTTTTGGCCTTTGGTGAACTGTCTTTTAGTTGATTTGCCCCCTGGATTCTGTTTCAGATAGCGCCAAGATACTTTGGTTAATGATAAAACACATGCACAACTAGTGACATTCATCAGCTGTAACTTTAGTGCTCATCAGTAGATATTAGCATGCTAGCACACTATGCTAAAATAGAGAACAGTACACATTATACCTGAAATTATGAACTCTTAGTTGCGTTCATTTTAAAATTTAACAAAAAAAAAAAAAACTAGAAATGAAAACTAGTTTTGCAAACACATTGTTTTGCAAATAAAGTGACTTGAGTTGCAGCATATTATGAAAAATAATAAAATGCATTCAGATAAAAGTCCTAGATCATTTTTGCAATCTCGTCCCAAGCTTTGGACAATGATGGGAAACAACTGCATGAGACAGTAAGGGTTATTGTTTGCAGAAAATGTTGATTGCACAAATCACTGATAATGATAATAATGGTATTCTAGCATGCTGGAATAGTTTTGGCAGATCTAGAGAGCATTTCCTACACCCAAAGAGAGATTTGTCACACACCATGTGAAAAACACTCAGTAACAAAGGAGATGTTTGTATTTTTCCAGTTTACAATAAACTGATGTAATCTGCTGTCTGACATAATCTGACATTATAGATAAGGTACACATTAGTATCTCATATAGGAAAAGATTCACTGTCTTAATAAAGGAACACAATTTAAACACTGGAAGTTTCGATCATGGATCAAGGATGAATAGCTGCGAATAAGCTAAGAATAAAGCAGCTGTGGATGATGAATCAGTCAGTGTCTGCAGCCATTCCTTCCTCTTCTCATCTTTTTTATTTCTAAACATGTAATAACTTATATTGAATAATATATTTAGTTGCATGCCATTGTAGCCATCCTTTTAAACCAGGAGATGAAAACTCATACTTTACTTTGACTATTCCCAGGAAGACATTTTGTGTAGCAGTGATGAGTTCCTCCCTGTGCTCAGCCAAACTGGGCTGGATGCTGAGTTTCTGTGCTGCCAGCAGCACATGTTGTCCAGACACAGTGACTGACTCCAACAGGGACGACATCTCCATCTGCAAAACCTCATCCTCTGTGTCACGAATTTGCCTGGAGGTTTAGAGCCTGGTGTTATTCATAATGATGATAATACATCTCAATTATCAGTAAACTGTACGCACCTGGAAGCCACGGCTGCCATGTTGTCAGTAGCTTTTGCCACAGCCTGAGCCGCTGCCTCCAGCTGGCTGAAGTGCTCAGCCTCCTCTGCACCGTCACACAGCAGCACCAAGAGGCATAAATGACTTGCTATTGGGGCAACCACCTGCTCCACCGCAGCAGTCCTGATCAACCCATGATCAAATAAAGAGCACATGGTTAAAGAAGAGTGATTATATCCGCTTAAAGGAAAGTGAGCTGCATTCACTGTGGTGGCTGTATTAATAATTTAATCTGCTCCACTAAGGAGCGCCAGTGTTTCATAGCAACAGGGTCACCTGACCTAACATTAACACTGTAACCTCACCAGGTTTAAAAAAAGATCCTTATTCACATATTGTTGTGTTTGTAACATATACCCTGTACATTTTATGCATAATTGCATAAAAATCTTTGAGCACATATGAAGAGTTTACAGAGAACTTGCTGAATGTTGTTGTTATGGTAGTGTGTAGAGTTCTTGTCTGTGCATTTAGAGCAAAGCAGCCAGCAGAGAGCACCACACACCAAATACTAACAAGAAAAACAATCACTCACACAACAGAGCCATGAATTTTTACTCTAAGATTTATCAACAGATAAATATACAGTTCCAACATGACTTTAAACATCAAACATACAGCACACTATAATGGAAACGATATTCAGTGACAGTAGTATACTCAGAACAACAACAAAAAAAAAACAAACAAATAATGGTGTGATTAACAAACATAAACAAAATATAACCATCACAGTTCAAATTTACTAAAAAAAAAAAAAAAGTCAAGTGTCGGTTTCTCTGCATGCATGTGTAGCACTGCTTTAACAGATGCAGAGGGAAGACGTGAACGTGTACAGTATAAACCGCCAGTGGAATTAAATGGTAAAATAAAATCAATACAAGAGTCATACAGAGCAACAGAGAGCGACACCATCATAGTGAGCCATAAAGTGTCTTAGCACTGAAGTGTGAAAAATATTAAAATATTTTTTTTAATCTTTTGCATTGCACGTTTAAATCTGACTCTACTGTAAAATAACTGTTTTCATATAATTAATTATTACCCAATTTTCACTGATTTTCACTGTTGTATAAATGTACACAATAATTAATATTGTTCAATATAAAACTGAACTCATGGGGTTCTGCAAACGTTCATTCATAATCGAACCCATGTTTAAGAACATGTGGGGTAAACATTCGAGTACTGACGAGCTGTGGACTTGAATAGTGGCAGATTTTCAGGGAGCTGACATTCCTCCATGTTGACTTAAAATGAGCTTTTCCCTTGAGCCCCAAAGAGCTCGTTTATGCACAGTGATTGAGTGCAGCACATTCCCACCTATTTTTGGGGCATTACTCATGCCGTGGGCCCCTGTAAATGACTGTAGGTGGACACCCATCACAGACTTTCATCTGGCCGTGGAGAGTAATGCATCTCACGTTTCACGCTAAAACCCAATGCCTAATAACATAATAGTAAAATTAAATATGGTCTGCTTAGGTGAAGTCTGGAAAGGTCTTGGAAATAAATCACGATCAGGTCTTGTGTCGGGAAGCGTAATGAATCATATCTTTTCCGTCTTCACTTGGACTTCAGGGGGTCCATCTACAAAGTCAGCTGCATACCTGAGCAACACTTCATTCACTCTACTCCTCCTGCACATTGCACTTTTGAAACATTTGTTCAGTCAAAGCATTGCAAGGGAGTAAAGATTCAAATTTAAATCAATTTGTGAGGTCCACTTTTAGCACCTAAAAACAACAAATGCTAGACCAGAGCAAATGGAATGCTTATGGGAAGCTTGAATGGTCTAATTCGCTGCATTTTAGGCGTAGATAATAAAGGAAACACGGTGTTAATAGAAAAACTCCACAGTGTGGTTGACTACCACATCCTGAACTAGATGCTAATGACCTCAGTGAGCACTTTCATTGAGCCCTCAGCGCCTCTGAGACAACTCTGACAACACTAGTGGAGGACATGAAGACGCAGCGTTTCAGTCGTGTGTGAGTAGCTCTGAAACAGAGGAATTAGCTGCGGGTGATTATCTGTGGGAGAAGGGGCAGTCAGATGTGTAAAACAGATATATTCATAAGCCGGAAATAGTACAGAAAAGATACAATCTTTCACTCCCAAGAAGAACTGAATATACAAATGACTCCAATCATATACTATACAGGACATATCTTTGGCATGAAAAGTAAAGCTATGGAGCCAAGGCATTCATTCTTATCAAACATCAGTGCTTTTAGGAAAACATACTGTAGATACAGCATGTTTATAATTCAAACCCCCATTTCTTCTCGAAGCCCAGTTTTATACAATATGGCTTAAAGTGTGTGTAGAAAAATAAATTTGCTATGTAACACAGCCCTGAGGGTTTTGTTGTCCACCAGTATTCATGCTGTCGCCACATCCCCGTACGGATGTGGGTCTCCATCAACAGCTCCGCTCTCACTGGCTGGGAGTTACCTCCTTTGAGATTAGCTGAATTCCACAGCAAGTGTCCTCTGGCAAGCCATACTGTCACCTCAGAAGCCTGTTTCCTGGACCCCCACCCACAAAAAAAATATCAAGTCTCCAAAAAATATGGAGAATATTCTCTTCTTCCACATATGGAAGACTGAAGGGCCTGGTGCCACTGGGGCGGCTGGGCTGCGAGACCACGTGCTATTGGATCCTTCCCGACCCAATCCTTAATCTCATTGGCTCCTGTGGGACCCCCCTACTACGAGTCAGAGTGGTTCTTTTCCATCCAGTCCCAGCTTTCATCGCTGTCCTTCCTGTTCTTTTCAGCCTCAATGATCTCTCTGTAGCGCCGACGGAAGAATCCCATCTGTCCGAGAGCAAGAGGAGCACAAGCGATAAGTGAGTTATTAAGGTGTATCTGAGCAAATCACATATCCTCATATCACTGCTGCGCTGTCCATCATCCAAAGCATATCAAAACTTGTTATGATAGATTTTTTAATCACTGGCTGACCACTGTCTGATATTATCACCTCATATTACCGTGCCGTGAACAAACAGTATAATTCAAAAAGGGAATATGCTTATTCACACATGTTGATTTTGACTTAGTCATAATATAGAAACATCATTGTTGTAGCTACTTTAGGGAGCACTAACAACACTTTCATTTTTAACTGTATAATGTCCTGCTTTTGGTTCTATTATTAACTATTAACTACATTTCTTACAAAATGTGTTATGCATTTATTCTATAAAGATCAGCTTCTTCATATAAATACTGGTATCAGACTCAAACATCCTGATACAGTGAACATTAGATGTGTGTTTCACACTGATCGTTGTGTGGTAATGCAGTTGCTAGAAGGGATGACATGTTGGTGCGTTCAGGGATGCTATCACAGAGACCCAACTTGTTCTGGATTTGATTTTACACCTCTAAATATGGTGTGATTAATCTGTCTTTTCTTTAATCTGTATTTTACTCGGGGCAGCACGGTGGTGTAGTGGTTAGCACTGTCGCCTCACAGCAAGAAGGGTTCCGGGGCCTTTCTGTATGGAGTTTGCATGTTCTCCCGTGTCTGCGTGGGTTCTCTCTGGGTACTCCGGCTTCCTCCCACCATCCAAAAACATGCATGGGGATTAGGTTAATTGGCTAATTTAAACTGACCGTAGGTGTGAATGTGAGTGTGAGTGGTTGTCTGTCTCTATGTGTCCTGTGATGAACTGGAGACTTGTCCAGGGTGTACCCTGCCTTTCACCCTAAGACAGCTGGGAGTGGTAGAAAATGGATGGATGGATGGATTTTATTCAGTACTCAATAATAATAATAATAATAATAATAATAAGAGTTACAAATATCAAACAAACTGAAAATGACATGTGGGAGGTAGGAAAAAAGATCATGGAATAGTATGCTTTGAAAAATATCCGGCGTTACTGTGGAGTACACACAATTTAAATGTTAATATTCTGAACCACACAAACCCACTAGCATGGAAGGAAGCAAATCATACATTCCATTTTGAAATAGTGTTTCATTTAGAAAGTAATATTTTCATTTACATTTGGCTACCAAGTGTGATATAAAGGAGATATGAATGGAAGGAGAGAGATCTAAACAAAGCCACACTGGGACGATGACTCTCTCACTACGGCTCCATTCATTTATCTGGGTTTCACTACAAGGGTTTATTGATACAGACCTGTACTCTCCTCAGGCATTTCCTGAAAAGAGCAATACAGGACATGTGCTGCTCTTGTAAGTGGGGTTTATTTTGGCAAGGTCCGAGGACCTGGGGATGGGGGGGGTACATTCCAAGGCTTCGTTGTGGCATTCCCAGTGGAACATGAAGCAGTGAAAAAGAAAAGGAGTTTTGTGCTAACAGGGCCTCTGGACATCAGTATAATTGCTATTTCCTTTTGGGATTGTTCTTTCATGTGAGTGGTATGGTGTGAATTATTGTCCAGTCTGTGATTTGTCCTGTTCATGGTTGTTAAGGACCAAAGCAAGCTCTCGCCCCCACCTCTTCCTTTACCTCCAGCTGTCTCTGCCCAACTGGATACAGTGCTGACGCTGGGACACTGCACTTCTGGCTCTTATTTTGTTAAATTATGGTTGAAAAACAAGCAGCATTGTGAAATTTGCGACTAATGCTGTAAAAGAAAAATCTAAATCTGTTTGTGTGTTGGTTACCTTCCAGAGTAGCACAGCTAACAGCAAAAAGATGAGGATTCCCACCAGCAGACTGATGGCAATGATCCAGCCGACGACGTAACCCCTCGGCTCCTGACTGTGGAGAGCCTCGAACACCAGCTGAAACACAACGGCACCTCAGTTGGTGAGTCACACTCAAATACAAAACACACGCGCAAGAGTAATCATTAAGTCATGTGATGCTAATGATGCAATGCTGTGCAATGAGCCACAGTTGCCAAACAGCATGAAAACAGACACTAATAGAGTTTATTTAGCAAAGAGCACACATTCAATTAATAAGTCATACAAAAGAAAAACACAAACTGGTATTTAATGCAACACGAAGCCATAAAGAATATGTACAACCTACTTTCATTCATACATTAGGTGATCATTATGGATGGCAATGTCAGTCTGTGGGTGGATCCACCACACTAGTCCAGAGTGAAAGAGCCAGGATGAATCCTGCTTAATTTGGTGATTCCTTATCTTTTCTAAGTCTAAATGAATGAACACACACACACGGTGACTGTGGTGAACATTTTAACCACTAAAAACAGTCTAGCCAAACATTGCCTTTTTTTCCATCAATTGTCTAAATAGGAGCATATAACTGTTCAGTAAGCTTCGCTGTTTCATAACGCACTGCTCTGCAACCAGTATTCATCTTATGAGGTCAACGCAAATCAAAATAACATATCACCCACTCCCTTTTCCATTTTGGAGCATCGTGAATTTAAACTCATTCCTTGAAGGGAGGCTTGGTAACTGTTAAAAAATAGCCCAGTTCCACGATAAATAAGAGCTATTTAGGCTGTTTCCCATGACATTAGTGAACACTGACCTGCTGGACAATCTGTCACTGACAGAAAACTCAGTTCACACTGTGATGCTTAACTAAAAATGAAGGCAAGTAGTATCCGCTGACAAAAACACAATTATATAAAATCACTTTCCTAGCGCCAGGGCTTTGAGTTTTATTTGATTTTCTAACAATTTGTGTGACGATGAAATACCCAATAATCACTTTCTCTTTTGAAGCTATTCAATATGTCTGTGTGTGAGTCACTCCAAACACAATGAAGTGAATTGAGCGGTGACTTGACAGATGCATTCCTACCAAAACTGTATTAGTGTCAGCATTCAGGCCTTAAATGGAAAATAAATACTGGGATCATGAAATACTGTGGATGCATTTATGTACTAATGATCTTAACAAAGGGGAAAAAAAGCAAAATATCCCAAATGTCAGATAAACTTGTGGAATTTTGTTACTGCAAACAATGGTGGGACAGTTTCAGGAATGACAGAGGAATTCACCGCTTCAGTGCTACGTGGTCTTTGAACATACAGTAAATGTGGCATGAGACGCCAGCTGTGAGCCAAGACAAAACCAAGCGGACGAGTGGAGATAAATATCTCTGCTGAATAGTTTCCCACATTAACACCTCCCTCTTGCCCTGAGCTCTGGAATCTAACTGTTGTTATGCATGCCAAGGCACTTGCGTGTACAGAAAAGATGAAAGCTCTGCTGGTCGTTGCACTCTTGACTTTCACAATTCAGCTTGTATAATGAGTTCATTCTAGGAATGTATAACTGAATGTGAAGTTCATTCAACTCATCTCTGCAATGCTTAAGTTGGTGACTTGCATACTGACAATAGAATCCTACAGATTCATGTCAGTTTGTTTACATGTCACGGGAGATTGAAAAGCGAGCCTGTCGTTCTGCTGACAGCCAGTCGGCTCGCTGTGAGCGATACAACCAGGGACCACAAATCACACTCTGCAGTGTGTACTCTAGCCAGCAGGGATCCGGAGGGAAAAGGTAACTGTGTTTACTAAAACCGAGCTGGGTAACAGTTGCTGGAATGAGCACATTTACTAAGTGCTGACAGAGCGGCATGGTATGGACATATTCATAGCAGGTCTGAATTTTCCAGGCACGGATGAGGCTCAGGGTCAGCAGGGCTGCAGCTCCGGTCAGCTCCCTAATCAATTGAGAGATCCCACTGCGAGCATGCTGAGTGCTCAATATAATCATCACTTCTGATCTGGTGGGTCATTCAATCACTCAGCAAACAGCAGTGGGGGGGGTGTCTGTCCTTGACCACAGCTGAGGACCCCAAAAACACGACGATAGAAGCTCCACCATACAGTTTGTCCTCAGTCCCCAGCTGTTCCCTGGGCTCACATCAGCAACTCAAGGGTTGTCTACCAGCAGCACCATGGATTGTGCATCTAAAGATATAAATGTTGTATTGATATGTTTTTGTTGGGGACCATCCTTCAACCAGAATGCCTAGATTCAAGGCCACAGTGCCTCTGAGCAAGACTTACCAGCTGCCGAAGTTCTGTTCTGTACACATCATGTGTATGTGTGGGTTTTCAGCAGCGAAATGATCTGCTATATTCACCAGCTAGTTGTCAGCTTTGTTTGTCTGCTGTTTGGTGCCGCCAGACAATGAAACAAAGTAAAGCCCTAAAAATTGCGTAAAATGAGCACAGAGATGCTAAAGTGCTAAAAAAAAGCTGTGAGGAGCTGCAGAGTGGTAATAAATCTGTGGCTCTGTCAATATAAGTGGCTACTACTGTATAGCATCACTCGTAGTCATCTGATCAATTGCTAACATGAAATATTGATTAGAGCATAAGTTTTTTAACAATAAATCCCAACCCCTGATATTATGAAGCCATCATACATCACCTACTGTAATTATGATTTTTAATGTAGTTGTTTTGTGTGCCATGAGTCACATCTTTTAGCATTCTAACAAAAATGGCTACATTATTGCAATTAATGTACTGTAGGTAGAACGTGAATCAACAGTTTATAGTGTACTCACAGAAATGTCCTCTGACAGGCCATTAGGCACCTCCACTGCTCTGTCATTTACTTGTACGTTGCCCCTTGTCACAAACTGGATCACTGAGGAACTATCCTGTGGGTTGAGAGAGGCTGGATTAGTATCGCTGTTAGAATCACAGCAACTACATTTAACAAGCTTGTGATGTGTTTTTACCCTCTTGAGTATTTCAGTGTTGAGTAGAAGTTTTATATCTATGCTCAGAGCTTCTTCTTTTAATTGTGGACCAAGACTGCAGGAAATTGTCATGCATGCTCTTCCAGGCCGGTCACAGTCCTGTTAAGAAAGACAGAGAAGCAGATGCAGAGAGTGGGAAACAGGAGAACGAATGTGGGACACAGGATGTGTGATAAACAGATGTGGCACTGACTGAAAACAAAACAAAAACAGGAACCCTCTCAGGGGGACTGTCAGTGACCTCTGAAATGTCAAAGTTCAGCCTGAGGGATGCAGGTTTACCAAGACTTTGCGTCCTGATTTGGTGAAGAAGGCAAATATGGAGTGGAAGATGCTCTCTCTGTCCTGAGGGACGGTGCAAGGTGTCGGGTTCCTGTGGGGGGTGCAGTTCCCTCGGCCCTCGGCCACCTGAAACAGGACAGGATAGAGAAAAATGTGACCATTAAAAGAATACATGTTATTATTGTGTTGCATTGATGCTGTAAAAATGTACACACAAAGACTTTTGACACCTAAACTGGTCCAATCCCACTATTGTTTTGAGTCTCCAGGGCTCATTACAGGAAGTTCCCCCCAGTAAGAGGCTGGTACCCCTCCCAGACAGATTTCCCATATGGAGTGATTTAGAGGTGTCTGGTTTACTGCCCAGCCTCCAGGGAACACTTCCCCTCTACCCCTTCTTCAGTCCGACCTGAAGCTCTGGAGGTGGAAACCTCCTCTGGCCTTCATTGTCTGCTCTGTTGCCGCCCAGCATGTCTGAGCTTTTATTGCTGCACTTTCTCATGTCCTGTGTTTCTGCTGCTGTTGCTGGTGTGAAGATTCATAGGCTGTGCTGACTTAAACCTTAAGAGAGTTTTCACATTAAATAATGATGATTGAGGGGTTTTCTGCAGAAAATCTAGCACATATGGAGCAACAGTCAGGAACTTGTATATCATGTCTGAACAAATGGAGGTCTGTATAAAATGTAAGAATATCTGGCTATAAAATATAAGTGTGCAACTGTCCGGAGTGCCACAGACTAGATGCAGTGTTAACAGCGTTAATGATGTGTGTTTCCAGACTGGGGATGGTACTGGGCAGTAGCCAGCTCTGCAGGTGTCCCATTCCCGTTTCGTGCAAGCTGTCTGATCCCCTGAAAGTGATTCCAGATGGGCTCAAGGAGGGTGGGATACAGTCAACCCCGTCTGCCCATTCACAGTAAATACAATTAACAGCTTGAGCTCCCCCATGATCTACCTATATGAAAGGAGCAATGTAAGGGTTAAGAAAACAGTTAAACCCAGAGGGAGTATTGCCTTTCTTTATCTAAATGCAAAATGTTGTGAAACTAAATGGTTGGCTAGCTTCAGTAGCAACGTCAACATTTTCGCTTAGACTTTCACCAGCCCAGTCGTGCCTCACACTGAGCAAACTGTCCATGTCATGACAAAAAGTCCACTGGTTTAGCAGCTTTCTGTTCATGAAAGTGTCCTCTGAGGTGGACAAGCAAGAGCGGCAGATGATATAAATGAGCGAAAAATGTGTCTGCCTGCAGGTGAACAAACTAATAAATAATGATTTGTGCTGGATAAATAACGTGGATAGACTGCTGTTGGCATCCACCTGTGTTTCGATGATGTGGAACATGTCGGCTCCGTTGCCAGCCAGCCGGTTTGGTATCCTGATGTCCACAGTAGAGCCAGGCAGCTTGCTGGGCCCCTTGTTTATGGCCTGGAACCACATCACACAGAGACGAGAAAGACAGAGACAAAGGAAAAGAAAAGTGAATATGTGTGTGTGTGTGTGTATACACATATATAAACGTGTGAATATGGTAGCAGTACCTGGAAAGTGATATTGAGAGGCTGAAAGTTGCACTCCATATCTTCCAGCTGGACGAAGCGGGACGCATCAATGTAGTTTCCATACACAAAGGAGCTCGGCGTCACCACACTGCAGACACAGTGTTCAGGAGAGCGATCGAAGATGATGCATTAACATTAACTATTTATCAGTGCCAACAGGAATAATGTTAAAACTATCCTCATAAAGACCTCTGGCTTCTATCATGTTATTAGGTGGGCAGAAGAGTTTCTTTAGCAGCTGAGGTTAGAGTCCGATACACCAGTTTTGCTCTTAAGCCTCCCTTCACATTAAAGACAGCTGCTTTATCAGATGTCAGACCTCTGGCGGATCTGGGCTGTTTTACATCTCTTTCCCTTCTCTGTGAAGCAGAGCTATGATAAAGCCTTCAGAGATAAGGCCTTTCAAGTTGACATGCTCCACACTGACACCAGCAGTGTCTCCCTCTCCTCCCAACAGCCAACAGATGGGAAACCAGTTCAAGCTGGTTTTTGTTTGAAAAATAGTAACTACATTGTCACGATTTGTCTGGTTCTTACCCAGTAATAGTCGTGTCGGTCTCATGAACCAGAGGAATAGACAAATCCAAACTGTTGTCAGAGAGTTTGTGCTCAGGGTTGGCGCTGCAACAAACAAGAAACAATACAGTTATTCAGACTCTACAGGGCATAACGTTTGGCTCAGTATGGGGACAAACCAGCATTTTAATTCACTGAAAGCAACTGTTGTTGGATATACACGAAAATGAGACTCTTAATTCTCACCTTTTTGCTTGAACTAAGAACTGCAATGTGTCATTTTCCCCAGAGAGCTGACTTGTGTCAAAAATCACTGCAAAATGATACTGGAGAGAAAAAGAGGTGGTAAACCAGGGGTTCTGAACACCAATGATTTCCTGTGATTACAGCACCAATAAAAAAGGTAAGTATACTGCATGCAGTTTTGACACTGTACAGTTAGCTCTAGCATGAGCTATACCTTGGTCTGCGCTCTCATGAAAGGAAATCCCACGCTGCATTTAAGGAAGTCCAAATCAACAAGTCCACAGGAAATACCCTTCTCTTCCTGCAAAAAGACACATGGACAGAGTGAGAGGAGCAGATAAAGACAGACAGACTGGAGACATAGTGGGTGACACTCACAGAGATGCAACACACAATAGAGACGAAGTACACAAGACGTACACTGAGATAGGGAAGAAAAAGCATCAGCAATGGCTTTGGGTGGTAACATAAATGCAGATATAGATAATGTAATTTACTAGATATGTGAGGCAACAGTAGAATCTCTACTACAGCTTTAAAAACACACACCTGCCAACACACATTTCCATCGACATCAAAGTTTATTAGTTCGACACTGACTTCTATCTGTAAATGAATAGCTTCGCATATCTTATTGAAGTTTAAAATCAGGTTAAACAAAGAATGTACAAAGTGGTGATGGCACACACACTCGTGCTAGCGGGTGGGTAATTGGACAGCCTCCAGGCTGTGTGTTTGGAAGCTTGTCCAAACATTATGGAGCTTCACCGGCTGCGCTGTATAAACACTCGGGCCTTGACCCTACGAGGAGTAAGAATTCTTTTAGTGCGAGTTCACTGAGAGGCTGTCGGCTGAGCTTGTGTGCTGAGAGCATGAAAGAGGGCAGATATTTCACGATTTCCATGTTAAAAAAAAGCAAATGAGACACACCAGCACTCCTGGAACATTCTGCAGGGGGCTTAAGGTAAGTCACACAAAACGTCTCCATGCGTAGGCCACTGTCCAGTCTGGACCTGTGTTTATAACATGTTTCCAAACGTGATAAATAAAAGAGGTGTGAATGTTGTGTCTGCTGACATATTTAAAGGTAGACATCCATCCACTTATTCAGCAGATTCCCAGTGTAAATCCAGGGTGTGGCTGTTCCCTCCATCTTCATTAAGTCAGCTTAAATAAACATTGCAACTGGCAATCATGGAATTTCCTCTATTTCCTGTATTCCTTCATGCTGCTGTGCAAACACCTCCTGTCCCATGGGGCTGGGCAGGATTGAGGAAGTCAGCCTGTTCACCCATCATCCACCTGGCAGCCCTTGAGAGAGAGCAGAGCACTTGGACATGTGGCCTGTTGTGCCTCCATGGGGAGAAGAGTGACAAAGTCTGTTTGTTCAGCACTTCTTCACTTTCTCCCTCCTGTCTTTCTCAGCTGGGAACAAATACATGCAGGGATTTTCACAAATGACAGGCCAGCTAAATATCACCAGGACTGTTTACCCTGCTTTACTGACAGCTGAAGACTCTGCTGGAGAAGTACGTCAGCGTGGATGACAACACACAGGAGGCCCATTTTCTGCATGTCTCCATGTCTCCATCCACTTCACTGTTTGTACATTTGGCTCTACTTCTGTCTACCTTTTCCAAGCCAGTGTCATTCGCTTGCTTTTCACTCTCCACATGAAGGTATGCAGAATAAGATATACCTCTGGCTTTCATCCATCCATTTTCTACCGCTTATCCTCATAGGGTCACAGGGAGGCTGGAGCCTATCCCAGCTGTCTTAGGGCGAAAAGCAGGGTACACCCTGGACAAGTCTCCAGTTCATCACAGGACACATAGAGACAGACGACCACTCACATTCACATTCACACCTATGGTCAATTTAAATTAGCCAATTAACCTAATCCCCATGCATGTTTTTGGATGGTGGGAGGAAGCCGGAGTACCAGAGAGAACCCACACAGACACGGGGAGAACATGCAAACTCCACACAGAAAGGCCCCGGGCCGGGAATCAAACCCGGTACCTTCTTGCTGTGAGGCAACAGTGCTAACCACTACACCACCGTGCCACCTCCTTTGGCTTTCATAGCATGTGCAAATTTGCACTTCATAGCCAAGAAAATCAGTGTATTCTCGCGTTTGAAGGTCCACTGAAATTAACTGCCTCACACATTTCTGGACTTTTCAGCACCATGGTCATCTGTTCCAACTGTTAATAATGATAATGATGATAATAATAAGAAGAATAAAGGCCCTGCATTTCACAAAAGACATACTGTTGTGACATATTTTATACATACTGTCTATCATGATGGGACAAACTCCCATAATTATTATGCTATTTATTTCAAATATCACCCAGTACAGCTACTACATTATGATGTAAGCCACATTTTACTGTCCCTTTTATAGACTGCTGTGTGGTTTAATCTATCATCTATCAAACATAATTTAGAAGCTGGGATGTTTTGTGCATAAAATCTTAATCTGCAATTCAACTAAATATGGCTTTCAGCTAAATGTAGTGGTGTAAAAGGTACAGTATTTTCCTTTGAACTGTAGCGGAGTAGAGATAAACCACTGCCAGACATACCATGACACAAAACATCTGCCACAAAAAAAGACCAGAACTGACAATTCAAACATTTCAAAGCTAAAAAAGAAAGACAACACAGAAGCCAACAGTGACTAAATCCTGCAGGAGAGAAGGCAGCGCTCCTGAAACCACTTCACCTCCACAGCTTTCTGACAGCTTGTGTTGCAAGAACAACAGACAGATAGCACACCCCACTCTTAAATATGAGGGGGGAGTGTAAGTTCACGCTTCACTCACGGGAGTGAAAAGCCTCAGGGGAGGATTGGGAGCTGACCTTCACTTTGCAAAAAGGGGTCACATCATCACCTCAGACTTCTCCAGTAGTAATTAGAAATGTCTCGAGGAAGGAGCAGTAAATCTGCTCGGTGGCCTCCTTGTCTTTGTCTTCATACTGTTCACTTCCTGCTCCCTTTGTGCAACAGGCCACCGTGACTTATCGAGTTCCTCTCCATGGCTGCTGGTAACCTGATACTTAATTAGTTCATTAGATTAGCTATGAAACTCAAACTGAAACAGTTTTTTTAATGTTTGCCTACAGCACGTATTCTATTTAAATGAAATCTCAGCTTTGTTGGGGGGTTTTCACATCGGGCCTCAGATTGTTTTTTTTACGGAGATGATCTTATCAATCACAGGGGTGCGAGGCCCAGCTGGAGGATAAACATGAGGTCCGTTATGAGGGGAAAAGCCTTCATGATGGATGAGGTCCCCTCCAGCATCTGCTGAGCCGGTGCAAGCTCATGTCAGAGCACTCTGACTGACGTGGCGTCTCTTTTAGCTCTGATTGGATCTGCTGGTCGCTTTGCAACAAGTGAGCGACCAGACAAGTGAGCGGAGGCAGAGGTGGCCGCTGTGAAATCCATCCACATCAAGTACAGCGAGGAAAATTGGCTTAATGTGGAATGGCAGTGGGTAGATATTTCTTTAACAGATACACAATGCTGTTTTCTGTTCGAGGTCAAAGAGTGTGAGGAGCAGGATCAGTATCTCCACGGGGGTCAGTCATAATCCTCACTTCACATAGCTGCATTTATCCCATTAAATATGGCCCTTTTTTGTGACATGAGTAATGTGATTTGAATGCCACATAAGTCAAGCTTGTGGGGATATGAGGCATGTGTGTTTTGATTATTTCTCATGCACACAGCTCATATGTTGTTGACATGGTGTGTCTGCTATGAATGAGTCAGAGAAGCATGTGACAGGTCAGCCAGAGGAGCTTGAGATGGGACAGCTGCTGCTGCTGCTGCTGGAGCTCTCTTGCTCTTCATCTTTTCATCTGTAGGGCTGCCTGCATGGCTCCAGCAAAAACTGTGTTCATCTGTCCTCTCCAGGTCTGTCTTTCTGTATGCTTCACTGTTTAGACTGCTCTCCTGACATATAATCAGTCTTTTTAAATAAACCAAAATGTACATCTCAGTGGGCGACTGATGATATTCAGCTGATACGCATGTGTAACATTTGGCTCTCCACTTTATCCACATCTTTCCAACCAAACAACCAAGTACATTTCAGCAACAAACATGTGCACTCGAGTAAATAAACAGCAGATACAGAGCGACATGAGAAACAGACCTTCTGCCAGAAGTTGATGTAGAAAACCTCTCTGGAGAAGTTGAAGTAGATGTTGGTGTCGTAGGCATCGTCACCAGCGTTAGAGATGGTCAGATTCAAAGAGACGTTCTTCACTCCTCCAAGTGCCAAACGGGATATGGTGTGCACCCTGATGGCAACACAAAGTAAACAGCCTCTAATGACGACTGTGGATGAGCAGTGCACAAAGATTCATATTTTTTACTTTTAAGTGTAACTTAAAAAAAGTGGCTCTAAAATGACTGTATTTGGAGTAAAACAAAAGTGACTACTATTTACCATGACAGACACATGCTGTAACTAAATGTGCAGACAGCAAAAGATACACAATAAAAAAGAAAGGGAACTCCCTAAGTATGGAAAAACATATGGATATCCTCCAAGCATGCGTCATGGTTCCACTACCCACACCCACATGGCCTATGACGTCAGCTTGCTTCCTCAGTCCTGAAAAAAGGCCAAGGCAGAGAACGAATCAAAGCTGTTGAGGAAGTCAAAGGTTTTTACCCAGAGAGCAGCAGTTTCCCATGAAGCCTCAGGTCTGCAGCGCAGTCGTCTGACAGGCAGTTCTTCTCGAACCAAGTCTGAAGAGGAAACAGTAAAGTACACAGTTCATATGACCTCATGTCGTCCATGCACTGAACACACCAGCTCCACAGCCAGACTAGGGGGCAGTGTTGTGTTGTCGTTGGAGCTATTCAGCAGATTGTTTTAGAATCCAGAAAGGCTCAAATCTTTACTCTTACTGATCTCTCTTTTAATCAGTCGGAGGATGGGCTTTGGTTTGGAGCTCAATCGTGAAAGGGAACCTAAGTCAAGCGGTAAAGTTCGATGTAACATTGATGAGCCTGAGATAAATGGATTCTGTAGGTGGTGAAAGATGCAAATCCCTCCGTTTTCAAGAAGTGCAGACAGTGGGGAAACACATGTGGGGCAGGTTAGAGGTGGTTGCAAAGAAAACAAATGAATCAGTCTTTTTGGATTCCATTCAAGAAAAGCTAACACAGACAATAATAAGCTGGTAACCCACACCAAATCATTATAACCTCAATTTGAGCTATTTCCTTCATTCCTTCTGTGGTCCAAGGGAAGACACAACTTTGTTCTTTATAATCAGTTGAGCAAAATCTCAATTACCTGAAAATAACTGACATATTGACTATTATAAGCGATCATACTCTTCTCCTCATCTATTGGCCTGAAACAAAGCATCTCCATATCACATTGTAGGATGTTGATGTACGTGAATAATTTATAATATAAATGAGACTGAAAGAGGTTTAAATTGAAAAACCAACAAATTATCTGTATTGCTCATTTTCATACTCAGAACAATAAATGAAGCACTTCATGTTGAGACTAGAAAGTTTCATTTTTCACTGATCATCTTTAATTACCCATTATTTATCAGAGTCTTATCACAGGAAAATAAATGTCCTGTGGTCAGGGTCAGTTTTCAGTTACCACCCTTCTTGACACACTATCATGATAAAACCATCTTTCTTGGGGTAATTTACCACATTAAATCAGATTTATTTATGTATGTAAACAATATTAATCCAAACTTTTTACCTCATTCTTTACTGCGATCTTGTTTCCTTTCCTCCATCGCAGCACTGGTGTGAGCGTGGGCAGGTCTCGCTCATGGTGTCCAGTCAGCACATGCTTCCCCAGGCTGTACGCCACCTCGAAGGTGATGGCCGTGAACACGTCCTTCACATCTTTCTGCAGAGAGACAAGTCAAGTCAGTTTTATTTGTACAGCCCAATATCACAAATTACAAATTTGCCTCAGAGGGCTTTACAATCTGTACAGGATATGGCACCCTCTGTCCTTTATAAATGACCCTCACACTGGCTAAGGAAAAACTCTCCCCAAAAAAAAAAAACACCTTTTAACAGGGAAAAAGAAATGGTAGAAACCTCAGGAAGAGCAACAGAGGAGGGATCCCTCTTCCAGGATGGATAGATGTCATGTGTACAGAGTAACAACCACGAAAAACCACAGACACTCCATGTAACAACAGTAAATACATTCAAAAGCACAAACAACCAGGCTATCGCAAAGACTTTGTTCCACCGTTGAAGCAAAAATGTTTAAAACCGCAAAGAAATAAGTGTCGCATAACAGCCTGGGCAATTATGCTAATTTAACATCTTTCTCCAATTGACGCCTGGCACAAAGACTGATTACACTGCAGATTATGGGAAGATCACACAGTCTGGATATGTTGTTATCACCGTGTCAGAGATCCACAGGGTTATACACAGATCAACCACAAAATATAATCTGAATTGCTTTAAATGGACGGGTGACACACTCTCTTATTAAATACTCTTTAATTCATTCATTTTTACAAAAAGTAATAAAAGCAGGGCCACCACTAAGTTCTCAGCAAAGGAAACACATCGGATCGTTTTTTTTAACCTGCTGGCACTGCCTCTGAGAGATATCTTTGCTTTTCTGGCGGCTCCATCTTAAGACCACAAAAAAAGTGTTTCATTTGGCATCAGGTTTGGAAACAATACAACCAGAACAAAAACAGAGAGCTAAATGTGATCAAATCCCCAATCTTCATTAGATGACTCCGCTGAAAGACGTACATGGGAAAAGTAGATAGTGATGTCGCTTTTTCATCTCTTTGTTCATTACAGTTACTGAGCTCTTTGAAGGCAGCTTAGTGTGGTTTGACTGTGGTGGAAGCGTCTAAAAGCCGCAGCGAAAACACACATACACAAGCTCCATAGGCAACCTGTGTCCCTGTGCCTGACTGATATCTACCAACATGGAGCCGAACCCACAATCTAAACACAAAGGGCTTCCCTGTGTTTTCCGGCAGTCACTCGTTCTTTTGCACTTTCTCCCTTTTGTCCATTATCGCAGCTTTTTCCAGCATCCACCCACCCATCCTCTTTCCTCAGGCAGAGGCACAGAGCCAGTTTGGGCTTTGAACACATCACCAGTGAAAGAGAACCCACCCAACTCAACAGTGAGAGAGTTATAGCAGGAAAGTGAAAGTTAGTGCAGGACATGAATAGACAAAAACAGAAGATTTGGGGTTCTTTTGGGAAATGGTGCTACACAGAAAAAGACTAAATCTGTTGGTTGGCCCAACTACTGATAGGGTTGCAAATCTAGTTTCATCAATGAATCTACCTATCATTTTCTTGATTAATCAATGAATGATTTCATTTATAAAATTTCCAGGAGTCTGAGCTTCAATTTGCTTTGAAATCTTTGAAATAGAAGTATTTAATTCACCATCACATTAGCAGAACAGCACACATACTTATGGAATAATCTATCAATCAACCAAGAGATTAATCCAGTGATCCTTCAGCCACAATTGAGAATGACATGAATATGATTTGCCCAGCAGAACTGGTCGGTAGAAAGGCTGAGCAGTGCAGATACAGGAGGGTGGCCTCACATCTATCGCTGGACTGCAGTTCATGCCTCATTAGACTTATAGAGATGGTGTTGTTCTAGAAGCATGTGGGCTCAGCTGGGAGGTAACATGACACAGTGTTGTAGTCAGCGCTGGGTGAGTGGTGGTATACTATGTGAGGCACTGGCGAAACCCTCGACCTCAACAGCCACTAAAGCAGAATGCTTGAAACGGCCCCTGTCCGCTGGCCTCTGAGTGAACTGACCCCCTGGGAGTTGACTGCCCTGAAATGCCACCACTTATCTCACATTTTCACAAGCCACAGGAGAACTGAGGGACGTAATGACCTGAAATGAAATGCAGTGTTTTTGAACAATCTCATGCCATAAAGAGTGACTTTTATGTTCATGTAAATAGGCATAATCTTTCCATTATACTAGTGCCTTGTGGACGGATTTCCGGTCATTTTTTTAACAGAGCATCTATTATGGTGCACATACAGGATCACTTTGTTCTTTAAACACAGGACAACACACTGCTAACTAACTGACTCACAGCAAGTGAAGGGCCAGAGGCCGTTCACTAACACTTGGCCTATGCTTTTATTATCCTTTGATCAGTGCTGCCAATTGCCCCACCTCAGTCCACACCCCTGGTCCAATCACCTACTCTTTCCTGGTCCTGCTTTTAATTCCTGTATTTATGGAACAGAGCAGGTCCTAAGCTCCAGCTGAGAGGGACTCCGGCTAGTGTTAACTGCATGCTACCTATAAATTTATGGAAAGAAATGCACCAACTGTTCCTTACATGCTGCTGGTGCTTGTGACAGCAGGTCATTCTCTACTCAAAGGCTTCCACTGAGTTGATCCTCATTCAAATATAGAGGGTGCAGGGTGGGTCCCTGATCTCAGATCAGATGGAGTCATTTATGTTATTTAAAGACCATTACAAGTGCACATATAAAACAACGGGTTCATATCAGTTTTTGCCTCTTTTAAAGTGATGTATTGTACTTGAAAGAAAAAAATAAAACATCCATTTTGTAGAGTTTATCATGTCACAGATAGACTTTTGGTGCTTGCTTTGGGTCCCATTCTGTCTACTGATGATGTCTTTAAGGCAGAGATCCTTCTGATTATCAGGTGGTTTTAGTGTGAAGAAAAATCTTTCTTTCTGTTTTGATACTACTACTGGAGGTTTCAAATCTTACACACAGTGGCTTTAAACACGATGAAGGATTTTTGTTTTGACAGCATTCAATGACATGCTGACAATAAAAAATGTAAATTTCCTGCATGGCCACTTAAAAATAGACTGAACCCTCTCATCATCCCATGGACAAAATTACTTATTAATGGTTCCAGTCGTGCTGCAGAGATGCCAGCAAACTCAGCAGGAAGCAACTGTTTTCCAGCATTCACACCACATTTTGGAAACTGTAAATTCTCAACTATAGGACCACATTTGTGCGTGTTACAGCAGTCTTTTATGACACACCTGGTACGATGTCTTCCTCCCTGTATGCATATTCAAATCTAACTCACAGGATGGAGGACAGCTTGCCACTCTGTATATTTTGAAAGAAAACAACTGGGATTCAAACCTTCACCTACACCCTCCCTCTCTGTGGATCAAGGTTTCTGCCAATATACTATCTCAGTGTTTATGTTCACACTCAGGACCCATTTATTTCAGAGACTAACTCCCATCTTGCCTTCCATTCTTTCCCCTTCATTTCCATCTTTGCTGCCTCTTTCCCACACACCCATGCTTCAAGCATAAACCGCTACCGTATGAATTCATCTGACTTAGCTGAACACTTGTGGAGCTGCACTCCAGTTATACTCCAGTGTTGGGAGCTCTGATTCTCACATGTTAATTTGATCAGCAAAATGGCAACGCACCAAGCAGCCACTCCATGCTCACAGAGCAGCTCCATGGTGGGTGTGGGGAGGATGACGTCAGGCTGCGAAAGGCTCTGATCCTCAGTTTAAACGCCTCATGCTTGGCTGAAATGCACAAGACCACCTCTCTCAGCCAAACCATTCCCTCAAAAGCATATAGCTTGAGCCCTGTCATGGGAAGTCTTTATTAACTCAGGAGTGAAACACGCACACACAGCACTCCTTTTTAGGACAATGGATGTTTGGACGACTTGCAGGTTGAGGCCATTTCAGTCAAGGGCAAAACGCCAGGGAATCTTTGTTTCAATGGAAAAAAGGCTTTTCAGTGATGAATGGATTCAGGCTGGGTTATATGTGTGTGCAATGAGACACAAGGAGACAACTTGAAACTGGAAGTATTTACAGTAATGTCTGCAGCATATGGCGGACATGTACTTAGGCAGCTTATCTCAGCTTGTCCTTGAAAAATAGTCGAGATGCGAGACAATTACTGAAGTTTTCAAACTACGCAGGTCAAACTACAGCAGCTGCTCAGCTCAGAATAGGTTTGCAGATGTTTTTTTAAGCCTACAATGACAAAGTGAGTGGCAGTAGGAAAGAGTGTCCACCAACTGTTTTAGCTCAAAGCCTTTTTAGAGCTGTCAAATATCAGCAGCTTCATACTGTCTGTGAAAACCATCCTCGGGCTCTTAAATCTCTCCGATCACATTATCAGTGTACCTGATTTACTATAACTTTTTAAAATGACAAAACTGTAATCTGTGTTTAAACCCTGTGAAAATCTGTGACTCATATTTCACAGAATTCTTCTTGGTTTGATCCCTTCTGACTTAATTTATTTACTGTGAACCACCCTTTACATCCTTTACATCCTGATGAAATCCCACAAGGAGGAGCTCCTCTGTTTCAAGTAACAGGATATTTATTTTTTCACAAAAATTAAATAGCTTCCTTCCTTAGTGACAATGAGTGCAGCTGCATCTAAACCTGCTGATTTTCACTGTCGTTGATGTGCTTTTCTTGTTTATTTTTTTTAACTGTGCCTTGATTATTCTGTTCCTATAGCTTCATTGGCTTGTCGTTTCAAATGAGGTGCTTTTTCTGCCTCTTGTAATTTTCATTAAATTGGTTATTATGGACTGTTGTCATGTTTCTGGTGTCCTTTTTGAATTAATTAATTGTTTTGGACATTATGGGGCAGCAGAACATGTTGTAAACCCTACACGGACACATTTTCACCTCATAAAGGTTATATTATTTATACATCCAGTGACCAGTGAAAGTGAGTCCACCATTCACTCTCCTATTCCTTCAGTTTTCATCTCCTGAGGGAACTATCTGCCTGTTTACCTGCAATGTAAATGCTTGTTTGCTATCGGGCATCTGGCGGACAGCCGAATTACCAGCATTTTTACTGAAAACAGCTGCAAGTTGCTGCTGAAAACAAGACCAATGAAACCACAGAGAATGAAGCAAAACAATGAAGTTGTGGGCTGTAAACAACCGGAAGCAGGAGTTAAGAAGCAACATTATCATTTATTAGGAGTCGTTTTTCTGGCCACCTGGAGAATGTAAGTCCAAGATTTATTCTCTCTTAGCTCAGATTTACCTGATAAATACCCCACTATGTTCATTGTCCTTCTGTGCTGGTTAGTGTTTGATACTGAGCAGGTAATTTTTAGATGAAAAAAATGAAATCAGAGCAGTGAGTGTGAACTACAACACTAAAATTGCAGAAACAAAATCAATCACGTAAAAGTCGCTATAAAGCTCTAGACAGCGGAAGGGAAAACTCTCTTTGGGTTCAACACTACAAGCAACCCTTTTCATGGTCTCATCTCTTTTCACATTTGAAACATTGATATTATTAGAAATATTCATTAGAACTGTTTTAAGCAAGATATCCTGTCAGAAACATGACATGACTCAGTGAAACTATCCATGTTCTTAATTACCTGTGTGGTTCAAGAAAGTTACACGTTTTTAATACCAGCAGCCTGTCCAAAGGCTGACTAACAGTCATACCAAACGTATGCAGTTATGCCCATGAAAACTGTTCCCATTCAACATGAGCCATATTTACTGTAACCACTGGGAAATAATTCAGCCCATCTGATGTTAATAGTGGAAGAAGTGATTCTCAGATCTGCATCCAGCTTCAGGCACATCTGATAAATCACCCACTGCATCCTGCATCAAATTGAACTGACAAAGCATTTAAAAGTATAAAAGCAAATATGTTATTATTTCTAAGTGCTACTCCAGGGATAGTGCTGCTTATTAAACTAATTTGGTTAGAAATGAAAACAATTGGATGGATTATCAAGGCAATTAGAATTAAATAGTCCATTCAGTAAACAGTAGTGTGGATGAACCCAAAGAAAACCCTTTCTAAGTGACAGTTCACTGGTCACAGGATTCACATCCCCAATCTTCATTACCCTGTACAGAAAAAAACAAAATAAATCACTGATCACATCTATATTTTCTGCTCTTTCAGTGAAACCATAAAACAACCAAATTCTAACCTTTAGGAAGACTGAGTGCTGCTAGATATGGCGGTGTGTTACGATGTCTCCCATGAGCCATCGTGCACTTCCCCCTGGCTAAAACTGAGAAGCACCGTCACTTAACGGAAACCTAGACCATCTGTACCGTCACGCATTGAGACACATTACCAATAAACACCAATAAATACCATGTTGCTCTTAACCCAGCATGTTTCCACACTACAGTGGATGATATTCAAAATCCTTGTCTCACACATATCAACTTTTCCCCTGAAACACACAAACAAAGAGTTTTTTGCTTCAGATTTTCAGTAAAATGATTCCTCTCAATAAAACATCCCAAGGGTACAGATAAGGAGATATAGATCTCTTACGCTTTGGAGAATCCAAGTGTATTGAATTTATTGCTTTTTAAAACAAAGTTCACGTAAACACAAATTACAGGAAACTTTTATGGTCTCGCATGCATCATGAAGAAGGCATTCAACATTTGACCCTTGGACAGTTAAAACCACAGCTGGGATTCATAAAGGACGAGAGAAAGGTGCCTCACTTCCCTGGTGGAAATTGGCAGATGGAATAGGTTTACTGCTCAAACATACCAAATTCATCAGCGTGTTATTTTTACTACATTCCATCAACAACAATTTGATTTAACACCAATGCTAACTATAGCTGAATTAGTTTATGTGGATGTGAGCCAGCCACCTACAAATAGGCTACATCGACGTGTTCCCTCACATCTCGGTTCCTCCTCACTCAGCTCCCACACTGTGCTGTTCCCAATACATTATTTGTTACTCTGCTATTTTCAGTATCTTACTACAGCTCATGAGAGCGCATCATCACACAGCTTTTCACTCTTGAAATTACCCCAAAGCCGTAAAGCTGACCTCTGGAAATCCAGCAGCAACTTGAGCACGAGTGATGGGAAATTAGTCTAACAGGTTCTGTATTTTAACCTCTTCATTCTCCACATTCTCCACCCTGTGCTCCTGTCAACGTCACGTTCATCTGCCTTTAACCCCTCACTGTTAGAACTTGACTGCTGAGGTTGGAGTCATCACAAGGACACATGCACTTCTCTCCTAAAAGGCAAAACAAACATACTGCTGAAAAAAAGGCAAGAATCCAGAAGAGATCCTTTTAAGGAGAAGGCTTTGGATCTTGAGATCTGGGAATCAAATAGAAACAAGGTGGCTTTAGTCACCACTTTTCACCACAAGTCTTTATTATGTTTTAGGCAATAATGGGAATAATGCTCATACTGAGTCTCACCAGTTGAGATAATAGTTTTGTCTTAATCACTCTCATGTCCATTTAAATAAAATGGCACAGGGTAAATTAAGTGCACTAGGTAGCAAGTAGGGAGTGATTTGAGACACAGACACTGTTTTACTGGGTTTTAGTCATGAAACTCATCAAACTAAAAGCAGCAGTTCTATTTCTGAAATGTTGCTGTTTAGAAACAACAACAAGCATCTGAAGACTTCCTCTGTTTGAGAGATTAACTCCCCTTGACATTCTGATAAATGTGCAGAAACAGGAAGCCAGTTATCTGCACTCTTGTGCAATTTATTAGAGAAGCACATTTTCCAATAGAATGAAGATTTCTTTATCAATGTCACAGTTAGTGATTTTTGTATCATGTCATGAGAGGCAACATACTTCGCTGATATTGGATGCTTTTGATGGAAGTTGCTCAGTCCTGGGAGAAAACAACCCTCTGAGAGAAGAGATACCAGCAGGGAGGAGCAGCTCAAAATGTGCCATTTTTAATATGGAGTTCAGTGTGTTTGTGTTTGAGTCTGTTCCATCCTGATGATAGAAGAGGTCTCCAGATGCTTCCTGCAGCTGATTTCATCACTGTGCACATAATCTGTGGCACTTTTCCTTCACTGTTATTGTTGGAGCCATTGTTTTCCAGACAAAGCTCTGATAAAACTGCAGCAGGCCGTCACCAGTTCGTTAAATCCACCTGACGAGGGCAGGTTACAGTCTCCGCTGGGCATAAACAAATGTCTAAATATGTGAATATATTTGTTCCACTTCCTTTTGTGGCGGATCTTGCGTGCACAGGAAGCAGAACTTGATGTTGACGCCGCAACACCAGGAATATATTCTAATATTAACAAATGGGTCAAGCCGTAGGAAATGATAACGGTGTTCTCATCAGGTTGTTAAGGAAGCGTCGTGAGGAAGTGATGAAGCAATTGCAGTCTTTTGTTTTATCCTGGAGCGGCAGAGCACAGGCCCCGTCATACTTGTGATCCAACACGCACACATACATGTCTCTGCAGTGGAAGTGGGAACACTTGGTGAGAGAGACTCTTTCATTGTGGTCAGACTTGGCCACCCATTACGTTGCCTTGCGGTGGCATTGTGCGGCAGCAGAACGGCCAAAAGACTGCAGAAACATTTTGCCCGGCATGCCTAACTGCCTAAATCAACAAATCATCAAATCTGCCCAACCTTTGGTCGGCCTTGATATGAGTAACAACGATAGATTTACTATGGCAACTACAACAGAGTGGTAATAATGAGCAACCATACCAAAAATAATACCTCACTTCCATCTTCGATGCACATGCATGAGAGGAACTCCATGAGAAATTTGTTTTACTGTAGTAAAAGTCTGTTGGCTGTACACTCCCAAAACAAGCCTGAAGCAGAACTGTTTAATGTTCTCTCTGGCACAGCCATGTAGGGAAATCCTGACCAAACTATTAGTCTGAGCTAAAATTAACCTGAAAAGCTCTTCTTTACTCTCCGGTAAATGGTATTAACACTAATACTTGCAGACAAAGCATTGAGCTGAACATATTCATGACTGTCTATAACATTTTCCACTCGATTTATTATGGCAGTGCACTGCTCGTATACCTTTTTTTTCATTATATTCTTTATAAATAGACTTGCTGCCATGTGTAATAGAAGGCAGCTGGATATGATTACCATCCTGCTATATACTTTCATTGTATCAGCTCTCTTGGCCTGAGGTAAATGAAACTGGGGGAACGGCATCAAGGGAATTGCATTTCTGTTGAACTGTACAGAGGCAAACAAAGCAGGCAGTGTGGCAGTGGTCCTGCTCTGGGTTTCCACGTGCCAGACACTGCTGAGGGACTTTGTCTTGCTGGAGAGTCTTCAGGACACTGCGACAGGAACTCCTGCTTCGCTTTACTTTCTAGAGTTTCCTGTTTGTCTACAGAGAGCGGACTTAGGTCAAACAGTATGCGTCAATGATCATTCACAATTGTTTTGACTTCTTTGGAGGACCACAGTTCAAAATACTGTCAGATATGCTGTCAAAAATGAAAAAAAGTGTAGCACACTGTTAGTTTCTTTTGTGGGGCTCAAAATCATGCCTTGAAGCCACACTATGTCTGACACTATAAAAGCAAGCAACTATTATAAATAAAATATAAACATAAATACCTATTTTACCTTTTTAAAGCCTTACAAGACTGGAAACTAACTGATAAATCATCACTGATCTACAAAATGTCAGAAAATTATTATTATTAAAAAAAGGTACAAGACTACACAGTTAAAAACCCAAAGGTATTCTGATTACCAGAAGATGAAGAAAACATGAAAATGTTCATACGTGAGGAGCTGCAACTGGTGAATTTCTGACATTTTTAAAAAAGAACACAAACAATAATCACTTATCAACTATCACAGATTAACCACTTGTCAACTACATATTACTATTGACTATTTTGATGTAATTTAATTTGATGAATTTCAGATATCAACCACTTGTGGATACAGGCAGCTTATTATATGGTATAAGTACATTAAAAGTAACAGACACTATGTTAACCTGACATGATGCACTACAACACAAACATCTGATTCGTTCTCCAGCTTGTAAAGCTGGTTTCTCACTGGACATAACGTGGATCATTTTCAGATATGAATGAGTTGCATCATGACGCTAACAAGCAGACACACAGGCAGGTTTAAACATTAGCTTATTTCAATTGAATTTGCAGAGGTAATGAATGACAGAGAGAACCTGGTCCTTCTGTAACTTCATTGACCATCATCAACCACTGCTAAACTCCAACATGTCTTTAGTTTTTTTCCATTCAGTCATGAGAGACTGGTGATGCCTCAGTGCTTTTGGCTTTGACAGATAGATGTTCATGCTGCACATGCTCTGCTAACAGCAGCAGCCATTAGCATAAAGTTAGGTGGACCTTTAAATACTCCGGTGGTGCCGAGCAAATGCTAGAGGGACATGAGATATAGGGCACATACTCAATGGAATATAGAGCAGAGGAAAGAGAGGGGGAAAGTGAGCAGGATACTTTACGAGCTAAATTAAACAGACAACTGTTACAGGCCGGGCTTTAAATGCCTATTTTAGCTCCTCCTTGGAGACTGCAATGCTTCTACAGAGCTACACAATACCACTCATGACCGCAGATGGAACTTGGCATGATTTCAGGGTTCACGTGCACTAGCTACGCTAGGATGGGGCCTGCTGGCGTAAAAACATGTATATGACGATGTAAACATGCCATGACATGTGTCGATCATGGGAAGAAGTGCAGGACATTTAACAAAGGAATAGTTCAAATGTGTTTACTACGACAAGTGACAAATCAAAGGCTAGTGCGCCGTAAAAGCCAGCCTCCATATAAATAGTAGCCTACTTGGAACTACATGAATAATGAATGCTTTATAGACAATGTAATGTTGACATTACACCTGGAGCATTTTAAATCTACAGACACTGATGTCCTTCACTCAACAGTGTGTATACATAGATGCACTTAATTCTTTTTTTTTTAGCCATGCTGGCGATGTGGATTTATGGATGGCAGTGTGAATCGATGAATCCACCTCTGAGTCAAGCTGCATGAATAATAAATAAAACCTTGAAGCTATTTCACAGCTTGATACTCTACCACGTCACAGAAGGATAACATGCCAATTGTAAAAAAAAAAATAATTAACTAAACTGGAGAATTCCCGCTTAAAGTCGGTGGTTCTCTTGTTAAATGACTCACTGTCGTGTCACGCACACAGCGCCTCAACCCTAATCATTCATCAGTCATCACTGTGAGGAACTGTTTTTCCCCCCAAAATGTGAGGTACAACTTGAGAAAAAGCCAGATTATTTAGCTAAAAATAACCAAAGGCCATCTGGAGGGCTGGTATGCTGTTCGCCGATGCCAATGAAAACATGCTTACAATTATTAACATGAAAAACTTGCATAATTTCACGAGGACATACACTGAAAAAAAAAAAAGAGTTAGCGACTGAACCATTGCTGCTCTCTGAATAACTCCAGTTATGCTCTTGTGTTCTCATCACCACATGATTTACTGAGTGGTCCAGCATTTTAGTTGATTTCAGATGGTGAAAATTGAGCATGTCTTGTTCCAGTCCTGTTGCTGTATGTACAGTCCATTGTGGAGAACAAATACAACTTTAGAAATCTGGCTGTTAAGTGAATGTTTATATCATTTAGAAAGTCAACAAACAGGGTCGGCAGATGGTCAAACGTGAGAGTGGCTCAGAATAGCTCATGGCCTGCTTCCACCAGCCCGTTTGAGTGATCAGCCCTGACGTGAGGGTTTTCCATCAGCAGCTCCAGTTGACACAACAGCAGCCCACCGCCCTGCTGTGACGCCAGCCTCTCCTGTGTTTTCACTGTATGTTTTAGCTGAGAGAAGGGTGGGGCGGGGGTGCACAATCCCCCCCCCCAACCCTTAAAGATGCAGTCGGGCAACCAGCTGGTTTCCATTAGCATACCTCTTCTGGGGAATGGGAGGACTGGCTCATGTGGGCAGACACATGAGGAAGATAAATGATGCGATTGGTCAAACAGACTAGACTCATCTCAGTGCGGAGCCAGATCACGTCTGACGATGGTGATTCTTCAGCTCTCCTCTATAGTATAAACTAAGTGATGAGACTCATATACTGTCATCACGCTAGGTCGTAATCTTTGTCCCCTTTACTTTTCAGACATATCTAAAGCCATCCAGGCGGTAAACAGTTTGGTGGGGTTGTAATTTGGGCACCACACCTTCACCGTCCTGTGTGGCTTTTCAGCTTTTGGAATCTCACCTCTTCTTTTAGCTGCTGATCAGGTGGGATTTGTGGCTGCACACAGAGGAAAAGTAATAGTCTACACAGCTAGAGTGGCAACCATGCTGCACTTCACACCTCAGAAAAGCCAACCTAAATACTCTGACAGACGAAACACGTAATGCTATCTGTGTCATCTATAAACTAAAACATGAGTTAAAGAATTAATTTTTTGGAAGGAAAATTATTTTGCTGACAATTATTAAGATTGATTCCACTCTCAAATCCCCCTACCAGCACCTTTAAAGGCCACTAATTAACACATTATGTCTTATTTGCTTCAACCGTACAAAAACTGAAATGTAAAAACTAGAATTTTTCAGGAAGTAATTGCACCCGGCCAAGAACATTTCGGCACATAAACCCTTGTAAATCTGCAACAATGTTTCCCAAAATTTCCCCAAAAAAGATCTATTCCCTAAAAACATCAAAGCGTTACTTCACCCAGCGACGTTAATGCCAAAATATGGCTTGCTCCCTTGAAGTAACATCTGGCCTGATGGATGGCACTTAAAGTACAAGTGTGTTTATCTCACAGCTAGAGAGATGCCACAGATATGTGGCAGCTACGAGCTATGACCGAGTGATAATTCACTCGCCCACCCACAATCCCAAAGATGTTTGGTTCGAGTGTTGAAATGGCCGATTTACTTTGGGCAGAAACACTACTTTACATGATGTACCCTACTCTTAATGTTCTGTGTTGAAACTTAGACGGAGAAGAGTGAAAATCAAATTTAAAATGTCCAAGTCTTCTATCCAGATTTACTGAAGAGCTCAGATAAACGCATGTCAGACATCATAGACCTTGATCACTGTGATGTGCATGTTGTGATGTATGAAGAGATCCATTGCTGCTCTGTGTTCTGTGTGATATACACTCATTACAGCCTCTATGGTCGAAGGAAGAGAGGCAGGCGTGGTAATGACAGCACCCCCCTCAGTCAGCAGCTCAGCCTCCCATGGTGAAAGCGCCTGGAGAGCACATTTAAGAATGCCAGTGAAATTTACAGGCCAGCAGTGGGCCTCTGCATTAGAGGAGGTGAGACATAGATGGTGCCCTCAGGATGGGGCGACATGGCTAAATCACAGAGGAACACAATAGAGGGACTATGCGATGACAAAGGGGACTCTGTTTCCTGTTTCTGTCAGCTTCTGCAGGCGCACTTTTGAGCAGCATGGTTTCACGAACCATCAAGCGCCTGACTGTTACCTTTAACCTGACCCAGCAGGGTGACACTAAAAGCTTCCAAGCAGATGCCTGCGGATCTGTAGCTTGCAGCTGCAGCGGTCACCGCTCATTCACCACAATGGGATATCTTGACAACTTCATTTTCCTCTTGTTTTAATCTGTCCAAACATTTTAACTGGAAACGTACAGACTTTGATACTCAAACCAAAAGCCACATAAACAGATAAGAAACAAAAACAGATCGCAGAATGAAATAAGTCATATCACACATATCAACGTTGCACAATGAGAGTGCTTGAGGTCATGTGGAGACAGTGTAGAGATCAGCTGAGGACATGAGCAGCACATGGACAACCCAGCACAAACTGCCAGCACTAAAACGGCATAAATCCAACCTTACCTTAACGTAGGCAGTGTAGCGCTGGCACTCCTCACGATTGAAGTCCAAGCTGAGCTGCTGGCTCATCTGGCTGATCTGAGATCCGCTTTGAGTGAAGTAGACTCGGGAGGGCTGGCTCTTCTGCCTCTTATCCACATCAGCAGTCAGGTTATACAGCAACTCTGAGAAGAGAGAAACACTGTTACACATAACATCAACTGACAGTGATGGCTCTTTGAGTTACACTTCAAGTATGCTGGCTTGGTTTTCTGGTAACTGCCATCAAAACATGGGTAAAAATAATTTGTTGTTTATTGCAGTGAAATGAGTATGAGTCAGAGGGAAGACGGAAACATGTTTGATATTTCTTCACATCTGACATTACTTTTAGGTAACAAGAGTCCTTTGTTCCATGAGATGTAATGAAAACAGTGTTAATTGCAGTAGATTTAATGTTATTGCATATAGGTTTGCTACCATCTAGACACTAGACAGAAAAATTAGATGCGTTTTTTTCACATATCTTTCATAGTCAAGCCAGCAACATACACTCACCAGCCACTTTATTAGGTACACCTTGCTAGTAAAAGGTTGGACACGGTTTTTGCCTTTAGAACTTCCTTATGCCATACTTTCAATAAGGTGTTGGGAACATTCCTCACAGATTTTGGTCCATATTGACATGATAGCATCACTCAGTTGCTGCAGATTTGTCGGCTGCTCATCTATGATGAGAATCTCCATTTCACCACATCCCAAAAGTTCTACTGGATTGAGATCTGGTGACTGTGGAGGCCGCTGAAGTCCAGCGAACTCTTTGTCATGTTCAAGAAACCAGTTTGAGATGATCTGAGCTTTGTAACATGGAGCATTATCCTGCAGGAAGTAGCCATCAGAAGATGGTCCACTGTGGTCATAAAGGGATGGACATGGTCAGCAACAATATTCCCTACCCCATTACACCAACAGCACCAGCCTGAACTGTTGATACCAGGATGAATCCATGCTTTCATGTTGTTTACTCTAAATTCTGACCCTACCGCCTGAATGTCAGAGATGAAATGGAGACTGGTTGTAGTGAAAATCCCAGAAGATCAGCAGTTTCTGATGTACTCAGACCAGCCTGTCTGGGACCAACAACCATGCCACACTCACTTAAATCCCCTTTCTTCCTCATTCTGATGCTACGTTTGAACTTCAGCAAGTTGTCTTGACCAGGTCTACATGCCTAAATGCATTGAGTTGCATCCAGGTGATTGGCTGATTAGCTATTTGTGTAAACATGCAATTGAACAGGTGTATGTAATAAAGTGCTCAAAATGGAAAAATGCATGAAAACAGCCTTCTTGTGCCAATACTGTACAATTAACAAGGATTAAGAATGAATAAGGAGGGTGTTTCCCAACTGGTGGGGCAGAACTAGCCTTACTATGAAAGAAAACATTTCAATAACAACATTCCTGCTAGTTCCACCCCTGGCCTTAGTGACACTGAGACACAGGACAAGTTCAAATCTATATTGAATTGAGAAATCATAAGCATGGAGCAAACATTACCAACATTTCCGAGAAGGCCTTATATGAGCCATTTAAAAACCATTCCTCTGAATGAATCAGCCTCAGTCTGTAGTAATTGCTTTAAGAGGGTGTCACACTGGTAAAACAGTGGGAAGGGTGGCAAACACACCCGTTTCCTCCATACAACAGAGGGAACGCCATGAGCTCACTCCAGAGAGGCAAAGGAAGGTTTCATTAAGAGCGTCACCAAACACATAGTGCTACACTTTCCGTGGTGTTCGCCAGGCGGCTAAACAGAGGCTTTATTTATTGCAGCGAGCCAAGAGGCAGTCATTATGTAACGACAGAGCTGCTTCTCCCCTGGGGGGGTTCTGTGAATGACCACACCCAAACACTGGAACAGCACTGCACCTCAACAGACGACAGGCACTGCACCCAAGCACCAGTTAGCGAAGGCTGAAGGGTAAAGCATTGGCACTGACAGGCCAAAGGCTAACCACACTGACAGCTGACAAATGTGGTTGCTTGCATTATGTTCACAATATTCCCCATTTAAATGACCATCAAAAAGTTCAAGGGTTATGAATTTCAGTTCCTCACAACACAAAATGACCAAAATATACTTTATATCATCAGATGAGGGACTCCTGACTACTAAGATTTACGGTTATGGCTAGACTCAAGAAAGTGGCTGGAAGCAAGTCGCCAAGAAATACAGCACATAATTCTTTTTTAATTTGTTCTATACATGGCTAACTTACATTTTGATATTGTGAAAATATGTTTTACTATAGACTGACAACTTTTGTGAGGTTTCTCTAGTCAGGATTTGTCCTCACCTATCTGTCCCGGCAGTTGTCTTCCCCTGAAGCGCATGCAGACGGTAACGTCGAAGCAGTTCTGGCTCTGGTGGCCCTCATGGCACTGAGGCACAGAGATGTTGATGGAGACGGGCAGGAAGATGGAGACATCCACTGTAATGACGGGCCGGGTCCTGCAACCACATCAACACGCACAGTGTGGGAAAGAAGCACTCAGATGTCAAAAGAAAGAGTGTTGAGTCAGAGTAGAGACGGACCAAGCTCCTCACCTCAGCAGCACCACACTATCTGACATGAAAGCTCCAATAGTGACATCTGCAACAAAAACATAAACACGAATTAGCCATAAAGAGGATATGATAGTCATGCAACATCTGCTGACAGCACTCTTTGCACCTGCAAATCCAAAACAATGCACAGAGGTCTTTAGCTGTCAAGCTGGACAAGTCTGAATGCCAGCTGTGGAATGCCGTAAACAAGATGCCTCTATCACGAGTCTCTGCTAGTGCTGCAGAATGACAGTCAAAAACCATGTTTTCACCTTGCTCATGTGGTGAAGCCTTCATCCAGTCTGTATGATCTTACCTGCGTATCCATTGCCATCCATGTCCACATTACCAGAGATTGACTGGCCAAACATCTGCAGACCAGGGTTTACACTGCGTCCAGACAGTTTCTGTAAGAAACAGTACCAGTCTTAAAATAACACATGTGAGCCAACAAGGGAAAAGAAACATTAAATGAGTTGTTTTTTCTCGATGAACGATCTTTGCTTGTATAGATTAGATATTTATCTATAGGAAACACATTTCGTAGCTCAGCATTATGGCAAAAAGCACAGGGACACCATGAGCCTGGCTGAGTTCATAAATACACCTACTGACACCTGTGAAGACATAGTTGACATTTTTGTGTGGATGAAACAATACACAATACATTTGTGTTAATAAGTGAGATGCTGGTAGGTAGACTGTAGACAGCTGTGAAGAAGTGCTTGCCCTTCATTCAGAGCTACGTGGGTTTTCTGTTTTCCCATGGCAACATCAACACCTGACTTCACCACACATTAGAGAAACTACTACAACTAGAGATGATATTCCTTTGCTTAAATTTTTATGTTGTGTGACTCTAGGACTTACCATGGAGTATTTGCTGATGATTCCTGTCACATCCCCATGGTAGATATAAACAGCTCCTCCATAGTCATCCTCTTTAGGTGCTCCTATGGCTACATCTGAAGACAAACAGAGGACAAAAAATGTTTCTGATTGCGAATGCGTAAAGGCACTTTCATTAACCCTGGGAAACAAGCTGTTACAGTACGAGGCTTAATAGACAATTAAGTGCTGTTAGTGGCCATAAAAAACATGTGCGACCTCTGAGAGTGGAAACAACACTATAAAGTGTTGGCAAGAGCACTGAAACAATGTCTCCTTATCCAATTTCCATTTCCAAGCCCAGATATAAACTTTCTTTTTATAAACCAAAACACTTCCATGCCATGTGTCGAATCACACCAAGGCAGAAACAGTAAAAGACTGGCACTCTTTTTAAAGTAAATGTCACCCAATAATGAACTCATAATGTATAGCTAGTATTTAACAAATGGTTTGTTCTGAGTGAAACAAAATGTGTTTTCTACAGTAGTTACTTCCAACTAAAAAAGTAGTTGTAAATAATAACAGATCAGTAAGCGAGTAAGTCTAGCTCCACCACGAGATGACTTACAAGATGAGTTATGCTTCCCAGCTGACCCCTCACACACACACACAAACACACACACACACACACACACACACACACACACACACACACACACACACTTTGTGCCAGGCTGCATGCCTCGAGGCCTATCGCACACGGAGATGAAACCGGCCAGCAGCTTCCTGTCTCGAGTGTGAGACGGGTGCCAAGCAGAGCCTTCAGAGCCAAGCTAGGGCGAGTGCCAGGAAAACAGACATTTTTAACGTATGCCTGTGTGTGGATGACTGTGTGCAGTGTGCACACAAGGGTGAGAGGGCAATATTTCTAAAGATCCCACTCACTGCTGGTTAATCAAAACAAAACGTCTGTGAAAAGAAGGGGTTTTGATGCACCTACTGAGAATCTCAATCAGCAGATATTTGCTTGTGGGGAAAAATAAACTGTAACTCAACAGATGACAGAGGATAAAGCTATGTTACATGACTACAGCAAAATGTCACAATAATAGCACTGAATATTATCAAAAGTGGTTACCCGACTATAGACTCATAGACCACTGCAGGACCGTTACAAAACTTATATAAAAACATGATCCTCAGCTCTCAAAGTTCTGACCTCTCACCAGATGTTCCAGTGTTACAAATGCTTTAAGTGCCCAGAGATGGTTTAGTGGTAGGACCTGATCATTTAAAAAAAAAAAAAAAGTTTTGGTGCATTCAAGGACTCTCTGGCCTCTGAGACACAAGAGGAAATTAATATGTTGTGGTTTTGAATTCACCCTCTGCTCTTAATGTATTGCTACTTCAGCAATAACATTTATGGTCACTGTGTCAAGAAGGTTTTAAGTTGCAAGGCTCATATTACAGTGAAATAAATTAAAAACAGTGGTGGGCTGCAAATTAGGAAGTTGAGGAGTGGTTGTAAAAATGACCAACATAACTGTACAACAAGAGCTATTTGTGTGTAATGGACAAAAATGTGTTTAAGCCCCAGTGTGGTGTGAGTCTCAATCTTTTTGACTTTTGACCCCTTAAAGGAGGGCAGCTCCTACTTGCGACCCCTCGTCGCTGGGTTCAGATGTCTATCAGCGGTGAGCAGTTCCTTTAAAGAGTGATTTTCCCCTCCAAACTTCTCAGGTTGTGTTATTGAGACACTGTTTACAGCACAAAGAGGGAAAACTATCCCAGATTTAACAGAACAAAAACAGAGAAAAGTGTAAAACAAAATAAGAAATTTGTAAATTTGTAGCAGCACTTTATCTTTTCTTCTTTCCTATCCCATTAATCATCTCAAGATCCCTCAGATTTATGTTGTGACCCCCCTGATGGAATCCCGACCCACAGGGTGGGAACCACTATTTTAGGTATGTCTATTTCTTCCCACTGGAACATACAGTATATTCAAACACTGAAAGTGTACTCTCTCTTTTAAAACATATGAAGTAGTTTATTAAATAAATCAATAATGATGGAAAAATCATTTCTAATTTAATACTATAATTCTAATATACAACTACATGGATAAAACATCTGATGAAGATCATACAATACAGTCAAAAGCTCCAGAAAGAGCAAATAAGTGGATGCTGAGTGACACTGCTTTATAAAACCGTGTTAATGAAGTCAGGCAGTTTCTAATATGTTATTATTGCACTGACCTTGATAGCCATCGTCATCTATGTCTCCGATTGCAGCAATGCATTCTCCAAAGTGTGCATTGAAAGCATTGTCACCAGTCAAAACACTGTGCTCCTCCATCACCCCCTGAAAACAGAAGCAAGTTAACAGTTTATACCGTCAGCTGGCAGATCATAAAAGAAATGTCCTGGTGAACAGAAATTATTGCATCTCCCAGATAAAAGGCTTTGGCTACGACTGCAGTTCACTGGCTTTCATCCAAAGAATTTAACAACACAAACAGACAATTGCAACTTCCTCGCGATAACTCATAAATACAAAATGTACAAACGGAAGCTTGGTTAAATAAGTTTACAGCTCACAATGGCCTGCTCTTTTATTTTGGTATCATGATCAACAAACATGATCAGAAAGAAATCAAACATGAGCAAAGTTGAAAATCGACACAGCAGACCATAGTAACAGTATGGAAACGCTCGGTGTGCGAGAGAGAGAGAGAGAGAGAGGACATAAAATAAATGAGGACATTATCATGTCTCATGTTCCCACAGACCCACAGGTCCCACTCACATTGCCTTTGCTGATGTACACAGACACTTGGCCCTCATCCCGGAGCTGGCTGTGCATGGGTGCCCCCACCAGCAGGTCCGACAGGCCGTCCTGGTTCAGATCAACTGCACACAATGAGGAGCCAAAGTAAGAGCCCATCTGGAACCAAGCCGAGCCACAAAGCAATGGGTCAGATCACAGACACTTCTTCTCCACTTCAAACCATTGACATGCGATTCATGCTCTACTTCCCCTTTAATATCTATACCAACATTAAAGGAATATTAACCTACTTGTCTTAAAGACACAAAGCAGTCAGAGTAAGGTGTCTGCAACGTATCGCAAGAATCAACTATATGATCCCTGAGGCAGATTAAGTTAATAAATGTCTGTGTAGCATAACAAAAGCTACATATGTGCTGTGTCATGATTAAAAACAGGACTCCTCAGAGACTTCTGGATCACTTCGCAGCCCATACCATTTTCCCTGAGGCTTGAAAACTCTTCACCAAAGACACGCCATCAATTTTGAAAATGTAAACCTGCGCGAAAAAAAAAAGTCAGTGGCTGAAGCAACATAAGAGGACTTTAAATCAACAGCTGGAAATTAAAAAAAAAGCTCCTACTTTTCCGCTGCCGCTGTGCTGAGGCGCTCCTGCAGCTACGTCTATTACATTAGGAGAGGAGAAGTGTCCTGCAGTCACAGCATAGCCTGGAGACACAGACGATATACAGCTACAGCAAAAATATTTTCATCATTCAACACGATTATCCTCATTAACGCTCTCTCACCAAGGTAGCTGTATCTGTGGGAGTCGACCTCCTCTTTGTTGGGGCTGTAGAAAGAGTCAGAAGTCAGGTTGTACACCTTGATTGTCCCAGTCCAGTAGTATGAGCCTGGTGCACCCATCACCACCAGCTCCTGGAAATGAAAACCACACTCATTCAGAAAGCTGCAATTCACCTTCTATCTGCACGCTTCTAAATGCCCTGAGAAAGAAAAAAGGGAGGAAAAAAAGGAAAAACGCTGCTGGGTGAGCGTCTGGTTAACCAACAGCCACAGTCTGGTTTGTGCTATCTGCTCTCGACCACACGGCCAGACGGCATGCCAGCTGAAGCCGCTTCCTTTGATATGACGAGGAATTCGGAGCCCAAGCTAAATTGACAGCTGTAAAATGAGTCGTTCACAGCTTTTTGTTGTGAAGCTCCACAGCTATTAAGAGGACCAGAGCACAACAATGAAGCTGCTGTTTCAGTACGTCACCACTGCTGAGTCCTGATTTTTAGTCAAACCTGACAAACACAGTGAGGACCTCTGTGAAACATCTGGACACCATGGTTCAGCCAAGGATAAGGTTTAACAGTTGGACATCTTTTCATTAAATTCCTCACATTCTTCCAAGGGGGGGCTGTTCAAAAGCGTTCACAGATCAACACCGAAAAAAATGGGTTTGACAATTTTCTTTTTTGGTTTAAAACAAGCAGTGTGAAATCTTGTGTTATCTAAATCTTTTCTTTCTTGAAATCTTCTCTCCAGCATTTTTTTTACAGCTTTTTGCACTAAGCAAAGGTTCTACTTATCAGCTCCTCATCTGTACAGTTCTTTCCCACTTATATATTGTGTTGTTCATCTGTGCTTATGTAATAAGAGTCATGAAACTGATCCCTGACATGATGTCATATAACGTTGAAAGTGTTCATATCACACACACATCTTGTAGTGAATCGTTCAACAAGTTAACAGGAAGATCATGTGATATGATCCCGCAAAGCCTTGTGTGCATGTTGTATCAATGAGTCTTTCATGCTTGGGTCTTCATAAATGCAAGTAAGTAAATGTAGAGTTTAAAGCTGCTGGTAATGATTATTGTCTTTATTTATATTAACTATTCAGTTAATTAAATGACAGAAAATATTTAAAAATGTTCATCATAGTTTCCCACAGCTCAAAGGCACATCTTCAAGTGTCTTGTTTTGTCTGACCAGCAGTCCAAAACAATAAAACAATATAATCAGTTTACAATTATACAAAACAGAGAAAAGCGGAAAATCGTCATATTGGAGAATCACAGAACATAATCAATGTTTTAAATTAACAATTTAAAAAAACAAGTTGTTTTTGATTCAAGTAGAGTTGCTTGAGATTAGCAACAAAAGCTGACAAAATGTTGTTTAGCACAGGTAAAATACAGTAAAACTCCATGAATTACATGGAAAGACTCACACTGCCAATGTTAAGAAAACAAAATGTCTAAACTGGTCAAATTCACATTTCAATGTATTCCTCATATGCACGTTTTCACTGTCAAACTACATTTTTTGCTCAAATGCAATTCTACTTTAAATTTATTTGACCTTCCTGTCACCAGCTTCTTTCTTTCTGCTTAAAGATAAATGTGTGGGAAAGCTAAAAGATATTTGTGAGCGACATTAAGGTGGTAATATGTAACCACACAGACCCATCTATAACATTTGTGCTAACTATCTAACAGAGAGTGAAAGTCAACAAGGAGTAAGGAAGGAATGGTCTTTGAAACTTAAGCCATGTGGTAATTTTGGCAAAATCATGCATTTAATTGAGAAAATTAGACTCTGGACAAGAAAAAAGACACTGTATAAGATAACTAATAGCTTCTATAGGTATGTGATATGAAAATAGGGGAAAATAAGACAAGATGTGCTCAGTTCACCAACTGAATCGACTGATGAAGCTCCAACAGAGTTTGGATGACAACAAATACTGATTTCTACGCTAGAGCAACATAAAAGAGAATATTACATGGATAAGGAAGATGAACAGGCATTGTTACTGACCTCCGTAAAAACCCCCGCTATCCCAGCTTGGCACGAGCCGTGCTCTTCTCCATACTTCTGCTTATGGTCTGTAAGAAAAAACAAACCACAAATTATTTCACTGTGTGCTTGAGCCAGCATTTGCTGGAGTTTTTCCTGCATTCCATATGGAGCTAGTCAAAGTCACAGTCCCATCCACGAGGAGTCTGGGGCCAGAAAGTAGACTGCAACACCACATTCACCGAGAAGACCTCTTACTTGGAGGTTTGGGGGACACACAGAGCTCTCAGGTTACAAAAATATTGAGCTTGGATCAGCCAAAATGCACTGTCAATATGGTCCCATGTGAAGTCTGTCTGGCTTCTCCACAACTGTTGGAAACAAATGTTATACGGAAGGAAGTAAAATCCTGACCGGGGAGCACAATTAAGGTGTAAAACAGGCTTTGATGAATAGCTCTGAGTCACATATGAAAACATAAGAAGAACACATTTGCATGAGTCAGCTTCAAATCTTATACGGGACATTATTTCTTCACTGGAATTTGAGTTTTAGTGTTTTAGACGGCACACAAAGAAAAATAACCTGAGGCACAAATGGATTTGATTTACTGCAATCACATGATGTGATTTCTCTACTTTGCAAGCAAATATTTCCTTATAAGCACCTGATTTCCTGGATAATCAAGCGCAAATCTACACATAGAGAAAGTTGGCATGATTATACATCTGTCAAAAACTTTTTCTTTTGTAAAAAAGTGCAAAGGGAATACGAACTCTACATCGCCATTGGATAAATGCTCATGTATCCGGCCTGACAACCCCTTCAATAGCAAGAGCTGGTTCTTGCAAAAGAGCTGGACTGAGGAGGAAATCAGATGCTGACTTAGAGAGATCATGTGCCATGATAAAATGTAATTACAGAATTAGATAGACAGACCAAATATCTTCTTTTTTATTAAATAAATCTCCAGTCTTTTAAAAAATCAATGTGAAACTAAAGATTTCACTTGAAAATGTCCACACTGAGGCCATAACCCGGGTCTTTGATTTTAAGTGGGCTAAACCAGTAGGATTTCTCACAATTGGGAATGTGTTTAATCTTATCTGTGTCTCCCTGATGTGAGAGGTTGATACGAGTTAAAATGCAGGAAAGTCTTCATCAAATGTGTAGCTCTACTGTACCTTCATAACAAGGGATGAGCGGCTTCGTCTGGCCCTGAAGTGTGGGAGGAATGATGGAGCAGTATCCATGCGGAAGGATGTGCTCTGAGTCGTAGTAGACATTTTTCCAGCGATGAGCGCAGGCCTGCAAGACAAAAAGCAGGAATGGAAGAAAAAAAAAAACCTCAGACACATGTTCACGTTGTAAACACAAACACTTCAGAGTGTTTAAGCTCCTTTTTTGTCGGAGGGCTGGAGTCAATGTGTCTGTGGCTGTCAAATGATCGTCGATGATGGGTGGGGGGGGTTAAAGCCCGTCCATTACTCTGACCATAAAAGCGAGGGTCTGTGGTGTGAACATCTGAACTGCAGCGCGAAGTCTGTCTTTCCTAAGTGACCTTTAAATTGCAGTAAGAAAATCTTAACATCAACATTTGTGTTTTAAATGTTTGTCATTTCGAACCCGCTCCTCCGGGCCTTACAAGCAGTGGGAGAAGCCAAAAGTTCAGACGGTGGATCAAAAGACAGAGAACAAACTCCCACTTTATTGTGCTGCTGCTCAAAACGGGGTCATTTCTAAAACTGACAGTGAGTAATTCTCAGAACAATATTTTGCCTCTGTGTTTTTCGAGATAAAACATTCCACAGATCGATAAGAAAACAGAATAATATAGATTTGATTTCAAACTCTGGCACAAATCGTACCATATATATGTGTAAATGTGGTAATAATTTAGCCCCTTGGGGGTGTGGTGGTTGGGCTCCTGTGGCTCTGGGGACAGATCTGGATGCCTCTGTGCAGACAAAGTTCACTTCATTTCCCCCGTACTGTTTAACTCCCCCAGTCACAGCCAATCTAAATGAATATAAGAGCTCAGCAGATTGTGGGCACACACAGAGTGTCAGATGACTGTCTGGAAGCATGATGCCGTGTTGAGAAACGCTTGTTTTTCAAAGGACGGATTGGTCGACAGTAGCAGCAACACCAGCATGAAGAGCTCTTGCAGCAGCTCACAAGTTGTGTCAAAAGTGGGGCCTTTATGGTGTGTGAGCTGCTGCTGTTGTCATGTTGCTGTTCAGTTCGCTGGTCACAAACAAGGCTGATGAAATCACCACTGTATACATCTGCCAAGCAGCCATATTCCTCCTGTTGAACGGAAACGTGAGTCCATCCAGAGCGACACATGGCTTGGGAAAGGCACCTTTCTTTTATCATAATCCCGTCTGGACAGCCATAGAGTGAACAACTCAAAGCTTGCTGCTATACAACTCTACACTCGAGTTCCCAAGACTGACAACTCCAAGAATTGTCCAAGAATTCTTCTGGGTCATGGTTTGGAAATCATCAAATCATCATACATTCCACTGAGGTATGAAAAAAATCTACCAAAGACAAACATAACGAAAGGAATAGAGGTTTAAAAGGCTAAAAAGTTATCTGGACATGTACAGAAGGAGGGATTTAGTCGAGGTCAATCAGCGACAGGTATTCAAACACACACCTGTCACACATGTCAGTCACCTTCAAAACATCCAGGAAGGCTGCTGGTTCCCCCGCTACACACCAAGGACCGGGCTTAACGGTTAATGAAAGGCTGCCCTTGGACGGGACCACCGCAGAAGGGCTGAAGCCTAAACAAACTCTGCCAGCTGCCCTATGATCGCTGTGCAAATATCCAGCCAAGCACCTCTAGGATTAGCACCACTAGTTAGTTTTCTCTAAATCCCTCTCTCATTTGTTATAAACAACAATTTACTTTTGACAAACCCTGTGTTCCACTGACTCTTCCAGCTCCAAACACAAGGTAGATGTTTCAAAGTATTATGTAACCACACAGCCGTTTCCAAATCTGTCTGACTGTAGTTGTTACTTTAGCTTTGAACATGCGATCGGTTTGTAGTTGTGTGAGTGAAAACTTGTGATACAGATTGGAAGGAAAGGCCTTTTTACTGGAGGGTTGTAATGTTGAGACCAGCTGTGGTTTAACAGTGTGGTTCATGGTAAGACCTTAGTAACAATGATGTCGGTCTAATCAGGTCTGGTTTTATGAGTGTACATGTTTCGCATTATACAATTTTAGTGAGGTGACTGCGGCGTAGCGTCCCTGAACTCACCAGTATTTGGCCGTTGGCTCTGTCCTGGCGGGCCAGGCTGACCCCCATCCACTCATCATCCCGGTTTCCTTGGCACGTCTTTCCACACGACTCTCTTGGCTTGTTTCCTGAAAGACAAAAAGACAATGAGAGTAGTTTTTGCAAATGTTGAGTCATCAAGACAGAGGACATCTTGGAGCAAGTAACTTGTTACTTGTCAGCCATTGTCAGTTATTTGAGTTCTGGGTTTCAAGCTTCATTTCTACTGAATGTTCAGGCAATGTTTGAAATGCTACAAATGACACATTAAAACAGGACTTATAGCTGATAAGAGTTAATACAGTAAATCACTTTTCCTCAAAGAGAAAAATCCATTATGACATCTTGTATAGCCCACTAACACTGGACATTGCAGTGATGATATCAATCACAAGACATTGGCTGATAGTGGATAATTTACATTAACAGAAGTCATAAACATATTTTCTAAAGGATAGGATCCCTTTAGAGGTGCAAATAATGATTTATTGCTACATAACCGAGTAATCTGAATCTATGCTTTGTTTAGTCAGTAAAACACCCAAGGAAATACCACAAAATGTTAAAAGTATAACTTATGTTTTTAGGGTCCAACTCTTGATAATAGATTAGTATTTCCCTTCTTCAACTTTTATTCTCTTTTTTATTCTCCCTGCAGACAACTGACTCAGCACAATGGCATGTAGCTGTGTAGCATGTTGTGTGTGTTGTGCGTTCCTAGAAGCCCTTCCGAGTCCAGCTCCTCTGGTCCATGTGGCTCACTAAGCACTGAGCAGCATGCGCTCACTGTGAATAGGTCTGTTTTATTGGTGACACACTGACTGAGCACAGGGTTAATATTAAAGTCGTGCCTGCACCCCGGCTTTCATGAACACAAGAACAGAGCTGAGGATGAGGGGGGTGGGGGGTGAAGCTCAACTTTTTTTTTGGCTCACGTTCTTGGAAAATATTAGCAGAAGCATAAATCATATTTATCAAATTTATTTATGGACCTCTGCACACAGAACCCTCTTGTCATTTTGCATGTCTCCATATAGCAGGTTCAGAACTAACAGAACAACTGCAGCACTGTTAAGAGCAGTATAAGGCTGCATTATTCTGATAAAACAAAACAGATGCTTGGGGGAGTTTAAGAAAAGAGAGGACAAGGAAAAGCTGCAGGAAAGCTCGGCATGTGTGTGTGTGTGTGTGTGTGTGGACTGTAGCACCAGATTTCTGTGACATGACTGCTCATTTCTGAAGTTGCACGTGAGTGCATGTGTCTCCCTGAGGGTGCAGTTTTTGTCGCTGTGCTTATATTTATGCTGCAGGCAGGCAGTGGTGACTGACCTCTTCCCAGATCCATCTCTGTGCAGCGGCGCTCTGGGTTACTGTGAACTCGACACTTGTATACAGCTCCAGGGGAGTGCACAGAGCTACTGTAGGTAGAGTTTGCTTTTGGAGCCCCGACTATTACCCTGCAGAAATGGGGAGAGGATGGGACAAACATCTTACAGTACACAGTATGTAATCTGTGCCACTGAAGTCAACTTAGTCAACTGTCAAGAAGTACAGTAATCATGAGAAAAAATACTATGTTGTATTCATTGAGTGTGGATGCAGTCTGAGCTTTACAGACACTCCAACATTTGCTGCAAAAGTGCAAATTCATTGCATCATTGACAGAAAATATCCCTTTTTTTTCAAGAAGAGTAAAACACAGGACTCACCAGCGTGTGTTGTCATGATAATGCTCCAGCACAGAATAGCCAAAAAAACTAGAATTGGGTCCGTGGAACACCAAAGGATGTTCTAAGTCTATATTGTAAGAATAAACCACTGAAATAGAGAGACAGACATAAAAAACATGTTGTATTCCCGTTTTGTGTCTCTGAAGAGGAGCCATCCCTTTGCGCATCATGCGTAATAACGTGTTTAAAGTGTCCAACAAAAAGAAGAAGAAGGGGGAAAAACAATAAGGTCAGCTCCCCACAAGTCAAACTGTTACCAAACTATGTTTCGGTTGTAATTTCCTGGACTAACACAGCAGGCTGTGACGGCATGAGGAGAAGTCTGAGGAGCAAAGTTAACGGTCCGGTAAATAACGGTGCGTCAGCTTCTCTCCATTCTGTGTCAATCTGAGACAGTTGTTGCTCGCAGGCTCCCTGTCGAGGAGATAAATGCGGTGTCTTGTGTCAAGTTAGCAGGAGGTAGCCGGGATGAGACCGGAAATAATAAAGATTTTATTAAAACAATAAAAGTACCGCTGCTGTTACTGAGTCTTGAACGTCAATGAGGGTTTTATTGTGGAGGGTGGAACCGGAAGAAGTGTTTTGACGGTGCCCTGACACTGTGCTAACACGGTCCTGGAGAGACGAGGATGGTGTTAAGGCGCAAAGCATCACATTACAGCCCGGCTTCAGGGACTGAGGAGGGCGCACTGCTGCCATCTAACGTCTTATAGTCCCAGTGAACAGTGTCACAGCCTCATAAAGTATTTATTAAGTATGTAGCAACTGCATTTTCTACAAAATTTAGCACAATTAAATTTAGCACGACTTATTTGAAATATATATATTGTGTAGTAACAATATGTTTTTTTCTGCTTTTCTCGTTTCTTAATCATCTGGCAACCTCTTATATGGGCCCAAAGCCCTAATATACACAATAACCTTTCATTTATTGTATAAATCACTACAAAGCTTCCAATTAAAGTATATAAGTATACTATTCTGCATATAACAGACTAGCTAGGTATGTTTAAGTTTCAAGTCAACTTCCTTTCTATGTATTGACATATTTGACCAATAAAGTTTATTCTGATTCCCACATAAGACTGGTAATGTTGAGTAACTATCAAGAATACCTGGTTTAAAGATATGCAACCAGAAAACCACTCAAGTGTAAGTTAGCTAGCAGCACTCGCTCAAAAGGAGCTAAATCTAGCGAGATGGTACTGTATGTCCTATCACACCTCCCTTCAAAACCAAAAGTATTACTGTAAATGTTAACGTTTCCTAATGGGATTAACAGCGAACATGGCCATTGTTTGTAGCCTACTCACAGCTGTGAAGCTGGCTAGTGGAGGACCCACTCCAGTGACACCAGGCGGTGACCTCATGACGGCCAACTGCTGACAAACGAAGCCAACCGGAAGTGCCAAACACCGCAGTTCCTCAAACGGCCACTTGGGGCTGGCTGCAAAAGCAAGTTAATAATCCACACTGCAGAAATATGTTCACAGTTGAAAAATAATTTTTCTTTCATGATTTTTTTTATAGAACTCACACATTTAAATTATATTAATGCTTGAAATTAGGCTGAATTGTGGATGTGGCGGCTTTGAGTGACAGGTGGGTGCTGTATCAGGTATGGATATATGAAGGAAACTGAACATACTGTATTATTGAAGGCAGCCTCCTGTTGCACAGTGGAGCATGAAGTCAAAATGGCACCACTGGTGTATAATAGAGCCGCTGGCTATCTGGTGATCTTCCACATTGGGCTCATGCCTCAGTAGCCACCCAGCTCTAACTTTGGGACTCATTCACATGAACAGCAGGGCAATTTAACTCTGGATTTGTCAGTTTTACACTTTCAAAGCCTGAAGACCTAACTAAGGGGCAATCAAGAGTTCCTACTGAGAAGCTGATTTACTATATATATATATATATATATATATATATATATATATATATATATATATATATACGTATGTGTACCTATATATATATATATATATATATATACATACACGTGTATATCTTTTTAAGGCCAAATATAACAAATCTTTTTGAAGATTACCTATCTAAGCTTTAAGTGAGGGTTTCTGTGGCCTAATACGTGTATACGGTATGTCTTCCTTTGTATAGAAAAGTGCATGTTTGTTGTAGAGGAAAGAAATAAAGGTCAAATGAAGGTTTGCTGAAGTGTGTGACCAACAGGATCTTTAAACCCAGATTTGTTGCGATGTCTGCATTCCGCACGTCCATTTCAACAGGTTGTTATGATACTTTATCCTCTGTTAGACTGGTTAAACAATGTAAAACCAGGCAATCAGATAAACTATTGGATTTAACACGTAATAAATGAGTGACAAATGGTGTTCTGTAAATAAGATTTAATTTGTTAGTCTGAAAATGTATAGCAAGTCATATAGTGCCCTATAGTACAGTCTTAATTATCATAATACAATTTACAGTTTTTGTGTTTTTGTGTCTCTATGTGAGTGTAGTGACAAAATATAAAGCATAGAAAAGATGTGTTACACAAACAAGGTCCAGAGGCCGGTATATCTTAATGTGGTGCGAGTGCACAGTTAAAGGGTCATTTCAATTTTACAGAGGAAGTGATTCAGACAATAGCACAACACAGAAACCTATTAATCACCTGTCAGCATCAATATGTGATAATGATATCATTTATTGCACAAGCCAATCTGTATAAACACATTCTAAAATAAAAAGGAAACAGTTTCACTTCATCTAAAACATATAAATTAACAAAATGAATTTCAGAATAAAACTAGATTTGTGGAAGATTTCTGTTTCTGGCATATTCTCTTATTCCCTCATACCTTTAGATATATTCACGCATACTGCAACACACTCACACACATAACAAGATGCAGGGGAAGGGCTTGATCATGTCCACGGCAGTCTTCCCCTTCAGCAGCAGCAGCAGATTTCCATTCATAAATACCTGACTCAGTCACACGCTCATCGTAAACCAAGGCTGTGGAGGGACAGACATTGAATTTATTTAGTTTATCGTCAATCAACTAAGAAAGTATGTCTCAAGAGGCAAGAGGTCTGGGGTGAATAAACAGATGCTTACAATGGCTTTTGAGTCTTCTTTGTCCAAAACCATTTGCGCTTGGTCTGAAGGAAACTTGAGCATGGAGGTAATCACTTTGGCCATCGTCTGTGGATGAAGAGCAAATAAATATATTTGGAAAAAAGCTTGACGATTGGCATTTCTAAAAAAAAGAAATCTGTGTTGCCAGTACACATTTTCAATATCCTGTTCACACACCAGACACTAATCTACTTTTTACACCATGAGAAAAACAAATCTAGCTTGTACTATGACAATTAAATCCTAAAAAGACAGAAAGAAAATCAACTCCAGGCCTATCTGTCAGGGTGCATGCATTTCCCCATAAACATAATGGATAATCATGAACAGGGCTACCTAACCGCTCAACTAACACTAAACTAGACCAGCATGTCTTTAAATGGCAAATCTGCATCGGGCAAGCTGGATATGCTAGCAGGCAGCTTGGGGGACATCCTCCACATCAGGGTGGTCCACCATGTTCCCATAAAGCCATAACGGTTCTCTGAGGAGCTGCGACTATCCCGCTGACTTTAGGACCGAGTCAACAACACTGTTAATTAGGGAGATCACCGTTAATTTTACCCAAGAAGACTGGATGACTTTTATATGGCGTCCAAAATGGTCTCACATTTCGGTGGCAAAGAGCAGTCAATGGGTAATCCACTAAAACAATGGGATGGACTGATTCTCTGATATCATTAGTTATTATTTTAATACAGTGGTTTGAAATGATCTATTTTCCATATTGAGCTTTATCCTTGAAATGAAATGCTACTGCGTAACCATTTGCAATATCGAAAACAAAATCAGTTTGAACAATATCAATATCAAAATACAATTCTCATTTAAATAGCCCCAGATTGATGCAAACAAATAAACATCAGACCCATCTTTATTACTTAATTCTATCATCATTGTACAAATGAACACATGGTGTATGTACTAGTGGCCATTTAAGATGGAGACAGGTATTCAACCTTCTAAATTTGACCCTAACAACAACCACTTTCTAAAGTCTAACACTGTAAGAAAATTAAAAGCATACTTTTGTTTCTCGTCCCATCATGTATTCAAACAACACCTTCCTCAGGTACTCCATCTCAGCAGGTTCACTGCTGTTGTATACAGGCTCTGTGAAAACAAAAACAGTCATTTTTTTATCAATGTAATGCAACAATGCATACTTGAGGAAGACAAATTAAGAATTAACAGTTGTATTAAAATCATATTTAAATAAAAAAAAGATCAAGCCAAGCTTGTCCCTCTTTCATGCTGATCAGTTCATGTCTATGTAACTCAAGAGACTACTTAATCATAGTAAAATGTAATACACTACTCACAATAAGTTATGGCTATTGTGAGGTATTGTGAGTTTGTTTCACTGCTGTGATTTGTGGGAAAAGGAGGCAACTGTATTAGATTGACAGACACACCTCATTCTGTGTTTTCCACATAATGGTCTCACTGTGTACAATGTGCCTTACATATTGGGGCCACTACCGAAAACTACAAAAGGACAACCCTTTTCAATGTGGCATCAATTTGAACATTCTGGGGGTATAAAAAGCTGGTATTTTCAGTAAGTCATTCCCAGTTCATCACTCAAGCAGCCATGAACACACAACATCACTTAATGGACAAGCAGCTCCACCTGGCCATAGCGCTCCTTCAGGTCAGTAGCAGGCAGTCAGATGTTGCTCGTGAACTTGGTGTGTCTCAAAGTGTCATCAGCAGACATGAAGCAAGATACAGAACTACTGGCAGTGTTTGTGACAGACCCAGGAGTGGAGCCCCACGAGTGATGGACCACAATGATGACCAGTACCTAAGGACCTGTGCACTCAGATACTGTTATGCGACTGCCACACCAGCTGCAGGCCTGTTTACGAGAAGTGAGGGGAAGTAGGGTTTCCAGACAAACCATTCACAACCGACTCCACCCCTTTGGCCTGAATGTCAGACGATTGCAGGTGATTCCACTGACATCAAGACACCACCGTGACCGTTTGCAGTGGGCACAAGACCATGTGACCTGGACAATGCAGCAGCTGTCTACCGTCCTGTTCACTGATGAGTGTTGGGTCACTTTGCACAGAAATGATGGTCGTCAGCATTGCTGGAGAAGACAAGGTGAGCGATACGCCGAGGTCAACATGGTCCCCATGGTTCGCTTTGGTGGAGGAGGTCCAACAGTCTGGGCAGGCATCACCAGTCAGCACAAAACAGATTTGGTGACTGTAGATGGCTCAGTCACTGCACATTCTTACCTCCAAGACATCATAGAACCCATCATCATCCCCCAATTCCACCAGCACACCCCCAACTTTCTGTTCATGGACAATAATACTCCACCACATGGTCCCAGAATTGTCACAGCTGGACTTCAGGAAGTCGGAGTGCCTCATATGGTATGTCCAGCAATGTCTCCTGACCTGAACCCCATAGAGCAGGTCTGGGATCTGAAGCAGTGACTGGATGCTCATAACTCACCCCCACCTGACCTGGAAGAACTGCTGTAGCACTTCTGGAGGAGTGGAAGGCATTACCTCAGAACAACATCATGACGATAGTGAGGAGCAGGAGACATCACTGTCAAGCTGTCATTGAGGCAAATGGTGGAAACACCCACTCCTGACTTTGCCAATTTTGTTTTTTTGGGGCTATCTTCGTTATTATCTAAATTGTTGTGGTAATAAATACTGAACTCATGAAAATGGTGTTTCTTCTCATTCATTAATAGTAATATCAAAGGGAACTATTGCTTATTCCATTAAAATTCAGACCAAATAGGAAAAGCACTCATGTAAATAAAAATATCCCTAACTTATTGTGAGTAGTGAATATAAAACATTGCTGTTAGATCCAAATCAGGATGCACTTCCGAAAACATCTCAAATGTTCAGTTTTAAAGGAAGGCTAGCATACAACAATGTCAAATACTGCAGCTGAGTTCTTACACTTCAAATTAAAAAGCGCATCATGTTTGTGTTAGCAACCATATATACAGAGGCACATCCACATAGGTAAGGGTTCAAATTAAGCAGCAACTATAAGTACAGGAAAGGATGGTGAGACACAGCATGAGCACATTAATACCACAAGAGTCAGAGAATTAACGTTTTTACTTCCACGCCCAAAGCTAAACGCCATTATCCCTCTAAACACTGTGACTAAGAAACTAAGTTACAGCATGGACACGGCTGGTAACACTTAAGATGACTACTGCTTCTACCAACGAAATATCCCCATCGGATCTTTAATGTGGAACAACACCCACTTGCTCTCTGCTTCTCTGGAATAATCATTCAGACGACAAATGTCCCTGCATGCGCCAAGAGAGACTGTGTGATTAGAGGACAGGAAAAGGTGATAGTGAAGAGCAAACAACTCTTTGATCTGCTCTGTGACGTAAAGGGCCAAAGATAAATCCCATAGCCTTTGTCCTCTTGACCCCATGATGCCCCAGCAGAGCCTAGCATCCCATCCCACGAGAAGCCATCCATAAACAGCCCTCAGATCTGCCTTTTTACCTGAAGCCTGTGATTTAAATAGGCTCAAGAAATCCATCGAGAGTGGAAGATGCTTTCACTAATGAGTATTTTAATCCAAAGGAAATATAGGACAGAGTAGGTCTTGTGGATTTGAGAAGCAGAAGTCTGTGTGGGAAACGTTAAGACCAAACTCTGCAAAACCCATTAAATCCAAGGATGGCTTCTTCACCCCCCTTCTGACAGCAGATTCTCTTTATTACACCAGCAGGGAAGCTCCAAAAGGAGGGTCAAATTCACTCCATCTCCCCCCATCTCTCTCTCTCTCACCATGTTCACTTTATGATATACTTGGGGATACCGCATTGACCTACAGTCAGCACCCAGAGGCTTCCCCTAAGGTTAACCTCAATGGTTATTTGCTTAACCCTACCCTTACTAGATAGACAGCACCTCTTTGAATCTAACCTTAACCAAACCTTAATAGGCCTAAAAGGATGCTTAGTTGGCTAAAATGTCCTTGAAAGCACACTAAAACCAGACCACACACACCCCCACACTTCTCAGGATCTGATCCATGAAGCAATGAGGGGGCTGGCAGATTAGCCAAACTAAAGGTAGTGTGTCAATACACCAAGTCTGAAAACCTGCAGAAAAGCTATGTGAACAATAACTAAAACATGTGTTAAAAGTTCCTATTAGAATAAATATTAACTATATATGTGTGGTGCATGTAGCGTATGCAATGTGTATGTTTCCCATGATAATTGCACTGTTTAAGCATTTCACATGGCATCTTTGTTGTACTGAAGTAAAAGGAAATTGGCTCAAGAACCAGAACTAAGTGATTCATGGTGTTAAGATTACCTTTGAATGTGCTCCCGAGGTGAGTTACAACAGTGGTTCGGTGGAAACATTTAATCTTGTCCTCAAGCGAGTGAATCTACCGTGGAGAAACACACAAACAAAAAAAAAAAAACGCATGCACAGATTAATACTTAAAAAAAGCTATTTGGCGCCCACTGGGATCATTCTATGCATTATCGTAATTGTTGCAGGGGGCATAAACACAGCATTTTATGGATCATCCTCAGGGGGATGTTTGTGAGAATGGCGATTTGTGTGAGAAAAACTGTGGGAGGCGCTGCTGTGATTGTTTATAGGGTTAAACCAAATGTAAACAGATGTGCTTTGTAATTAAGTTGATGCAGCAGGAGAGTGCTTCTTGCTGGAGGCCACAGAGTCCTGGGAATACAGCGCATGGGATTTGATCAACACTCACTCTCTCAATGAAGCCCTGCTCCTTCAGCCGAGCCTCGCTCAGCAAAGTCGTCTTCTCAGCCAGCTGAGCCTGAGTGAGAGAAGACAGAACGTTGACGTTATGGTTTATGGTGGAACAATAAGTGATATGAATCCTAGAAACAGCAAACCCAGTGATACAAGACATACCTGTAGTTCTTCTGCGTTCATCTGTGCAAAAATATAGAAGAAAAAAAGGAACATAGTGCATGTTACAACAGAAGAAATAAGATACACAATAAAGATAAACATATTGTGCATCTTGAAAAGACAAGTGTGATATTATTTTTCACTGTCAGTAATTCCTACAACTCAAAAGTTCAAAACCAACAATAAACAACTAACAAGCACTGTGTTTAAGTTTTGTACATCTAAAGCCTGATGTAGCTCGGTCCTCTGTGTCATTGTTGTTCATAAACTATTTAAAAACACATTTTTTTTTTATTTTTTTTTTTTGTTAAAATCGACCCCACTGACACAATACTTGTCTAATTCCACCACTGGAAATGGTTCCCAACAAATAGGCAATTCAGTCCAGTTTGAATAATGTTTTCTAAGCTACAGTCCCCTGCTGTTTCTGAAGATTATTTAGAATCTGTTTTTTTTTTAGAATTTTTTTAGAATTTGGTTTTTGAATTAAACCAGATTTTTGTGACATTTTGAGAGCCACACAGGTGGAAGAAATCAGAAAGGACTGACAGATCGACTTGGGTATTATAAATTGTAATTGTTTGGACAACAAAGACAATAATTAAGCCCTTATCTTGTAATTGAACAGCACAATTATCATGTCCAGTTAAGTCTGAAAGTGAGTTGGTCTGCTGTCTCCATGGAGAGACACACTGACCCACTGTCTAAATGAATAATGGTTTGTGAGGCCCGTAGTAAGGGAAGGTCTCCCTGAGCACAAACCCATACAATCCTCCCATAAAGTTATTACCTCACCAGGGAAACATGCAGCAGAGAGAGCAGCATAATTCTTAATGTTTGTGTGCATCTGGACGCAATGCAAAAGGTAGAGGAATCAGCGCATGGGGTCTCATGGCACCTCAACACCTGGGTAAAAAGTCTTCCTGGAGTACTTCTGTCCTATCTGGCCCCTTTCCACTCAGCACATCTTGCCTGTGAGTATTGCTGTGGTATAAATCTAAGGCCCAGAATCACCTCGTGTGATGATAATTGAGAACAGGGACCGAGGCTGGCTGCTGCCTCACAATCTCTGTTTTCCGAGGGGAACATTCCTGAGTGATTCAAACAAGCTCCACGGCATCCGGCGCACTTTGGAGAGTGGCCACACGACTGGAGCGAGAGACTGATCAGAGCAAAAAATGTGTGCAAACTGTCCCTGGGCTTTTAAGCGGAATCCTTCAATTACAGAGCAAGACAAAGGAAAAGATAACCGAAAACTGCCAAGTCTGTTCACCTGGATGTGAACTTTCAATAATAAAGTATCTAAAGGGGCCTGGTGGTGTGGTGGATTAGGTTGTCACTCAGAACTGGTAATGCTTGCATCAGACAGCCTTTTCCCAGAGGAGCAGAGGGAGCTGAAAAAAGTGACTTCATACAGCCATTGTTATTACATGCAGCCATTGTAAAGTGACTTCACGATGACTGATGATTTCAACAGAATCACTACATAAATTTAATCTAAAACTCCAGTCCCATATATGATGGACTTTAATGGCTGCAGGTATGATTTCCTACATCTGTGAAAATCATTCCCAATACATCAACCGGTTGTGACACCAATCAGACGTGTTCGTACCTCAGTGGAGTCGCGGCTCTTTGCCTGTAACTCCTGCAGTTCTCTCTGAACCTGCCACACTCGGTCTCCCATCTCTTCTTCTCGACTCTGGAAAAAAAATAAATAAATAAAACAATGGCTGAGTCATTTCCTATGTTTCATCTGAGCATCACAACTCAAATATGTCAGTTGAGCTGCATTATGAGACCTCCCACCATTAATTATGTCTGGAGACAGTAAGGCAGACAATTCAATACCAGACGCTTCTTAAGTACGCACCAGTTTTGACATAAATAATAAATAATTTAGCAGGCGTTGGCTGCTGATTAAGTCAGGTGGTTTTTAGCCAGTGGTTTATTATTCTGCCAAAGGATACATAGGCACATTGTGAAGTATCAGAATTTAGGACTCGTTTAAAAATAAAACTGTATTATATCAGCTATAATATCCAAACATTGTTGTGATGAGGAATGTGGGAAAATTAGTTAGCACACAAGCAAAGAAATTGAAAATGAATATACTAATAATTACAAAATGGAGAAGAGGCTAAAATAGTTAACAAATAAACATTTGAAAGATAGCTACAACTATAGTGATATATGACAGATAACAGTAGTTGTTAAAAGTTGAATACTATTTAAAATCAATCCGTTGAAGCTAAATTCAAATAAACATTCATATTTTTCTCACCAACAAGTGCAGTGAGCACTTCCACCTGGTGGGTCGGGTTAAATGTTGCCTTGTTTTATGAAAACACTTTTTAGCTTCATCTTTTTTAGTACCTGTATAACCTCCTCATATTTCTGAACAGTTCTGTGCAAATCATCATCCTTCTGCGCAATCACCTTCCTCAGCTGACTGGCTTCGTCACGATGGCTACTGATGAGCTCTGCCTCTACAGCCTGGGCCTTCGCTGTGTCAAGGAAAGGGAAAGAAGCCAGAGTTAGCGCATGAAAAATTACCAAATTCATATCCCAAACCACTCAGTCAGTCACACTTCCCATCTGGAATGAAACACAATATAACCACAGAGGACACAGAAACATGGCAAATCAGACACACTGTTTCCACATGAAATGATCGCTTCATTTTGCTCCAACCAGTGTCGAGATTAAAAATGCATCATGTTCCCATGCAGTTATTCCCCCTACAGTTACTCAGTTGTCTAAAACAAAAGCAGACTGAAATGATTTCACTGCAACAAAAGAGAACAATCTCAATCACTTATTCCCCATGCATTACAACACAGCAGTAAATCTTTTCTGTTTCATTCCATGAATCATTTTCTTCCGCCTCACCAATGGCCTCCTTCACTGAAGTATCAATCTCCCTCTCTTTCAAAGCCATCTGTGTGTTGAACTCCCTCATTAACTGCTTGATAGCAGAGTTGTGCTTCATCTCCACATCTTCCAACTCCAGTCTGTTAGAACCGATAGCAAAGGAAACAGATTAAATTATGTATGTTAGTATTTATAGACATGAAATGCATTGCAACCTCTTGTCTGTCAGTGTCGTCATTTTCATTTGTGATTATTAATCAGCTCCATGAACTTACTTTAGCTTTTTCTCATTCTCCTCCAGCAGCTCTTTCTTCATGTATTCAAGGTCCTGTTCGTGCTCCTTCCTCAGGACTCGGAAGTCTTTCTGTAACCTGACGAAGTCCTTGTGGATTCTCTCTTTCTCGTTCTTCATCTGGCTCAGATTGTTCCTGAGACACTCCAGAGAATCGCCGTCCATTTCTTCCACCACTGAGTGGTTTTCCATCTCGGTTTGCATCATGCTCCTGGTTTGCTGCAGGCTGCTTCTTTCCACCTTCATCTCAGCCTCGGGTTCTTGTGGACTTTGGACTTGTTGAATAGCTGCCTGTTGTTCATCAAGCCGGGCATACTTCTCACATATTTCTTCTTTTAGGCGATTGACTTGTGCGAGAAGGTTGCCATTCTGCTCTTCTGCTTCTTGAAGCTTTGCCTGGATTTCGTGTAGTGCTGATTCGCTTTCTTTGAGCTCCCCTTGTTGTGCAGCAAGTGCAGAAAGCCTCTCTTCATACAGGTTTTTCAGTTCCTCTAAAGACTTGTCTCTCTCAAGTTTCTCATTACTCAGAATCTGTTCAAGTTGCTGCTCCTGCTCTTCCTTAAGCTTGACGAGAGCTTCCTCTAGAGTCTTTGCTTTCTCCTCTAACATTGCTGTGTGGTGTTTTCCGGACGCTTCATTGCTCTTGATTTCCTCCAGGCTCATCTGAAGAGCCTTAATCGCTTGCTCTTTTTCCTCGAGCTGCGACGTCAGCTGTTTTTTAATCTGACCAATTTTCTGCTCAGCTTTCTTCTTCAGCTCCGATACTTTGCGAGCACTCTCTGTGGCGAGCTTCTCCTCAGCTGCCTTCAGACTCTCCTCTTTGCTCTTGATAATCTCATCTTTCATCCTTTCAAATTCCTCCCTTTGACTTTCAAGCTTGTGTTGACACTTGTGGTTGTCCTCCTCGAGTGAGCGCACTTTCTCCGCCATCTCCTGCTCCAAATTGCTGTTCTGAGTGCACTGCATCTGGGTCTGCTGCAGCTGCTCCATCAACTCTCTCTTCTCGTCCTCCCTGATGCTGCGTTGCTGTTCGAGGTCAGCTGTGAGTTGTTCACACTCTCTTGCCTTTAAGGCCAACTGCTCCTGAAGCTCACCTAGTCGATGGATGCAACTCTCCAGCTCTGAGGTGAGTCCGCTGACCTTTTGCTCCTTCTCGCTCAACGCCTGGTCCATCTCTGACTTGCTGATGGACTGATTGTCGATGCTCGCCGTCAGCCTTTGAAGCGCCTCATCCTTTTCAGAGACTTCCCTCTCCAGCTCATCGAGTCTGGTCTGCAGAGACGTGATAGTGTTTTCATACTGTGTGAACTTAGTCTCTGTCTTCTTCTCGTACTCAGACAGATTGTTCCTCAGTGCATCTGCCTGCTCTAAAGCAGACTTCCTCTCCTGCTCTAATCTCTCAATGGTCTCCTCCATTCGTGCAGCAGCCTGTTGACTCTCCTCTCTATACTGCTGCTTCAGCTGATTTATGGCTTCATCCTTCTCCTTTATGCTACTTGCTAGCTGATTTTTCAGGTCACTGGTGATGCTCTCCAGGTTACTGATAAGTAACTCGTTTGTTTTCATACTTTCTGATATCAGTCTGTTTGCTTCACTCAGCTCCTCGATCCTCAGATCTTTCTCACGGTCAGATTGAGACTGATTCTCTTTGTCATGTGTTAAGGCTTTGACGTGCTGTGTGTGAGCATTTACCTGAGCAGTCATCTGTTCTAATGAAATGCATAGATTTTTGTTCTCCTGCCTCTGCAGCCGCAGATTCTCCTCTAAAGTGCAAATTTGATCCGCTTTAGTGAGGATGACCTTTGTGAGATTAACCACCTTTTTCTGACTACAGAGCAGTCGCTCATTCAGCTCTTTCAGCCTACCGTCAACTCTTTGACAGACTTCATTAGATCCACACTCCACTTTAGCCTGAACCTCCTTACAGTGATGCTCCATTTGGTTTCTGATCTCTATTAACTGCTGCTGGAACTCTGCTTCCTTGGCTCGTAGCTGAATGGCAGTTTCCTCAAATTTATTCTGCATGTCCTCGCTTTCTTTACGTCTGGAACCTTCCAGTGATTTACGCTGTTTCTCTGCTTCCTTCAGTTTTCCTGACAAGGTCTTTATCTTCTCTCTGCTCTCTTCCTTTGTTGTGTTAAGCTTGTCTTGGAGGGAGTTCCTGTCATTCAGAGCCTGGTTAAGGTTTCTCTCCACTGACTCCATTTGCTCTTTGAGTAACGCTTCACTCTGAGACAAACTCTCAAGCTTAACCGCTGCTTCATTAAGCTCTTCTTGCAGCTTCTGCACAGTAGTTTCTCGAATTGCCAGGTCCTCCTTTAAATCCTTTATTTCATGCAACACTTGCTCGTTCTCCTCTTTGCCTCTGCTGAGTTGCTGAGAAATTTCCTCCAGTTCCTGAGCCTTCTCCTGCAGTATGTGGAAGTGTTTCTCTGTCAATTCTTCCTCCTGCTGTCCTAACTTTTCCTGCCAACGATGCTCCAACTCCTCAACCTCACGCTTATGGGTGTCATGTAGCTTCTCCACTTCTTCCTTATGGTTGGTCTGCAGCTCTGCAACCGCACTGCTGAGGCCTTGGGAACTTTTTTGGGCCATCTCTACAATTTTCTCTTGTACTTGCTGCTCTGTCTGCTGAAGCTGTTTGTCCTTCTTTGCAAGTTCCTCCTTCATGGTTTCCTCATGCTGCTGAATCTTTTTCTTAAAACTCTCGTGCATTTCTTTGGCCTTATGTTTAAACTTTTCCATTTTTGTCTCCTGTGATTTCAGCTTAGCTTCCAACTCTGTTATCGTGTTTTTCGTCTTCTTCTCGAGGGCAGCTTTTTCATCATCAAGCTGTTTCTTGAGGTGAGTTTGCTCTTCCTGCTTCATGTTCAGTTCAGCAGTAAATGACTTCTCCTGTTCCGACAGCTCCTTTTTGGTCTGTTGCAATTGCTGCTCTAATTCTTGAAGCGACTTCTCTTTTTCTTGACAGTCATTCTTTGTTACTTCCAACTGATGCTCCAAATCCTTCTTACACTGATCAAAATCCTCTGACAGCTTACTTAACTGTGCATTAGCTTCCTTTAGGCTCTCTTTTTCCAGCTGAGATTGTGATAAATGTTGCTGCAGCTCCTCCACTTCCTTAACCTTGACATTTATGTCTTCTCCAATGGAATGTGACTCCTCTTGTAGTGTTTTTTCTCTTAGGATGTGTTCTTTAATTTCCTTCTCCTTTTCTGCCAGAACAATCCTCAACGCGTTAAGTTCCTCCTTCAGAGTTTTCTCCACACCTCCAAGTGACTGCTCGTGCTCCTGTTTGATATTAACTAACTCTGCAGTGTGCTTTTCCATGTGGTCTTGAAACCTCTTCTCGTGCTCCCGCTGAGCTGAACTGTGAGCATCTTCAGCTGCCACCAACTTCTCCTCCAGAAGCTCTTTGCTCTTCAAAGCATCAGAAAGTTCAGCAGAAACTGCCTCCAGCTCCGCCTGCTTTGCATCCAGTTTCTCCAGCGTTTTCTGGTTCATGTCTTCAACATGTGCTTGGAACTGCAGTTCTTTGTCTTTCAGAAGGCTCTCTAATTCAACTCTATGTTTTTCTTTGAGCTCCTCCAGAGCGGCATTATTCTCTTGGGTTACGGTGTCCTTGTGCTTGTCCAGCTGTTCCCGGTGCTTGTCCTCTAATGCAGAGATTTGCTCTTTGTGTTTAGCCTTCAGCTCCTCCAACTGAGTGGAAAGTTCATGGGAGAGACTTGATCCATCTTGAGAGATCTTCTCCAGAGAGCTCTCCAGCTCCAGTACTCTCTGCAATCACATACATGTAGCTCGTTAGATTATTAAAGCCACTAGAGTTCCACAGAATGCAGAGACAACTATAAAATCAAATGGTCAATAATAAAGTTTTTTTAGTAGTGAATTGATGCAACCTCAAATAGTCAAAGCATAAATATGTGGTATTTCTTCTGAACACAATAACACTATTATAGCACTTGTAGCTGCCTCCATTTAATGTGAAAATGCTTGTAAAAAAATTGCAAAAATAATTTAGGAGTCCAAAATGATAGGTACAACATTCATCATTATAAATTATTTGCCACATTTCTGTATTTCAGAATATGGTTTTATATTGAATACATCCATCTTCCTGTTAAGCTTAGAGCACAAAGTAGATAATATAGATGCTATTTTCGTTCATCAGTGAAAATGAACCAAGATTTGAGCATCAGAGCATTCAGTCTGTTCTAATTAATAACTCACCGTTTTTGCAGCTTCCAGCTCCGACTGTATCTCTTTGACCTTGTTATCAGCTTCAGTCCTCAGAGCTGTCTTCTGTAACTCAAGATCCTCCATAGCCAGAGAAGACTGCTGTTCCCGTTCCTTTCCTAATTGGGCAAACTCCTCTTTGCATTGCTCCTAAAATACACAAACAGGTCACTGAAACATGTACTTGTTGTTTCTCATCTGACTTAATGGATTATGTTGTGAAATGAAACAAATTAAAACCTTTGGCACATACCACAGCTTTGTTGATTCTGACAAGCATCTCTTCATCTTTAGCAGCCAAAGCTTCACTGTGGAGCCTTTCCATTTTGGCGACTGTTTCCTCTGATGACTTCTGATAACATTAATAATAACAATAATAACAACTCAGATTTATGCTGCACGTTTTCTTTGTTCTCAAAGACACTTTATAGCATATCATACATTGTAAATCTCAACAAAATGAACCGAAAGTGAATGAAATCACTGCCTTCCGTGTTTTGAGAAATGTTTTTCAATGTCAACACTAATCAATGATTGTGCGGTACTACTTGGCTTCTATTAAGTGACTTTAACATGTCATATTCAAAGAAACACAACCAAAACAGCCAACTCATTGGCAAGTCATTTCCTGACCTTCATGATGGAGACGACTTCCTGCTTGACTCGAGTGAGTTGCTGCTGCAGACTCTTCCTCTCTTCCTCACTGGCCCTTTCAACGATTTTCACTTGCTCCTCTAGCTGATCCTGCAGCTGTTTTCGGGCCTCGTCTGCCCTCTGAGCGACGCCCAGTGCCCGCTCAAGTTCTTCAAATGCTTCGAGAGAGAGAGAGGAAAAACAAAATAGTATTAGCATAACCAGTAGACATTTGCATGTACACGTAGAGAGATTATATATCTTTTCTGGCCTGGGATCACCTCAGTGTTCCCTGAGAAGAGCTGGAAAACACTGCTGGGGAGGAGTATGTCTGGAATACCGAGCTGCCCCTGTGACCCGACCCTGGATAAGGAGAAGGTAACAGATGGATCCACTCACCTGCTTTCTCAGCCTTTTCTTTCTGTTCCTGTAATTCTTCTTTCTGGGCAGTAACCTGCAGGACTCTGGAACGAAGCTGTGCAACCTCCTCTTCTTTCATTTCCAGCGTCTCGTGCATCTGGCGCTTTGTTTCAGCAATGACCATTCCCTGAAAGGATAATCAACTATATGGTCAGAGCAAATGAATTGACATTGAAATTGATTTTATAAATTCACTATTCATGAATACTGACACCCTAACTTAAGCTTAAGTGTCTGTGATTGTTTCTGACTTTAACTGCTTTCAGCATTGCCCACACAGATCATGAGCTGCTGTCCATCCTGCAGAGCAAGGGTCAAAGTTTAAGAGAAACAACATGGGACTCCACAGCAGAGTATAAAAACATGTCATGTCTCATCCAGGACCTTCAATCAAACTGTGACTAAAGCCTAAAAACTCAACACTCACCTTGTCCTGCTCCAGCTGTTCAATGAGGTTCTTGGCATCCCGCAGCTGAGTGATCAACTTTGTCTTTTCTGCTGTGTGCAGCTCCTAGAAACAAAAAAAACATTTACTTGCATTAATTAAAAATGATTAAAAATGAAAGTGTCACATAATTTACACAGGGCTTCTTTTTTCTGATCATGTCTGTGCTTTTTGTCAGATAACTTCAAAATTTTTCGGTACCACCCAGGATCCCTCTCCCACAAGCCAAATAACCAGTGTAAACAAGCCCGGCTAAACCAACAAGCCGACCCAAATTACAGCCCAGTTTAGCGGCAGTGGCATGTAGTAGCCGTGTTTCTATTTGATCCATGTGCTCAAATTTAAAAAGTATACAATTTGAAGGCAATGCAATGCAACCAGACTATGAATAATAAATTCAAAAATCCTGAGCTGAAGGTCTGGAATCACAGACAGATGGTCTGTTTTATGGGATATTTATCTGAGGCACAGGATGAGCACAGCACAGCCCTGCAGTTTCAAGATGCCTTCATGCTGCTTAAGAGGGCTAAACGCCTGTTAACCTCTGCTTTTCCTGACACAGGAAAGGCCCTATTCCCAAACAGACTGTAGATTCAACATGACATCTAAGGCGAAAAAATGAAATGTCAATCAACATGCATCACAGTACAAACTGTCTATTAGCACAGCATTAATGTTTGTTATCACAGCAAAACATCAGAGCGGATATGGACAAGCTGAACAAGCCTATCATACCACTGAAGCAAAATGTTTTCAAATCAATGAAAACCACTGTTTATGTCATGTCAGCATGACACTCCTCACCCTGGAGCTTTGCCAGAGAATTTGGATGTTTGGACTCTGAGGGCCACAACAAGCCACTGTGTCACCGAGATAATCAAATCGCAGTGCACCGTAAAGACTCAGGCATTTTGCAGCATAACATTATTACCCTAAACAGTAAACACAATGCTCTGTTATTTGTAGCATCTCAGCCCAGCCTCATTTTAATCAGACCTCTTCATTACAATTACAGTTTACCACCAGAAATCCCCAGTGAGTGGCTGAAGGAAACTGCTTTCAAATATTTGGTTACTTAAAAAAAACCCATACCGAGTAGATAAGTGAGTGATATCTTAAATATGACTATCTCTGCTGTTAAACACAAGTTAGCCACCTTCATCTTCTCCAGCTCCTGCAGTCTCTCCTGCAGCTGCTCCTGCAGAGTTTCATTCTCACTGCACAGCTGGGTGCTCCGCTCCTTGTGTGTTCGAATAATTTCTTTGCACTTCTGCAGCAGGTTTTCCTGCCTCTTCACTCTCTTCTGCAGAGCCTCCATAAGTTTGGCTGGATCACCGTTGCCCTCTCCTGCCCAGAAAATAAAATGCGCCAGTTTAGAAAAAATACACAGAAATAGAACTGTGTTTTATACATAAAGAATTTGCTTACCCTCAGTGGCTTCCGGCTCCTTTGAAGGACTTTGTGGGGAAACGGTCGAGTCTGGATCTACAACTTCAGACTGAGGGACTTCACCTTCAGTTGGCAGCGCAGCACCAGACACACCTTTGGCTCGTTTCTTCAACAGAGCAACCTTTTAGAATGAGCAAAAACCACAGTTTCACATTAAGATAAACATCTAAATATTTTGGACCCAAACCTGCCATTATTCCAGCCATACTTTATTTTGTACATTATATAATCATATTATTAAATATGCATTATATTTTACTGTACAGTGGTACAAAGAGTTTTTCCTATGGAAAGAATAGGTGACAAATTAAAAGGTAATGACGACATTTTTAATTGACATACATATGATGGCCTCTGCTGGATTACCTGCCTAAAATTATCTGGCTTATAAAGTCCCAGACTGGGCTAACCGGTGATAGGAATATTTTTTAACAAGTACAGGGACACACTGATTCTTGATTTGGTGAGAAATGCTTTCGATTTTGTTTTCTTTTCATTTTCCACTGGATTTTGCTTATTATTTTCTTTCCTAGCTCAGACCTCTACAAAATGATCTATGAATTGTTGATAGGTAAATTCAGAAAACAATACAATCTGATTATTAAAAAAGATGCATTATATGTATGCGTAATCCCATTTATTTTTTCTTTGTTGTTTTCATCTGTATGATTGCACAAAGATGCAGAAGCTTCGAGCAAATATATCACAACAAAGTCTGAAACTCCTGTGGTTTCCACCTTTTTCAGATCAGACATGTTCATTCAAAGTAGTGTATATTAGTGTACAACTATACTCAGCAGCCAGTTAATTTAGTACACTTCTTCAACTGCTCATTAACCCAAATATCTGCTTAGCCAATCACGTGGCAGCAACTCAATGCATTCTGTAATCCCGTCACGAGATCTCAGTCCAATAGAGTGCCTTTAAGATGTGGAACGGGCGATTGGCATCATGGACGTGTGGCTGACAAATCTGCAGCAGGTGCCAAGATGCTATCATGTCAATTTGGACCAAAATCTGTGAGGAACGTTTCCAGCACCCTGTTTGTATTGGTTCCATGGTTCCAAAGTGTTTGGTGATTCTAGGTGGTGTAGCTTTTTCAGTCAAATTTGAACATTTTGAACAAGTGTGTAGGACTTTGAGTTATACTTTGCTGGCTTGTAAATCCTGACAGCTGACTTTAGAAACAAATAAAATAACATATCCATGACACCACTATCCAAACACCAACAGTCACCTGTGTTTGGAGCACAGTGATCATCTGGTCTTTCTCTTCCAGCGCAGCATCAAACTCATCTTGCAGGTGTTTCTTTGCCTGCTGGTCCATTTGAAGCTCCTAGACATCATTGAATATGCTCACTCATCCGTAAATATTTCATCATAAATAAAGACACATATTGACCCAGAGACAACAACACAACATATTGCCATACCTCCCGCAGCTCCCCTATCCTGCGGAGAGCTTTATCTTGACTCTGACTGAGGATGGCCTGAGGGGAAGAAGAAGTTCAGAAAGCTAAATATTTTCCATGTCCATCACCAACACGGCAGAAGTTCAGAAAGCTAAATATTTTCCATGTCCATCACCAACACGGCAGTGAGAAGAAATCACCTGTGTTTTTTCTTTATCTCGTTGTACTGTTCGGTATGCAGTCACCAGCTGCGTGGTTAAGAAGTGGAGGTAAGTAAAATGGGAAGAAACAGAAAAAAAGAAAGAGGAAACCATGAATGATGATGTATCATAGTAACTATAGTTATACACTTCTATGGCTACTTTAAATTTGTAGCCGTTCTGTGTCGCTCACCTCTGAGTACTTCCCTCTGTACTTCCCCAGGCTCCTCTCCACTCTGAGCAGCCGGTGCAACAACTGCTCTTTGGAAAGGGACTCTGCACTTCCTGGTGGCTCCTCAGCCTCACTCTCAATATCTGAGGGTGGATCATATGTGGGGGTGCTCAGGGACTCATTTTCTCCCAGAGGCGTCAGGGACTCACGCGACGAGCTTCGTACCAGGGTTTCTTTAGACGGAGAGCGGAAGAGGTTTTCTGCCCGACTGGCACCACCACGAATCAACGACTCCATTGAGGGAACTCTTAACTGCAATTTCTGGGCAAATGACTGTGTCTCCTCTCTCTGTCAAGAGATTGCATCAAAAACTACATTTCAAACAAAGAATGAGCATTAACAGCATAAATGAAGATTGGGATGGGTAATAAACGTACATGAGGGGAAACACTTCCATCCCCATTGATGCTGCCTCTGGGAGACCTCGTTGCTCCTTTAGGGGTGTCCTGCAAATAAAAACACTTAATGAGTCAAAGGACAACAGCGCCAGTGGACTTGTCCTGAGCCAGTTAGTCATCCACACCCAGCTTGGCTCTCCCTGATTACTCTCGAGGGAGCAATATTAGTATTGCTGGGAGCAATGCAGGGGCAATGGGTACCCTCATGCAACTTGGAAAAAACAGAGGGGTTAAATACATAAAAGAAGGCATCTCGACTGTACATGAAACAAAAAGGGTTAAAACTAGACTATAGAACAGCCATGAGGTCAGAACAAACAGACAGTTAAAAGTCAAGAAGGAGAGCTTTGAATTATTTGAATTAAAGGTGCGTGGCAGTGCCATGTGCAGCTGTATTACAGGAGAGTCAGAACTGAGTAGGTAACCATTTAGCAGCTCAGTCTGTTTAGTTGACTTGTTAGAGGCAGGATCACAGTAAGCAAATGCTCTCCTCCCTTGTCCAGCTCCAAGCTACTCCTTCCTCTGGATTACTGTGCAAAACACTTTTGTCCTGTTTCTTGTGGAAAAATCATTGATGAGACGGTAGTCACTTGCAGGATCTCTTTTAGCTTGCTGTGCAGCAATGGTCATTGTAGTATTAATTTTTATTTGTCTTGGTGTGGTTCAAAACTAAATGATTAAATGTATTTTCACTGTGTCCTGTATAGGACCACTTGAGGGTGGAATATTTTACCGTGAGTGGTAGACTAATGAAGTCAAGAGTTGCTTCTCTCCTCATTTAACTCACGTGACTGCTTTAATTCTCACGTTTATGTGAATAAACAACAATAACGGACCACATTTTTTAAGAACACTTCATATCATATCAATACTTACTGACTTCTTTCACTACTTCACCATGGGCATCATCTCATGTCGATACTCGCCTCCACTGTGTTTCAGCACTGCACGTCCAAACACTCCACTTCTCACACACAACAAATGACTAAATTCAAAGTGGTTCTGAATCCAAAACTCTGTCACTCACAATCATAATTAAGACTGCAGCTTTGATGAAATACCAAGGCAAACATAAATCCTCTTGTCAAATGACTAATATAGCTGGCAAAACAAAACAAAACTGGATAAACCACCAAACAAATGAGTGAATGAACAAGATTGATGGTCTTTTCTTCACTGGATTGAGTGATTAAGACATGATGACATGACATACATGGAACAAATGGATGGATCTATGATATTGGTGGTTAATCACGAGAGATGATAATTACTTGACTGTAAATCACTGATCTCTAAAGTAGACTATATACCAACAGAGGACTGCCTGTTCAGCTTAACTGTTAAGTATAGCGCAAGTATATAGATTTTCAATTCAATCATATGTAGCTGAGACGACATAAAGCATTAAAAGCGTTCTCACTTAAACAGTACATCCTGACACAAGTTTGTTAACACTGACCCCCAACAGAAGTTGTTTGTAGTTTTTTTTACAAAGACAATCAGTCTAATGTTAATGTTATCACTGTACAATTATAACAATACTAAATGGTCTAAATCAGACTTTAAAATTAGTTTTATAATAGATGAACATAACTGCATAACAACACTAGTTAAAATCCCGTTACACAGAGTAGTCAATTATCAATGTGAACACAAATATCACATACTTACACCAACCAAGCATTTCACATTATGGTTATATCGAATATAGACATTTAAACAGACATACAAAATGTTAGCAGAAAAAAATCTCTTCATATTATAAATGGTGACTTGTTTCTAATGTCATCTTCCTCTAGTCTTCTTACTGTCTCAACATATGAACACACACGTCATCAACGTTTTTGAGCTTCATAAGTGCATCTATAAATATGTGCTCTGGTCTGTTTGTTTATTTGGAAAAGTTACAAGCAATTTAACATTTTGACAGCTTAAAAAGCTGGACCGTAGCGTGTAAAATGAAAATGGTAACTCTCCAAATAAACAGACTTGTTGGGGAGAAGGGTCAAAGGCCATCAGGCAACATGACAGGGTGTTGAGGGGTCTATAAGGCAAGCAACTAAGGACACCTAAAGACAAGGGGGTGATATCCAATACTGTGACAGGTTAACTGAAAGGTAGGGCGATAAACCAACATACGGCAGAAAGCACACAAGCTTCTATCCCACAATGTAAACTCCCATTTGATGCAGCCTAGATATGAGATGCCTTCTTGTTGCTAAATCCAAAGGAAACAGGAGACAGAGAGCAGGGAACAAGCTGTCCCTACTTGGGCCACAGTCTTCTACCGATTCCCCAAAGGCATGGAGACGGGAGGAAGGAACAGGAGGAGGAGGAAGAGGAGAAAGATGAGGAGGAAGAGACAGGAAGAGAGGACAAACTCACCACACTGGCTACCTGGGCCGTTTTGGGTCGTTTTGAATGGTCCAGAGCAAAGATAGTATACTCAGAGAGAAAAGCGGGCTCTGCTATCATCCCAGCCAGCATCTGACCCCGTCAGTGCAGTAACGGGACAAAAGGTAGGGAAAGGAGAGGGACACAGAGAGCAATGAGAAAAACAACACCATGAGTGTGAAAAAGCACTGAAGGGAATGTCCAACCAGACCAGTCAGATGAGGCCGGCCGAGCGAGGCTGAAGTGGATGGAGAGATGGAGAAAGAGAGAGAGAAAGTATAGAGAATAGGGTGAGAGACTACATGGGACAGGAAGAAAAATAAGAAAAGTGGGAGAGTGAAACACTCAATCGACATTAATGTTATGAATAACAGTTTGACATCTCGCCGTGTAGAGTTGTAAGTTTTGATGTTGGAAGAAATAGGTTCCGAACGAGCAAATAAACTTTCAGAGAATAGAGATGTCAAAGTGTTAGAGATTTGTGGGGTGAAAAAAAAGATGCCGTGGTGATAAGAACCCTCTAAGGTGAAAGCACATGGGCCAAAGTTTCAATACGACATATGTGCCTCCGAAGGATCAGGGAGAATAGAAACCTGAGCAAAAGGAGCAGTTCATGGTCTGCACTGTTTAAGTGGAGAGAACTTGTCATGAATGAGTAATTAAGCCCATTTTTAGATCTAACGATCCACATCTAAGCCCTAAAATAGATTAACATGTTGTTGCATCATCAGTCTTATAGTCAAGGTCGGCACATCGTTACCGGTCTACCTCTGTCTAATAAATCAAAGAAGTCTTGCATACATTTGCCCGTATTATCCACTGGGGGAAAATATTGCAACAAATCAAGAGAGAAAGAAAAACACAGAGAGAAGGAAACATTAATTATTCATACGCATGCTGAAATACGGTCTGCTCTCCTTCATTAAAATGCTCTTTGCAGTGCCTCCAAATGAGATGCTCTGTTGGCAGTATAATAAAAAAAATATAGTATGTTGTGTCATTAAATGAGCTACTGTACATATATATTTTATATTGTATGATATTTAATGTATGTTGCGTAACATGGAAAAGAAAAACCCACATTATAAATTAAATAAACAAAAAAGTGCCCTGAATTCTATCCAAACTTCAACGTCATTGTTCTGTGTGAAGACACATGCAGTTAAATGGAAGGTTAACTTAACAGACCATACCTGTATATGATGAGATCACAGTGCTGATTGCTCTACAAGAACCATTTATCACAATGTTATCATGTGTTCTCATAACACCATAAGAGCCCAACAATCTTTTGCCTCGTGTAATTCAAACAGCTATGATTCAGGAAATACTCTTAAATAAATGATAAATAAGAAAATAAGTACAGAGAATAGTATGCATAGTTTATCATATTAACAAATTGCGATCAACCTGGGACACAGAGTATTGATTTTGAAAATGAGTAGCCTACACTTTAAAAACCGAAAGCACTACTTTGCCACTGGTTTGCTTTCACTTGGCACAGCAATCAAAAAGAGACTGGTTTGTTATTGAAGGAGCATTAAGCGTAACAAAACACATGACTGACAGAAACATTACACTGTACTGGAAATTAGCATAAGCTGGGGAGAAAACATGACAGTTCTGCAGGCTGCAGTCTAGGTTTAGAAATATTATATCCAGCAGAAGCTGACCCCATGCTCACCTCTCTGTCACTGGGAGAGGGTGAGGTGTCATGATGCACTGGAGGGGTTTGACTGCTGCGCCGGTCTCCACTGCCCATCTGTTAAAATAAAAAAGTAGTATCTTTATCAAAATACAGCAGTCCTCTCCCCAAATTACACACAACCATAACTAAACATGTCTATCTTATTCTGATAAGGTTTTCAGAAAGAAGTATTTTAGTTCTCTGACATACACTGTATTTGATGTGCCACTATAATACTGCTATCTGCCTAATCTAATGTTTCTTGTCTTTGTAAAATCTTCACCTTTGAACCCAATTAGCATTCACTTCTTTGGTAAGAAAATGAATTGCACAATCTGATTAGCAAAACTGAAGTTCACACATATTACAAAGTAATGTCATGCATGCACTTTAGAAAAGGGCTCATATGGGGGTTTGGCATTTTAAAGCACAACCAAACATCAGTGCTCTACAAAAATCTTTGTCCAAAGTACAACAGAGCCCTTAACAGATTAGGTCAATATATGCTAAACAAACTGCAGCGTCACACAAAGACAGGCTGAACCAGACCAGCAGGGTTGTGAACACATGTGGGATATTGCTAACTGTTAAGCACAGAGTAGATTTGTAGCAGTGTTTCTATTGATTATTTAGTAAAACTTTGACCATGTTGACTTTGACTTAAACAGAGCTTGGGACCAGCAATGTGTCAAAGCTGACAACCACTGACAGCCAGTGCAAGCAACATTAAACAGACACGCCCATACTGACTGTGGCTATTATAGGATGCATGACCAGTGTTTTGGCTACAATAAAGTTCACGGGTGACTCTCTGTTGTTTTTTTTTCCACCTCAGTGTTCCAGATTTACCAGTTATAGCTTTTATTGTACGCACTTTACCGGCAACAGCAGGTGACAGCTAAGTTAGAAAGCTATATGACTTAGCGTGATGCTAACGTTTAAAAGCGAGCAAACTGGCCATGAGAATAAAAGTAAATGGGGGTTGACAGATTACCAACTCATACCAATGAGATAATACTAAAATACTCTTTCAAAACATGAGCCAAAACGTCTGCGAAACGATAGCGCTCTTCCTCCGCTACAACCTCAGCAATATAAACAGATGTTAGCTTAGCTAGTTAGCTCCAGCAACAACAACCAACCAGGGCCTGCTGTGGTGACTGCGCATTCCTCTGCGGGGACTGCTCCTCGTTTATCCTCTGCTTGAGCTTTTTAAACATCTTGCCACGCCGATGTAGCTAACAGCTGGCGAGCAGATGACTTCGATCCGGCGGTGATGGATTTTGTTGTAGTTTAGCCTAACATCCAGTCCTCGGTGTCAGACTTCCTTGTCCGCTTCTGATATCCAGCAGGTGACCGAACTCTCTGCGCATGTGCAGCCAACGTGGAGGAAAACTGATACGTCAGAGTTAAAGGGACAAAGCGGGACAAACTAGCTAGAGCGCCTCTCCTGTTGAAAACAAGCACTACTGTGATTTGTAGCTCTCACAACAAGGACTGCTGGTAGACCCAGGGTTGGACGTTTCATACACTGGAAGCACATCAGCTCATGTATAATGAGAAATTTGAAATATCTGTGCATATATTAAAACTGTGCAATAACAGGCAACATCAACCACCCATAAACCAATTAGTGTACAATAACTGAATAGCAATAACTGGAATATCAATGTGCAATACCTACGGATATGTCTTAATGAAAAATACTGTAAATTTTACTTCTAAATTTTCCACCATACCTTTTTTACTCACCATTTTTCTATTACATGAGCATGCCATTTTAATATCACGTCACATGAACATTAGTTCTAATATCCTGAAAATAAAGTTATGTTTTAATTGCTTTCTTTTAAATGGACCTACCCAGTGAGAACACATTAAATAACATATGTTTATTCCCTATCTCTTTCTTATCTAATTCTATCTGAAATCTTATTCAAGCATCTTCATAACCATTACCCAGGCATCAATTATCAGCATAAAAACTAAAAAAACTTAATAATAAACATATTTAAATGAGAAGGCACTGCAGGAGCCTTGTTTGGACATAAGAGGGCAATGTTTAAATGTGATTTTCAAATATTTCTCTTAAGGGCTGTTCAAAGTAGTGATGGGCAAAACAGTTCCTTTGACTGAACTGAATCCTTTAGAATCGTTCATTAAAATGATTCATTCAAAAGATTCACTCACTGAATCCTTCAGTTCCTTGCAGGAGCTCCATCCTGCTCATGCAGTTCATTGGTTCAGTACATGAGTAAATGACACTGTTCGTTCGTTTGTTCATTGAATGAATCACTCCTCCTCTGCCTGAGTCTAGACTGTTCACTGAGTGATACAGTTCATTTGTTCAAGGTGAAGGAATCTCTCCCCTCACCTGACAGACTCTCCTCTCTATCTATCGCCTATGTTCATGACTGACACATACAGCAGCAAGCAGCACTTTCACTACACGTGAATGCCAGTCCTCTTTCTGTTACATTTGTGAAGTTTACCAAATGTTGTTACAGTATATTGCCAAAAGTATTCACTCACCTGCCTTGACTCACATATGAACTTAAGTGACATCCCATTCTTAATCCATAGGGTTCAATATGACGTCGGTCCACCCTTTGCAGCTATAACAGCTCCAACTCTCCTGTGAAGGCTGTCCACAAGGTTTAGGAGTGTGTTTATGGGAATTTTTGACCATTCTTCCAGAAGTGTATTTGTGAGGTCACACACTGATGTTGGATGAGAAGGCCTGGCTCTCAGTCTCCACTCTGATTCATCCCAAAGGTGTTCTATCGGGTTGAGGTCAGGACTCTGTGCAGGCCAGTCAAGTTCATCCACACCAGACTCTGTCATCCATGTCTTTATGGACCTTGCTTTGTGCACTGGTGCACAGTCATGTTGGAAGAGGAAGGGGCCAGCTCCAAACTGTTCCCACAAAGTTGGGAGCATGGAATTGTCCCAAATGTCTTGGTATGCTGAAGCATTCAGAGTTCCTTTCACTGGAACTAAGGGGCCAAGCCCAGCTCCTGAAAAACAACCCCACACCATAATCCCCCCTCCACCAAACTTTACACTTGGCACAATGTAGTCCGACAAGTATCGTTCTCCTGGTAACCGCCAAACCCAGACTCGTCCATCAGATTGCCAGATGGAGAAGTTGTCACTCCAGAGAACTTGTCTCCACTTCTCTAGAGTCCAGTGGCAGCGTGCTTTACACCACTGCATTGGGTTAGATGGGATGGATGGAAGAACATAGGAAGAACCATAAATCAAAACTAGTGAAATACGGGGCAGGAACAGGAGGGAAGAAAGTTTATCCTGTTTGTGGCCAAATAAACCTGTCTGACTGCACTTTGAGGTCTTTACCTTTTATTCTGAAAGTTTTTCTCTCTGACTCATTTCTGAAGCTAGTTACTGTGCACAACTACCAGGCCTTACATAATGTTTGATGACGTATGTGCTATCAAGTTTTCATGGCTGGTAGCCTGCTACTTTTCCCTGCCAAGAGAACAAGAAGACAAATGACTCAAATGACAAAAAATCTTTAGCAGCATCACAGGAAAAAGCTGCAGTGTTACAGAGTTGCTAATTTAGCTGCTCTTTTTTTCTGGTTAATTTCATCTGGTTTATTTCCTGCTCCATTAGGACATCTTTGTGAAACTTGGAACCTTTCCTTGCAACATCACAAACATGTCATCATTCTCATGTTTATTATTGATGATGACCTGTGGTGGAGTCTATGCACTGTTTTATATGAAGTTAACATCGGTGCATGTGATAAAAATAGAAAGTTGGTATGTGTGCTCTTCATCTGAGCACAAAAAAATGCAGAAGTTGATAGAAAAGATTACACTGTGGGTGTGAATCATGGCTAAAATGTTATGTGATATTTTCCTGCCTTTTGGGATCTGGCCATGTGCAAATATTTGTAATAAACATTTGTGACTCAGACATCACTGTCTGGTGTAGACGGATTCCAAAACATGCCCCAAACCCATTAAAATGAAGACTAAAAGGCATGATTTGCATTTTTTCACCATTCTGGCCCTAATGCTTGCGACTCAGCAGGGCTTTTGATCTATGACGAGTGCCTGGAAGAGTGAGGATGAACGATGGGTGGTTAACGGCAGAATGATGGAGCTCTCCTATACCATGTGGCAGTTACCCTGAGGCATAAGGCAGAGACGATACATAGGGGGATCTGCTGCTGTCTGTCTGCTATGGCAGTCCTGTTTTGGAAAACACTTTCTGTGTCTTATCCTGTTTTAATCTGATGAATCTGATATCTTATCTCATCAAGTTTCAGCCAGCCAGTTTGTAGGGGAGACCAACCGACACATCCGATTGAGAGTATGGCTCAGGTCCAGCACGTTACTCCTGAAGAGTAATGTGCACCTCAAATGCTGACCACACAATGGGGCTTCAGAAACCAGATCAATATGAAGAAAGCTGTGGCCCAATTAAAGAAGATACAGGATAGCAAGCTAATGTTGTAGAGCTTGTTTATGTCCACCAGCAGTCAGTGCTGGGAGAAGCTGATATGTGCTTAAGTATAAAGGTATTTGGGCTCAAACTCTGCCTCATGCAGTTTCTCCTGGAGCTTTACACATAATTATGCCTCTGGAGGAGGCTCCCTCCAGAGAGAACAGGCCAGCATGTTTAAATATTGATATACTTACTGAATTGATGTTGCTTATCTCACCTCCTTCCTCTCCAACAACTTTGCCACAGTGTGACCAGATCCCATGACTTCACCTCTTTTTTCCGCATGCTTGAAGGATACTCATCAGCTGCCGCAACTGGTCAATTACTTTATATTCACATATGTGTCAGTTTAAAATGTGTCTCACTGGTGCTGAGGTTGATGTAACTGTTTTGGGCACTGATTGATTATTAAGGGTTGGCACTCTGACCATCTTTGGCCCCTTTTCCACCTCCTACGGTGTCATCATCTGGTTGTTTTGTGCCCGTGCCTCCTGTCATAGTGAGGCCATGCCAGTTTTGAGGAGACAGTTTTAGAAGCAGCTCCATGGACTTTGTCACTGGGGGGAGCATTGCACAGCCATTAGCTCTCATTCACACTCTGTCCAAAACAGCGGTACATGATGATTTGCAAACCTTTTCATGCAACCTTTTAATGAGCGCTTGGTGATTTAATGAGTGATGCAGCAATGAAGTCATCTCTAAAGCAACAACAAAAATCAAAAGGTCATTTAAAATTTGTGAACAAGAAGGTACCAGGTACCCGCGGCCTTTCTGTGTGGAGTTTGCATGTTCTCCCCGTGTCTGTGTGGGTTCTCTCCGGGTACTCCGGCTTCCTCCCACCATCCAAAAACATGCATGGGGGTTAGGTTAATTGGCTAATTTAAATTGCCCGTAGGTGTGAATATGAGCGTGAATGGTTGTCTGTGTCTATGTGTCCTGTGATGGACTGGAGATTTGTCCAGGGTGTACCCTGCCTTCCGCACTAAGATAGCTGGGATAGGCTCCAGCTCCCCCACGATCTTATGAGGATAAGTGGTAGAAAATGGATGGATGGACGGATGGATGATTTCTATAATAGACTTTGATGAACATTTTACTGCTACTCAGTGTTTTGGATCCACTAGATGGAGCTACACTTGCACTGCAACACCCACAATGAAATTGCTGAGCAAAGGATAGGACTTAGTGGCCAGTTAGTCACCACAGTGAGGCTGACGGTACAACATTCACAGCTGACATTTTTGACCAGTGGGAAGATCAATCTATATCTCAGTAAGACAGTGTGACCAGGATTTTCATGATGTGTCAAAAATGATTTCTGCTTCAGTTTGCTTTGTGTCCCTTTATGTAACCAGCTGAATGTCTCGATGAAATCAAAATATTTATTTGCACTTGATGATTTTAGACAATAAACATGCTAATGCTGCCTGCAGACCATAGTGGATGTAGTGAGTAGTTGTGAAAACGATTCCTTTGTTGAATACACTATCACATCTAGAGCGGAAAAAATAAGACCCGAGCTTTAATAAAACCGAACCTTTAGTGTAAAGACTCAGTTAAAAAAAGCAAGACAGAACAGACGGTAATGGCATGATGGCAGCAGAACCTGCTAATGCTGGTAAGAGAGAAAATGTCATGAGAGGTTGAAGCAAGAAAAGAGAAAGAAAAAACACATCATTCCTCCTCCAAATGAAAAGTTTAATTCTTAAACTATAAAATGCACTCAGGAGTGCATCTGCTATAGTCATATTTGGTGCAGCAAGACCAATATAGTGGCTAATGCTTTAACCAAACTTCAGAGCGATATTAGGGAAGGTTTGCTGACTTTATGACTCCTCTCCACATGTGCTACTGTTAAACGAAGTCTAGCGTGTCCTGTAATTGTCAGTTTCATCGGCCACCGTTCAGCCGATGAAAATGACTGGCACAGTGAGAGCAAATGTCGTCATGCCATCTTCTACATCCACAATTGAGCCTTATGTGAGCTATTGTATATGAGTCATTGATCATATGAGTGATGAGTTCACAGGTAAATGAAAGATTGTGTTGTTCAAGTATTAAAACCATGATGGATGCTGTGATACAGTATTACTGACTTTTCTGGGCCACTACTTTGAAGGAACAAAAGCTTTTAATTCATTTATGCAGTTCAGATTATCTTTACATGAAGAGTGACGACACCAGCATAAATCAGAATCTAATTTTCTGCCAGTACAGGTTGAAACAGATCTTTGAGTAACGTGGTAAACATGCCAACCAAAGGCTGCTGAATGTCCCCCGATAAATTTCCGTTTATTTTTCACCTCCTGAGTAACGTCTAAGAAGAGATTTGACACAGAGAACAGTCAGCTAACACACCAGTCTCTCATGTGGTCAAGTGTCAAACATCGAATTTTAAACCATAAAAGCCATTACAAGACGTCTGAGTATTCACACAGAACTACACACTCCCCCCGATGACTTCGTTGAGTTTTTCAGTGTCTTGTTTTTGTTTCACTTTGTCATAACTTTCTTCATAATTGCTGCGGGAAGAAGGAAAAGATGAATATGTTCTTATGTGTTGACTCCACTGCTGCAAATTGTTGTGCCTCCATATGACACGTATAGAAATAATAAAAAGGAAAACTGAAGATTTAAAAAAAAAAACGAAAAAAAAAAACAGTGATGGTGATTTGTGCACTGGTAATATCATCTCTTGAGCAGTTGGATTTCCATCCGTCTCAGTGGTCAGAGCGATCGGCATTTCCAGATGGCATGAACACCCTGGTGCATAAAACAGAATATTCAACCCAGTCTAATCTCATCTACAAAGCTCATTCTTACTTCTGATTATTTCTGCATGAAAGGGAGCCTATCCCAGCTGTCTTAGGGCAGAAGGCAGGGTACACCCTGGACAAGTCTCCACCTCATCGCAGGGCACATAGAGACAGACAACCACTCACACTCACATTCACACCTACGGACAATTTAAATTAGACAATTAACCTAATCTATCCTCAGTATCCTTTCTAATAATTTGAAGGTGAAAATAAAGACTCCATTTTTGATACTGTATTATTACTGAAAAAAACTGACCCTGCTGCTTCGTATTAAAGCTATGGTCTGTTATATTAGAGAGCAAGCAAGAGAACTAGCAAGATTTGAAGGCAAGATTTGAAAGCAGCACCTCCTCTCAGCCTCCTCTAAGCTCCTCCCCCTCCCTTCAGTGCTCTATCCAAAGCCACGCCCCCTCAAACTTGAACATCTGACAGTAGGATTCAGCAGGGAGAGGGGAGCTGATATGCCACAGTTGTAAAACATCCCGTTCAAAGCTAATATATCAACGTCATTTTGTCACCTTTATAATGCAGTCACTGACGACTGTGGCTGTGCAATATGGTCAAAATGTCATATCCTTTAATCTTTTTAATTCAAGCGGCACTGACGACCAGTTTACAAGCACAGATAAGCTAGCATGATAAGCTAGCACCGGGATAAATGCCCAAACATACCACTCAGCAGAACGGACATGGAGTGTGCAAAGCTCAATTTTTGCAATATTGGCATATATTTTTCACATCAACTCACTTTAAATGTGACATGGATCTCCCGATTCACAGAAATTTCACAGAAAATGACTATGGAAGCTTTGAACTGAATGGACATCCAGATTCTGCTCCGTTCAGTCTGGAATCTGTGAGCACCTTTATAATGCAGACACTGGAGACTATGGCTGTGTAATATGGTCAAAATGTCATATCCTATAATCTCTTCAGTACAAGCCACACCTATGACCAGCTTACACCCACAGAGAAGCTAACATTAGCATCGGGCTAATATATACTACACCAGTAGCTTGGTTAGCAAACACACTACATATTTCATGAAAATAATAACTCCTCCTGAAGCTAAATAAACAATTACCTGTTCAACAGAAAGAAAGTAACTTCTGCATCACTTTTCAGTCCCTTCAGATGTCTCAGTGTCTCCACTGATGTTCACTCTGGTTTGTCCTCTTAGCTTCATCCAGAGTTTTGTCTTTCAGTCTTTTCTGTCTCCCTCTTTCTTCTCTTTGCCTGTTTAGCAGGGTGAGTTGTCAGAAGTAACACTAGAAGTGATATTTTTGGCTGCGTTTTCTCTGTCATTGTTCCCTACAGAACATATTGTACTAACTTTGTATTTCTGCAGAGGAGTGTGCTGGATATTTCCAGCAACAGTTGGGAGGACAGAGGGACAGAGGGGGGACATGAGCAGGACGAAACATGAAGGCATCTGATTGTTTTTTTCCACTTAAACTGAGTGTCAGTTGATTGCTCAGAGTTTTTTCAGTCCTGCAGCTGCCACAGAGGTCTGATTCATAGACTGTCCATAAATAGTGGACAGAATTATCGTGACGTCACCCGTTGATTTGTGAACAACGGCAATGAAGCCCATACGGAAGTAACTAAACTTGCATTCTCTCCACCAGCCAGCAGGGGGCGATACCAGTGGTTTCAAAAAGAAGTCCGTTTGCATTGATGTCTATGAGAAAATGACCATTATCTCAGCTCATGAGCTGAGAGCTCAGACTGTCAGCGCTGCTCCTCTTCAGGATGTAATGACAGCAGAGACCTGTCAATCACATGGTAGCCACGCCCCAAAGATTAGAGAGAAAGATTCACCATATATTTGACCATAATTCATTAAATCGACACTCTGATATATTAAATCATTGTTTAAAGGTACAATATGTAAGAAATGTATTTAAATTAATCATAAAATGGCCCTGATATGTCACCAGACGTTAAGAAATCATGTCCATTTCAAATACTTATTTCACTGATAATAGTAGTCCAGCCAGGATATTCTCTTTTAAAAAGCCAAGTTGCAGCCCTCAACTGATGTTGATGTTGTCATGTTGTGTTTCGGTCTGATGCGCCACCCTCCCAATCACCAAGTCAGTAGTGTGTCAGCTCTGCTCTAGTTACCAAAGCTGCAGCTATGAACGTGTTGGATAAATAATGTCTAACGTTACGAAACTTAAAAGACCTTGTCATGAATCCGAAATACGTTGTGACAAAGTCCGAAGTAAAACAAGGACTTGTATAAGAGATGCCTTTGAAAGATGGAGACGGCTGAAAGCGGACGGGAAGCAGCACTCATGATCGGACACTACCACCACACACCCCCGGCCACCGCCCCAGATCTCCACTCCCTTAACGCCGTTTCTCCACAGCTCTCCTCTGGGCATTTCACTCCTTCTAGTACCCATAGTGATGCCAAAGGTGGCTGCTTTTCATTCACTGAAACACTTTCCGTTCGTGTTGTATCCGAGCCTAGATGGCAACCTCTAGTCAGGGGGGAACGAGAGGGGAGACGCTGCTCTACAGTCATTTGAAAGCGATTGCAGTACCAGTTTTGACCACAATCCTACGTACAATTCCTTTAAACTAACCACTGAGACCAAAAACTCATATTTATAGTGTTTACAGAGGTAATACAGCAGGAGAGAAAATGGTCATTTTCTCACACACATCAATGCAAAAGGACTTCTTTTTGAAACCACTGTTATCGCCACCTGCTGGCTGGTGAAGAGAATGCAAGTTTAGTTCTATATGAGCTTCACTGAACAGAGTAAGTCTTGGTTATTTTGACATGATGTATTTGTAACCATGGCTCGTGAAAATTGCAGTCTAATGTGAATTTGTGTACAAGTATGTGTGCTGAGGGTCTGTTGGAGACTGGATTATTTCTGATTCATTTATTTAACATGAATAAATATATTAATTGTAACAGCAGAAAGCAGAGAATGGTACTAAAAATGTACATAATTAAGAAAAATCCAATTGAATCTCAGCTTCAGACAATAGACAATGAAATAATTCCACGTCATTAAAATAACATTGTGTTTGGCTGCACTGTGAACAGATACACCAGCTGCTCTCATATGAGTTATTCAGTGTGTATTGGTGGCATTAAACTGCTAAATCAACCACTTCTAAAATCTTAAGGATTGCAGCTTGTGAATGAGAATAGAACAAACAATTCAAAGAGTGTTAAAAAAAAACTTTATTTTTGTTATCCAGTCAAAATTGTCTGTGGGGAGGCTCCAGTCCGAATGTTTTACAACTTCATTATGCAAACATAATAGGACACTGCTGTGTATGCATATCAGACAGGAAGAGGCAGTGTTGCATAATAACCTGTGAGCCGAAACTTGTCACTTATTTCCATGAATCCCATCAAGTGAGTTCCAATTAGCCTCTATGCTGATATGACTATGTGTCTAATTAAATATACTTTTATGTTTTTGGAATAAAGGCGGCTGGCAGCACAGATAGTGGCTCATCTGTTGCTGACAATGATCAGACAAACATCACTCCAGCCTATTAAAATGTCTCCAGTGTGTCGTTACCGTGGCACGGTGCAACCCTGCATAGCGTTTAATAAATCCAAGAGAGAAAGGGAGAACAGCTGCAGGTTGAGTCGCACAATGCACAGGCAGGAGGGGGGAAGCTTCTTTTGGATAATGGCAAGAGGGGTTATCTCTCTGTCCTCTCATCACCATGCCAGTGGTAATAAAATGCTGCTTTGTGGCAGAAGATAAAAGCAACCCTGCTGATAAGTGTGATTCCTCCCCCTCTGAGCTGCTGGAGGTGGGACTGAGACAGAGAAGCCATTAGCGAAGAAAGAGGCAGTAATCTGATCATGTGCTATAGGGGCAGATGCAGCATCAGTCAGCTGTTCCATAATGTCACCCTCCATGCTCTGCAGCAACCATACATTTACCATGTGTTTGTGTTTACCTTGGATGACATTAGTACATTTTTGCTCGTATTGTGCCGTCTGTATAATCATGATAACGCCTTCACCCACTCGACTGCAGGAAAACACATGGTGGGCTGTAGGAGTAGGACCCTAGAGTCAACTGCATGCTGAATGAGAGCCAATAAAAGGCCAGTCACTGATAAGTTAACTACACTGTACAGTGCATTTATGTTTAGCTTATCTAAACTGATGCCAATGTCTCTCATTTAGAGGTAGAGATTCATGAATAAAAGTCGTCACCACTTTCAAAACAACTTTCCCAGTAGATGTGAAGTCAAGTTGGTATATTTGGCAATAAATCACAAAGAACAGCGGGGTGACACTGTGTTCTTACCATGATTTCTTTTCCATTTCCATTTAGGGCCCAGATTATACCTTTGTTAAAATGATTTCCTGCTAAATAAATGGGTCAAAAAGACAAACAAGTGTGAAAGGTTTGTGTCCATATCCAGCCTTTCTATAAAAAAAAATGTAGCATCAGTTGCGTGTAGTCAAGTTAAACAGTCCCACATCAGAAGGTTGTTATGTTAAAAGGAGGTTATGCTGATGATTATAATCACAACATTAAGTTTTGGTCACATTTTCATGTGTGAGACATTATTATTATTATTATATTATTAGTATTTTTTCCATGATATGGAAATAATTGTATATAAAATAACTAATAAAGAATGATATTACATACAATTATTTCCATATCATGGAAATAAATGTATATAAACTAACCAATGAAGAATGATATTATTAGTTTTACTACATGTCACATTAATATTGATTTTACTGAATATTTAGGAGCAGTACAGAACAGCATCAATATGTTTCATTCAATCCTTATTTCAGCAGCATATCAACATTATAAAACCTGGACCTGTATTTTCTGTTTGCTCAGTGACTTGGTTTATGTCATTACATTACATTATAGCAACATAATGCTGGTGTTTTTTTCGTGTCTCACTGAAATGGAACTGCGGAGGAAACATTTATTTTGATATGCGTGGGATGTTCACCAGGCATCACCAGGCCATGACCTATAGGAGGCTGGATCCCTAACATCAACACACGGTGTAATACAATCATCCCACTGTCTGAAGGAGAGGCTTCAAAACCTTTTTCTATAAACAGCGTTGCGGGGCTGCGGTGAACTTTCACAATCTGCTGAAGATGCTGGCTGAGAACTTATCTAATCACTTTTAATCCACTGCGACAGGACTTTTCCTCCTGTTTCACAACATTTTCAATGCTAAATAACTCCCCAAAGCTCCCCAACACCTGCTGAGGATCCAGTTTGTGATGTTTCTGGTCTGTGGTCTGAGTCATTTTGTAAAACGCCAAAATATTCATAAAAACACAGTCAGTGGCACATTGTTTTTAATGTACTTGTTTTCATTTGTCATCTACAAAAGCACAGTTTTGGCATCATTTGTTTACCATTTTTTGTTGACGTCTGCATTGTCCTTTAGGTGTTCAGGGCAGTGACTGCAAAAATCAAATATTGCAGTATGTGTGTGTTTTATACATGGGTGTGTGCATCATGCTGCAACGCAACGCAACACACATCTAAATTAAAAAAGTTGGCTAAAATTGTCGAACAAAGAGAGAGAGAGAGAGAGAGAGAGAGAGAGAGAGAGAGAGAATCTATATAGACTGTCACCATGATGAATGAATCAGGTTTCTTTCACTGTGCAGTTCTACTGAACAGGAGCCCCACAGGAATCGGTATCATCCTGGGATCAGTTGATTCTATTTTTCTATTGTTGGTGGTGCATCATCATCTTGTGATAAACCGAGTTGTTTGTACCCACATAGGTCATTTCTGTTGGATGGATCTCTAGATTTTGCATTTGTGAGTAAATAAAAATACAGTAAAGATACACAGTGAGACTTTTCTAAGATAGTGGATTGATCCCAGAGCTTCAGAACTACAAGACCGCGACATTTGCTGCTTCAAGGGGTTTACACCTGGCAGAGATGCAGCCTGTTGGGACGAGAAGCTCTCCAATCAGCTTGTTCACAGTGATTAGCACACTCTGGCTGCATCTACAGTGTTTCAATGGTCTTTAAGGAACAAAGACACTGACACACTACAGTGTCTCATGGTGCTTAAGACTGATTATAATTAGTTTTACTTAAGTCATAAACAAACAAGGCAAACATGACAATGCATGTGTTCTGTGAATATTAAAAGCCAAAAGCATCGCTGCACAGGACTAGTTACTGTACATAAACATGTTTCATGGAGATAAACAGACTTAACCACTGTCAGGCCCTCTTTAAGCATATTAGCTCTCCATTCTGAAGTGGTGTTTGATAAAAAGATTATGGAGCGTAAGAAGTGGCAATGTGTTGGCTAAAATGCCCCTGTGATACTTAAATATTGGCTTCCCTCCTTGTATCATGTAGCTTGTCGAAAGTTATGAAATGGTAGTTTTTAATTCCACTCCTCTGGCTGCCCTTGAGAGCTGCGAGCTGTTGAAAAGGTGAGTGAATTTGAAAAATCTACAGCTCTTATTGTGGACCACCTCCAGATTTCACCTGGACTGAAATACGCTCAACACAAGAGGATCCTCTCAAAAGGCTGTGATTTAGAGGACATACAGAAAGGGTTCTCACTCTGCAGAATTGCTAAAATGGATTTGTTGCATGAAGGTATTAAGCAGGTCAGGGAAAAGCACAAATAAAAAAAGGGTCAGGATGTGGATGTGGACATGAGGTGGGAAAAGGGGAAGCAATCAGTTCGAAAATCACTAACCTTTCCTACCAGAGGATAAAGCTACAAGCAAAACTTTATGTTTTTTGCAGCAGTTTTAATGTGATGTAATTCACATAAGCCTTGGAATGAACATCCACTGAGGCATCACAGCCAAAACAGCATTACATTTTCAGAAAGATGTGGGCAGTAATAAACCTGCAGAGTGGAAAATCACATACTGTTGGGCAGGATTCACCTCGATCCACAACAGGGAAGCCGAGTAGCAGAGTGGCTCTATTTCTTTGGCAAAATGAAGTGGATTAAAGCTGTGGGACAGATGTAGTATTGACTCCCACTTTTGTCAGTGCTCCTGTTTAGATTATAACAGGAGTTTATTCAAAAACATCTGAATCTTAAGTGGCAAAAAGTTACATGCAGCTTAAATTTTATATGCAGCTTTGACTTAAACATATTATTTTTCATCATAAAGATAATTTAAAGAAGCGCTAAATTTCACTTTTCTACCAAATTGGCTTGTTTTACTTCTGACTTATTTTGAAATGAAACAATTGTTGACACAAATCTAACTGTATTGACCTTTGACATGGTGTGCAGGTGCTGCAATTAGGCGTTGGGATTTTGTCAATTGTTTCAAAGCCTCCTCGACAAATGAGGTTTCTGAGGGATTCCTCTCAAATCTCAGAGGGCTAATGTTGTAATGTCTTGGGCAAATTGGCCTTGTCAAGCCAGATCTAAATCAATACACCCTCTCTTCTTGCAGTACTATCTTGTTTGTTTTTTTCACCTTTCGCATCAAGTGTACTAGACCTTATAGGATGCATTAGATTACGTTTGCTCATTAAAGGGCCGTGTTCTGAGTGTCTTTTGAAATGATAAATTGATTGATTTTGCCATATGTTCTCAATCATTGAGATTAACTCAGCACGGTGAGAGGAAATCCCAGATTTGCTTCCCTGGCTGTTTCATTTCTCACTGTAAGCGTGTGTGTCCTCCCTTGTCTCCTCATCTTTATTCACTGCAGGACGCATTGGTGTCGCACTTTGAAGGATTGTCTCCCCTCTGTCATGCACATGTCCTCTGGATCTCTCATAATAGTCCCTTTAATGTGCAGAGCTTGGTTGAAGTGATTTTACCATTTAACAACTAAATATATGCTGCAACATGACTGCAGCATTATTTTGTCTGTATTAATATATTCTGCTATAGACTATGTAGCTTTGCAAGAATGTTACGGATAAAATGCTTAATTCATGAACAATAAAAGACACTCTTGTTAAATTTTGAGTAATAAAGTCAAGATTTCTCCTGCTACAGCGCTGGTTGGTGTGGTATGACCTATAGCTTATGATGGCTAATGATAGTCAATGAAATTATTGATTCTAGACTCTGCTCTGCTTGTGCTCCTGTTACACCAAAATAATAGTAGCTGTTGAACAGCAAAAGTCAAATGCTTATTCTTACTTTAAAAATCACTTCTCTGCAGTTTTTCGCTTTTGTGAAAAGGTAAAACATTGATTATTTATTATTCAAGATTGCTTACTATTGTTTCCTCCATTATTGCCTCTACATCGTCCATAAATATCTGATAATGGGCACCTCGTCAGGTATTATCCCTTACTTATAGTGTTATTACTGAATGTGTATTTACTGCTCATCAGTGTGAAATATGGAGGTTGAAAAAAACACATAAAACTTTAAACTTGTGATGTTTAAAAATGTTGGACAGATAAGATAGAGATAGATAATAATTTGCAAGGTGCAAATTATGATAAAATAAGAGATATAGTTTCTAACATTACTGTCACCTGAAAACAAATGGACCCAAGATCAGTTTGTGCTTCAGCTGTGCTGGTTTCCTCCCACAATCAGGAGGACTGGAGACTCTAATTGCCCGGAGGTATGAATGAGTGTCTGTTGAGCTGTGTGTCTGAAAGGCTGTCATCCACCCAGTGCATGCTGGGATAGTCTGCCGACCCTCCTCCTTATGACCCTGAGAAGAAATAAGTGGGCGGAGAATATAAATGACTGAAAGGGAACATATTGTATTTCACTTCATTTCCACTGATCAGTATTTCCCTCATGTAGTTTCTCATCAGCATCACTGATGCTGTGTTGTGCTAGAATCTCTTCGAACACAAAAAGCACAAGCTGCAGTTAAGTTAGCAGATAGGACTCCTGCCAACGCCACAGACACTTCTCATCGATGTCTTCCTCTATTATGTCCTGCGCTCTTACATTTTGAGGTAATGATCAGAATTGACAAGGACAGACTGAGATGACTGTGCTGGACATGTCCTTGTTCTGCATGCTGCCAGTTAGATTAGAAAGCATAATCAATACAGCCACTTTGTGCAACCCCACTTCTGCCTCCTCATTAGAAAAATAACTGTCTGTCTCAACAATGTGGATTCAAACCACACTTTGAGATTCTCATGGTACAGCTTCTCTTCTTAAGGACCACTATTTGTTTAGACATTACACATCTTATCAGCTAAACATCCCACCCTGAGCTGTATAATGACACTCTATCTGTTACACATCAGGTGGATAAAAGCACCAGTCAATGTTTGAGCACATATTTTCATGGATCAGCAGCTCCAGGTCGTCATTGATTTTGTTAGCGTGTCCAACAACCCAAAAGGATTTTTTTTTTCCCTGAACGTAATTCAAGCTTGTGTGCCCTGTAAAACAAAATCACTCAACCATGTCCTAATTATAGTTCTGGAAACTGTCTATAGGGAGTCTTGACCTACTCTAAACGTGAGCAGCAACGTGATGAATGGCACAGGCGCACAACTCAACTACTATAGCACATTGTAAAACCTTACATCTTACCAGTAAGTCCTCTGTTGGGTCTTACAAGCATGCAGAGTGGGTCGTTATTCCTTTAAATCAAGTGAAACAATGACAGCAGGGTGAGATCATGTCTGTCTCCAACTGTTTTATTAATGTATCTCGATTGCCATGTGCAACAGACGCACCCAGAGATACTTAGGACGCTTAATTTGCAACTTTAAATGTGTCTGTTCAATCAATGTTGATGGTAAATGTAGTCGATTAAATTCCTCAGAGTGTGCCATAATGACAGAGGGAGCTGCAGTTCCACTTCTACAGCTGCAAAATCCTGTAATGGAATATTTTTAACCTGTCCTTGACTCCGCGTTGGAGAGTGTAGAAACGTTTAAAGCATTTTAGTTCAGCAGTGTACCTTTTTTTGTTCATGCATTCCTGCCCACATTGCAGACAGTGTGAGTAATAGTTTCACTGAGTGGAGTATCCTCAGTGCGCATGGCACAAGCAACACGGCTGCACTCGTGTAAATGTAAATGCTTTGTTATCTGAAGGACTACCTCAGTAAGGACGCACGGCTGTTCCCACAGGCAGCTGCACAGCCTAAATGTCTCCTTTACTCTGCTGTCTTTGCTCTGCGGCGGTGGGATGCTGAAGACCACAGGATGCAATGTGCCACTATAACGTCCACATGAAAGCTGCACTCCACACTTCTCCAGAATAAGCAACCCCGAGGAGGATAGATTATTTTGTTGTTTTTTTTTCCTGCGGCGCATATATCTGTAACTTGCAGAATTTCGAGCGCCATTGTCTTTTGTGTGTGTGTGTGTGTGTGTGTGTGTGTGTGTGTGTGTGTGTGTGTGTTTTGGTGTGAAGGAACATTTTGGTGCAGGGGACCCAGAGGATACTACTTCTGCTGCTTGCATTTGCACAAACAAGCGTTCAGTGCTTGGATTGAAGCTGCAGTCCACTTCATCCAAACTGCACTGGCATAACTGTGTGAGAAAAAAATGAAAACAATGCCGCTTTCCTTATGAACGGTTTCGTGGATCTCCAGACTTCCATCCACAACAAGTGGAGCGTCTTTTTCTCCCCTCCGTGCAGAATCACTCTACAACTACAATGGGACAGCGTGGTGGTCTGAGTGGAGGAAATGTTGCCTACAGAAGTGCAGTGAGAGTGCAGGGCAGAGACTTCCAGAGGACACCTGCAGACCAGTGAAAGCCGTCTCCGATGTGGAGCTTGTCGCTGTCCGACGCGCGAGTGGTGCTGAAATTTGGATGATGCCTGGCCAGCGACTGCAAGGCTGCCGCTCCCTGCACCTCAACGAGGACAACGGCCGCTTCGTGCTGCTCGCCGTCCTCATCGTAGTGTACCTGCTGTGCGGCGCTGCGGTCTTCTCGGCCATAGAGAGGCCGTCGGAGCTGCGGGCTCACGGCCGCTGGAACGGGACGCTCCTCAACTTCAGTGAGACATTCAACATCAGCCTGCAGGACCTCAACTCCTTCCTGCGGGAGTACGAGGCTGCCATCGCCGCCGGGATCCGGGCTGACGCTCTGAGGCCACGATGGGATTTTACAGGGGCTTTTTATTTTGTTGGAACTGTGGTGTCCACTATAGGTGAGTGAGCCATGCTGCATTCACTCCTTTCCCTGACCTTTGCGTCCATTTGGTTTGCAGCCTTGGTGTCCTCTGTATACTTAAAAATATGTATTATTCCATGTCAACCTTTGCAAATAACATAAAAGCTCTCACCTTTAGGACATCAATTACTGGATCTGATATGAGGTGTAAATTTTGATCACATTATAGAACTAATGCCCTGATAAAGCGACATTCAAGACAAATGAGTTGAAGAATGGCTAAATGTTAAATAATAATGTCATTACTGACAGTTTGGATATCAACAGGACTGAAGCTGCAAACCCTGAAGGCTGCTTTCTTTTTTCCACTGGCTGACACACAGAATAACAGATTAACATTTTTGTTTTTTTTTCCAGTCATGTGTTACATTTTGGCTGTGGGGGACTTTGGCAACAGGGGCGACATCTGACTCGCCTGCCAGGAACGGCACACTCATCCTTGGCTATAGGACAGCACCCATGGGTGCTGTCTTTCTTTTTTTTGGCCACATTTCCATTCAAACCACCAGGAATGTCAATGAGAAGCCCCGTCTGCTCCCCCTCATTTAACATTTACTCGTGCTATAGGTCAGAAAAGAGCAAGTGTCCCTCGCAGGGCACCCCGGGGCCAGCGGTGTGGTGCGCTGCATGCCTGATGGCTCCAACACCCTGCGACCCCTCTGTCCCACCCTCACTGATGGCCAGGGCTTACAGGGAGTGAGTGTGAGTGGGTGAGTGAGTGAGTGAGTGGGTGAACTAGCAACCAAAGACACTCCCCAGGTAGTCATCTGAGCTGACAGCTGCTGTCTATCTCCAACCTTGCCCTCAACACACACACTCATATGTACACTGTGATACCTCTGGCGCCTCCTATTAATTGAAAACTGTAGCGAGGAGAGTGATTAGGGAAATCCGATGGCTGTGCATGGGTGCACAGGGAGAATTGGATCCACATGAGCAGGGCACCTGTCAGAAGTTTATTTACTCTAGACCTGTCATGAGGCCCTTAACTGGCTCCTCCACCTTTTGCTCTCAGATACTGAAATGCAGAGCTCTCAGGCAGCGCTGGTCACAGGAGGGAACCACAGCAGCTGTGTTTGTGTACATGTCTGAGGCAGGCTGAAAGCCTTTGTGATCCAGTTGTCATGCAGCAGCACAGTCTTCCTCCGACAAGCAAGATCACATAAACTGACTCAGCTGCTTGGAGGGAGAAATGGAAAAAAGGGTGATGTCTCTCTCTGCAGTGTTTGGCTTTTGCATGTGCTTGTATGGATTTCTGTCTAGATTTCCATCTTGCTTTGATCTCCGCCACCTCCCTTTGGCTTGTGTGCTACTTTTCCTGTACAGTTGTGAGCCGCTGATATAAAAGGGATTTGGGGGCCTTCCCTCACTGCTCAGAGTGGCATCTCCCTGTGCACTCCAGACACTCCTCCCAAGCACTTCCAACCTCTGACTTTGCTGTGGCAGAGGCTTCAAATCAGCAGTGACTTGGTGCGCCTCCACAACATTCACTTTGAAGAGTGAAAGAGAAGCCGTGGTCACTCGAGGCGCTTGTTTACCAAGAGTTTTGGCCAGATTCAAGGGCCATTAGTACCGCACCAAATGTGTTGTTTCGCTTGTTTCCATATTTCAGTAAATGCTGCAGGAAACACAAAAATATTGCAAGGAACTTTTTACTAAAAAATATCTCAACACAAGGTCTACTTTGTAGCTACTCTGGAGCTTTTAATCATATCACAGGATCTACCTCAGCAAATTAAGTTGTCATGAAAGTGTAGCTAGTTTAAATTGTAGTTTAAATTAACAAATACATACAAAGGTCTGTGTATGTTTTGATAAGTGTGTTTTCTGTTCCATTCACTGAGCCTCACACACTGAAAAATCCCTGGTCCAAACTGAAATATCTCAGCAAATATTAGCTGTACTGCCATGACATTTAGTGTAGGTGTCCATGGTGCCCAGGTTTTTCCCCTAGATTATGGAACACTGGAGTAGTTGGGAATTATTTTTTATACTTTGATGTATGATCAAAAAAAATAACATTCCTAATAGGCTCATCTGTAGGATATCATGCCATAAGGACATCAGGAACTGCAAAACAAGTTTAGTATTTGCTAAATATTCCCAGAGTCTTGAAAAGCAAATTCATTTACATATATGGGGCAAGCAGGAGAAACACTAATGCTTGTGTGCAGTTTGAGCTTTTATGATGACAATCATTCTTTGTGTATCTGCATTCTTTGACTTGTATTTTAAAATGAGAGCCTGTTGACGTTAGCATCTAGCTCAAAGCACCGGCGTGTCTAAGCACTGCCTTTCAGAGCCGCTAGTGAGGCTGTGGACTCTCATCTTGTTAAAGCGTTGGATTGAAAAGTTTGTTTTGTCTACATCCAACTCTTGGTGTTGTTGTCCTGCCCCACATTTTTCAGAGACAGCTTTACTGTTTGCATGCTCAATAAGGAGGACGCAAGAGTCTGCTCTGCAAACAGGATTCCTATTAAAAAGAAAGCTATTTATAACCCTCGAGGCTGATTGATAGCTGCCAACTGCCAATTAGGACAGCTCTCTCTTGCCATTTGTGGGTCTGTAGGTCTCATTATAAGTTGCTAAAGTGACATTTTGGAGAAATACTTTGTCAGTTTTGAAGAGCTCACAGTGGGAATACTTGTCTGAGGATCAAGTGTACTTGATTCTGTCTCATCTGAGACTAACTTGTTGAGATTGAGTGGGAAAAGCCAGTTTGTTGTTCTGCAGTAAAATTTAGGGCTATTTATTCCTGGGGATAGACTCTGTCCTGTCTCTCTTTGCCCCTGGCAGCCACTACAGCTTCTGGCTCCATCACACTTATATCCACCCACTCAGAGAAGTTACAAAGGCAAACAAGGCAAATAGGACAGTTTAACAAACAGCACGATACAGACCCCCATGCAGTTTGTCTTTTAAATGAGGCATGATTTAACCTCCACACAGTCCACAACTTGCAAAACAAGGGTAAATGTCAGTGGAGTTAAGATAAAGTCCTGCTTAACCCTGGCTGAACAGAGCTGTGCTGCAGCAAGCTGACAGGCAGCTCTGCCCTAAGGATACACTGCGACTGGCATTGTCTCTTCACAAACCGCTGATTCCAGGTTTTAATCAAAGTGGCCTCATTAGGCTAATGGCTTTAACTTGTACAGCCTTGTACAGTTTATATTGACACTAAGAGAGGTGTTAAAGCAATGGTATTGTCCAGGTTGCAGTTTCAAATGTCAGATCAGATTGCGATCCTCAAAAGTTTTCTTACAGAAGCACCAATCAATACTACTATGTTAAAGATGGATCAAATGACTATGTGTTGTATAAAGGAGTCATTCATGGTGACGATCTCTCTCAGTTCCACAGTCCATTACAAACTGTGATATTATGTGACTGTTTACAGCTTGTTCTGCTGCCCCAATTAATACTGCTTTAAAGCTGCCATGGGAACTTTAAATTTTCTGTTGATTTTTTTTGCAGTCCCTGGATAAAAGCGCTACTGTTTCCGAGTACCAGTGTCCCTTTAGAAAACCTCTCATTTTACTGCAGCAGGGTCTGCTGAACATCTGTCCCGCTCAGTCCCTTCCCTCCAGCGGGCCCCGCTGAGCCTTCAGCAGTAAGGTATCGGTGTTGGTTCCCAGCGGAGCCCGGCGGAGCAGCGAAGCGAAGCTTTGCTCCTGGCCGGAGGAGGAGCTTCGTAATGGTCTCTTTTGCTTATGTAGGTCATGTAGAGGCATCAGTATTAAGTTGAGACTGTTTCATAGCCATTTAAAAGGTAAGATATACTCTACTAACATCATAAACTCTTTGGCAAGGCTCTTTGTAGAGGTGGTGTTTGGTACACTTCCTGGTGCTGGATTTGTCCAGTTAATATAACACAACACAGTACAACAGGATTACTTTCAGAATTAGCCAAATCTGGGGTCGCAGTGTCAAAGAGAATGTTTTGAGTTCGAAACATAACAGGGAGGCCTTGACTCAGTGGATAGAGCGGGTCATCCTTTATCTACAAGGTTGGTGGTTCGATCTGCATGTCAAAGTGTCCTTAAGCGAGACACTGATAGCCTTGCTCCCCACAGCTCCTAAAATCCTTGGAGGTCAAATTTCAATCACATATGCTGTAAAAGCCAAGATAGGGTGCCAGAATGCATAACTTCGAAGCTGTCCAACAACTTTACCCCACTGTGAAGATGTAAAATCTTGCCAAATTTAGTGACGCCAGACACCATACAGTGTGTCATTATAGATGTTCCATGTTCAGGAGAGAGACTACAGAGTCCTGTTAACGAACAATAGATGTGATCTCCACTACAGAAGGCTACTACGGACATTTGTATTGTCATTACATAACATAACTGTCTTGTACTCTAAATGTTTGTTTATTCAAGATCACACAAATGCATTCTGACATTATATCTGGTTCGTAAAGAAAGCATCGTTTTGTCAACTGATGAACACCGCAAGCCTGTCATATGATGATGACGATTTTGAATAATTATGATAATAATAAATCTCTCTCGTATTGTGCTGTGTTAGTAAACAATCGCGACCAATGGTTTAGTTGACTGTCCTCGTCTTCTTGTGCCAATTTAAAAAGTGCTGATTTGGCAGCAGAGTCCCATTGAGGAGCGCTGACTATTACACGCTTGTCTGACCAGGCCCATGTATCTTGGATGAAACTGCAAACCAAATGTATTCTCTGCACTGTACTACTGCTCCTTGTATTCCTCCAGTCTCTGAGGCCCCAAGGCAATGTGACCTCAGACTGACAGAGCGTGCGTTTGGCCTTTAAGTGGTTTGAAATGTCACATGACGGACTCCATGGATTCCTGAAGGCAGGCTGTGTGTTTTCTCTTTGATGTTGTGTTCATATGTAGATTAAGTGCTTGGCGCAGCCTCGCTGGAACAAAACCATCTGTGTTGTTGCTACTGTCGGAGTGCGCTTACAGGAGGTGGGTGGGAAAGGTTTGCAGTCTGTGAAAAGCAGATTCATCGATGCACAGAGATGTTTGTTCTTGCCATCTGTCTGTCACTTCAGCGCTGTTGCTCGACTGTCCCAGACAGTGTTGAATCCTGTCTAACATAACCTGCACTCACTTGGTTGGATTCATTCTTTCAATCATTTTTATCTTCTTGTACAGTCCTCTGGGACGACATTGGTATTGTTTTACAAAATGGAGCTGAAATCACTTAAGCGGTCCATTACATAATGAGATAAAGATCACTTCATCACGGTTCATTTTACAGAGCCGTTGAAGCCGGTCAGTAGGACTCTCTGTTCCTTACCTCGTCGCTGGCGCCGTCTTTTTCCCCCTCTCTTCTCTTTAGATCTCCTGGGCTGTGCTGTGAAACCACAGACTCACAGGAAATGTCAGTGTTAAAAATGGAAAACAGAGAGCCTTCAGTCACATGAAAGGCACTGGGGGTCTCTTTGGATTGTGTGCAGTCCAGACGCTCGGCACAGAAACTGTGTCCCCAATGAAACAAATGCACCACAGCTGCATTCCAAGGGACTCTAAATTATTCAAGTTGCTATATTTCTGCCTTAAAGCTGCATCAATCAATCATTATTAACATAGTAAAACTGTGTATGTACTGTATGTGTAATGTGTAATGTGACACTCATAGATTCTGTGTCTTGAGGGGCTACGGGCCACAATTTAAAGGTCTCTATTTGATATCCAGAGCATTAACATAACAGCCAACAAGACTTTTCTATAAATATATGAAGGAGTAATGTCTGTCCACTTGAGCAAAGAATAAAGTTGCTCTCCCTCTGTGTGTGTTGTAAAGCACACTGGCTAGAACAGACCACTGCAGCATCACTGCAGAGGTCTGTTCACTTTATCTGCATTGTTGCCATTTTTCACATCAGCGTTTTTCAAAGTTATTCATAACTACCCATCGTCTTGGAACCACAGATGTCTGTACATAGTTTCATGGCAATCGTCCAATAGTTCTTGAGATTTTAAAGTGGTGGCCTGGCTGACCAAACAACCAATATTACCATCCATAGGAAAAAATATATCCTGAACAGTGCATTTCTTGAAAAATAAATGATCAACTGGAAAATGCACAAATAATTAACACATTTAAAAAATTATAAATGAAAGTTTCTTTTCCAGACAACACACAGCTATGTGAAAAACCTGTGTGTGTGTGTGTGTGTGTGTGTGTGTGTGTGTGTGTGTGTGTGTGTGTGTGTGTGTGTGTGGGACAAACCTGCTGGGAATCACTGACTTAAATAAATCCCCATCTTGCTAGACTGCTGCTGTACAGGATGGCTGTACACACCTCCTCGCTCTGTCACTGCGGGTCATAAATCTGCCCTGACTTGCTAAGGAGCACATTCGCTTACGTACAATAACTCAAGTCATCATGGCCAAGCGATACCGGGATCATTTTAGAGGACACAGCAGATCCACTAGGCTTCCTCCTCCTCCTCAAAACCAATTAGCATTTCACTGATTCTGCTCTTTGCACCGGCCGAGGCAGAGAGAGAATCAACTCTGTGCGCTCTTTGCACTCGACAGTCCTCTGACCTGCTTCCTGTCAGGATTAATTTCAACAGCCATTTTAAATTGTGGTGTATATTTTGACTATCATCAGTTTCTCTCACAACCCATTTTGTACTGGCGCTGACGTCAGTGCTGACTTGCAGAGTTTTAACTTTCCCCATAAGCAGAAAAGTCTTGAAACTTTTGTAATGGTCGGCAACCTTTGACGCAGTAAAACACCAGTAACGTAAAAAAGTGTCACCATGTTTGCAAAAAGCCAGCAGATTGTGCTTCTGCACCAGCAGAACATCTATCCGTATCTTGGGGTCATGTATATAAATAGTTTTCAATGTTAATAAGCTAACAGCAAGTTGGCGAACAGTGTGATTTGGCAGCCGTCCATCTGTCTCTTTGTGTGAAGGAGGGGCTGCTTATGCGAGAGCAGAGAGGCCCAGGAGGCCACGCTACACTGTTGTATCTTTCAACTGCCCTAAATGCAAACAGCAAACAGCTGGAATAGGAAGGATTCATCCCAAACCAGCAACATTTCACATTTGAGATGATGCAACACCCCCTCACACCTCTGGATAAAATGGCACTCCTTTGAGCCACAGGAGCGTAACTCATGAGAGACTTTTGAGCATGACCTTGAACCAGTAAGATGGTCGATCATTACGATTAGATTACAAGATGAAAACACTGACAGGGCACTATGTCATCTGTGGAGCTTGAGATAGATCGTGGGCGGCATATTAGAGGGAGTGATGACCACTGTGTATTTATTACACATCTGCTTTCGAGAGAAATGATGAAGGCAGTTCAGACAATGGAGCTTGTTGAAAATTGGAAAGTAGTTGCAGTGCGGTCCACTCAGTTTTTCACACAGCAATCTGTCTGGATGAGAGGAAACATCACTCTTGCTCCTTTCTGTTATTTGAGCAAAACTGTGAGATCTTCAGTGAACCCAAACTGGCCGCCGTACAGCTCAGCTGCCAGCACAGGCAGTGGGGTCGGGGCCTATGATCACGCCGGCGTGACCAGTCGATTGAGCATGTTTGTGGTTTTAATTGTAATAAATACAATTTTTTTTTTATTCAATTCGAAATTGATTATTTTTTGGCCCAATATGTTAATGAAGTAGGTTATAGTGAAATAATAACTACAGTATCTCTTCATATAGATGAAGTTGTGCTGAAAAAAAGATACCAAGCATGGGCATGTTAAACTTTTTTATGTGGTAAATAGAGATAAAATCAAAAATATTAAAAAAAAGGCCAAAATAAGCTCAGGACCCAAAGGGTTAAACCATTCAACTCACAGACCTACTTCTCTAACAGCCTTTTGCCACTTGGACACATTGATTTGGCATATATTGTGAAATAATTATGATCCCTGGAAAACACCAGAATGGCACGTAGCTCAAAGTGTTGAAGTGCATATGTATTGTCGTCGTGCCAGCATCCACATCTGATTCAGCCACCTCAAGGCTGTCGGCAGCCTCTGGCAGTCAGGGTGAGCACATTCAGTTAATAGAAAGTAAAACATAATTTAATTGCGAGCAGCAGAGCATCACGTCTTCATTTATCTGAGGCAGCTTGCTAAGTTTTATTCTGTGTGATCCAGGATTATTATTGCAGTTGTCTCTATAACTTAGCAGTCTGGAATTTGATTTGTTAGACTTACTTCAGGGACTTGTACTCACATTATCAATAATGACAAAACATTAAATTGAATATCTGCTGCAGGCTCAAGCATTCGTTTCCTGCTGACTGCTTTAAGTTATGGCAAAAATCTGAAGACACACAGGAGATTTAATGTAGCGTTATCATGATACTGTATGAGCACCAGATCTGCTGAACATGGCTTATCACTCTGATCTGAGGGTGACAGTGGGTCAAAAGCTCCAACTGGACAGGTGTGTTTGCTTTTAGGAATAATGCAAGAGGGCTTTATGTAGCTAAGCTTTTACTCAAACATTGACTCTGCATACAAGAAGATAATAGGAAAGACAAGGACATTCAGCATTTAGATCTTTCAGAGAGAAGCTATTAATCTGATGAGAGGAGGACTCCTCAGCCACATGAAAGGACAAAATCTGTGTTAACGTTTGCAAATGGACAACAAAGACACGTGAATTTTAATTTTTCTTATTAATGCCCTGACTCACCTCTCTGCTAAACGGCACAATAGTGGACTCCATGCATACTGGAGTCTCTCCAGTTCTTTTAAAATACTGCTAAGATGAAAAGCAGATTGAAAAAAAATAAAGAAAGAAATAATAAATGTTGGCTCAGGTCCAAAGACAATGCAGCATATATTTTTTTGGACAATAAATCAATACAGAGAATGGTGGAGTCATCAATCCTCCTGGCTCTCTTTGCCAGTGAATTAAGCGCTGCGATACAGTTTAAAACAGTGGACTGGATTCAGTTACAGAGGAGCTAAACGAATAACTGAAACTGAAAAAGGTGGCGTTTTGCTGAACCTCTGAATATGTCACCTTATTACTTCTAACGGTGCACATCCCGACTGTCACTCTTGAAATTTCGATCTGTATCGACTCCCTATAATGACTGTGTCACCCCAGTCCATTATTTCTAATTATTGCGCAGTCATGTGTAACACAATTAACACAAAACACTTGCTCTGACATGCTGAACAGATATACCAGTATTGTCTCTGAGCTGGGTGTGAAATTAAAAGCCACATTATGTTGCTTCATGGCCCCATAGATACAGTATATCTTTGCACGTGTGTGCTGTAAGTGTTGTTTCAATATCATTAGAGCCTTTATTTGCATGCAGAGCTCAGACACAAACAATATAGCTGTATCTCACTGATGACCTATTATCTGCTTTTTTAGAACTGGCACCGTAGTGCGAATGTTCCCATTATTATCCAGTCTGCCAATAATCCTGGCAGCTCCACAGCACATGGCACGTTGATGATGTGTTCAAGTCTGGCCATGTTGTTGCTTCCTCGGCCCTCTGTCCTCTCCACAGACCCCTGCCATGCCGCCACATGACAAATGATTTCCCATTCGTCACAGAAACACAGTCATCAGAGGGACGTGGTGTTTTCTGCTGCTGCTCCTATCAGGCCAATTTAGGAGAATTCCCACTAGTGGGACGCAGTAGGTTTGACGGGGAGCTTGCTTTTAAGCTCATTAATTGGAGACATGGGGAGGCAATAGGGGGCCTAGATTTGAGTTTTAGTTTGCAAAACAGTCACATAATGACTCATTGGGTTCACTTTTGGGCCCTGTGGGAGTTGCATGAGTGGATGTTGTCCTCAGTGACACACAGTGACCTTTAGATTCAGTACTGCTCAGACAGACAGGTGAACGTACACACATGTCCGTCATTCAGGGCAGAAACATGACTGAGTGCTTTTACTTGCTCTTTATTCTCATGTGGGCATCCATTAGGAGCTTTGGCCCATTTCCCTCTCTCCTGTATATCTGTCCTGCACTGTAGTTATATTCTTCTGGATTTGTTCTGTTTGTCCTGATATTCCCTCAATTATCAGCTGAACTCACTTGCACTAAAAGCAGACTTATCCAACTGCAGTGTGCTCGGCTTTATAATGCTTGGCCTTGGTGAGGCTATTTTCCTGGAAAGTGAATCAATACGTCTTTTTCAGGATACTTTATTTTGGAAACGATGTCAATTGTGCTTTGTCACCTGCTCCAAGGTGAGTTCTTTGAGAATGACAATAACTCTACCATACATACCAAATAAATAGATTTGTTCATCTCTATTTAATTGATGATTAAATAATGCATCTTATTTGCCAGTTTGGCTGTCTACAAATAGTGTGCATCAATAGTGTACAACAAAAGTAATTGATACTACTAACAAGTACCGTCTGTCTTCTTCCATTCCTGTGCCATATAGCTATACTGTCCAAAAACCATTAAAAACTCATCAGTGAGCCACACTGAGTGACACATTCCTGCATCAAGATGTGGAGGAAAAATGTAACAAACTAGTCTTTGCTCTTGTTTAAGTAGCCTAATATTTGCTAAAAAAAAATACATAGTCTGCTCTTTTAGGAAATAATTTTGCTCATTTAAAAGAAATGAAACCATTAGTTGATATGGCAAACAGTTTGTTTATTCACCCAACAGAGCACTTTTTAACTGAGGTGGCCATCAGTTGAACATACATCCAATATTTACTGATTTTGGTCTCATTCAACTCCTGAAGGAAATGTTTCCTTTCTTGGGATTTGTTGACAATAACATACAGTAAAAACCTCATCAATTTCACCTTATGAAAACGTCCTAGAATCTGTGAGAATAACTCTATGATATGCTTATTGTGAAAAACATCTCTACTGCCTCCTTGTTTTTAAATGCCACTCTGCCAGCTGAGGAGAGCTTGAGCTATTCACTTTATGAGTTTAGACGTCATAGCTGTTAACTCCTTCATGCTGTGGACTCCTCAGACAATAACCATAAAGCTCTCCTTCAATCAGGACGTCTCTTTGGCATAAAAGTCTGATGACAGTTTAGAGGTGAGTGATCTGCTGAATGAAACCAAATGCAGGGTCCATCAATACATCTATTAGCAACACTCCAAGTAATTTGCACTGTTTTGTTTAGGTCCTGGTTTTACGACACATCTTAATGGACCATTGTCATTTACCAGTGGACTGTAATAAAAGCTGCTGAATACCTGTGATTTAAACCTGACCACTGGTGATAAAAACTGACCTTCACCCTGAAATCACAGCTCAGTAACAATCTGTTCATTTCAACTCCCTCCAGTCTGGTAATCATTCAAACTTCTTCTCCTAAAACTGTCAAGTGGTAATTAATGGATACTAATGTCACCAGTTCTATCAGGTTGAAGCTCCAGTGTGTGAAAGCATCATTAGCCATTAGAGCTTAACACCATTTCATGTGGAGTTGAGCCTACTGTATTTAACATTAATGAATAAATATTCTCGCGGGGCTCTGATTTAATTGGATTTGCACACATGTGATTTCCTGCCTTATGAAGTTCTGCCAAATTAAATGACTCATCTTGGCTCGGACACAGTGGAAAGACTGAGGTGTTCACTGAGGTCAGGATCGTTGGTCTGGACTTCGTCACGATTGAGATTAAAATGCTAAATGAAGTCACACAGTGTTTAGTTTTAGCTCGCCTGGCCTTTGCTTTCTATTATTGTTCTGTTTTCCCTAATGCCTCTTGACACAGTAGTCTGGAGTAATGGCTCTGAAATGCAACACTGAATCAATGCCTGGTGCCTTTTCCTCTCTCAGGCAATTTACTTGGTAATGAGAGACGGTGCAGAAGACTGTCTCTGTGCGCGCTGAGAAGATGTAATCTGTTTTCCCTACGATTCAGTTGGGTTAAAAAGACTTGGCCTCCTAATTAATTAACCATGAAACACTGAAATAGGATTTCACCGAAGGGTTTAATTTGGATAATCACTGCCTCTCACCTTCCTGTCACCAACTGTCCCTCACTACTCACTACCGAACGTTGTCACTATCTTTGACAAAACCAGATAATTCTGTGACTAATGTATGAAATGCTGCAACTAGTGATAATTTTTGTTGTTGATTAATCTGTCGATTGTTTTCTCGTTTAGTCTATAAAATGTCAAATATCAATGTCAATATCTTGTTTTATCTTCAAGATATTCAGTTTACTGTCAAAGAAAAGTAAAGAAAGAATAAAATAATCTGACAGTTTTTACCTTCTTTTCTTAAAAATGTCACTGAAAACAGTAAATTTAGTAGTTGACAACTAATTGATTCATCATTGCAGCTCAAAAGCCTCTGCAGGTCTATCTCAGTGTGTGTTCATGTGTGGACATGTGGGCTGATAGTCCCTCATGTCTCTAAAAGACAATCTGTATCAATCAGAGTTGATCTAAATGACCTGGCGTGTCAACAGCAAAACCACAGGAGAGTGGTTTTTCAGGGAGAGAGATAAGGTCAAAAAAGCCATTTTGGGTATCATAAAGGAAGTATTGTCCAGATATTGATGTCATTTATTACCTGACAAGGATGGTTTAGACAGGTTGGTGAAAAAAGGGGGAAAAGCGCTGCCCTAATGCTCCGAGATGACTGAAATGGAGGGTGGCCATGATGGAAAAAACAATCAACCTTGGCCTGGAAGTGAACTGGTTGATCTTTCAGCACGATTTTATTTGTTGACAAATAACAAATATACCATCTGCTGTTCTGTGGATAAGGGAAACGACACCGTGTGTGTGTGTGTGTGTGTGTGTGTGTGTGTGTGTGTGTGTGTGTGTGTGCATGGGTGGCCCTGGGATTGAAGTATGAGTACTGCGTGTGTGTGTGTATGTGTGTGCAAACAATGTCTACCCTTAAGATCAGAAAATCAATAGTTACCATTGAAAATTATGTGTGTTGTCTTTTTTTGAGACTGATAAAATCAATTAAGCTACAAATCAGTGATTCCCAACCAGGAATGGGACGTCATAAATGGTTTCCAGGAGAAATGTGAAGGGTAACAACATCATGATAGAGAACAATGCTTTTACATTGCTTATAATTGGGTTTATCTTTTTATGACTTGACCGTAGCTTGTGCCTTTCAGCAAGGCTCCAGTGATGTACATCAGTCTGTGGGCTGGTCCGCCCCTCTGGCCCAACTATGGTTCAATCACTGATTTTGAGATTTACATTTGTAGTATTAGAATATATCAATATTTTGGATTACGCAATTTTGTTCAGTCATACATGTTCCCTTCAGGGTGAATATAACAAACTGATAGACCCACTCACCAAGCGCCGTCATCAGCTCAAATGTGAATTTGTCAGACTTTATGATGACATACCTGCCAGCTCCAACTGTATTTTGTTCTTAGCAAATGTTAGCATGCAAGTAAGCAAAGATGGTGAATGTTGTAAACATTATAGCTCCTAAACATCAGCATGTTAGTCCTTGTGAACGTGTTAGTGTGCTGATGTTAGTAACATTGCGCTTAATTAGAGCCCTACAGAGCTGCTAGCACGGCTGCAGACTCTTGTTCCTGTGAAATACTGGATACTTTCATCTATCCAGGCATCTAAAAACCCTTTTGGTTAAAACAGCCCAAGCTGGAAAAAGTCACTCTTTGATTGGACTGCTCCCCACTATGACCATAACCTGTAACTAGGGGCAGAAAGTAGACATTCTTTTAAGGCATCACATTTATAGGCTGGGAATCATTGCTATAAACCATACATATGGATTTTCTTCCCATCAAATATTTAGTTAAATTAGCTTTTCTTTATAACTGGATTTGATCTTATGGAGGAAACAATATTGTGCTGAAATACCAAGACTCTCATCAGCGAAATGTTAATATCGGAGCTGCGCTGTCGCTGCACCTGTGACGCTCCTCGAGATTGAGAAGAGCTCCTTCAACATGAAGCAGAATCCATATTCATCCTCTCCTCTCATAATCTCTTCCTCAGCTTCAACACTCAGCCTAAATGACTAAGAAATCAGAAGATAGCAGGAAGCCAAACACATAGCTGAGAGATTTTTTTTAGCAGACTTACCTAAGCTTATTCCTGGCATCCTCCTCTCCGCAGTATAACCTCTATGTCCTTGTTTTATTTTAATTTCCTGAATTGATGAATTAATGATAACATTGGACACATTCAGAAAAAGATCCCTCTTCTTTTTAATCATCTAAGGTTTTCATAGAATCCCTTCCATTTCTTTTGTTTTGTTTTGATGGTAATAAATGTAATTCTGGTTTCACATTAGTGGTCATTCGGTTATTTTCACTTATTATCTCTCATAACTCACAACATGCAATTTGCTTTATCTACTTTTTATTGTCCTTTCTGTGCATCACACAAAGCTTACAGTCTTGTGTCTGGTATTTTCTGCACTCAGCTCAGTTCTGTCAAAAAAGACAACTGTTGTTTTGCTTTGAGGCATCGCTTCCCTCGTCTCAGAATCAAAGACATCATTTCTTATGAGAAATCTTGTGGAGTGATATATGTTTTTGACTTCCGTTAGGGGACTAACTGTCTGATATATCTCCTCTGTGTCTGCAGGTTTTGGGATGACAACACCTGTGACAGTTGCAGGCAAGGTGTTCCTGATCTTTTATGGGCTCCTGGGCTGTGCTGCCACCATCCTCTTCTTTAACCTCTTCCTGGAGCGCATCATCACACTGCTGGCTGTGGTGATGAAGGCTGTGAGGGAGCGGCGAATCAGGAACAGTGGTATTCTCCCGCCAGGCATCCGGCATGACTTCTCAGCCTACTCCCTCCCCGGCTGGAAGCCCTCCGTGTACCATGTGATGCTGATTCTCGGCCTGTCAGCCATCACCATCTCCTGCTGTGCGTCAGCCATGTACACCCCCGTGGAGGGCTGGGCGTACTTAGACTCACTCTACTTCTGCTTTGTCACCTTCAGTACCATCGGATTTGGGGACTTTGTTAGCAGTCAGAGCGCGGCTTACGAATACCAAAGCCTCTACAGGGTGGCCAACTTCCTTTTCATGCTAATGGGAGTGTGCTGCATCTACTCGCTCTTCAATGTCATCTCTATTGTTATCAAGCAGGTGCTCAACTGGATTCTGGAGAAAATGAGCTGCTTGTTTTGTCAGCGCTGCAATAAGGCTGGCGTCCTCCTGGGCAGACGCAATGCCATTCGCCCAGGCTTTAAAGGTCGTCAAGGTCGGTTTGGCCAGCCGCCCGACTCTGATGGACCTTGGGATAGCGATACTGAGGGACGCAGACTATCAGGGGAGATGATCTCTATGAAAGACTTGGCAGCCTCTAACAAGGTGTCACTGGCCATCATGCAGAAGCAGTTATCTGAGTCGGCCAACGGTTATCCCAGGACAGTCTGTGGTAGCTCACGCCATAATGGCTTCTCTGGGGGGGTTGGTGCACTCGGTATCATGAACAATAGGCTGGCAGAGACGAGTAACTCCAGGTAGAGGACACACACCGAGACAGGAAGTGTGGGAGAGCTTGATCCTCATACTGTGTAACCAAGCCTGAGGTTGATCGCCATGGAAAAATACAGGAGACGGATTGCTGATGCAACTTGTTATGCATGATACATATGATTTTTTTGGATACTTTTGGTTGGAATTACAAGCCTGCGGTGATAATACAAGTAATGATGGTGATGGTTTTAGTAATGATTGGATGATGGCATGAAGAGAGAACCACAGAAACAACAGAACAAAAAAAGTTGATCTAGAAGCATGGAAGCCATCCATTACCCATTACATTAACCTCAAACCCAACCCAGAACAAATCACTGACATGTCAGTTAGTCTGCAGAGGTCTGATATACAGAGCATACGTATATCAGACGTATATGACTGCAAAGGAGCCAAGGGAAGCATACGATGCAATTGTTATTGTTTCGGGCTTTTGACAGTTTATTTGAATGTACATGTTGAATGCTGATATAAACAATGACATAGCACACACTGATCTATGCATTACACTTGTCATGCATTTTTTGCACCATTTGTCAACCTTCCATTGATTGTGAAAACCCCATTTCTTTCTTGACATGGGTCAAGATTTACCCTCAGGTGATTGACTTCATTTCTGGGGGCGAGTACAGTAGCTGATTTTGATGAGGCTGTAGTGACGGATAGTAGCGATAGGGTGCCACATTAACTGGCTGTATAGAGTAATTTATTTTTTGCTTAAGATGGAGAAGAGAGCAGAGTTAAAGAATGAAAATCCAGTTTTTGCAGGAGAGGAACTGGCCTTCTTATCAGCTCAGAAAATGCTTCAGCGGCCAAAGACTTTGACTTGAAGGGTAAAAGAAGGCACCACCCAACTCTCTCTCTCCTTTTACAGCTGTCTGCGAGGAAAACAAACGATAAAGCCTTGCCATGCATTAATTACTCTTTGAATGCAGAATGTACAGTATTTGTACAAAAATCATAACAAATAGGAAGTTTGTTTGAAGTGGAACATAAGGGAGACGAGGGAGGTGGAGTAAGAGGCGATATATGGCTGGTTTTATCCCGTCGGCACATTATGTCCAATGATGCAGATTAAAAGTAGCCAGGTCAATATCAGATGCTGTAGTGGAAAACAAAACCATAAAAGATTCTGTCACTTGCATTAATTTATATGTCTTTGTGTGTTTTTGTCAAGGGTGACTCCTTCACCTCTCCCTGTGAAACAAAACATGATCCAAAAGCCCTCAGTGGTCCTGTTTCTGCGTAACTGCAAGGCTGAGGTTTGAATGAAGTTTGTTTGAGAAGGACGTGTTGCTTATACTCAATGTCCTATTTGTTGGTGACAATCTCTACCTGGGCTTCTGTGATTTAAAGATGTGTGATGTGTTTTTGATGAGGAGGAGACGTTGATAGTAAACCTGTCCAGGAGACGGTGATGAAGGGAGAGAACAAGTTAGAGAGAGGCGGATGGTGGATTAGTGGAGGTTGAGGAGGTGGTGATGTCAAATTCATGCCCAATCCAAATAAATGGCCTCTCTCAGCCCAAGGGCTTAACTTTTCCTGGCGTCCATCTTCGACAACTAATATCCTCCCTGGCCGTTCACTTCTTTTTCACTGTCATCTCTGCATTCACTTCACACACACTGCACCAAAAACCTCTCGCCTCCTATTTCCTGCAGGTCTCGGCTCTCTCCTCACGCTCATCATCCTTACACTGTGAATACAATGAGACATGCCATAAACGTGTGTGTGTGTGTGTGTGTATATAAATATAGATATAGTATTGGAATGTCTTTAAAAAGCGCTTTTACACTGAGACTGGGTCTGGATCTATCCTTGATTTTCATCCTGTCCGTGCATAGATCTGAATAGTTTCCTTTACTCCCCAGTCTCACCAAGTGGAATAGAGAAAATGACTCAGGTAGTTAAATCTTCAGGCTTGTCTTAGTTTTCGTTTCCTGCATGCCATTATGGTAAAGCCATATGAGATAGCTGTATATAAAACAGAAGACTCTTAAAAGTCTATTTTTCTACATATAGCTTTCAAATATCTACATGTGAATGACTGCCTACGTCCCTGTCTCATGTCTCTTACAGTCAGTCATCAGGTTGATAAGATGCATCATACAGACCTTAACTAAAAACATGTATGGGGTACAGATTTTCCACATGTTCAAGAGTAGTTCAATATTTTGGCAAATATGCATAGCGGTACTCACTTTCTCACAAAATCTTAAGAGAAGTTGATTCCTCTAGTAAATATGTATCTGGCTTGCCTTAGCATGCTGGTAAACTTGTACAGACTTGACAAACAGATATAATGTGCTGTCATGGTCCTGCTGGCCTGTTTTTAGGGTATTCTTTACTCTTATCATTATGGTGAATCCACCCACCCTAAAACATTTCCAGTGTTCCCTATATTTGGTTTCCTATGCTCGCCCTGTGTGTTCCAGCAGCCCTGCATGTCTTCCTTTGTACACCTGTTAGCATCCAGCCTCAGCCATCCTCTTTTTGGGCTTCTTGTCCTCATTGTCTTGTTACTCAGTCATAGTGTTTCCCTCCTTTCCAATTCCCTGCCCACTCCAGCTGTGCCTTGTATAGTGATTAGCACCTTCTGTGTATACCTGTGTGTTCATTGTCAGTTCATTTGTCATCCTTAGTTGAAGCTGCTCTGTTACCTGTCTGCCCACCTACCTTAGTTTCCAGGTGTATTGACTCTGTAGTCTTAGTTTGAGATGTTTATTCTGCAGTTCCTGTCTCATTTGGGTCCACCTGCATGCCTCAAAATATGTTTTTTTTGTCCAGGATCACTTTCTGCCAGCCAAGTTCAAATATTCTGCCACATAACCCCTCTCTGTAAAACAGGGAATTAATGATATCAGTTAATTGGGCTGTTTCCTCCTTCCCAGTCTTTATTCTGTGCTGAGATAACCAAGCTCAGGCGTCCTCACTCTCAGTACCATCTTCCATCCATCCATCCATTATCTGCCGTTTATCCTCACATAGGGTCACGGGGGGGGCTGGAGCCTATCCCAGCTGTCTTATAGACAGGATACACCCTGGACAAGTCTCCAGTTCATCACAGGGACCTAGGTAGCCTAATAAGTAAATTTTATGACAAGCCAGCTATCACCTCCTTTCCTGTCTTTGTGCAATCTTCATTTCCCACATTGAAATGAGAGTGGTAATGCGCTGAAAGAAACATGTATATTTCCCAAAATATCAATCTATTCCTTGAATTGCTCCTGTCTCAGCAGCTCATATGCAGCGGAGGCGCATACTGTATGTTGGTGATGTGTTGAATCTTGCAGTGTCGGGGGAGAAGGGATAGACGTGCATAGAATGAGACAAACCCTGGGACATTTGAGCAGGAGTGTAGGCATGCTGTAGCAAATGACATACTGTATGAATTCAATGATGTACCCCTGCTTCAATATGTCTAGGGAGATGTTTTGCTAGCATTGTATGTGATCCTTCATTTTCCCTCTGAGACTTGAGGTTATGATGGAAGAAGATTCAGGATAGCTCACAGATTTTAAAGAACCCCTGTAGCCGTCAGGGTCTAGCTAGCAGCACTGACAAGGAGCATGTGTGTATGTTTGCATTTGTGTGTCCAAACCGATGTTTAAAGGACTGACACTGAGAATTAAAGGACAAATTTAATTCTTTCCAAAATGTAAGTTTTCCAGAATAATATATTATCCACTAAAATGTGTTTTCCTTAAGCTTGAAACACATCATGCTTTTAAGACATTGAATATAGTGTTTGCTTACCTAAAATGCATGCGCGGCTTGAAATCAATTGCCTTACTTTAGTCCTTGCATATTACAAAAAAGGTTTCTCACCGAATAGATTATAGTCTAGGTGTAGAGTTTGTGGGTTATATTATACAATCCTTTTGCATTTTGCAAAATTGATCTCCATTGATTGCAATGGTTTTAACTGTCCCAGCGTCCTCTGTGTCTTCTGTAAGAGGAAACAGGTGGTTTAGGATTCACTGTTTGTATCAACAGAAATGCCTCTCAAATGTGATATCTCTGGTGTAATTAATTCCTGTCATGTTCTCATTAAACACAAAAATATAGATTGGGATGATGCAAATTTTCAAGCCGACACCATTAGTGCATATTATGGGTGAACATAGCAGACTTGGACCACAGCGCTGCACTGAAAATTTGCATTGAAGCTGTGTGCGTTAATTCAACCTTGAATTGTTCAAATCAACGCTTATTCCAGTCAACACATATTGCAACTTATACACACTGGAAAATCCACCCTGTAGTAGACAAGTCTGACTATAAAATAGCATTAAAATGTCATGCTCCACAACCATTACAAGGCCCATAATAAAACAATTTGTTTGAAGTAAGAAGAGGCTGGAAATGTTGTTAGTGTTAATCTTGGAGGCTGTCGATGGTGCTAATGGCATTATGTCCTTTGTGATCACAGTATGATACATAACACTGTGCTGTCGCACCAGCTTCCCCTGGCAAAGGGTTCACGAACGCTTTTGTATTTTGAGACTGTTAAAGCCGCTCATTTCAGGAACAAAATGTATTTATGTTCATTTGACTGGAGCACAAGCAGTAAACAGCTGGGTGGTTCGGTAACAGAATGATGCATTACTGCTCTGCTTGGCTGCTTCTAATCTTTAACAAGAGCCACATTGTCGGCTTTTATCTAAAGCTTGATTTCCACATCCACAGGACACGTACCTGATTTTTACGAAGACTGATGGTATGGAGCCACAAACGACAGTCAGATCTCTATTGAAAAGCTACTTCAGGTGCCTGTGATCCACAGTTATGTTGACCTTTGGCTCTATCACCATCACCATGATTGATGTGTCTCTCATGTTGCTTGCATCGTGGTTAATGTATGCAAATTCATTCTGTTTCTGCAAGTTGCACATTTATACCAATGATTGTACTTTTATATTTATGTAATTAAAAGTAAAACCCACATGAAACAAGAGGGGGTTCCATTAAACACTGATATTTACTGATATTTCTTTGATTTTCTTAATTGTTATTATCATATAATGACTCATGATTTCAGTTTTCAATGCTGACACAAACACAAGGTGACTTCTACATTTTGCCTTTCATGAGGACTAAATAAAGAAGATCTAGCATTTTAATTAGTGATTTTAAGAGGTGCTTGCTGGTGGATTTTATTAGCTTGACAAAGAGTGAGATTAGCTGCACCGCCCTTCCCAAGTTAACATCCGGTGGTTGTAGTTTCACATTTAGCATGCAGACCGACTGGTGAATCAATCTTCTCATCTAACGCTTGGCAGAATAAATCAATGAGTGTTTTTAAAATGTTGAACTATTCCTTTAATTAACCAGTCAGAATCATTGTTTCATAATCCCAACCCCAAAACTTGTTCTAAATAATAGCTTCTGTGAATTATTTATTGACCATTCATAGTGTATAGGGCCTTTATGTTATAAAGTGCTATCAAAATCGGTAAAAATGTGGTTTCAATCAATCAATCGATTTTCACTTAATGTACAGACTCTTGCAAAGAGAGACACTTTTTATTTTGCCTCAATAAATATGCGTTATATTGCTCATTCAACAGTTAATTATCAGTGATCCTGAGTAAATATGATTAATTAGCTGATCTTCACTGATCCCTGATGATCTTCACTGATCACTGATGTATTTATTTTGCATATTATTCCACCAAAACACAGCTTCGCTGTTTCAAAGGACCTCGAAGCAGCGTGGCCCCTCAGTAATGGGTTGATCAGGATGTTAGTCATAAAGCTGGACCTATAATTGCATTCATTACTGAAATGAGTCAGCGCCATACATTATCTCATTGCACAGGGGTTGAAAGGCGTCTGTATCGGAAATGTGCCACATCATCCACGCTTGTTGCTAATTTTCTGTTTCGCAAGAAACCAGCTTTCTACTTTTGTTGCTGGGGGAATTAACACCCACCTTGGATGGCCGTCCTTGCCTTATGTCGTGCCACATTTGATCACCAAAGCTTTTGTTTTGCTGTAATATCTGCATGTTGCCAGGCTTGTACAAAATAACTGCCTCTGTTACCCAGAAGACATTTAACAGGTCCATATTTACTGCACCGTTTGACACATGAAAGAGTTCTGTTAGTCATTTATGAGGGAACACTCCCTATCTTTTCTTTGTTTTCTCTTGCCAGGCATATAAGTAAACCTCTCTGTAACACCGGTTGAGTGTGAACAATGTGGTTATCGCACAGGTAGGCAGGACTGCAGTTAAACCTCCAGCAGCAGGCTGAAGTGTTTCCTCTGGGTCAGAGACATGTGCCTCAGTTCCTTCACTGCAGCAGAAACCTCTGATTCACAGCCATTTGTCAAGGACTCTTCTCACTGTCTCCCTGCATCTCCTCCCTGTTCACTCAGTTAGTTTTCACTTCAAATACGAACACTATCCTTTTGCAGCTGTAGTCAGATACATGTCTTTTCTGAGAACTGAGAAAGACAGATATGGGGAATAATTGTTCTCCAGCAGTTTCTCACACACACACACACACACACTGGGAAAATGTAATTTATCTTCATTTTAAAATTGTCACAAATGATTTGATTGACAGACTGTTGAGAATATACGCTTCTTGAAACCTTTTCAAATTAAATACATTGTCCAATCAGCCTTGAAAAAAGAGAACAGTGGCAGGCGTTAATACAGTCAAAGTGGCAGTTGAGTCTGTGGAAAATCACTGTTTAAAATTATACTATTCTCATCCAAAGGCAGGATCAGCACAGCCTCTAATTGGAGTTAATATAGTGTAGTTTGTAATTTAGTGTTGCACTTTATAATCCTTTCATATTCTACATTAAATATTTTCTGACTGTCACTGAATCCCTTTTTGGAATTAATTTACTCTCTTCCTGTTTAGAAAGTTAGATCTGATGTCTAAAAACATATAATGTTTTCTAAAATAACTTTTTATAGGCAGTGGCCATTTGAAATAGATGAAGGATGAATGAAGGAGTCTTGAAACATTTACAGGACAGATGAGTGAACTATGGCTCTTGAGTATAAAACTGTAAATTTTGCTTTTTAAATAACCACTAACAGTTAATTGCTCTAGTTGCCTTCAGTCTCCTCAGGCTCTTTACTCCATATTTCCATGTGTTAACCCAGAGCAGAAATATATTTAGTCACATTAAGGGTCACTTTCAAATAGGCCTGTAAAGGTGCACGTACTGAACCAAACCGTTTCGGTACAGCAGCTTTGCCATAAGGCTAAAAAACATGTATGATGTCAACCTGAAGGTGAGAGACTGAACAAGAAGTGATACTAATGTTTAGAATACATTTAGCTGAAGCACGGTGGTGTAGTGGTTAGCACTGTCACTTCACAACAAGAAGGTACCTGGGGCCTTTCTGTGTGGAGTTTGCATGTTCTCCAGTGTCTGCGTGGGTTCTCTCCAGGTACTCCGGCTTCCTCCCACCATCCAAAAACATGCATGGGGATTAGGTTAATTGGCTAATTTAAATTGTCCGTAGGTGTGAATGTGAGTGTGAGTGGTTGTCTGTCTCTATGTGTCCTGTGATGAACTGGAGACTTGTCCAGGGTGTACCCTGCCTTTCTGGGATAGGCTCCAGTCCCCCCGCGACCCTATGAGGATAAGCGGTACATAATGGATGGATAGTTGAAGTAATATTTTTTATTTTTGTATTTTATTTGATTTATAACAGGATTATATTGTTTCTGTTTTTCTATATTCAATTGTCTGAAACAATTGGGGGAAAAAAAAGTTCAATAATTCATAATAAAGAAATGAAAGACATTTTGAGGGTTTTTCTTTCTTCCCATAGGCCTACCGAACCGAAAAAAAAATAAACGAACCGTGGAACCAAAATTTTTGTGTACCATTACAGGCCTACTTTGAACCCATCTACTTCTTCCATACTTGCCTTTCATGTCGAGTGGCTGCTTCTTCATCAATCTATTCAGACCGCACATGGGAAAGTCTGTTGAAATAGCCTGCAGTGCTCGAAGAGCATCTGAAGAGACTGTGAGCATATCTGAATTAAAGGCCTGTGAGAAGTCATTGTGGAAATTCGACATTTACATGTAGGGCTGAGCCGCCTGAGTGATGAAGCAATTACCTTATAACATCTGCTCTTTCAATTACATGGGAGGAGAGCTAGAGAGAGAGAGAGACAGAGAGGGTTAATAGATAAGAGAAACTCACCAATTCAGCTAATGAAGTTTAATATGATATCTTCCTCAGATAAGAATAGAGCAGTGTTTACTACTGTGGAAATTCTTCAGTGTCAGCTTGCTTAAATGCAATAAACCGTTCATGGCCGATAAAGTTGACGAATGCTAATCAAGCTGGAGGTGAGAAGAAAACCTTTCAGCTTTGAAAACCTCTGTGGCTCCGATCGAGTAGAGATATAAAGCAAATGTCAAACGTTTTCTCATTATCATCTGTGGAACAAACAATTCTACAGAAAATCCAAATCCTTATGTGCAACAGAAGAGAAAAGGTTTTAGTGCCATTATCTAACGCCAAGTGGCGTCAAGGATACTCTAACATATAAATCAAATACAAAAGAGCTTGGTACACATTATTCATGGCATGAATTTTTTTTATTTCTGTTAATATAATGTATAATAATAATAATAATATTCCAACCAATCACAATGAGAAAAACATAAAGTAAACTAACCAATTACACCTCATATATAATGTTGCTCTCAATATATGTGCACATAGCTCACATCCAAATGACTGTGTGTGTGTGTGTGTGTGTGTGTGTGTGTGTGTGTGTGTGTGTGTGTGCATTTCAGACAGTTAATTGGAGTCAGTGGGACACGTGTAACTGGGGATAAAAGCTGTGTCCTCTATTCGGGTTAGAGTAAGTTTCCAGGAAATGAATGTCTGTCTCTGTAATGTCCCCAGAAGGTGCCCTGTGCCCTGAATTTGTGTTTGTGTGGGTTTTTGTTGTATTGTTTCTCTTTGACAAAGCAGGTGAAACAGAGGTGGACATGGGTGGTTCATCCTGGTATCTTAACCTAGCACATTAGAGACAGGACCTGCAGCAGCGAGGCCTTTCCTCCTCTTCTCTTCATACTCAGCAGCAATTATGGAAGTGGGACGACCTTTCAGCGATGTAAGGCAGACGGCTTCATTTGTTCCTTCTTTCTTGTGCCAGCAGCCCAGCGGTTACTCAAGATGATCATATCCAGGAAGTGGAACAGCAGCCGGTGGTACCATGACTTTAATCTGAATTTGTTCCACTACAGTCAGTACATATTCATGCACTTAGAGAAATTTGACTTATTTATAACAACCTGCCAGCTCCTTGGGAAAACACAAAAGACTCTAAATGGTCAAACTGGAATCAGACTGACTGTGAGAAAAATAACTGAAAGAATTAAAACCATGGACGAGAGAAAAGATTTTGCATAAAGGCTTGAACTTTAGCTGCCAACCACCATCTCATCTCTGAGTGTCCATGTTCAAAAGTCCCACAGTCACAGAACCCCTTTTTATTTCATGTTTCACTGTTTTGGCAGACGGTCTTCAATATGTCAGTGCATTGCACAGTAGGTGACGTTCAGTTTAAACTTTATAAAAACACCTTACTAGCTGGTCTGCTTGAGGGCAGCTGAGGCTCTCAGAAACTCTAAAGCAGCTGCTATTGATACTTTTAGAATTGATCACATGTGTAATGTGCATCAAAGACACAGGTAGTGATTATTGGTGAACATATTGGAGGATTTAGCAGCTAAAGAGCCAGATGTGTTTGCTTAGGAGACGGTGGAAACCAACACAGAGCTAAAAGAGTGTGAATATTGGACTGATGGATGTGTAAATAAGCAGCTATTTGCCAACAAGTTCACCATATGGACTGTAAAATGTAATGATGTATCAATATTGTGTTCACAGCTTGTTTCTACTGGAAATGGCTGACAGCGTGTGTTGATGGAACATATTATAGTGCTGGATGACGATAAATACCAAAGTTCCTCTTTGTGTGCTATGGCTTTGATGGGCAGTAAGTATTTCTAAATCTCTTGAGTGGAAAAACAAACAGGATTCAGAAAATGAGGGGGGTTAAATTGCTGTTGAATTGCATACCTGTGTGCAGTTGGTGCTTCCCAAGGAGAGGAGAAATTATAGAGTTGATGGAAAACTAGACAACACCAGGTATTTTCTTCTGGATCTTTTATTGCCAAATTTTGCATGTTTTATTTTGTGTGGGTGCTCCAAATAACCTTGTTTGAAAAGACTCGGCTACTAAATGCCTCTAAATATAGACAGAATTGTTCATGCTGCTCTACTGGGAGGACAAAATATCGCACATTGCAACAGCTTTCTCAATCTCTCTTCTGTCTCGTTTTCCCATTCTCATCTTCACAAATACTCTCTTGCCTTGTGTCTAGAGAAACAGATACTGCAGTTGGAGTTAAATCTGCTGACTGCACTATCACTCCACGATCAGTGACTGTCTCCACTTCAGCTCCCCCAGAGGCAGCTGAATTAATGTGACTGAAACTTACACATTTATGGTATTTTAAGGCTCAGTGGCAGAACAGAAGGCAGTGGAGGGATGGAGCAGCGAACTGGCAAGAGGCATTAGTCTTTTGGATGAGGGCATTTTAATTGGTCTCTGTGTTTTATTATGAAAAAAATTAAACCCTGTGATCATAAAGTCTGTCTTATGATGGTGTGAAGTACCAACAAAGAGAACTGGTCACCGTTAAAGCAGAGGAAGAGAAGATGAGAGGAAAGAAGGAAGGAAGAGAGGAAGTCCCTGCAGTGCTTACATGCTGTACATGAGCCTGATGTGATCGCCTTATTATGCTTAGAGGGGTACCACAGTGTTGCTTTCCAATAGCACTGAGTGGTTGGAGAGAAGGAACGACACCCAGGAGAAACAAAAATGTTAAGAAAAAATAACAGGTAAGGTGATGGCAGTGCAGCCCATCAAAGGGAAATTGGAGTAAGAGATGAACGAGAGTCTCTGGTCTCTTATCAGCTATATTGCTTTTGCTCTGTTCCCCATAGAGAAGTCCATAGAGATGGATGTTAAACTTAAGACTAATATGAACACTATTGTTTCTGATCAGCTCCTCCCAACCTTTCCTGCACCGATAGCTTTAGTGCAATAACTCAGAGTTATGGTCTAGCTATCATCTTCCTTACTTACACCAGTTAACCTGTGCCACTCACACCCTGGCAGTGTTCAAGAAAAACACAAAAGGACATGTTTTATATCAAGACACAACACATTCAACTCTCCATCTTCTCTCTGACTTTTGCAGGGTCCTTATATGATAAAAAAGGAATAACACAAGCAACACTATGTAAAGGAATACTTGCAGAGAGTTAGATAAGAAGACCAATACCAGTAAATAAGTTTAAAAAAAATGTTTTCATCTTTCAAAGCTGCAGTACACTATTCAGTGGCTCCTATAGACAGCAGCTGGCAATGGAGGAAATTAAAAAGTTGAAGCATTTCATCATCCAGACATTAAAAACCCTCTTTTTGTTAACCTGCTGCCATAAATTATTAAATGAATTCCTCCAGAGCACCTTTATCTGCCAGTCCAGATGCTGTTGGGGAGAAAATGTTTGTTGTGTTGTGTGTATAAAAAACTTCCAAGTGGCCATGGTTTTTAATCTGAAGCTTCTCAGTGAGGAGGGGTGGAAGGATATTTTCCCCTTTCACAGTCCCTATTCATGATTTAGGTTTGATGTGGGTGTATTTTTACACATAAATCACGCCTGGAGCAGTTTTAAGACCAGCCGATGACCATATCAGTGAGGGCAGTACAAGATGTACCATTTTATATCATCATCCAAGGATGGTTTCTATTTCATAAAGCACTTGAAGCAGCCCAAAGTGTCTGTCATTCAGAAGGGGTATTTTTGTGCTTGTAAATACTTTATGAATCTTGCGTATATTGCTCTCTGGTGTAACATTATTAAACACAGTTTAGCAGTGACTATGGAAACTCACCATGTCAACCCTGCCCGCTCTACACTGCTGCATCCGCCTTATTAAGTGCGCCTGCTGGGCAAACCACTGTAGACTGTGGACACTGCAAGTGTTACAGGAAAGAGGATTCACAGGCAAAGCAATAAAAGGAAAATGCAGCAGTAGGCATATGCAAAGAGGAGGAGGCAAGGATGAAGATTATTGCTTGAAGAAAGGATTTAATTAGTCAGAAATTTGTCTTTGGCTTGCTGTTTTCTTTCATTGTTTGTTAATGTCAGTGCATTCATGCTGCGATGATATAAAAGAGGTGTAAATAATAAAACGGATGATGACTGAATGAGTGCATTGTCACACCAGCATACTGATAACCACTTGGGAGGTGGTTGCTCACATTTTCAGAGGTGAAAGAGGTAAACTTTCATGTTTTCCCCAGTGTAAAATATATTTAATCACCTCAGACATGCATTCAATCTACTAAAAGTAAACGATGGTATTTTGTAAAATATGTACAGTATGCACACTGTACACCTTTTAGATCTTAACAATGGCATGATCATGGATCATGGATTTAGTTCATGTCCACTCACTGATTACTAGTGATGTCAAATATAGTCCCACTGAATGGAAACCGTTCCTCATAACAGCTGCTTTTAATGCTGTCTTAATTAGATGTTTTCTATCACCCACACACCATATGCCAAAAAGTCATACTGTAGGCCTATGTGGGTGGATGTTTGGTTGTTTTAAATATGTAAATTCGGTGTTTGTAGCAGCATTTTTTTACTCTATATTTTGAAAGTAACACAAGGCATTTTAAGTTTCTATGCAGCACAACTGGGAAGACGTTCTAATATTTCAGCTGAAGATTTCTGTTGAAACAAGCCAACTTTATATGACTCCTTTTGTTCCTATTAGCAATCAACGTGTGTAACAGTAGGACATGTTGACAAAATATCCAAATCAACACTTATCCCTGTTCCTATTAGAAACTGTTAACACTAAGATAATCAGAATCAGAAAAAGATTTATTGACAGGTATAGTTAACACAATACGAGGAATTTGTTCTGGTGGGTTGGTGCAACATAAATATGCAAAAAAACAAGATAAAGCAGAAGATACAAATATAAAATATATAAAGTAAGAGTGTAGTAGTGCAAAACAAGTAACAGTGTAACAGTGCAAGAAACAGAGCCACGGAATTTTGTACAAGAATGTTTGGAGTGCGAGATATATATTGATATTTACATTGATATTTACATTTATACAGGTTTTTAGTGCAACTTTATGGTGTGGATGTGCAGCATGACCAGCAACAGTGCCGGTGATGTGCATTAATGAACACAATTAATGAACACATAATAATGGTGGTATTTGTGCTGCCATGTCAGAGTTAAATTGAACTGCTGACAGGCTCATAAAGCATGAAGTAGTCTGCTGCACTCTGCTGGTGGTAAATGATCAGTACATTAGGACATATACTGTGGGTCAGTCTCTCTTTGTGTGCGAGCATAGGCATCCAATAATCTGATTATGTTTCAATAAGCAAAAACAATATCTGGTATACTGGTATAGACAGATGATTGTGATATCTTCTTTGACCCGGATCCTGCTGTTGACTACCTCATCTGTTAAATTATTTACATATTCAAATATATGACATATACATATGTGCTGCTCTTTTACCTCTAAACTAACAGTGGTTAGTGTGAGTTTATGAGTAATGCACATGTAAATGAACACGATACAAACTGCATATTGTGCGTTTCTGGCATGTGAAATTAAGTTTAGAGGGAAAATGGAGGAAGAGATGGTTCCCTGCGCGCCAAAGGAAGTCATGTTGGCAGCACGTGACCTTCACGTAGCAGTGTACTGTCCTCTCATTGGAGGAGGCTCGTGCCCACTCCCACCGCATCCGCGTGTGTCTTTCCCGCGAACAGGCGGGGCACGAGCCGAGAAGCTACTTAGCTGCGTGATGTGCGGGGGCTCAGCTCACCGTCGTTAAGATAATCTCAACAGTACGGTAAAAACAGTGTTTAGAGTAGCGCACTATGTCGAAACAAAGCTCCCTCTTCAGCTTCTTCAGCAAGTCTCCTCCGCCGGTCACCAAGCCGAAGCCCAGTCCCTCTCCCACCGAGGCGGACCTGCCGTCTTCCGTCAAGAAGTCCAGCTCGTCTCCGAAGGAGCAAGCGAAGCAGACACAGCAACAACAGTCGGCTAAGAGCAGCAAAGTCACGCAGAAAAGTCACGACAAGTCTTTGAAAGGGGGACTCGAAAAACTGTTCGGCGACAAGGCCCCAGCAGTCAAACCAAGGTGAGTTAGCCGAGGTGTAGTTACTGGAGACTCCTGGGTCTCCTCTCTGGACTCATGCAGCACGTTTTTAAGTTTCCGTTTAACAGGTGAAGCTGGTTGGGTTTTTGGTCATGATTTGTTTTCATCTCAAGTCCTGCAGGCTGTGCTTTGGTGATGTTTAATTCAGGGCTAAAGACTCTACTTTAACAAAGCAGGACGCAGAGATAAAATGAGAGACGCATCCTTGTTTTTAATCCAGGGAAGATGTTGGACTCATGCTGTTTATTATCAATAAACGTCTCACACATGAACAGCCTAGCACACATAGACTGTATAATAAACACCACATAGTGTCTAAACTGCAGTAAGAGGACTACATCCTCCTGACTCTCTTACCCATCAGCCCCTAATAGCACGTGCAGGTCAGACTGCAGCTTCACCACCAGCTGTAAACACATCAACCAAGGACTTGCTCTAGTTTAGACAGTGTGGAAGTCAGAGATAATGCATGACATGATAATCCCCTCCTTTATTCATAACAAAGAGTAGTAAAAGATGTCAATAATAATAAAAAATGAAGGCCATCAATCACATCAATACTTGTATTAATGCCCATAACATAAAAAACCACAAATACCCAAATACTTAATGCATTTGACAACTAGAAAAGCACTCAGCGAGTGCAAACCGCCAACGCGGCAACGGCGAGTTTTTATCTAAGGGTACCCCCGCCGCCAAGGAAGTTATGTTTTCACTGGAGTTGTTTGTCTGTTTGTTGGTTTGTCGGTTTACAAAGTAACCCAAAAATTTATGGATGTTTTTTTGATGACATTTTCAGGATTAGCCAGATGAGGCCTAACTTAAAACTGATTAAATTTTGGTGGTGCAGTTGAATCGGATCCGATCACCACCAAAAAAATAAGTTAGGCCACTTCTGACCAACCCTAAAAAGTTCAACAGAATATGTCCATAACTTTTTGAGTTATTTTGCAAACCTACAAACAAATAAACAACCAGACAAACCCTGGTGAAAACATAACCTCGTTGGTGGAGGTAATTAAATGGTGTGTCATATTTAAGAAAACTGTAGCCAGGAAAAAAACTGCATGTTAAATAACTGTGATTTGTGCTTGTATATATTCCCTACATACGTATACTTTATTTAGTCATAAATCTGTTTATTCAAGCTATTCAGTGGACATTAGCTTTATGTGGAGATTTGTTCCACTTTGACAGTTGCTAAATACTCACAGTGTCTATGTAGTAATAAGAGACTCTTAGTCATTGTCATGTTCTTTTTATTTATTTATTTTTTCTTCAACAGATGTGTTTTCAGCGCTGGTGCCCTTGTGTGGGTGAAACTGGAGGGACACCCCTGGTGGCCAGCCATGGTGGTTCCCCAACCTCTGACTGGGCAGCAGATGAGGGGCAGTGGTCGAGCCCAACGCATACATGTCCATTTCTTTGATGAACCTGCCACTAGAGGATGGGTCAGCACCAAATACGTCCGAGAGTACCGAGGTTGGCTTCAGTTTGTCCCTTAATTAATGCTGATTATTATCTTAAAGCAGTGTCTCCACTGTGCTGTTCCTCACAGTAAGCTATGTGAGTTTTGTTTGCTGTGGTTTAATGGTGGGTTGTCTCTTGTGTAATGTTCTGTAGGTTCTAACAGCAGTGATGCTAAAACAGGAGGTGTGTTCTTCAGTGGTAAACCTGTGATCCGCCGTGCTATGGAGCTTGCTGATCAAGTTATGTTTGACAGTCCTGAAAAAAGATTGAAGATGCCTCTCTGTATGGACCCATCTGATGATGAGGAGGAGGATGATGATGATGATGAAGAAGAAATGGAGGTAGCTTTGAATTGACTACTATGTCACTAATATGAACGAAGACGGTCTGTGTTTCTACTATAAATAACATTTGTCATTGTAATGCCTGTTTCTCATCACTAGCGATTGTCTTTGTTCGATCTAATGAGCTCATTAATACATTTTTTAATTTCTTTTTGATTATTTTCAGATTGACAAGTCAACAATCACTGATGAGGAGGTCAGTGATGAGGACAAACAGAAAAATGAGACAGTGAAGCCGTCGAAGGTCAGTCGGCGTTCATCTCGTGCTTCAACAGAGAAGGAAAATAAGGCCAAGCGTCGCCGCGTAATTGTAGCCTCGGACAGCGATGGATCAGATGATGAATTCAAACCAGAACATGCAGCATCCAGCAGTGAGGATGAGGAGGAAGAAGCAGTGAAGAGCAGCGAAGAGGAGACTACAGCTGAGTCAGAAGCAGAAAGTCCCATCAAACCTGCAAAGCGCAAACGTCCTGCAGCGAAATCTGCTTCTACAAAATCTGAGATTCCTACTACCCCTTCTGTTGCACCAAAGCGTGCTCCAGCAGCAGCTACTGTCAGTGCAAAGTCTCGTCTGTCTGCCTTCTCTGCTCCTGACAACTTTGAGAGCCAGGCAAACTCATCTGGCACAGGTGGGTCCGCCACAGTTTGGGACCATGAGAAGCTGGAGTGGTGGCAGGATGGCAGGAGGAAAGACAGCCGAAGACGGCGACAGACGGATGATGACTACGATCCCACCACCCTGTATGTGCCCGAAGACTTTCTAAACAGAAGCAGTCCTGGGATGCGTCGTTGGTGGGAGCTCAAATCTCAGATGTTTGACACAGTTATTTTCTATAAGGTGGGGAAGTTCTACGAGCTCTACCACATGGATGCTGTGATCGGGGTCAACGAGCTGGGACTAACGTTCATGAAGGGGACGTGGGCACACTCAGGCTTCCCAGAGATCGGCTTTGCACGTTTCTCAGATGTTCTGGTCCAGAAAGGCTACAAGGTTGCTCGTGTGGAGCAGACGGAGACCCCGGAGATGATGGAAGCGCGCTGTAAGAGCATGGCTAAGCCCACCAAGTTTGACCGTGTGGTGCGGAGAGAAGTGTGCCGCATTATCACGCGTGGTACCCAAACCTACAGCGTGTTGGACGGTGCTCCTTCTGAGAGTCAGAGCAAGTTCCTGCTGAGTTTAAAGGAAAAGGCTGAAGAGGAAAGCTCCGGCAGCTGCCGTACCTACGGTGTCTGCTTTGTAGATACTTCTGTGGGTTATTTTCATATCGGTCAGTTCCCCGATGATCGTCACTGCTCTCGTCTCCGCACTCTGATTGCACACTTTGCGCCTGCAGAAGTGCTCTTTGAAAAGGGAAACCCATCTGTTGAAACGCGGAAAATACTGAAGGCATCTCTGTCCTCAGCTCTACAGGAAGGACTGAATGCAGGCACCCAGTTCTGGGATGCCCAGAAGACCCTGAAAACCCTCTCAGAAGAAGATTACTTTAAAGAGGCTGCTAGTAAGAATCAGGGGCAGGCAAACTTTCTTCCTGCTCCTCTAAAAAAGATGACCTCCAAGAGCGATTCCCTGTGCCTCACTCCTAAAGAGGGCTGTGAGCTGGGCTTGTCGGCACTGGGTGGATGCATTTTCTACCTAAAGAAATGTCTGGTAGACCAAGAGCTGCTGTCATTGGCCAACTTTGAAGAATATGTCCCCGTCGATGTTGAGCTGGAGAAATTTTCTGGATCTGCCAGTTTCTTTGCAAAGACCCGTCAGCGGATGGTCCTCGATGGAGTGACTCTGGCAAACTTGGAAATCTTCCAGAATGGGTCAGGTGGAACAGAAGGGACGCTGCTGGAGCGTTTGGACACCTGCTGCACCCCGTTTGGTAAAAGGTTGCTGAAGCAGTGGCTCTGTGCTCCCCTGTGTAACCCCACATCCATCAAGGACAGACTGGATGCAGTGGAGGAGCTGATGACAGCTCAGGCCCAGGCTACGGAGGTGTCCGATCTGCTGAAGAAGCTCCCAGATTTGGAGCGTCTTCTGAGTAAAATCCACAGCATTGGATCTCCACTGAAGAGCCAGGATCACCCTGATGGCAGAGCAGTTCTCTATGAGGAGGTCACCTACAGCAAGCGCAAGATAGCGGACTTCCTCTCAGCACTGGAAGGTTTCAAAACTATGCAGGAGATCATTAAAATCCTCGGCCCGGTGTCGAACAAATCTCAATCCAAATTGTTCCGTCAAATCGTCAGCCTGAAAGGTGAAGCGGACGGTCTCTTTCCCGACTTCACTGCTGAACTGAGGCGCTGGGAGACGGCCTTCGACCACCAGAAAGCCCGCACCACTGGCGTCATAACCCCGAAAGCTGGCTTTGACCCAGAGTACGACCAGGCCCTGACTTCAATCAAGAGCTGTGAACGAGAGCTGCAGGACTACCTGGACAGACAGAAGAAGAGGCTTGGCTGTCAAAGCATGTCCTATTGGGGGACTGGGCGAAACCGCTACCAGATGGAGGTGCCTGACAGAGTCTCAGAGAAGAACATTCCTGAGGAGTACGAGGTGAAGTCCACAAAGAAAGGCTGGAAGCGTTATGTGACAAAGAAGACCGAACAGCTGTTTTCAGAGCTGCAGGGATTTGAGGAGAAGAGAGACGCTGCCCTGAAAGACTGTATGAGGAGGCTCTTCTACAACTTTGACAAGAACTACAAAGACTGGAAGACTGGTGTGGAGTGCATGGCAGTGATTGGTAACCACTGTTTTTATTTTTGGTTGTAAGCCCCTTTCTTTTTTAAATTACTGCAGCACAAAGTGTTGTTTATCTCAAACTTAATGTTTGTGAGGGGAAAGAAAGGGGGGGAACAGTCCTATCTTGGCTTGTGAAAATGCGTTGCTGCAGGTGTCTGCTCTGAATTCATTTCCTGCAGATGTTGTGATAGTTTTCATAATGTGTGTTTAAGATGCCAGTGTTGCTCCAGTCTGAGTGCTTGTTAGAAATCCAGCTGTCATTTTGGAGCTATTCCATTATTCCACTTGGCTAAGTTGACATCATTTAGATTGTTCATCACTGTTATGGAAATTGTTCACTCGTGTTTGTTCCTTGATGGGGAGAGCTAATTGCTTAGTTTACTACTAATCTCTGGTGCAGTAAGATAATGTGCTTATGTTTTCCTGCCAGTGGACTATCACTCGGCCACAGGTTTGTTTCTGGGGGTGCAACGATTAGTCAACATTCGTTGCCGGTAATTCGTCGATAATAATATTCGGTGACGTCTCAGCCAGAAACACACATGCGTGACCAATGACCAGCAAGCAAGAGAAATGGCTACGACCACTGCTGTCATTGCAGCAGCACTGTGAGCCCGGCGTTTGAGTGATGGCGCGTTCAGGTTGTACAGGAATGTTGGAATTTCCAAGCTCCAAGTTGGAAGTTAAACTATTACTTTTAACAACACATAACTTTTGGTATAAGTAATCAACAAAGTAATTGAGTTACTTTTTGAATTAAGTAACTATTAACAGTAACTAGTTAATATTTTTCAGTAACTGTCACAACACTGGAGGCATGTGGGACACTTGAAGGATGCAGTTTCTGTTCACTACAGAATCCATCCATCTGTTTTCTACGGCTTATCTTCACAAAGGTTGCGAGGCACTACAGAATACTCACACAAAATGCACTTTTCTGTTTGACAAAGCTCAATAGCTTTTGGGTTGTTTTGTTGTTTGTTTTTATTGTTGCCATTTTGAATGTCCTTTCTTTACATAAAAATGATACAGTTCATAAATATTTCTGAATGATAGCAGTCAACACAGTTGTTATAGTGTAATCTTTAACATCTTTATTGTCGATAGGTTAGTCGACTATCAAAATAGTTGTTAGTTGCGGTCCTATTTGTTTTCTTTAGTTTTAAGGGCTGAGTAGCATAATAATCCCATAAAATACTAGGAGAGCAGGTAGCTAATAGTCGTGTTTATAACATTAAAGGATGGCTGGTTCAGTGCTGACTTGTCCGTTCTTTTCAGATGTGCTGCTGGCCTTGTCACGCTACAGTCAGGGCGGAGACGGGCCGATGGCCAGGCCTCAGCTGGTGCTCCCTGACAATGAAGTGCCTTTCCTTGACCTCACTGGTTCCCGCCACCCTTGTGTCACCAAGACCTTTTTTGGCGATGACTTCATCCCCAATGACATCTACATCGGATGCCCTGGTAGCGGTGAGGAAAAAGAGCATGCCTCCTGTGTCCTTGTCACAGGACCAAACATGGGTGGAAAGTCTACTCTCATGAGACAGGTGGGTAATTAATGGATGTTGACTATAAAACCTTAACAGGAGTAAGTGCGCGGTTAGACGTAAGCTTAATTTTAGATCCACACGGACAGTGCAGGTCTATTTGAAGTCCCTGCTGGCTGTTCTCTCTGTGCAGTGTGGACTGGTGATTATCCTCGCTCAGCTGGGTTGCTACGTTCCTGCAGAGAGCCTGCGCTTCACACCAGTTGACAGGGTCTTCACTCGGCTGGGAGCCTCAGATCGCATTATGGCCGGTAACAATCATGAACTCCTGTACTGTAACACATGAGGTCAGTATCTTAAGCTTTCACCCCATGGTCTAATATGTCTTCTTTAGGAGAGAGTACCTTCTTCGTGGAGCTCAGTGAGACTGCCAGCATCCTGCACCACGCCACTAAACACTCACTTGTGCTCCTGGATGAATTAGGTATGTCTTTGTTGCTCAGTGTCCTCAGCACCGTTCTTCTTGTGGTGTTTTCTAGTTGTAACCATTCAGCCGTGAACCATTCGCAGGAAGGGGCACAGCCACATATGATGGCACAGCGATTGCCAGTGCCGTTGTGAAGGAGCTAGCTGAGAAGATCTGCTGTCGCACTCTCTTCTCCACACATTATCACTCACTGGTGGAGGACTACGCCAACAACCCTGCTGTGCGGTTGGGCCACATGGTGAGTACCCACAATGCAAAACATGTCAAACACGGCACAGCACAGGCAAGCAGGCGCAAACGGTAAAAAGCTATATTATAGTAAATATTTAGGACATGCTGTCAGAATCCTATTTGGTTATTGCTTCCGGTCTGACCCCCCCCCCCCCAATATTTTTCAGTTATATACAGTCTATTTCCTTATAATTAATTAGTTATAAGTAACTTTTGAAGTCATATTTCTTGATTTCATACAGAATATGGAACATATCAAGTATATCATTTCACACAAACAAGTTACCCCTTCCCTGATAAGTTGTTAAAGCTGTGAAATAATTCTTTTAAATCCTAAAATGTCTCACAGATCACACAACGTTGTTTCAACAGGGTTAACTAGCACTCTGAGGCCTTGTTTGCACGAGAACGCTTGCAGGTAAAAACGACAAAATACTTTATTGGAAGTGCCTTTCGTTTAGACGGTGACAGCATTTTTGGGGCTTGAAAACGCAAAGAAATGAAACCACCCTCCAGAGTGGAAAACTTGAATACGCTCCGCCGTAGCGTTTCCGTCTACACTGCCAATGACACTGACAATGAAACGCACTCAGATCTGCTCACGTCGTGTGCGCGTTTACGTCACACGTGTGCCAGTACAATGAAATAAACAAACATGTCAGATTATTTCCATGTGTCAGATCTTCAACATTCTACTATTGTACAGATAGTGTTACTGAACAGAGAAGGATCTGTAATTACGTGCGTAATCTGCGTTGTCCTCCTGGAAACGCTCGTCTAAACACGGAAAACAAGTGAAGATGCGATGCCACTTTTGCGTCTTCTGTTCAGATGGTCATCATATAATATAAACGTAGCCTGAGTGATGTGCTGGTGTTGTGGATAATGTCTCTGTTTGGTCCCTCCCAGGCCTGCATGGTGGAGAATGAATGTGAGGATCCAAGTCAGGAGACGATCACGTTCCTCTACAAGTTCATCACTGGTGCTTGTCCTAAGAGTTACGGCTTTAATGCCGCTCGATTGGCCTGCCTGCCAGAGGCTGTCATCCAATCAGGACACAGGAAGGCCAGAGAGTTTGAGAGGAACACCATCAGTCTCAGACTCTTTAAGTATGTATTAATATATTATGTATGTAGTATGTATTTAAAATATCAATATTTTTTTTCCTTTTAGTGGCATCCAAAGCAGTGATTTGAACTTGGTATCAGTAAATGCTGAAGCTTAACAATATAACCCACCCCCTTTCTCTCATCTTGCAGGAAGCTCTGCCTGTTTGCTGAAGATGATACACTGGGCAAGACACACCTTTCTTCCCTTTTCCAGATGCTCAACACTCTCTAGTTTGGGGGTAAAAAGTTGTTCTTGCTGAAAAACACTTGGAAAAAAACACTAATGTTATGATTTAATAAAGTTTATTTTTAAAAAAGGACAATGTTTCATCTAGGAAATTAAACCCTTTAATTCACGCTAGCACCTACATAACGGTTATTGAATACTTCACAATATATTAAGTCTAGATGTTATGATACATGCATACATTTCAGTCTGTATGAGAACCCACAATCACCAGTACACATGAATGGGGAGGAAAGGGGGGGAACCATATAGCGCTGTATACAGATATACTTGTCTCAGCTTCAATAGAGTAAAGCCTTTTAAGTTCTCCAGCAACACTGGCAAACAAGGGAAAATTAGCCATGCTTTCACCACACTTGTCTTTTTTTTTCCTTGAATGTAAAGTGTCATCTTAAAAATAAATCCTGACAGGCCATGTAACAGCAATTTTGTTTGTTATTGCAGAAAACAAGATAACCACGGTGAGATATATATATATATATATATATATATATATATATATATATATATATATATATATATATATATATATTTTATAACCTACTTGACTGAAATACATGAGGTTTCCTAACTGATGCATTCAGAATGTAATGCCCTGACCTCAACCATCAATGTGTTTCCTTTAATTTGATGAATAAGAAAAGTATATAAAGAAGAATAACACCTGTCCCTGGATAAACAGAAAGTTGTCTTGTGTGAAAGACCAGTACACACAGGAAATAAACAAAAATATGCATAGATTATGTACATCAGACTAAACGCTTCAAAGACAAACATTTACGGTGCTACTCCAAGCAGGGAAAAAAAAACTATACAGGTCTGGTGAAAGCACATTTCAACATCTGTTGTTCGGTATTGCAAATGTAAATGAGTCAACATTGCTGGAGAAAATGTTTAGTGTTTTCCTCTTTTCTCTTTCACAGAAAGAATTTAGATACTGCGACATGTATAATTACAGCAATTCTAGGGTATAATAACCAAAAAATGGACACATTTAATAAAATAAAGACATTCAAGTACAGTAAGATTTTTGCATGAAAATACAAAACTACACAAAAAGCATTAAAATCAAATCTCAACAGTTGCCTTGAGGAGGAGAAAAAACAAAAAGCTGAAGTGCTAGGTCATTTTCCCCGTACATATACGAGCATGTCGGTTGCCCAGTGATGGAAGCATTATTGTATTTTGGGGGGAGAAAAGTTGTGCCTGTCTTGGCGAAGCGTCTGTACATCACTGCACTATTTCATTCCTCCACTGCTTCAAAGCAGGTGAGCCTCTGTGGCGTTTTCGTCCGTCTCACAGCGGCTTCGCTTTGCAACCAAACAACACACCCACAAACCCTGAGTCAGCTGCTCTTCGGCTCTCTCTCCCATTGGCGTCTCTTTTCTTTGTCGAATAATTGAAGAAAAAAGAAAAAGCGAGGCATCCATAATCACACTTTTTTCTTAAATGTCTCCTTTTAGCATATTCCTGTTGTCTCTTTTTCTTTTTAAAAGACTTTATATGCTCTGTATTTCAGTTTAGGATGTCCTCCTCCACTACACAACTCAAAATGTCTGATGTCCATGGAAGCACAGGAGGACCTCAGCTCGAGCTCAGTTGTGCTGCAGTGTATTAGACTCTATAGGAGGAGCTGAGTCATACAGTGTGTCCGTGTCGTGGGTCGGCTCGCCAGCTAACGTGCAAGGATTTGACAGCGTCCCCGCACCACAGTCGCAGAAGAATCTGCAAGCAGAGAAACAACTGTGTTGAGTTAAATCAGGGTGTGTTTACATCAAAACATATTTGTTCTCTCTAGTAATACAGCGTCAATGATACTGACCTATCGTGCCTGATGAACTCTACGTCATGTCCTTGATGACACTTCTTGATGCAGTTCACACAGATGGCGTTGCGGTCTGTTGTGTTACAGGTGTGACACCTGTGGGAGGGGACAACAAGTTGTGTTTATTAACGACCACAAGCCGGACAGACAGTGAGACCGTGATTCACCTTGATTGCAAGTATAACAAATTACCTGTAAAAATCGTGCATTGGGTAGCTGGTGTAACTTGAAATCTTGTACAGGCACTGACCTCTGCTCACAGCCTTTTCAATAGCATCTTGATTGTTCATTATTTTATTATCTGGAAAAAAGAAAAGCAAAGGAAGATGGTGGTAAACTTGAAGTCGCTTCAGAGAGAAAATATGTCATATCTTTGGAACCAAGAATACCTTTCATTGTGACATTAACACCGGATGCAAGAAACAACCCCCCAAAGCGATTGTTGAAGATCTGGTTGCCTTCCAGAGTCGCTGTGGCATGATTGGTGATCTCAATACCTGGTTTAAAAACAAAACATTTCATATTACAGAGTTCCTAGCTCCTATTAGTGAGGCATGCTGTACATCACTGATGTTTACATGAGATGACAGCCTGTGCACAGTCGTAACCCACCTGCTGCGAAGCCGTCAAATATCCTGTTTTTCCGCAGCACAGGGTGGCTGTTGGTGCTAATGAGGACACCTGCTTGGGCATTTCTGAAGATGTCATTTTCCTCTAACAAACCTGAGGAGGAAAAACACAATATCAGGTATTTGTACAGTTTGAATTTCACTTCAGTGGCTTTGGTCCTTATCCCCTCATTTTCGTAGAATAAAACAGATTAGTTACCTCTTCCTCCGTTGAATATACAGATCCCACCGTCTCTCCCGTCGTGGATCTTATTCCTCCGCAGAGTGGGGTTGCTGTCTGTCTTGATCCACACTCCTGCCATAGCATTGTCAAAGATCTCATTGTCCTCGATGAAGCCCAAGCCTGAAAACATTCAAGTTTCATTGTGAGGGAAGACCTGGTGTCACCTTGATGTGTTTTTTTTAAGACCAAACAGAAAAGACTTCTGCTTCTCACCTGAGTTGTAAACCAAAATGCCTCCATTCTGGCCTCCCCAGATCTTGTTCCGTCTGATCTTGGGATTACTGCCGGTCCTATAAAAAAAAAAATATAATAAAATAAATAAATAAAGGGACAGGGTTGGAGGACAGTTGATCCTTCACTTCACTGCTGAATTTCCTTCCTCACCCAAACATCTGAACCTCAGGACAACCGACTCAAGTCTTTGGACTTCTTTATTCAGATGCATTTATCCAAACATTCACAAAACACAATTAACTAATTCCATATTAGTGTAACTTCCCACGAACCTTATTTGAACCCCAGAGTACATGTGATTGTAGATATCATTGTCCTCCAGTACGCCATGGCCATTGTCATAAAAGTAGACTCCAACCTGTTTAAATGACAGTGAAAATACACATTAGCTCATTTTTTTAAAATGATAGAACAGTGAGTCTTGTTTTGTCATTGGTGATCACATCACATTTGCAAGCTCAACTACATCATACCAGGTAACAGTGGTCATCTCATGAAAATGTGCATGGAGCTTGTCACTTTACATTTATTTCTCATCATTAGCTTGTAGCTAGTCTGTAGCTAGTCTGTAGCTGTACCTGCTTCCCGCTGTGTATCCTGTTCCTCCTCAGTACTGGCGTACTGCCCGTTGTCACCCACACTCCTGCCAGCGTGTTGCTGTACACTTCATTCTCCTCTATGACGCCTTGTCCTTTTTCATGCTGTGCAATACCAAACCATCATACATCAGTGGTGTGTTTATGATTTACCGCATAAGAAAAGCAGCCCATGGAAAAAATGGGTTTATATTTACCACGTATATGCCGCCATGCTGGCCGTCATGGATTTTGTTGTGTCGGACAATAGGGCAGCTGTTAGTCCTGATCTGGATTCCTGCCAGGGCGTTACCGTAGATGTCATTCCCTTCAATGAGGCCTCGTCCATCACCGAAAATATAAACGCCACCTTGGTTGCCATTAAAAATGGCATTGCCCCTGTATTTGGGCAAAACAACTCATTTTAGGACATGATACAACTTTAAATTCAGTATATGGCCTCTGTCAGCCAGGCCACACTGACCTTATCGTGGGGTCACTGTTGGACGTGATCCACACCCCGGCAAAGTTATTTGCATAGATCTTGTTTTCAATGAACTGGCCGCGGCCCTTTTCGTGCACGTAGATGCCCCCCGTCTGACCATGATGGATCTCACAACGAACCACGGTTGGATTGGCGTACGCTTTCACCTCAAAGCCGGCTATACGGTTCCTATGGATGTTACAGCTCTCAAAGTAACCCTGGAAATGACAGGAATATTTGAACATACTGTGGCATCGCAGTGATGGTCAAACAGTGGCAGTCAGTTGTATCTTACCATGCCGTGGTCGAATGTAAAAACGCCAACGTCTCTGCCGTGGTGGATGTGATTCCGTCTGATGATGGGGTTGCCGTGGTTTTTAACCCAGATCCCAGCCAGAGCGTTGTTTGAGATCTCATTGTCTTCATATATTCCCTGTATGATGTTAAATAAATTTGAGGCTTTCTTTCGTATCATATTTTCATTTTAACCTTGTATATGGACTCTGCTACGCTTGTTTAATCGTCCTGCAGCTGCCACAGAGGTCTGATTCTTTTCCTTCCTTTTTTCCTTTTTGTATTAGTATTAGTATTGACTGCTGTCAAGATGGAAGGACCGTTTCACCCAGGATAACTAAAAGTGCCTCTGAACAGAATTACCAACTATAGCTTCAAGATACCACATATGCTGACACAGAATAGAATAACTTTATTGATCCCAGCCTGGGAAATTATGCCTTTAAGTCTTAATGTAATACTTGGCAACATGTGGTGAAATCTATGCATTACCTGTGCATGGTCCGTGATGTAAAGACCAACATTTTCACAGTCACTAATGTTGCAGTGCTTGATCGTCGGACACGCCCCCTGGCCGCTGACGCAGACAGCTGACCCCACTGAGAAAAGTAGGACAAGTATGAATTATTGCAGAAATATCCACGTCCAACCTGTTGTGAGATCCTCACAATGAAGGAGTGTTTACTTGCAACAACACCTTGTCATTTTTCATAAATGTCTGTAATACAACTTCTCCGTCCCATTAATCAGCTCACAACCCCTCACATTTATCTTGAAATCCCCTTTGACGGTTCGGAACCACTGAAGTAAAGGAGCTGATGACTCACCTGTGCATGTGCTGCGTATGATGCAGTGGTCGATGATAGGGCTGCAGTTGACTGTAATCTCCAAGCAGTGGTGTGCATTGTGGTGCTGGGCAGATTTATCGTCAGGATTGAACTGCAACACAAACAGAAGCTGTTAACTTAACGGACTTGGTGAGTGTTCATTTAAACCATTTAGGTCATTTGGGGGAAAAAAAGGATGTGGCTCACATGCCACCTCAAAAGAGAGATAAAAAGTCATCTCACCCTAATGGTCATATATCCAACATAAGCATCTTCTGAGCCTTCCATGAATACAAACGTAGAGTCTCTGGTATTTTCAATGATGACTTTCTCTGCTACTTTCCCAGGAGCTGCAAAAAAAAACAAAAAACAGAATGGTTAAATGAGAGACGAGACAAAACAAATGCTCACTGAAAATGTGACCATGAGTTCACATACCAGCTCCAATCATTGTGATAGGCGACTCAATGTAGATCCATTCATCTGTGTAAATACCAGAGTGGACGAATATCAGGCCGTCAAAGTGAGGCTCCTGACCTCCTCCGAGAGCATCCTCAATGGTGTCATAGTACTGGAGAAAACATCACACATGAGGTTAATGACTGGAGCATTAAGGGGGGGGGACTATAAGTAATAGTTTACTTACAAACATGTTATCTCTCCCTTTGTATCTGGCTGGATTACTGTAGAAGTGTTCTGCAAAGCCCGGCTTCACGTGTGCTCCTTTATACTGTGAAAATAAAATCACATTATTTTTCACACAATAAAGAACAATGCCTGGGGAACAATTTCAGACCAAAGAAACATCATCAGAAAACAATCCTAAAATGTCATTACATCTTACATAATACAAATTAAAAACGTATTCTCTTCTTTCCTCTGCATGTCACCATTATAGCCTGCGGTGTTGCCCTTTCACATGACATTAGCTGTCTTCACACAGGAGGATTTAAAGTCACACTGAAGCAACTTTAGGCAACTACGATGTTGATGTAAATCTTGTCTGTTCCTCAACACATCCCTTTAAAGTTCAAGCCTGCATCATACCTCAACTTTCATTTTCATTTTCCACATCAGCCGGTTTCACAGCAGTGTTTAGGAAGGTTTTAGTAAAAGATCATTTGCAGTTGTGTTTTCTATCTTGACATAAAAACATGAAGATGTTTTTTTTTTTTTTTAAGCACAAAAATGTACGTGTTAAAAATACATTAGACAATATTTCAAACAGTAAGCCCACAGGAGGTTCCATACCAGCTGCTGAAAACTTTCCTTCCACGGGTTCGGCTGCTCGTACTCTTCTGGGTTTATCTGGTAGAACTTCCCCGCCTCAGGATGCATCATGGGACGAGTGTATTCAAACACTTCCATGTATAGCCTCTTCCTGAAATGTGATGGTAAAACGTGTCAGAATTTCTCAGTCTACAAGCTCTTTCACTTGACTCAGTAAAAGCAAGTACAAACTTGATAATTAACTCCAACTGAAGCAAAAAAAAAAAAAAAAAAGTCAAAGGTCACGCCCTGAGGTTGATGACAGTTCTCTACTAATGCTTCGCTGTCATTGTCAACTGACCTCAGAACATTTGATTAAAACATTTATAAGATACAAATGTTCAAGCTGCTGTTAAACTATGTGTTAAATATACACTCACAAACAAAAGGAGCACAGCAAATGACACAACGTTACTGGTTAGGAGGAAACCCAACACCAACAAGTCTCACCAGAGGATGGGGTCATTGGCCAGCTCGCTGAAGCGCTTGCACACACATGCTGCGCGGCACAAGTCCTGCTCCAACAGGTACGAGAAGATCTTTAGCACCACCTCATCTGGAAGCTTCTCCTGCAAATACTGCTCTGCTGGAGCTGCTGGGAGGAGGATGGCCGTGCAATTAGAATAAAATATTTTCAAAAGGACAGGGTTTTGAGTGGGGTTTGACAACCACGGCCATACAAGCATATATATAGCAAGATCACACACAGAGTACCATCTCTCGAGCTGTAATAGCAATAGGTATATGTAGAAATTAACTTTTTTTAAATATATTAAAAATGCAAAGATCTGAATTGCCCAAACATTATCCAAAATATATTGTTAAAAAGGGGGCTGAAATATATAAACAAGTACAATCACTAGCAAGTGTATTGTGTAGATAAATTTCATTTTTGGGTTTAAAACAGATCATGTGTTACTGTGAGTGCAACATGAGGTGAAGTGACCATTTGCTTGGACACCACAAACCATGTATGATGAATTTAAAGCCAGAACCAAATGCCATCAAGACAAACATCTATTTCGGATGCTTTGGGAAGAGCTGCACTGTATGAGAAAGACTCCAAACACCACAAATAACAGACTATAATTTCTGCTTTGTGAAACTGGTGGTGCTACTTCATGTCATTCCCAAGGAGACTTTTAAAGAGAAGATCTGTACTCTTTAGAGGTTGCTGCCATTACACATCTACTTTTCCTCTGTTAACTTCCAAAAGTTGACATCAAGTGCCATGTTGCTGATGCATGCACTCTCAACTGTGTGTTATTACACACGACATTATGAAAACCAAAGTAAAACAAATCACCATTTGCAAACAAAACAAACAGGTGTTCAGTAATGAGAAACTTTATGATGCACAGCATGGCACATTTTGACACATTGCTCTCATTATACATGAGAAGATGAATCCTGAAATCACCTTTGATTAAGATACACAACTCTCAAATAATGTGTTCGTAATTACCTGGTGACTCTTGACACTTTCCTGAAACTCTGGGGCGCTTAGGTCGGTGTCCAAAGTTTTCTGTGGTTGAAGTGGAAGCACCCTGTAGATGAAATAAAAAAAAAAGTCAGCGGAGATATTAGGAGACAAACATTAGATCTTTTAGGTATTTATACTACCTATTAAGGATTTAATAGTATGCCTACCTCCATGTTTGTCTTTGTCGGACACACTGTTCTCTTGGGTAGAGACTTTCTTCTAAGTTGGTATGGACTATTCTGAGCTCCTGGACCGGATTCTTCTGCGACCATATCTGCAGGAACGTCCTCATCTGCAAATGGTAGAAAAGGAAAGCTATTTAAAATATTGTATGATAATGAAACAAGGTATACATTATGAAGCATTTCAAATACGCTCATTAAAAAAAAGCGAACCTATGAATGGATATCTATGAGCTATCACTAGCAAGGATTCTGACTAAATAATACATGTTGCATTTTCACCTGCTGTCTATGTGGTATAACCTATGCTGTGGAGCCCATCAAGTATAGCTGAATTTGCAATAATTGACAACACACATTTGAGATCTTTGGCCGAACAACAGACCAGAATTTAAACTGTCAATTTATTGTGTTTACTATAGATTAGATGTGGAGTTTTCACACACTAATTCACCTGTAAACAATATACTGTAACAACACATTACCAGGGGCAATTGCCTAAACAGTATGTCAACAGGTCACAGGACACAAAACCAGAAAAAAACAAAAGCAGGTTTGTTCATTACCTGCTCTGTATGCTACAAATTGATTACAGATCCTATCAAGAAGGGATTCAATCAACAGAACAACCACAGATAGCACCAATACTGAGCTAAACCAGACATCTATATACAAGGCTGTTCACCATGGCATACCCCCAGATGGGAGATGCAAACGCGGTCGTCTTGTTGCTCTGGTTGCAAGGATGACTCTCCCCGGCTACAAGGCTAGTAACCACTACAAACACTGTCTATGTTACAAAAACTGTAGCTGTAAACTGGAATAATGTATGGGATCCTAGTCTGCCTTGTTTGGTTAAAACAAACACATTTATGACCACAGTTGTAGATCAATGTCACAGCAAATACACACTGTAGGATGCCAAATGGGACAAAAGGGTGAGATACTGACGTCAGACTGTGCCTACAATTTATTAATTTAATGTCAGCATGAGGTATACTGTAAGCTGTCCTTTGCTGCTGATTCATTTGATGCTGTGAGATCTAACATCATCAGCCTGTCAGTTAGTCCAACTAATAACGTTGAATCAGATTCAGAAACCAACCATTACTGTTACAGATGAGCTTCCCCTCAGACTGGGATGGTATTTACGATTGCAGAGCATCCCAAGCTAGTGTTTACTTAATATTTGCTTACATTACACTGCCTGCTGTCACACAGCGGTGCGGTAGAAAACAAAACATAATGGGACTGAAACTGAAACAATGACGTCGTTACCTTAATAACAAACATACTATCCATGCATTGACAGTGTCAGGGCGCAAATGCTATGGGCTGGTGCTTTTAACGAGAAAAAAAATCCAGGACGCAGATCGCAAGCCAAACATGCTAATAATAAAAGCTATGTTAGCACAGGCTCTGTCCAGTTAGCATGCTACGACAACTGGCGAAACCACTTTGTGTACCCTTCCTTGCGTTTGTCACCCACGACTCAAGCAAACCATTGTATATCCCTTGTCATTTTCATCACTAATGTGACAGTAGCTACCAAAAAAATAAATCTGACAAAGAGATAAGGTCAGACGAGCAAAAGAAAGGCCGACTTGGGACAAAAATCAAGCAAAACAAAGCGCGGCCTGAATGCTAGGTACAAACACAAAAGCCTCGGTGTTTCCTGCCTACACTGTGACCCGCCGAGGCTGCCGTTACCTCCTCGTTGTTTAACTAAAACAACAAACGGTGCCCTCTTGCACGCACTACACACGGTCATTAACAAGTACATAAGGCCGCCCAGGCCTATAACACAATTCAACCTTAAGTTCGCTGCTTGACAAGCCGTCTAAATGCTAACGCTAACGTAACGCAGCTAACATCACCTCTTTCCTGGTGGTTCCTCTCCGGCTGTACCGGGCGCGGCCTCGAGACTCGCCTAGGTCTTCTGCTAACGTTACTTGCTCTGACGGAGTTCATTTGGGGTGTTGTTATTCTTGAGGAAATGTCGAAGCCTTCACAGCAGAAGAGGCGAGTCTAAGCACATCATCTATGTATTTTTCTTCAGCATTGCACGTTCTGCCATCTTTAGCCGTGCCACCTGGAGAAAAAAAAGGACGTAACCCTGTGTTATTCCCGTTCTTCAGCACTGGTGTTACGTCTGGTCCCGATCTGCTGGAGCAGGAGGAGCCATATCAGACAGGCACAGTCCGTCAGGCCACAGTCACGTCACATGACAGCCCCACGTCACTCACGGCGGTCTATTCAACAATGATTGTACAACAACATTTATTTTTCCTCTTACTACCCCATCATGGGAGAAGGTGCTGTTTGTTGCAAACAGTAAGCTACCTCACATTCACATACTGTAGCTGAGTATAAGCTTTATCATAACATTTTGCCTAAAGATCCAGGTAAGCTGTCTTTCTAAAAGTGCACACTGACAGTGTTTACTTTTAAACTTTTCCCTACTTATAATTCACAAACAGTAATATGTGCAAAAATAATAATAAAAAATATATAATAATATAGTAATATAGTATTTTTTTCATCTTTTTAGTAGGTGCATCCACAGGTTGTGCACATCAATATTCCAATAGTTGCACAGTTATTGCACATTTATAGGTATTAATGTTCTTGCAGTTATTCAGAAAGAGAAAAAAAAAGAAAAAAAAATCTTTATTCAAAGTTATTTCATATGTATTTCACATTAAGTGTGTGTGATATAGTTGACGTTTTATCTAATAAAATGTACAACTGAGAAAACAATGTTTGTTTCAGGACTTAAGAGTGATTCTTAATTAATTTTGCATACGAAGGTAACAGAAATTGAAAAAAAGATTGATCTGTTGGAACAGATTTGTCCCTCGGTGGGATGAAAAGCTTTCCAGTATTTAAGAAAACATACCAGGATAAAGAAAAGAGTTTGAGCTCAGAGAAGAGGCATTAGGGATCAATTAAGTGTCTCATTGCTAGTGCTATTGCAGACTAACGCAGTGATGATTAGTGGGCTTAGTTACAAAGCAAATCTGTCACTAGTGTTTTTTGACCTCATTGTTTTGAGGACACGTTAGTATCTATCCACAGTTCCTACTCATTTAGAAGAGGTTGTTGAAGTGATTTAGCACCTGCTGAGGATGCTCAGATATGCTCCTGGTGCTGACTAGGAGGAAACAAACTTAACATTTCAGCAGCTCTGCTTGCCCTTGTGTCACTCTACTAGGAAATGGATGAAAATGGATAACTGATCATTTGCATGTCACACAGATCAGTTGAAAAATACTAGCATGTTCCACTGCAGGGATTATTCACCCAGAGCAGATATGCTCTCATTTTCTGTCCTGCTTCACAGAGATTCAAATCATGATTTAATACCACCAGCTTGAATCAATTTTGACTGACATAGCCTATGCTAGACTAGCAGTATGAAAATAATAATAGCCTACAGTCAACCCTTACATATAATTATTTCATAAACCTACTGCAGGAAAAATGCCACCAGACACCCATCCATTTTCTACTGCTTATCCTCATGGGGTCACAGCTGGAGCCTATCCCAGCTGTCTTAGGGTGGAAGGCAGGGTACACCCTGGACAAGTTGCCACCTCATCACAGGGCACATAGAGACAGACAACCACTCACACTCACATTCACACCTACGGACAATTTAAATTAGCCAATTAACCTAATCCCCATGCATGTTTTTGGATGGTGGGAGGAAGCCGGAGTACCCGGAGAGAACCCACGCAGACACGCGGACAACATGCAAACTCCACACAGAAAGGCCCTGGGCCGGGATTCAAACCCAGTACCTTCTTGCTGTGAAGCAACAGTGCTAACCACTGCACTACCGTGCCACCCCAGACACATTCTAATTCGGAAAAAATATCTGCTATTTTATCAAATGCAGATGCTGTTCAGCATGATAACAGGATTCCACTGTATAGAGTACAAAATATATGTGATTCCAGCTCAAACACTACACACCATGTGTGGGAAATTATTGTTATTTCATTATTTACAGAGTTGTCAGCCAACTTCTATCAGAAAGACATTTAGGTAGACAGGGAAAAGATAAGAAAAAAAAAACATCTCATTCCTAAATAAGATTTGGAGTATTTTTTGGTATTTTTTGTTCATAAATTTGGCTTTATTGTCTCCTTGGATTAATCTCTTGCACTGTAGTCGGGTTGACCACTAGATGTCTCTGCATCTCTACCTCGGAGTGTTCTCTGCATGCTTGACAGTTTACCTCTGTGGTCTCTGTCATTGTTTTTCTGTTGTCTAGATGATGCTTCACCCTTCTCAAGAGTTTATCCAAGAGTCAGTATATCTATCTATCTATCTATCTGTCTGTCTATCTATCTATCTGTCTATCTATCTGTCTGTCTGTCTGTCTGAGCATTTCCTCCTAGCAGTCACAGTTTCTTTCCAGGATGCTGCCATGACAACGTTGCCTAAATGGACTAAAGAATGATTCCGACACACCTGTCTTTTAACACTGCTCAAATTTGTGATTATGTAAATATTTGCTAGTAGGATATCAGCATTTGCCTGTGGTGATAACATTTGAATTAATTAGCATATATTTTGGCTTGTCTAAATGAGCACTGTTCCGCTGACTAATCAACTACAGTAGATGAGTCACACTGAGCTGCAAATTAACCTGCAACTGCCTTTAGGTGGCAGCATCCACACGACTGTTAGAGAATTCTTATTTTTCATACACATTTTAATAATTACTGTTTATGCATGTGTTTATTCTCATAAGAGTTTGTTTTATATCTGCAATCAACTCCAGGCCTGTCAGCAGGACCATCTGTGATTTGTTGCTGTGTGGTCATTGACCCATCTGTGACTCTGTCTGTCTGTCTGCCTGATCAGGTTAATGGTGATTGACCTCATGAAAGGACTGAACCGGGAGTCTTGTGTCGGACATTGCACAAAACCCTTAGCCAACATTAATAACTGAAAGCTGACATGTGACTTGTTGTTAAATATGCAGTTTAGTAATTAAAGATTTAATCAAGTTGATCACTTTCTCTGGACTTGTTTTGTCAGCAGTAGATGAATGACTCTGATGTTTGTGATGCACTTGCTATAATGGATGGACTCAGTGTTGCCATGGCCAGGAGCAACATTTTCTCCTGTCTTATATAATCTTCATTTAGGTATGTCTTTCTACTTCCATGTTTCATATACTGAATCACTGGTCTGTTTAGAACAAATATTACTCTCCCTACACCTGGAGGAGGTGGGCTTAGCTGTCAAGATATCCGTTGTTTTCGACACTAATTTGTTGGAGATATGACAGTGAGGCATATGTGTTGGCTTGGTAACCAATCTAGTATCCAGTGGCAACAGAGGTCTTTTGAATGCTGGGTGGCTCTGCATTGGCTGGTGTGCCCACCACTCTCCTGTGTCACCAAGTCACAGAGGCGCATCCATATAGCAGCTCTGGATAATAGTGGTGTTGTGTAATATACAGCTCAAGAGTCAATATTGTGTGTGTGTGTGTGTGTGTGTGTGTGTGTGTGTGTGTGTGTGTGTGTGTGTGTGTGTGTGTGTGTGTGTGTGTGTGTGAGAGAGAGAGAGAGAGACAGAGAGAGATTGGGGAGGGGTCATCCAAGCACTGATATTACAAATGCTCTTTGTGCTCAACAACTTAATGTAGGCCTGCTGACCTGCAGGTGGTAGCACTGTCTCTGCCGCTTTATGTGTCTCTCTGTCAGATGCATACAAATACAAACACACACACACACACACACACACACACACAGAGTTTAGGTGTAAAGTACATATTTCAAATGACCCCCCTACTTTACAGTATATTCTTTCATGAAAACACAGGCATCTCAGGACTGTCTCTGTTTGTTCGTCATCAGTGAGTTCTATCCACATCTGAAGGCATCCACTGGGGCAGAGGCAGACACAACAGGATAAGCGTCTTTGTCTCAGACTCCTGTCTGTCAGAGTCACCCCCCCTCCCAGCCTCTCCTCTATTTGGGCGGCTGTTACAGAGAGGGCAGATGGCTCATTACCATAAATAGGACAGAGAGAGAGTGAGCGAGGGGGCCGTGCACACCGACCAACAGGACCATGCCGCCCAAAACCAAGGAAATGGGAGGCCGTTGCTAGGAGAGAGGAAAGACAGCTTTATGGCAACACAAAGCTGATTTCCCCATCCGACCTCATCTCGCTCCCGCCCCCTCGTTCCCCGCTCTGGGGACCGAGACTTGAATCTGCCGGTCGGGGACAGATGGTCGATGGGCCCCAACGTCTCTGCAGCTGGACACAGCCTACCTTGACACAGTCAAACCTGGCAGGACTGAATCCCACCTTATCCTGTCCAACCTATGAAGTGCAGGAAGTGCTAAAGCCCAATCCATCAGCTAAGAATAGATCCACACTTGTTGCCCACAGGAAATATGTGGCTGCACAATAGATGATAATTACATCAACAGTTTGTCTTTGTAGTGGTGTAATCAATCACTGAGGATAATCAAATGTTGTTTCTTGCTTCACTGTTGCTGCTATTTAGTTCCTAAACAATTAATGGAAACAATTTGGTCATTCCTTGTTTGGGGAAGTTCCAAAATGATGCACCCACCCCACAAACACCCACAATTCCCAGAATGACTCTGACATAGTGTTTTTCAGCCACACCGCTGCTATTTTTAATCACTCTTCTTTTCACTACTCTGAGCATCCTCATTTGAGTCATTGCTCTTGGTGATGTTTGCTAAAAAAGTGCACCACAGATGGGGAGAATGGGGTGAGGTGAGGCACTTGGAAAGTATATCAGTCAAGACACCACCTCTGAAACAATAGCACATCTGTTCTCACTAGACCTCGGGTTGAAAGGGCAAGAGCGACCAACTGCCTCACAGACAGGAAAGAGGAGAAATCAAATGAGAAAATACGACTGTCTAATCAAAATGTTTGATATAGTCTTCAATATTGAATGGTTATTTTGCCTAAATTTGATTTGAGGTTACACACAAAAGCCAGTTTAATTTCTTGTCATCTGCCATGTTAATTAACATCAGTTGATTAGACTTGGGGCATTTTGCATATTGTCCTTGGGAAATTGGTGGCAAGATGTTTGACAGCATAACATGCATGTGCTGAGAGGGAAGAGGGGTGGGAAGGGAGGGAGAAAAGGACAACTAACCAGAATGAGTGAAAGAAAGCGTGGCAGCAGCATGACAAGTAAACAGAATATAGAGGCGGTCCTGCATCACCTCGCCATCCGTCCTGGTTGCATAGGAACACGAGGGCCATGCCTACCCTGCAGACACACTCCTTTCCTCTCTCCTCTGCCACGCTTCATTACCCAGTGCTCAGCCAGGCACAGAGAGGCACTGCACCACTTTCTCCACACTACAGCTGCATGCCCGCTCGCAGCCAGGCTCCCCGTAGACCCTGGTAGGGTATATGCTGCCCCTCAGGCATCAGGTCACACTCACTTTATATGCATGGAGCAGGGACAACATTGCAAGGTCTGCACATCATACTAAGCACTGGTTCTGACCGTTTTTTGTGAGATGCACCACCACAGTTAGATAAACTCAAAATAATAGTGGATGTCACAATATGTTTTTCATACAATTCATACCATGGCAGGAGCTATGTTTCTATTTGTCCAATTTAGCTAGTTATTACAATTTCAACCATTTTATTTTATGTATTTCTGCTATTTATTCCTCACAACAGGCATTTACCATTACTTTTAGCAGTTAAAATATCTTATTTTTAGCTCACTATTTTCCACTGTTTATGAGTGCACATTTTTCATCTGGGTCTGATCATTTTGAACTCTTAGTAACAATTTATACAATTGTCTGACTGTAGCTATATAATATTACAAAGCAGCAAGCAGACTGATTACTGTGGTCTATGTGTCTAAAGCACAGCGCACACTTATTTGCACTGCTTGAAGAAATTAGCAGTCCCTCATACGTGTCATAGCCCACTATGGAGCTGGTAGTGCCAGACTGCACTGCTGGGCACAAGACCACTATTGTCCTACGAGATAAAGTGTGTTTGTGACCAAGACAAGGCGGAGTGGACCAGATGCTGTGAAAAGATAAGGGAGTGTCAAAGAACAAAGCTTTTGCTGTTGTGTCGTTGTTTACAGTGAAGTCATCAGTCCAATATTTCTAAAGTCAAGTCTCCAGGTCACTGAACACTATGGGTACAGGCTACATGTTGGAGTGGGTTGTGTTTCCTGTATCCTCCTCCTGCTTCACAGTTAATTGACTACAAGTGTTCATTTGCCTGCAAGGAGCAGTCATTAAGGTTGAATAACAAAATTCAGCATGGCAATAGAACAGCCAGGGATCAATGGGTTAATTCAATTGCCTCTGCATGTGGTGTATTGTATAGCAGGGCCATTTGAAGGCTTTTATAAGGGAGTCATGCAGTTTTAGTGTGCTTAAAAGTGCAAAGAGATAGCATGGATACTGGTCAATAAAGAGAGAAAAGAACAACAATGACGACAACAGCACAGAAAAGACCAAAGTTCAGTGCTTTGTGTTTGGTGGCAACTATAGTCAGGTAAATAACTGGTTGAAAGGGAAGTGTTTTCCTTCACTGGTTATAGTCAGTGTAGTACAGTACAGGCTGAGGACTTACAATGCAGTGTGATGGGTAACCCTAACAGAAGAATGTGATTAGACTTTATTAGTTACGACATCACAGTCAAATCACATTCTTAATTACTTTTCTTCAGGGCTGTATCATGGGTAATCCATGTTTGACAGATTTTGTGGGTGTGGTGGAGACTGACCGTCTCAGACCTTAGGGAGGATTTCACACTAGTTATGCAAATAAATTGCAGGGTCACATCTTGCTAGGGTGACATGTATTTCCAGCTATGCCCCTGCTACAGCCCTTTGATTAAAAGCATTTAAAGCAGCCTTTTTGGCTGTCACTTGAATGGGAGTTTTGTCTTCAAATACATACCTGTTTACCTTGTTTAATGAGCACCTATTAATAAAATGAACATGTCAAAAAATGGTAAACAATCCCTTTATTAAATAGTCCTGATCTTGTTTTCCTCAGTTCATGCTGGTATGAGTAATCCTGCAAAAGAACAAACTGACACTTGGACCTGTTTATACAAGTGTTTACCCAATCTAACCTGAACAAATGTACTGAATCAATAGAGAATTACAGGGTATTTGTTTGACTGTTGAAAGGATCATTCCTCTGCCCTGTGTTGAGTATTTTATTGCCTGTGTGCATTAAAGGAGACACTTATCAGCTGACAGATAAGAGACAATCAGCGCACTGCTGACACAATTCATAAGACCTGGTTAGCAGAAAGGATTGTCAAACAAAGGCTTCTGTGGGCAAACATGTTCTTCAGTTGAGGATAACTGCAGGCAAAAGCTGGGAGAACCTCCGGGGAAACAAACTTGGAGAACAAAGAAAGTGTTGCATTTGAAACAAGTTGACCACGCCTGGGTACTCTGCTGACAGTTAAAGGGCAGGCGCAAGTAACATTTACACTGTTTTAACTGACACAAATGCACAGCCTTTAAGAATTATTGAAGATGAAAATAAGATGTATTGTTTTACAGCTCTCTTTTCTCAAACACCAGTGGTTTGCTCCTTCCATAGCAATTAAGTGCATGTCCGTGAGCAGCATGTGGCCTCTGGGCTCTGGCAACTTCACACACAGTTGAGGCTTCCATCTTATCCTGAAGTGAATGCAAATACTACCTGTTTAACCAGTAACTCCAATGACTATACTTATCTAGGAAAATGATATGAGCCTTAGTGTGTGTAATGTTGACACTCTTTAATCTACGTCACAATTCTCCTGATGAATCTTCCACTTTGCATTTCAAAAGAAGTTAATTAGCTCAAGGTGCTGGTTGTCTGTTAGTCTCAGTCCCATAACAACTGCTGGTGATTGTTTCAACATGTAAAAGCAGGATAGTGGCTATATGCGGCACACTCCATGATGTCTGCACCTGTCCAAGCTTCATAAAGAGACATGTTTGTTCATACTGAGGCATATTTTAGGTGACATCACTGTCCCATAATGTCTTTTCTTGTCATTACACAACATCATCTAAATGTGTGTGTGTGTGTGTGTGTGTGTGAGAGAGAGAGATAGAGAAAGCAGGAGATAGACAAATACCTGGCATCTTTCTAACGAATATGCAAAATGTACTATTCCTTGTATGCGTGTGACGAGGAGAATAAAAAGAGATTATTTTGAATCTGTAGAGCAGAGAAATCCTGCTTATTGTTTTCACATAGTTTCTTCTGGAATGTGATTTATCTTTACAGTGTTCACCTCTTTACTGGCTGTGTACCAAAGTGTCAACATCTGTGTTCCCACTCCAGAAACCAAAGTGAGATGCAATGAGACAAAAAAGAAAGAAAACGGAAAGGAGAGCAACAAAGGCAGGAGGACAGCTCAAATGAAGAGCAGCATCCAAACAGAGGTTGTCACTAATAGAGAGTTTTATGAGCTCCAGACCTGCTGAAATGGAGTGCCGTGCGTGTGCAGCAGCTCTTATCGGCTCACTGGCAGTGAGGGGAGGGTGAGAGCTTCTACACTTGTGCGCCGTAAAAATGGTCTGATTCATTTTCCGCATGAGAGGGTCTCACTGGGGCGGCATCAGACCAGCCAGTCCACACAGATTTATGGACCATTAAAGCAGCAGGCCTCCTGACCACTATGCCACCACCGTAGGCTGGCTGCTAAGACACACTGCACCCTCATTCACGCTCGGACACTACTCTCCATCACAGGCTAGCTCCCTCATTGTTCGTCCCCTCATCAGTACCACTTTTACTGCCTTACATGAACTCCTCTCATAGTCTGTAATCCCATCATTCTTCACCTCACTCCTTTTGACACAAAGTGAGCTGTTTGCTGTAATTATTCTCCCTCCATTGTTAAGTTAATACATTTCTCACAAAGACTGTGTTATAAAAAAAGATCATTCTTACAGTCCATCATCAGCACGCTGGGTGGACAACATGTTATATGGTCTGGGAAATGCTCCAGTACTGTTATGAACATCTCTGATGGTGGTCAGTGGGGCATGTTGTTTTAGCCTAACAGCTTTTACAATCAGATTAGCACCATTGCAGGCACATAGACTAATGGGTCTGTCTTTTCAAGGCATCCTCAATCAACTGTTTCTCTGTCTGATTAATGCATCTTGCTGTCCTCTCTCTCTCTCTCTGTCATTTGCTAGCTTCACAATTTCATCATCCCTAAGAGTGATACTGGAAGGAAAAATGGGGCAGAGTCTGTGCAGCTCACTGGCCCTAAGAATAGCTCAGCGTGCAAGAATATCATGCCACAGCATCCTGAGCAAAAGCTAGAAAATATGAATGAAGGAATATAATGGTATCCAGAGTGCTTTGCCATCAGTGATATCACTTCACACACTTCTTTAATGGACAAATGAATATTATCACATTCAATGGCATAAGATGAGTGTTTTTGTGCAATGTTGGCCTGCCCCAACAAACTAACACAAGATAAGCAACTGAATGAAGCCATAGTACCAAGTACCAAGCCATAGAGCAGAACAAAAATACTTTCCAGAGTATCACTCAGGTATTCACTATGACACAAAGCTGCCATTGCACCGCTGCAAAGCCTGTTTGTCCAGTTGGAGGAAGGGGAAAAACAAGGGTGTGCATCCACACCAGTGCAAAACAGCACTGCTGCATGGACAGCATTGAGTTTATACACAGTAAAAGCAAACAAAAGAGGCTATTAGATCAGTCCACAGGGAGCTACTCATGTACGCTTATGAAATGGAGTGGCTGAGATGAGTAAGGTACCACCATTATGTGAAAGTAACAGTTTGGTGTGAAGTCAGTTGGCCAATGAATTGCTGGACTCGACAGACAGACTTGGGAAAAAAACACACAAAAACTGACTCGTTCTTTGCCTCCTGTAGCACATCCGTTCAGTCATGTGAATAACAACTATTCACAACTTAGATTTGAGTTTATCTGCAACTGGGGGAAGTAGCCTACATATGTGTTATTTTCTCTTCCTTCCCGTGTATTTTCCTTGCTTTGTCTAAATGCTAGGGCATCACTCAGCATGTGTCTGGCTCTTGTGTGTATACACGCCACGTTAGCTCCTTGTATGATCGTTTACTCTGGGAGGGGCCCTGTTGAGGGTCCACTATCGTCATGAGGCTGGGTGTGGTGACACATCCTTTCTCTCCGCCCCGAGGTGTTTGTGTAGCCTAAATAACGCGGGAGCGTTTGTGTGGTGGGACCCATCCGGCTTGATCACTCACAAGCGCATTTATAATGAACAGCAGCATTACTTTATTATATACCTTATCATTCATGAAACGTGTTTAAACCACTGTAAAGCATACTTCCCTCCTCCACGTTACGTTACAAAGCAGCTGGCGATACAAGTGAAAGCCCATTGCACGATGCAAAATAGGATGGCGTGCGCGTTCGCGGAGCTCCGGCGCTGCGGCAGTTGCCAGGGGAGATAGGAGGGGAGGGGTTTTGATTGGCTGAAGTGGGCCTGTTGCCATGACGACGGCAAGGGTTTTGGTAGCGTTGCCGTGCGCTGTGTGATCTGCGCGCTGCGTGTATAGAGGAAGCAGCTGCTGATCTGATCTCTGACATTGTGTGAGACAGACATCGGAATAAACTGCGCACAGACGTGTCTTTAAACATACCACACCGAGGCACGCCGTGCATGATTGTAAGTACACGTCCGTGTTTTAAATGTATCTCTAATTGTACAGTGTGCGGGTGGATACGGGTTGTGTTTCGAACAAGCGAAAAGTAAATGTGGTCAAGTGACTTTGCTTAGAGCAGCCAGCATGGCAGAACGAGCGACAGCATGTGGCCACCTAGCTAATGTTAACGTTATTTGTCTTTACTTGGTATTTATCCCACCAAAGAACGGCTAACGTCGATATATAAAACACAGAATTAATTTAATATCCTACATAGTTAACATGTTATGCTAACGCTAGCGGTAGGTTTACCTTCACTGACCCAGCGAGCTACTGCTAACGCTACTTTGCCTCTCGTTTGTGCTGCTGGTGAGCTAACATTGGTAACGTCACAGCTAGTAAACCTGATTTAATTAAAGCTGTACAAAATGTAAATGACTGTGGATAAGTTACTTTGTCACGAGTCTTGTGTGTCTGGAAGTGTTGTGCAATAGTCCACGGCATTACGTGTAACTTTGTATTCCTTATTGTGTTCCTGGCAGTGGTTGAGTGTAGTCTTGGCTCCGTGGTGAGTAATGCCACCGTCTGCTTAGCATTAGCTACAAAGCATATTAGTTTTCTTCCCTATGAGCACTTTCAGTTTACATTTTCCACTGGCTTCGACTCTGTGTATCGTGAAATGTTTTTGTCGGGCACTTTATCAAGTCGTAAGTTAATTTAATAGGCAGTAATGTTACTATGTTTTTGTTTAATATCAGACGCATATCTTCCACTCATACATAAATTGCTGAATATTTCACGGTATATTTCGACGGCATCAGAGGTTGGGAGGCTACACTGGATAGCTAAGCACATGATGTAATGGATTATCACAAGATTGTCCCAGATACACTGTGCTCCACAAAAATGTCAGTGTAGAAAAATATCTCCATGTAATCCAGTTGGGTGGACTTTATGTGATGTTGTTGACAACAGTAGGTCTTCATATACTTGGTGCTAGTCCACATTTCTGGTGTTGTCTGCCCTCTGAGTGTGTCTACCTGCGACCTGTCAGTGTTTTATTTACCGGGCTGGACAACCCTCATCTAAAATTGATTGTGTGCACTGAGGTTTCTGTTTGGAAAAAATGATGGGAAAATGTATTTTCCTTTTGCGAGGTTATGACGTTAATGTATCCTGACATTCCTTTCTTCTTGCTTGACAGTTGTTAAAGCCCCAGTGATGCATAGGAGACAAAGGCAACAGGAGCTTAAGAGACAGAAAAAGACAAAAAAGAAACAGATGTTGTCAATCTGCCATTATTTTATTGCTAGAATCTCCATGGTCATGTTGTAGGTCAAACCATCTGTTGTCTGTTACTGTTGTTTATAGCATGTATCTACTCCTGTACATGTCTGTGTGTACAGAAGTCTCTGAAGGGGAAGGACTTTTGCCTCCCAGAATAGATGAGTGTCTGCTAACTTAACTGACATTCATTACTATAAATAAGACATGTCGTAACCCAGTGATGCTGTTAGTGCTAACGTGAAATGGCTGTAATAACTACAGGGATCTAAAGTATAGTCAGCAGAGTTGAATTATCTTTAGTTGTGCACAATCACAAGGTTATTTGAATAGCTGGATAGGACTCAAGGACAGTGTAGTTGCCATAGATGGCATTACTCTGTGGTTTGAGGTTCTTTCTTAGAAAGAGGTGAAATACAAGTGAACTAGGGGGCAGACTGCCCAGTCTATGTGAATAGCATAATCTTTTCTTATGGCTCTACTCACAGTAAACATGGTTTGAAAATAATGGGCAGATTTGAGAATCTGATGCTTTTATGTGGCAAATGATTACACAAATCATAACTGCTTATTAAATTTATTAAGCACTTTTTTCACAAAAGTAATGCCTGACAGTAACATAAGTCAGTAAACATGGTTTGAAAATAATGGGCATGATATTCACTCGAATATCATGCCTCATTTTTACAACTTGGTTAACACATTGGTGTCACTTTCCTGAGAAGTTGCTCCACTGTTCTGTACTGATGACAGAACAGAAAGATCTTCCTTCAGAGGATGTATGATAACAATGAAGCAATGAGACAAAAGAGACCACCATGGCATGACATTTATCAAGTGGATTTCTATTGTACAAAGTACATTTTAGATCAAGAGAAGCTCTGCTGTCTTGTTCAGTCATCACAACATACTGAATATAATGTATTGGCCATATTAGTGAGAAATGGCACAGTATTTCATAATAGCTTGTAGCTTTTTAGAGTGGTAAAAAAATCTGCTCTTCAAAATGGTGGTGTTCCCATGTAATCAGTCTTATAGTCTTATCACAGAGCTGTGTACTCTGACCCAGAGCAAATGAAAGGTTGCGTCCTCTTAAATCCACCATGTTCTTTGTAGGGACATGAGTGAACTGTGATTTTCAATACATGACGAAAGCTGACCCATGTGGCAAAAACTTGCTCAATGTCATCTAAACCAGGTTTCTGATGGGTTGGCTAAACAGAAAAGCTCAGAGCTTTATAGCCTACTGTTCTCTGAACACTCTGTAATTACCAAGTCATTCGCTGTAAGTGAAGAGGTTGAATAATTAGATGATTGGTTGAAAAAGGTAGTTGGCAATCATTGTTCAGTTGAAATAATTGTATTCCAATGATTAGACTGCTGTGTGCATATTGCAGTGTTTTTACACATGCAAAGTGGAAAATTATTTAAAATAAATTATCGGCATTTGTTGTGAAGGAAGTGAAAATAGATCTTTGCTGCTTTAGTGTAAGTAGTCAGAAAGTCAAGAAGGCCTTCACAGATTGTTGCTTTTTCATAAAATGTGTAGAAATCGTCTACCTTTCATTATGAGGGCCTGCATATGTTGTTAAATTGAATAGGCACATATCTGTCTGACATCAGTCACCAACCATTGTGCTCCAGCTCTGCTGACGCTGGCCTGTCTGGCTTGTGGAGTTTATACTGCTTCGTGCAGTTTTGTGGTGGTTGGCTTGAATAATTAAAGCTGTTCATGTGTGTTTCATCACCTGCTGTGTGTTTTGAAGGAGGGATATCCCCAGGAGTTTGTGGTCTTTTCGGGCCTGTGACATCTCCTCATCAAACATAGGTGGTAACTCTGAATTTGAGATGCAAATATTTAAACATCTGCAGAGGCATGCGCTGCCTTCCTTCCTTTGTTCTCCTGTCTTGTTCAGGTTTACAACTTGTATGTGTTTTTGTGATGTTTTGCATCATTGGGAGATCACAGATACTGCTAAATGGGATCTGTTTGTGCCCTTCCAACTCAACAGCTCTCACAAACTGGGGTCAGTGTACTGTTGGTAATGTCATGACACAAACAGAAAGGCAGAACAGGTTGAGATCTTGTTCTGCAAATCTAAAAAAACAGTTCCTACCTTAGTTTTCTCTCTGTGTGTATGCGTATATTTACAGAAGTTGCATATGGGCATATATTCCTGTTGTTATGCCCCTCCGACCCTTGCTTGGTCCCTGTGGTAATGCACTGCGCTCCCCCTTTAACCCCGACTGTGCCCCTCTCATTTCTGACAGGGTGGACTCAAGACGCAGCCCATTAGGGCCAGCCTCATTGAAAGTGACGCTGATGCAGATGTTTCCTCGCCTGAGAGATAGGAAGAAGGAGGCAAGGCTGTCTTGTGTCACAATGGGCCTTTGTCTCCTCTTGAATTAACAGGATTTATTTAATTGATGGCATTATGACAGAAACAGCGCAGACTGACCAGACTGTGTGCAAACTATCAGGATCTTGAAGGATGTGAGGAGCTGAATGGGGCTTGTATTGTCCGTTAACCAACATTTTATCACCACTTCCAACCACAGGCATTAGAACAGCACTGGTAAAGAGCTGGTTCGGTGTTTGGCCAAAGTGAAATGTAAGTTTAACTGATGCAGGCATAGTTATTGGAAACAGCTCAATCCATGAATAACATGTAGCTCAGTTTACTAAAGCATGTCTAGAGCCCTGCTATTTTTATTCCATTCTTACATTGTCATCAGATCACCATGGTGATTTTTTTTTAGATGTCATTTAAGCAAAAGACGAGGTCTTGCACTTGTGGGGCATCGAAAAATGTGTTCTTTATAATAGGTCAAAAATGTGTTTGGTGCTGCACTCTGAAGTTGATCTATGATTACTGCAGCACATTTTCTCTATATGTATGTATGGTGAAAGTTATGCCTGGCTACTATGACTGAGAGTTGGTATAAATGGTCCTACAAGAAATGTTCTTGTATGTCTATTGGTTTCAGTACATCTGACATTGACTATTTTGAGAAATTTAGCTTATTTGTTTAACTTTTGTTATTTGATTTCATGTACACAAAATGGCATTGTAATAATTTCACACGTTCCTGGAGGGATTTATGTTTACCTGTCTGCTGAACTGGTCATTGTGCCTTCAGAAATATAGCCACAAATACAAGCAAACCGGCTGGGTATTAGTGCTACTTTTGGCATTCAAAAGTATATGGGCTTGTTGCGTAGCTGAATGGCGGTGAGTGTTTGTACACTGAACTTCGAGCCACATGACCCAAGAGATAAGGTTTCAGTGTTGGTGGGGGGCTGGCAGGGACTCCTGAAGGCCTCACCTCTGTTGACAGTCAAAGTGCAGCCCTGTGTGTTTGACTTCATGGTGTGAAGTTAATGACTCCAATGAACACCACAATAATTATCCATTGTTTTGTTCACTTGTGATTGCATCAGTCAATACTTTAGGTCTGGCTTGGGTGTTTGTCAGCAGTCTATAAGCTTCATGCTAGTGGAATTCATAGATTGCCAAAGTAAACACTGCTGCTTCAGTGAACGCCACCTCTCGGCCTCTCGCTGCTCGAGTACACTGTTTTGGTGGAGAGCGGGTCTGACTGTGTGAAGTCTGCATTTGTTTTCTGAAAATGAACTTCCTCAACAGGCAGGAGGTGTTTCCTTCCCTCCCGGTCCTCTGTTTGCGACTGTGACGTGAATACTGAGCACTTCTGAAACATGACTAGAGCAAAAACAACTGCTCCTTTGTATGAGCCGAGTGTGGGGCCAAGTGTAATGCTTTGTGCAAGCTTTGTCATTCACTTTCACCTCAGGCACTGAGTAGATCACTTTAATCCATTGAGTTGTTTGATTTGAGCAGTAGCCTGATTAGCCTTCACATTAATAAATGCTTTTATTGTTATGACATAATTTGACCCACCCAAAACAAAAAAACTGCCACTTGGCGCTCTTGGGAAGGCCCCCCTCCCCACTCTCTCTAACTCAGCCCCCTTTTGTCTCATTCACATTTTCAACTCTAGCCAGACTGGTAGTCACCTAAACATCAGTTAGGGTTTCAAATAACAGCCCTTGCCATGGGGCTTTGCGACACACCTTTGTGCATAGATGATAGAGGTGTAACTGGTTTGTGTCAACTGGTTTATTTCTTCGAAGGAGGGTGTGGCGTTCAAGTACGTCTGTGCATGAAGGCATGGCAGTTACATACATAATCTCTATGGTTTTTGCTCTGAAATCTGTTGTTTACTTAAAATGATTCGCTGTATCCCATTTTTTGGGCTTAGCTGAATGGCTTTTTGTTGCATATTATGGGCATTGTAAAGTATGCCTTAATGGTGCCGTAGCATCCAGGTTGGCTGTGGCCTTTCCCTCTGCTCTTTGTCAGACAGGTTTGTGGAGAACAGCAGCAGACTGCTGGCCTCAGCATTTTCCGCTTGTATTGATCTCCCCACATTAGCTCTCCATGCACAGACATGAGCACAATTGCTTCCCTTACAACATTGGCTGCCGTGGCAACTGAGTCCGGATCGTGAGAATCGCTCCCAGAAAACATCTCAAACCAGTGCCTCTTCATTTTGATGCCACTATCATCACCTTTACATTCCCCTGAACATATTTGACACATCAACAGCTTGATTTGCCACTTTAGTCCATCTCCATATGTCTTTGTGTGTATTTCAATAGGCTAAGTGCTTAACAGGATAAAAGCAATTTGAAAGGGGGGGAAATGTGCCTTGGCACCTGCTGTTAGTGCCTGCCTGTTTGCACATGAATATGATGAGGCTGGCGGTGTGCGGGGCTGTTTTAACTTGCAGATGAGCCACAGGGTCAGCACCATTGCATCTTTGGTGTATTTTCAAGGGTGCTGCAGTCAACAGGCCACCCTGGCTTATTAGCACCTGCTCCCCTCTCCACACCAGTGGGCCCAATACTCGTTGCAGTGCCAGCAGCCTCTCTTTGATGCCTTTTCGTAAGAACAATGATAACATTGCAACAGCAGTGGTAATTGGCCAGCTGCAGTTATGATGAAACACTTCCGGTCTTTGACCGGATGCAAGGCAGCTTTCCCGTTGGTCCAGCCCTGCCTCTGTGGTGTGACACTTTGTCTAGGCTCTGACTTCTACTCATCTCCTCACCGTGAAACTGAATCAAGTCTACAGGATTTCATTCATGGCCTGCCAAAGAAGAAGGGACAACAGTGTGCTTACTCCAGTTAACACTTTGACTACACCTTTTAATCAAACGATGCAATATGTGCCTCTTTAACCACACCTGTTTTGGGTTATTTTACAGGGACTTAAATGTTTGTCATGATGTCATCAGCATTTCATGGATCGAGACTTGACTTAAAGTTTAAGCGAACAACCCAAAGTAATGCTTCACAGAACAAACTGGGATCTTTGTTAAATAGCTTCCTCACTTCTCAGTCCTTTATCTCTCTGGCATTGACACAAATACACAAACGTTTTGTAAAAAACTGCCCTTAATTGCACGTAAACACTGGATGTTTGGCCTGTGCTCGCAGCTAGCCTAATGTTATGAAATCATTTTTGGAAGGATAAATTACACTTTTTATCCAAAACCGCAGGCTTGTCTCTCTGTACCACCCCCCTTTCTATTTGTAAATTCATTCAAACGAGGAACCTGTCATGTCAAGAGGTATCTTTTTGTGTTTTGGTCTCCTGAGCAGAGATTTCTTTCAACACAAATGGGCAGTTCTCTTGCTGCCTGATATATCTGATTGCTCTACTTTGCTGAGAGCTGTGATTCATCCTAGACTGAGGATAGCTAACATAGCCTACCTCACTACCACTAAGTCTGGCTCACTGTCGTGATTTCCTTTTTGCCTTTGGCCTGGAAAGCTCTTTGACTTTCTTGTCTTTTGTCGCAGAAGTATATGCAGCTCAGAGGGACATTTCTGTGGTGCTGACATATTAAAATGCAGACAATGGAGGATTGACAGGCAGAAGGCAGGACAAAAGGTAGCCGGCATGACGTCACCTATAGAGCAGACAGGAAGTACTACTGTTGTGACAGAAACTTTAAAGACGAAATGTTTGGAAGTCACTCTAAACCAAAATATGATCAGTCTGCTTATGTGTTTATCCTCTCACTGAGAGTTGAGTGGTCATTTTGTAAATGCACTAGTGCCTCCATCTTCCCCTTCATGTCCTCGCTCACTGGCTTTATGCTTGTGCGTGCACACTCCCTCTCCTGTCTCACCCGCTGTGCAAACACTCTCGAGTTTGACCCAATTCTTGTCTTAGCACAGGAATGAACAGATATGTCTATCCACCACCGCTCTCTGTGCACCTTCTTACCTCTCCAACCTTCCAGCTCTACTCCCATCTCGGCCCACATCCAGACCATCCCAGACCACCTCTGACCAGGGCATCTGGTGTCCACCCACTGGGTGCAGCAGGGTGGCTGCTCAGGGCTCATGCCAGCCGGCATGGATTATTATTTTCTTATTGGGTCTATATATCTCGTTTTGTGGGATTTTCAGCTCCTTATTGAAGGGATGGCATTGTTGTCATGGTGACACCCAGGACTTAAAGCTTGTTGTGAGCTGAGCCAAGGAGGGATCTCTTTGTGCTGCTGGCCTCACCAACCATAGCGTGTGTTTTATGATTTTATTCACATTTATAGCACACAATTTTATTTTCAAATAAGTTACTGATAAACTTATTTTAATGTCCTGGGAGTTGGACATTTGTTTTGTGCCTGTAACACAGGATCATTGATGATGACATGACAACAATTCTTCCTCTGAGTCCATCATCATCCATCAAAAAGTATCAGTCTTATGAACTGATAGAGTGCCATTGACAAAGTGTTTTTTCGGTGGCTGGCAAAATGGGATGCTCTCACACTCCCTGTGAGTAATTTTGGGGCTTCTTGGACACATAGTCGGAACATGAAAGGACAGTTTAAGCCACAGAGATTGAAGCACAAAAAAGTGGTCTAGTCTGTACCTGTACTCTACTTCAGATAAAACAAGAATGGAAGAAGGTGCAAGCAAACTCTATTTCCATAATGAAATAGAGTCTTTTTTCACTTTAGCTATTCTGTGTTTTTAGTCATAGTACAAAATATTCTGTGGGTCTAGAGAGATGACTTAAAATGGCCAAAAACACTGGCACAAGCCACTTTAAGTGCCGGCACTCAATGAGTTAATAAGGGTACTTGAGTGCAATAGGTTAATGATACCAGGCTTCTGGAAACCTTGAATTACCAAGTGCTGTTAAAAGACAGACAACTCCTGGGCTTGTTGCCTCATTACTACTTAATCTGGCTTGTGATGTATTGAGAGTTGATCCTGGCTGAATGCAGATCACTATATAAGAGCCATCCACTCTGTAAGATGGAGGCCTTCCACTTATTCCTGCTGTCGTCGGATGATTTCATGCTCATTTTCACATAAGGAGTGGCTGGATCTCGTCTGAAATGAAGTAGGCGTTGAAAAGTGGAACGTTAAGTTGGTTCAGTTGCTTGAGAGGATCTCCTCGAAGATCCTCAGCTGTAGTCAAGAGGAGGGAGAGCTGAGAGCCTCTCCATCCTCGCCTGGCGTGGAGGAGAGAGCCAGCAAGAGGGCCAAGAAGTGCAACAGAGGCAGACAAGCTCAGCTACAAGGGGTGTGGCCCCAGGGTAGACATGGGAAAACATGGTCAACGCTTGAAAGAGCACATCACTCCATTGTGTCACATCCAGTTATTCCATACTGCCAACTTCATTTTTGAAATCAGTTCACCTTCAAAAACTGTTTTTCTTGTCTCTGTCTTTCTCTACAGACCTCTTTGATTTAATGGGTCCAATCATTGGGATGTCACCAGATAAGAAAACGGAAATTCCGGGTATGCAAGAGGAGCGGACAGGGCTCAGAGGTGTCTGCGGTGTGGGAACGCTGCCTGAGGCAGAGTGTGCGTCCAGCCCTCTGGCGACCAATGTGGATCGCACTGGAGGTACTGAGGATGAGGAGCTTACCAACCTCAACTGGCTGCATGAGAACCTGCTTCAGAACTTCACTCTGGGAGGTCCCGAAGCTCAACCCAGCGGCAGCCCCCTCTTCGACATAGAGGGAGACTACGGATCCAGCCAGGGCCCGTCGTCCTCCTCATCTTCATCACACAGAGGCAGGGAGCGGGACTCGTTGAAGTCCAAGCCCCCTTTCTCATTTTCTCTCCTCATCTACATGGCCATTGAGCAGTCTCCCAGCAAGTCATTGCCTGTTAAAGAGATCTATGGCTGGATTCTCGAGCACTTCCCGTATTTCTCCAACGCTCCCACTGGCTGGAAGAACTCGGTTCGTCACAACTTGTCCCTGAACAAATGCTTCCGAAAGGTTGAGAGGAGTTTGGGAAAGGTAGGTTTTCTAAACTGCCACCTTCCTTTCGTGCATGTCACACATAGTTCAACTTCGAGAACTAGACTGTTGAGATTATGGTCATCTACTATTGTCATCACATCATTTGATGATACAACATTAATATTTCCATAGGCTAAGTACGTTTGGTTTGTTAAGCAAACCTCTAGTAGTGAACAGTGTTTGAATGTGAAGCTGCAGTGTAACTCATGTGACAGTGTCCAGGGACCTCTGACTCTGCTGTGATAACGGTGGAAAACAGTCAAGGTCACAGCTACTCCTGTTGAAGAAATGCAAACACAGCACGCTAAGATAGGACTCCCGAAGCACTGCAGGGTAGTGCAACTGACCAACCAGCGAGAGAAGCATCCCACAGTTAGAAACCTCCACGTCGCACTGTGAGAAGGAAGCAAACATGACCTGCAGTGCAGAGAGGAGTTTGTGGCAAGGATCTTTGTCAGCCTGGTCCTGGCAGTGTGTGACTCACTGTGCTCATTTGTGTTTGTGTTCCTGCATAGAGAGGGAAAAAAACGAGGGAAGTTGAGTCTCATATGCATAGGCTTGCTACAAAAGGATATACACATCCTGCATATCCTGCGCATACATTCTCATGAAGTGAATGAGAAATCAGCGATGAATTGTAAATTTGTTCTGTTATTTCCTGAAATTTTTGTTTGGAAAAAAAAAAAGCCTGAAAACATGGTTTCAGTTCTAATGTATAACTCAAAAAGCTCATAACAACATAATGGGTGTTGATTAGGAGTTTAACTCTCATAAAGTAATCTGCTTCATTAAGGCTGTGGGAGTGTCGTTTGATCATATTTGATTGATCAAACAGTGGTGTGGTAACTCAGATTTTCATTCAAATATTGCTAAATCCAGACGATATTACTTTGTGAGATTTTAGATTTCAGTGTAGTTCACATTTGCTGTCAAGTTTTAGAGTGTGCAGGAAGGTTTATAATATTGCAGTCAGATGCAGCCTGATTTGCATGTTACTGTACCAATCCAGAGAGCGACAGCCATATTGAGCTTCAGTATGAGTTCAGACTTGTGACCGGTTGAGCCTGCAGTGCCAAGGCTGCGCCCGGCTAAGACCTCATATTTTTCCACCATGGGAGGGGATGGCAGTTAGCGCTCAGCGAGTAGCGACATGGTGTTGCGCAGGCCGCTCAGCATGCAGGTGCACAGCGTGAGCCCTTCGTCTGCTGAGAGACCAGTACCAGTTTCACATGACACTGGCTTGTGGTTTCCGTTGCCATGGAGACATTTCCTTCTTCCTGCATCAGAGCTGCTTGGTAATCTGAGTCAAGGTTATTTCTCCTCCCTCCCTCACTCTATTCTCCTCCCAGGCGAGGCAATACGCCACCATCAGATAAAGTGACAGTTAACACACTCCCGCACACATCATCAACACACATTCATTCCTCGCACACTGCTGTGGAGCAGTTATTTCCTCCTTTTGTTAACACCATTAAGGAATTCTTAGTTATGCATTTGCATTGTTTTACACTGCTTTGTTTATGAGGTAGTGCTCCTCTAAGAACTGTTCCTTTTTAAAATTCTGTGAAAAATGAGACCATCGTTACACTTTTTACTGCTTTTACTATAATCTACTCGTGCATTGCTCACATACTGTGTTTTTGTCAGCTGATAATTTTCTGAATGCACAGTATGCCCATAGACAGATAATGCTGCGTATCATTTGAATTGAAGTTACAGTCAAGAAACTCTGAAGGGCAGTGGAAAAAGATGTCAGTCATGCAGAATTGGATATAAACAGTGGATGAGGGAATTGCATTCAACACGACTCCTTGACTCCAAGGATACACACAATAGTTTGTGAGAAACACTGACTTTAAAGACAACTTTTGTTTGTTTATAGGAACACACGATTGTGTAATTTTCAAGAATTTTGGCTTTTCCTATCTAAATTCACTGTAAATAAATCAATGGCAAATAAATGGCAGGCAGAAATAAATCAATTAAGTATGTACTTAATTGTAACTACGATTACAAACTTGATTGTCCCCACTCTTTTCTCCAGGCTAATGGAAAAGGTTCTCTCTGGTGTGTTGACCCTGAGTACCGCCCCAACTTGATCCAAGCCCTCAAGAAGCAGCACTTCCCTGCCGCACATGCCTTCTGCACACCACCCGCCTCCCCACCCAGGTAAACTTCCATCAGTCACTGTTGTGAGTTTGTATTGTATGTTGCAGGAGGTTGTTGTCAGCTAATTAGCTCAACCCAAATTAGTGTTAAAATATATCATTTGTTGGTTGTTCTTTGGAGGTCTTTATTTCTATTTACTTGACATTCAGTCCTTCAAACACATCTGACTTTTCTCTACATGTCCTCAAACCTCCAAATGTGACCCTTTGTGTTTGTTGTTTACCTGCAGTGCCTCCTCACCTCCTCGCCATCTCTTTCTACAAGGCTGCTCATTCAAAGGTGAGATGCAAGCGAGGCATATTGGTTTTTTTATGTTCTCGTTTTTCAGTAAGTGTAGAAATACCAATCATTGCAGTTTTTTTCAGCTCGTGTGTGTGTAATATTTTGATTATGTTGCCTGTTCACATTTCAGCCCCAGAACATTCAGCATCACTGTGCTTGTATCCTCAGCTTTGATTTGTTGCTTGCAAGTCATTGATGCCTTACGTAGACCATAATGTTGGGAGCTCCCAGTCGATGTATCGCCCCCTCCCCCCCCCTCCCCCCCCTTTGGCTTTGTAACCTTGGCGACAGGCAGAGGTTCTGCTGGTGCTGAGTGTCGAGCACTCAGTCTGACTGTAATCATTAATAATTTAGAGCCCCAGAAGTGAGCTACGAGGCTTTTAGACACTTTGTCAGGTCTGAAAAGATCGGATGCACTATCAGTGGCTGCAGTTCACCCTGTGGGTCGTGTCGGTGAACCTTCTGCATACCCAATCCATTCAGCAAGCATTGATTGGGTCACTGTGTCTCTATATTATAATGATTGATGGAACCCACTCCTCCCGGTGCCATGCTACCATGCTTTCACACCTTAGGACTGACCATCATGCATGTTCTCTCCTCTTCCAGAGTCTGACATTGATGCTGCCACTGCCATGATGCTCTTAAACTCTGCCCCCGGGCACCACGTTGACCCATGTAAGAGAAACCACAAGCAGCCATACGTTCACCTATTCTTCCAACTCTGTCTCCTACACCCGACATACCATCCTGTCACTGCTCATCTTCTTTTATTTTGTGTGCTTTAGTTTCTGTTGTGTAAGTCACCTGTTCTTACCTGATTGACTACAATTTTTTCTGCAGACATTGCTTTGAACAGTTAATAAAGGAGTAGTTTCACCTCTGGGAACTACTAGAACCAGCAGCCGGGTAGCTTAGCTAAGCTTAGCACAAAGACTGGAAATGGGTCTGTGTCGGTTCTCAGTCATCCAGGTCGAGGTTAATCAAAAAGAGCAAAGAAGAGTCAATTGGACTTACTTGAGGTTGGTTGAAGATGTTTCACCTCTCATCTAAGAGGCTTCTTCTTTTTTCCTCTTTTTGACTGGAAATAAATCATTAATTAAATGTTTTTAAAATGTGTTGACTTCATACTTAACACTGATTGTTATTGTTTGTATTTTACATTAGATCATAATTTCTTTCCCTGCGCTTAATTATTTTGATTCAATGACTGCAGAAGCCCCCTAAGGGTAATTCTAAAGTGATTATATTTTGGTAATATTTGTGCTTTCCCCAATCAATGCTCTGCTTAAACATGCATAACCGAATGCTTTCTAATAGGACTTTCCACTCGAGGCCTGAGACAAGTCTCTGCTTTGTTCTTATAAACAAAGTGAGCTAAAGTATATGGTTGACTGTCTGACTTTTTCTTTTTCAGAAAAAAAAAATCTTAAACAAAACAACACCTGGTTTACTATAGAATAGAATAGCTTTTATTCAACCCCCGTTGGGGGAAATTCGCCCACAACAGCAGCGTAAAACAAGTTACAGTAAGAAAGGAACAATAAACAACAGCAGTTTAATAATAGAATAAATAATAATAATAGTAAAAAATATTTACAGTATGTACTAAATAAAAAAAGAGATTTTTTAAATGACAAATGAAATGAACTCTGAGCGCCAGTGTTTTTTTTTTTTAATAAAACAGAAAGTGCCTTGTGCCACCGTTTTTGCCCATTTTGAGTCATATTTCAAGACCCACAGAATATTTTGTACTATGTTTCTGAAAATACTGAATAGCTCAAATTAAAGAAGTTCATTTATTATTTCATCATGAAACAAAACGTTTGTTTTTTTTTTGTCCAGAATCCGTCCGTTTTGCTCTCTAATCACAATCGTCTCCACTTCGTGCTTTGATCTCTGTGGCGTATACTGTCTCTTTATGCTCCGACTACATCTCCTAGAAGCCCCAACATTACTTACAGGTTATGGGAGATTGGGATCAGTAACCCGCTGCCGAAAAACCGCTTTGATGTATTATTACATCAATGGCACTCAAAGAGTTAAACACAATAATTAGACAAAGAAAATGTATCATTACAATTTGTACTATGGATGTGACTTTTAAATTATGACGTATAAAAACAGACATAAAATAAAAACAGTGCAAATTAATGCAAATTAGTTAATGGGAAAAAAATTGGCTGTGACAATAATGAGTCCAGCTGTGACAACATTTTATTGCTAATGATGACGACCTATTTTAGGTCGGCTGAAGTGAGCCACTTACAGTCTGAGATATTAGTTCTACATGACCTGAAATATTTAGGGCACATATTAAGCTGTAAGTAGCCTGTAAGAAACCTTTTGTGTTTGTGTGGACACTTATCACTCCATCTTCTGCTCTCCTCAGGTGATTCTGACAGCCCACTGGACCTCTCTCGACCTGACTCTGTGCTGGTGAGCAGTGATCCAAAGCAGGACCACAACTACAGCAGTGTCGCCCTGCAACGCTGCTCCTCCCGTTCCTCCTCCTCGTCTCTCTCCTCCCTGGACGAAGGAGGCTGCGACCGCAGGCAGTCCCACCGTGCAGGCAGCGAGGGCTTCCACAGCGACGAGGACTCCGACCTGTGGGACGAGAGGGGTGTCCACCAGACTTCTCGACGTCCGCCTGCCATCAAGTGGCCCGCTGGGAAGAGGGCAAGACGAGAAGTGAAGCCAGAGCTGGATGAGGAGCTGAAGGAAGCTGCCGGCTCCTTGCTGCACCTCGCTGGTATACGCAGCTGCCCGGAGGGCTCCAAACGCACTATCAAGAGCACAAAACTGAACAGGAAATGAAGATTATTTTTGTCCCCATTAGACTCCGGACCCTGTGAACCCTAACCTCTGACCCCTGATCGTGTGTCCCAGTGTGCCTCCTTCTCCTTATCTGATCATTCATAGGCCATTTTGAGCCTTTTTTGTTCGGGAATATCCCTGTCCAACAAAACAAATGGCAATAGTCTCGTTCACACAGGAGAACAAAGCCATATAGAGACTTTTTTAACTCGGGGGTGACTGCTGGGGGTGGGTGTTTGGGCTATGGAGAACCATCAAGAAACCTATGACCTGCCTGCTTCTGTTGGATTAGAAGATTGTGATTCAAGATTTTTTTTCCTCTGAAAGACAAAATGGAAAAAAGCTGAAGGTTTTATAACTCAAAGCATTGCATGCTTCCTCCTCAAACCTGTATCCTCTTCCAAGTGAATCTATTTATGAAGCGAATGAGTGCATGTTTGTAACAGACAAAACCTAACCTCCTGGTGTTATCGGTTTCTCCTTTTTGTGCTGAAGAAAAAAAAAAGATGCCACTGTTTTAGAAGGAATTCTTGCTCCATGAATCCTCTTGTAAGAGAGATGCAATAATTAATCCACAACCTTAACTTTTTTTTTTTTTTTTTTTTTTTTAAACTTTATTTTGTTTTCATAGTCGGGTATGCTAGCTAAACTTTAAGAGAATGAATGGAGTAGTACTATTGTCTTGTTATACGATAAACTTATTACACACATGAGCACTGGCTCTTTTTCAGGATTAGCAAGATGTGGAAATAGTATTACTCTGCCACTGCCAAATTTAGTTGCAAAGTTAGCTATGCGACTTTGCTCGGTTTTGTGTGGCCATTACAGTGCAAATCCACTGTTAATCCCTTTCCTTCATCAGTGTGTTTTTGACATTTATTGTGCTGACATATATTCACACGTTTGGTGACAGCCTATGCAAAGTGAACATCTGCTGCGTGTTGCCAGATGTTCACTCTTGAGTCCATAGGTTATCCTCCATAGATTTAATTTTGTGTGTGTATGCGTGTGTGTGTGTGTGTGTGTGTGTGTGTGTGTGTGTGTGTGTGTGTGTGTGTATCATAGTGCATGTTGATTTCAGCCTAAAGATGATGGTCATGACAGAAAAGAGTTTGAGACGATCAAACATTTTTCTTCTACTGACAAAAGTAGTCCTACTGCTTTGAGAAATGCCCAGTGTGACTAGTGTAAGGTGGATCTCCTTGCTACAGTTGTGATGTGGAGCTGCTTGCTTCTGGTCCTTTTGAATGCAGAGCTGGTTGATTAGCAGAAACTGGAGTAAATTACCACAGCTTCTCGCTCCATTATTTGGGTTTGTAGTTTGGCTATACCTCCATGTAATCTCCTCTTTTTTTCTTTTAACCACGTACTTTAGAAAATTACAAAATTATACAGCTAATTATATTTTGGCTGATCCTGTGGCAAATTCACAACTTGAGGGAGGGCAGGTCAAATAAAAGAAAGGTGAGGGTTGTAGTGCATATTCAAGGGCAAAGAAGGACATGGGGACAGAAGATGCGCAGCCAGAGAGAACTGGACTTTGTATGTAGTCGCTCGCAGGCGAGATTGTTGAAGATCTCAGTTCTGACTGGCCACTGGTGTTTCGTCCCGACAAATTAAGGAAGTGCGCGCTCCCTTCTCAAGCTGTGAAATGGAGTGGTTGTTGTCAGTTGATTGCATGCTGTCCACTGAGGGGAAGTTGCCAGCTGTTTGCGTAAAATACCACAACTTGAGCTTTTTTTCCTTTTTTTTTTTTTTTTTTTTTAAAGAGACTTCAGTTCAAAGTAGCATGGCAGCTCACAAGGGTCACGAACTGGAAATGATGTTGTTTCTTGCCACAGCACTAGATCACATCGTCACTATTGGCATAGCATGTGTGGTCAGTGCCAAACATTTTCTTGTGCCACTGATATAAAACTGCAAAGGGCCATGGCCACTTTAGTGTCCTACTGCCACAACGTTGTTATTAAGAATAACAATGCCCACGTTTTTTCTGAAGCATCCGAAACAGGAAATGGGAGAGGACGCTGGCCAGCATAGAAGCTTAACCAATCTTTTGGGATACTTTTGTCGCTTTAGAGTGGGAACTGTTCCTAGCAGAGTAGGCTGCAGGTCTCCCAAGTAATACTTGCATACACTGGTCTTATTTAGCTGTGAAAAAAGAACAGATTATTGTTCATTAATCATCACCTTATTTATGACTTTAATTTATGGGATTATTGAAAGCATACTCTATCAAACACTGGTCATTTAAAATGAGTGACTAGGCACATAATTTTTTTCTCCCTCTGGGAACTCTCTTGCTAATTGTTTTGTTTTTCTCCTTGTTTTATTTTACAGCAGTACACCTTTTTTCCTTTCACTATGTTATAGTGATTAAGTATTTTGCCAATGTCTACTGTCTTTAGAGCGGGTATTTTTTTTTTTTTTTTTCAATTTAACCATGACTGCCAGGTTTTCTTGATGTTTTGTTTTGCTTTTTGTTAGGCTGGATAGTTTATTAACATTGATCCTGAAATCTTGTGTTGCCAAAATTGATGTACAGCTGGGGTAGAAGATTGAAGATGGACACATTCCCCCACGTACTGTAAAAGATGATCGAATCATTTTATTTTTTACATTTGTCTCGTGTTTATGTTTCAATAATATGATTAAGTACTCAAAAATTGAAGATTACGTCTTGATCTTCTCATCGCAGAGTAGAATTTTTAAAAATGTGACTGCCACACATAACTCATGCTTCCAGGTATTGTTGTGGGATTTTGAGATGTGTAGAATATGGGTGAAAACCGGATCAGACTCGCTCAGTCTGCCGCTGTGTAGTTTCAGACCGACATTTAAGTATAAACTGCAGAAAAATTCTGGAGAGACGTGTCGAGGAAAAGTTCCCTCATTCTTTCTGTAGCACTTACAAAAGAAAAATGACAAGAGTCAGATCTGTGGAGGAGCTACCTAAACATTTTGGGGGTCCAACTTACCCAACTCAACACCCAGTCGCTTCATTACTCAGTAACAGCTGTTATTGAATATTGATTATATGATTCTCAAATGTTCTCTTGCAGTTCCTATAAGGGTATGATGAACATTTTGTTGCATTTGACAAAGCTGCCAACCCAGTATCAGTTTGTGTCAGTTGTCTGCCATGTCTGTTGGGCCGACACACCTTTTTTGGTTTTTGTATGCTAACCTCTGTTGATAAAATGTTTATAAGATTTATTTTCGCCAAAGATATGCAATTGCATTATATATGGTATTACAAAATATTAATAAAAACCTGTTCTTGTTATCACTGTGAGCATCTTTTTTGTTCGAAGTCTGAGCTTCACTTCAGCTTTTTATCACTGCAAATAAGACCTGACATATTTCTTGCCTTCCAAAGTCTCCTCCGCAACACAAGAATGCCGTCACTTTACATTAGTGGCTACATTTTTGATCAACATTGCCAACTGCTGTGAAGGCTACATGATTGAGACATTAAGCTAATAATAGTCTATTTTTTAGAATAGCTACTTCCTTGTGCGGCTGGTTTCTCCAACAGTTCAGAGCTGTTTTGACTACCCAAGCTGTGCTCGGTGCTCCGTGTGGCAGCTCCACCACATTTTCTCTTTTTCTTCAGCACGTCTTTTTGGATTGCACCAACATGGCAGGCTGCCAGAGACGCACCTCACATTAATGTAAATTCCAGGGCTGTGCCAGTGATGGATGTATCATCAGATGTCCTAACGACACTCTTCGCTGTAAGTTAATTAGTCATGGAGGACTGTGGGATGAACACAGTGTGACCCTGAACAAGGGCTCGTCTGACTAGCCTCAGGCCCATTGGCACAGCTCTATTGTTCAATAGAGTCCTGTGTGTCGACTCGAAGAGGGGGGCTTCTCCCTACTGACTGCCTCAATTCAGCTGGAAATCAGAGCAGCATCACCTCCCCCCCTCCCACACGGCCCTAGCAACCACGCCACGCCGACAGTTGCCAGGCAACCAGACAATGCTGGAGCCACTGGCTGTGGTGTGCGTGTCAGAGAGTTTGTGTTTTGCCTGTATGCATTTAAGATCAGGAACAGTGAAACAGCAGCTTTCTCTCTGTATAAAACATTCACACAATTTTTGAATGTTTCAAATTTAATAATCAATAAAATAAGAGCTCCACAGTTACATTTCTGTAAAGAAAGAGTAATACTATGTGGTGAAAATATAAAGAGATTATTATGGATTAGGTGAAATTAATCTTGTAGGATTTGAGCAGTGATGGCTGCATTAGCAACATTTCACTTGTAGTGTAAATGAGGTCATGTGCGTTTTAAAGGGAAATCACAGACTATCTTTCACAGTGCTCCAACCCGCATGAGATTTCTGACCTTGTTTTTGTTAATGCAACCATACCACACTCAAACTCAGCAGTAAATAATTTAGATATCGCAGCACAAATTTGAATGGCATTATCTCTAGTTAAAAGGAGAGGAAAGGGTGTTATACAGTAGTAATATTATCTCTATTTTTCTGCCCAACTAACATCATATTTTGATCTCCCTGTAATAAACTAAAATTGGTAATGGCAGAGTAATGTTAAATATTACAAGTCAAATCATATGTGTACATCAAGTATAAAAATAAAATGAAATAATAAATTGAAAAGTACTCATTGCCCCTTTCAGTATGTCATAGTATTAACATAATTATGTTATTGGAATATTATTTTTGATTAATTCATTCAATTAGTTTAATCTATCTATCTATCTTCAGCCGGTAGGGGGCGCTCTGTTTTCACCAGCCCACCTCTTTTCTGTTTAGTGAACTCTGACCTCTGTTCCTGTGTCTGTGGTCGGATCTTCGAGGGGGGTTTAGCTGGTCGAAAAAATGACAGTTTTCCTTCAGATGAATGGATTGTCATGGCTGCTTGAGTAGCTTAGCAGCATCTACACCCTCACTGTGAGACCATTTACGGAGGCAGCAGGTTATACGTCTGCTGTCATATAATATGATCTACATGTGTTAGTCGGTGTCTGGATTTGTTTTGCTACATAGCTAGGTAGCTGTTAGCTCGTCGACTCTCTGACTAGCTAGCCCTGTCACCGCTCATAGTGCTAACTTAGAAAAGCGTTGCTGTCAAGTCAAGTGAGAGAACATCCGGCTTTAGAAATTGGAGTATTTCAGGTGACCACCAGCCACTTGTTTTCTCCGGGACTCATCATAACCGTCCCCCCATGACAATGTTTGCAAGGTTAGTTTTACCAAGTAACGGAATAAGCCGCCCTGCTTAGTAGTTAGAACTAGCTAACCTAAGCTAGCCTGGTTAGCCCACCGTGTCCGACGTCAACGTTTCAACCAGCCGGTTGTGTGAATAGCGGTCTTGGCTAAGCTAACTGTGCATCCATCGGCTAGCCGGCAAATCAGGATAACACATCCTAGCGTCAACGGTTTGGCGACGGGATAACGTTTCCAGCGACGATGGCTAACGTTACAGACCTGCAAACAAAATACAGCAAGCTGGCACAGGAGTACTCCAAGGTAAACCACTGCCTATGTTTGCTCTTTAATGATCATATAATTTACCTAGATGTCATTACTAAATATTCAGCCAATACTTTGTTAGTATGCATCAGTAATCAGTGACTAGCATTAGCTACCACTCAAATGCTATTTAACCATATTTATTCACATCTGGATTCTGGAGTGTTTTTTAGTTTAAGCTGACCATGCAGACCCTCATGTCAGCTACAAGAGATGCACTTAGCCGGGATTTTATTACACTGAGCTGAAGCTAATGCAATTTAATTATTACCCTGCAATAAAGCCTACCTTCACGAAAGTTATATGTTTGTTTTAGAGATCCGTTGATTCAAAACCGTGAGCTTTATAGTCAAATTGCAGTTTGTTGTGCAATTGAAATACATTTTTTAGACTGAGACAGAAATCTTTAATAGACATACCTGTAATTGTAATGCAGTAGTCCCACAAACTACAGGCACCAAAATAACCACATACTTACATTCACATACTGTGAAACAGCTTCAACAAAAATGGAATATTATATGAAGGTATAGTTAAATTTAAACAGTAAAAACAAATAGGCAATAGAGTGTACACTTATATCAGAATCAGAAGTTCATTGTAAATTTGATTTGATGTGTTGGTGCATGATGTAAACGTTCAGCAAAATAAAGGGAGCAAAAACTCTGAACATGAGGTGAAAGTTATATCGAATGTTATCACTTCACCACAAAAAGTCATGCTGTTTTCATGTGCTTTCATCACACTTAAAGGCCAATTTGTTAACAAGTGACAGCTGAAGTCTGTGAGTCTGCATTTTCTCATGTGAGCTGTTTGCACCCTTTGTTTTTGTGTCAGCTGACAGCATGGGGAGTGTGTGCTGTTTCCTGTTCAACTCTCATCTCCCCGTTAGCCAAGCACCATATCCTGCTCAGGAAGTGCTGACTATGTAACTGTCACACATAACTGCTGTTAATGCTGAATTAAGTTTGTGTTCAAAGGTCACTCAACAAACAACAAAGAGTTTTCATTATTTGGATAACTGGTGTTATGCAGAATGGGATGAAAAAGATAATTTTTTTATTTTCATTTTATTTTCATTTTGATATGTTGTATATTTATGTTATTATTTTTCTGAAACCTTTGCTTTTCAATCCTGACCACTGATAACATTTTATATCTGTATATCTTGACAGCTCCGTGCCCAGAACCAGGTTCTGAAGAAGGCAGTGGTGGATGAACAGGCCAACTCTGCCTCATTTAAGGTAAAAAAAAACAAACAAACAAACTATATTGTCGTAATAAAGCCAGATGGTCTCCTAATTTCACTCATACTTAGTGTAACATTGCTATTAGTTATGCTGAACATTCTGCAATATCAGCTGTGCCATAGGGTGACATCATGATGATTTTTAGGTAGCGATTGGCTAAATGTAAAGCAAGTTTATGCCAGACATGTTTGTTATTTTCGTCATCAGGAGCAGCTGAAGCAGAGGGACCAGAGCCTAAGGAAGCAGGAGCAGGAGATGGACAGTCTCAGCTTTAGGAACCAGCAGTTGGCCAAGAGAGTGGAGCTGCTTCAAGAGGAGCTCGCTGTCAGTGAAGCCAAGGGCAAAAAGGGGAAGGTGATCATGAGGGGAAATAAGGGAGAGGCCACTTAGTTAGACAGAGGGAACACAATGTATTCACATTGGCCAAAAAAATTAATCTGATTGCAAAAGCATTCTCTTTTAAGAGTGATTAATGTTTGGAGAGCCAAAAGATCACAATTAACAGCCCCTGTTTTTATCTCTGCCTCTTCCAGAGTAAAGCAGACTCTCCCTCACAGCATGGTCTGAAGACCCAGAGTGTTTTTGACGAGGACCTGCAGAAAAAGATAGAAGAAAATGAGAGGCTTCATATTCAAGTAAGCAGCCATGTTGTATTCATATAGGGTTTGGTCATTATTCTATATGTACAGTTAATGTACTGGAGAGTTCATGTATGTGATTGCTCTGCTTTCTGCTGTATGTGCTTTAGTTCTATGAAGCAGACGAGCAGCACAGGAGGCATGAGGCTGAACTGACGACACGACTACAGGAGCTGGAAAAATACTCCGACCAGCACCAGGCTGTTGTGGACGGACTCACCGCGAAGTACATGGAAACTATTGAGAGGCTGCAGAGTGACAAGGCGCGTTTAGAGGTGACGATGAGTAGGAGAGGGATGAAGCACATTATGTAAAAGTAAGTACTGAATAAAATGAATTGATATGTGTATATTTTTCCTCTCCTGTGACAGGTGAAAACACAGACTCTGGAAAGGGAAGCCAAAGAGTGCAGATTACGGACAGAGGAGTGGTAGATCATCATTTTTCTTCTTATTTTTTTATTTCGGAATAATTCAGTCAGAACACCAAACAGGTGATTTGCATGAAGGAAGTACGTATCCATACTGTGTGTCGTTACAGCATAGCTCAGGTAAAAAAAAAAAATTGTGATTTTGACCTAAGCCTTGGAAATATACATTTCCCATTATACATATCTATTGTAGATGTGATTATCAAATGCTGTCATAATTGATTTAGCAATTAAAAAGCATATTTAAATCTAGTAAACTCCTTTTTACCTTCTTTGTGCAGTCAGCAGCAGTTGAGGCGTTGTCAGTCGGAGCTTAACAGACAGGTGAAACAGAGCAGCAGTGTTATCCAGGAGAAAGTGCCCTTCAATGACACCAGTGAGTATCTGGCACCGAGCCACTTGGAGAAAAACGATCTGTGACAGAGCAGACGTCTATTTGAGAACATTTATGTCTTTGTCGCCATAACACCATCTTGCCCTGGAGTAAATAGTGTAATGCTACACCAAAGTGTAATATTGCATGCAAGGAGACAGGAGACACAATCTCTTAAGCTATGTTTGTCAAGTCAATAAAGTTCAGTGCAGATACTGAGGATCTGCTCCAGTTTCACTGCCTATCTCTCCTGTCCTGCAGAATTTGGTGACTACAACAGCCTAAATGTGCCGCCACACAATCGAAGGCACCAGGTGAGTGACATACTTTAATGTATCTGGTGTCATTTAGCAAAAATTATTGGATTTAGTTGTATTTCCGCAGCAATTATAACTTTTGCTCTATTTTCATTTGCGTAATACAGAATTGGTTTATCAAACCCACATTTTAACATTTTACAGAACATGCACATTTTTTGTTTATTGATTAATAACTAAGGATTATAATTCTCAGCTGTTGTTAAACTTATCTTCAACAAATTCAGTAACAGTGGTAATAGTAAGTAATGTAACTTATTACATCAAGATTGGCATTGAGTATTTTGATGTTGACTGCTATTTCATTGCTGATTAAAAATAATAAAAAAATAATTTAAAAAAAAATATTGAAATAAGGGTTTTCAGCAGCGGCCAATAACTTTAAAAATTTTTTTTAAAATCTTTCACTGCATGCTCTGAATGGAAATGAACCTTGCATGTGCATAAGATGCCAAAAGCCTGTCAGTACGATGAGGGGAGGGGTGAGTGGAGTTCAACAGTCTGCAGCATAACTTGTTACTCCACAACATTACTCAAGACAAAGAAATGATTTAGAAGCAGACTCATTCTCTTTTAAGTGACACATCAATAAATCATCTTATTGTTTGACAGGAATACATACAACAGATGTGTTTATTCTACAGAGACGGGACTAAAACATTGAGTGCTTGAGTTTGGTGCTCTTTCTGTGTTTTTAGCTTAAAGCTCGGGATGTGGCAGGTCAGGCTCTGAGCTTCATTCAGGACCTGGTAGCTGCTCTGTTGAACTTCCACTCCTACACAGAACAGAGAGTGCACATCTATCCCCTGGACTCCTCCATTGAGCCTGTCTCCCCTCTTAACCAGAAGGTGAGGTCGCCACACACAGTGCACACTACCTGTCATATAACGAACAGGTCATCTATAACAGCCATTAGCAGTGGTTTTGCATATGATGTATATTATTCTAAATGCATGGTTCTTTCTCTCTAGTTTTCTCAGTATCTACATGAGAATGCAGCCTATGTGCGCCCCCTGGAGGAAAGCTTTCTACAGTTACACCAAAGCATCACAGAGGACACTGTCACAGTACTGGTGGGTGCATTTTGGACAGGGATAGTGAGTGGGTTTGTTCATGATGCCAACCACCTATTCTGTCTTTTATTTTATTTTGCTTAAATTAAAGGAGACTGTGGTCAAGCTGAAGAACTTCGCTGATAGTTTCTCCTCATACACCCACTTCCTGCAAAAGATTCTTCCCTACCAGCTGAAAAGGTCTGTGTGTGTATTTGTGCGATTGTGTGCGTGTGTGTCTGTGTGAGATAGAGAAATCAGGTGTGTATTGATCTTCTCTCCTCTTTTCAGCCTGGAAGAAGAGTGCGACACACCTCTTTGTACTGCTGCCCTTATTGTGAAAAACCAGGAGTTGCAGAGCGACATGAAGAGATTAACTTCTCTGTTCGAGAAGCTGCAGAGCTACATTAACCTTTTGGCCTTACCCAGTAGGTTAACATATGCAACACATAACATATGTCACATGCTATTTCATACTGCAGAATTATTTTAGGGATTAGGGGAGTCCTGTCTGACAATGGCATACCCTTAATAAATAAGGTACAGTATATCTTCACAACAAAGGCTGTGTAAACAATTTTGGTCACCTGTGACACAAACGTGTGAGTTTGCTAAAAAAGTGTCAGAATCAACATATGTGTCAGTGTGTCAGAGAGAATTCATCTGGAACACAGCAGAAAAAAACATTAAAACTTCCTATGAGTCATCAAATCAAATGCCTTTATTGTCATTATGTGACAATGCATACAACGAAATTAGGAAATTAGGAGTCATGGTATAGCAGCCCAACTCAAACATCTGATAAGTAGCTGTGCAAAAGTAGATGGTAAACAATTTTAGAGGAATAGTTCAGGCAAATCCAATAATTGTGCCAGTTGACCTTTCTTAGGTGGAAAACTAATTTTGTTTCACTCTGGTTATTCATTCCACCTAAATACAACTATTTTTGACTCATTTTGAAAATTCACCCATACATTTTTCAATACAACAATACTTAGGTCAGCCCCTCTGTACTTGTTCTAATTACTAAATAACTGTTAATAGTTTTGTTTCTTATTTCACTGGATTTAATCATGTTATTGTCTTAAATCTTGTTTTGTTTGTTTTACCCTTACATAAAGCATGTTGAGATTTTGTGTGCTAAATATATTTAATTCTTCTTGTTATTATTTTTATTGTGCCTATGTTGTCTTCCATTTTCCAAATTAAAATATTATAGAGAAGTAATAACTGAATGTTAAGAATCATATTTTTCTAGTTTATTTTTCTGAAAAGAACAGGTGCTTCTGTGAAGTGATTCAATATGTGTGTTGTGTCTCAGGTGTGCGACAGGATGCCATGCCACAGAGCAGCACCTCAGCTGTCTTCACCCAGCTGGCTGCCTGCCTGCACAGTCTTCACGATGTCATTAAAGGTGAGCAGTACTGCGAGCCCTTTTTTTTTCTTTTCTATCCCGAGTCATTCACAACCAACCACCTAGTTGCTGTTACCATTTCTGTTTCATGATAATACCCACCAGCCCAGTTTAACTATCCAGAGACCTCAGTGTCGCCTCTGTCATGCTGTGATGTGAAAGTATAATTTACTGGCAAAGAGGAGTCATTTGTGTGTGTGACTGGCACATTTAGCTGAGTGGAAATGTGTTAACAGAATGAGCATCTTTGTCTTAGTTCTTGTGGGGACAGTGATTGTGATAAGAAACCTCAAGACAGGCAGTTTTAGAATGAAATCATTCTATAGCCCATCATTTACTCTCCAATCAGTAAGGGAGCATCACTATACGGGTGCTTTCTGATTTCAAATGTTGATCAAAAATGTCAAATATACAGTAGCTGCAGAAGCTGAGGAGCAGACTCAAAACAAAGCAGTGCTTTCAGTGCTTCTCTTGCTGTTCTATTTCCTCCCCGTCTGTCCAGAAATGTCAAAGCACTACAACCAGAAGGCCAGCTTGGAGCAGGAGCTCCCCACCGTCACCCAGAAACTCTGCACCACCACAGACTGCCTGCTCGGCTCTTTGGGCTCTCTGACCAGCAGCTCTGGCAAGGTATGGCCAACAGGGGGCAGGCAGCAGCCAGGTTTGTGTTCCCTGTATCCAGTGTTCACTGTGATGCACTAAAGCCTAATTGTAAGCAACAGTGAGATTTCTGCAACTAGATCACGTTGGTCATTTTTGCCATCACTGAACGACAGGACTCAGGTGGGCAGCAGCTTAATGTTTTAAGATACTGTCCAACTCGCAGTGTGTACAGCTGTGACCCAGTCAGAGTAAAGAGATGAATGAGTTCTCTTTGTGAATCAAGTGAAGCGTTGGCTGAGGCGTGTCTGCTGGTGGGTGGCGCAGTCCAGTGGGCTGCAGTGCTGAATACCATGCTGGCGCACGGTGTGTGGAGCGAGCTGCATTCTGAGAGCAATCATCTCATCTCTGCAGGAAAAAAGCTTAATTTGCTCAGACGTTTATCTTCTTGGACACTTGGTGGTGTAATCATCTGTGCTGTAAACACACTGGTTAATTTGAGGCTAAACAGAATGCTGAGTATCTGTATTGAGATATGGGCATAATCAGTGTTTCTTCAGCAAAGGAGGCTGCTAAGATCTCTTATTTTAATGATGTGATATGGCACATCATGTCCATGTCTCCCTGCAGATTGCAACTTTCTTCAGCAACAACTTGGACTTCTTCACATCATCAGGCTACAGTCCAAGAGGGACCACAGTAGCTCTCAACCCACTGCAAGCAGAGAGTATGCTGGCCAACAAAAAGAAAGCAGCTGCCTACATCCATGCTATCAAAAAGGTTAGTCATCTGCTCATTATTTCTAGGTCTTCGCTCGTGATAAAAGACCTTTTTCATTTGATTTTATCTCTCTACTTTTTATATTTTCATTCTAATTTTTATTCATACTTTTATTTTATGACTCAATTTCTAGTTTTTACGTGGCTTTTACTCTTTTTTCTTTTCTATGGAAATGACCGTAAGCGTAATGCCTTAGAGATAAAGTTCATTAGAAATATAAAATGTGTATTTTTTCATTAATAAATTAACATTTCTCCATCATACTTTCTGTTTTGTTTCTTCCTTCAGGCCAGGCCCCAGTCTGTTCCATACAAAGAGGCCCTGTCAAACCGTCGTATACTCACCAGCTCCACTGAGAGCAGAGAAGGTCTCACTCAGCAGGTATGAGCTCAAAAACCCTTGACCCCTATCGACCATTTCTGTTGGTTAAGCATTAATTAATTCACAGATTCTCGTGATTATGATCTCAAAGAGACATTCGGTGTTATGTGGATGTGACCATGGTCAGGTTTGTCCTTAAGGCAGTGGTATGATAACAGGTATTATGTTTGTCGTGGCTGCTGGACAACACTAGTTTCTAAGATAATACAAAAGTGGGAAAAGTCGGTTATAAAGTGCAGATAGCTCCATCTTTAAATGATTAAAACAGTGATATTTCAGATGTGTTGCAGTCACTCACTCTTTCGTGACAGGGTGCGAAGAACCGGCCAGTGGGCATGTTCTGCTCTGAGCAAATTTCTCAGTTTTCTTGTTTTTGTTAATGTGTGGTCCATATCACCTTGCTTCAAATTGTTACTGCAGCACCAACTTTACTGTTCAAGAACAAAAAACGTAAATATAGAGCTTAAAGGGGAAGTTCTGTTTTTTTACAAATTGGACCTTATTTCGGGGATAAAGTCCTGTCATTTACTCACCCATTTCACTTTCGAGTCATTTGGAGTATTTCGTACGATATTTGGATTTGTTGATACCCATTTAACAAGAGTGAATGGGGCACAGAAATGCAGCCAGTAAATGACACAAACTTGACCATTTCTCAAATGACAGACGTTTAATAAGATGGGCTACACTACTACTATTCCCATTTGAGTCTGGAGTTGTCTGTAACTTGAGAAAATTCAATCTAAAAGCAGACTCTACTTCCTGTGTATTATCATTTACTATGGACCCCTACTGCCCACCTATGTGTCCTTCACAGTGCCTGAACTCAAATACTTATTTGTGATCTTGTCACATACGCATACATGCTTTGTTTTCGTTCAGGCACTGTGAAATGAGAATAGTAATAGTGTAGCCCATCTTATTAAACATCTGTTATTTGAGAAATGCTCAAGTTTGTATAATTTACTGGCTGCATTTCTGTGCCCCCTTCACTCCTGTTAAATGGATATCATCAAGTCCAAATAGAAATACTCCAAATGACTCCAAAGTGATATGGGTGAGTAAATGACAGTATTTTATCCCAGAAATAATGTCCAATTATTACATTATAAAATATAAAAAAACAGAACTTCACCTTTAATTTATCATTTTTAGCTTTTGAGCCTCCAGGTTTTGGAAGGAATCCAATGACTGTACTTATTGCTTTGTTAGATAATTTTCTTCTTAAATACTGTTGCCCTGTAACTTGGCTCAGCCTCACTGTCCACTGCTCTCCTGTCCACTGCTGGCCTCCTGCAGGTGCAGCAGAGCCAAGAGAAGATTGCTCGGCTGGAGCAGGAGAAGGAGCACTGGCTCCTAGAGGCCCAGCTGGGAAAGGTGCGTTTGGAAAAGGAGAACCAGCGCATTGCGGACCTGGAATCGCAGCTCGCAGCAGTTCTAGGGGGAAGTCCAAATTCTCAACCAGCTGCAGCCAGCACACTCGCACTGAGCCACGAGGAAGCAGAGACCGAGCAGAAGGCTGCAGGGAAAGAGGCTACACTGTGCACCAGCCTGGTACAGTCACTCTAATCTCTTGGCTGCTGTACTTTTCGTTTTTCCCTCTGCCCATTGCACTGGTGTCTGATTTGCTTCAACAAAGGGAGTATTATTGTTCTTTTCATGTGGCTCCCACGCTAAGCAAGTTTTTGCTCAATAAAACTCAGACTTCCAATGTGCTGATGTTGCAGAACAGATGATTACTGTTGTTTATGCAAGTTGGTGCAGAGTTCACAGTGCTGTCCTAATCAAGAGCACTTTGACTCACTACTGTCTATATTAGCTTGTTGTGCATTAGCGTTTTCTTGTTATTATGTTTTTCATGACTAGTTTATCCTCACATTTTCGGAGGCCTGTCTGTGCTTGACGTCTATTTTACAACATCTGATCCATGATGACTTTCCTGACATATTTCTTTTTTTGTTCCGTCACCAGGTTGGCATGTTATGCACAACACCTTCAGTTGAGCATGTGAGTTGTCATACAAATGACCAATTGTTATATTTAAATGAAAAGTTGGTACACATATTCAAATCATCGTACTTCCCAGAAGAAAAAAATGGAATCCATCTGGATGCTGTGTCTGTGTTTGCAGGTGGGAGACGAGCGGTCCAGGGAGCAGCTGATAAAGACTCACTACATGGCCAGAGTGGGAGAGCTCACCACTCAGCTGCAGATTTCTGACAGCAAAGCTGTGCACTTTCACTCTGAGGTGAAGCCCTAACTAAACTTCTAATAGCAAATAACTGACATCGCCATCGCTCACAGCCTCTCTAATATCACATAATCAGGGAAGAAACATGGAAACTCTTACAACCGCCACTCAAATGCAGAACAGTCACTTACCCTGCTCCCTCATGTGTACTATTTTTGTCTACTTTTGAGAACGGAAAACAAAGAAAGTGAACCAGAACTTAACCTTGTTTCTCTGTTCCTATCTCTTTGTGCTTTGGAAATGGTTTTTGAGTACCTTTATCACCAAGTGTTGCCTTTTTAACTGAGATACCGACACCTTATATTTTTAGTATTACGGGGAGGCTTGGTCTGAATGTAGATACTTCTCTAAGTGACATCTGGTCGCGTTGTGTTTAACTCGCATGTCAGTCATCCACATTTTTGTATCATAGCAACAGGAATGCATCTCATCTTAAGGTAGTGTCTTAGGTATTAAACTGTCACTTTGCATTTACCTCTGGCGCTGTCCTCAAATATACCCATTACTCAAAGAAACGTTTCGCTGTATTGCAGCTTTTGAGAAAGATCTGTAAAGCATGGCGACATGCGTTAAACCTGTCAGGAGACAGCGGTTGTTTACCTTCCTTTTTTCCCTCTCTAGTGTCGAGCTTTGGCCAAGAGATTAGCCATTGCAGAGAAATCACGGGAGACTCTGAGTGAGGAGGTCAAACAGGCTAATCAGAACATCACACGCTTGCAGGTAAAATGCAGTCTGAGTTTACCAAAGAGCTCTATGTCTAAGTGTAGACATTCTCCGAAATCAGAAAACATTTACACTGTAACCAAGGCGTCTCTCACACAGGACGAGCTGGCTACAACAAAGAGGAGTTATGAAGACCAGCTCAGCATGATGAGCGACCACCTGTGTAGTATGAATGAGACTTTGAGCAAGCAGAGAGAGGAAATCGACACGCTCAAACTGGGCAGCAAGGTACGCCACTCATTTCTCTTTTATCTGCTCTTCATCCTTTTTATTTCAAAGCTCTTGTCAAATTTGTTGCCTTTCAAAAATGAAGCTCCGCTCTCAGGTTTGTTTTCAGCTGTCACAATGCCGTCGGTATAAATAAATCGAAAAGCTCCGCCATTAAAGGGGAGCAATTAAAAAATATAATCCAGTGGCTTCAGAGAGTGTGACGATCATTTGGGGTTTGTCAGTGAAATGTGACGTTGAAAAGTTTCTGTCAGGTAAGAGGTGAACTGTGAGGTCAGCAGAAGTGTTGCGGTTGCAGCCGGGCCTGATGGGAAAAGCACCTGCTGGAACAGTCTGAAAAAATCATTAAGTCACAGCCGCAGAAATGGAGAGGCCTGTTTTGTTTTTTTTTTAAAAACCTGTGCATGTTCCTGCTTGTTTGCACACAGACGACTGTGTGTTGGGAAGTTGCAGGACGGAACATGTTTGTGAGTTAAAGGTGGTGATTTTCTGTTGGAGGGCAGAGACAAGCCTCAGCATGTTTTTAGATTATGAATACAAAACAAATGGGTGCTACAGTATCTCAACTTGGTGCACTTGAATGCAACACAGAACTTCAAATTTTGTACCAGTCACAGAATTTTTTTGTCTTTTTTTGCAGAACTGAGTCTGTGTTTTCTTTTACCATCTGTTTCCTTTAGGGGAATGCCAAAAAAAACAAAGGTCGCTAGAGCTGCCCTCTGACCTCTGGCTCCATTTTGGCTTCACAAAGGGCACCTCCAGAGAAGATCTGGTCTGTGGAGCCTCCCAGCAGCGTCTTGGTACCAACACCACCACTCTCACCAAACCACAGGAGGGCAACATGAGCCTCAGATTCCTCCACTGTCAGGCAGTGGCCGATACAAATGAACTTGTATGGAAGTTTGAACATGTTTGACTGAAGAAGCTTCACTAGTCTGCTTGCTTTGTCACTGCACCAGTTATAACACATCATGATTTGCATCAACTGCTTTCTGAAATTGTGCCGGAAGCTGCTTCTTGACCTTTTGGGAAAAGCAAGAGAAATAGCTTTTCCATAAACGGGATAGAGGAAGAGAAACAGCAGGAAGTTGAAGATGGTAATGCTCACTGAAGTCAAGACTTGAAGACCAAACCCTGTTGATCTCTCTCTCTCTCTCTCTCTCTCTCTCTCTCTCTCTCTCTCTGTGTCTGTGTCTGTGTGTGTGTGTGTGTATGTATGTATACATTTCCTGCTTTTTATTGAGATGTGTGATTAGAGTGAAACTGTGTTTTTATCTGCGGGAGCAGGCGAACAGAGTAAATGTTGTGTCTGTATGTGTGCATAGTGTCGTCTTATCGTGTGCCTGTGGCACCAGTCTTTACATCATGTGAGTATTATTTTACACTTTTTAATTTGAGATCATTTGCGCAAGTGGTTCCAAGGGCCTGTATGTCTACATGCAGCATAATATCCCTCACAAGCTTCTTATAAAGAAGGGCTTTAAAACCTGAATGAACAACTAACAAAGACACTTGAAGTCATTCCTCATTTTGGAAAATATTCAGTCCTGTGGGGGTGACGAAAAGACAAGTAGAAAAGTCTGCCTTGAAGCACTGATTAACTGTGTTTACCTAGATGAAAAGGGCAGGATGGACAAGTCGGAGCTCGTGAAATGGTGTCAGTCTGTCTCTGTGAAGGTACTTTGTTTTTTTTTTTTTGTTTTTTTTTGTTTTTTTTTTAACACCAAAGTAAGCGTGGATGTGCACTTAGAAGCCTGTTGTGGCGCAACGGTCTCCAAATTCATGTTCTAATATGTATGGACAAAAAGGGTTAATGTGAATATACACTCAATTGAAATAACAATGTAATTGTACTGTATAATGTCATAAGTATATATATACACACACATAAAGGCATTTATTGAAAGGTTAGAAATTAATGTTTTCCACAAGATGTGGAAAGCTGAATCTACAGCCAGTTCGTCTCCTATAAGGTTAGATTACTGCAGAGTGCTGTTGAAGGGTTGGCCCATACTGTAACTGGTGCTTAGACAACCTGAGTCATGAGTCATGGCAGAGTGCAGTTAAAGTTTACAGTCAAATAGAGCCTCTTTGGCTTGTAGTGACATGAGGGAAAAGAAACAAAAGGCCCTGCAGTGGTTATGAGTAGTTCATTCAAACCCCTTTGGTTCATAAAGACTTGTCAACACCCCTGAAAGTGATGCAAACAAAAGTACTTGTATTCTCACAGTGTAAACTGGTAACCTGTTTAAAAGCACATACAAATATGAAACACAATAAAAAAAACAAAAAATGCTTGTTTGACCATTTAAGTGTTTTATGTATTTTGGATTGACCTGGTTATTCATGTCTGATCTAACTTTTCATGCTGTGTTTCTGGGAGTTGGAGATTTTAAATTGCCTATAATTTTAAAAACAGAACTGTGAGTTGCACACCCTAACCACTGGGAGATGAGGCAGCACCACTGAAGTGGACATTTCAGAGCTGGAAGATGACTGTTTGATGTCGTCACTTTGTTTTGGAAGGAAAAACAAGTTGTGTCATTTTGGTTGAATTCATGATGCTTTCATGTACTCTTGGTGCACAACTTCTGAGGTCAAAGCTGTACATATTTGTGCATTCTGTAGCTTCATAATATAATAATAATACTGATATGGTCCTCGATTTTTGACCAACCAAATATCCTGCTTGAAAAGGTGTGTTGTTATATATATATATCTATCATGTTGTCAAAATGATGACAAGAAGTAGTTTCTTACAAATAAAGTCAATCAACATATAAAGGGAGGACAGCATGTTCTTGTACAACCTTTTATCTGTTATGAAATTATATGATGCTTTATTGTACCTCTATATTTTGTTATTTCTGCTTTTTATTGGATAGTGACACAGACAGGAACGTGCCCTGGGCTGGACTCAGCTTTAGTGGTATGTGCTCTACCAGGACGCTTTATGGGTACTGTGATTCCCCCTTTCATTCAAATCCACGCTTTGCTGATTATTTAAGACTGCAACGCTACCTTCAAGTAAAAAGCTGTAAGTAGATGCAACATATGAGCCTCATGTGTTTATACTTTGAGTTAAATATAATATTTCTAGCTGTGTCCAAGTTTTTTTTTTTGAGCCTGCAAAATCCCAGCCGATTAAATAGGGTATCATAGTGTATATGTCAAAACATGTTTTTTTTAAATCAAAGCATGTGTACACTGTTTATTTCTAACCATGGGATTATAACCAATATGCATTTATCTTGATTATTTAAACTCATGGTGAGTTTGGCACTCTCTACGTGCTGCAAATGACCTGACGGCGGTATTTCCCATGGTCGTGAACGCAGCACCGCCCTGCTCATTCCTGCTGTGTTCCGCTGCAGGACGGGCTGTGAACTCGGGAGGGGAAGCGCTGCTCTGTTCAAACTCCCAGGATTTACACTCTGCCATTTTGAGGAAAACCCGGCCGACGTCAAGAGTGCAGACGCGTCTGTTAAACAGAAGTCATGAGCTGAATTAGTGAACAGCAGCTGTGAATTTGTGAGTATTTCTCCCTTCTGGTCGCACTTGGCTTTGTTTTGAGTGATAGCTGTGATACTTCAGGGCTGTGAAACCAGTTAAGAGCTCTTCCTGTGTCCGTAAATGTTGACTCTCCAGTCAGTCGTGGCTCAGGGTTGTGGGTGAAAGGCGTGTACACAAAGCAGAGTGTGACTGAAAGTGAGTGACAGACAACTTCACTCGGACTTTGCATCAAAACAAAGGCGCAGAAATGCTCCCAGAAGTGGGCCTCTCTGTCCGGGACATGGGCCTGGCTCTGTTGTGGCTGACAGCATGCTGGTGCTCACTTGTTGTTATGGTCCACTAAAGTGAGTCGTCTGCCGGTCACTCGTGGGTTTCTCTGGCTTCACTGACCCCATGCTGCAAGAATGCGCTGCAACCAATAATGGGACTCTGTTCAAGGCGTGTTTCAACATGAAGGATACAGATTAGCTGCACTTTTAGATAGTATTTATCGCTTTTTGTCCCTTAACGACAAAGTTTTTTTTTATTTTTATTTTTTATTTTGAGGTATTCATATTCAGATTATGTAACTCAGTTGTTGCCTCAAAGGGATGCTGAAACATGGTATAAAATAAAAGCGGAGCAGAGTCAGCAATCACTGTTAGGGATCAATATCTACTAGCCAAAGTTTTCTAACAAAGCTACTTGAAATGCATGGTTTTCCATTGGTGTTTTATTAGTTTATCCCCTTGTGTCTGAGGTCAGATGAATCACACTACATGCAGAGCTTCAGCTGACACTGACTGTCTCCCATTCATTCCTGACTATTTTCTTTCCAGCTCAGCAGCAACAGGAACAAACTGCAACAATAAAAGCCCTGGCATTTTTGTATTTAAGTAATATGTCATGATTTATTCAGTGTGTGTGAGGAGAGAAAAAGCAACTACACCCAAACTTAGTCTTCTGCTTGTCTGATGGAGAAAACCAGTGGAAATGGATGCTCACTATAGAGTCATTGTGGTCACAACAGTAGTACTCTAAAACCATCGACTCATCCAACAGGAACTGGTCTCATTTAATCAGGACTCACCTGTCTGCTAAGTTAAAGTTCAAGTGTGTGTGTGTGTGTGTGTGTGTGTGTGTGTGTTAAATTCAGCACTTCTTTAACCACAATAGTTTCCACTTAGTCATCATTTGTCAGGCGACTGTTCCTGCTTCCTGTCATGTAGGGATTTGTCCTTTCTGTCACAGCAGACAGGACAGGCAAAATAACAGCACCTCATGGAAATGGATGTAAATCACTTATGATCACTGCTTTAGGATTTTATTAATTTTAAGATTGAAGTAGCATTTGTTTTCTACTCTCCCTGTCGGTTAATATTGGCCCGTGATCGCTGTTCCTCTTTGTGGATGGGGAGTTCTCTGTGTTTGTGAGAAGTTGACACATTATTTTAGACACATGATATTCACATGATTTTTCTTAATTTGACACGTGTGGAGTTTTAGTGTCTCACCCGCAGCCTTTTAGGACTTGCAAAGTCCTGACTGGCCTCTTTTAAAGCTGATGAACGCATATATTTGGCAACATATTATGACCAAATAGCCTAATTATAATTGAGTGCAGACTTAAAGCTATCGTCCACATTATTTTGCTTAGCCAGGTTTAGCAGGTGTAGTCATTTCTGTAAGTATAGCAATAATGATAAACCTGAGATAGTGTGTGGGATGAGCCCGTTGTCTGCAGTGCAGCAGCTGAACACCTGAACAGTGTTTGGAAGAAACAAACTGCAACAATCAGTCGACTATTTGATTAGTAGACTGACAAAAAATAATTTGTCATGCAAAACTGGCAGAAAATGCTTACAGCCTCTGAAACATGGAGATGATCTGCTATTTTCTGCTTTATGTCATATTTAAGTGAACATTTTTGGGTTTTGGGCTGACAAAACAAAACATTTCCAGACATTACCATGGACTTTAATGGACACTATTTTCTATCAATTAATCTACAAAATATTCAGCAGATTAATTGATAATGAAATGAATTGTTAGTTGCAGCCCCCCTGTGAGATTTGTTCACCTACCAAGTCTCGAGGTTAAACTTGTAAAAGTAATTTGTCACACAGGTGTTATGTGTTCATAAAGTACCTAATTACTGAACAGCCATCCCATAATTCCCCAGCTCCTCCATTGTCACTGTTTTGTTATGTGTGGAAGTGATAAACAACCAGAATGAATATTAATATCTGTTGCCTTTTTGAAATTTGATTAAAAATGACATTAAGATAATGTCTGTTGTTTGTTCACACGGATAAAGCAGGCTGGCATTTCCTGTGTGCAAAGCTGCTCGTCCCAGAGGAATGCGTGGAATGTAATTTTTTTTTTGTGTCCTCTGTAGATTTAGCAGCGTCTCGTTTGTGTACTGCCTGCTAGAGAGCCCAGGAAGAGACTGGAAATGAGTGTGAAAGTCTGTCAGTAACCCCCGTGGAGAACTCAATCTTCTTAGTGCCCGTCTCTTTTGAACCATAGCTGAAGGACTGTGTAAGTAGGAGAGGTGGGGTGAACTCGTTGAATGTCTGTGTTGCCACTGCAAACACCCCCTCATTAGAAAGATGTTCTCCAGTGTTTGACTGAAGACTTGTCAATGCTCTCCCTTGAACCACAGCCTCCACTTCCCTGTTTATTTATAGCTGGAGGAACTTGCCACTAGATGTCTCCTTCATGTGAGCTATGGCTGTGATCTTGACGGGAGGAGCAAAGCTGTAATTGAGGCTTTCTGCTTTCAATTATTTTTTTGAGTTGTCTTTTTTTATGGAGAGATGAGGCGTTGACATTTTAAAAGTGGCTTCTCTCCGGCCTGTGGGGCTGATGTTGGTGAGAGCAGAGCTGCTCTGATTGACTGACAGGGAATTTAACAGCAAGACTGAGAAAAGACACAATCTGCCCACTGGCTACCGAGCCTCAATACTGTTGTTGTTTAGCAATAATCCCACACTCATACCTGCATTAAATATATATTTTGCAGACCTAATATCAGAGAGGATAAATCATTAATTTAACCAACGTTGTGCCTTTCTGCTGTGCCACATCACACCCAGTTCTCACAGCTGACTTCATGCTGGTTAATGAGGTATGATCTGTGCTGCCATGGCTAACTTTTTTCACACACATTTCAGAGCAGGCTTGCGATGAAATATTTACATTACGCACATTTTCAAGTATGGTATGTTTAAAATACAATATTTTACTTCTTCAGTTTGCCATATAAAACCTTTGAACGCACAGAAATTTGCCCTTTGAAATGAGGAACATTTCATTTCCTCACCTGCTCCAGTAGGAGCTTCTAAAAATGTCTTACCGCTATATGTCATAATGTTTGGAGAAATGTCAATTTGTGGATTGAAAAGATGTGATCCTGTGAGATCAGTAGATGTGCTTTAGGTTATGTTTTCCGTAAGATGAATTAACATGGACGATTACGTTTTGTAGTGCAAATCATATCCCAGTGTATTGTTTAGAATCACAATAATAACCAAACTACTGTTTCATTACCTGTAATGCTAATTAAATTATATTAAATGCATTTTATTTTCCATATTCATGCCTGGAAGAATCTTCTAGTAGGCTTTCGCACACTCTTAAAGTAGACCATACCATTTTTTAACCTTGTCATCAGTCCCATCACTGCAGTGAAGACGTCACAGAAGCCAGTAGAGACTGTAGGAAGCTTTAGCTCTAGAATACTTAAAGCTTGTGTGTGCTACTGCATGTCCCATGAGCTGATAAGTCATCATCCACAGGCTGCAGACATCATCATCACCAGTAAGACACTGTATGGTTTGTAGCTTTAGTTCTGGGATTCCCAGAGAATAAAAGTTGCAGTGCTGCATCCTTCTTTTTCAAATATGATCCAAGTAATAATAAAAGGGATAAATAATAACAAGCTGGTATTTTGTTGTTTGATACTCTGTGTTCACAGTAGCCTGATGTAGCTACTATGACAGTTCAGCTTTAAGGCTTTAATCTGTGGTGTCGCTGCTGCTCTGACACTGCAGCACAGAGTGCTTACTTCAGCATTTACAACTAAATAGCCTCAGTTAATTGTGGTGTTAACACATAAACATGTTCCAGGTTTTCAAGGTCAGCTGCTCATTACATTTTAATGGAGTACCTTAAGGAAATATGTTTTATTTATAATCCCCAGAAGCACTTTCTCTCTCTTTTCTGTCTACAGGATAAATGGGTGTTTTCAAGATTTCAAGTGAGGACTGATCTGTGCCAAAATAACTTTGAGTGCTTCTTTGAACTTTTCGTAACTGTTCTTATCTGTTTTCTTGCAGAGGAGAAGGCCTCAGGGGGACACTTAACACAGCGAAGGAGGAGTTGTTGATTTGAGCCGATCATCAGTGCTCTTCAGCCATGTGCTCCACCAATCATTCAAACTGGGTTACATTTGAAGATGACAGCACACCACTCTCATCACCTCAAAAGCCCCTGCAGTCACCAGGGCTTATCAAAGCATCAGTACCGCGCCCCAATGGTCTGAAGTTAGTTCTTCCTCCAATCAGAGATACTTCCTGGAGCTTCAATAGTTCTCTGGAATCCCCTCAAAGCCTGTCGAGTCTTAGTGGGAGTTCCTGTGTACCATGTAACACACCCTTTTGCACTCCTGTGAGTGGGGTTCCCAGCAGTGCATCCCCATTTCACACCAACACATGGGAAAAGAAGGACTTCATCCGGAGTCTGTCCAGCACATCTACGCCCTCTGTTCCCTCTCCTGCACCAGAGGCCCCTCATCAAACCTCAGATGGGCCCATCCCATTCCCTTCTTTCCAGGGGAACTCAGGACACTATAACCCCTTCTGGGATGGACCTAGACACAGCGCCAATGTGGACAGCTCCTCCTCCTCAGACTCAGAATCTGACAACAGCCTACCACGTTTCTTTATTCGGACCAAAGACGGCAGCGAGCCGCCACGTGACCACCTCCAGAGCTCCTTCTCCTACGTTTGCCATAAACTGGAAGGTCTACGAGCAGAAGCAGAGACAGAAAAAGATGGCGAGAGGCGGCTAAGTTGCAAAAGTGAGGTGCTGAGTGAGGGTTCATCTCAGTTTGTTCCTCGAGGTCTGTTTCGTAGCCAGAAGAGACACGGCTGGTCTGTCTTGCTTAGGATTCCTGAAAAGAAGAACCGCATGTCCTCTCGACAGTGGGGGCCAATCTACCTCCGCTTGTTGCCGGGAGGTGTGTTGCAGATGTATTATGAGAAAGGGCTGGAGAAGCCGTTCAAGGAGTTGCAGCTTCTCCCCCAGTGCAGGCTCTCGGATCTTAAACTGGAAAGCTACGGTGAACCTCGCAAAGTCCTCTCGGTCAAGGTGGAACATTACTCGTACATGGAAAAGAAAAGGTACCACCCCAAGCTGGAGGTCAGTCATGAGGCGGAGGCAGAAGAGCTGCTCAAGTTTGGCTCCACAGCACACGACGACATGGAGGACCTGGTGGTCTCCATGGAGGAGGAGATCTTCAAACTGTGCATGCACCACCAGCAGAGGCGGCACTACGAAGAGCAGGAGCTGTCCTTGCAGATCACCGACCATATCTGGGTACAGCTGGATAAGTCTGGAGAAGTCATTGAGCGGACAGCCTTTACTCAGATTCACTGTCTATCTTTCCTGAACGGACTAGGGGATTGTTTTCTCGCCCTTAACGACCTCGGCCTGCTGCGCTCCGACTCCAGCTACGGGTCTGAGGATGATGGGGAGCTCTGGATGGAGATCGCAGACTGCTATTTTCACAAATGTGTGAATGAGCCAGAGTTTCAGAGGACCCGGCTGGTAAAGTTCTCACCTCCTGAGGCCTGCAGGGTGGAGCTAATGCGCTATAAGACAGCGTTTTTGGGTTGTACAGAAATTCCCTTCTCGATCAAAGCTGTCGTCACAGTTCAAGGTGCCTACGTGGAGCTCCAGGCCTTTCTTAACATGTCGGCCACCTTCCTTTCTACAGTGGGGGTGTCTGACACATACCCACTGTGTGAGAATGTAGTGATCCGTGTGCCAGTGCCTGGCGACTGGGTCAAAGTGACACAGACTGTGGCCTTGCTGCGGCAGAGGTCACTGAAGGCACGTATGAACAGGAACGCCTGCTTGGGCGCCGTCAGCGCTGCAGATTCACAGCCTGTCATGCAGGTGACAATTGGCACTGTCAAGTATGAGAATGTATATTCAGCCGTTGTGTGGAGGATCGACAGACTGCCTGCGAAGAATACGGGTAAGAGATTAAATTTCAGCCCTGCTGAACAGCCGTATATTACTAAGGTGTGCAGTATGTCACTCGCTCAAGTGACCTTTGTTTTCTCCTGTGCAGCTGTGCACCATCCCCATTCATTTTCCTGCAAGCTGGAGCTGGGATCTGATCAGGAGATCCCAAGTGACTGGTACCCTTTTGTCACGATGGAATGTGAAATTATGGGTGCAGTTGTGTCACAGACCAGGGTGAAGTCACTGGGCACCGCCAACGACATCCAGCCGCAGAAACATGTGACCAGTTGGACACGCTATCATTGTCAGGTATCGTATCTCATCAGTGTAATAACAATATCTTTCTCAATGCATGAGAAAAAATCTTTGTTTATCAGTGCAACTAACCTCATTTTGTGTTTGTTTTTTTAGGTGGAGGTAGAGAAGAAGTGGATTGAAACAGAGTCACAGAGGCAATCTGGCTGTATGACACAGTGATGATCAAAGACACTGTGAAGAGGACGTTGTCCCTTTGGTCAAAGAGACGTGCCAGAATCTTCGTAAAGGAGAAAAGGGATGACAATGAAAAAAAATAGACAAAAACAAAGGCGATGAGGGACTTTCTGCTTGTCAAATTCATCTAATTACACAATAGCCTGGTAGTATTTCTCATGGAGGTGAACTGATTTTCTATCCTTTTAACCGAGACTGAATTAGTCTAGATCTAACAAACAATTTAACATGGCCCTTTTGCCTAGCACTTTACATTTCATAGATTTATTAACTGTGCGACTACAGTTTATATGAGTACTGTATATAAGCTTGCATTTGCATCGTCTGCACTGCCCTCCAGAATGATCAACAGCCTTAACAAATGTCCAGCGAGCGCACTGCGTGAGATAATCAGCTTAAGTAATGAGCAATATTCACTGACTTTGAGGAAAAAAATAATTCTCAGTAGATGTTCAGGGTCATGCCCTTTTGTCATGTAGCTACTTCCAAATTTATTCATTGAAGTATAAATCCTTCACATTTCTTAATTGTATGTGGCAGCAGCATGGTCATTTTGATCCTCAATATTTTTGCAGTTCATATGTATCTAACCTCTTGTATCATTAAGTGACAGCAAAACAAGATGGAAACGGACTGTAAAAAAGCAATATATTTATTATAGTTGTACAGAAAGGTGGGTCACGTCATGCTGAGCCCCACACAGATCAGCGTTTGTCTGAAGTGACCTGTTCACAGGTATTAGTGTTAAACTGACTCAATGGCTCAGTGCTAATTAACATCCATTCTCAGCAGTGAAACGCTTATCAAAGTTTCTAAGTAGCATGACACAAAAAAACAAATCATTTCTTCTCACGAGTGCATCGGCTCAAAAAGCTATAAAAATGTCATATTGTGACCATACAGACAAAACCACAGTTGTAGTTAGAAACAACAGGACTGACTGCGATCTAACGTGACACACTTTTTTAAATGGTTGTAGATATAAAGTTTATTAAGTAATACGAGAAAATTATTTTCTTTTTTTTCACATAGGGATATAATTCATTACTTGCATTGTTTACCTCAAGCTGAGCTTTGACTACATACCAAGGTTGTATTCTTGAGGACTGATATTTTATTTAAACAAATCAAGTCTTTATTATGTGATCTTTCTGCCTCTGGGTTGTGAATAGATTGAATGGGAAAACAAAATGGTGAAGCTTCATAGTGAACAACAAGGCCTTCAGTGATGACTTTTATGTATGAGGTACCTGGCTTAAGCTGGATATTGTGTATGTCTGAGTAAAAACTGAATTAAAGCTAAATTGTTCTGTGGTACTTTTTCATAGAAGTCAGACACTTCAAAGTCAAAGAGAAAGTAAACTGCTAGAACACATTGCAATAATGCACTGAGCACCTCAATATGATTTTTTTATGTAGATATTATTATTGAAACAAACATCTCAAATAAGCACAAACAAACTCAGTATTGCCTGTCGTTCCAGACTGAGACTACACAACAAATGACAAGCTATCAGGGACGTGATTTTGTACAAGCGCTAAGAGATTTTTAATTTATTAATTGGAAAAGTGCACAGGTATGCAACACACTGTGTGGGTTCTGTTCCATACACAAGTTGAGTTAAACTGTATTTGCCTCTTTGAGACACACTACAACAGCAGTGTGTCACAGTGCCTCTGGACCTTATGATGATGAGTCACTTTAGCTTCAGTCTGGGATGTTTGGCTCTATTCTTCACCAGCTTGTTTCTTTTTATTAACTGTATGGTTGTTGTGTGTGCTGTTTGTATGTTTGTACATGGGGATGTTTCACCTAAACACACAAAAATATCCTTACTTAACCCTAAATGTGAGATCTAAGTGATAACAGTTGTTCGTTCTGCTGATCACATTAGGGGGCAGTGTTGGTAAGAGTAAATTTCCTATGGTTTACATACATGGCAGGAATTATTTTCTAAATTTTCAGTTGACTAATATTTCCAGTAAAGTAAGTATATCCCAATAAAAAAGCCATTACATGTGTAGGAATAATGATAGGTGCCTGCAGGGGTGGATACTGTTGTTGCTGTTTTCGAGCCACAGCGCTCTCATCCCCAGACGAGCCAGCCTACAGTGTTGAAAAAGTGCCAGCATTACCAAACACATGCTCAGAGGAAACAGAGGTCAGGGCCTCTGCTGCTCCTGCTGCTACGAATTTATCCAACACCAAGTTCAAAATGAAATGTTTTGTAAAGCGTGAAATATTTTTAACTGCTGGCATTGTATATTTTTGGGATCAGACACTGTACTGAGCCCCCAGCACTGTGCAAACTGTGCAATAACTTTTTGTTTAAAGTAACCAAGAAAAGAGCTGAGTTGTACAGGGCCATCCAAGACCCTCTAAAACCACAACAAAGCCACTTCTCAGGTACTCAAGCCATACATTTAAAGCTACAGTTGGTAATCTTGGAGAACTAGTAAGATTTGAACATGGCAACTCCTCTAAGTTCCACCCCCTCCACCCCACTTATCTCCACCTATCAAAGGCTACACTGATACTGACTCTGGTTTGTCCTCTAGCTTTGTCCGGAGCCTGTTTTTTTAGGAGCTTTATCAGCCACCATTTTTCTTCTCTTTGCCTGTTTAGCGGGGTGAGCCGTCAGAAGAAGCCATCTGTCGCCTCACAGTAAGAAGGTACCGGGTTCGATTCCCGGCGTGGGGCCTTTCTGTGTGGAGTTTGCATGTTCTCCCCGTGTCTGCGAGGGTTCTCTCTGGGTACTCCAGCTTCCTCCCATCATCCAAAAACATGCATGGGGATTAGGTTAACTGGCTAATTTAAATTGTCTGTAGGTATGAATGTGAGTGTGAGTGGTTGTCTGTTTCGGTGCCCTGCGATGAACTTGAGACTTGTCCAGAGTGCCATTGTACCCTACAGAACGTGTCCTCCTGCTAACTCAGCAACAATGAAACGTGATGCGTGTGTTTCTGAACAGGATTACCGATTACACCTTTAACATTAGGATGCAGATCACAGGTGACATCCTGTTTGCACATTATGCCTCTTCAAGCTGCAACAGAATCACTCAGTGCGGACTTGTTGAAATGTGACTGATAGCAGTAAATGTTTGGTTACCATGCAAATGCAAAATGAGTCACAGGATGGTGAGAAAGTGTTTTTTTACAGAAAATAATGTGAATAACGTGATGTTACAACAACAAACGTTCAAGCAGAAACACAGTATTAAGTATGAGCCCATAAACGTTAAGATCGAGAAAACAAACACAGGCACTAGTTTCTCTGACTTTTTATCCAGGAGCTTGAACGTCCCCAACCACACCTGTGGAGCTTGATTAGCATCACCTGTGTGTTTCTACCAAGCCGGTGCGAAACACCAAACTTTCCTAGTAAACGGTGTGTTTTTTTCTTCATATGCTCATGGTACAATTATAATCAGAAAGTTCATTGTTACTGGACTGTAGTCCTGAATCATGCTGACCAACACGGGACCAGTGGTAAGAATGCTGCTTTTAGCTAATTTTGTTAAATTCTAATTTTGCTAAAACTTGTGTCGGCCTATATATGCACCATCTCTACTCAAATATAGGTTATTTATTCTGGACCCCAAAGCTATTTTGGACAGCTCAGTTGAATCAATCATGTTGTCTCGCCCAATCCCATGGAAAAATCTTTAAATTTTGAGGTCACATGGCTTTCTGTCTCCAGTGTTTATCAGTACAGGACAGTGATTCTGTTCATTTTAAGAAGTCAAAGAAAAGGCCAATGTTTAGATTGACAATACTAATGATGGGCTATGGTGTGTTACCTGAAATACAGAGTGAACTTGATCTGTTTATAAAATAACTTGAGTAACATGTTGAGTATGAGTCTTCCCAACAGTCAGCAACACAGAAAAGGCAGATATTTGAATGGTCTTTGGTTTGTTACATCTAAAACATACTTGATCAACAACTTCTGTTTCTGTAAACATCTGTAGGCCAAACTCTACTTGTCCATAATTGATGATGTGATTGAGAGTATGAGGGAGCTCTTCCTGGATGAAGGCCTTGAAGACCGTGTCCTGGATGATTTAAGACATGTGAGTGACAGTTTTCACAACCCTGCTTCATTCTGTAAAAACATGCATATGCCATGAAGACAGACTGCTGTGTCTTCTCGCTGTGCAGCTCTGGGAGTCAAAGATGATGCAGTCAAAAGCAATGGAGGACTTCAGGAAAAATAACATCAACTCATCCAACTTTGTGCTGCAGCTCCCCGCCAGCTACAATCGGACTGATCACGAGCTCACAGGTAAAGCTACAGCACATACATCTACTTACAGCGTCTGTTAATACAGCTGGTGAACGTAGCTCAGTTACTTTAAATTTACACTAACTTTATTTTGTTTCGCTCTGCTATGAATTTTGCTCCCAGCCTCAGTTGTGATCCCCAGTCAGAATATCCACCATTTCCCCATGAAGGCAAGTGTCAACAAGCTTTTTTTTTTGTTGTTGTTTTATAATACTTAAGCAGTATAAATTTGCCTTCATCGTCTCATTTACTTCATTCGTCTGTGTGACAGACTGTTTGACTTATCTGCAATGTTTTTTTTGTTTTTTTTTTGTTAAAGATGACTGTAGATTATTATTTTTTGATATGCTGTATTTTATTTTCCTTCATTGCAGAACAACTCAGAGACTCTTTCTACTTTTTCTCTCCCTGCTGGGTTGTCTTATCCTGTTCAGATACCAGCTGGAGTCACTCTACAAACAGCTTCTGGTACACAGTGACTTCACCAGCTATACATCTGTGTTGGTTTGCAGCCTGTTCTGACAGGTTGAATTCACGTGTCACTCTTCCTTTTTGTGTTTCCTGAGGTCAACTTTACAAGGTCAATGTTCCTGTCATGGTTACTCAGGCCCCAGCAGGTCAGCCGCCTGTAGCTCGACCCACTCAGAGAGTCACTGAGCGGAGAGAAGCTCCTGCCCTTGGGGCAGCTCTAGTCCCAACAAACACCAGTCATCCTCAGGAGGCGGAGCTGCCTTCTGTTCCAGCTGCTTCTGTCACACAGCCACCACATCCTAAGACCAATCTACCTCCTGCTCAAGACAGCAGCCTGCCCAAGCAGCCACCAGGTCCTGCTGCTGAGACTTCACAGTCTGAGGAAGCTCGCTCTCCACGACCAGAAGTGGAAGAAACTGAGCCCAGTCCACAACCTGAACCCTTGAACCTCAGCTTGGGCGCCTCACCCTGCAGTCAATTAGACTTCCAGATCAGCACAGAGGAGGCTTTGAGGCAGACAGCACAGTCAAAGACCAGAGACATCGATGACATCCTGAAAGAGGTGATCGAGGAGGAGAGAGAGAAGGCAGAAAGGGCGAGGAATCTAACCAGTACAAAGACTGACAACCAGTCTGAGGCTGGTCTGGGGGTAAGTTCTAAAGAATATATTAATACAGTAATAGGAAAAGAATTTGGCATTTTGGGAAATACTTTAATTTGCTGAGTTAAATGAGGAAAAACACTAAATATTTAGCTGCAGCCATTTAACTTATAGCTTAGCATAAAGACTGGAAACAGAGAAGCTCACTAATTAAGGCATTATTGATGTTTCCAGGCTATATGTTAAGAGCTTTGGATTTATTAAGTCAATGTAAAATTGAATCAGTCTTTGCAGGCAGGAAAGGGAAAAACTTGTTGGACTACTATCATCATCGTGCTTCCCAGGTAGAGAGTGTCTAAAGAAAGACGTCTAGTTTCACTGTGGGGATCGGGAATTTTTGGAACTCTGTCCTTGTTTCTGCCTTTGCTGCATTTGGTTTTCAAACTAACCTTAGCCTCATGAGTTATGACTTTATGGAAGGTCATTACCAAGTGGTTAGTTGCCCTTAACTCATCTGAAATAAATGCTTTCATTTACAGTATGTTAAAGTTGGCATTCATTTTAACAAACTTTCTCATATTAACAGTCAAGTTACATGAATTGCTTTAAAATCTCAACATGCCGAAGTTACCCAAAGAAAAGACATTTTACCATAGTGTAGTTGTGTTTTTTAAAAATATTATCATGACATAACTACCATGTTTCTTGCATCTAAGCTGGACCTGGACTACAACTACAGAGAACTGTCAGACATCGTTCAGCTGGACGGTCCTGCAGGCAACTCAGACATTGAGGAGGAAGAGGGAGTTCCCTTGGAAGAGAATGACTTTCTAGGTATAATTAACGCAGAGGCCATAAAGGCCCTGCAGGAAGGAGACGGAAGCAGCGACGACAACAGCATCTCCTCCAGCAGCGACAGCGAGGCCGTCGATGAACTCGCTGATGTAGTGGAAGAGGTGTGAGAGAGAAACATCTCTGTATGGAAAGCTGCAGTCGATCTTTGCCTCTTTTCCCGAAGAAGTTAAATTTATTGGTGTGACTTCTAGGAGTGTCTTTGATTTCCCGTTTGAACAACGTACTTTCTATCCATACAGGATCCTTTGAACTCGGGTGATGATGTGATTGAGCAGGACATCCCAGATCTCTTTGACACTGACAATGTAATCGTTTGCCAGTATGACAAAGTAAGAACGTTTTAGCTCTGTATTGGCCATCATGTGCCTCTGAACAAAGCCTAAAGCTGAATGCTGACTCTTAATAATGTATCAAATGTTCTTTTTATTGCAGATTCACCGCAGTAAAAACCGCTGGAAGTTTCATTTGAAAGATGGAGTGATGTGTTATGGAGGCAGGGACTACGTGTTCTCTAAAGCTGTTGGGGAAGCTGAGTGGTGATGACCTGTCGTTGTCTTGAACGCACCGTGTTGAAAAGGGAAGGGGGAAACTGATTTAAAAGGGAAAATTATCACTGAGTTTAGACCTTGGTGGTGTAATTTGGCTCACACTTATACTTTTTTTTTTTTTTTCATGATGTAATTATCAAAGCAAAACTGCAAGTCATTTGCAGCCAATTACTTACTGTGTTGCTTGTAAGTCCAGTCTGCTGAGACACACAGTATGTATTTATGTTGCTTAATATTTTTGCTGATAGTAGTTTTCTTTATTAGTGGAGCAAAACATTATTTGGCTTGGAATGTGTTTTCTTCTGTCATGATTATGTTGCTTTGAATGGACCTAATGTGCCGTTTGATTTTCAAATGTTTGAATACATTAAACTGCAGTGTTGTGCTGCATTCACTGATCCCTTTGATTTTTGTGCAACTTGCTGTCATTAATTCTTATGAGGGTTTTTCACTGGAACGTGATTCATTTCTAAACGCCAGCATGGTCACTAAAATCGATTAATGTTTGACTGTTCTGGATAGACACCCAAGCTAGCGGCTCACAGCTGGAAGGGAAGCATAAATGCTGGTGTGACAGCTTCAGACACAACTCTCACAACAAAAACAAATTTATCCCAAATACTTGAAAAATATTTTTGACATTGTTGTCAGGTTTTGTGATTTTTTTTTTTTTTTTCATGATGTAAAAGGACCTCATGTCAGCTTTAAGTAGTGTGTGTATGTTCAATCTGATGGGACAGAGGAGGATGAGAAATGAAAGTGCACAGTTTAGAAAATAATTGCATAAACAAGGTAAAACAGTTAACTCATAGCTGGTTTTTGCAACCCACAAGTAGATGGGCTACTGTTTTTCATTTTTCCAACTTTTTATTGGGCTTTGCAGATGTATACAGTTGCATTAAGGCATGTACAGAAATGAGTATATAATTTTTAGGCTACTGTTTTTCTGTCAGTGTTTTGAAGCCAATGCAGTTCGGGAACACTGCTTGATAGTAGGTCTACACAGTATATTATACAAACACTGATCCTAGTGTACATATAATATATATATAAAAATGAAATGATGCAAACTAGTGCCTTTGGTTAAATGGAGAAAGATCACAAACCAACCACACTTTTTAAAATGGTTTATTTAAAGAAAAAACAACACTGGACATTTTGTACAACACATTACTGTTAAGCTTAGTCTCTGTGGCAGGTCTGGCATGTCTGTAGTCTTTAAATATCCTGAGTACAACAAGCCAATAGATGGCACTAAAACTCTGATTAGCTTCAGTTTCATCACTACTACACTACACTCAACTACTTCTTGATCTTTAATAGACGTAAATGTCTCTTCTTGCAACATCTGATGCAAAAGCTGTTGATCTTAATAACATAAATGACCATCCGTGCTTTGAGATAAAACAAAAAACTGGCCTGTTGTTTATTTGTTCACCATTCCTGCTCCGTCCGTCTGCTTCTTTGTACCACGTCACATACAGAAATGGAGGCTGCAGCACTTGTTAGCTTCAATTTGAGGTCTTACTGATTACATTCTCGCTTTGTAAACTGAGCTCAAATCTGATCTCACATCTTACATCTTCAAGACTGAGAAGCTTTTCACCTTGACCCTGAATTCTTTAGGAGAAATGCTACATTTTTAGCAGCAGATTCTGCCCAACACGTCGTGTTGGCAGTCATGTGGCTCCCTTGTTCAGGAAGCAATCCTTCATCTTAATGTGATAGGCATAGAAGCTGAGCGAGTTAGGGTTTTTGTTGGATGTTTTTTGGGTGTAATTGAGGTGTGAAGCCAGAGTCTGTGACCTGTAGAAGTCGCTGTTGGCACGGCAGCAGCCACAGCGACTCAGCATCTGCTGCACGTCCTTCCTGAACGCCCGTGTGAAGAGGGTGTACAGGAAGGGGTTGCAGAGGGAGTTGATGGGATAAAAAAGGATGAGCAGGATTTTAGAGTGAGACACGGTTATAAGGGGCACACGCAGGGCTGCAGAGATGGCGAAGAAAGAGATTGGAGCCATGCATACAAAGTCTGTGAAAATGAGCACAGCCATGCGCTTGGCAATCTTGGTGTCTCCGTGGCGGGTTGAGTGCTCTGGGTTGCGAACACTCAGATATATGCATATGTAACAGTAGCAGACCACTAGGAAAGCAACAACATTGAGAATGAGCACAGCCACCACGTAAACCTGAGAGCCCAGTGCATCGATGTCCATGGGCAGACAGATGCTCACTTTGCTGTAGCTGCTGACCCCCACAAGAGGGAGCAGGGCAACCAGCAGAGAGAAGCCCCAGCCTGCTCCCATTATGGCTGCCACGTGGTGCATCCGCAGCCTCTTGTTCACATGCATGGCATTGGTGATGGTGTGCCAGCGTTCAAGGCTGATCACAGTCAGCGTATACACCGACAGCTCACTGGCAAACACCGTCAAAAACCCTGCTATGCCACACCCAGGTCCCGTCTGCCAGACGGTGGCGTGGTTGTAATACTCGTGACGGGAGAGGTAGTCCATGAAGGCAATGAGCATCAGGTAGAGACCCATGCACAGGTCAGCGAAGGCCAGGTTACACATGAGGAATTTGGAGATGGTTAGCTTGTGGTGGCTAATTAGCAGCATAGTCAGAACAGCCAGGTTGCCAGTCACAGCGAACACCGTAATTATCCAGGTGAGACAACGCAGGAAGGGGAAGCCCAGCAGGTCCTCGCAGGGGTTGAATGCATCTGGTTTTGGCGTGCACTTGACGAAGGGACTGTTGAGACAATCAAATACCAGGTCTGGATACTGAAAGTTGATGTCATCAATAATATTCCCGCCATCTGCAGTGGGATCTCTGAAGAATACACACATGTTAAGATTAAGAGGTTACAAAGGAAAAGGATCTGGGTGAGGAATCGTGTAAAATGACAGGGATTATGTATTTTGTTGTAGTGAATAAGATCAAATATTTACATATTTACATATATTTACACAGAAACAACAATGTAGGAGGGTTTTTTTTTATCATTATTGTTATTATTGAGTTTACTGAACATCCTTTCTCCAGGGAGTTAGTTATTTTTAACCACACATGTCCAAAAACATGATCTGTGTCCTGTAAAGTGACAGTGACAGCTCTTGATTCAAAAATGAAAAAAAAAAGACGGTGCATCATTACATTATATAATTTTTTCCATGATTTTGCTTATTGCTAATTCCAGTCCGTTGGCTCATTTTAAAATGACACACATATACACCGATACTTTTTGTACGGTCTGGGAAGTAAAGGAACTTACAATTCAGTCTCGCTGAAATCACAGAACTTTGTGAAGTTCTTTAAGGCACTTTCCCTTTAAATAAAAAAAGAAAGGAAAAGGTTAGACCATCCAAAATGTCAATAAACTCAACTGCTAAATACCAAACTACTCCTGATCTGTATTCAGCAGACAGTGCTTTTGTTCTCTGTGCAGATGCAAACAGATTTGTTACATCTCTGGGAGCAGCTGTCAGCGTACCTTTGTTTCCGACGCCATGTGTGGAAGGCACAGCAGTGACTGGGGTACGCCAGTTCAGCCTCCAGCAGCTCAGCCAGGCTCTCCAGTGGAGGGAGGGTCTTCAGAGCGAAGGCAGAGCTGGCTTTCAGAAACCTCACCTGCCTCAGTCCTTTAGGGGGGAGGGAGCTCAGGGCGGTGGACGAAACATCCCTTTAATCAGAATATAGACATATAGTTAGATTAGTGACATATCTACTACTGAAATACAGTGTTTCAATGAGGCATTGCACTTAGCTGCTGGAACATCTTTGTGTGGGGTTTCTCATGTCATTTAAACTCTGGTGGAGGGTGACAAAGTCAGTCTTTCCCACAAGAAGAGCCATCATTTGGTGTTTTGTTGATGATGGCAAGAAATGCTGCTTCAAGCAAATCTGCTGAATTTCCCACAGGAGCTCACTGAGCAACTGCAGCAGCCAATTTACAGTTTTCATCTCCATCAAGCCATCAGGTCTTTCTAAAGAGATGCCCATTCACAACAAAAATCTTCATGGCAGAATGTGATTACAGCTAGATACTAAACACTGAATATATTTGGTCCGAAGCAAAATAACATTCAGGATCTACTTGGTAGCCTCATTAGATTGCATTACTGGGACTCGTTAAGTCTGAAAATACCCACAAGTATGTCTCTGGACATGCAGACAGAAGACCTTTGGCTTTTCCTGCGTGTCAGTGAATACCACATAGAGTGATTCATAACCAAGACAAGAGGAAATTCCGTATCAGCACAGAGTTGCTTGCAATCAGAGACCTTGTGAGCTGCATGCTCGGCAGACTATCGTCCATTTGCTCAGCAGCTCTGCCTTCATTGTTGGTTATTTACACAGACAGACTGTCACTGCCCTCATGTTTATACAATAAAATGATAAACATTGTTATGAATATTCATCATGCTTCAGCGGCCTAGATCAAATATGGCTGCTTTAATGCAAAGATTAAGAATAAAAGATAACAAATGTATGATTGTCCTCATTGCCACTTTCATAAATATCATGTTTTTTTTTTTATTTGAACCTCTTATTTGTAACTTTTATGGTACTTTTAAAGTACATTTGCTAAAGTGAAGTTCTTACCTATTTAACATAATTTATTTTATAATGCTTCTATACTTGGATATTTCCCACACAGGAAATGTAATTTTTGTTCCACTCTGCATTGATTTGACAGATATACTGTAGTTACTTTACATTCAATCAATCTAAAATATGTATTTTATAGATTAAATAGTATATATACACAGTATAAATTATTTCACAATAGTTCTACACTGAAGATCTACATCATCAAAATTACACATTACTACTAATGTCCTGTCATATCTCTACAGTATATCATCGGTCCAATAACAGATACATCTTATTTAGAGGCCGATCGGACTGGATTTTGAGTTGAGAAATGACATTTTTGGCTGAAAACAGCTGTCTATGAGAGTTAAACAAAACAGTAAAAGTAAAAAAATGAGCTGCAATAACTCTGGAATACTGTCCTGACATTTTATTTTGGTTTTATTGGTTCAGTTTACTTGAATTATTGTCACTTACAGAGAACTTGGACCTGTGGCTCCTTCAAAAGCATCTTCTTCAATGTGTCTGAGATACCTGTTGTCTCTCAAAATCCTACAAAAGACATAAAAAAGCACAAGTGACCTCCAGTCCAAACAGTAGTTTAGCAGTTAACAGCAATATGAAAGGAAATTTAAGATGACACATTAATGGCCAACAGTGCCCCTCAAACCATTTTTCATGCACTTTTCGTTCTCTTAGCTCAACACTGAGGAAGACGAGCCTTATTTTTAGACGGCAGGGTGTCTGCACTTATCTTGTCCCCATCAACATTCAGCAGTACGGGGCAGAGCAAGAAAACAACGGGGCATCCAATCTTTGTTTAGTCTTACGTAACGTTTGTTTACTGGTACACTCAGTTCTTCATGATTAGAAAAAGAAAATCCTGAACAGCATGCTTTAACAGGCGCATACTGTATCGGCCGCTTCTGTTGTTGTTGTTGGGTTAGTATGAGGGAATAATCTTGATTATCAAAATGCTTACAGTGTGTTGAGCTTGGTTCCATTGAATGCATGAGATTTAATTTCCTTGAAGCCGTTTCTAACCAGGTTCCTGTCAAGGACACAATGTTATAAATTTGCTGTCAAATGCGCCAAGGTCAGAGAACTGAACATCCAATTACATAAGAATATTGAGACATAGCAACAAATGGTAACAAATAGTGACAAATTGTTGCCCTTGGCTCTGATAATGCGGCAAAAAGAATCTACTCACATGTCAACATACTCCTCCGTGATGCCCTGGAACGAATTGGCAGGAATGATGTCGATCCTCATGTTGTCTGCCATTTCTCTGTCCACAGAGGAGGTAGCATTCAACTGGACTGTTTGGCTTAACCATCAGTTAGACAAAATGATACATATTCACGCATAAAAAGAGAGTTTTGTGAACTGTGACCCGGTCGGAGGGTTTGCGGCAGTGTTGGTGGCATCGTGACATGATAGATAAAAGTAAGACCAGGCTCAGAATAGCAAGACGCTAATCCAGTTTAGAAACACACTATTTTTAAATGAGATTACTTACAGGATAATATTTGGCACCAGGGAAGAGATAGCTGTGAAGTCTGGGAAGTGTATCAGCCCGGTGTTAGAGATGCTCCTGTGAGGACGAGCAGCAGAGACACATGATCGTGAGCAGATAAGAGCAAATCTTCAAAGTGCCACGAGGTTGTAGATTGTCTCAGTTGGTAAAAGACTTACAGTTTAGGTTAAATGTGGTTTATCACATCACTGTCTGTTTCTTTGCATTTCATTTGCAAGAATTAATGCTGGAAGAATCAAAATGTGAATGAATGAATTTCACTATAGGCCTTCCCTGCCTGCTTCAAACTCCATGCACCCAGTTTATCTTGCAGAGTTTTTTTTTTTTTTTTGCCAAATATTTCACATCTTAAGCTTTATTTGAGGTGCCCATTTAACTCATTAACATCTACATTCCCTGTTTACACAATATCTTATTTATCACTGTCTCGCTGTCATGCTGTTTCTGTTTGGGATTTTCAAACCCTTCATTTGATGTGCAAAGTATGGCCAATGAACATTTCAAATAAAGTGATTTTGAGCTGATTGCAGAAAAGGGGATGATGATACTGTAAAGCAGAATGACTTACAAATATTCCAGTTTGGGAAGGTCAGTGAAGGCCCCTTTTTCAATAACCCTCAGACTGTTGATGTTCCTCACTGAACTGTGGAAATAACAATGAAGGGAAAGCATTAGTTATTATAATATTGGTATCAGTGGCTGTCAGCAGACAAACATAGAAAAGCCCATTCACACATCAGCCGCCCCGTCAAGAATTAAGCATACCACTGTGTTATTGAGTGGCTAATCCTGTGAAACTTCAATGCAATGCAAAACATGTCCAAATGAATGATTGGTGTCACTGTGCAGCTTGAATTTGAATTTGTGTAGCAGAAGGTAAAGTGTGACTTACATTTGAGCCAGGCTGTGGAGGGAGAGGAAGGCCTGTCTCTGGATCAGTGTGATGCAGTCGCTCTGGGAGATCTCACTGTGGCACAAAGACATGGCTCCACATCAGTCACCAGATTAATACGAGTCTGAGAATAAACTACTCCTGAAATATCTCAGATCAGTCCAATAAAAAGGGAGTTTTAGCTAATCAAACATTAAGAGCAACAAAATTTATGCATTTTTTTTATCCTTCTTACTTTTTAATGCATTTTTTCTGCAGAAGTAGGCCAGAGATGATTGATATTGGGGATACAAGCCATGAGGGGAATGTTAAAAACTTCTAGGGCGCTGCATGCACATGCTTCACCTCATGTTTGGAAACGCTCCAAACATACATCAGGGATGCATCTGGGCCACGGAGACAAAGTGAAGATGTTTAATAAGGAGGACTAAACAAAGACTTTGAGAGACAAACAAAGTCAACAAGACTTCTTGATTTGTCCTTGAACACTTTGTTTTCTGATGGAGGGCATGGCTGACTTCCCTCTCTGAGCTTCTCTCCATTTTTTTCTTTTTGTAATCATCATTTTCTCCCACTCTACTGTAATCAGCCGACAATTTTCTTGTTAACGTCACTCTGCTTCCATCTCAAACAAGAAAAAAAACAACAATTAAATGGCTCCATCTGTACTGCTTACATTTGTTTTTCTTTTATGACCTGCTCTGATTGCATTATGTATAGTGTCATAATTGCAGCCCATAAAAAAGAAAGCTTTTTCACGTCTACATGAAGCTGAGCCGTGATTTTCAGTGCCGGCACACTCACTTTGCTCCTCATGTCAGCTCACCTTGACACATGGAGGTGACTAACTCCCTGTGGGCTGAAAAGACGTAATATCACAGTGTAACCTCATTTAAACCTGAATGTGTTTTATCCCTTTAAACTATTTTGCAAATAGAGACGAGATTTGGACATAATGACCACGTTATGTAAGTACTGTAAGTATCTGAGACTGATAAGACTCGTCCCTGAGGAGAAGTCAAGCACACTCAACACGAAATGATTTCACTACAGCTAACACACACACACACACACATACACACACACAAACTGTTAGTGATATTAATTAAATGGCGAAATATTCAGGATGATGTTGTGAATTTAGAGCTATTCTGTAAACATGATGAAATGAAAAATAATTAATTGTCAACTGAGATGAAAAGAGGAGATGTTTTCACTTCTACTTGGATTCTACGTGTCCTTCACTGTCACATCTCTGTACTGAATGGGATAAATACTCAGAGGCTGACACAAAGTCATAATTCTAAGCAAAATGTCTGTTAGAAACATGATGACCTCAGCATGTGAGCAAAAGTTTTACTTAAGAACTAACTGAATTGATGCATAGGGAGTAAACTCCATCAAAGTGACATGCACTGAAACAATGAATAGCCATAATAATGTTCACCTCTTTCTGTGTTGCTATGACCGCACAAACATGTGGTCAATATCTGATGTAATAGCTGAGGCTTCATTAGTCACAGTTCATTGCTTCATAACAGGAAAATATACTGATTATGTGATTTTTACATGTTTTTATTCTCAAGGTGTGTTTGTGTGGAGCAACATCCGAGTCACAGAAACAATGCCAACTGTGGCAAAAACTCTACATACAAGGGATTTCAAAGAGCACTCATCATCATAGTATATATCCATGTATACTACCTTAACTAGTTTGTCTGACACTTCAGCATATGAGATCATACCCATTTACAAACATCAGAGGTGAATATTCAGAGGCAGCTGAATGTGGGTACCTATTCTGCTATTTGTTTCATGGTGCTACACTATAATCCAACATAACTGGATGAATTTATCCTATCCTATCTATCACAATATACAGTAGCTTTGGCTTAAATATAAGGTTTTAACTGTATTTTAACTGTATTTGAGGGTTAATTTTTCTTAGAGTCCATTACATTTTCCTTACAGTAGAAAGCATAGCCTATTATATATTACTGATGATGATACTGTAAATATTATTATTTTCAGGATCATTCAAATGTCATAGATCAAGACCATCAATATTGGTTGTGCTTATGTAATTGATCTAACATTTTCAAACTTTTTGCTCATGTTTGAATTCTCATTTGCAGAATGCCTGCATCAGGGAAAAAAAAAAACTTACATTACTGTAATGTTGATCAGCTCCTTAAAGGCATGAGTGGGGACTTCACTCAAGGGCAGATGATTGAGCCTCCTGTAAGAGTCACATAGTAACACTGTTAACTCAATAATTCAACAGGAAAATAAAAAAAGTCTCTTGTTATCCTTACAAATGTATGTTAAATCAATATGTTGAACCAAAATAGAAATACTACATTGGTAGAAAGGGAAGCACACATTTCTGGAAGTTAGTAAGAAGCAACACACAAAAAGAAGAAAATCCATGAAGCAGCATGACGCGCAGTGATGTGCTCAGTGTGGAGCACCAAACCCTCTGATGACAGGGCTTTAGAGGCTGGAGGATGTTGGGTTACTTACATTCGAGGCACGGATGGTGGTCCAACCCGGGAGGCCAGCTGAGTGTCTCTGTTGCACTGAAACGTATCGATGCTGCAGCGGCAGATGGCCGGACAGGTATAAGCCCAGCAGGAGCGCGCATTCAGGACACCGGACAGCGCGACCAGGAGCCAGAGCACCTGGAGAGCCATGAGGGTGAGCCGAGCCCTCACTGCGGGATGACACAAATAAAATAAATTAAAAAAAACTCCGCTGAATCTCCTCAAAGGTGAAAATAAAAAAATACCCAGGGAAATCTAACATGCCAGCCTAAAACCCAAACTTTCTTTTCTCCACCTGCGCTCTCAACGGGATCTACTGCTGCCTTCAGGTACTGTCGTAATTGTGACCTTGCTGCGCGTCTGGAAGATTGAACAAAGTGAAACTCAGGGGGAATTTTCTTTGACAGCTGAGCTGCAGAGATGTGACGTTTAGTGGGCGGAGAACTTAAAAAAGTGTGTGGTGAAGCCCCGCTGTCTCAATATAAGGCGATTATTTATTTTAGAAATATAATATAGAGACCATAGGTCTAACCTGATGCATTGTGATATACTGTCAAACTGTCTTTTAACTGTGACTCCATCATTTGTTTCCACTTTTAATGTTCCCTTCAATAACAACAATTGTCCCCAAATAATAGTTTTAAGAGAGATTACAAGCATATGCTCCATCAAGTTCCAATGGTCTGAAAAAATATATTAAAATTTTATATCATACGATAATTCATGGAAACAAGTGGAAGGCTGGAAGAGTAAAATTATTGGTTAAAGAAAACAAATTGGTAAAGAAACACAAAATACAATTTGGAGCTAAATTGTGCAAAACCACTGTTATAGTCCTTCCAATATAATGTTTATCATTAAATGCATTTTAAAATCAGAACCATTTTGAATGCAGGACATGCATGCATTATCTCCTCTTCATCACTGCTCTGCTGGATATCCAGAAAGAAGAGAGCTCTAAAGTGACAGAAACCAAACTGAGTACTAGACAAAACCCAAGGACACAGATCTAAATTGCTGCTGTACCAGCAGCTGTTTCTTACTGCTAATCTGCAGCAAAATATGTTTTTATGTTTTGACTCATTAAAATCGAAATATTAATTTACACAGGCAGAAACACTGAATGCTGGGACTTTCCAAAATAAAGTTCCCTAGTTTTACGGATTGCAACCCACCCTGCAAAGGAAAGAATAGTTTCACATAGTGTCGCTCATATCTGTGGACATGTGAAAGCTGGATGACTGTTGAGTCCACCCATTTAGTTTAATTTCTGTTGGCTAACAGTGGTTTTGTTCCATTGTGTCTAATGGTACAACCAAAACTGTCTGCAGTGACAGGCGCCACAGCTACCATTTACAGTTAGGCCCAAAAATATTTGGACAGTGACACAAGTTTTGTTATTTTAGCTGTTTATGAAAACATATTCAGGATACAATTATATAATCAATATGGGCTTAAAGTGCAGATTCCCAGTTGTAATTTGAGAGTATTCACATCCAAATTGGAGCAAGGCTTTAGGAATTACAGCTCTTTAATACATAGCGGCCTCTTTTTCAAGGGACCAAAAGTAATTGGACAATTGACTCAGAAGGCTGCAAAAATAAATAAATAAAATAAATAAATAACAAGGCTCTTCTCTTGTTAACCTGTCATCAGTCAACCAGTTAAAAGGTCTGGAGTTGATTCTAGGTGTGGCGTTTGCATTTGGAAGCTGTTGAACACACAACATGCGGTCAGAGGAGCTCTCAGTGGAGGTGAAACAGACCATCCTGAGGCTGAAAAAAAGAAGAAATCCATCAGAGAGATAGCAGAAATGTTAGGAGTGACCAAATCAACAGTTTGGTACATTCTGAGAAAAAGAGTGCACTGGTGAGCTTGGGAACTCGAAAAGGCCTGGACGTCCATGGAAGACAACAGTGGTGGATGATCGCAGAATCCTTTCCATGGTGAAGACAAAACCTCTTCACAACATCCACTCAAGTGAAGAACACTCTCCAGGAAGTAGGTGTATCAGTATCTGAGTCTACCATAAAGAGAAGACGTCATGAGAGTAAATACAAAGGCTTTACCACAAGGTGCAAACCATTAATCAGCCTCAAAGACAGAAAGACCAAAAAACACCTGAAGAAGCTAGCCCAGTTCTGGAACAGCATTCTCTGGACAGATGAAACGAAGATCAACCTGTACCAGAATGATGGGAAGAAGAAAGTTTGTAGAAGAATTGGAACAGCTCATGATCCAAAGTGCACCACATCTTCTGTAAAACATGGTGGAGGCAGTGCGATGGCATGGGCATGCATGGCTTCCAATGGCACTGGGTCACAATTTTTTTTTTTAAAGCAAAGAAGTGGAATATTCTGCAACAGCCGAGTCAATCACCAGATCTCAACCCAGTCGAGCATGAATTTTACTTACTCAAGACAAAACTTAAGGCAGAAAGACCCACAAACAAAGCCCCTGAAATGAGGATCGTTTGTATAAAAATAGCTACAATTCCTACATGTTTAATCATATATTTTTGTTCAACCCCTTGAATTAAACTTTAAAGTCTGCACTTCAATTCTGTTGTAGTTGTTTCATTTCAAATCCAACGTGGTGGCATTCAGAGTCCAAATCATGAAGATTATGTCACTGTCCAAATATTTTTGCATTTTTGGGCCTAACTGTAACTGCATCCATGGAGGAAGACGAAGCTCATGCAGGATGCTTCTGTTTGTTTTTCCACTGGAAAGGTCTTTTCATAGCCTGCAAGTCCACCTGGGAGAAGGGGAATTAGAGACACTTTACATCACAGGAGACAACACGACAGCCAGGCAAGAGGCCCCATTGACACCAGTTTGTCAAACAAAAAAGCTTTGTGTCACCACCGTCCTCAGCAAAATCCCCTCTTCTGTCAGGGACCCTGACCCCATTTCCAGCTCTCATCCACCCTGCTGCTGTGACCCAGGACAGGAGAGCAGCAACACCTTCCTCTCACTGTGTAACAACCACACACTCACACACACATGCTAATGCATCAGCTCCCTGGAGGTTTTATTGCCCAGTGCTGTTTACCAAGGCTCTCGCAATCTCTGCACAGCTGAGCACAGTGTCAAGATCCACTGTTTAACGCTGCAGAAGAAAAGACACACACACACACACACACACACACACACACAAACACACTGACAGCGAGAGAGAGAGAGAGAGAGAGATCTAATTTATGCAAGTGGACCTCCATGAATCAGCCCACGTCTTCATGCTAAACACCACGCTGTGCATCACATCACACCTCGAAGGTCACACACAGCAGGGAGAGACTTTCAGGAAAAAAAAATCATACTGATGTTATTTTAAAAATCATCTACATCACATTAAACTTTCATAACTGCAGGACAGAATGTGGAAATAGTCAGTTGTTAGATTAGCTGTGCTTTAGTGGACAGCCTGTTGTCTGCTTTATTGGATTTATCAGCATGGCTGGAAGAGTCGATGCTGAAAATCTGTGTTGAGACTCACATTTAAAAACCTGGTTCTATGCACTAATATAATAAAGTCAAATAAACAACTTTGAATCGTCGAATATGAAACATGCTATCAGTTTAACGTAAGGCATTTGACAATAAGGCCTTTCAAGGTGAGTGATATCACATTATATTGATATGGAGTATAAATAAATTAACAATATACAGTATTTTAAAAATATATGAAGAAAATATTAAATTCCAAAGCAAAGGTTATCTTCAAAAGTTGCTGCTTGAAGAAAGGGTCCTTGTATCTATAGAAATCCTCAGTTTGCTTTATTAAAGTCAGATTACACTCCAGAGTTCACCTGAAGAGGACTGAGATTATACCGAGCAGGATCACTGAGTTTTAAGACCATGGTCACTCCTCCTGCAGATGAACTTTAAAACACACTTTTCCCTCCTCAGATTTGGCCTTGCTGTTGTTTTTGTGCTTTTGTGCAGACAGTATACAGAGAAAATGTCTGCAAATGCTGGTGAGGGTGTAAAGCCCGGACATGTAGACTAATAATTATGAATCCACATTAGTGAAACACTACTTTTTTCTTTTTTTAGAAGGGGCAGATGAGAGCAGTGTCATTCAGACCTGTGTGGACTTGGCATAACAGACTGTAGGTGTGAACGCACCCCACAATGTCACCTTCACCTTCTTTATTGTTAGAGCCTCCTTTTTTAGGGATGAGGTTCTTCTTGCCACAGGGTGGGAAGCTGTTGACCTGCCAGCCTCCTGCTGGTTATCAAGACACACAAGGAGAGTGTTTGCAACACAACACAACACAAAATGACATGACACAGTAAGACATCCACACGGTGTAACGCAGTTTAACACAATCTTGCATAAAGCAATAGAACACAATATAAAACAACACAAACCAAGATGAGACTACACATGATGACATGGGAAGAGCTCAGGAGGAACAGAGACATCATTCTGTCAGAACGGCCCTGCAGTCATTACTGAAAGTGGTGGAAGCTGCAATTGGTGTCAAATGCTGTTTACTTGCTATTTCCACAGAAAGTGACATTTTCAGGGAGTGAGTTCAAGAACGAACACACATCAGCGTGGCATTTGAGGTAATTGGCAACAGGGACACTGAGTTTGTTCTCAGAGAGTCCTTTTGTTTTATTCTTGGCGGCAGCGTCGCTGTCAAACCCAGCAGATTTAAAGTAACCTCCCGACTCGCTCTCGGGTCAAATTAAACACTTTTACATTACAGTGCACTTCAAGGATTTGTGTAAATTTTGCCAGTTAAATTAAAAAAATGAAGCACTACATCAGTCAGAAGCCACACTGGCTCATTCACAGCTGTGTGACTTAGTATGATCCAATCATATTCATGCAGGTGCAAAGTGGGGCCATTACAACCTGACATTCACTACTGCTCTGCTGATTGCGATCACGCTGACTCCATTTGCTGCCGCCGTGTCCAACATTAACCTCCTACTTATGTTCTAAGCTTTGTTGCTAATTTGCAATTGTTAATTTTAGTTCATGTATGTTTATTAGTGGTGGATTAGCTCTCTCAGCATATTTCTCATTGTTGCCTGGTTACTACAAAGAGCTCCCACAATCAATGGTCAGTTTCTTCATGTGTCTCTAACAGGAGAACCCCCTGCTCAGAGGCAAACAAATGAGCTCATAATTAAAATTAAATTTGCAATTGAACTTCGAGTAACTTGGCCGATATCCCGCAGACTTTCCTACATTAAAATAGGCTTTGTACTTTTTGTTGAAGGCTGAGATCTGCTAATTTTCTTTTGATTATTTAGCTTCAGGATCGTGTCGCCAGGAGTTTGAGGTAGTTAGTAGGAGATAGTATGAGGACACAAGGTCTGCATATACTTACACTATTCTATACTGTGTGTGCTCTTTAATTGACGCAGATTAAACATAGAATTATGACATTTTTACTGTGGCGACTTTGATGACATTAATCTCAGAAGCATTTGGTACACCTGATGGTGATGAATTGATTGACACTCGCTGGGATTTAAGACACTGATAGTCACAAAACAAATCTAGCAGGGGAACTTTTGCACAGGGCTGTTTCTGCGTGGGTTCTCTCTGGGTACCCCAGCTTCCTCCCACCATCCAAAAACATGCATGGGGATTAGGTTAATTGGCTAATTTAAATTGACCGTAGGTGTGAATGTGAGTGTGAGTGGTTGTCTGTCTCTATTTGCCCTGCGATGAGGTGGCGACTTGTCCAGGGTGTACCCTGCCTTGCGCCCTAAGACAGCTGGGATAGGCTCCAGCCCCCCGCGACCCTATGAGGATAAGCAGTAGATAATGGATGGATGGAACTTTTGCACATGTTTTTACCTGTTCCCTATCACTGTTACGATGCCTGATAACAAAATTGCAACAATAAAGTACAACAGTGTTTAACATACTTGACTCATCGCTCACAGAAAAATTTAAATGCTGCATTTCATTCCCTTGTGTTGCACCCAAAAAGTAGAATTAAAAGAATACTCTGATAGATTTAGTTGGATTTAGTTATTCTTGAATAACACTCTCCTTGGATCACACAGCCTGCTGATACTGTTCACTTCTTCTTCCGCTCCTCAGTTATGTTACTTTGCAGTGGGCATTCAAAAATGTATTCATGCGTTAATTAATAACATCCTCCATTTTTAATGCTATGTAAGAACTGGCTGATGTTTAGGAAGAGCAAGGAGAACCAGGATGATCGTCTCTGGCTTCAAAAAAAGAAAAATCAAGGCTGTACAGTACACTCAAGGGCAACACTGGAGGCTCATATCACGAACAAGGAAGTGACGGCCAAGGAGACCCAAAGAGAGCCAAGAGAGTTCAGAGGGAGCATTACTTACTTAACCCTTGCTGTTAGTAAGAGGTTTTGTATGTGAGGGTTGTATATCTGGGATACTTTCACTTCACCTAATCTTTTCCATATGCCTTCTAATCATCCTCCCTCACTCCCACTCATAAGACATTTTGCAAAAATGTGCACCATGAGGCAGGCATGTTAATGAATGTGGAGTGAGCAAGCAACCAACAAACATGGGACTCATTATTATGAATTATTAGGCAGAATTTATGCAGGTTTGTTTTTTATGGTATATAACCTCGAGGCTTGTGAGCTCTCTCCATTCCCAACCACACATACAGCAAACATAGCCTGGGCCTACACATGCACAGTTTGACAGGGCAATGCTCCTGATGGCTTATCAGGGCAGGAATTCACTGGTCCTTGGCCATCTGAAATACACCACAGAGATATAAGAGAGTTAACCCTGTCACAACCAGACAGGACTGTTCACTGTATGAAGTCAGAGCAAAAGAGTTCTTCATCACTGCAGATTCAGAAAGACTCTCAAACTGACGTACTATCATCTTTTTCAGGGTTGGAAGTAATGAATTCATTCTGCTTGAATGGCTTAAGTAGGAAAAAAAATAACAAGACAGTAGTTCTCAAACTTTTTCATGTCTAGAAACATGAGTTTATTTTTCAATGTTTTGTTGTGGAGAGCGTATGAGATCTAACCAAGAGAGGTAAGATGAGATAAAACTATATTAATATCAAAGGAAATCCTTTTACTGGAGATGACATGAGAATAAAAATCACTACGAAGTGATAAATATCATGTCTACACGAAATAATATCACCACTAGAGAGTAATAGAATAACAATAAGGGCAATATAATTTAATAAAACAAGTAAACTGAAATAGAAATATGAATTCTGCGAGATATGCAGAGAGTAACAGTGGAAATTATATCTGAAAGGAATATTGCACGTGATATCATGTCATTGTGTTATTTATGGATGCATTAATGGAGATAACAAAGATTGATAAATTTAATTCAGAGAATAAGCAGGACGCGTGTCGGGGGCGGGGCTTAGGGTCCAGCAGCAGCAGGTAACACTCCGGAAGTGAACTGTTACAAATGTTTGCCACCTTCAAGCACGAGCAGTCACATGTTGTGGTTATAATTAGTATTAATGTACTTTTGAGTGGACAGCTGATCATCTCTGTGGATTAATCCGTTCAGGAAGGTGAGTAACATCACTCTGCTGAACTCTGTGCAGTCTCACCTGTAAAGTGACCTTATTGTTTACATCTGTTCATGACATGCTGTCTGCTTTAGTCACTGTTTTATTGTGCTGTTGTTTACAAAATAATTTCATGGAGCTGTTGTGTCCATACCTAGTTTTATTTATTGTTGTGTCATTGTGAACTTAAGTATTGGTGTAATACTTTTACTCATACTTGAGTAAATTATGTTCAGAGGCGCAGGACTTTTACCTCGGTGCAATGTGGTAGCTCTCTCTCTCTCTCTCTCCACCTCAGTTTCTTATCATGTTGGATCAGGCACTCCACTGTTTCATGCATTTACTGTATCAATAGCTCTTGCTAGAAGTGGATGTAGTTCTTCAGTTTGAGCAACAGGTGTCAGAGAGCACTTTCTCTTTCATATCTGGGACTGAGCTCAGGAATCACACTGTGAAAAGCCAGCTGGTCTTTGATCACTGATTCATTCTGATCCAGAGCTAAAGAATAATCAGTGTTGTGGAAAAATGGGACACGGGCCTGCTTACAGCCTCAGTGGAGCTCAAATGGTCCAGAGAGCTGTACAGAGATGTTTTTGTTTTTTTTTTTCTTTTCTTTTTTTTCAAACATTTGGTCTCTGTGAATTCAGAAGGAATTTGATCATGACTCATGCAAAACACTTGGTTTGGTTCATCTCGCAATTCAAGCAAGTGATTTGGTTGAATTTTGGGACCTATTCACTCACTGTATTATACATCCATTTGTAGTAATGGAGGAAAAAAATCAGTATTTTTTTAAAAATATATATATATTTTTTTTTATATATATATTTTTTTAAAATAAACATTAAAAAAAAAAAGAAGGAAACGGTCCCTTTTGTTTGTCTTTTGAGACTCCCAGCTGCCACCTGTTAGCAGTCACTGATCGTTACAGTACACATACTGAATGCATGCTGGATTAAGACTCATTTAAATAGGTAGATTATGAAGTTGGACCTGTTGTTGTTTTAGTTCAAACACAAGACTTTAATACAAATGTCCTTAGTATTTCATTTTTATCTAACTGCTACTCAGTCAGTCATACACCACAGTCCGCTCTGTCCTGATCGGTGGTCCAGGACGGCACACATGCTGCTACAAAGAAAAGATGTTAGGAAACTTTGCAGTCATTTAGATGTTATTGTTCTCAGTGTCTCAACTTTATCCCCAGCACAGTAGCTAAAATATGTTTACTACAGGCAGAACTGCTCACAACTTACACCCTTCATGCAATTCCAGCAGATTTTTTTTTGCCTCTACCAACATCAAAGCATCCCCGTCAGTGCCAGCTGGCCTGCAACAGCAGTGGTGGGATTGGCTGAGTGTGAGTGAGTGTGTGTTAGAGAGTGGGAGACTTGGACTAAGGCCCAGCCATTGGCATATTTGTGTTGATAAAAACATCTTCTCTAGATGCTGTGACGTTTATCCGGAGGGAGAGGTGTTGTTGTCCACTAAGGACAGTCCTCGCTGAGGGATGGATTATGTCTGCTGCTGCTCTACAAGCCGATCCACTCAAATCTCTAAAACACTCCTCACTACTAATTGTTCTGCAGGACAGCACTCTTTGTACCCGCTGGGCACAATCTGAGCTCTGTGGGCGAGTCTGGCCCTGGACGTTTAGCACCTTGGATTTATTATCTGAAAGGAATGCTCCGCTTTTATCCAACATTATTGCTTTGCAGTCTTCTCTATATTTTTATTTGTCAAACACACAATAAGCAATTATTTCTGGAGAACAATTCAGCCAAGAGGAGCTTATAGTTGAATACTTCTGGAGATTACGCTTTTTCTCCACTATATAGATAATTTGGGTGCTATTTAGACCTGAATATCCTATAAAGCGGGTATCTGCTGTACCTCTCTGTGTGCGATGGCATCATGTTTCCAGAGGACAGCTGGTGTCGCCCATCAAGGCACAGAAGCAGCTGGGACTCCTGGTGGCAACCAAATATGCTAATTAAAAATCGAAAAGTTGAAAGGCTACAATTTTAATGAGATGTGAAACATTTAATATTCCTGGGGAAAACACTTAGCCACCACAAAACAATTTGGACAAAACACTCATAGGCATGATCAGTGCCTAGCTGATGGCGGCTGAAAGGTTAAATCCAGTTTGTTTGGCCGAAGCACCTTTTGTTGTATTAAACGGGATTTCTTTGTTTCATTAAATATATTTGCTGAGTGGTATGATGCAGTTTCTTATGAATCAACAACTCTCATCACCTCCGCCAAGGACGATATGTTTTCACCGGGGTTTGTTTATTTGTATGTTGGTTTGTTGGTTTGCAAAATAACTTGAAAAGTTGTGGACGGATTTTGACGAAATTTTCAGGGTTGTTCAGACTTAAGCCTAACTTAAAACTGATTAATTTTTGGTGGTGATCGGATCCGATTCAGTGGCATCACTGAAAATGAATCAGTTTTACTGAAATTTAGGCCTCTTCCGGCCAATAAATAAGTGAATAAAAGTCGCTGCTACCGCTATGGCAGCCTTGCGCACCTCTGAGTGCTTTTCTAGTTCAGTATGTAATTGTTTTCCCCCTTTCTTTATAGGAATGCTTATAAACAAGTAGTTTGATGATAAATTAAGGATTATTAAGCAGACTGCTAGACACCAGTATCCGACATTAATTGTTTTCCTAATGAATTGTTTCCAGTTATTGACCTAAACAAGCCAGCTAATAAATATCCAGCTGATTGTTCAGTTGTATCAATTAGCAGCCTAACACACAGCCTGACCTGTTTACATTGCAAGTTAACACACATCCAATAGACCTTTTTTTACTGGAGACATTTGGTCATGATGAGATTAATGATGGCTGATATCCTCTTAGCTGCTTCTGTTTCAGGGTGCTGTTTGTATGTATTTATATTGGTTTAGTGGGACTTGAATAGAACTGAGCCATCGTTTGTGTTATAAGCTCACTTGTGCTTTTCCTGCTTTGCTGTTATGCTCTGAACGCTCAGTTTGCTCTAAGCCACACCAATCACATCCCTGACCACGCTACCCACTGAATGCACACCGAATATTGATATCATATTGACCTTCTCGTCTGAATCTCGGCAGAATAAGCAAGCAAACAAACTCACTCTTCATTCAGGTAGCAGTCGGAATGCAAATTCACTCGGAAATCAAACCATCGCTAACGCACACAAGTGATTTAAAATGCTATATCTATATAGTTTTTCAGACATGATTCATGTAACTTTTCATCAAAGGATGCCAATGAAAAAAGGTAGAGGTGTCAAGAGGTAAACGTTGTGTGAATCAATAGAAGCCGTACAGGCAGTGCTCTCAGTCATATAGCAGCCTTTAACACCAAGTAGTCCACCCAACCAGCTGTCACTGAATAAAATTGTAATTACCTGGTACAAAGAAAGAAGAGCGGAAACCACCTCCACTTCAAGAACCCCAATCTTGTTCTATTTATTCTCAGATGCTGTTGAAATTTGTCATCTGTTGTGTTGAACATTATTCTTGCATGAATTGTGCAGATGTATGAGGAGCAGAGGTTATTTCTTGAATGATCTCAAGTGATGAGCTGCTTTAATACTTATTGTGCAGACTGTTTGCTGGGAGAGCTTTTGAAGCACGAGATCAATGCCAACAATTAACGGTTTGTCTTGCATCAGATGCCACATTCATTGACTTTATTTTGTATTATTGTCGTTCTTTTGTCTTTAGCCTTGACTATTTCAGTCAGTTTTCTGTAAAGTCTAAAGCCTGTGATCCGTGTTAGCAATATGAATAGTCAACAAATATGACATTGTGAACTGCGTCGTGCTGTTTTTTTTATTCAAAGGCACCACACTGATGTGTCATAAGCCAGATGCAGAATTTCCAGCCTGTAGTTACTCCTCATTTCCTGTCCTTGTTGTGGCATCAACAGATATGATTGATTGTAATCCATCAATGAAACACGCAACACAAACGTGTTCGTGCCATCTAAGAGACACAGTTCAGCAACCTGCACAATTGGTTACATGATCGTCTTGTCTCTTCCTCTCAGGCGCGCTGCATCAGGGTGCTCAGATGGCTGCAGCCGCACAGCTGGGCTTGCTGGTGGTCAGCTACAGTTAAGTGGCTCCGGCAGCAATCAAGCAGCTGCAGAACAAACCAATACACACAATAAATGAAGGGCTGGCAGTCCCCTGCTTCAAATTCAAAGTTGGTTGCTGTAGAGTCATCCATCCAGCAAATCTGTTCCCCCCCCCTAATTAAGTTGAAAAGGGGGAGTGAGAGGGTCATTAAACACTTATTTATTTGGCAAACCACCGGTACAGAACGGCAATCGTATTCTTCTCACCGGATCATATAATTGGTCTGAACAATGATAAGCTTAGTGCCATGCAGAGTGATGGGCAAGGGTGCTTGGGGGTGCTGTAAATCGTGCTATGTCTGTGGCACACAAACTTTGATCATTACATCCTCAGCGGGGGAGAGCACTGATGAATACCCGCGTTGACCTCAAAAGCGTTGAGCGTGTTTTGGGAACTGCTGCTGAAGTCAGCTCACACATAATACTTTATTACTGGAAATGAAAACGGGATAGGTGTCCTGTGAGAAGTGGCACTACCAAGTGCGATTACATCAGAAATGAGGAAAAAAAAAAGAGGAGAGGATTCAATTTGGGGAGAAGTGCATCACACGGGTAGAGTGGCCCTTGTGCTTGTCAGAGATTGGGAGAGAGGAGTGTTAATCATGGTACGCAACCCAGCACCTCCAGGGCTCCAGCTTCGGCTGTTTGGGCTTTCTGCAAACTGAAATACAGTCGATGTCACAGAAAAGGTCAATGGCATTGTTAGGAGGCCCTGTGAGGACACTAAACATGCACTCTTTGCTTGACAAATACAAGACACTCTTGACTTTCTTCAGAAAACGGTCAGTAAATCAGGTCAGAACTTTCACACCGATCAGGTCACAGGTTACGAAACTGACTGTCATTAGCAGAAATTAATAATCCATAAGCTTTTAACCACGTTATGTTATTTATGGCCTAAATATTGTGCAATAGACAATGACTATATTTCCATTCAGTAGTTTCTCTATACACTGTTGTGTTTGTTCTGTTAGTGGTGGAGAAAATCCTGTGTTTTAGGTTGTTAACCAAAGCATAAGGCATTCATAGTCAGTGATTTATGCATATAGTACCAGCAGCACAGCAGACAATGCTCTACTCTCTCTGGTTGGCAATCATGGCTGATTTATAACATGCCATAATTATCTTGTTGATTTGCCTTTTCAGGGACTGCTGAAGAAATTTTGTTATCTAGCCAAATCTGGGCTAGTCAATGCATGCCAATTGTCCATAATAAATAAAATAAAATGAATAAATGTAATGTTTTCTCAACAATAAGAGCTGCTATTGCTGTTAGAGCATCACACTGCAGTACATTTAAAATGTTAAGATGAACAAACATGAGATGGATTTTATTGTGAAGCAGTCACGGGGAATGCAGTATTTCTTAGTGGTCATGCTAACCCAGGATCTGTTATCAAAAATGCGACTTTCAGTTTCACGTTTCTGCACATGTTAATAGATTTCACAACCATGAGCTCATGAGTGTTGTTTGAGCTCTTGACCTGGCTTTTCTCACCTAAAATAGCTATATTTACAATTGCCAGCATAAAAAAAAATATATATTTTTGTGAAAAGCTTTTGTTGATGATCACCTGGTCTGTTTTTAAACTAGTATTATAACAAGCAAGACTTTTACAGCCCCTGGCTCCTTTATTCAGTGTGGTCCAGATTTGTGAGGATCCTGATTGTTTGTGTACACAAATGAAGTGTTTGTGTTCTTCAGTCCAAAACAAAAACAACATATAGGATGAAAGAAATTCAGAGTTCAAGTATCCACTGCCTTTCATTTCATCAAATCATATGTATAATTAAGGACTGGGTGTTGAAGAAGAGATCACTGTATAATAAGGTACAAAACAGCGATTTTCAAGCTACTCCTCAGCACAACAGACAAGATATACGGGATCAATGTACTGCTGTGTCGTCATTATTAAAGATGAGGAGCTAATGGCAGTCTATGGAGGAGTGTGACAGTGCAGTCAATCCCGATTGGGCGAGACGAGCGGGGCGTCTGCACATATTTAAGGGAGGTCAAGTGCCATTGATTGCAGGCGTCCCACAAAGACACAGAGCTGTCATCGATGAGATGGATTAAGCTCTCAGTGCCAGCACATGTTTCTCCATCCCATCATATCCTCACATCTTGTCTGCAGCGCCTGCTTTATCACTCACTTTCCCACGACATTTCTTTGTTGGTCCACCACCATGAACTGCTAAATAAATAAAAATAAGTGTGTTTATGGGAATTTTTGACCATTCTTCCAGAAGTGTATTTGTGAGGTCACACACTGATGTTGGACGAGAAGGCCTGGCTCTCAGTCTCTGCTCTAATTCATCCCAAAGGTGTTCTATCAGGTTGAGGTCAGGACTCTGTGCAGGCCAATCGAGTTCATCCACACCAGACTGTCATGCATGTCTTTATGGACCTTGCTTTGTGCACTGGTGCACAGTCATGTTGGAAGAGGATGGGGCCAGCTCCAAACTGTTCCCACAAAGTTGGGAGCATGGAATTGTCTAAAATGTCTTGGTATGCTGAAGCATTCAGAGTTCCTTTCACTGGAACTAAGGGGCCAAGCCCAGCTCCTGAAAAACAACCCCACACCATAATCCCCCCTCCACCAAACTTTACACTTGGCACAATGCAGTCCAACAAGTATCGTTCCCCTGACAACCACCAAACCCAGACTCGTCCATCAGATTGCCAGATAGAGAAGCGTGATTCGTCACTCCAGAGAACATGTCTCCACTGCTCTAGAGTCCAGTGGCGGCGTGCTTTACACCACTGCATCCAACGCTTTGCATTGTATTTGGTGATGTATGGCTTGGATGCAGCTGCTCGGCCATGGAAACCCATTCCATGAAGCTCTCTGTGCACTGTTCTTGAGCTAATCTGAAGTCCACATGAAGTTTGGAGGTCTGTAGCGACTGACTCTGCAGAAAGTTGACGACCTCTTCGTACTATGCGCCTCAGCATCCACTGACCCTGCTTCGTCAGTTTACGTGGTCTACCACTTAGTGACTGAGTTGCTGTCGTTCCCAAACACTTCCACGTTCTTATAATACAGCTGACAGTTGACTGTGGAATATTTAGGAGCGAGGAAATTTCACGACTGGATTTGTTGCACAGGTGGCATCCTATCACAGTTCCACGCTGGAATTCACTGAGCTCCTGAGAGCGACCCATTCTTTCACAAATGTTTGTAAAAGCAGTCTGCATGCCTAGGTGCTTGATTTTATACACCTGTGGCCATGGAAGTGACTGGAACACCTGATTCTGATTATTTGGATGGGTGAGCGAATACTTTTGGCAATACAGTGTATCATTAGTGCTCATTAAACAAAATGGTGAAACATTTTCAGTAAGAAAAGCTCTGATAAACTATGCTCACCTTGCACCAAACACTAGACAGGCAGTGTTAGCAGCTAGCTAGCTTTAGTGAAGTATTTAGCAGCTGAAGACTCAGGTATTTCCCTCTGGAGTCAGTGGAGTCAAAACAGTGCCATAAAGAGAAAGTAAATATTTGATTTGAATTCTCCAGGTTGACATGGAGAACACAACTTAAATTTACTCTTCGTGGTTTTCCGTATCGCTGTGTGCACACTGGCAATTGTTTGTGAACATATTATGTAGGGTGCAAGGAAATATTGAGAAAGTATTGCATTATTAGGTTTTGTGATATTTATTTGATTCTTTGGTACCAGTACTTTATTTCTTTTGCAGAGATATGGACCCTTTCAGTGTTATGAGACCTCTCAAAAGAGTGCAAAGACATTACAGGGACTATGATAAATCCAAATGCAAACTGTTCTGATGACATAAAATCATAAACCTTTTAAAACTGTTATGCCTGTGTTCTATATACTACAGCAGTTTTCCTAAACTCTATATATTGCCTTGCTTATAGTATCAATATTATCATATATTAAATCCTATATATTGATATATTGAATCATAATATCTATATCATTATATGTATTGTATATGCCAATACACAGCACTAATAACATTATGTCAACATTGACTCAACAGTTTGTTCTGCTTCAGTTGGCCTTAAAATTATTGAAAAATTGCTAAATATTGCTGCTTTATTGTGAATTGATGCCCACAGAAATGTTTTGTATGTGAATATCTGTTTTAGAGTTTATATATATTCAGTGAAATCTTGCTAGTTTATGAAAATGTGCTGAGTCTGAGCCTTAAAAGATACACTGCACTGCCATATTGCTACTTTCTAAAGAAAAAAAAAATCCACTCCTTCTTTTCTTGAGCACCAGTAAATAACATTCCCTTTAAACCAAATTGCTTGTCATTTCTATTTTAGAGCCTATCTCGCTGACTGTTTTGGGAGTTTGCAACTCTTTGAAATCAAACATTTACAGGTTTAATTGGCTTTTCCACTAGCGATGACTTGACAAAGCACCACTATTCTGAAACGAACCATGCTGTGGAGAGGTGGGAATTGGTGTGTAGACAAAACACAGAGCAGTTGGATATGGATATGTGAATTTAGCAAACAGCTGCTCTCCCTCTCATGAAATACTGGCATAAATCCAGACTCACAATAAAACTCTGTAGACTCCAGGGCCTTGTCATCATCCTCTGTGTACTCTCATTTTTATCTTGCTCAAACGTATACAGTCTATAGACAGATTGAAACACGAGTCTCTCAGGCCTTAATCTCTCATATTTGCATCATAACACACTGAGTCCTGAGAGAGATGTTTGCTGCAGGTAGCGTTTTTCTGACAGGTGTTTGCACATCCAATCACTGAACTTCAATGTCTGTTTTCTTTACATGTTGATGTGACACAGTGAAACAGAAAAAAAACCCACACACACACAAAAGCTTATATTTTGATAGCCTGTAAATCCCTCTAATTAGTGCAGCGAGCAGGTCTGTGGAGGAGTAGGTATTTAAGGGAAGAATATTTTACAGGAGACAGTCTTGAGAGTTCCAGCATAATCATTGCATGCTTTGAAAGCAGAAATTATCAATAGACTGCACATTGCCCATACATATGGGCTCATTCACCAATTTATGTATGTGTTCTGCCTCTTTTTTTGATGTTCTGTTGGGTTTTAAATTGACATATTAAATAACAAAGTGCATGCAAATATCATCTATATTTTAATATTAGTTTTATGATGATGAATTGTAGTTTTCTTTTCTGCAGAGCATTAATTAGTGAGTTAGTCTCTCTCCCAGATTTACTGTTTCTGCCAAGATCCAGGATCATTAATATTATCTTTTAAAAAAATATAGATATAGTTTTTCTTCTCATGATGACCAGCAGATGTCAGAAGTGTTCCTCTAAGCACAGAGATCACATCATTCTCATCTGGCTTGTTTCTTGGCACATTTTACATGTAATATTAATGTTCAGGCACAAAATACAGGCACAACAACACGAGTTGGCTTTTGTCAGGGTTAGGGCGTAGCCTGCATAACTAACTTCCTTATTTAAATGAGAGGGTTTGCATTGCATTCTCTGTACGTGTGTGTGATACTGGTAATTTCGTAATTAATGGAGAATGGGTGCAGAACAAAGTGGGTGCAGATAAATGAAGTACTCCAGCTGTGCACCAGATAAACAGGCAGATGTGGTGAATGAATTGGAGATGGATGAACAGTGCACAGATTGACTGGACAGAAAAAGAAGAGAGCAGTCGTGAAAGAAGGAAGGCAGAATGACAGAGACAGACAAACAGGCGGACGGACGAGTCGACGGACAGTCAGGCAGGCTGGAGCGTACAAATAAACAGGAGTGCCTGTACCTGTATGGATAATGACATGGCTTTAGAGATGAAAGCAGAAACAATGCAAATAGCCCTCACTCTTGGCAGTTACCATGACGACCAACCACCTGAACTTGGACGTAAGTCCCAGGAGAGGTCTGGCAGGAGGGAGGAGGAGAGGCTTGTGTGTCCTGGTTTTACAGTTTGCCAAGTCCTCCATGTGTTTCCTCGCTACACACGAGTCGTCCCAGTGTTGTGCAATGGCTGCTCCACTGGGAAGCTCTATTTAAGAGACAGTGAAACAAGCGAGAAGATGGAAAATTCAATATCAAACCTGCCGAGAGTTTTAATTGTGTCCCACCTCTCCATGTGCCAAACATGTAATGGATTCCCTGTGATATGGCTGAACCTGAGTTGTTCTAACCCAGAATATAATCCTGCTCTGAACCCCAGACTGCATGTATTTTGAAGGCTGTCTAATGTCTCAGCTGGTGGCAAATCCAGTCGAATTTCTTCCGGGGAATTGGTTTACAACTATCCCAATTTAAGAAAGAAAAACACTAAGTGTTGCACCAGGAGAGCAGCTACTATCAGAAGGTATACAGAGCCAGGGAAGAGTTTTCATTTGGTTTTGTTTGCTGCTTTTGTTGATGGCCACAGTGGAAGTGTATTTTTAAAATGCCTTTGGCTTTTGAGGAGCAGACAAAGCAAACTTTATCATCTCTGTGCACAGGCACAACTGAGGACTCTGCTGTGTCAATCACTGCAGATGTTTTAAATCTTCTGGGCAGCAGTATTGACTAATAATGACAGAAAATAATGAATGATTATGTTTTATTGGAGGCTATAATAAAACAAATAGTAAAAACTGTACCAAGAGTAAGAGGGGCTATTACTGCCTGTATTCTAAATTTATACCTATTAAGATTATGGTTTATAGTTTATAAACTTAATGGCCATGTTAACAGGGTTCCATCCTCTTTCATTCGTGCAGCCACTCACATTGATATTATGCAAAAACATACAGTGAGTACACTCGCACTGCCTGTAACTAGCCTACTGTATTATCGCCTCTCTGGCAGTGCATCTCATGCAAAATGGGAATCTGTATTTTCGGTATAGGGCAATTAATTTCCAGGCTGCACCTATCATTATGAAGCTAAGTTTTAATTACTCATTTCTGGCCAATCATGTTTTGAATCCTAGCACATTTTTTTACAGCAGCTATAGCAGCAAGTGCAGGCAATTTTTGTCACAATCAGACTGTAATTATGTGTGGGGATGCAGCCAAGCACAACATGGCTCGATGTCATTAACTTGGAGCCCACCTCAGTCTGAACGGGGCTGGGGGGGGGGTGTCATTATTTTATATTATTCTGAAAGCAACACAAATCCAAATGAGCACAGATGAAAAAAAAAAAAAGAGCGAAGCTCGATGCCACAGGCTTAGCCAGCTGTTTGACATTCAGCAGTTAAACCTCGCTTTAGTGAAAAGAGTGGGGTCACAGGGATAATATTGCTTGAAGAACAATGTGAAATTTCATTAGGTCTACTAATGCCTCCCTGACATTAGTAATAAATCCTCTGCTCCTTGCTAATGGGTGCTAAGGAAGCAGATCTCTGTGGCCTGTGGTAACTGTACCAGGTCCAACGGCAGGTAGTCGAGCCATGCAACAGAAACATGTTGCTGTATGTGACTTGAGCTTCGCCACAGTCACAGGAAGCAACACGCTGAGGCAAGAAGACCCTCTGTGGCTCTCTTCTTACTTCCTGTTGTTACTGAACAGAGGAAAACATCTACAAATTCACTTTGGGCAAGAAAAACATACTTATATCCAAAATGCTGTTCTGCTGTTGCAGGATTGACGAAGGGCTGTGTTGTACAGTAGACTACTCATGACAGACATTTTGGAATCAGGAATGAATATTTCATGGCCTGATGGATTGGGATCTAGCTTGAGATGCTGCCGGCAGTGGATACTGTTCATACTATCGTGCTGCCTCGATATGCCTCCTCCCCTTGAAATGTCAATGCGAAATGATCTGAGATTTCCTGAAAAAGAAAACTAAGAAATCGAAACAGGGAGAGGCATAGTGATTGTCTTACCAATAAGTGCTGATACATATTTTAATCTAAGGCATGCTTCAGAAGTCAAGGGCAGTGGCCATCATGCTGTAAAGCGGAGAGGAGTGTCTTAATGTGTGTGTCTCTTTTACTGTCTGAGCTCCTGGTGGGCTTTACCTTACGCTGCGCTGGTCATCTGAGGAACTGAGCAGGAGTAGCCAACACCAAGTGCAGCTGAGTGTGTGATATCACTGACGTGTATCATAACAAGTGTCTGAGGCTATTACCAACCCCTCAGGGCTTTACCTTGCTTCGTCATCTCTCTTATTCCTTCCCTTTCCACTCTTTTTCTCCACTTCACAAACTGAAGATGTGGAGCTAAAAAAACCCAAAACCTGCCAGACTGCAGCCTACAGCTGAATGAAAGAAAACACACAGAGAGGCTTAGGTATTATTGGCTTAATTAGCTCTACAGGGAGTCCAGATTGAATGATTTGGCAGAGTGATGATACTAATGCACAGGTGGGAGGAGGCCAGTGAAGCATATATGCTCCACAGTTTTATATGGGCTTCTTCTGTTCGGGTTCACAGAGCTCCCGTCTCTCATGCAAGGAGGGCGCAAGAGAATATTGTTATTCTCTTTGTAAAATTAATGGAGCATCAGTTCCTCAATGAGGAAATAAATGGAGCATTTGAATGCTGACCCATGTTGGACGTGGGCCTAAAGTTAACAGCATTATGAGGTAGCAACCTACTAAGAGGTAGAGACAGAGGTAATGCATGTGAAATATTCGAAGGCATTGAGTCCCAACCGGTTGACTCTTTGTCAGCATTGGTCTCGCAAGCTTAAGCCTGAGAGAAGGCACGTTGGGCCATTTTCAACCCGTGAAATGCTGATCTTTACAAATTTGGCAAAAAGCATCCATGTTAGCGCCACTATTTATGTGTTTTATCACAGAGCAGTCATTGTTTAATTTACTGCTTAAAGGTACACTGTGTAAGGTTTTAAGTATTTTTTTTTACTCAAATCAACCTCTTCATTCATAAATAGATCCTCGTTGGTGTAAAATAACCTATGCCAACAATCTGACTTATCCTCCTGTGCGAAGAATCAGTTATCTGTCTTTACATAGAGCGGGTTGGTCATACGGAGGCTTCCATGTCTTTCCGGTCTATCAAAAACTACAAACTGCCGAGAGCAGTGTGGAGACGCCCGTTTTACTTACCCGGCACTTAACTAAAGTGGACTGCACTTTTGATCATAATACAAGACCACACTTATGCTGCACTGAAGGAGAAAGAATCCTCATCGTCAAAAAAGCGTAAAAGGGCCATAAAATGACCGGAGCTCCGGGCCGGGAGCGGGGGATCCGCAGTGATAGTGGCCGTCCGGGTTTTGACCCATTCCACCTGCCGTAGTTCCAACCATGTTGCAATGCATGCAAAGTCAAATTTAACCACTAGATGGGAGAAAAAAATACACAGTGTACATTTAAAACAGCATGTTTACATGCAGTATCTCTGTAACTCTTTGAGTGCCAGTCGTTTTATAAAACAGAAAGTGTCTTGTGCGTTGACGGCGAAACTCATCAATAGCACTCAAAGAGTTAAGGTGCTTATGGCACCCCAGCAATTTTAAATTGCTCTATTAACTCCTAACTGTTGTGAAGTCGGCCCTGTGTTCTGATACAGGTAGCATTGGCAAATGACATCCTGTGCACAGGAAGCATGCTGGAAGGCAAATTATGTGGGTGGAGGCGTAATAATCAAACACATGATGCAAGACTGCACACAAACTTTGACTTTGGATTGAATCTCTATTATAGCACACAGTCAGTATCATTCATTATTATGATAACTGTAATTGTTTAACGAGTTTTTGAATTTCATTTTTAGAGCACTGACCTTTAGGAGGTCAGTGCTCTAAAAATGAGTTATTTCTTGGAGTTCAATCTAACAAATATCTTTCATGCCACATAATTGGAAGGGCAAGGCAATGTGTTTTTCAGCTTTTCAGCTTCTCTCCAGGCAGCAGAAAGATCCACAACAATGGTGTGCATAATGTGACCTTGAGAAATAACTAAATGTTTTATTTGGAGCTGCGTGAATCTTTTATCCAGCACAGCACTGCCACGCAGGCTTTGTCTTAACTAGATGCTCTCTGAAAGGCAGCATATCACTTCTGAAGCTTCTTCTGATGGAGCTGGCAGCTTGTAGTCTGTAATAAGAAGCTTTAGTTTGCCTTTGAATTGAGCAATGGGCAATAACGATTCACTATCACAATGGAAGAGCTGGAAACCAACTGTTGCTATTTGATTAAACAAATGGTAGATTTTAAGGAGGCAGAGAAATGCATCCCGCTAAACCCTTTTATTAAAAGTTTTCTGGTATATGTTAAGGAAACTGATATTGTTTAATAATGAGCAAAATAAATCACTAAATACACTAATCCTGTATCATTTCTCATATGGTAACATAACAGACATATTATGACAGTCATTCCAAATTTTTCCAAATGTCAATGAAGAAATTGTTATAATCATAATATTTTTGATGATAATATTTTCTTTCATACATTTGAACCATTGATGCTCAGGCTTCTAATTCAAATTAGTATTTGTACAAGTGGAAAAGCTGAATGTTTCAACCTTATATCCATTACTTTTAGCTAACCATTACTGTTTATTCAATTTTTTTTTCAATTTCCAGTATTTCATCTGTATATGTCTTAATGCCTGTGATGAGGTGGAGACTTGTCCAGGGTGTACCCTGCCTTCTGCCCTAAGACAGCTGGGATAGGCTCCAGCACCCCCGTGACCCTATGAGGATAAGCGGTAGATAATGGATGGATGGATGGATGGATGTCTTAATGAATTGCAGCTATTCATCCAGGTAAATATTTCATGTGGTTATTCAAAGCTAAGTGTTTAATTTCTATAAATATAATTTCTATAACCATTTATTCAATACTTTTTAGCTAACTCAAGTTATTTCAACAATTTATACGTTGTTATTATTATTATTATTATTATTATTATTGTGTGGCTGTGGCTTAAAGGTAGAGCTTGTTGTCTACCAGTTGGAAGGATGGTGATTTGATCCCTGGCTCCTCAGTCCACATGGAGAAGTATCCTTCGACAAGATACTGAACCCCAAATTGCTCTAAAAGGTCAAGTTATCAGGCTGAATTTATGTATTTGTGTGTGTGAATGAGTGAATGCTGACATGTAAAAACTATAAAGGCGCTTCATAAATACAATTCTATTTACCATTATTTTTATAAATATATGTAATCCTGTATTATGTCACCCACTTACCTATTACTTTTATCTGTTTCTGAACCCCTGTTTGGGGAGGAGCTGTTGCTGTTACTAATTCTGATACTTTTATGTTATATACAGTATTTCCAATATAAATGCTGCTTTTAGCGTGAATCTGCTAGTTCTAACTCTACTGGTATGTGCTAATGTTGCTTTCGAGGATTAAAGAGTTCCTATATAGGCTAACTTGGCAATATGGTTGGGATCCATTGGGAAACTGGCACTAGTGTCCTGTGTTTGTGGATTACATTTACTTTCCAAATTGTACTACTTCCTGTCTCTTCTGAGAAAAAGGTGTTGGGTCAGATCCTAATTTAGACCAATAAATTTAGGTCCCTAGCTGCTTGGGGAAGCACTGTCACTGCAAGATTGATTTTTATAGCGTCAGCCCTGAAGTGTGTTTGTGTGAGTGTGTGGGGAAACAAAGGGTGGTGTAGGGTCTATCAGGCTCCACTGGGATTTCAAATGGCTCTTACCATCTGCTGAAAACAGTCAATACATCCCAAAGCATCATGTAGGGCCTCCCCCATATTCTTCTTTGATTGACTCGAAAGGTCACAGGCGGCCTTGAGAATAAGCAGCCAATCAACATGCATGCCTTTACAGAATGCCAATATCTCATCAGCGGTCATCATGCTCAACATTAGCTCTGGCTTGCTTGAATAATCTGAGGGAAACAAAGGTTGTTTTTTTTGTTTTAAACCAACCACATAGAGGCTTGAGTATCAAATTTAAATGCTATTGAGCTATATAATTCAAGATAATCACACAGGTTTTAATAGTTACCATTATTTTTATCGAGGGGCGTCATAGAAACAGCCATTGAGCTTGAGAATGCGTTTTCCACGCATTATATTTTAATGAATAAATGATGAGAGGTATGCGGTGTGTGCTTTCAGCAGCAGCAGCAGTATCTGCTTCGCACCTCAGATCTTGATTTTCACTGAATAATCTCACATTATAGAAATAAAATGTCAGTTCTGATTAAGTGAGTATTTTTGCACTTGTGCAGAATCCTTGAATTGATTGAAATAGGGGTTTGACACAGGAGTCAGTATTGATCGCTGATATTGATATGATATGATACGTAGTGAGCATTCAGTGGTTTAGAGATCCATTTGATGCAACTTCTGATGAAAGAGCAACTCATTATTGTGAAGTCTCGTCTATCGATCTCACGGAGATTCAGAATCCTTTTATGATCCCATATGGCAGTTAACTGAAGCTCTGCCCTGTCTGGAAATCCTACATTATCCGTAATTTATCAGGATCCTCAGATTTCTTTGCTGCTTGTGCCAAAAAAAAAAAAGTTGCATGCTGCAATGAAAAATGAATAAATGGAGACATATTCTTCAAATTCAGGCTAAGATAAAATTGGGCAAAAGCATGAGTGATGTGCTTTTCTGAATAAGAATATGGATCCAGCATGAAAGCACTAACATAAATCTGATAATAAAAAAGAATTGTGACAGGAAAATATATTAATCATGCACTTTAGCACTTTTAAAAGTTGCAGAAATGGAAACGAACCACTTAAAAGTTATAAAACCTTGCTCTTAAAAACAGAAATATAAAGATATATATATAGCAGGTCATAAAACCAGTGAGACTGTTTTACACGTGTTTTATTGATCATGTGGAGCATGAATACAGCACAGTCAAAGCCAGATACTCACAATACTATACTGTACATACATCCTGACAGTGGTTTTGGACATTACTAGACAATAGATGCCCAAAAGCAACAAAGCATGATCAATTCCGCATGACAAGGTGCATGGATGATGCCACAAGTCTGAGGCTCATCTCGTTCAGCCGAGCATGAAGGGTGCAAGTATTAATAAACCACCAGACACAGAGAGAAAAAACACAGGCTGAGAGAATGCAAGGAATGAGTTATAGGAGGGGAATAGTTGATAATGGTTTGGGGGTAAACAATAGTGTCCCTCTGGCCTGGTCTGCATTTCATACCTCTGTGATGAAGCTGTCATGAGCACGCACCACTCTGGTAATATAATCCTGTGGGGAACGCTTAGTTTTAATTTGGATGTCAGTAGAAAATGATTGACTTTGTGTGTGTGTGTTTATTTTTTTAGTTTATACACATAAATATGCCAGAATTCCTTCCATAGTCCCATACAATCAGGTTTAAACAATAGTCATGATGTAGGCATGTTAATAACAGTAAATGTAAAATACAGACAAAAAAGGATTTCACCATTATGTCTTGTGTTTCGTTGAGGTGGACATAGAGAACATAATACAGTCAGTGTATTTTCTTTGTGTCTGTTACTTCACCTACAATATATTGCCAAAAGTATTCGCTCACCCATCCAAATAATCAGAATCAGGTGTTCCAGTCACTTCCATGGCCACAGGTGTATAAAATCAAGCACTAGGCATGCAGACTGCTTTTACAAACATTTGTGAAAGAATGGGTCACTCTCAGGAACTCAGTGAATTCCAGTGTGGAACTGTGATAGGATGCCACCTCTGCAACAAATCCAGTCATGAAATTTCCTCACTCCTAAATATTCCACAGTCAACTGTCAGCTGTATTATAAGAACGTGGAAGTGTTTGGGAACGACAGCAACTCAGCCACAAAGTGGTAGACCACGTAAACTGACGGAGCGGGGTCAGTGGATGCTGAGGCGCAAAGTGCGAAGAGGTCGCCAACTTTCTGCAGAGTCAATCGCTACAGACCTCTAAACTTCATGTGGCAGATTAGCTCAAGAACAGTGCACAGAGAGCTTCATGGAATGGGTTTCCATGGCCGAGCAGCTGCATGCAAGCCATACATCAGCAAGTGCAATGCGAAGTGTTGGATGCAGTGGTGTAAAGCACGCCACCACTGGACTCTAGAGCAGTGGAGACACGTTCTCTGGAGAGACGAATCACGCTTCTCCATCTGACAATCTGATGGACGAGTCTGGGTTTGGCGGTTGCCAGGAGAACGATACTTGTCGGACTGCATTGTGCCAAGTGTAAAGTTTGGTGGAGGGGGGATTATGGTGTGGGGTTGTTTTTCAGAGGCTGGGCTTGGCCCCTTAGTTCCAGTCTGAATGTTTCAGCATACCAAGACATTTTGGACAATTCCATGCTCCCAACTTTGTGGGAACAGTTTGGAGCTGGCCCCTTCCTCTTCCAACATGACTGTGCACCAGTGCACAAAGCAAGAGTCTGGTGTGGATGAACTTGACTGGCCTGCACAGAGTCCTGACCTCAACCTGATAGAACACCTTTGGGATGAATTAGAGCAGAGACTGAGAGCCAGGCGTTCTCGTCCAACATCAGTGTGTGACCTCACAAATACGCTTCTGGAAGAATGGTCAAAAATTCCCATGAACACACTCCAAAACCTTGTGGACAGCCTTCCCAGAAGAGTTGAGACTGTAGCTGCAAAGGGGGGACTGACGTCATATTGAACTCTATGGATTGGGAATGGGACGTCACTTAAGTTCATATGTGAGTCAAGGCAGGTGAGCGAATACTTTTGGCAATATAGTGTATGTGACATCCTCACATATGCATCAGGTTGTACAGCTCTTAGGTTGTTGCCTGCAGCTATGTTTGGTTTGAAAGAGTTGATAAGACCAAAGGCTGCAAAATGTTCTGAAATAGCTCATAAGCACAAAACTCCTGCTCAAATCAGAAGTATTTTTTTTTAAAGTAAACTTTAGCTGAACTTCGAGAAATAAACAGCCGTGAATTTTCTCTCTGCGGGGAATGTTTTTTTTTGTATTCAGAGAACAACCAGATGTTGTAGATTTGAGAGTTTGCAGATGGCTATAGATGGCTATGGTTGTATGAAAACAAGCGTGAATTGATGTACAGTAAAGAAAATAACGTATAAACTGAGCACAGCAGCTCAACGGGAGGCTTTAATACACAAAGAGTGTTAAATAGATGTGGCTTGAAGTGTGTCATCATTAGAGGGGCATTATATCCTCTTGAACAACTGTGTTGTGAACAGCATTTCATTGAAATGATTTATTTGTCTCTTGAATAAAAATATCAATGCTCTTTGATACAAATGCACACTGTAAACTAGGGGTGTGACAAGTTCAAATCGTGATGATATTTCCATGTCCATCCTGGACAGACATGCAATAGATGCCATGTGTACAGAGTAACAACAATGAAAAACACATTAACAATCCATATAGCAACAGTTAACTCATGTAGGATAGTATAAAATTGTCCAACTCCATATGACAACAGCTAATCCATATAGAATTGTATGAAGTGTGCAAGGGGATGAAGAGCATCATCAAGCTGTCGGCAATGGATGAGCAACACGTCTTCCTCTCCACCACGCCAACCAGATGAAGCCTGGGCAGTATGTCTTCCTCTCCACCATGCCAACGGATGAAGCATGGGCAGCACATCCTGCTCTCCACCATGCCAAGCAGGAGAAGCCTCAGCAAGATGTCCTCGTAATCACCATGTCACTCAGTACTAGAAGATGAAGATGAAGCCTGGTCTGTCCAACCTCTACTCCACCAGGTAAACTGGATCCATGGACACCTGTGAGAGAAGAAGGAGAAGGAAAACAGCAACTGCAGCACTTCAGTGACGTTAAGCTGGTTTCAAACCGAACAGAACAGAAACCCATTCATTGTGTATGTGGTTGCGCTGTGATCTGCAGCCTAGCAACTTGGTTGCGGTGCACCCTGCTCTGCGCTTGCGTGCGCCCTACCCCGCGCAGCGTGCCGCACTTTCCGCGTTTGGTGTTAAACTAGTTTTACAAAGATATTGGCAGTTTTGAACTTCCTGGATTTCAAATACAGCAAGTTCTAAAGATGTAAATGATGCGTTTCTGCTGAGGCACATGATGAGCTACAACCGTATTTTTACTGAAACAATGCGTCCCTGGTGCTCCACAGAAACATTAGCCGGTTTCACACTATCGAGCCAAAGCCGAACCAGCCTGGGCCTGCCGGTGCTAAGTGCTTTCACACTGCAGGGCCAAGTGCTTGCTGCGGGCCACCTCTGGGCTGTCTTGGTGCTAATGGCCCGTGATTTCTGGCCCCACCTAGACCATGGGCCAAAGCAGGGCCAAAGCAGGGCCAAAGCAGGGCCACAGTGGTGCCAGAAGCGGCATCAAAGAAAAGGAAAAGCTACATCAGTTCCATGCCAAGTAAAGCAGTAACGCCAAGTTTGTCCTATGTTAGCTGCATAGCCTACTACTATCGATGTAAACAAATAGCCTATCAGTTAGCGAGCTATCCTCTATTCATCCTCGTGACAATGTGGTATAGGTGGCATTATGCAGATTGTTTTATGGTTAACATGCCTCAGTTCTTTTGTGTTTCCATGCCTTGGCTATCAGTCGTCATTCATGTTGTAATTGTAGCATCATCAAATTCAGCTCAGACACGTCACCACAATCTGCTGAAAGTACAACATTGACTTTGACTGAAGTGATTCAATAGATTTTTTTTTTCTGAATCATTTCCTGCAAAAAATAGAAATCTTGCCAAGAATATTTGTCTTATTTCTAGTCAACTTACACTATAGGGACATCCCATTTCTAATCCATAGGGTTCAATATGACGTTGGCCCACCCTTTGCAGCTATAACGGCTTCAACTCATCAGGGAAGGCTGTCCACAAGGTTTAGGAGTGTGTTTATGGGAATTTTTGACCATTCTTCCAGAAGTGTATTTGTGAGGTCACACACTGATGTTGGACGAGAAGGCCTGGCTCTCAGTTTCTGCTCTAATTCATCCCAAAGGTGTTCTATTGGGTTGAGGTCAGGACTGTTTTCTTGAAATTAGACATCATTTCTGAGAAACAAGGCCCTCCATAATTTCTCAGAAATTATGTCTTATTTTAAGAAATCTTATTGAGACATTTTCACATGGTCCATTGGCAGATTTTTTTTGCTGAATTCAAGCATTTTTTTTGTTTGAATTTTTTACTTGAATTAAGCAAGTGCAAATTTTGCTCTAAGTGATATTGTCTGAAATTAAGTGTAAAGACATAATTTGACTAGAAATAAGGCAAATATTCTTGGCAAGATTTCGATTTTTTTGCAGTGTTTAAATGGTAGAGATAAACTCTGTTTAATAAAAGAGATAGTCTTAAGTTTAGTTTTCTTAAAATAATGTGAAACTCGTCTCGTTCTTGTGAACCCAGTATTGTGTATCGTCTCGTCTCGTGAGCTGAGTGTATCGTCACACCCCTACTGTAAACTAAGCAGTGTTTTGCCAGATATTAGAAGCAGAGTCGTGGTGAGAGCAAAGAGATTTTTTTTTTTTTTTTAAGAATTTGTGTAATCATGTGTAGAATGTGTCCTGGAAGACAAACACATGCACCAAAAAAAAGGGAAATGGGCCTTCTTCATAGAGCCTTTAATGCCGTTATTAAAGCTTCCCTGGAAGGCTTAAATATCGACCGCCAGCGTGGACTCCTTCACAGACTGTTGCACTTTGCCGTTCCGCCCCGCAACTGCCATCAAATCAATCAACCTTTCTAATTAACTGCATCCAAATAAGGCATAAGGCAGGGCTTCTGTGCCTCTGAAAAGACCCCTTTACCGCATCACCTCTTGCACATAATGGTGCCCTGAACTTGGTGCTATTTCTGCCTCTAACCTCACACTCACTGTCATCTCAATGCGTTCAATGCCTCCTTTTGAATGGCTTTCAAAGAGATCCAAATTGGTGATTTCGTCGGTTTCTGCATCCTTACGGTAAAGACGATTTATCAGTTTTGTATTGTTGATTTTGTACTTTGGAGTAGAGTGATAAATAAAGACTGTGAGCTATTGTGGATAAGTGACAAAGTATCTCTTTGATGGCTGTTAAAACAGCAAAGCTGGTAGGAACAGCTGCTCAGTACAAATCAGACCACTGCCGGCCAACTCCCTGCCTCCCTATCTCTGTTCGTCTTCTTCTTATTCCTCTTATTTTCTTGAAGGCTCACTCTCCCATTGCTGCTTCTCACTGAGTGGAGCTCCTCCTAGCGACGCCCCCGGGCCACATGATGGGGCTCCAGATGTGCTCCTCAAAAGCTGTGGACCCGCAGCATCGCTGGCGTTTTTCCAAGCGTCCAACTTTTCTTTGCTCCATTTATAATCAGCCCACATTTCAAGCTCAATCTGGAAATCTGCTTCTCTTCCATTTCCCTCCCTCTTCTCTCTCTGGGTTGCAGCATTAGTTGAAAAAGGCAAACTGTAATCAGATCAGCTGAATAACGACGGGAGATATGAGTGGCAGTTCACATGATTCTGCATGAGTAATGAAAAGGATGGTTGCGATAATGTGAATTTGATCTTGTCTCAATCCAAATGTTGTAACAATAATGGCGATACTGAGGTTGAAAAAGACTTTTTAGGATATTTTTATTTATATTTTACTACTTCCTATAATTTCTTTTTCCCCATTGAAAGGGACGGAGGGTGTCATATCCTCTACAAATTGTAAAGCTCTCTGAGACAGACTTGCCTGCACAACAGGAAAAATTTTTCACCTTATCTTACCTTCTCAAAGTTCAGGTAAGACAACAAACAAGCCAACCCCCAAAATGTTGAAGCCTCCAAGAGTGAGTATGTATTAAGGCTGCAACTAACAATTATTTTCATTGTTGAGTAATTATTTTCAACAAGATAACAGATTTCCTATTTTATCCGTCAGGCAGTCTAGAACTAAAAGATGTTACAGAACAACAGCAAATCCCTTTTTTTCTCAAAAAATACAGATTATTATAACAATTTATTATTGAAATAGTTGATTTATTTTCTGTCAGCGAACTAACTCATTAATTGACTAAACTTTAAATGTATATTACTGAATTTCAAATTATAAACCCTTGTGCTTGTTGTTGAATAACGTAATGATATTACAATAACATGTTACGGCCCAACACTTGTAGTCCATTTCCATTTGGAGTCTTTGTGCAGAATATTTCTGGACAGATGAAGGAATTAAACCGGATCAGATGATAAGAATAATAATGGTCAATTCATTAGTTTTTGTCATCATGCTACTCAGGTGTTGTGATTCCAGTCCATGTGATGGCTTGTGACAATAATTTCCTCACCTGCTTTCTCCGTCTTGTAACCATTCACACTGCGACTGTGCCAAATTATCCTCACCTGCCAAAATTTCAATAGGGATTAATGGAAATAGTGCAGGGTGCCAGCCAAATAGACTCACTGGGCTGAGTTCCATTACCCTGGGCAATATTTTTAAAGGCAACCTGCAAATGTTATGAAAGCACGAGAACACGGTTGATTTTTAAAAAAGAAAAAAAGTGTTTCTGGGTTTCAGAGGAAAACACAGCATCAGACTCTGTGAGGAATTTGTCTTTTGAGTACAAAACTACTCCATCACCTGGGGTTTGAGTGCTAGATACTACAACTGGTTTGCTGATAATTTAAGAGCTTATTTAATTAAGGAGTCAGGGCAGATGTTGATGAATAAAATTAATGCAGGGAGGACTCAAGTTGAACGTACAATATCTTATCTCAGGCAAAAACAAAAATTCAGGATCCAGGTGTCGGGGATAATGAATTATCACCTCTTATAATTTTGGCTGCTTTGTAGCTTGTGTATGTCTATTAAAAGCTTCACAGAGGGCACATGTTCATACTCATTTGAGATTCGTTATATATATATATATATATATATATATATATATATATATAGGTAATATTTCTTCTTGCAGGCATTTCGTAAACCTTTAGTCATCCATGATTTGTCAATAACATTTTTCTTGGCAAGACTCGAGTTTACAGTTTTTTTCGTACAAACTTATCAATAAAGTTACAAATGAATCATAAGTTGTATTTACATAATTTACATATATTTCATCCCAATTCTGTTTTTTAAGGTCTTCTTTCAGTGCCTGAAAAGCTTCTTCGGATCGGTCATCTTATTAATTTTTCTGTGATAATTTCCATCGTATTACATTAATAATTTTAATAAACTGTTTTATAAAAAGGTAAATGATCACTTACATCACTTATTAAGATCCCACTCTTTACTCTTCCATCAACTGCATTTGTGTGAATATTATCAACAACAGTTGAACTCTGTGATTGGTTTAGATATCATGATAGACTCAAAATAGACTCAACCTACACATTGAATTTATGGTTTCACTTGTTGTTTTCAGTGAACTTGGATTTTCCAGATGAATGTTGAAGTCTGCACATAAAAACAGTCTTGTTTTGGCTCTATTTTGTCCGTAAATGTCTCTACACGTCACCCCAGTAATTTATAAACACAACATTTTTAGCTTTTTCATTAATAATTTCCACTGTGATAATTTCCATACTACTGCAGTTGTCATATTACCAACCACTTTATATTTCAAAGTTGAGTAGATATACAAAGCTATTCGTCCAGCTTTTTTATTCCTATTAATTTACAAAATGTCACTCATCTAACTGAAAATCACCCATATCCCCATCCTTCAACCATGTTTCTGACACTGCAATTATACTGAGAACATTTCTGCTTTAATATGTAATCTTCTACTTTTTTGTAATACTTCTACTGTTGAAATGGATGATAGACAGTGTTCCATTCATCAATACTTTATTATTAAATTGCTCCTCAGTATAATATTCACATTTGTTGTTAATAGTAGTTAATACTGTATGTTGAGGCTGCTGGTGAGGCCTGGTGGTGGCGTTTGCAGCCCAAGCCAGGTGGTGACTACAGCAATGCTGTTAGCTTGGCTACTATAGCCAGGCCTAGTTAAAATCCACCAAATATCACCACACCACATCAACCACAATAAATGCTGACAGAGAATTAGGCAGCAGTAAAATCCAGAAAAGTGATGAAATTATGTTTTTTTGAGAGTTTGTTGAGAGTTTGTTGTTTGTTCAGCTGGCAGCTGCCATATTTAAGTGAGAAAGACTCGTAAATGCAACTTTCAATCAGAAGACTGCTGTTCCAGACCAGTATTTCATTTTTTCACATTAGCGACATGTTTTCAGCACATATGTTGTTTCGGCACACATCTTATTTAGTCTATGTATTTATTTCAAGCCCAACCATAATGCCCATACCTGTCAAGTTTTGGATTTGAAAATAAGTCCCACCGCTCCCACCAAGCACCAGTATCCCTTGCATTTTACGACAGGTGTACAAGAAAGCTAATATCCCCACTTGGCAAACTACATTTGGCTTTATGCATTGCTGCACTACTTCCTGAACTTCAGCCAGCTCCTTTCTTTCCCATCTGCCATTATTGGACAAACTGATTGATCCAGGTGTGCCTGACCTCAGTAGTCAAAACAACAATAATCAGACACACCTGGATTAATCAGTTTGTCCACTAATGGCAGATAGGAAACAAAGGAGCTGGCTGAAGTTCAGGAAGTAGTGCAGCTGTGCATAAAGCCAATGATAGGCCTACCTTTGTTACCATTGACATGCTGTGAACATTCATTATAGCCCAAATGAAAACACTAAGGGGACCTGGGCATGTTTTTGTGCCTCTACATCATTCCTTTCCCCGTGCGAGACGCTAAAGTCACAGTTACAAATTCTACAAAATCCATGACTTTTCCCCCACCCTGCTCCTTTTCAGAAGTGGGAAAGTGGGAAATACTTGACAGGTCTGATAATGCCACAACCAAGTGGTTTTGTTGCCTAAACCTAACTGCGGGTGTTACTGTAGTCTTGCTGTGTGGCTTACAAATGACATGCAAAAAGCAGCATACAAATGACATGCAAAAGGTCCTTGTAAAGTTGTTCAGATTGTAAAAAAAAAAAACCCTCACATTCAGCTGTATTTTATAATTGACAAATTAAATGCAAATTTCCCCGTCTGTGGGACAAATAAAGGACTATCTTATTTTGTCCTATCTTAAATTCGGTTAAAGTGTTAAGCAGGTCACATTGACAAAAACCTGCAGAACTGCATGTACTTTTTAGAGGTTATGTCATTTTTACTTTTGTCTCGCAGAATTAACTGTATATTTAGCTTTTTCAAGCGCAACAGAAAATACATGCATTATTAAATTTCATGTCGGTTTAACACTTTTCAGATTGGCAGCAGGACAGATATTTCTCTCGCTTTTCTTGTAAGCTAGATACAATTTAACAGTGAGCGTATGCATTATTCATTCTTAAAGCCACGTACTCTGAGTGGATCATTTGGCCTGTGATCATGCCTTGCGGGGGTAGACTGTTTATTTTTTATTGAAATAATCTCTCAGTAGGAGAAAAAGTTGCCCATGTGAGAAATCAGATTTTCTGGCGATGCACCAGAGTGCAGAGGAGGAGCGCAGGGGAATAGAAGTGGAGAGAGGAAACTGTATGAACAACATTTTCTTTTGTTACAGACTCTCAGACAAGACAAACAGCCCTCCTTGCGACGACTGATGCCTAATTGCTACCTCAAGAACCACTTTACAGTCATTATCCTACCTGATCTTTTGTGTTACCTGTGATCCTTAATTTACAGGCTGTGGCCTGTGTTAAGTGTTTTGCCTAATAAGCTAATTTTACTCACTCCTGTACGTAATCCCTCTTTACTTCCCATGAAATTTTCAGTTTTTGGCCTGTGTGTGTGTGTGAGTATGTGAGCCTCGAGTGTGGGTGTAAACAATGTGCACTACATAGTTGCCATACTTAATGTGCTTGTTAGCCATCTTGGACTCCCCTGAGGCATGTGTCCCTATCCCAGGACTTATTCGCGGTACGGTTTTAACAAGCACTGTCGATGTGAGGCCATTGAGAGTTTGCAAGATTGCAGTCAATGGCAATTTCATGTGCCACACAGAGTGCAAATGAGCTCTGCAAATATTACTGGAGCCCTCAATCTATGTCAGAGGCAGCAGCAAGGCTCAGGTGCAATGGCCACAGGCTGCAGGTAGACAAAATTTAACAACCTTTATCTGCACTCTGTATGTGGACCTCTGACACAGCAAAATTACATAGAATATTGTAATTATAAAGAGAATATAGCTCTTTCTGAGTTTTAAATAATGCCCTTATGAGATATGTCAGGGCCTGATGTACTTTTTAGAAAAGTAAAAACCATGACGCCAGTACAGGGTTAAATAAAGATGCGTGAATATTAAATATGTTTAAATAAATGCAGGAACAATGTGCCAACTATAAGACAGAACACAGAGTGCAACTTCAGGTGCTTTCCTCATTTAAAGAACAACTATATGTTCAAAGACCAAGTGTTGCTGAAAAACACTCCTTCCTCTTCATGTCATTTAAGAAAATCCATTAGCAGGTATAAGGCTGCGAATGCCTGTCATGATTGCCTCTCTTTTCTCCCTCCATGTCCAGAAATAACTTGTACCTTATACACCGCTGAATTATAAAGTGGGACATGGTTTGGACTGGCAGAACTCCCCGAATGAAACAATGTTCTTCTGCCTCAAATGTGACAATGAAATGAGAGGAGTGGAAGTGTGAGGGTACAAATATATCATGAAGAATAAGGAAAGAGGGCATGCAAAAGCTTGAGAAGCTTGAGACCTCTGAAAGGAGGGGGCACGAAGCAACCCACGTCATGAATTAACAAACCCATGATAATGGAGTCTAAGGTCTCATTGCTATTTGTGATGGAAGCAGCCATGCATTCACTCTCTACTTATTAGGAGGGAATGGGGAGACGCAGTTCTTTTGATTAATGCTCCCGCATTTGAGAGGTTAGGTGGGGAGTGGAGGAGACAAGCAGGGAAAAGAAGACGATAAGATTACCAAGAGAAGAACAAAACATTATAAATCTATACCTGGAAACTGACTGACTCACTGCGGCAGGACAATTGCAGAGATTTAGTAACTGGCCAGATTAGCAACACAAGAGACACAGTGAAGCTAAACAATGGCCATGACTCATAATGCTCTTTGACTAAATATAACAGTGAAAAGCCGAGGTACACACGCTTTCTGGATAAGCACCTCTCTACAGTATATACAGTATCCTGTCAGAAAGCTTTGGCATCCACGATAAAGATGATCTAAATAGGGAGCTAAAGGAAGATGCCGTGTAAAGCTGCAATGCATTCTGTACAGTTCATGTATATATAAAATAGATTTAAAATAGATTTTAAAGATTGGCTGTGTTATGCTCATGTCTGTGTAAAAGCTTCTATTACAGCTCACTGGTAACCAAAATGTCTGTGGGGCTGCAAGGGTCACTTACACATTATTGAAAATATCCTGGTAGGCTGTAGTATTTGTAATAGCCCCAACTGCACTGAATGTTTCTTTTTCTGGATCATTACAACCTACAAACTGCTTATGTCTCATCTGTGTCTGCTTACACCGTAGTCAGGTGGCTAATGGGGCATCTGGAGCTTTTTCCAAAGTACTGTTGCTCAGCTTCTCTCTATATTTTCTGCTGTTCAGGTCTGAACCTGTGGCTGAGTCGACTACGTTGTACCCGAAAAAAAAATAGCCAGGTCTGGAGGAATCATGGGGCGGCACAATGTGGAGTTTGCATGTTCTCCCCATGTCTGTGTGGGTTCTCTCCGGGTACTCCGGCTTCCTCTCACCATCCAAAAACATGCATGGGGATTAGGTTAATTGGCTAATTTAAATTGACCGTAGGTGTGAATGTGAGTGTGAGTGGTTGTCTGTCTCTATGTGTCCTGTGATGAACTGGAGACTTGTCCAGGGTGTACCCTGCCTTTCACCCTAAGACAGCTGGGATAGGCTCCAGCCCCCCGACGCTATGAGGATATGTGGTGGGAAAATGGATGGATGGAGGAATCATGTTAGCATAATTGTGTATTTTTTGTCTCTCACATGGTCTGTCTTGTCATTATTGATCAGAGGGATAAAATGGCTAATTATTGTTCTGAAGAATTATCATAGGACATGTTCTCAGGAGATGTTTTTATGTTATTTTTTTCAACATTTATTCATTTATGTTTGTCTTTTTTACTTTTGACAGTTTATGCCATGGCACTTTTCCTTGACAGTCTGCATTTTCTGTCTGTCTAGACTCTTTTAAAAGGGTATTTGTGGGTTGTAAATGCCAGTCTGCCTTTCTACTTCTTGTTGTTTTACTAAAGGAAGTTTTTCCTTCCTGGATGTGTTGATGCTCTACAAAAAACTCTAGCAGGTCAGGGTCCAATGTCACAACATTTTGTCATGGTGGTGCACAGAAGCAGCTCTAGAGTAAAAGCCATTTTTTATGCTTGAAAGTTAAAAGTAATGGTTAATTAATCCTTCAATTGTGTTTTAGAGAGAAATGAGTCTCAACAGTGTTTCAAAAGAAGCTCTATTTTGATTTTTTGATTTTCTCACAGATGAGTAACCAGATACTTGAGCTGATAACATCAGGTTGAGATTTTCACAACTGCAGTGAAGTCAAAAGAGCATTGCTTCTAAATTATTATTAATGATTATGAATATGGTGAAATAAGCAGTGACATTTGTGTAACATAAAATGTTGGATTTGATCTCTTGATCTTGTCGTTTTATTTAAGATGTCTGGCATTTTAAATTTGAATGAAAGCTGTTGGTTACAGTGTTAATTTCGACAGCAAATTATGATTTAGTCTTTTAGTCATATTCTTTTGATGAAAATGCTATTTAATTGTAGTCATATTTTAGTCATCTGAATTTTATTTAGTTTTAGTCAACAAAATACCATTACATTTTTGTTCACTAAATCTACAGTAAAATTTAGAAAATCTAACAGGTTTAGTTAAAATGTAATGCATTGTTAAAACGGTTTCCTAGAAATTCAAACTCTCATACTCAGGAGGGACATTTATAAAGCTGTTATTATGGGATGTACTAAGCTTGAATCTGCAATATACAGCACAGATTTATCTGTTGTGATATGTTTTGATTTTAAAATTAAAGCCATATCAACCAAAGTCTCAGAGGAAAATTGGGGGACTTGATATTGATATTTTAATATTTTAGTAATACCTCATGGTGGAGCGCCTGTGCGGTCTGTGCCGCCCTGCAGTACCCCTGATATTGACTGGACCTCCAGGCGGAGCACCCGTGTGACCCGCTGGCCTTCGCCAGTAAGCGTGGCTGCCCAAGGTTGCCCCTTATGTCCGCCCCCCAGCATGGACGTCCAAACGCTTTATCTGAGTGTTTCAGAGCCCTTCTCCAGGGCCAGGGCTGTTTGGCCGCCTCCAGGCCACCCCTCAGTGACACTGTGTTCCTGGTAGTAAGCAAAACTTAATGTGACGAACGTGTCAGTTATTTTTATCATCGTTGTCATCATCAAAGGGCAAAATTAACGAAATTCATGCTGGTTGGTTAAATGCAGACACTATGGCTGCTAAATATACTCCAAATTGTATGCCACACGGACAACAGACATGGACATGCTTTTCACTTAGTTCAGGTGAAAACATGTAAAAGAAAATACGGTGTTTTACCATTTGAAGACCGTGTGAACATATGTGGGTGGATTTTTTCCATTAAGGTGTGCTTTGTGTTATCAGTGAAGGACGCTCACACTGCAACAGATATCAGTGAAGGATACTCGCAGTCTATGTGATGGAGTTAAGATGAAGCAGCTTCTCATTTGATTATCGAATAACTCCCACGACTATTAATTTAATTCTGTCACCGTTGCAGCTGACAGTCAATATAATCAATGCAGTTGTCTTTGCTCTCCACCGTTTTTTGCACAATCGCAGCAGTCTGGAAATGCAGTTTGACAGCTCAGTCATCATTTCTTTCATCCTGAAGGATTTGGAGAAGAAAGGCTGATTGTTCTGTACTCCACCTACTTCAGTGGTTGAATACCAATCTTTCATTTTCCTGTTTTTCCTTTAAACACAAATTATGAATTTTGCTGCATGTCTGGATCAATTCATAATGCCCTTCAAGACTGTAGAGTTCTGTGTGGACACCATAATGAACATTTGGGCCAGCTCCAGCAAAACGCCCTGAAGGTAAACAGTGGAAGTGAGAAGGCTGCCAAATCTCAGTTTGCAACAGTTTGGTAGCCTCACCTCTCCTTACCTGTTTCCTTCAGATGAACAATTCAAACATTTCTCTCTCATGTCCTCGTTGGTTACACAGCTAAAAAGAAAATTTGGAGGTATATGGTTGTTGTGTCCAGTTCTTATTTTATTCAACTCCAACTCCGTGGTTAGAAACCATTTTAAACAAGCAATACCTGCACCTCGGGTTACCATGGAAACTCTTCACTTAAAAATAGACCTAGAGGAATGAAAGCTATGGGTAGAATATGCCTCCTTGATGTGGTTCAGGAAGATATATGGTTCTGGGTGTACCTAAAAACAGGTTAGCATCTGCCTCTGTTTTACAGCATCCTTAAAGCATTATAGTGCCTCGAGACGGCACAATTGTGTTTTGAGAGCTTAAAAAAAAAAAAAAAAGCGTATTTGCTGATGCAATGTTCTGAAAAAAACTGAATTTATTTTGTAGGTCGCTGATGGACTTGTTACAGCTGACTGATGAATAAGTGCCTTTTCCATTTGACATGTTCTGGCATATTTACAGTAGATGACAATAACAAAGTGCCTGGACAAGGTGTGTTTTTCATTCCTGCGCTGAATAAAGTCTCTACAGAACAGTGTTTTGACACTTATGACAGACGTTGCTTCACTTCCAGGATTTACATATGCTAGGGATGTGAAGATGCCCGGTGAGATACCAGTGGGGAGTAATTCTCCTTTGTTAAAATGCCACTACAGGAGTGATTTTAAATCTGGTTTGTACTGCGCTGTCACATAACTTTTCACCTTTAAGTCTCTGTAAAAAAGCTTTGCATGACACATCCCATCACACTTTCTTTTATGAGTGTTTTTCAGTAACTCTACTGAAACTGGACCCTTAAGCAGTCCCAAAATGTGCCAGAAAATGAATTCACATTACAACATCACATTTACAATATTTGGTCTTTACTTACGCACATGTAGTTCAGATGTTTAGTAAAAGAAAGCAGCCTTCAACAATGATGCGGACACAAAAATATAGGCTTTATTTCTGGTTAGACTTTAAACTGCTTTTAGTGTTGGATGGTGGTGGCGCCACTTTTTTTTTATGCTTTTATTATTACCGTGAACAAGGATGTCACTGCAACATTTTTCACAGATTTATCTTCACATGCAGTATGTTAAGTGTATGGTTTATACAGTACAGTATATCCCAAAAGCAGTACACAGTCTTTGTCTTTTATAGGCACATGCTTGTTTGCTTGCATAATGGACATCCTTGTGTGAATGAATGTGTGTGTGTATCCGTGTCCATTTGATTTAGCATTTTTTTTTCCCTGAAACGATTCATAACTTGTCCATGCCTTTCTGTTGTTGATCCAATTATATGTGATTGACAGGAAGACAGACACAGGCTCAAGTGGGTAAGGCTCCAGGCTGTTTACTGATCTACATAAAGTTCACTATTTCATACGAAACAAAGAGAGAGCTGTAATTTGCCTATAATGAGGGGAAAGCAACGCATAGCAGCAGCTACTTAAAAGGAGTTATTGAGACAAATATAAGGCCTGCACTGCTATTGTGCAAAATGAAGCCAAGTCACCTTCTTGACTGTCAGAGTGGGGAATAAAAGAAAACCCAGCAGCCTCCAGAGAGACAAACACAAGAAGCTGTAGGTAAAAATAAAAAGAGCATCACCATTTAATGCTGAATCTGATTATATATCTATTTGTGTGTGTGTGTGTGTTTGGTAAAAGAGTCATCCATCTTTGAAATCATAATAATCCTCTTTGTGTTTTTATTTCTGTATCATTCACCAAATTGGCTAAACTTGTTGTAGTGTGCTCTTGTTATCTGGAGAGGCTGATTGAGGTAAACAGAGGAATCCAGGCAGTGGAAAGTGTGTAAATGAAAGTGAAAGGGGATTTCACTGCAACTGTGGTATCTATAATTGGACAGTTAATTCATTAGCAAAAGTCTTAACCTTCACCTTCTTGTGATCAGAAGCACCAGACGAAAGAAAGGACAGGGAGGAAGCTGGGGAGAGCGGATGGAGGTCGGGCTCTCTCTGTGGCCTCATTGCACTGGGGAGTTGGTAGAGACAGGGCTGTGCGCTTGGTAAACACATTAGCTGACTGTGACAGATGTGCTAGTCTTATAAGCCTTTGAGCAGCCAGCAGTTGCATGGGTAATTGCTATATGTAGCTCAAAAAAGACCTTAGGAAGCTAACAGTCAAACTACTTTGAATGCAGTGTTTTGTGATATATACCATTCATCCCTGGGCTCAGTGTGTTGTTCAGTAATGATCCTTGTATGAGTTCCCAAATTTAAATGGCATTACATCTCATGGACATATAAAAAAGGAGGTCAACATTATAAAAAATGCTACCATCTCAAATCTCAGCCCTGTGAGAGTCAAAAAGGAAGAAGAGATCCATCGAAGAGGAAAAAGAGATACTGCTCTTCTGAGCTTTTCTCAGTATTCCATAATGCAATGTATCCAGGAGACATGTAAGATTTTTCAGCTTTAGTTATTTTCTTGCCTGGAAAGTCATCAATCATGAATATTGCTCTCCCCTCCTGCGTACACAAAAACCCCCAGCTGGATGCTGCAGGTCCAGGTGAATCGTGTGTACTGCAAGTCACTGAAAGGCATTCTAGGAAACACACAAGGTCACTAATGTATGACAGGAAGGAACATTTCACAACAAAGGAAAACCTGCATCTAAGCATACTAATATCAGCAGAACATCAGGGTTATTTGTTACATAGGTTATGGGCATTTTAACATCCAGATTAAATATAGGCCAGGAACACACCTTAAGATCAAGTCACACCTAACAGTATGTTATTCCAACTCAAAGCCTGATCTCTGACCATGAAATGGATCCAGGAATGGTAATGACAGGATTATGACAAATGATAGCTGTGGTTAAATATAATGAATATAGATTACCTATAATAATGAGAAAATACCCTTTGAATAATCAAATGAGTTGAATTTGGCACAAAAAAAACCCTCATATATTGATTATGATACACAATGACAGTGACAAATGGTTTTCAAAGCAAATGTCACATTTGGTCTCTGCATAACTGTGTAACAAGCATAAATTTATTTTCATATGATATTTAGATGGCTATGTAGGCTGAAAGCAATCCAATAAGAAGAGGGATGCGCACCTTTTTCCTCTGATAATAGCAAAGTAAGTCAAGTTTATTTGTATTGCCCATGAATCACATTTAATGTCTCAAAGGGCTATACAGGCTCACAACAGCATCCAGCACAAACTCTCTGTGAGGACAAAGAAAAACTAGGAATAGATGCTAAACAGAGCTACTTCTCCTCGCTCATACATAGCTCACATGTCACACAAAAAAACATCTGGTCATGTTCAAGTGATGCAAGCCAGAACACGGATCAGTTAGTGTCAAGTATGATACTCTTAATTAGTAGTGTAAATACATGAAAAGAATAACTACATTCTTATAGATAATGGAAAAAAGTACTACACAAAACAACGTTTCTGCAGTAATGAGAGTGAATGTAATTAGTTGCTTACACCCATGCTTAAAGTAAAAAAGTGAAAGTACTCATTATACAAAATGGCCTATCTTTGAATAATGAATATATTATTGAAGTATTGATGTATATCATTATTTAATTGTTGAAGCTGGAGTCTATTTTTATGGGAAGCTTGTGAGCCAATGGAACTATGATGTCTTATCTCTGCGTAATAATACATCACCACTTATTTGTTGATGGGCTGAATCTGCAAAGTAGTAACTAAAGCTATCCAGTAAATACAGTGGAGTAAAAAGTAGGCCTACAGTATTTCCCTGGTCATCGTTGTGGAGTGGAATTATAAAGTAGCAAAAAATGGCAATAATCAAGAACAAGCACTGGGCTGCGTTAACTGACTTTCTTAACATGCAAGCAGTCAGCTCTTTATTAGTCTCTGCTGTCACTCTTTGACATTGTGTGTGTGTGTGTGTGTGGGAAAGCAGATGATGACTAAAAGAAAAAAACTGAAGACTGGCTGGCTGCAAGTTTGGCGTTTAGTTAACATCAGCAGTTAGCTCAAGCAGTGACCCAGCAAGCTGCCATTCAAAACTGAGTTTGTGCAAAAGGGGAAACAAAATGAGTAGAAGACAAGTAGGCAAACAGGTGTAGGCCCTCCAGCTCTCTGACTGTAGCTCAACAAATTTCAGATTTCTGCAATACTGGTGACAGGGCAGTCTGCTTTGAGGTTGTAAAATGCATTAACACTGTGCATTGGCCTGCACTCCCACATTGGGCTGGGGTGATAACCGCATCACCGCAATACCGCGGTCATGTGATCCCTACCGCGGTGTTGAGCTCATTACCGTCATCACCGCAATATATTAAATAATAAAAAAAAATCCCTACATATTTGCTGTTGAAAGTTACAGGACTGTATATTGTATTTGATATGAAATATAAACAGAAATATTTAGTAACGTCCTGTTTTAAACCGCCATACCGCATTGATCGGGTGCTTTATCACCGCAATAATAAAAATCATACCGTCACAGCTCTACTGCCACAACAGAAACTCTCACTGGGAGAATGAAACCGCCCAGTAGGAGTGAGAGTCCACCCCATATGAGAGGGCAGAAACCAGGATCTGATCCTCAGCTGGCCTCCCACTTCCTCCATTGCTTTATACCAGGAGCACTAGCTGCCAGGAATTGAACCCCACTAGTTATCTCTATACCACCTGGACGCATCACTGCCTCTCTTTCAAGCAGCACCATGAAGCTCTTATCTATCACACCTTCCAAACACAAGTCTGTGTATGTGGTAAGGCAGCCATCCACACTCATCCTACTCCCTGTGTTTGTGTTGAGCAAGCAGTGAGGGTGAGAGGGGTTCTGCAATGAGAAGAAACATTTGTGTTTGGGATAATCATGCTTAAGTTTGCCTTGCAACTCACACACAACAAATACCCAGGACAGATTACACTAAATCTGTTTGCTGACATATTTACAGACCAGCACTTGAAGGTCGAAGAGGTCGGGCTCTATCTTGACTGATTTCAAATGTGACACATCGGCACAAAACCTTGTTTACTTGTGATGGCAATGTGGTTTGATTATAGCTTGAGTCAGTCACGCGGGCATCTTGTCGAAGCATCCAATTATAAACGCATCACGTGAGAATTTTATAACATACCTTTTAACCCATAGGCCTATCACATGAAGTCCAGATGTGAAATGACTCAGAACAGTGAGCAATTCCATTGAATGAGATGAAACTGGGTATAGGAGTCACCTTTTTCTCTCGTGCCTTTTCACTGTCTCCACCAACAAGAGCAAAGGTGATCTTTGATAGGATGGACAATTCATTCCACCCTGACAGGTGGGATACAGTCAGGGATGCCCATCACTCAAGCGCCCATCAAACTGTCAAAGATGTTTTTTTGATCAATCACTTAAAGAAGAGGAGAAAACTGTTCCCTCGGCAGGCTAGAAGGTAAACGATGATCTGAGAGCAGCACCTCCTTTACAATCTATGTGATCCATCATTCAGTATGTTTAAAGTGCTATGGTGATCAAAACAATTTCCCTAATTTAACTCCTGTATTGGTTGCTCCCTTTTCTCATGTTTACTTATAAAAAAGCAGGATGCATTTATTTTTATCCCAGTAATCTGTAATGCATATTTGACTCTGTCTAAAATGTTGTGTACTGCATTAGACATTTCTTTTATATCAGTTTTCCATTACTGCTGAAATTCAGCTGAATTGCCAGTAAGTAAATAGAACATGAATGTTTGTGCAACTGCTTCTTTGTGCAGATTGGTGTTCATTGTAAAATGACAGTAACAAGATAAATGCAAGGCTTTCTCATTACTTTGGGGCTTTCGCTCTTATAAATATGCATGACCTTAAATAATCACAAACAGTGCAGATTAAGAAATGGAAATCATATTCTCATGGCCTTGTGTGGCTTTGGTGAGTCTGAGAATGTTATGTAGCTTTGCGTTGTGTTATGTGGTGAGAGACTATAACTTGAAGATGTTTATTCGTATGCATTAAGGCCAATGAACAGTTTACAATAAATGAGTTGTAAAAACAATGGGACTTTGTCAGTGTCACACCAGTCAATGTTGAATTCCACATGTGCTTGTAATGCTGCTGCTTGCTTTTGAAATATGCATGCACATGCATAAGCATGCACTAACCTATAAAATCTCTAAAAAGTAAAGCTCATCAAGTCTCATATCAAAGAAGATGAGACGCTGTTGGAAGCTCCGTGGAAGCGAAAGTGGTAATTTTTTTGATCAAAATGCCACATTAGTTACCTTGTTGATACCAAAAGAACCACTTTTTTTACTAGCTTTTACACATTAATTCCCAGCATAAATTATAATTACAAATTAAAAAAAAGGGACTAGGATGCTCCAGGATGCTTTGTGACTTCCCTTTCAAAGCATGCTGTGATACTGTAAGCTCCCAATTAAGCAGGTATAACAGTGAATAAAATAACAAATTAAAAAATAAATAAGTGAATAGTATATAAACCCATATAACATCACTCAAGTCAGTTTGATTTAAAATAAATAATACATCTCTTGAAGTCACTACGTGTAACACATCTGGTTAGTTTTCTCATAGGGCTGCTGTACATAACATCAGCGTTAATTAACTCTTAGTTAACACTCTTCTTGTATTTCTACACAATTACCACAACACCCTTTTTGCGAACAGCAGCCCAGGAGCAATATCAGCTCTGTGAATGTACCACTTACTTTCTAATCAAGACTTGTTGTCTCAAAATAAGTGCTGTACAGGAAAATCCACGCTCAATAACACACAATTATTGGATGTGCATCTACTGTAAAACACAGAGATTCACTCCAGATTATTTTTTTTTTGAGAACTGAAGCCGCAGTGAGTCCTCGGATCTCTCAGTTTCACCAGAGGCCCTTCTCTTATTTTAATGGTCGTGGTCTGAATACTGAGGGGCTCAATGTCCAGGGTTTTCCTCCAGTACCCAAACAAATGGAAGCAGTTGCACTCATACCTGTAGGCAGTTTCAGCAGTAGGGTTGAAAAGAAAAGCTGTAATCTTAACAGTAACCCACCCGGGGCACAGAGAGCCACACCAGTGGTGGACACAGCGAGATATCGTAGTGTATACTTATGGCCAGAGCGAGGCCTGGGGGGTCACCGACAGAATATTACTCACAAGTGTCTTCCGTTGCCTCTTCTGGGGTGAAACACTATCATTCAGAGCCTCCTTGGCTGGATGATACAGGCAACATGTGGCATTAGAGGGCATTTCCAACTTAACAGTGGGTTCCCAGGATAAGCTAGGAGTTACTTCTGCAGCACTATCATTTCAAATCAGTGTTATATTTATAGTTGCAACTGTCTGATGAATTTCTTAATGGACAGAGATGAGACTGAGATACTGTACTATATGGGGTCCCTTTCACAAAGCAGGTTCAACAAACTCTGAGTGTAAACCTGAACTCTGAGTTGATCTACTCTGAGATAGGAAACTATGCGTTTCTGGTTCCAGAACAGCTGATTTGAGTTGGTTTAATCAACTCCGAGTAGTTTCACCTGGAGTTAAACGCGTACACCACAAATATAAAAAGCCAGAATCATTGGAGCCCCGATTCGGCAAGTCACCATGGCAATGGGGACGCGGAGGGCTGCGTTTTTCACCCACTTGATTTGGAAATCTTAATGGGCTCATATGGCGAGTTTTAACATGTTTTTAGAAAGAAGTGCAACACAGCTAGAGCTGCAAAAGAGAGGGAGGCGGCGTGGGAGAACATTGCTGCCCGGGTCAATGCGTAAGTTTAAATGTAGTCCTTTGCAATCATAATAATATTACAGGGGAAAACTGTTTGAATGGTAGCCTATTAACAGATCTCTGACTTAATGGTCACTAAAATGTTTTCTAAGCTCACAATGTCCAATATTCACAGTTAAATATGCACAAAATATTTTTGCCAAGCGGAGCCATTCAATCTTGTGCCCGTATGTATATTAGCCATGTGCAATTTGCACCGTAGCCTACACATGTCTCTGTCCCATGTTATTGTCGTGCAAACCCTAGTCCTGACAAGTGCACTGATTGCATGTCGATACCTGACGTTTATTCCGGTGTTTCCTTGCATTTTATTGCACAACTTTGCATAGGCTACTGCATGTTGAGAAAATGTATATCTGTATTGTGCAGCAATTCGTAGATGGGGACCCCCCCGAATATTGACGGGTATTTCGCACACTGAATGCGGTTGGTGATGTTGCAAATGTAAGGACACATTAGGTTGTGTCTGTAGATTACGGACTGTGACATGAAACGGTACCGCTCAGAAATGCAAGAACATTTATGCGGGGTCTGATAATGGTCTGATGGTCTGATAACAATGTGCCAACGAATATTTAATTCTCTGTGCAGCAATGCTGCTCCTTCATCCACTGGATCGTTAATGAAAGGACATGTCATTTTGATAGATGCCAAAACTCGCCTGCTGACTGAATGAATGAATGAGGATATCAAAAGAAGGCGGAGACAGAGAGAAACTCAAGGTTCATTGAGAAAAACCTGGTCCCGACCAGGTTAGGTTCATAGAGTCTGTTACTACGGTAACTGACCGAGAGCTTAAGTTACCTCTCTCTCAGGCTAGAGTTGCCCTTCTTTCCCTGGTTTGAGTTACCTCCCTTTTTGAAACGGAAAACTCAGTTGCTCTCATTTCAGGGTTAACAGACTGAAAACAGAGTTTTCACGAAACCTGCTTTGTGAAACAGACCCCTGGTCAAAGTAAAAGCCTCCACACTCGTATGAACAAAGAAGGATCTGCTGTGCTTTTGAAAACATATAGCCATTTTTATCCTACCGAGGGAACACAGAGGACTCGCCAGTGTAGCCTTTGACATGGAAGTTTATTTTAGTTTTCCCGTTTCCAGAAATTCTGAGGTTTTACCAACACATTTGCGAAATATAAAGTAAATAGAGGCCGCAATTCAAGCATTGTTTCTCTGAAATACAAAATATATAAATAGGTACTTACAGCTGCATATACGACAAAATGCAATACAGTATTGTGTGGTTAAGCATGTTATCTTTGGGGATAATTTAAATTAGGTTGCCCAGGAATAAATTGTTGTGGCAGCAAACACAATACCTTAGCCCCAAACAAATACACTGGACAAAGCTTCATTGCTGAAGAGTGGAATGAAAAATCTCACCTCTCATGCATTAAATCTCATATTCTTGAAGGGATTGATGCTAACAATAGTTCACTAAGCCCGGCTTGTGCAGCCCTTTAACCATAATTGCTTGTAGCAGCAACATTTTGCGTCAAAAGCAGCCTGCTATTGTGGAGAGGAGAATTAGAAAATTGTCAAAATAAAATATTTACTGTGCCCGGCATTCAAAGGGGTAAACATACACATATAGCTTTGGACTTAGACTTAGACCAGTGTCTCCTTTTTGGAAGAGCACTCAGTCTGAGCTCATGAGGTGTCACTTATATCAGCTGCTACATTAATAATCAATCAGTGAAATATTTATGTCTGACTTGCTGGAAAACTGGAAAACATATCTTGAAATGTGTACAAGATATTCGCAATATCATCTTGTTTAAATCGTTTCACTATTAATATTACATTATATTGTTCATATCCAGAGTAAGTTAAACTATTTCTAGTGAGAAAAGGAAATATTTTCTGTTGTTGTTTTGCAGTAGAGGAGAGAAAGGAGGAGATTTTTGACAGGAGAGTGTGATTTAGTGGAGTCTATTTGGCTGATGTGTGGAGTAAGACTGCCCTCCTTCCTCTAGAGAGCCAGCAGAGAGGCATAGTCTCCCCATGGAGGAAATCTGTATCATAAAAGGAAGACCCTTAGCAGCTTTGTGTGATACCAATGTGTAGAATTTAGGACGAGGCACTCAATAATTTGGAAAGGTTGAATACATCAGGACTACAGGCTGGTAAGGAGTCAGGAGATGATTAAAGCACAGGGAGGTGGACACAGTGGCTGCACTGGATCAGACTGGATTATTTGGATTTCATCACTGTATTTTGTTTACTCATTAAAAGTGTGACTTTTTGGGCCACAACCTGATAGGTGACCTCATTTTCACATTTGTACAATTTACAGTTTTGACACAGGACGGGTCTTTTCGGTGTTAGTTTGTCACACTCTGTCCTGACATCTCCTCTCAAATACCACACCCCTCAATGTGGAATAACGCACAAAGTACCTTTAAGTGCCTGTATGAGACGCACCAGGCTTTTGAGTAACTGTAACGTAGTATAGAGCGGGACGAGCAGTGAATTCATCCAACAAACAGGGTTTTCATCTAAACCATTTTGTCCTAAACATAAGCAATTTTTTAACCACCTATTAACATTAACAATATGTCTTGATTAATGACGAGAATATGTTCATTTATTGTAATAGCTGAAATACCTGACTCTATCCAACCAATATTAAGGCATTGCCTAAATTTCCTAAAATCCACTGTTTTCAATTGGATTTCATGTCTCATACCATTTATCCATTTGGTGCCTGTATCTTAGTTGATATCAACATGTTTATTAATCCCTTGCTGTCATTCATCAGGAGATATTGATGTCTAAATTAAAATCAATAAATCAACATCTAACAGGAGAGAAATAAGTGTGTAGTAAAAAAAAAGAGCTGGAGACTGTGGACTGCATGAAAAGTGTGCATATGTAACAACACTAACAATTGTATTGTAACTGATGCATAATGTATGAAGCAATTTCTGCAGCTGGAGCAAAATCAGTTTTTAAATTGGGAGGAATCATTTTAGTTTTCAGCGTTTTTGTGGTGGAACATGGAACAAGGGACAGACGTCAGGACATTGATCTTCCGCGGCTGCTGGATTCACAAATGAACTTGCCAATTCCGCCTGTCACTAATCACATCATGGAAGAGTAACTTGAGTACTTGAGCTATGAGCTTGTTGTTAATTATGATAAATTCATTAGAACGTTAGTTTAAATTGATGATTATTGAGCTATTTTATGTAATATTAAACATAATTATATTCTACATTATTTCCCCCAGAGGCTACTGTTGTTTCACTGTACCACTTTATAGTGTTCACTCGCATATACTGGCAGCAAACCATACGTCACTTTGCATTGGAAATATTGAGAATAATGTCTATATTCTCATTATATGCCCATTGTGAACATTGAGTGCAGCTCTGATATCAGCTTGTAACCATGGTGAGGAAATACTCTAGCCAACACATCAACACCTCCTCTAAATAGAGATGGATGTGAACTATTTTCCCCATTGCTTCTCCCTATTTAATATGTATGCATATACATGCATACATACAGTACATAGATTAATATATACACGTCATAGCAACATAGCTGCAAAAGTCTCTTGCATAACAAGCTGGGGATAGAGGAGAGACAAATAAATATTGAAGTAGGTAGGTCATCGATCATCTGTGTCATTTAGTGAGGGTTTGGCTCTCTATGGGGCTTGTTTCCTCCATGCAAAGTAAACATACAGTTTGGTTGTTTTTATGGTGACCATAATTCATGTATTCTACACCACGACAGAGACAAACCAGCTACAGCCTGGCATCAATACAAAAGCAGATCTGCAGTTTAATGAGGGTAAAAATTAGCCTGGCTATCGCGACTACAAAGCTCTGTGAGTGTAGTCTGGCCAAGCTGCCTTGTAAACCGAGTTCTCAGAGGGCGGGCTTAACCTGCGCCTATCAAATGCCTCTGTGTGCCACTGGACGAAGCTTCAACCAATCAGACTACTCTTTACTCTGAAGTACGTGTAGTGATGAAAACTGCTTGATCCAAAGAACTAGTGTGTCATTGCCTTGAACATGCGTCAGTCGAGCCGTTAACAATGCCACATTTTCATTGGTCCCCATTTCTAGGTGAATCTGAAATTGAAGAGAACGGCAGCTTGGCCAGACTGACTTGGTTGCAAAACTTTGTGCTTCTATATTAAACATAGTCTCACCCCTCTACAAGCTTTTGATAAATCCCATAGTAGAACAAACGGACATTGTTTGACAAGCTATGTTTATGCTTGTCGTAATGGTACCAGCGTGAGGATGAATCCGCAACTTGCCGCTAGTCAGCTTATGAGTAAGTGTTCTCTTACATCAGTGGCAGTTTTAAACATAAAAATGACTGCCATTCTGACTATCCTGCTACTTTGATTTGAATGGGAATCTGTTGTAAATCCCAAATCTCACCCGACTAAAACAACTGGTGACTGATAGTCAATAAAATGTCTATGACACAATGCTCCTGTACATCAGTGGAACTTTCCAAACAGGGACATTTTGTAAATAGTCTGCTACATTTGACAGCGTCCTCCAATAACAGCTGATTTCCATTATGTGACCCTTTGAATTCTCATGGCACGAAAAACACACCACAGGACTCAGCATTTCGAGCACACCGCCGCCTGCAGCAGAGATTTCAAATCAAATGTTGTAAGCAGGATGAAAAATGCAAAAACTGATGCTTAAGCATGCATAGTTGAAGAACAAGAACGTTATTTCATAAGGACTATCAAGGACAAAAAACTTCTTTCATATATATATATACTGTATATATACTTTCATACATTTCCATCAGCAACAGCATTTTCCAAAATATTGCTTCTGGTATATTGTTACCTGGAAAAAAAAAGCTAATTTTTGAAATTTAAAGTCTCATTATTACTTTCGTCACTTTAATTGCATCATTACTGTGTCATGTGAAATAACTGAATGTTATGGCATCAGACTGTATAATAGCCAGACTCATACAGCAGAGTTGGCCTAGATTCATGGCTTCACATCACTGAAGACTTCACTTTTGTGTGGTCCATACTGTGAATGCATGAATTAGAACTTAATGTCTGAGATCCAAGAGCTCACGTGCCGGCGTGGTGCTGCACTGTACGCTGAGCATCTGTGCAGCTCATGGATATATTATGAGATGTGGATGCAGTGTATAGTGCTCCCATTCATTCCAATTGAGATTGCTCATTCACTGCAAAATATGAGAGGGATTTTCATGTTTCTGTATTCTCTCACAGGACACCAGGGTCTTGGCCTTCCCTGGTATGATATTAATAATATCAATATATGTTGGACCCAGTGGCTCTGATTATAATTGTTATAGAGTATATTTACAATGTGAAAACAGTGCTGTGACTGAATGCTGTTTGTGTTACCTTAGGTCACAAAATGTGTTTTCAACAGCTGGTGGCCTGTTTTGGTGACCATGGACTTATTGTTGAAAAAATAAACTGGTTGTACATGTAGCCACAGTGCGAGCCCACGGCTCATTAATACATGTATACACCTTCAAGACATCCCTATGCAGCGACTTCAACATTTATACTTGTTCATACTAGATATTTTCAAAGAAGAAAGTCTGAACTAGTTGCTTTAACAACTTTTTAGACTCAATTTGTACGGAGCTGATGCTAATTAACAGACCAAGTGTGAGATCATTAGTAAGACAGACAACAAAATCAAATGAAATGTCAAATCTGTCATGCCCACGAGTTGCACACAGCGACAATTCCAAGACAGCAACCGAGGCACACATCTGTGAGTGAAATGAGAGCGGAGATAAATGATTCACTAAGACAGACTCCGACGGCAAATTAATTGGGGTAGACTTGACAGCAAAATTGAAAACATGTTAAAACAGATACATCATTCAATTCAAACACACA